>JAPDPK010000056.1:0-2400000 GCA_031772115.1 Heritiera littoralis
ATTATTGATCAAAAAATGTGTGTGTGTATATATATATATATATATATATATATATATATATATATATATATATATTTATATATATATATATATATAAAACAAAGGAAAAGGAAATCAAAGAAAATTTAAATTAAACAGTTGTCCAATGATGGGATGTTATGAAACTCACAAGTAGTGATTTCTTAACTGATCCTTAGGTGAGAAGAGTCGTACTAAATGTTACCAGAGTATTGGGATACTTAGTATGATTTTTCAATAATTTAAAATTTTATTAAAAATAAAATAAATAAGTTTTTTAAAAAAAATAGAAAAAGGAAATTAATAATAAATTTCCGATGATAGGATATCATGAAACTAACAAGTAGTAATTTCTTAACTGATCCCTAGGTGAGAGAAGTTCACTAAGTGTTACCAGAGTATTGGGATACTTAGTCCAATTTTTCAATAATAAAAATTTTTATTTAAAATAAATGAAGAAATATTTATATAAAAAATTAAAAATTCATTTGCATCATTCATTATCCGTTTGCATCATATGCATTCATAATAATTTTTGAAGCGAGTGTGAATCTTTCGATGATGAGATTCTATAGAACTCACAAGTAGTGATTCTTAAGAAATCTCTAGGTAAGGAAAATTATTTCAAATGTTACCAGAGTATTGGGATATTTGATTTAATTTTTCAGTACAAAAAGGTTCACATTCTCTTTTGAAAAATAAAATTTAACTTTTTAAAATAAAACAAAATAAATTTACAAATAAAAAATGATTTTGAATAAAATTGATTGCAATGAAATAAGAATTATTTTTAAATATTAATTCAAGACCATTTTATTAAAATTAAAGGATAACACATGATTATTATGGTACCATTTTTAACGGGCGTCGTGGGGGTACTAATTCTTCCCCACGCATAACCGTACTACCGAACCCAATTCTGTTTTCGCAGACCAAAAATTGTCTTTTTTAATAAAACTTAATTAATTTTGAGATTTTGTTAAAAAGATAAATATTTTAGGTGGCCAATCACACCTAGTCAAAAAAGATTGGTGGCGACTCCCTTTGTTTTTTTTTAAAACGTTTTTCAAAATCGTCAAGCGCGAAACCGTTATGACAATATATATATATATATATGTATATATGGTTAATTTCATTGGTTCATATGTACGATTTGATATCAAATGGATGGATTGATATTAAACTCGTACGCAGATTTAAAAAAAAAAAAAGAAAATCTCGAGTTTCCTTATAAGAATTAATAGCATTGCATCATAGCATAAGGAAATTCAAAATTTTTTATTTTATTGTAAGAAAAAACTATTTTGAGTAGTACATTTTCATTAGAAGTTACAATCACAATCAGCATATTACATTCCATGAACGGGTAACTATGAAAATCACATTACTCAAACTAGGTAAACTAGTAAATAATTATAACAAACTAAACAAACTAAACTAACTCAAGCTCACACTTGGTGTGACTCGAACATGAGACCTCAAAATCTCAAGCCTTCTCCTTGCCACTAAGCCAAGACCTCATTGGCAAGAAAAAACTATTTTCATATATTTATGCTTATTTTCGTGTATTTATGATTATTATATGTTAATATTTATTGACATTAAGTTTACGTTTATTTTCATATATTTATTTTATTATCATGCGTTTACATTTATTAACACTCTTATTCTTATGCGTTTACTGTATTTCTAACATTAAAATAAGCGTAACCTTAATGTCAATAAATATAAAATAAATTAATCTTATAATGAGGTCAAATTTTTTTATTTTATTGCAAAATTCCCTGCACATCATAATAATC
Organism: Heritiera littoralis; assembly: GCA_031772115.1. NCBI lineage: Eukaryota > Viridiplantae > Streptophyta > Magnoliopsida > Malvales > Malvaceae > Heritiera > Heritiera littoralis. The sequence goes on from JAPDPK010000056.1 coordinate 1,821, forward strand.
TATTATAATTCTTTTTTTTCTAGTTATTAAGAACATTTTTGATCAAAAAATTGATTTTGAAAATAAAATATTGAATATATTAAATCGATGTAAAAGAACTATGACTTTAAGATAATATAAAAAGAAAATTAAGTTGAGACAGAACTTAAGCATACTTTTGACCGTAGAAAAAAAAAATTAAGAACCTTCTCGGTTTCTTCTCCCACATACACCAAAAAGGAATGAATATGGTTATATCAATCCCACATGGAGGACCAATGGTGGGACTTCTAAGAAGGACAATGCGTGTTCAAAAAGACAGCAAAATTTGAACCATATATGGAAGCATTGCTCAGCACGACAGTCATAATTTTCCCATTATTTGAAGTCATATTTATGTAGGCAACCCAAAAGCATGTAGATCAATTGATAAAAAATTATTTTAGTTTAATTAAAAATTTTGGGTTCGAGTTTTAAATATGCAATTATGTTAAAATTTTTAAAAAAAAAACTTTACTATTTTTTAGATCATGTTCGACTCAAATTTAGATTAATTTTATATCAAAAATGATATAAGAATATCGAATGATCTCGACAAAAAATAAATAAAACTTCTACAAGTATATCTGTACGGAAATTCCCCAATAAATGTATTCTTGCATGGTGTGATATACATCTGTACTAGGATCTCATTTGGCAACCACACCTAGCTCTGTCCAAGGTGATAGCTGATAACAACGAATCAATCAAAGATTTTCATGTATGGCCCAAGTAGAGACACAGGCATGTGTCATTATGAACATGACATTTTCCAGTTTGTAAGATATGCAAAAATCAAGAAGCAGTGTAGTACTACTGAAAAGGATCTGGAGTAAGTAGCACAAGGATTTGCATTTGCGTTTGATTTGATTTGGTTTTTATGGGCTGCTGGCTCCAGCTTGGCTTGGTGCATGAAATTGGGACGAGTGAGAGTGATGTGAAATGCAGCAAGCCAAAGCCAAAGAGACATTGGCTTAACAGAAAATTGGACGTATCTTTAAATTTTTTTTTGCATAGAATAACAACTTGAAAGGCTTGAAGATTAAGACATGGGAGGATATGGGTGTTATCGTAACGGACAGGGAAGATCACAGTCGATGTCAGGGGCAGCAGACAAAGTTGTTTATACTTTCGCAAAGTACCAATAGTGTCTTTCAATCATGTGGATTTCACGTGCCATCGACTAGTTGCTCATCATATGTGATGACGTTATTCAAGGGGAAGACTGAAGAGCATCGGAAATGACCCTCAGCCTCATGCCCCAATCCAACTCAAGTTCAGATAATGAAAACCTCACATGCAAAAAGGCAAGGTCGTCAATGTACTTTGGTTTCTTTTTTTTTTTTTCTAGGATGATAGCAATTGTTCGACCGTGACTTCAAAATCGTGCTTTTTATCAATCTTTTTTCCCAAACTAAAATGGAAACGGAAATCGTATATCCTCTCTTTCCAGTTCTAGGCTCTGCAATTTTTCTTCTTTGAGAAAGAAAATTCATTCCCTTGGTTTGGTTATATAGAAAGATTGATCGTATCGTAGAAAATCATTGGAGACCGAAGGGGGATTTTGGTAGTTGCCAAATTAAGAATCGAACAATGGCGTGACTAATTGACTATGCAGGCTGTCTAATTGTTGGTAGTCAAAGAATTGTTCTAGTTTGTTTATATTCAACTACAATAACTGATGATTAAAGATCTGCTTGCGATCTCTAAGAACTAATGGAATCATCTTTTGTTAGTTTGGAGAGATTATCTTTGATTGCAAATTTTAGGGACTTGAATCTGAAAATTCTTCAAAGGTTAATATCTAATTGCAATTTTTTTTAAAAAGGAAATCAATAGGCAATTTTTAATTTGTGTCATTGCTATTGTCAGTTTCTCATTAAGCTTTGTTAGGAAATAAAACAAAAGGAGGAAAGAAAAATGCTTAGCTAAACTATTAAATTTTACACATATTTATTAATTTATAAAGACTTTAAAACATTTATATTTGCTTAATAATGAGATAATTGGTAACTGTCTATAAACTCTAAATACTTGTAGTGCATCAAATTCAAATCTCTAATTATTATATTTAAATCTTAACGTACTCCTTACTAGAAAATCAAATGAATAATTAATAAGTTTATTTGTGCAACCATGACATCCCACCTTAGCATATGCAAACTTTTTTGTTTTGTTTTTGCTAAGTAAGCAAATGCAATCATGACATCCAACATTAATCTGAATTAACTAAAAAATACTCAATTTTCATTATCGTATCGTCATGTTATTCTATATGTGAATTCATTTGAGACCAAAGGAAAAACTGCTATATAAATATCCATGTATACAATCATGTGATTAACTCCTTACTTTTGATATATTGCCTAATTCAATTGTTTGGTTTTTTTTTTGTTCATAGGTAAATTTAAAGAGAATGAAAAATGGAATTTTAAATATCATTCTTAATTAAAGATAACAACCACTCGATTAAGATTTGATTGTTAGTTATTCGATATTTTAATACTTTGATAATTTAATATTTGATATGAACTATGTTTTTCATGCACCTAAAAGATTGTTATGATTAAATTTTTTATTATATTAATTTTTTAATTTTTTTAAATATCGCTCATATACTAGTTTTTGTAATCTCGATATATTAAATAGGTTTTTCTTTGATTTTATGTTCTTTTTTTTTTAATTTTTCAAAAGGTATGTTATACAAGAAAATTTATCTTATTTCTTTTCATTACTAATTTCTTTCTCTTTGATAAAAAAATAAAATCGAAGTTTGATTTGAAATTTGTTAGGGACATATGAAAAGAAGAAAACAACTGTATGCCAGCAGGCAGCAGCTAAGCGCGTAGTCTAATAGTAAAAACCATTGGCTGACTGATGATAGCGCCTTACAGAAATGGAGTGTCAGTTTTTCCTGTTTTCTTCGCTGATCTGTGACACTTGGGCGTCTAAGTTATTGTACTGAGAATAGGGAATCCAGTCGGTGTTCCGCCATTTTAGCTTCCTGCTTCATCACCTTACCTTTCCTTTTAGCTTTTGAATATATTATAATTGGCAGCCTTCATCTGACAATAGATAGTAATACTAGTCCTCATTCGCACACATCTAATTTCGTCGCCATATATACTTGCTTCTTGAAATGCACAATTTGTCCACTTTCGCTTCTCCTTGGACAGGAGTTCCATGGACGGTTTAAAAAGAAAGTTTCATGGACACTTTGTGCAGAAAAGCATAGATGTTATCATGTTTATTAAATGCGTATATATACGCAGCAACGTGAGTAGCAACAAGCTGAAGACTACATAGTGAATTGTGATGTCTGCATCAAATTTCATGGCCCACTGTTATGGAAGATTACCTATAATTTTTAGATCGAATGATTAAGAAAGAATTATGATAAAGTAAGAATCTGTTAGTAATCTCTAGAATTTTTTAAGCTATTGTTTTTGGAATGAGAAATGAAACCCGAAAGATCAAAACAAATTAAAGACTTATGATTTACATAACATCCATATATATAATAGCAATATTGTAGGATAAGATGAGACACACGGCATTGAGATTTAGAGAGACAAACACTCGCTAAATTTACATTTTTAAGTCCAGTAATCTAACAGATAATCGCTTTTGTTGAGATTAATTTAACAAATCACAGATTTTGCGATTATCATTTAGACGTTCTTACTAATTATTTTGGCATATTTATCTTCGCCTTGGGTGCACTTTGACCTTAAGAGGGTTGGCCATTTCACAGGAGAGCCTAAGCATTTCAGTAAGATCAACTGGATTGTCATCGGATTGCACCCACTCGAACTCATGCAACAGGGAGGCGACCCAAAAGCTAACAGTGGCCAAACCCAAAGCCTTTCCAGGGCAAGTCCTACGGCCAGATCCGAAAGGCGCCAGCCTAAGGTCAGACCCCAACACAGAGAACTCCACATCAGCACTATCCTTGGACAAGAATCTCTCTGGCATGAACTTGAGTGGGTCCACCCAAATATCTTGGTCCCTCGTGATGGCCCACATGTTAACCATGGCTGTGGTCCCAGCGGGCACGTGATATCCATCAATAGTAGTGTCTATGATTGCCAAACGGGACCATGATAGAAGTGGGCCAGGTGGGTGCAGCCTGAGAACCTCCTTCACCACTGCTGGCAAGTATACCATCAACTGAATGTCTGATTCCATCAGCGGCCGTGATTTTCCAACAACTTGATCAAGCTCGGCCTGCACTCTTGATTGGATTTCAGGGTGAAGCACCATTCTCGCCAGTATCCACTCTATTAAAACAGCCACAGTATCGGTTCCTCTAAATATCATCTCCTGTTTAATGAGTGTAGCATGATTAGGAAAAAGCAGTTAAATATTTAATCAAAGGGAATAATAGTACGTTTGGTTACTGAGAAGTCCTTGGAAAAGCTAAGAAAAAGTATATATTATAGGAATCTAATCAACGAACTTATCCCAAATCATTATCAAGATTCCATCTTTGATTCTTTTCTAATACTATTTCACAGCTAGAAATCATCATGAAAGAGAAAACCAAAAAACAACATGCATATAAAATAAAAAATTGCTTTGATATTAATTATATATCGTGATATGGCAATAAGTTTGCTGCTTACCCAAAGAACGGCAATCATATCGTTGTCCGAGAGTCTATCAGGTCCATTGAGAGAAAGTAAAACGTCCACAAAATCTTGGTTTCTTCTGCCAGTTTGGAGTTTATGTTCTTGAATGATTCTGCTCACAAACTTGTTCACTCTGGGAACAAGTTCTGAGCATCGAAGCCGGATTTTTTGAAGGTCTAAACCAGCAAGCCATGGAAGATGATCAGACCAATTGAGCTTCCCTAGTAGGTCGTAACCCTCTTGAACGAGCTGGCCAAGTTCTTCAGTTTCACTATCTGATGAATCCAGCCGATACTTACTACCGAAAACTGAGCACATCATGTTGTTAAGGGAAGCTTTCTTGAGTATATCGCGTACAGAGAACTCTCCACCCCGACATGCTATTATAGAGACCATTTGGGAGGCAATATCAAACCTCTGTGCCTCGGTGGAGCTAATTTGTTTAGGACAAAAGAGATGTGTTGCAGCAATTCTTCTTAGGGTTCGCCAGTAAACCCCATAAGGAGCGAAACCGATCGCTCTGTTGAACATTAAACTATATGCCGATTCTTTCACTGGACGATCAGCAAAAAAAGAACTGCTAAGTATCTCTTTGGCTACATCAGGGTTGCATGTAATGATAACCCGCGTATCACCCAAGCTAAAGGCCATGAGCCGCTTGGCACCAAAAGACTTGGATGCGGCGGCAAGCTTGTGGTGCGCCAGGTTAACCATGAGGTTCATGCTTCCAAGAATCGGGAACCCGCGTGGCCCTGGAATGATGTTATTGGGTTTTGTGGCTGCTCTCCTGCGCAGCCAATAATACTTACCCCAGGCAGGGCCGCCAGGGCACAACCAGAAGCAGAGGGCGATGGCCAGCCAAGCCATGCAAAGAAAAAGAAGAAGCAAAATGGAGTTTTGGGAGGAGAAAGTTTTGCATTTGGAAGCAAGAAACAAAACCCAGAAGCAATCGGAGTGTGTTTCCATGGAGAAGGAAAATGGCTGATCAGTATTTGTTTGTATGAGTATTGGTTTCCTTTTTTGGTTAAACTATGAAATGAGAGATCTGTTTATATAGAGAATTTTTTTTTTGTAAATCACTGGTTTTGAGATTAATTAATTTTGTTCGGGAATTAGTTACAGTTAAAATACCTTATCTCTCTCCAAAGATGTGTTTAATAGAGATCAAATCCAAAAACTCTTTTACAAACTCAATCTGCATTAACGAATGAGCCACGACTTATGAGTTTATATAGAGATTTTTTAGGACTATAAAAGTAACGTACAACAGAGCGTTATGAGTTATCAGCATTATAACGGAAATAAACAAAATCAAAGCTAAAATTGAAATATCAGACTCTGCGCCGCCACTAGCATAATGAGATTTGAGGATCCCATGCCCCACGCTTGGTGTGGTTCATTTTCCTGGAACAACATAGGCCATATCGATAGCTATCAAATTAATAATATCAAAGCCTACTAGCTATTAAGTATTACTACTGTAAATTTGTAACGTCAATTCTCTTAATTTGCATCGCTCTCATAAATGAATTTAGGCATCCGGTCACTAGCCAGAGGCCACGGTCATCTTTTCTCAAATCTCAACTATCACTTGATTTCATACATACCTAATTGTAAGTAATATCGGATTTTTTTTTCTTGAAATAAACAAAAATATATACATATCATATGATACTTTTTTTAATGTATAATTAGAGGTTAGATTTAAGATTGTTTGATTTCAAATTCAATATTTACAACATTCTATAACTCTTTCTTCATTTGTACATCGGTCCTTTTTTAAAAAAAAAAAATTTAGGTGCATTACTGACTTTTTTTTGGGTAATGAAGAAAGCAAGTGTGATGGGAACATCAAGTTTAAGAAATCATTAAAAACAATCAGTAGTGGTATGTTAATTAGCATTGATTAGAAAAGAAATCAAAGATTCATGTTTTCGACCGTTTAATTCAATATAATAAATTCAAGTGACATTAAAGACCGAAAACATAACATTTCTTCTAACTTAAGGAATGGGATCGACATCAGAAGATAATCCTACAGATTAGGATTGTTATTTTTCGAACATTAGTTTGGAATTAATTAAATTGTTTTTTTTTCTAGTATTTAATTTCCAATTTGTTAATTTATACATCTATTTCCTTTGGAAAAATTGAATTTGAAACTTTTTTTTGGCGATTTAAGAAAAAGGGAAGTTAATCGCCAGCCACGTACTAGGAAGAGTAGCCAGAAGATCAATAGCAACAAAGATCGATCTTGGTTGTTTGGGAGGTTTTATTTTACAACAGAAGAAACATCTAAACTCAGGCCAGCAATATTAAATAAAAGCCCCATGACGTTAACGCATGTCCGATGACAATCGATCGTGTCTTTCAAATGAACTCACCAATATGGCATGGATGTAGTGTAGGCACTAGTCAAGTAGATCCAGTAGCCAAAGCCCACGTGGACCATCCCTGTCTGAACGACGCGTGTTCCATGCATTCTCCTTTTTTAATACCTTTTGCTAAAACATTACAACGAATCTCCTACTGTTCACGCTCCACGCGTCTAAGGTCCCATGGAATGGAAGGGGTTTAGCGCCTCTAGGCTTTTGGACACCCACCTACTGTCCCTCCTCCCATTGTTTTGTCTAAATCATGTGCCCTTATGAGCAAGGGACATTGTTGTCATATTCAAACATAAGACACTACAAAAACAAAAATCCAAGGACCAGTGTTGGGGGATTTTACACATTTTAAAGCAATTTTTTTTATCATTAATGATCCTAGGCAGACAAATCTTCGCTTAGGAGAGAAACTTATTCCCATAATGCTCCTTTTTGTTTATGAAATGCTTAAAATTTGTTTACAGGTATATATGGGCTTGACCAAGTCTTTCTCTTAATTGCTCAAGTACAGTTTAAATAATTGTTCTTTTGATTTCATATTAATGTCGTTTAGATTCTTATAGGGAATCAAACAGATGCTAATGGGGTTTTCATTGTGGTCTAGCCAAGGCAAGTTTTTGTCCATAGTTAGAGGTGTCAAACGGGTTGGGCGACCCATGGCACGATACGATTCGGCACGGTATGGGTTGTGCTTGGCAGGACCCATACTTAAATGGGCGGGCTAATCCAAGCACGATATACATTTGTGTGTCGTGCTAGGCTAGAGGTTTTTAGGCACATGGATTGGCACGGCACGACCCATGAAGGGCCAGTGCTAGCACGTAGCACACGGGTTAGCACGGCACGGCACGCAAGCCCATGTGCCATGCCATATTGGCCCATTTATATAAATAAAATTATATTTAACAAATCTAAGTATGAAGTATTTCAATAATTGATATATAAATTTATAAAATTTTCATTTGAAATATAAAATGTATGATATGTCACATATTTTGTATATAACTTTTTATTAAATACACTTCTAATAAAAACTCATCAAAAAATAAATTATTAAAGATTATTTTATTCAAAGATTGGTTAAATGTAGAAGCTAGAGCACTAGATAAACCATATTATATAAGTAAATAATCAGGTGATGAGAATGAAAATAAAATAATAATAATATTTTGTGTTTTATAGTCTTGTATTTGTGTCTGTGTTTTTAAATATTATGATTATAAATTCAAAGTAGAACACTGACACAAAGGTAAATATTATTCCTTTGTGATTTGGAAATCATGAGTTTAAGGTAAAATACTCTCTCTTAATGCAGAGAGAATGCTATATACAATGACCCTCCCTAAACCTTACAAAGTGAAAGTCTTTTGGTTGTATAATGACCTTCCCCAGACCTCACAAAGTGGAGCCTTTTCTTATCGTGTTGCTCTTTTTTTATTATTGTGAATTTCAATATTTTTTTTAACACAAATTTTAATATCTTTATTAAGTAAATTTTATTATGTTTTCTAATGGAGATAGACATTTTGCCTTTTAGAATTGTAAATTTCAATATCTTTATTTAATATATATTATTATGTTTTCTTGTGAATATAGGCATTTTGTCAAAGTGAATTATGTGTATTTTTATTTTTTTTATATTTATTTATATTGCATATTATTTAAATTAATAAATAAAAACTTTAAAAATAATAAAAAAATAAAAATTTATTAATGGGCCGAGCTTGGCACGATAAGGCACGAAAAATAATGTTGAGCTTGGCCCAGCACGATCCATTAGTGCTATGGGTCATGTGCCGTGCCGGGCCATACCCTTAAATTTCATGGACCATGCCAACATGGCCTATTAAAAAATAGTACCGTGCTTGCACGAATCCATTAACACATGGACTAATATTTAAATGGGCCGTGCCGGCCCAGCACGGCCCATTTGACACCTCTATCCATAGTAAAGCATATTGACTTGAATAATATTGACTCAATCCCAATTATCTAGGAAAGGAAATATATTTAGCAGTTGATCTTGGTTCAGTGATTTTAATTTTCCTAAGATGGAAGCTTTTGATAAAGAGAAAGAAGAAATGCAAGTAGATATAGTAACGCTTGCAATTCAGATACGTAAAACACTCATATTTTAGAGTTGAATATATAATCATTTGAAACAATATTCAAAAATTTACATAAAAAAATTCGAAATTAATAATCTTGATTTCTATCCCAAGAAAGATAATTTTATTTACACTCACTTTTCTCATTTCTCAATCCAGAGGCATCAAATCTTTCTTTCTTTTTTTTTTATAAAGTTCATTAATTAATAAGTTTAGGGAAGATGGAAAAATTAATCTTGTAATATCCAAACTATGAGTTTAGATTGTTCCTTGGGTGTATAATTAAAGTAGTTGGAATATGGTGAGCTGAATGATAAATTGATGTCACTACACGCTCGTCTACGTGTCTTGCACCTCAGTAGCTGATCCACGGCCAAAACCAAAAGTGGTTCCTCAAACTTTTATATTTTGGTTATTAGTGCGCATAGATCACTCCCTCTAGGATTTAGGCTAGTTAAACAAGAAAGATATTGCCATCTGACAGTGTTTATTCACCTATAAAACTTCTCTTGTAGCAGCAATCAGAGGCTTGAAACTCAGACTGCAGACATAATCCTGGCCTTCAACATGGCAGAACTTGATATGAATCAATGTGTAAAATTCCAAATGAGGGAAGGTTGAGAGGTAAATTTTGGCTAAAATGTGGAACAAATTAGAAGAAAATGAAAATCCAATTCTGTTGTTATGGTATGCAGCTAGCATAATTGGAATAAGATTACACGTGTTTCGTTCAAAAGAATCAATGTCAATAGCATATGCCAGCATAATCAATTCAAATAACCTTAATTCTTAAACTGTTGGTTATTAATTTAATATAGAATACTAGAGGTGCAGTAATGAATCTCAAAAGCAATCTGAAATATCAATTATAAATATGAGAATAGTGACTTAAGAGAATCAAATATATATAACATATAGCTTAATGTTTCTTGAGGATTGAGGCTTTGATCAACATCCAGGATTCTGTCTGACCAGGTTCAGTGTGTTCTAAATTGAGTAAAAAACATTTGCATTCACATCATATTCCATCAAGAACATAGAGGCCTTAGGAATTCGAAATTGGACTTCTTTTTAATCATCATTTACATGTTATAATTAGTCAAGTGATGGAGTCAATGTTCTTTATATTAGTGGACTACATTAGTCTTTCCCACTTGAGCAACAAAAAGCTCTTGGGATGATTGGATTCCATTCGAAAACAGAAGAAAATCAATGGAAGGTTTAAATTAACTCAAGCATGAATCTTTGAATGTTTAGCAGGAAATTATGTTATATCATAGTTCACTGTCCTTTAAGATGCCCAAAGAGCTCTTCCCATTTGCTCAAATTGCCGATGCATCAACAGAATTTTTCTTTGTTTTTTTGACCAATGATCAGCATACAAAGTGCAGGGGTCGATTTTAATTATAGCTGATTTTAGATAAATTGGGGCCTTCTAATTTTGGATTTTTACTGTTCCTGTCTTTGCTGTGTTACAATTAGATATTAATTTGCAACTGACAATGTTGGGTGCCACATGGACGGTGTAAATCTAATTCTGGGACTTTGATTAAGTTGATAATTGGTGTGCAAGTACTATATTAACTTTGCAAAGAAGCACTATCTAATTAATGAAATACCCATGAAAGAAATGAGACTTTATTCTTTACCTGTGAGAAGATTTGATGCCAGATAAAGATTAGTTTAGTGCTTTAATTATGTTCAACTTGAAAGCTTAAAGGTTTGGTATCCAGAACAGAACATCCATCTCCATGTACAGTTTTCTCTATAATTTGATATATTAAATGGTTAGTGACAAACAAGTTGCTATTGCACATCTGTTTTTTTTCTCAGCAAATCACTAATTTGAAGGACCATTAAAGTTTTCCGGAGTCTCAAATCCTGGAATTTAATGATAATTAGCCAAGTTGATTTAGCTGTGATCAAATCAGATTTGGTTTTCTCAAATCCTGGAATTTAATGATTACTAGCCAAGTTGATTTAGCTGTGATCAAATCAGATTTGGTTTTCTTTCTCGATTAGGATTTGAAATTCGATTGAACTTGACCGTGGTAAATGGCTTTAACATAAATGTGGATTAATGAAAAGGAAAAGTTTTCATTTAACTTGACCAGAAAGCTTGGTGGGGGTAGATCAAGCATGTTTCAAAATATATTATGCAATCTGCAATCATGAGAAGACTAAGGCTAGGTTACATTCGAGTGCCGTAGGCGGCTGAGCCAATCGAACTGATTTTTTCCCTTTTCTTTTTCATCTTAAAATGTTTTTTAATTGGTTTATTTTCATTGAGTTGGACGAATTTTCAGCTGATTATTCTAACCAACCACCAAACTTTTTTTTTTCCATCTTGAGATTGGTTGCACTGTAGATAGAGGTTAGCTCTTGATATAAGATGATTTTTCATCCTAAGATGACTAACACAGCTTCTATGATTCATATCGTATAAATCTGAATCTCCTTAATCATTTACCAACCGAAGTTAGATTAATCTAGGATGTTGGCTTCTGCAGTTGCTTTATTATCAAGTTTTCTTCAAGCTTTGGGAAGACTAAGGCTAGGTCACTTTTGAGTGTTGTAGGCGGCTGAGCCATACAAATTGATATTTTTTCTTCTTCTTTTCTATCTTAATATGTTCTTTAATTGGTTCATTTCATTGAGTTGGATAAATTTCACAGTTGGTTACCTTAATCTACCACTAACTCTCATTTTTTATCCGAACTTGAGATTGATTGCATTATTGGACAAAAACTCAGGGTATAATGATGATGTTGATTTTCCACCCTAAGATGACTAACACAGCTTCTATCATTCATATCGTATAAATCTGGATTTCCTTAATCATTTACCAACCGAAGTAAGAATCTAGGATGTTGGCTTCTGCGGTTGCTTTAATGTCAAGTTTTCTGCAGGTGTTTACCATATTGGATATCCTGCTATAAGGCTGTGACCCAGTGCAGATATTTTAGTAACAAATGGGATAGGGAAAACATCAGTTTCCCTTTATACTGACATCATGTCACTGTTTTTTTCCTTCTTAGTGACAACCAAAAGTGAGTGGTTAAACCTTGAGTACTTGAGCCGCACAGCATAAGCATCGGGTGTTTCCCAAACTGATCAATATCTGGCCAACAACGCGGAATCGATTCCATCTACCAACTAGCTAGCCTGGCCCTATGAGGCTCTAGTGCTACTACCTCCAACTAAAGGTACAAGGTGACTGCAAGAGAAATATGCGAGGTTTTCTGAATTGAAAATATGACCTTAATTTTTAGCCGCAAGGAAGCTCTATCTGTTTGTCTAGGAATCTAGAGCTATCAGGTTGTGAACCAGGTTTTTTTTTTTTTTCTACATTACATTCATGTTAATATATCAAGATACTATCCTCTTTAGTGATACGTAAGATCGAAAATTTCTCAAATTAAAATCTAATGAATTTGTAAATCTAATAATGAATTGACAAATTGTTTTTAGCCATAAAAATGGAGTAACATGCCTTACTTCCAAACTTTTTGTAACCAATACATATATATATATATATATATATATATATATATGTGTGTGTGTGTATATATCAAGATATTGTCCTCGTTAGCAATTTGTAAGTCCAAAAATTTTTCAAATAAAAGTTTAATGAATCCATAAATCTTAATAATGAATTGACTGCTTACTTTGATATTGAAAATAGGTAACCCTACTTACTTCTAAACTTTTTGCCGCACACACATACACACACACACACACACACACACACATATATATATATATATATATATAAATTGAAAGAGGTTTTATCCTTACCAAATAACTAAGCATGTTTAGCGAGTAGGTGATGATATTGACTTCTTCAACTGTCATTTGATGGAGAGAATGATGTTGAGTGCTATTGGGCCTTCTCACTCCAAAAGCTAGCTCAAGAGGTGAGGCTTTCCCTCACACTTATAAACACACACCCAGCCCCTTCCACAACCGATGTGGGAATACCCCAACAATCTCCCCCTTCACACATCGGGCCTTAGGAGAGCACTTTTTTGCCCGGAATAGTGAACACCGGGAGATGTTGAGAACCCCAACAATCACTTCCTTCAACTGGTATCAAGAGCTTGGGTTAGAGCTTCGGGATCATGGAAGGAGATACAGGATCCATGATAAAATTGACAGCTTCAAATTATTCAATTTGGAAGCCAATGATGGAAGATCATCTATACTGCAAAGATCTGTATGAGCCAGTATTAGGTGATTCTAGTAAGCCAACAAATATGAAAGATGATGAATGGAAAAAGTTAGATAGGAAGACTTTGGGAACCATTAGAAGATGGGTAGACATTAGTGTTTTTCATCATGTTGCGCAGGAGACAAGTGCTTTTCGTGTTTGGGAAAAATTAGCATCACTATATGAGAGAAAGACCGCCTTGAATAAAGTTATGCTTGTTAACAAGCTTGCTACTCTACAGTATAATGAGGGAAGATCTATCTCTGAGCATTTGAGTGACTTTCAAGATTTGTTTAATCGGATGACCACTATGAAACTGCAAATGGATGATGAGATGAAAGTATTGTTTCTTCTGGGCTCACTGCCAGACAGCTGGGAGACACTAGTTGTGATGTTCTTAATTCAGCTCCTAACGGCACGGTGACTTTGGAGATGGTAAAAGACAGTATGTTTAATGAAGAAGCAAGGCGAAAGGAGACAAACTCTAGGAATGAAGCTCTTGTCACAGAGAACAGGGGCAGAACTAAAGACAGAGGTCAGGATTCTAGAAGTCGTAGTAAGTCCAAGAACAGACATAAGTCCAAAAATAGGGTGAAGTGCTTTCATTGTGGCAAACTTGGTCACATAAAGCGGAACTGTAGGATCTTGAAGCAAGAGTGGAAAGATGAGAAAAGTAAGAATAACTCGGATGATGAAAATGTTACAACGGTGAATTCTGATAGTGAAATGGTTTCGTTGGTTTGTACACATGGTGAGTGTAATCATGTAGGGGATTCTGGCATAGAGTGGATAGTTGACACCGGAGCGTCATATCATTGTGTTCCCAATAAGGAATTATTTACAACCTACAAAGTAGGTGATTTTGGTTATACCAAGATGGGAAACAAGAGTATGTCGCGGATTGCTGGGATTGGTGATATAGTGGTACAAACAAGCACTGGTTGTACATTGATTTTGAGGGATGTTAGACACATTCCAGATCTGAAGATGAACTTGCTTGCAGTGAATGTCCTTGATAAGGAAGGATATGAGAGTCAGCAGAAAAATGGGCGGTGGAAGCTTCTCAAAGGGTCTTTGATAGTTGCAAAAGGAAAGTTGTGTTGCACTATGTACAAGACTTGGATGAAGTTGATAGGTAGTCAGGTAAATACCGTTGAGGATGATGCTTCAGCAAATTTGTGGCACAGGAGACTGGCACACATGACTGAGAAAGGTTTAAAGATTTTGGCGAGGTATTGCCTCATTCCCTCGGCCAAAGGTATTTCTCTTAACATCTCTCGGTGTTCACTATTCCGGGCAAAAAAGTGCTCTCCCAAGGCCCGATGTGTGAAGGAGGAGATTGTTGGGGTATTCCCACATCAGTTGTGGAAGGGGCTGGGTGTGTGTTTATAAGTGTGAGGGAAAGCCTCACCTCTTGAGCTAGCTTTTGGGGTGAGAAGGCCCAATAGCACCCAACACTGGTATCAGAGCTATGGTTCAAGAATTATCATGAAGCGTGATGCAGAAATGATGATTCGATTCAGGGGATTTGTTGTTGCAGATTATGTTCGTGAGATCGGGAACACGCAAGAGAAGATTGCTGCAGCAAGGTGTCAGTTGCAGGTGGAGTAATTCTCAGTTTGATCTAGTGGTGCTCCAATGAATTTCTGGATTATGTGAGAATTAGGATTGTTGAAAGTCTGAAGTCAATTGGGTGGAGTTGATTTGGCTACGCATGGGTATTGGTCGTGCTGTGTGAATTAAGAACAATCAGGATTGATTCGATTATGTGTAGCTGGGATTTCTTGAAGACCAATATTTTGATAGAATTTGTGTCAAGGTGGAGATTGTTAGATGTTGACTCAAATTCTATTAGGAATTAATTTGGATTATAATAAAATTCTATTGGTTAGAGAATTACTTGGTTGTTAAGTTTATTTAAAGATAAATACTCTTAATAGATTAGATTCCTTAGTGAATAGGAATTCTTATTGATCAAGTAATTTGGCTCTATAAATATAGAGTTGGTCTTAACCTTTAGAAAGGAGATTGAGAGAGATGTAATCACTATGTAATCTCTGTGTGAGAGATGAGTTTGTAGGGATTTGGGAAAGAGTTGGAGAAAACACCGTGTTGCATGAGAATTTCATGAGTTAAACACTATGGAGCAGAAACTAGTTTGTTTCAGGGCTTGGGCTTAGTGTTTGTTTTAAGGTGTTTTGTACTCTTTGTAATCTCTATGTTTTATAGTAGATTTTTCTCTCTTATCCGTGGATGTAGGCACTTGGGCCGAACCACGTTAAATCTTGTCTCTTGTGTGTTTGATTTAATTCCGCGTTGTCTCATTCGTTTGTGGAATACGATTCTGCTTGAAAAAATCCCAACAAATGAGCTGTGCACATAAAACCAGGGAGGGACCCCTAGATAATTTAAAAGCAATGCATGATCCGCGCTCAGCATATTAATAGATGGACCGGTTCCTCTCTGCTTTGTTAGCTTTGCATATAATATTTTTGCACCCATTTGCATCCAATCTCACATCTGCTAAAGCAAACAGCTGGTTCTTTCCTCAAGATTTGTTTTATTTGTGAAGCTCAAATTTATATGCACATTGCATCAACTTAAAGCTCGCACTTTGCTTTTTCATCCTGTTCTATATATATACTACAAGTTGATTGAGACCTAGGAAAAACTTTATTGCAAGTTGGATAAAGGCTTGACAGTGTAATCAGCTAATAAAATGGCTATGAAGATATGAATCTTATAAAGTGCACACATGATGAAGCATATGTTCCTGAATGAAACAGAATATTAGAATCCATTCTTTGCTTGCTACTTCCGTGGCTCAGATTACCAACCATCTTTCCAGCACCAGGGGCTGTTTTTTTTTTTTAGTTTATCAGCAAGGAACTGTACAGCTGGTAAAACTAAAGGTGTTTTATTCAGCTGTCGCTTTACCAGGCAAGTTTGTTGGGAAATTGACCTGTGAACAAATTGATGAGCAGGTTCGCTAGGGATACAGATCATTACCTTATTCTTCCTACCAGTTCCTACGATTAGGTTGAAAGTGTCAGAACTTTTAAGATACCATTGATGGTAACAGGTCCAGCATTTTTTTCATCATGTTCGATAGAACCCTGTGCATTGTATAACCTCGCACCAACAGCTATCAAAGTTAAAGTTGAGAAAAGAAAATGTGTGGGGATCATGGCGCATAATGGCACTACACATTTATTTCATTTCAGTCATTTTCCGTCTCCATTAATGGCAGCCTCTCTTGTTCATTTCACCTGCTTAAGTGCAACGGGGCATCTTTTGTGGTAACCAAGATTTTTATTAGGATGATATACCTTTCTTTCTCCTGTTTTAGTACTTTTTTTTTGTTACAAAATCTTAGTGCTCTTTAAAAATGGGATTATTTTCCTTTTTTATTTATATATATTATGACTCATTTATATCTAAACTAATTTAATATTAATTGATAAAAAGATTGTAATATATATCCGAAAGAAACCCTAAGATAGATATCTAATTTATTTTCATAAAATAAATATCTTATTAATGAGTTATCACAACGTTAGGCTGAGCTTTCAGTTATATCCTAGCCCACTGTTAGGTCCAAACTCGTCCAAGTAAAAGCCCAGACTTTTGAGAATTTGAGCCCGCTCAGTGTTAAGACAAAACTGTTGTTACTTACTCCTGACTCAAAGAACATGCATAAAAGGCAAAGATTCGGGAAGCCAAGCAAACCAACTCATCCACCCATTTGTGTCATGTCTATTATTGATCAAAGAGTCCAATATTTTGTAACCAAAAAAAAAAAAAGAGTCCAATATTCGAAGTCCAATTTACTTTCACAAACATGAGGCTTGATGGGTTTATATTATTCGGCTCTCAACGTTTAATCCAATTCATAACCATCTCTTTGATTTAATGGATTAAATATATATTAATTCCAATATCACTGCACTACAAATTTGGAATTGCACTCCAAATAACAAAAAGGTTCTATTAATTTGTTTTATACACAAAAGTGTATTCAATTTAGATTTGATCATGGTTGGGCTAGGATCGGGCCTGCATTAAATAAGGTTAATTTTTGAAAGGTCTAAGCTTGGTCCGATTGCAAATTTCTGCTTAACTTTTTATCTAAGCCCGTTTTTATTTTATATTGCAAAGTCAAAGCTTGGCTTGGCTCTTCTAAATATTATTTTATTTATTTTAATTTTTTGTTTACTTATTTTATTCTTCTAGTTCATTTGAAGTTTAATTTAATTTATCAGAATTTACATGTCAATTTTCATATTAAATATATATAATCATGTTTATTAATCGATAAATGTTTTATATACATCTAATTATATTATACTTATAGTAAATAAATTTAAAAAATATTAAATTTAATTATGTTCGGGCCAAGCTTAAGCTTCGAAAGGTCAAGCCCAAGCCAAGCTTGATTTTTGATCGGATCTAAAAATTTGGTCCAAGCTCATTAATTTCATCTGACATTTTTGTCTAAACCTAACTAAATATCGAACAGGGCTTCGGGCTTTAACGGGTAGCCTAGCTCTTGAGTAGATTTAGTACTTATGACACACTAATCATATATCATGTTTCTTTGTTCAATTTTCATAATTTAATTAGAAAGAATGTTTATCCAATTAAATGATATCTTGTTCTTCGAGTAGAGATGTCCAAGTAGGGGTGCAAAACGGGCCACAATCCGCGGGCCGGATCATTAAAACCGCGGGCTTTAAAAGGGTTGGGCTTTTAATTTTAGGCCCGTTAAAAAACGGGCCTAAACGGATTGAGCCCGGCGGGCTAGCAACCCGCACGGGCTGACCGTGCGGATAAGGGTCAGCCCGCGGGCCAGCCCAAAAAATAAAAAAAAAATCAATTAAGAAAATAAAATGTGGCCTAATCCAATTAAAAACCAAAAGACTAAAGACTAAAGCCCACCCAATATTGGGCTAAACCAAATGACAACCGGCCAAGTCACCATGATCCATGATT
The DNA here is from genome assembly GCA_031772115.1 of Heritiera littoralis. Classification (NCBI taxonomy): domain Eukaryota; kingdom Viridiplantae; phylum Streptophyta; class Magnoliopsida; order Malvales; family Malvaceae; genus Heritiera; species Heritiera littoralis. The sequence goes on from JAPDPK010000056.1 coordinate 20,167, forward strand.
ATTGATTCCATGAAGCCAGCCAAGCCAAGCGACGAGTCCACCACGAATACTTTACTTGCAGAAGCCTGCCAAACGCAGAAGTAAAGACACTTTTCTTTACTTGTTTAATTGTTTTCGATTGTCTCATTCTCAATTTCTCATCTGTCTTTACTTTATTTGTTTTCGGTACTTTTTCCCTCCACCCAAATCACTCTCACTCAGTCGCCGTCTCTCAGATCTCACGCAAATCACACAGGTAGTTGCATTGCACAGCTACACAGCAGCCTTCAGTCACCACCCACCACACCACAAGCCTCAACCCTCACGCCTTCAAGCCTCAGTCTCACACAGAGCATAGTCGCACAGTCTCACGCACAGTGCAGCACCACCACTCACCGGCCACCAAAAGCAGTCACCACCCTAGCGGTACCGGCAGAAAAAAAAAAAGAAAGAAATGTATATTTTCTAAACTCTTCATTTTGATTTTGGTCTTTACTCATTTTTTTAGTGAATATGTTACTGTTAATTATTACAGTAAAAAAATGTTTATTTTTTTATATGTTTTTTTTAAATCATTTATTTTTTTATATGTTAATTACATATAAAAAAAATACAGAGATCAATACATGGAAAAATATGTATTCTATATTAAGAACTATTAACAGATTCATTAAAGTAGCTTTAATATTCACTTAAATTGTTCGGTAATTTTCTACTAATAATTATTAACATTTTATTTGACACACAAAAAATGTCAACTGAAATTTCTTCTATTGTATGTTATACTTATTATATATTAATATGTTATGTATGTTAATTGAGCTTTTTCTTTTTGGTATGTGTTGTTGACAGTGATAATATGGCATCTTGTTCTCAAAATCAGACTCTGCATAGTAATAATATTGATGTTGTTAGTGATAGTGATAATGAGGATGATGTTAATGAAGTTGAAATTCAAGGTGAGGAATGTGAGGTTGAAACTGAAACAACTGAAAGGCAATCAAAAAAAGCTAGGAGGAATACTTCAGAAATGTGGAAATATTTTGAAAAACCTGTCATTAGTGCTGATGATGGTAAACCACGTACTAAATGTATGGGGTGTGGGATAATATATAAGGCGGGTCTTTCTCAATATGGAACTTCATCCCTGAGGCGTCATGCACGTTCATGTAAAGGGATAGTAGTTTTAAGGCAAAAAGATATCTCTAAAATGATAATTGATCATCAAGGAAAGGTGAGAAGTAGACAAATTGATCAAAAAGTTTTTAGAGAATTAGTAGCTAAGGCGATTGTTAGGCATGATCTCCCTTTCTCATTTGTTGAATATGATGGAGTTAGGAATGTGTTAAAGTATTTAAATCCTGATGTGAAATTTATTTCTAGGACCACTGCTGGTTCTGATGTTTGGAAACTTTATTTAGAAAATAAAGAGAAATTGAAAGAATGCTTGGCTCAAATTCATGGTAGAATATGTCTCACTTGTGATCTGTGGACTGCTTGCACTAATGAGGGGTACCTTTGTTTATCAGCTCATTATGTTGATTTAGATTGGAAGCTAAGTACTAAGATTCTTGCCTTTTGTGATATGCACCCTCCACATTCAGGATATGAATTATCTAAAAAAGTAATGGAAATCTTAAATGATTGGGAGATAAACAAGAAAATCTTTTCCATTACTTTGGATAATGCTTCCGCTAATGATAACATGCAAATTAATTTAAAAGATGTGCTTTGTTTGCAAGAGAGTTTATTATGTGATGGTCAATTTTTTCATATTAGATGTTGTGCCCACATTTTAAATCTTATTGTTCAAGAAGGTTTGAAAGTAGCTTCCACCGCTAATGAGAAAATTAGAGAAAGTATTAAGTATGTGAAGGGGTCGGAGGCTAGAATGAGGAGTTTTGAAGAATGTGTAAAAAAAGTCTCAATTTCTTCAAGTTCATATTTGGTTTTGGATGTCCCAACTAGATGGAACTCTACTTACTTAATGCTTGAGAGTGCTTTGAAATAAAGCGTGCATTTTCTATGCTTGCATTAAATGATAGAAATTATAAGCATTGTCCATCAAGTGAAGAGTGGAAAAGGGGAGAGAGAATTTGTGAATTTTTAAAACCATTCTATGAAATCACGAATTTGATTTCGGGAACTAGTTACCCAACCGCCAACTTATATTTTGCTCAAGTTTGGAAAATTGAGATGCTTTTAATGGAGTACTTGGATGGAAATGATGAGATGTTACAATGTATGGCATCTAATATGAAGAAAAAATTTGACAAGTATTGGAGTGAATATAATGTTCTACTTGCAATGGCAGTGGTTCTTGATCCTCGTGTAAAGTTCGTGATGTTAAAGCGATGTTTCTTGAAAGTTGATCCTCAAGGTTTTCAAGAGAAGTTGGATGTGGTGAAAATGAAGCTATTTATGCTTTATGAAGAATATAAAAAGAATGCTTCTAGCTCATCACATGGTCAAGACCAAGGGGAACAAAATGAGACTTCTCTCACCTCTTCTATTCCAACGGATTCTGTTTGTAATTTAGATGTAAGTACAAATAATAGACATTTATACTTTAAATGTTATATTTATCTCATTGTGAACTTTACTCTATCAATAGTAACTTTTTATTCTTTTTTAATTATATTTGCATGAAATGCATCAATATAGGTATGGATGGATTTGGCAGATGATGAGGAAGATGATGTCCCAAGTTCCAAGTCTCAATTGGAAGTTTACTTGGATATGCCAAAACTTGATTTTTCCACCTATAAAGATTTGGATGTCTTGAAATGGTGGAAAGATCATAGTTATAGATTTCCCATTTTGGCTAACATGCTTGTGATTTGATGAGTATACCTATAACTACTGTGGCTTCCGAATCAGCCTTTAGCATTGGGGGACGTGTGCTAAACAAGTATAGGAGTCGTCTTCTTCCTAAGAAGGTTCAAGCTCTCATCTGCACACGTAGTTGGCTACACGGTTTCATATCAAGTGGTAATTTATTTTCATTGAATAAATAAATTTTACAAGTTATAATAATTAATGTTATTGTAAAAACTTAATAATTTAAAATTTTATTTTATAGGTTGGGAAGATGATGAAGAAAATAAAGATGACGTGGTGGAAGAGTCAAATGATTCTAATCATTTGAATGTTGTGAATTGAGATAAAATGACAACTTTGAATGTTTGGTGGTTTTTTTGTGGATTTTAATGGATGTTTTTTAATGGATGTTTCAATGTTTGTGGATTTTATGACTTTTAGACTTATCCACTACTCTTTATTTAGACCATAATTTTAATGGATGTTATGTGGATTGTATTTGTTGTTTTGTATTGGGAGTTTGATATATGGATTGTATTTGTATTTGTTGTATTTGTACTTAGAGTTTAATATGTGGATTGCAAAGTTATTTTATTTTCCTTCTTTTGATTATTTGATGCAAACAATGTTGTGTATGAGTATGAATATGTTTTGCCTAATCTAAGCTTTTGTAATTTTTGGTGTCTTGAAATGAGAACGCAGTTCATAGGGGAAAGAGTCTGTTGGTGTCTTGAAGAAGCGTTGAATGCTTGATATATATATATATATATATATATATATATATATATATTTTGACCGAATATATATTATCAGGGAGAGTTACTTCTTTGCTTTTAGCTGCTGTTTGCATCAAGTCAGAATTTGGATGTGATATTCTTCTTCATAGTTGGTTATGAACCATGCAGTGCAGTAGTGTTTTGATGGATTGTTTGATCTTTATCTATTTGGCTATTCCTATTGAGAATCTTTGCATTGAATGACTTTTGGATTAATACTGTTTCATCATCTTTCTTGCTTTCGTTTTATACTTCATATTTTACTCCTAATTCCTACAAAAGTATTGAAATATATTATATATGGATGATTTTGAATTTAAAATATTTTAATAATTTATTAGAATGATTTGGTACATAATTGATATTAAGTTATTAGATGAAATGACGAATTATACATTTATACTGTTAAAAAATAGTATAATTAAAAAAACAGAGGATTTTTTGAAGTAATTAAGGATAATTTAAAAGAATAAGTGAAATAATTAATCTTGTTTTGTTGGGTAAAAATTAGCTTCAATCCGAGACTACATATTTGCCTGATTAGTTTAATTTGCGGCATAGAATTTGATAATATATATTCGGTCAAAATAAATTATTCCTTCCTTTTCTTTTATCCAAAACTGAATTTAATTTTCCTATCCTATAATTTCAGCCATGAATTTTTCTTCAACAATGAGCCAATATATTATATAAATATTATTATTACTCTTGCACAAAAAAAAAAAACCCAAATTAAACTTGGTATGTTAATCAATCACAAGTTCATTATTCATATGATTTTTTTATATGATTTTTTGGTAATTTCCAACTCAAATCTCCTTCAACAAATTAAAGTTAGGTTTAATTAAGTGAAAAACTTTAATTTATTTGATAAAATGTGGGCTTTAATTCTTTGTTTTAGTTTTTGGGCTATAATAAAATGTGGGTTCTAGACTTTTAGTTCTTTGTTTTTGGGCTTTTTTTTTCTGTTGAAGCCCGCGGGCTGATCCGGCCCACATTGAAGCCGGACCGGTCTCACAATTTTTGGCCCGTTTAAATACGGGCTTAAACGGTTTGACCCGTTTATACCCGTACCCGTCTTGACCCGCACCGCCCCGCCCGTTTTGCACCCATATGTCCAAGGGCCAAATTGCTTGTTGAAGTCCGAAATCTTGTTCGATTTTTTATAAGGATTGGACAAAAATATAGAATGTAATTAATGGTGTTAGCTCTTATAGGCAATACCGAGAGGGGGGGTGAATCGGTTTTTAACTACCCTTAAGCTCGTTTTTCGGTTTTTCTAAATTCTCTAGCCTATTTGAATATTTTCTAAGTTCTCTAAGCTAGGCAAGCATGCAATCCAAGTTCAATGCAATAAACACACTATAATTGCAAGTAAATAAAGAGTAGGGAAAGAGAGATTTACACAAGCGATTTATAGAGGTTCGGCTACTTGCCTACGTCCTCTACCTTGAGACGCTCCCAAGGATTTTCTCCAAATCCACTATCTTGAATTTGTGATTACAATCCCTCTTTTCAAGGCTCAAGAGTAACCTCCCTCTTTTTCTAGGCTCAAGAGAAACCTCTCTCTTTTTCTTAGGCTAAAGAGTAACCTCCCTCTTTTCTAGGCTTAAGAGAAACCTCCCCTTTACAAGGAATGATGGGTTTACAATTGTGTAATCAAAGAAAGGCCTCTATGTAGGCAAGTGATTACAGAAATTAAGCTCAATGAAAACCTATACAAGATTTTGTGCTAAGCACTACAAGGAATAAGAGAATGATAGATGATGTAGACTTTGGAGCTCTTGATTGTTGTTTGAGGCTTGAGGAAGATGAATAAGATGATGAAAGATGTTGCTTGGTTGTTCCTCTCCCTTCCTTTAGCTTCTAAGCCTCTATTTATAGCCCCTTGGATGGTTTGTGGACGTTGGTTGGAGCCAAAACCGAAACTAGCCGTTGTATCTCACAGAAAATAGCCGTTGGGGACTTTCTGACATAAAGGGATCGATCCCTTTCCTTAGGGGATCGATCCCATGCTTCATTTTGGCCTTCCGGGGCACACTGCCAAAAAAGGGATCGATCCCTTTCCTTAGGGGATCGATCCCATTCTTCCAGAATGGGTTTTTCCTGCACTTTTGGGTTAGAAATGATGTGGTCTTTGATCCTAATTCAACCCAAAACATATTGGCACTTTTGTGGGAGTTTTTCATGACTTTCTTTGATGAAAACATTGTCCAAAAATTCATTAAGTGATTTTCTAAAATATTCAAAACATTTATAAAGAATTAAGACCAATAAGGATGTATCATTAAATCATGGTCTTAATGTTTGGGTATGATCACTTAAAATGTATTGAGAAAATCATGTGTGATAAGGCAAATATGAATTAAAACATTAAAGCTCACTTAAGTTTTTGTCATTTCAAAATATGTATGGCAATTTAAAGCTAACAATCTCCCCCTTTTTGATATGACAAAACTTAATGTAAATTTGCTTTGAAAATTCTTTGATAAAATACTCCCCCTCGAATAAACAAGGACTTTATAAAGCTCCCCCTGAATATAAGCATGGGTTTTGAAAATGAATTTTCCCTCATTATCTCTCCCCCTTAATATCTCTCCCTTTATCTATCTCTCCCCCTTTTTGTCATAGCAAAAAGAAGGAAAAATAAGAAAAATATGCTTCCCCTAAAAATTATGGCTATGTGAGAGAAAAAATGTGCTCCATCCAACAAGAAACATGTTAGTACATGGGACTTATAGCACAAATAAATATGTCAATATTCTCAAAGAGTATGAAATATTTATGCAAGGAATATGACTTATGATCCTATACCAATTGTTTATAAATGATTTTGATACCAATTGTTGACAAGTAATTTTGCAAGAAGGTTCCAATTGGTAAGAAGTTAAGCAAGTTGTATGTAAATATCTACTAAGGTCTATGACTTGCTCATCTCAATCTTATTAAGCACCTAAGTATATCAATTGTTCTTTCTAAAGTCCAACTAAGGTGCATGGTAATACATCATGATTATGAGCTAACATTAGGTGACATATGATGTGCATGAGCTCATAAATCACGTTCAAGCAAGAGTGTGCATAGAATCAAGATATATAGCAATTAACTACAAATTCTAGCACACAAGAGTTTCATGCAAAAATATCCTAAGTGAATTCTTCTCTATTTGTCATTTCAAACTAAAGAGCACAAGAAGAATTGTCAATTTAAAGCTCATACCAATTGGCAATTTAGTTTTGGCTTACCAATTATTGAAAATATGGTTCCCAATGATACTAATTGTTATTTCAATCTAAATACCAATTGTTACTAATGGTTGACTTAGTCATTTTGCATGAATCCAATATCTATGTGTAGTGTGTTCATGTCAAGAAAATAATCATTCCAAATATGCAAGAACACAATCACACATCATCAAATATGCATATGGATCAATTAAACATAAGCATACTATCATAAAGTATTAATCCATATTCATATTCACAAAGTTATACCATATGGAAGATTCATAAAATCAAAGTATTCAAGCAAACACATTTTCTTCCATGTTTTCAAGCACAAAAATCCTATGCTCATTTTCCAATTCAAGTCCATAACCAATTATGAGCAAGGAAAGATTAAAATAATAAATGCATGGATATCAAGTTTTGTTCAAGTTTGCATTTATCTTTGAATGTTGGTGTTGTCATTAAGACCCTAGTTCTTTAAGTACAAGGATGATAAAGTTTCATTCATTTGAACATTTAGGATCCATTTACCATCACAAATTATAGGCCAATGACCATTGTTAATTGTTGAATTTACATTTGAAATCAATCCACTAGATGTATAATTATCATGAAACCTAGTGTGGAATTGATAAGTCAAGCTAAGATACATAATCCTATAAGCATGCTTGACAAAGATGAACAAAAAGGAATGAAGAATATTCATTATGCACAAGTTCATCAAATTCTCAAAAATATCCATAAATCATTGAAATAAATCTCAAATTATGTTTAAGCATTCATTGAAAATATATTTCAAGATTATTTCAAGATTTATGCAATTCATGAATGTTTTCAACAAGGAAAATGATTTTGCACTTATGAGTTCAATGAAAAATGATATTGATTGTTGAAAGTGATACCATTTGTTGGAAATGATACAAATTGATGAAGTTAAGGCATGATATCAATGAAAAATGATTTTTCATATATTAAAGATCATCAAAAAGAAGTTAAAACAATGAATTTTAAGTTGAGAAGAAGGAAGATATCAAGAAAGTGAAAAATCCTTCTCAAATTCGGTTGAAAAAGTGCAGAAATGCCCTGTTTGGCCTGAGGGGATCGATCCCTTTTGGAGGGGGATCGATTCCTTAAGTCCAGAATGCACCAATTCTGTTTTCTGCTCAAGGGGATCGATCCTGCTTGTTGAGGGATCGATCCCTCATCCTGTATTTGCAGATTTTTGACAGAAAATCCAACCTTTGAGGTACCAAAACTTTGTTTTTGAGTATTTTAAGTCCAAGTAATGGTTTAAACATTTGTAAAACATGATTTTGGACTTGTATGAATGAAAATCATGAATGAAAAACCATTTAACAATAGATTTTGCAATTTTGGAAGGATTTTCACCAATAAAAGCATTTTTGGCCTCAAAGGAGGTCATTTTGAGAGTTATGCATATTTTGGCCAAACCAATGCATTGGATACCACAAATATGTCAAAACAAACTTGTTCACATAGGTTTTAAGCACATATATCATTAAAGCTTACATCTTGTGAACAACATGCCATAATTTCCAACATACAAGTTCTTCATTCTTGCTCATGACATGAGATTTTGTGTAAATGACATATTTGATCATTTGAGGCAAGTAAATACATTGTCAACACATAGAAAACTTGCTCAAAATGCAGAAATCCAATAATCACTTCAAAATCATAAATCATGCTTTTCATTCAATGCATCAATTGCTATTCATCAAACATTCAAAGATCATTGTCATGCCTTTTTGTTCAATCATTCAACTCACAATGCATCAAGAATCATCAACCAACTTTCTCATCAAGGCACAAATAATCAAATAATAGTTTTAAGGAGTAAAGAATTAATCTTACAAAACTCCTTTGCTTGAGTATGCTTTGCCTTGAATTGTTGAGTCCACCTTGAGCCTTTCTTTGAAGAATTGTTGTGATCTTTGCCAAGGATGGATATCTCAAGCTCTTTCTTTTTCTCATTAGCACAAGCAATCTCCATAGAAGTGTGTAGAGATTCAAACTTCATTGTTTCTTGTATCTCCATGCTCTAACACTCCTACAACAAACACATTTTCAAGCATGCTTTGGTACCCAAATTTTCTTGGGTCCTTGAGAGTTAGTGCTCACAATTTTTGATCCTTTTGGGATCCATTTCAAGCTCAAATCATCATTATTTATTGCATGCTTTGGCACCCACATTTTCTTAACTACTCTTCCTCTAAATGTAGTTTTTCTATAAGTGCATGCTTGTGAAGAGTGTCCTATTCTATTGCAAAGTGAGCATGTAAGAGATAAATCATGCATAGTATTTTTGCTCACAAGGAAATTCTTAAGATGAGTTTCTTTTTGTATTGCATTATATCCTAACCCATCTTTGTCAAAGAAAGCTCTTTGGGTTTCTAACATGTGATCTAGCTTTTGTTGACCCATATAAAACCTAGAAAATGAGTTATGCAAATTTAAGTTCTTTTTATTCAACTCATTCATTTCTAAGTTAGCCTCTTCTAATTTCTTTTCAAATTCTAGCTTAGCATTTATCAAGGCTTCATTTTCTATTTTTAATTTAGCAATGATTTTCTTATATTTGGAGTTCATGCATTGAAATTCATTTGCTAAGTCATTAAAGGCATTTTGTAGTTCACTAAAGGTATAATCATTATCTTCACTAGAACTACAACTACCTTCATCATCACTAATGGCCATGAAGCATGAGTAGGCTACCTCATCATCTATGTTTTCCTCATCGGAGCTATCACTATCACTCCATGTAGCCACAAATGCTTTCTTCCTAGGTTTCCTATCCTTTTCCTTCCTAAGTAAGGGGCAATCTAACTTAGTATGACCCGGTTCATTACACTCATAACATACTAAGGGGTCCTTTTCTCTTCTACTTGACTCTCCCCTTTGATGTCTCCTATTACTCTCTCTCTCTTTCATTCTCATGAATCTATTGAATCTTTTGGCAAACATTGCCATTTCTTCCTCATTTCCACTTTCATCACTATCATCCTCATGAGTGGAAGACTTAAGTGCTACCCCTACTTTCTTTGAAGGCTCTTCATTTCTTTTCAATTTCATCTCATATGTAAGTAGGGAGCCCATAAGTTCATCTAGAGACAAGGTATTTGGATCTTTAGACTCTTCTATTGCGGTTACCTTTGCCTCCCATGATTGTGGCAAGCTATTCAAGATTTTCTTCACCATTTCTACATTGGAATAGGTCTTGCCTAATGCCTTAAGTCCATTGATTATGTCATTAAATCTAGTATACATATCACTCATGGACTCATTTTCTTTCATTCTAAAAAGCTCATAATCATGTGTGAGCATTCCTACTTTGGTCTCTCTAACTTGATTTGTCCCTTCATGTGTGATGGCTAGTTTGTCTCATATTTGCTTAGCATTTTCACATAGGGACACTCTATTGTATTCATTTGGACCTAATGCACAAAAGAGGGTGTGCATAGCCTTGGCATTCAATTGTACCAATCTCATATCATTGGTGTCCCACTCATCCTCACTCTTAGGGACATCTTTTCCATCTACTTTCTTTATTGGGATTCTAGGACCATTAACTATTACTCTCCACACTTCATAGTCATTAGATTGCACAAATAACATCATCCTAGTTTTCCAATAAGAGTAATTCTCACAATTGAATAGTGGAGGTCTAACTAATGAGTGTCCCTCTTGGTGTGCCTACATTCAAGTGAGCCATTTAAGATCGTTTCGCTCGATAGAGGTTAATCTAATTCAATCTCGAGCCCAAGCTCTGATACCAATTGTTAGCTCTTATAGGCAATACCGAGAGGGGGGGTGAATCGGTTTTTAACTACCCTTAAGCTCGTTTTTCGGTTTTTCTAAATTCTCTAGCCTATTTGAATATTTTCTAAGTTCTCTAAGCTAGGCAAGCATGCAATCCAAGTTCAATGCAATAAACACACTATAATTGCAAGTAAATAAAGAGTAGGGAAAGAGAGATTTACACAAGCGATTTATAGAGGTTCGGCTACTTGCCTACGTCCTCTACCTTGAGACGCTCCCAAGGATTTTCTCCAAATCCACTATCTTGAATTTGTGATTACAATCCCTCTTTTCAAGGCTCAAGAGTAACCTCCCTCTTTTTCTAGGCTCAAGAGAAACCTCTCTCTTTTTCTTAGGCTAAAGAGTAACCTCCCTCTTTTCTAGGCTTAAGAGAAACCTCCCTCTTTTCTAGGCTTAAGAGAAACCTCCCCTTTACAAGGAATGATGGGTTTACAATTGTGTAATCAAAGAAAGGCCTCTATGTAGGCAAGTGATTACAGAAATTAAGCTCAATGAAAACCTATACAAGATTTTGTGCTAAGCACTACAAGGAATAAGAGAATGATAGATGATGTAGACTTTGGAGCTCTTGATTGTTGTTTGAGGCTTGAGGAAGATGAATAAGATGATGAAAGATGTTGCTTGGTTGTTCCTCTCCCTTCCTTTAGCTTCTAAGCCTCTATTTATAGCCCCTTGGATGGTTTGTGGACGTTGGTTGGAGCCAAAACCAAAACTAGCCGTTGTATCTCACAGAAAATAGCCGTTGGGGACTTTCTGACATAAAGGGATCGATCCCTTTCCTTAGGGGATCGATCCCATGCTTCATTTTGGCCTTCCGGGGCACACTGCCAAGAAAGGGATCGATCCCTTTCCTTAGGGGATCGATCCCATTCTTCCAGAATGGGTTTTTCCTGCACTTTTGGGTTAGAAATGATGTGGTCTTTGATCCTAATTCAACCCAAAACATATTGGCACTTTTGTGGGAGTTTTTCATGACTTTCTTTGATGAAAACATTGTCCAAAAATTCATTAAGTGATTTTCTAAAATATTCAAAACATTTATAAAGAATTAAGACCAATAAGGATGTATCATTAAATCATGGTCTTAATGTTTGGGTATGATCACTTAAAATGTATTGAGAAAATCATGTGTGATAAGGCAAATATGAATTAAAACATTAAAGCTCACTTAAGTTTTTGTCATTTCAAAATATGTATGGCAATTTAAAGCTAACAAATGGGTTTGGACATCGGGTAGAACTCAAGCTTGACTCTTCGAAACTTAGGTCCAGCCTGACTTGGCCCGAACATAATTAAAATTAAAAGTTTTTTTAAAATATATTACTAAATATAATGTAATTATATGTAATATATATAAAACATTATTGATTAATAAACATTATTATATATTTAATATGAAAATTGACATGTGAATTTTGACAAATAAAATTAAATTTTAAAATGAATAAAAAATTAAAATACAAAAAATAAATAAAATAATATTTGAAAAGAGTCTGATTGGGGTTGAACTTGCATGATAAAATAAAAAAATGAACTTGAATTAAAAATTAGGCCTGAATTCGTAAGTTATGTTGGACTTGAATTTGTATATAAATTATTATTATATGGTCTAAGCTTAACCCAAACTCGATTTGATCCAATCCATGGATAACTCTAGCCTCAAGCTTGCTAGTCATTTCCTATTAATCACTCAAACATAGTCAAATATGTTGATTCTCAATAAGAATACTTTGGTCAAACGATCGAGCTATCAAACAACTTGGAGGAAAATTATTAATTGATCCCACTGATTAATTACTATACTAAGAGTCATATTTTCGAAATTCAGAGTTATTGAATTAATAAATCCTAACTTGTAGTAGATTAAAATTTTTTTTATCCCAATATATGATTTTGACTGTAAACTCAAGATTAAAATACGCGTATATTTAGAGTTTATAAGAATTAATTAGAACAGCAACTAAAAATTAAATATTTTTCAATCTATTGTATGGTATGATTAGTGTGAGTGAATCGCAGATATCCAATATAATTAATAGTGATCTTCACTGAAACTATATTATAAATAAAATATCTGATTTTATTTATAGTTGCAATATCCTTACGATTATAAAGAATTATAATCAGGGAACTTTATATATATTTATATATATATATTTAAATATATAAATACACTTATACGCATTAAATAAAAAATACTAAGTTTATTTTATTCATCAGCTAAAAAATATCATGAAGGGTGCGTATAGGTACGAATCAAATTATGTTAAAATATTATTTTAAATTCATAATTTATTATTTCACCAAATTAAAAAATAATTACACATTGATTACAAATTTTTTTTTCTAAATACTAAGCACTAAACCTTAAGCGTTTTTTTTTTGGCATATGATCATTGAATTATTATCTTATTCACTGCCAGTAGAGTTTTTTAACTCCACAAGCAGAGTTAAGATAATGACATATGTCTTATTTTATTTATTTTTTATTTGCTTAATATTTTTATGAAATATGTGTCATCATCTTAATTTTACTTGTAAAATTAAAAAATTTCCATGAACATTTTGACCCATTATAAGACAGCATTAGCTTAGCTCCAGATGGGCTCTCTCCATCCGAGGCTAGGTTAAGGTGGGTTGAAAGAAGGCTGATTTCACTTTCTTTGGACAGATATGTCCCTAACGCCGAATACATATGGGCCTTCAAACTGGGCTTGCCCAACTGCCGGAAACGAACCCCGCAAAACTCGAACGGAGGAAGAAAAGGAGATCTCTTGGGTCCGGTGTCCTGACATTTCAATTCCAGTTCCTCTGAAAGCAGAGGTATTTCAATCCCTTCGAAATCTCTCTCAATCTTGTCAAATGTTTTTTTAGTCTTTGCGCAATTTTTTTTCTAAATATTTAGCACTAAACCTTTAACGTTTTTTTTCGTGTAAATCATAAATATCTTCATCCGTTTTAACGGTTTAAAACTAATGTTGTTCGAGGTTTAATCACTCTTCATCCCTCTCAAAAAATATATTTAGTAAAAATCGAATTTCGAAAACCCTTCTCACAAATTCAACTTTTGTTATCAATTGAAACACCATCTTTGAATCTTTATCGTTTTTTCTTGCACTTGAGCATTTGACCCATTCATTAAAAGACAGCATTAGCTTAGCTCCAGCTGGGCTCTTTCCACCCGAAGGCTAGCTTAAGGTGGGTTGAAAGAAGGCTGATTCACTTTCTTTGGACAGATATGTCCCCAACGCCGAATAAATATGGGCCTTCAAATTGGGCTTATCCAACAGCATGAAACGAACACCACAAAACTCGAACGGAGGAAGAAAAGAAGGCAAAATCGATCTCTTGGTTCCAGTGTCCTGACATTTCAATTCCCTCTGAACGCAGAGGTCTTTCAATCCCTTCGAAATCTCTCTCAATCTTGTCAAATGTTTTTTTCGTCTTCGCGCAATTTTTTAGGGTTTATGCGGGACTTCAATTTTCTCTATTCTGTTTTTTTCGGGTGTAGAATATCTATTGATTTATTTATTTATTTACTTAATTCTTAGATTTTGTTGTTGCAGTGAGTCAATTGTAGTAGAAGGAAGGAATTACAAGTCTAGAGAAATGGATTCATCATCACAAACTTCGACGATAGTGACGGGAGGGAGCGGTGGGAATGGGGTAGTCAGCACTCAAGCCAATGATGCGGCAAATGCTACGCCTAATGATGATCCAAAGCAGAATCTGACTAAAGTAATAAACTCCATCCAGAAAACTTTAGGCCTTCTCCATCAACTATATCTCACCGTCTCTTCTTTCAATTCCGCTTCTCAGCTCCCTCTCCTTCAACGCCTGTAAATGTTTCTTCAAATGCTTTCTATTTTTCGCGTTCTTGTTTTTGTAGCGTTTTTGTTCATTTTTTGCACCATTGCTTACCTCATTAGAGTCTTTTGTTGTTCTTGTTGTAGTAATTCCTTAGTTATGGAGCTCGATAACATGGCAAAATTATCTGAGAAGTGTAACATTCAAGTGCCTATGGAAGTTCTTAAGTGTGTTTCCTTTTCTTATTTATTTTTGTATGTTTTGTGGCAAAATTAGATTGTTTTCTTTAGTTCCTAGTAGTAATTTTTTTCCTTTTTGGCTTAGTTTGATTGATGATGGGAAGAACCCTGATGAATTTACGAGGGATGTTTTAAACAGCTGTATTGCAAAAAATCAGGTCACCAAAGGCACAACTGATGCATTTAAGGTAGTTCTTAATTCCCTGTATAGGATATTTTATTCTAGTTTCATTTTATTGAGCATAAGTAGTTATGTTTTTACTCTACTATTGAATTTATAGAGTTTACGGAAGCATCTTCTGGAAGAGCTTGAACGGACATTTCCGGATGAAGTTGAATCGTATAGGGAGATACGTGCTAGTTCTGCTGCTGTGAGTTATATTAAGCTAACTTTTGTTATGAATATCTCTTCTTATTCGTGTTATTCATGAGAAGCAGTGATCTGTTCTTGTTATTGCCTTGACTGATGATATGTTATCTGAAATGTTATAATGGTTGGATTTTGGTTGTTATGGAGGAAACCTCCTTATTCATGGCCTCTTGGCAAGGTTTTTTGACCCATCGTCACTATTTCACTCTCACTGCTACATTTTGTTACCCTCCTTTCTGGTTTCATCATTGGATGGATCTTGTCTTGCCTACTTCTTGAAAACACTCTGGTTTATTTTTTCCTTATCAGCTTATTTTCTCATACTTGCCTACTTGTCTTGCCTATGTCAGGCTTATTTTCTTGTTGAGCCAGCACAACTTTTTAGGCTGGATAAGGCGCTTAAATGAAGGAATTCCAAAACATTATTTTTCTATTTTGAACTTTCTTAGCATCTGCGTCTTTGTGTTTTTCTTGCATTTGTTTACAAAACTCTGTTTGGTACTTGAGAAAAGTGGAAATAAGTGTATACCTAGTCAATTATTTAATTGGGAAGAAGCATTAAGAACATGTGTTTATGAAATCTGAACTGCGTATCTTATAATTTTAAGAAGCATCACGAGCACGTTTCAATTGGTAAAGCTTAGATGGATATGAAATCTTAAAAGATGAAAGATTATTTTTCTATTTTGAACTTTCTTAGCATCCGCTTCTTTGTGTTTTTCTTGCATTTGTTTACAAAACTCTGTTTGGTACGTGAGAAAAGCGGAAATAAGTGTATACCTAGTCATTTATTTAATTGGGAAGAAGCATTAAGAACATGTGTTTATGAAATCTGAACCAGTGTTGTCAATAGCGGCCATAGCGTAGCGAGAAATTTAACTATCGCTACGATAACATATATAGTGTAGCGGTTTTGTAATAGCAAATAATAGCGGCCAATAGCGGCCGCAATAGCGGGTAGCGGATAGCGGCCAATAGCGGCTCTATTGAGCATATTTGGTGAAATGTCCATTTAACCATTTCTTTTCTTGATTTAATTTCAGCCAATGATTTTATTGTATTTAAGGGTATTTAAGTCTTTTAAGCCTTTTTTTTAAGATTAAACTTTTTTATTATAGCTCATTTTTTATTGTACATAAAATTTTTTTAAATGAACTTTTTTTATTAAATATTAAACTAAAAAGTAAAAACCTTAAATTAAATTATCCGGATGTGAGTGTAATTGGAGTGTCTTCGAACAAGTATTTTTCTCTTCCTACTATTTACTAGTTATGAATGAATTGACATAAAAATAGATTTTTTAGAGAAACAATTTACTATTTCTTATAGAACAAAAGATAGTAACGCTTTTTTTTAAATTTTATTTTGCTATTTCAAATTCACTCTAAGAAGAGAAACAGACTTGAGCGTCAAAAATTGCATGACTTGGTTGTACTTTATGAAAACCAGTCACAAAATCTAAAACATCAGCCACAACCTCTAGAGTCTGTGGGGACTATGAAGCTACTACTAGAGTTATTAAAGTGGTGGCTAAGCCTGCTTTGGATCTTGAAAGATCAGATGAGGAAGAAGATGATTTTGACTTTGAGCTAGATATTAGTGGTAGAGCTCAAAAAGACCGAGTTGATGATGATAATGATTTTGGGGCTGAGCAAGAGGAAGTAGAATAACATAAGAAGATGAGGAGGATTAGTAGATTGTGATTCTTAGGAATTGCATTTATGTTTATGCTTGTATTTTATTATCTTATGTGACTTCATTTAGAGTTTTATTGCTTATGTGACTTGGTAACTTGTTATTTGCAATGGTTTTATTGGCTTAAGAACATTATTTGAGTGCTTTGTGTAATTTTTATGAGCTATTATGATCATTACTTTGTTTTCTATTAAATTAGATATATTTTTTATAAAAACAAAATTATGAATAGCGGCCGCTATGCTATCTGCTACGCATTCATAGTAGATTTTGGCCTCACCGCTATTGTCCGCTATTCGCTATTGATAACACTGATCTGAACTGCGTGTCTTACAATTTTAAGAAGCATCACAAGCACGTTTCAATTGCCAAAGCTTAGATGGATATGAAATCTTAAAAGATGAAATATGGAATCCAGTATTTTGGTGTGTATATCTTAATTAGCCATCAGGTAAAGTGAGTTCACATAAGACTAAACAACGGATCACTCAAATTTTTTAGTTTATTAAGTTTATGGGTGTGGGGTGGTTTTTTATTTTATTTTTTTGTGCAGCTTCCTTGAAAATTGAATGTCTCACTTTGTCAATCTGTAGCCTATAGTAAGTTATTTTCCTTGATTGCATAAGTTAAAGCTCTTTGTATAATGCAGGAATCTAAACGCCTTGCTCAATCGCAAAGCATTTTACCAAATGGAGATGTAAAGGTCAAAACTGAGCTTTAGATACTCATACTTGGAATTTTTTTCCCTTTTCTCATTTATATAAGTTTCTGTATGTATAAAATGTGGTTGATACATTCTGATGTAATAGCATTTCCTGCTTGTATTAAGAATGTGACAATTTGTAGTAGACTCTTTCGTATACATTAACGTTTGAGCATTCTCTATGTGACTAATGCAGTGAAAACTATTGTACTGTTTCTCCTAACTTTTTCCCTTAAATAAAGCCAAACTTCGTTAAATGGTTTATTCAACAGCTCATTGCTAAATAGTCGCCATTGATTTAGAGATTGACATAAAACTTTAGGGGTCAGGAGAAATTGAAAGCAAAGAATTTTCTGGCAGTATTCTAGTTATAAGTAGAGCATATTCTTGCGGTCATTCCTAGTACTAAGATGCTAAAGAAAGGCAAAATTGCGGTTTTGCATCAACTGAATGTTATTCAGTTATTTGACTGAGATTGTTGTGGGTTTTTGAGTAATTTGTGGAATTGAATTCGAGTTTCAAAAACTAAATTTGATTGAATTCGTGTCAAGTTTCGAATCTTGATTTTTCGAAATGAGTTGAGCTTGAATTTAATATTGAATCGTCTTGATTCGAATCAACATTACGCCCCTGCTCATAATGTTTAAGAAGTTCATTATTAATTGATTTAGTTTCATTTGTAAGTATAGTCATTCTACTAGATTGCCTTTCTTTCTGAGGCTCTTTCTGCCTGAATACTGAATATGGTCCTCTTGTTTGCTTCCTTTGCACTATAATATTTTATCATTCTGGTTGCATTTTCCTATACGATTAAATGAGTAGAAATGACAAGGATTTCTGTTGTGCTGTAAATTCTTTCATAAAGCTATTGTCTCTGACTTTGTAATCATGCTAGCAGACATAAAAATTGTCCTAGCATAATGTCCAGCTTGAGGCCTTAGCTCTTGTCATGCTCATATCATGCAATTGTAACAATCTTGAATGTTCTGAAAAATTTTCTCAGTTTGGTCTCTCTTCCTAGATGAACTTGCTGCATTTTCTTTTTCATCAATGTGTTAGCACCTAGAGATAGCGTAGGGAAGTATTTTAACTTTTAAAAACAGGGAGTGCTCTGTCTAAAAGAAAGAAAATGTAAAAAACCCAAATTGCATGCATCATCGTTCATGGATTTAGTAACATGGTGATAGAAATACATGTGGGGAGGATTTAAATTTCATATATTCTGTTAGTGGACTTTGATGCAAGTTCTGCATATTTTATTTCTCATTCAACTTCACCAGTATTCCCACCAATTTGAACTACAACTTGACTCGTCGAGGAAACAGTTGGATTCAAAGCTGCACCATTTTTCTGATGAAGTCAAGGAACCATCTGTGGCTTCCATCATTTCCAGAACCATCCTATCCTCGTCAGTGCTCTCAACATTTCCGCCATTGGTATCGCTTGAAAGTAAGCGGTCGTAGCCTTCAAATAGAAAGGTAGTTTTCTCCTTCGCGTCAAAAATAGCACTTCTGTTCTCAAATTTGCCACCAGCACTGTTTCCAGCTGTTCTGTTTCCATGCTCTATCTCGAGCTGACTCTTGAGCTTTAGCAACTGTTGGGAAACCGCTAGAGTTAGAACTGGCAATTAAACTGTTTCACCGTGCATAGTGAATACAAAGGAATTACCTGGTTACGCAATGATTGATTCTCTCCTTCCAAGGATTCATAGTTAGAAACAAGATCATCGTAACTCTCTTTCAAAACGTTGTAATCTCGCTCAATTTGCTTAGTTTTTGTTCTAGCTCTCCTATTCTGAAACCAGATATCAATTTGCCGAGGCTGCAGTCCAAGCTTGTTAGCTAGCTGCTGTTTTGTCAGCGACTCCGGTCTTGAGTCTGACTCAAACATGAATTCTAGGTACTTAATTTGTTCATCACTGAATCTTTTCCTGTTCTTGCTGCTCGGTTTAGTATTTGTAACAGGCTGCATGTCCGGATCTAGACTTAATAAACCAAGTTCCACCTTCACCGTCGCTGCCGCTTGGAGCTGCTCTTTACTTGCCAGCATGGTGGTATCTGTTTTGCAGAGTTGAGTGTGAAGCAAATGACCATGGAAGCGCTGGATGTATATAAATATAGGAAGACTTAACTGGTGAGGGTATCCGAGGGTGGGTCTGCAACCGGTTTATACCAACCGTACTGTTGCTGATCTATTGGGACACCTGTTGGACAACCTCGTGCGGGTTTCTCTGGCAGCCATCATGGCCGTTTTTTGTCTTAAACCCCTTCCGCGATTGTAAATGTCGCCACCTGATTGGTTATGGAGCCTTCATGAGGATCAATTTCGGATGATGAATTGATGACACATGAATTTGGCAAGCTAAAACGCGTATTCTCAGGTCCCAATCCATTTGGCACGAAACAAGTCACATCAATATTCATATGCTGGGCATATAACCTAAAGAATGTGAATATCTAAGTCCTCCCCAGTTTTTAATTTATTGAAAGATGTTTCGAAGGAAAGTCATGTCATTTAGGAACAATTTCATCGTCGTACAATGAGGGAAAGCCACGTTTCGAGTCTTAAAGTAATTCTTTGACAATGGCAACTTTGGATCGTAGCGTCAGGACAAAGCCAGGGGCAAAGCAGGCTTTACAGATTGAACCAATAAGTTGACGCCACACTTGTTTAGGGTCAAAAACAGAGGTCCACTTTTGTGATCCTTTCGCTTGTAATCTATCTGAATTAAGTTCATGGATATTTTGCATCTGAACGTGTGTCGTTCACCTGAATTTGATGGCATTTCGAAGGAGCTTGGGGTGACAAGTGTCTGGTCGAAACATTTTTTTAAGGACACAAAATTTGATTCTTGAAGATTCGATGTTCACTCTTTTCCCAGTCAGACTGTCGCTCTCAGTCACTTGGCTGCATTGGGTCTTTGTCACCTTAGAAAAGAGATTTGTTTTTGGTGAATAAGATGCATTACCAAAAAAAAAATACAGGAGTTATCCCCAACCGGGTTAAGTTAATAGATCTAGGTAAATAACAGCCCAGTCTGTCAAACAAAAGGTTTAGCATAATTCCGTCAGGGGGGAAATTGAAAAAGACAAAATCAACATCTTGAGATCTTTGATTCATTAGTTTCATCCTTATTTCACATGTTTAAATGGAATTTAAAATGCATTACATCTTCCCTACGCGTATAAGTGCTCACACTCGGTGGGGTTTTAATTGATAAATCAAAATTTTATTGAAAACTATGTGGGCTTAAATATGGTGTTGAAGGGTTTTGGTAGAGTGAGAAAACTCTGTAAATAAGTGTAAAAAAGTGCTAACAGTGATGAAGAGAAAAGGAAAACTTGAAAATTACGTGTCAGTGACAGGTGATGATGGTAAAAGAAGAAGGTGACTGAAAAATGTGAAAAGTGTAGTGATTGAAATCATTTTAGAGAGAAATACATAAAGAGTTGCAAGAGTCCACACCACAAGAAAGTTCACTTTTACCGATACTTATAAGTGTCAGTAAAAGACATAAAAATCACAGGTAAAGATGTTACCGGCAATTTGAAAATTGCCGAAAAATGGTCGGCTAAGTGGGTTTTGGTAAAAGGTGGTCAACGGTCAAATCCATTAGTGCCGAGATAGTGTTTGTATTTTCTGACATAACTTTTTCCGACGCTTTAAAATACCTTATAAGTAAAAAGCTTTTAACGACATTTTAAAGTACAGGTAAAAGTCTTAATTTAAATTTGAATTTGAATTTTTCATATTTATTGAGTTATACCAACACTTAAAAGCGCCGGTAAAAATCTTATTTCAAATTTTTTTATATTTTCAGATATAATTATCCTTAAATTTAAAAATTTTGATGGTAAGAAAATTATTATATTCCAACAATAGATTAATAACAACTTTGCAAGATAATCAACAAAAGGAAAAACAACTTTTCAGCTATATTTTGATTGAACACTCGAAAGGAGAGAACTGAAACTTTATTAAAATACAATTATAAATGATAATTAATGTGGTAGAAACATTAAAGAGAAATTTAGCTTGTTCTAGGCTTATTAGACCACAATTCTTGTACTAAAAGTATTACAAGATTTTGACTTGAACAGTGTGGTGAAACTCATTATGAACAATGCCCAGATATTGTCTACAACCTCCCTTGCAACCTTCAAATTTGGTCCCCTACAGAAAAAATAGTCGAGTGTCTGCAAAAAGATAGTAATGCGGGTTTTACTAGGATGTCTCCACTATAAAGAAAGAAACGATATTGAGCATTGTGGTATTTTCCAATGTTTTTTATTTAACAAAGTCACTAACCTTCCAAAGTATAAGGTTTTAAGTGCATATGTTGTTACAAGTCCAAACTGCAAGAGAACAAGAAATAAACATGCCAAGATTAAGAATTACCAAGACAAGTTCGAAGCCTAATTCTGTAACATTTGACATGTAATGTCAGAAAAAAGAACTAGAAGATCAACACTAACAAAAACTCTAAGAGCAGTATTTGTTGAGAACAGGTAAAAGAAATCTCCAATCATGTGTATTATATAGCTTTAGCTTCTCAAGAGTGGAAAAAAACTAGCCTCAAGATTAGAGCAAAACAGAGTATGTAGCAGGATTTATACATACCTTATCAATTCTATGGAATTGTAGATGACATGAAAGGAAATGCTATCACCAACTAGTGCCTTTTGAATTGGAGAGACTATTCGACAATAAACCCAACAATTTATAGATAAAAGCACCAAAACAAAATAGTCTAAACTCTAAAGTTCATTGATTTCAACTATTCAATTAAGGAAAATACCAGAAACTTAGGTGACATTTGGTGTGAATTCAAATCATGAATAGCAAAAGTATTGTTGCAACAAACAAAAATATCAATAAATATTAACAAAACAAATGAAATAAGGAGGAATTAAGACAAACACAAAGCTGTATAAGTACCTGTAACAAGAAACACAAGGGAGTTGAAATTATAAAACGATGTCTCCATATATGCAAAATACCATAATCTCTCTCATGGACACATTAACAAATAAAAGGAAGTCAAAACTAACATACACGACATTAGCTACAGTAGTAGCAACTAAAATCTCATTACATAGACGGAAGATTCGCAATTTGCTCTTTACAACTTCCAAAATTCAAATTATAATGCATGGTGAACTTAGATATATGCCAACAATGTGTTTCCAAACAACACCATCTTAATCCATAGAGCAAATGAGAACAACAGTTGTTGAAGTGGGAATGACGACAAAGACATTAACAAATAAAAATTATTCTTTGAAGTTTCTTTCAAACCTGATAATCTTTTTGCTTCATCTGGCAAAAGCCTTGCAGCAAATGCATCGATGCTCTTTCCATAGCTATATATTTTCGATTTTATGGCTATATTCTCACTACAAGAAAAAATATCGGTAAACATCATTTACAAACAGTCTCAATGAGATAATTTATTACTATAAAATATTTTGCAAAAAAAGAAATAACTCTCCAATCTTCAGTAGCAGATTATTTTGTTCATCCATGGCAGAAATCCTAGCTCCCTGGTTTGGAACTTCTCCCATGTATACAATATACGGCTGTTGTCAGAAAGTGTATATATATCAAATTAACATCAAGGAAACCTATTTCAAAGCAAATAAAACCAAACAATTATGAAGAAACATGGTGAAATTGTCATTTTTCTCATTGGAAACAACTATGTATATAGTACCTTTCTTTCATTTTCAATTGATCCTTGGACTAAGGTAGCTGCAATTAGACATAGCAAGCAACAGGCAAAAGGTAAAAGACAGTAGTAATTATTAGAATAAATATAAAGCTAAGGAAAAGGGAAAACTAAATTAACTTGAGTTAAATTTTTTATGGATATTGAATTGAAGTAACATTAAATATTTCAAAGAAAAAAATATGACAGTAAATTAAAATTCTAAAATTAAAATGGATTGAACCCCAACATCAACAATCATCACGTTGAATGAAGAGTGGACACCAAGACAAGGGTTCTAGAAAGAAATTGCACCTTGAATGGCTAAAAACTTAGGGTTTCTTGCTTCGACTAAATGCGAATACCAAGTCAATGATCGAGAGCTGATGAAGAAATCTAAATAGGGAGAAAAAGATTGAGACCGGCGAATAAAATCTTCGATGAGATTGGCAATGAGATCGAGAAGTGAATGTGAGATCGCGAACAAAATTCTGAAAAAAAAATGAGATCGGCGGTGAGGTAAAAAAGAGAGAACGAAATTTTGAAATAAAAAAAACAAACAAAATGAAATCGACGACGATCATGAAGATCTCTAAGGAACAGGAAACAAAATTTAAAACAAAAAACTATGAAGAGTGTGTTAGGAGAATCGGCAGATGAAGAGAAAAGAGGAGGGTTGGAATTTAGGAAAGCTTTGAAGAGTGTGTTAGTAAATGGAAAGCACTGTTAGTAAAATTTAAGTGAAAAGTGCCAGTATTTTGTCTATTTTTACTGGCTTTGTTAACTTGTGCCAGTAAAATTTAATAAATTAAAAATAATACCAACACTCTTTATAACCGCTAGAATAAAAGTGCCGGAAATTTTTTTTTTTTTTAGTGCCAAGTATGTGAATTTACGGAAAAAAAAATCTTAAATGAAGTATTAAAATAAGAAAAATTATTTAACACGTAAATTTTTAGATTTCACAAATGAGTTTACTATATCTATTTTTATGTCTTAATCTTCAAGTTCATGCTCTCCAGGACACTCTGCTCTCCATCCATTAACGGAATTTGGCTAATTGTTCCGACTGATCTTTCCTACATACTGCACAATCTGTACACTACATTGCGCTACCTGCGAGCTGCTCCCACACTTCCAGTGAGTTGTGTCGTGCTGCGCGGCCTTTGAGTTATGCCAAATTGCATTGCATGCAAGCTATGCCACACTGCTTTGCTACCATGCTGTACTAAGCTGCATTGCTCGCAAGCTATACACACCAACCTGCGCACTGCCCGCAAATTGAGCTGCGCGGCGCATTGGCGTATCTACACATTGCATGTCATATGACTTTATCGAAACACTTAAAATTCCTCAACTTATCCAAATGTCTTTTGCACATGATTCAAAAAAAGTTATGACCACTCAAGGGCATTCTTTTTACCTTCTTGGAGATCATTCGTGAACAATAGGTGCCAGGTTGCGCCTGTGTGGAGTTTTTCACACGACATATATGTATTAGTAGTAGGCAGAATGTATAACTGTGTATATATAACTAGGTTTAAGTTTTCATAAGTTTGATTTAACTGATTGCAAACATATATATAAGAATGATGATTTTCCATTTCTTTTCCAGCCAGAACCAAATCTGTTTACATGTTCTGGAAATTGAAGGTTGCAACTAGCAATATCGTTTCATTTTTCAGCATTATAATCTGGGAAACCGAGACTGAGGGAGTGCAAGCAATCTGGAAATTAGACAAAGGCCAGAGCCCAGAGCCAATGGGCTCTGCAATGGACTTGTTCAGTCGCAATTCACTCTGGTTTAGTTTTGCAGTTTTCCTCAGCCTTAGGCTGTAGTCCAGTCGAGGATACTACTACATACTTGGGTCTTTCAATCTTTTCTCTGACGTTGGGGTTTTTTTCTTTTCTATATGAGAAAAAGAGACTGGTATTCAACTTTTCCATGATATGAAAATAAGTTACATTAAGTCATTTTACAAGTAATAATTTGCTTCCATTTAGCTTATTATGAGAATGACTCCCGGACAAAAGTAAATATTCCTTCTCATTGGGACAATTAAAGATTTAGGTACAAATTAAAAGTTCAAGTTTATTTGGATGTTAATTGAAGGTTAAACACTTATTAAAAATATTAAAATTATATGAATTTATCTAAATAAAATGATAAAAAACAAGAGCTTTTTTTTTTCAAGTAATTATTGAAAGAAAGTGCATAACTGCAGATGCTAAATACATAGTTAAAAATTTAATGATAAAAAAGATTGTATATATTGAAGTGATAAAGAAAAAAGATAAGATATAATTGATTAGATGATAGTTAAATAATTAATATTATTTAATTTGAAAATTTAAATGTTTAAAATCAATAGTCTGACGAAAATTGAGGGGCAAAATTCTAAGTAGTTTTTCCTTTTCTAGTTCATAGAAAGGAACAAGGGAAAATGAAAGAATTGAACTTTAGATTTAATTCTTGTTAAAAAAGGGTAATAGTTAGGCTAAATCTTGATTGTTATCTTAGCTAGTTTTTCTATTCAATGCTCGGTTCCTCAAAAAAAAAAAAAACCTGAAAAATATATCATGGAGCTTCACATAATATAAAAGCCTGAACATTACAGGCTGAGCGCCACCCACACCACACCCACCCCCCCCCCCCCCCCAAAAAAAAAAAAAAGAATCAGAGGCATGAGGCCTGAACAGTAAAGAGATTCAAAACCAACACAGTTATGTTCATTTGTTATCACAAAACATATACGCGGATGATATGAACAGATGAAACATATTACTAACAGGTAAACTTTGAGTTCCATGCACATGCCAGATTGTAAAGATGAGAGTAATCAGAAAAAAGAGAAAAGAGATACAGATATAAGGCTAAAGGTGATCGGAAGGGATCGAGTTGGCCCCATGTTATACATCAGTGTTGATTTTCTA
Organism: Heritiera littoralis; assembly: GCA_031772115.1. Taxonomy (NCBI): domain Eukaryota; kingdom Viridiplantae; phylum Streptophyta; class Magnoliopsida; order Malvales; family Malvaceae; genus Heritiera; species Heritiera littoralis. The sequence continues at coordinate 46,264 of JAPDPK010000056.1, forward strand.
CACAGATAAATGCGAGTGTCTGATAGATTTGATTGTTGGCTTCACGTATTCAACTTCCAGCACCCCTTTTCTTTCCTTTAAACGTCTCTTGTTCACAGCTTTAATAAAGAGTACAATATATTTTGCCCCACTTTTGGTATCCGCTTTTAGAATTTGGCAGTAAAACAGTGCTTGAACAGCTGATCAATGTCACCAATGTGGCTGCTCAGTGGCTGTGTTGTGTGTTTAAATAATACTAATGGAAACGAAATTCAATGTGTCGTGGCTTGTATGTTTTGAGTTGGGAATTTCAAACATAAGAAAAGAAATACCAAAACAAGAAGAAGAAGAAGAAAAATTCCTTTGGTTCTGTTTTCTACGTTGTTTAGTTTGTAGGGAATCCTCTTCTTCTCGCAGTGGGGGTTGGGTGGCCTAAAAGCTTGCAAAAACAAAAGCCTTCTCACCTTTTCACTTTTCAACTACTCTTCCACATTTTCTAAACCTTATTTGCTGCAAGAGGTTAATATAAGAAAGCAAAATCCTATATGTATTATTTGAAAAGGAGTTGAAGGATTCGGCTTTTTCTTGAATGATTTCTTTGTTGAAAGACGAAGAGGGAGACATAGCTGCCAATGAATGTGGTATGGGAATTGGAAAAGGACAAAACTCTAGGTGAAGTTTGGTGTCTACATGAAGATAGCTCAATCTTCATGCAATTAGATAAGAATAAAGAGAGGTAGTGGGGTGTTTGTCTTTGAAAAGATAAATGTAACTATATTATTATGGTTCTCCAATCCCAACAACCTTTTTGACCGAATTATTAAGAAAAAATTGTAATATATTCTAAGACTTAGGGTCTAATCCAAATAATTTTATCTCTTACTCTTAATTATCAAAAAAAAATCTCGAATGATTATATCTTAAATCCAAGGCATAAGAGTTATACAAATCAGCCAAAATTCAAGTTTCATCATATTTGTATTTTCCTTCTTCTAGATTAAAAACCTTCAGTACCGTACTAATATATATAAATATATATTATGGTTCATCATTTTGAAAAATTTTTCACCACGGATGAGTCAAAAAAAAAAAAACTTTAGGGGTCAATGGAGTCAAATACATGCTGCCTTATTGTACTCACTTAACTTTTATGATTTTTTTATTTGTATTTCTGCTACGGACTTCGGTGAGTATTATATTAAAAAATGTTACGCATGTATGAGGCTAAGAAATATGTATGATGGACCATGCATGATAAAAATATATAGTTTAAAATTTTCCTATTGTCAAGAAATTAATATTGTCATGTGCCACAAATAGGAATATATTCCATCAAATTTATATAGCTTATCACTATCAGGCAGCTTAGCACTTAAATTTATATTTTAACTTTGAATTAATTAACATTTGTAGAATGAAATCCCTCAATTAGTTTTTTTTTTTGAAATCCCTCAATTAGTTAAGACACCAAAATGGTGCAATGGCATAGCAAAAGAAAAAAAAAACTCTAAGAACTTATTTTAAATTGCCAAGATTAATTATACCTGTATGAAGTTTTAAGAACCAAAAGAAATCCAATTAAGTTTTGATTTTTTGTCAAAAGTTATCCATATTCAGTTCTCTTCTGACTTTGAGTATTGGTTGAAACTATTATGTTCTTACTTCTAAAATGTGAGAGTTTGGCAAGTATAAAATTTGGATTTTAACACTTTAACAGTTTTTCTTCTAAGATCAAAAGCTTCTATTATCTATATAAATTATAGTTTCGTCCAATAAAAACAAATATAAGAATTTTGTTCTATCAAATAAAAGATCTAGCTTTCTCTAGTGAAAGGGTTAAAATAATTTCTCCATGGAATCTTCTTATAGCAATTTTATAGTATTTATTATTATTATTAACCTGAGGTTTTTTTTTTTTTCGTAGTGTGGAAAATGTGTGCTTATAAGTTAAAAGAAAAACTTGGGAATTATGCTGCAGAAGAGTGAAAAAGCACAAACTTAAGTGGAAAGTCAGCATCATGGAAACTGTTAGGTACGTAATGAAAAAATGAATCAGAATGGAAGGACCATGTGTCATCAATGGAGCTCAAAGCACCAGAATTTTACGCTGAAACACTGACCTGACCACACTTTCTTTTCTTTTAAATATATACATCTGACCGAGTCTGTGACTCTCATCATCTCGAATCCCCCGCGAGCATCCAGAGCAAAAAAGCAGTGAAAATTTGCAGTGAAAAGAGAGGGAGCGGGAGGCGGTTCCCAATTCCCATGTTCAATTTTGTTCAAATATAGGCCGTTTTTTGTGAGTTCTGATCATAAGCACCTTTTTAGGTAAAAAAAAAAATCACAATGAAGGAAATCGAAATTAATACAAGCATTTATTTTTTTTATTTCAATTTAATTCTGATTTACATTATGGATAGTTAATCTATTTCTAAAATATTGAAGTTATATTTGAGTTTTGATTTCATAAATCCAGTCCCCGGAATATGAATTTTACGATTGTAGCTAAGCCACATCACTATAAGAAATTTTATTTTAAACAAACTAAAATTTTAAAATATTTTATATAAATATTGAAAGTATATTTATTTTGGAATATGAATAATATTATATTGCAATAGGTTACAAACTATATTTTACAGCAAATATATATACAAAATATTGCTAATATTTTTTATGCATGATTGTTAGCGGCACTTCGCAGAAATTTACTACAAAACTCTTTTTTGCAACATAGAAGGTCTTATGTTGTAATAGGTATTGCAAAATATTTTTTGAAACAAAAATGCGCATAAAAATTATTGCCAATACTTTTTTTCATTAAGTAGAACACTTCTTGTAAAGCGTCAAGGTTCCGTGATAACTCTCGTGGAACCAAATCCATGAAATCATAATTTTTATATTTCACTTTATTTTTCCTTTTGAATTTTTTAAATATATCAAAAATTTGTTTCATTAAGTTAAACCTTTTTGTGAGAAGATTCAATAGGCAAAACTTAGTTAGTGGGAGTAAGATACAAAGTTGTTTAGGTTTGAATCTAAATCTTAAAATATGGTATAGATTATTTTAGGGTGGATTTGAATTTTACCGCACTGAATCTTCCATTACATGACAAAAAAAACCATAAAAAGACAAAAAATAAATAAAATTATTTTTATTCCATTTGATTTTATTTTTTTATCAAAAAACTTAAATCCACGGTGATCATTTCATTTTTTTAATCTTATTGAAACCAATCATATCATCCATCCAAACTAATTTTTAATCACTTGATTAAAAATTTGTTGGCAGCTTTGTGAGTCACCAATGTTAATGGTATGTGTGTGTATATATATACATGTATATTTATATGGGGTTAGTTAGGATTAACATAGAGCTAAATAAATATAACAGCCGGAGGTGATGGTGGGATTGGGTCGATAATGATCTCGCGGTAGAAGTGGGATTGGGTACGAAGGAAAAAAGAAAGAGAGGGAGAGGCTGGCTGGCTGAATGCTATTGTATTGCTAGTATTTATTTGGCATATATGTTGACCTGAATAAGCAAAGTGAAGACAGCGGAGAGAGAGAAGTGGCAGTGGTAGACTGGTAGTAGGGGTGGGGGTTCGTTTCAGGAACCCAAGACCCAGATGTAGGGTCTGCTACTTTTATTACTTTCTTTGTCCTTTTCATCTCTCCATCTCTCCTTATCTCTATATCAACGTTTCTTTTCTCACTTGCATCACTTACCCATCTCATTTCTCTTCACTCTTATCACTCTCAATAAACCCACCATCTCTCTCTGTCTCTTAATTATACCTCATCCTTTCTCTTATTCAGGGTAGCTAGCTTAGGTTCTGTTTTTTTTTTTCTTTTGGTGAAACAGATGAGAAGAATGAATGAAAGGAAGCTGTTTCTTTTGAGGGGAATGTTGTCTGGCTCGAGGCCACCAACTAGATCTATGATTTAATCTTTGATCAAATTTTTCTTTGCGTTTCACTTTCAGACCAAGGTTAAGATCATGATTGATCATTGATCGTTGGTTTGTGACGTCGGACCAGGCTTCATTCCCCCCAATTCTTGCTTCCATTTTCAGTACTGATCTTTAATTTTGGTAGTTTTCTTCTTCTTCTTCTACTTTTTTTCTTATTATTAATCTCTTGGTTGATTTTGCTTTTTTTCTCCCTTCTCCGTCACATGCAATTCTATGGCGTTGGGTGTTTTTATTGATTTTGAAGCGTTCTTCTACATGTGTTTTTAGGTCATCATGGAAATTAAGGTAGTTGGACATGGGCAGATTGGTTTAATGATGAAAGATTTTGACTGCAGTTTTCGATCTCTTTTTTCTGACGGAAGAGGAAAGGATCATCATTACTCTTTTAAATGGTACATCTTATCTTAGTCTATTTTTTTTCTCTCTAAATTTTATGGGCTCAAGTGTTGTTTGTCAGGCTAACTCTTTTAGGTTCATCATTGGACTGAATTTCATCATGATGGCTTTGAGATTCTTCTCTGTCCGTTTCTGCTCCATCCTGATCGACCCGCCAACAACTCTTCTCATTTTAACCCTTTTCAATTTCTCTTCTTTCTTACAGGACCAGGATTTCAGCTTAGGGTTTCTCAGAAGTAGATGTTTTAGAAGTTAGAACACTTGTTTTTTCTATTGAAATGAATATTCTTTTTCCTGTTTTCAACTCTGAAGATGCTTTACATCGATGTGTTCATTTTTTTCTTAAACCTTCTTGCTTTCACTGAAAAACTTTATATCAGTTCTGCTTCTTTTCTTGTAAGAAGTGGTGGGTGGATTATCTGGATTCTGGAGCAGTGAAATCTCCGTTCTTTTTGTTTCTTGCCTGCTTTTGTATCTGATTAACTTTGGTACCTTTACAGTACTGTTAACGCTTGTATTATATGGTCTACTTGGCTGCTACCCTTTGCAATGCCGAAGACATGGACTCCTGTTTCTAGAGGAGGTATTCTTTTGATTATTTTGTTTTGTTATATTCTGATATCAATTTTTTTAATTATGTAAGTTGTTTCTTATATCTAAACTTGAGCTTTTGATTTGTAAATCTGAGAACTATCAACAAGATTTGATACTTACCAGCTTTTGTGAAGAGTGTGTTTTACACTTCTTCTATTGCTTATTGAAAAATGGGGAAAGGTGAGAGAATAATCTTTCAAAAACCAAAGATTTGTGACTGATGAGAAGTACTTATTCGAGAATCAATCCCATTTGCAAAACTATGTATGCCACTTAGTATTTATAAATGAAACATTTTTGATAAACCATGAGGTTTGAGTTAGCATTATATAAAGAAGCTAGTTTGAATCCGGGTTTGATTTGCTGCAAAGAAGGAATGATGTGATAGATTGGACCTTCTACATGATCAGCCGGTTAATTACAGTTTGAAACAGAAATAATCACCATGGCTTTTCTCCTTTAAATCTTTCCAAAAATACAATGAGAGTTCATCTTAAATGTTCTTTTTTTGTTCATAGTTATTGTTCACCAGTGTATTATAATTACTCCTAACTCACAGAATCACCAGCGTTTCATGTGTTTCATCTTAAATGCAATCAGAAGAGAAAACAGTGCAGAAAGGAAAGAAATGAGGTGATATTTGGTTAATTAATGTGTTACTTTAGATGGTTATGTTGTGAGATGATCAGACAGAGGCAGCAGAGAGTACACAGAAATGAAATAGAGAAAGAAAACAGGTGATTTGAAAAGATGAATGAAAGGGAAGCGTCATCAACAGGGTACAACCGTGATGGGTCTATCTGTATGCAAGCTGCTTTGCTTTTGTGCATGTTATGCCTCATTCTGCCATCAATTTCCGAAGCTGAGGCATATGCAACACTGAAATGCCTTTAATGGTCTGACTCTCTCTCATGGTTGCTATTATACGGTTGGGTCACCATCAGCATTGAAGTCATGGATAATGGATTCCTCTTTGAAACTGGCTGTGATTAATATATAGACTACCCATTCTGTACCTGTTAAAGTAAGCTATTTGAATTTAAACCTTTTTTTTTTGCTTTCTATTCCACAATCCAGTTAAAAATCAAGTACATAATTGTTAGCTCAAGTGGTGCAAGTGCAACCCTAATTGCCCTGGCCTGGCATATGTTCTAGATCTCTTTTGCATTTGCAAAGCAAAACCAAAGAATCTTGGAAGACAATATATCTATTATAAAATATATTTAATGCCATAAAGTGTTGCTCGTAAAGATGCTCCAACCTGATGAAACTGCTTTCTTTTCTTTTTTTTTTTTCATTTTATATCTTTTAATGTAATTGTAAATGTAATATTGTACGTACTCAAACACAATATCAGACGATTGAATTTTTTTAAGTCAGAAAATGAAAGAATTACTTTTCTCGAGGTTGTTTAATTTTTTTCCCTAAAGCCTTGTTTAGGGATTTGTGTCTAGTATCATACAAACACAATCATCGTTACTTATTAAAAGGACACACACTATCGTCGTTCTACAAAATCATTACCTATCCTTATACGAGCGTCTTGGTAAAAGTTGTTCATATGAAATCTCCAAAAGCCATCACACTTTCCGATCGTGGTTTTTTTTTTTTCAGATTCTGTTAAATACATTAATTTTTTCAACCATCAAACAACAACACTATTGTCATCAAAAGACTCTGCGTCTTCTACCCATACCAAAACCATTAGAAAAGATCGATCGGAATTCGGAACTTCCATGTGCCAACAACGCTCAGTCAAAGTTTTTATCAGATTTTTGGTTGTTCTTGATACGGTTATGATGAAAAAATACGATTTTTTTTAATTAATGAGAATCTTCTATATATAAATTGGAACCCTATTTTGTAAAAATTTCTTTTAAAAAAAATTATTTTTTTGATGGGAATTATACTATGTATTTATAATGTATAGAAATTATATACTGTAAATGTACCAGAGTATAACGTATAATCAATAAACTTTTATGAGCAAATTGAAAAAAAATTTATTTGTATTTTTTAAAGGTTTGACATTTTTTAAATTTGTTTATTAATGAGGTGTTAACTTTTGATGCATTGACAATGTATAGAGATTATAGACTCTCAGTACATGTATAAACCATTATATTATTCTATCAATATTTTGTGATAGCTAATTGAGTATTGTAGATATATTCATTTAACAGTAAATGCAACCACTTTTTTTGACACAACTATTTTTTTGGTGTAAACATAGGTATACTCATTTATTTTACGATCTGAAACTAATCTTATTTGGACTGAGAGTAATAAACGGTAAAACCCTTTCAATAATGACGACTTCAAGATTTGAACTATGTCTAAATATTGAGGAAGAAATCTACTTTCACTTCTTCTAACCACTAACACAATTATTTTATTTAAGGAACATTTATTGTTTTCTACATTAATGTGATTATATAAAGCAAAAAAGTGGTTGCATTTAGAAATTCTCTTCTTTTAAAATTACTTAATTAAACCCATTGTTGCCCAGCATGATGAAATATGTTTATTTGTTTGAGAGGGTAGTATGACACTTGAGCACAATTGTCTTTCTTCCTGTTAGTGCAACATTTCATTTCAACGAAGGAGAGTTTTCAGATCTCAGATTTAAATTTGTCTTAGAAAAAGCATGCAATTTGAACTTAACTTCCTCAATTGTTGGCATCCATACATCATTTAATTTGCCATATTTATGATAAGATTTTGCTGTTCTTCTGTACGAGTTGCCTGGAGGATTTCCCTGGCAAAGCTTCAAATATCTGCTATCTATATATGGCGAGTTTTTGAGGAAAACTTTATTCGGGTACCACGCCTTTTTAAGTTTAATCTGGCTATATAGTATAGTAAAGCTACTCCATCGAGTAGTCAACAGGCAATTTTAATCATTGGTTGGAGTGCCAGCCTAATTAATTCGTAGTAGTTGGTTAAGGTACTATGTACTGTGAGAATGTGTTATACGTTTAATGTCCTTTTTTTAATTAATTAATTAATTAATTAATTAATTAATTTATTTTTGTCGAAATCACCCGATATCCCCATACTATTCTGGTATAGAACTAATCTAAATTCGAGCCGTGTAGGATCCAAAGGGCAGTAAAGCTTTCTTTCAAGAATTTTAACATAGCTGCATATTATCAGATTAAATAATTTTTTTAATTTTAACTCTTTCATTTTAATATATTTTAAAGTTCTCCTCTATTGCAAGTAATTTTTTTTGATTCACAGGAAACGAGAAATCGAACTTTGAACTTAAGACATTTAAAAGAGTAACAATTATTAGATTAAGTCTTGATTGTTAATTTAATTATCTTTTCTTATCATTGTTGCAATTTAAATTAGATTATAAATGCGATGATATATTTATGCATTGATTATTGGATGAAGTTATGTGTAGTTCTTTTTAATTAAACCACTACAAGAAAATTAACTTTCAGCGATGAAAATTTAGTTACGGAATTTTTCCGTCGCTGAAAAATGGTATTAGCGACGGAATATATGTTGAAATTAGTGACGAAAATCTGTCGGTAATTAGTGATGGAACATTTTCCGTCGCTAATTATGCCAGGAGGTACTTTGCAATAGCGCCAAATATTACCGACGAAATTAGCGACAGATATTTCTGTCGCTAAATCCCAAATTATTCATAGGAGTTAGTGATGGAATTTTTCCATCGCTAATTCCGTCGCTAATGAGCTTTAGCGACGGAAAAATTTCGTCGCAAAAGTCCCGTAAATATTTTCTGTTAAACGTTCATGTAATTAGCGACGGAATAAAGCTCATTAGCGACGGAAAAATTCCGTCGCAAAAGATCTATAAATATTTTCTGTGTTAAATGTTCATGTAATTATTGACGAAAATTTCCGTCGCTAAAGCTCATTAGCGACGGAAAAATTCCGTCGCAAAAGACCCGTAAATATTTTCTATATTAAACGTTCATGTAATTAGCGACAAAATTTTTCCATTGCTAATTCCATCACTAAAGCTCATTAGCAACGGAAAAATTCCGTCGCTAAATATTTATACATATTTTTTATTTTCCTATGTTAAACGTTCATGTAATTCCGTCGCTAAATATTTATACATATTTTTTATTTTTTACGTTAAAAACTCTTTATGGAATTAGCGACGGACTTTTTTCGGTCGCTAATGAGCTTTAGCGACGGAAAAATTCCGTCGCAAAATATTTATATTTATATTTTCTTTTTATATTAAATCTTTTATGAAATTAGCGACGGAATTTTTTTCCTTCACTAAAGCTCATTAGCGACGAAATTTTCATGTGATTAGCGGCGGAAAAAATTCCGTCGCTAAAACCTCGTGAATTGTGTTAGATCTATTTAGCGACGAAATTTTTCCGTCGCTAATTCATCGAAATTCGTGATTCTCTCTCTTTTTTTTCCCTTCCCGCCCGTGAAACCCATTTTTGCTCCTCCTCCTTTTTTTCTCCTTTCTCTCCCCTATGCTCCGCCGGTCCCTTGCCCCTCCACCCGCTGCCGGTCACCCTCCCTCCTCTCCTTGCCGCCGATCCCTCCTACTGTGTAAAAAAAAATAGAAGCAAAACAGTCCTCCGCCATTGCCACTACCCCCAACGGCTCCATTGCTGCTGCCCCAGTCCCCGTCAGCCGCTGTCGCCTGCCAGCTGCCCGCCTGCCGCCGGTCGCCCCTCACCATCGGTCAGCTTACACAGTGGTATTATATATATATTTTTTATTTTTACATTTAAAAATATTTATTTATTTATTTGTTTATATTGTTACTTTGTTTTATTTTTGTGTTTATTCTCTTTTTATATATTGTTAGTTTGTTATTTATTTGTTTATATATTATTATTTCTTTGTATATATTATTTAGTTATATATATGTTTAATTTGCTGTGTGTATATATTTATTTATTTGTATATATTTATTTATTTATTTATTTATTTGTGTATATATATATATATATATAAATATTTATTTATTTATTTAATTAGTTACTAATGATTTTAATGTTGTTGATATACACACACACACACATTTAATAGTATATATTTATTTGTATATATAAAAATATTATTAGGAAATTTGTATTTAAAGAGTTATATTTTTTTTTGTTAGCTTTTAAATATATAAATTTATTTTTTAATTATAATTTGGTTATAATATTTTTAATTATGAAAATTTATTATTGTTTTAGTGTATCTAATTATATGATATTAATAGATTGATTGAATTAGTGTTATTAATTTTTTTTTTGTTCAGAAAGTATTATTAAATTTTTTTAATGTGAGATATACACATTGTTATCTCTATATATATAATTTTTTTTCTTTCTTTGAATAAATGTATATATTGTTGTATTAATAGTTTTAATATATTTAGTTATTTGTATATATTTTTAATTTGTTGTGTGTATATATTTATTTGTGTCTGTCAAAGTTAGTTGTCTATATATATTTATTTTTTGCATATATTTGTATTTATTTATTTGTGTGTATATATATATATATATATATATACTTTGTTGTTATTTATTTGTTTAATTAGTTACTATTTCTTTTCTTTGCATAAATGTATATATTGTTGTATTAATAGTTTCAATATGTATTGTAACAAAAGTTATATCTATTGTAATCGTTATTTTTTTTTATTTTCTATTAAAAGAAAATAATATTTAATTTTTAATATGTAGTTTTTATGCTTTTGTAGGTTATTTAATATTAATAAGGAGTGCTTTGGTGGATTGTGGTCGTGAGGTAATATTTTAACTATTTAATTATGCATTTTATAATAAATAATTGTTAATTTTTGAATTAAAATTTTTATTTTGTTTTTGAATTGGTTGAGATATTTGCTTTGATTGCTATATTTTATTTATTTTGTGTGGTTTTGTTTTTAAATTACAGATCTTTTATTCAGATCGTATAATGAATAAGGATAGAAGTTGGATGTACTGCCGGTTAGATAGTAATAGAAGAGAAACTTGATGAAGTTTTCGAATATTTACCGTAAATGCACCAATGGATGGCTGAGATGACTAATGCATGGAAGAATAGCAAATGAGGCTCTTCAAATCCCGATGATAGAAGCACACTGAACCTTGGAGACAGGCCTTCTTCATAAGTCTCTGTTTTAATGTAAGAAATTTAAGTACTTTGTTCTTTTTATGTTTTAAGAATTTCATGGTTGTTGAGAGATGTTATGAATTTTATGAATTTTAACCATGTTTTATGATTATGTATGAATTTTATTGATATTTTATGTTTATGTATTAAGGTTTTTTAAATGTTGCTATAGTCATGAATTTAGGGTTTTAAGCTTAAATTTAAATATATTTCGGAAAACTTTTGGAAAGAATTTTGGAATTTAACATTTTGGTAACGAAATGTACAAATAATAGATGATAATGAAAAAATATATTGTTAGCGACGAAATTCAAAGAAATTAGTGACGGAAATAATACCATTAGCGACAAAAATTTTCTATTATTAGCAACGGAATATTCCGTCAGTAAAGTTTTTAGCGACGGAATATTTTAATAAAATTTAAAAATAAAAATAAAATTAGTGACGGATTTAGCGACGAAAAATTCCGTCGCTGATAATTTTACCTATGGATTACTAATGACAGATTTTCATTTTAGAGACAAAAAATTTCTGTCGCTGATAATAAAAAATCCGTCGTTGATAAGAACAAATTCCGTCGCTAATTAACGATGGAGTGTATTTTCAACGACGAAATGAGCATCAGCGACATTGATTTTTTCAACGGAAATTTTTCGTCGCTAAAAGGCTTCAGCGACGAAAAATTCTATCACTAATTCCATCGCTGAAAGTCTCTTTTTTTGTCGTGAACGTTACATTGGATAAATTAATACTCTATGTCCTTTCATATTTAATCACGTAATTGATTTCTAGAGATGGTTTTCAAATAGTAATGATATTTAAATATATTTTAAATATCTATTGGGATAAAGGCTCTGATGATGATGATGATGATGATGATGATGATGATGATGATGATCACTAAAAAGAGAAAAAAGATCTCAAGTTTAAGTCTAATCATGTGAGTTATATATCTAATTATAAATTAGTTTGTTTGATTGATTTGAATGATCCATGAATAAAATATTTGATTATGATTGTGATTTTTTTGTAACATACCTTTTAAAATTAAAAATACATTAAAATATGCAATTTTAACCATCCAAAACTAGAATCTAGTGACGAGGGAAATGCATGAAAAGAAATGTACTCTCTTATTAACACTATGTGATGTGATAAAGCTTTAGAGGTGAGAAATGTACGAGTCTTATGCGCACATTATATGCGTGCACACACACATACATACATATACATAGTATAAAGTTAAAACTCATAAGCGATTGATCTAACTAGTGAAACGATAACAATTTTGACTTACCATGATTTCTATTGATTTCAAAACAAAGGTCCTAGGTTCAAGTCTCATTGTGTGAGTTGTATATCTAATTATATACTGGTTTGTTTAGTTGATTTAAGTGATCTATGAATATAATATTTGCTTATGATTCGTAATTTTTTTTGTAACATATCATTTTTAATTAAAAAATACATTAACAATATTCAATATTAACCATCCAAAACTAGAATCTAGCGACGAGGGAAATGTATGAAAATAAATATATTCTCTTATTAACATTATGTGATGTGATGAGACTTGAGAGATGAGAAATGTATGAGTCTTATGCATACATCACATGCTCACGCCCAAAGTTACGAACAATATATATATATATATATATATATATATATATATATATATAGAGAGAGAGAGAGAGAGAGAGAGAGAGAGAGAGAGAGAATATAGTATAGAGTCAGAACTTATAAATGATTAATCTAACTAGCAAAACAACAAAAATTTTGACTTGCCACGATTTCTACTGTTTTCAGAAGAACGAATAAGCTAACTTGCTCTTTAGGGCAGGGAAAAATTAGTTAAAGAAAGAAGATGGTATATAATTACTTTAGCAGGTAGAGTCTTAAGATCAATATGGGTTATTATAAGTAAAGCCTCTATTTGTTAAAGTTTAACCCCTATCTGTGATTGATATATAGTTGATATTACTTGACATCTCGGCAACATATAGCCACGAATCCTCCGAGGAGTGCAAACAATGGCTGCGTCAGCCACAGAAAACGCACTATAAAAACACATGACTCGTGACCCCGTATATGATTGAGGAACCATTGGTCTTATGTTACAAGCAACGAACAATGCAATTTTCCTATTGCCCCTGCAAAGTGCAAAAACATGGTATACTTTTGCAGAATTTGAAGGGGGTCGTCTGGTCTGTCTCTGAGAAACACCACGAAAATTAATACATGTGTGCAGCATTTACAGCATCTATGTACTGTAAACCAATGAGTTACATTGAAATTTCTCGTCATGTTTTCCAGCCTTTCACCAACATTATTAAGAATCCACAATCACCAGTCCGACTAACCATCATTTATAATTTCCTCAGCTAGCTGACCCCATATGTGGGCCTGTTTGTTAACAAAAAATGGGTTAGATTTTGTCTTCTACGTTAAATTTTGGAATATGATCCATTAAAGGTATTTGTCTTTTGGGTCATCTTTGAAATTGTTACGATCAAGTGCCTTTTATGGTCTAGTTTTACAGGGCCCAGACCTAATCACATTCAAAAGTGGTGCTGCCGCTGCATTTTGCCCTACTAGGATTGTCTCTACTCTCTAGAGTCTAATGCTAATAAAAGTATGTTTTTAGTTTAATTAAAATTTATTTATGACTAGGATTGAATGTTTTAACACAGCAAGTATATACACTCACAACAAAGTTCTCTTGAAGAAAAGAATGATGTACCCATGAAATTAATTACAGAGACGGACATAAGACCAAAACTGAAACTCAACTTTTTATCAGTTTGGCACAGCATTCATATAGGTACAACTCTGTTATGATGAATCAGCAGAGGCTGAAAAGTGTGGAGAATTGGTTAAGAGCTGACAGCTTGTCACCATCTCAAGCTGATATCGTATAGCTTTCGCCTTTCGTATTTCGAGTCTAGCAGGCCTTAAAATAAACCGGTCGTAATGTTTTGAATGGCTAGGCCTTGGAATGTCCAATTTCAGGATGGCCCTTGTCGAGATAAGAACCTTTCCTTCTGTGCCGAAATTTGGGTCATGCCCTGAAATTGGGATTTCTTTATCCAAAGCTAGCTTGGTCTAATCATATTCTGGAATTTGATATTGCAGTTCTTACCAGTACTTTTTTTTTTATTGGAAACGATGATCCGGTACTTCCTTTCTAGCATAACGAAGGTATTGCTAGTAGATTACCTAATGTAGCACTTGTATTAAAGTAAGTTTTGGCTTGATTAACATTCTGACTAATACATTGTAACAACTCGTCAGCACCAAACCTAGAAAATAAAGCGCTACACTTGACTGCAATTTTATCCCTTCTGAAAATTCCACATCATGCTTTCAGAAAGGTCTGAGCATTCACATGTGTTTCATGCTGATTGCAGATACTATCAAATCTCTGATTTCATATTCAATTTTTTTTTGAAGCTTAGAAAGTTACAATAATAATCAAATATTATATTTCTAAAATTTGTAATCATATGTAAATCAAATTCAATAACTAAATGAAAACTAAAACGTGAGACCTTACATCCCAAAACTTCCTTTAATCCGCTAAGTCAAGGATTTCATATTCATAAACTCACTAATCACATGCATGGATAGGATTGCAGGTTTGAAATACTTATTTGGGTCAACCTGCTGTCACGAAAAAGAGGAATAAAGCCGTGGGCTATCTGACTCGGCCCGTGTCTTTGATTCAACCAAGACCGAAAGATAAAAATGGGAATCACAATTCTTGAATCCTTCAGATGACAACAGGACAAGGACGTTTCGTCCTTAGTCATGCATTGTCCCTCGTGGGGGAAGCAGGTGTTTCTCATATTGCAACGATCTCAAACTTAAACCCAACAAATTATTAAGATTTGGTTTAACTTAAAATCAAATTTAATATATTATAATTTTACAAAAATTTTTGGTCAATTTTAGTTAATAGATAGTCAAGAAAATTGCATCAAAGATATAGTGATGTTTAACCCAAAAGAGTTGGTTCATTGGTATAAGATCTTACTAAATTTTTAAATAAAGACGATCCATAACGAAATTCTTGTATTTAAGTTCTCACAAAATCAAATTTCTTTGAGACGGTGCCAATCATAAATGCAAGCAAATATTAATATCATATCAACTGTAGTATGAAGACCTCTTGTGATTTAAAAAAAAAGTGATGTTTGTGTTGTTTTTAATTTTTATTTGTAATCTTTATAACTTAATTTCAAATCTTGACCTTTTGTTATATGGTTGAATTTATAACTTAAATAATTTATTTATCTTTTTTATAAACTAAGTTATCACCGAATTCTTTGATAAAATTATTGCCGAATTAAAATTCAATTTTCAACACTTGCAATTATTTTTTCACATTGTAAACTATAGTGGTTCATTTCATTGTTCCCAGAAACGAGCGCCGCCCACACAATTCATGTGCCAAAATTTCTCATCTGTTGCTTCTTTCTTTGATTTATTTCTATGTCAAAAAGGACCCGCTTTTGCCACTCGCTTCCTTTTAAAAGACTAATAGGACCCCTAGCTTATAATGAAATTCGTTTGTTTGCTTGAAACATTCACCGAACATTACGATCACCATTCACCGAACTTACTCTCATTCCATATTTTCTCCCTGGTTGATAATAGTGGGTACAATGCAAATAATTTATGCAGCTTCAACATCTCTTGGTCAACGGAATTTAAAAAAAAGAATTTTAGATTCTAATAAAAAAATAACACTTAATTACTTTTAATTTTAGAGTTATTATCTAATACACTGTCAGGATAGTTTTTAAATTCCACAATCTTGGTTAATTAGGTGACATATATCTCATGGATTTATATATGATGCACTGATAGTGTATAGTTTCTGTTGGGGTTTGCCTTGAATCCCACATCGAAAGTATAGGAGAAGTTATAAGGGTTATTCCCTTATAAATAAAGTGTTAGGCTTGGTTTGTAAAGTATCCCAAAGAGTTGTAGACACCGATAGAATAGCTAGGGTTTGGGCTATTAAAGGGTGTAGTTGGGCTTTGAGATCTTGGTTAGGAGTTTGCAATTTTTCTCACTAAAAATTGCATGGTTGGGTTTGTAAGGAGTTTGCAATTTTTCTCTCTAAAAATTGCACGGTTGTAATTGTTTGATTGGTTATTAGATTGGTTGGGTGGTTATAGGCCAAATTGGTTGGGCCAAACCCCATTAAAAATTATTGTGTTTGTTTTTTGCTTTCCTCTATTTTGTGGGTGTTTGGTTTGAGGGATATTTTTCCCAACAAGTGGTATCAAGAGCTGAAGGTTCGTGATCCTGCGAGAGGAGGAAAGCTATGGCTGAAGGTATGTCTGGAGGTATGCCTAAGTTTGAGATTCCTTTATTTGATGGTAAAAGTAATTTTATGTTATGACAAAGTACGATTCAGGATCTTCTAGTGCAACAAGATCTAGATTTGGCATTAGAAGAAAATAAGCCAGATGGAATGTCTGATAAAGATTGGGTTAGAATTCAGAAGAGGGCTGTGAGCACAATTAGATTGGCACTTGCTCCAGAGATTAAGTATACTGTATTGACTGAGACGACACCAACCGGATTGTGGAAGAAGCTGGGAGACATCTATGTATCAAAATCGCTAACGAATAGATTGTGTTTGAAGATGTATTTGTATTCTCTGAAGATGGATGAAGGTACGAGTCTCCATGATCACTTAAATGAATTTAATAGATTAGTTTCACAATTATTAGCTATTGATTCTAAAGAGTTGAAAGAAGAAGAGAAGGCATTGCTGTTGTTGTCATCTTTGCCCAAATCCTATAGACCGTTAGTTCAGACTTTATTGGTAGGTAAAACTACTTTGACGTTGGATGATGTGATTGCTGTGCTGCGTGAGAATGAAAGATTTATGGGCAAAGAAGATTCTTCATCTGCGAGAGGTGTACTAGCTGCTGTGGAAGATTCTACTCGAGGGAGGACTAATGAGAGACATGGTGGATCAAGAGGGCGATCAAGATCAAGATTCAGATATTATAGTGAGGTGGAATGTTATTATCGTGGAGAGAAGGGTCATATTCAAGCACGTTGCAAGACATTAAGAGAGGATATGACTGCATTCAAGAAGGCTCAACAAAAGAGTGATGATGGAAAGAAGAATGAGACATGTGTTGTTTTAACTGATTCGGATGATGATGTATTGGCAACTTGTTTAGATGGGCCTCATACTTATGAGAAAAGTTGGGTTTTTGATTCAGCTGCATCGATGCATATTTGCAATGATAAAGATCGGTTTGATGAATTGAAAGAGGTTGAAAGTTTAGGCAATATTGCAGTTGGGAATGGTAATCGAGTGAAGATTGAAGGTATTGGAAGTGTTCAACTCAAGCTTCATGATGGTGGTGTCAAGACTCTTCGTAATGTGAGGTATGTACCCAGTTTTAGCTACAATTTGATTTCTTTGGGTGAGTTAGCTTCACGTGGGTACACATATGTTGGTAATAATGATTGGTGCAAAGAATACAAGAATGGTGGTTTAGTTTTGCAAGGAAAGAGGAATGAGAAACAACTATATTTGCTTGATGATGCAAAGGATAGAGTTGTTTCCAAGAGTAAGAAGATTCAGAGGCATGTTAGTTTTTCAGATATTGTTGAGCAGTTTGGGGAGTTTGGGGATTCAAGTCAAGGGAGGATTTGTTGGGGTTTGCCTTGAATCTCACATCGAAAGTATAGGAGAAGTTATAAGGGTTATTCCCTTATAAATAAAGTGTTAGGCTTGGTTTGTAAAATATCCCAGAGAGTTATAAAGTTGAGCTATTATAAAAGGGTGTAGTTGGGCTCTTTGGGTAGTTGGGTTGGGTTTGTAAGGAGTTTGCAATTTTTTTCTTCTAAAAATTGCACAGTTGTAGTTGTTTGATTGTTTATTAAATTGGTTGGGTGGTTGTAGGCCAAATTGGTTGGGCCAAACCACATTAAAATTATTGTGTTTGTTTTTGCTTTCCTCTATTTTTGTGGGTGTTTGGTTTGAGGGATATTTTTCCCAACAGTTTCTATACATTATCAATGCACCAGAGGTTGACACCTCATCAATAGGCTCTTATATGCAAATATAAATATTTTTTTTAAATTTGCTCATAAATGATTAAATGAGGTTGACACCTCATCATAAATGATTAATTTATTTCATAATATAATTATGTGACATGATTTGAATAAAAATGAGATGTTGATGCGAAATAATCATTTTACACAATCTTTTCTTGGACGCAGTGATATATACTACTTCTCTTTTCGTGTTAGAAATCGTACAATGCAACAGCTTTTTTTTTCCTTATATCCGATGGATTATTATTATTTTTATTTGATTAGAGATTCTTTACATTTTGATATTGTGTGATTTATCTTCCACTCTTTGAATAGCACTTCATTTGTCTTTTGCTTTTTATTCCCTGCATGTATGTACATGCACGCGCGTGTGTATATATATATATATAAAATTATTTGGCTTAGGAAAAAAAGGATAAACTTTTATTCATTATTAATTGAATCTTACTCACAAATCACAATTCAAGTCGATGACTGAAGCAAGGATGCACATCGTGCTGATTCAAGTCCCGATTCCATGTAAGAAATTATTTGTCCTTTCCAAAGAATACGGTTCTCAGTATTCTAGAGGGTTACCAAAGAAAAAATTATTGCTTGCGACGAAATTTCTTAGGCAGAGGATATAAAGTAAGGAACCATAAAGTCGTATCATCGGGGCAATAAAGAAAAGGCAAGTCATTGTCACAGATTAACCAACCACTTCGATGATGCAGACGTCTTTTCATTGTATGTTCGTTGAACGGTGCAATGATCCTCGCAGATGATGAGGAACCTGGGGGAGATTAATTGGAACGCCTCGCTCCCATAAAAGGTTATGGCTCATTTTCGTGGCCCACACGTGAAAAAGATGCTCAGGAAATAGAATCTAGACAAAGCACGTCGTCTTCTGACTAACAGAAAGCCCCTTCGACTCTTAAAATGTATCCGTACTTTTAATGTCATTTTAGCACAAAGCTGGATTTCTGCACGCCCGCGCCTTTTCCGACCTCGCCATTTAAGATTTTTTTTTAATTACAAGTATTTTTATTTATTTTATAATTTGAGATTAAATTTATTTAGATTGAAAGTAAAAAAAGGTAAAAATTTTTTTAATAGTAAAAATTTTAAGATTTTAATTATATTTAAATGTTTGAAAAAATATTCACTTTTACTTTTTTTAATCACTTATTGGTATTAAAGAATTTTTTCTTTAATTTGCTTTGGTTGTTGGTTGATTAAACATTATTCCACGCTTGACTCTACTGAAATTCATAATTTTCAAGAGCTTGCTCAACATATGTCTGAACTAATGCTCAGTCTTTGAAATTCAAGTTCATCCATCACAATAGTTGTTGAGAAATTGATGGAAGTACAGTAAGTATTTGAACAATTGGTTGAATAGGTTAAATAAAGGACAGAGAGTACAACGACTTGTGCAAAGTTGTTCACCTTTGGACAATTTTTTTCATTTCAATTCCAATTAATTTGAATATTGTTATGAATGCTTGTCATATCAAGGTTGAATGTAGTTAGAAATAAACAATTGATTCTTTTCTTAAACAGTGAGCGTAACTTCATTGGCTAGGGAAATGAATGAATAATGACAAATTATTTTGCATTATTCCAAGTAGATTTTTTAATAGGTTCTTTATAAGTAGGATTGAAAGCAAGAGAGGTAACTCAAACACCTAATTAACCAAATGATGATATCAATTTGAGAAAATTAATGTCTTATGTTTGTGAACAAATTGAAAAATATTGTTTAATGAAAGCCTACAAAAAGAGATCTAAGAGACTGACTGATTGATATTAATTAGTCAAAAAAGAAGTTTTGACTTCGAACTATATATCGGATATAATTCTTAAGTTGAAAATTAATCCTTCAAGGGGCAGCCGGCGATAACGTAAGCAAGCGCATATGGTCCCTCCGCCTGTGCATATATTCATGAACGGGCGTGATTCATCATGACTTAAGCAATGCTTCGGGACGGGAGTACGAAAGAAATCAATGTCATATGTATCAATCAACAAACGTCTCCCACCTAAAAAAAAAAAAAATAACAATAGCATTCTACGAATCTAGGGCATGTTTCACGTGCTACGTAAAACAAAAATTTTCGATCGCGTGGAAAGCTCTTAGATTGGTTAGGATATGTTTGGTATTGTTTTTTTGGCTTAATAATCAAATAAGCCTTCAACCTTTAGCTCAAAATGGAATTCAGCTCTCAACGTTTTATTGCATGAAATTCAGTACATAAACTTTTATTTCGATGGAAATAGACCAAATCTGTTAAATGAATTAACTGCTGTTAGTTTTGCATACGTGGCATGCCACGTGGCAGCTAACTAAGCTATCCACGTCAGCTGCCACGTATGCAAAACTAACGGAAGTTAGTGTCATTTAACAGATTTTGACTTAATTGCATAATTGTAAAAGGTTGAGGGTTTATTTTCACTGAAATAAAAGTTTATGGACTGAATTTCATGCGATAAAATGTTGAGGGCTGAATTCTATTTTGGGCTAAAGGTTGAGGGCTTATTTGGCTATTAAGCCTTGTTTTTATCTTGTGTTTTATATTTTTGTTTTTGTTTTTTTTGAAAATTACAACAAAAATCATGTTTGGTAGTTATGTTTTTGTTTTATAAAACAGAAAACAACAACAAAAATTTGGAAATAGATGAAAACATGATTTTGGTGTTTTCATAATTTTGGAAGTGTTTTTTTACTGTTACTACACGGGTGAGCAGTGCCCATTGCAGCTACAGTAAAAATTTTGCCTAAAAAATCATCAAAAACTCATCAAATTGATTAAAACGGTATATGATGGGATTCGAACCTTTGTCTTTTTCTTTACTTAAATTGCACCAGTTTAAGCTTTACTTCTGTTGTTGTCAAATTTTCGCAACAAAAAATATGCAAGCAAACATGTTTTCAATTTCAATAAATTGAAAATAAAACAAATCAAAATTTCTGAAAACATAAAACATAAAACATAAAACTCACAACAATCCCAAACGACCTCTTACTTTTTAGCTTTGTTGTTTTTACATTTCTCTTCGTAAAAAAAAAAACAAAACCTTTATGGATCCTTTGGTGTTATTTTTGTTTTCTTTTTTCTTTTTGTTTTTTAAAGGCTTAATAACCAAATAAACCTT
Source organism: Heritiera littoralis (assembly GCA_031772115.1). Taxonomy (NCBI): domain Eukaryota; kingdom Viridiplantae; phylum Streptophyta; class Magnoliopsida; order Malvales; family Malvaceae; genus Heritiera; species Heritiera littoralis. The sequence goes on from JAPDPK010000056.1 coordinate 67,561, forward strand.
TAACCTTTAGCACAAAATAGAATTAAGCCCTCAACATTTTATTGCATGGAAATCAGTCCATAAACTTTTATTTCATTGTAAATAAACACTCAACTTTTTAAAATTATGCAATTAAGTCCAAATCTGTTAAATGACACTAACTTCCTTTAGTATTGCACACGTGGCAGCCAACTAAGCTATCCACGTCAGCTTTCACGTTAGATGTCCTAACGGCAGTTAGTGTCATTTAACAAATTTGGACTTAATAGCATAATTTTAAAAGGTTGAGGGTTTATTTACAATAAAAAAATTTATGGACTGATTTTCACGCGATAAAACGTTGAGGACTTAATTTTATTTTATGCTAAAGGTTGAAGGTCTATTTGGCTATTAAGCCATTTCTAAATAACAATAAAAAAACATGTTAAGAAATGTTTTCTGTTTCAGAAGGTAAAAACAGAAATGAAAATTTTCAAAATAATTGAGAATAAGAATTTGTTATTTTTATTGTTTTCTAAAAAATGTTTTCGTTGTAACCAAAAAAAAATGTTTTCGTTTATGACACTCATCATAAATGATTAGTGTTAATATATTTATATAAAATTATATATTTTAAAAATAAAAATCATAAAATGAAGTTAATTAATTTTTAATGAAAATGATATTAAATTTTAATATAAGATAATATTTAATTTAAAATATTTTAAAATTAATATATTTCTCTGAACATAGAAAATTTAAAAAAATAAAAAATAATTAAATATTAATAACATAAAATCATAAAATTATTTAATTTAAAATTGTAAAATATTGTTGAATATATTAGATGCAATTTAAATAATATCATTTATTATAATTAATATTAATATAAACTATTATTTATTATAATTAATTATAATTCTAATATATTAATAATTAAAATTATTATAAACTATTATTTATTATAATTAATTATAATTCTAATATATTAATAATTAAAATTATTATAAACTATTATTTATTATAATTAAATTTAATTTGACTAAACAATATTATTTAATATTATATTACTTTTAGTTAAATTTAAAATATATCACTAGCACGATTAAATAATCTAATAATTATTAAATAAATAAGTACTTATTTTAAATAATTTTACTTTATATTTAAATTTAATATGTTTAAAAAGAAATAGTTTATTATAAACTAATTAGTTGAATATAAACTATTTAATAATTAAACATTATTAAAAAGTAAATTAAATAATATTATTAAATAGAATTTATAATTTATTAATTTATATTATTGTTTAATATAGAATCTATTAATTTCTATTATTATATAATAAAAGCTAACGTTAAATAATTTTAATTAATATTATATTTTAATATTAATTAAATTATTATTTTATACTTTATCTCAAAGATCCTTTAATTAGTGTCGTTTTCAGAGATTCCACGACTCAATAATTATTGAAGAAGGGATCTTCTTTGCTTCAACAGTGTTAAACAATGCATTGGAAAGAATGGAATGATAATTAAATTATTATTTTATGCTTAATAGGGTTTTAAGTCATGGGATTAGTGTTCAAAGAAATTAATTTTTTTAATGTATCAAGTTAATTTAGAAGATGTACTCTTAATATCGTTCAAAAAATATTAATATCAAAATACGTGCAAATAAATTTGGAGATATCCTAACAAAAAAACAAAAAAATCCTTTAATTAGTGTCATTATTAGAGACCTAAAAGTTTTTCCCACAACTATCTCTATACATCAATGCATGGATAAGAATGGAACGATAATTAAATTATTATTTTATACTTATATCTGAAAGATCCCTTAATTAGTGTCGTTCTCAGGGATTTGATAATTTTTTCCACGACTATCTCTGTAATTATTGAAGGAGGGATCTTTTTTACTTCAACAGTGCTAAACGATGCATTGAAAATAATGAAAAGATAATTAAATTATTGTTTTATACTTAAATTTCAAAGATCCTTTATTAAAGTTCAAGTCATGAGATCAATATTTAAAATAATTAATTTTTTTAAATGTATCAAGTTGACATAGGGTACGCTTTTAATATCGTCAGAAAATAAATTATTCTTGAAGTGCACATAAATTGATCCGCAAATATCTTGGTCGTAAAAACCAAAAAAAAAAAAATCCTGACTTTCTCCATAAATCAATGCATTGGAAAGAATGGAACGATAATTAAATTATAATTTTTTACTTATATCTGAAAGATTATTTAATTAGTATCGTTTTATTTTATACTTATATCTGAAAGATCCCTTAATTAGTGTCCTTCTGAGAGATTTGATAGTCTTTTCCACGACAATCTCTATTGAAGGATGGATCTTTTTCCCTTCAACACTGACAAACGCCTAAACCCCATTTCCATTTACTGGTGTCTGTGGTTGGTTGTTGCTAAGGTTGAGTTATAGCACCAAAAATCAATATGTTGAAAGAATGGAACGATGAGAAAATTAACGCAAAGGGCCCAGCTTCCCGTCTTTGTTTGTGCCCTATCACGACGGGTGGTGGATAACCGTTTCATGACAAAAACATTCGGGCATGCTTGATGCAATAACGCGCAAAACAGAGATGTTGATGAATTTTTTTTTTAAATGATCTGTTATTCAAGTCAAACACTGACTCAACATATAAGAAATTTTCAAAATTTTCATTTGACTTCCACTTGTTAACCGATTGGATGTAATCATTTTTTTTTGGGAAATTAATTTCGTGGTTTTTTAGGATTTATTTCCTATGTTCTCCTCAATAATTAATGATGCATAGATCATCGATCAGCTTGGATTTCTTTTTTCACTTGTTATTACCAGGATTATGTGTTTATTTTCAAAAAAAAAAGATCATGTAGATAAATTATCGACTAGTAGAGATGATAGTGGGTCGGACCGATCTAGTTTCAGACCGAGCTAGACTGATTTCGGCCCACAACTAAGAAGAACCGGTCTTAACCGGTTGTTGAATCGGGCTGGTTCAATTTCTTAAAATGAATGAACCGATCTGGCTCGGTGGATCAGTTCATTATAAACCGGGTCGAGCCGGGCTGAATCGGCTAGCCTTTTTTTTAAATTTTCTATTTTTTAAAATTTATATTAATTCATTTTAATAAAAATAAATATATATTAATATATGTTTATGAATTAATCTAATAAATTTATTTTTATAATAAATAATGCTAATAGTAAATATAAATTTATAATACATAAAGTTATTTTAATTTATTTAATTAACGTAACAATAATTTAAAGATAAAATTAGTATAAAATTATCTAATAAAATTATTGTTATAATAAAATAAAGTTATATTATGATATTAAGATAAAATTATTATGATATTTGATATTTGATTCAAAATATAAATAATGACATTATGATAAAGTGGTAAAGTTACTTATTTAATAAAGTTGTTAGTTTAAAAAAATTATATTACTTTTAAAATTTTTTAATTTTGTTAAACTTATTTATTACATTTGAATATAATTTACTTATCATTTAAAATATAACTAAGCATATCATTTTACATTTAAAATATTTATTCATTTATTTAGTATGTTTTTAAAATATTCATTCATTTTGTATTTTAAATATTTATTTATTTTTTAAACATAGATAAGTATAACATTAATTAATTTGGTATTTAACAATAAAAATAAATTAAAATAATAAAGGAGAAAAAGGAGAGAGTAGGAGATCAAAGATTTTTTACATGAAAAACTCCTTCAAAAGTTAGAAGGGTAAAAATCACAGGACCATAGTCCATAAAAATATTTACTATCACTAAACTTATTTACAATTTTACATACAATTTAAAAAAAAAATTATTACCTATTCCTCATAATTTATACGGATTGCCCTAAAAATTTCTTCCTCTTCCTCCGAATTATTATCGACGAATTCATTGGCCATTCCAAGTTCGATATTGTGGGATTCTGCGTCAAACCAATCTTTAAGGCATGTTAACATGCATAATAAATCCGGATTAAGAGTGGTACGATGGTCTCCAATAATTCTTTCACATGTCGAGAATGCGGATTCTAAAGCAACAGAAGAAACTTACACGGCAAAAACATCTCATGACATGGAAGCTAAAATTGGAAATTGTCTTTGATTTTATTTTCATCATTGGAGAAGATCAAAGTTTTCGCCTATAGAAAAGTCTTGACTTAAGAAAAATCCTATTTCATTGAAATTAGAACTTCGTTGAGTTGTTGATGATCCAAATCCGCCGGCTTTTCCTTTTAGCTTCATTTTCTTCTTTGCTGCTTCCTTAATTGCGTTCAATATACCTTTTCTTTTGCTACTACCACCACTCTCGGTTTCTTCGTAAGATTCTTCTTGTCATCAGTTGAAGTTGAATTGCTCCCTTTCTGTTTCATAAATATTAAACAATTCTTGAAAAAGATGATTAATTGAGGACTTTTGGTCCTCAATAGAATCAAGACTAAGAAATTCTTTATACTAATAAAAAAATCTTTATATTTACCTCACTTTGACTAGGATCTAGTAAAGTTGCAATACAATAAATAGGAGGAATTGTTTCTCCATTTTTTTTAAAATTTTCCTCCATATCATATACAAAAGAACATAAAGTTTCATGATTCCTAAATTTTAAAATTTTATCAAACATTGTATAGTTAATAAGAACAAAATAAAGTGTAGTTGGATAAAATTGAGTTGAAAATCTTTCGGCTGTGTCTTTAAAAGTAGATAATAAATCAACACAACATTCAATAAAAATCCAATCTTTATCATAAAGTGCTAAATACGAGCTACTTGTATAATTGTAAAAAAAAGGGTAATAAGTTCTTTATAAGGTAAAATAAAATAAAGCAAACGATGAAATGAGTTTCACAACGCTTTAACAGGAATAATATTTGCTAGGCAAAGTTGCTTCCATTCATGTTTATTATTTGGGGTGTGGATCCATTTTGCTAAAATTTTAATTTTATCAATTGGACCTATGCCACTGGTACTACCACTACCAGTAGCACTAAAACCACTTTGAACAGAAATTTATAATATGGTATGCACATCTTGCATGAAAAAAATACGCCTTACATAATTGGGTTTAAACTTTTAATTAACATAGGAATAGCTGCAGTATTATTCGAAGCATTATCAAAAGTAATAGCAGAAACTTTATTATTTTCAAGTCCAAACTTTAGTAATATATTTATGAATAGTATATGAATTATGAGCTTCTTCTATTACATCTGAGGATAAAACTCATTTTTACATGCAACAATCTTCATCTACCCAATGACAAGTTATAATAAGATAACTTATATCATTAGTACTAATCTATATATCACTGGTTAAACTAACCCTAGATGAAATATTACTAAGTTTATCAATTAAAGCTTGTCTATATTCTTTAAAGATATCCATGCAATCTTTTTTTAATGTATGTCTAGAAATAGATTTATATGCAGGTTGTAAATATTTACAAACAAATTCTAAATATCTTACTTTTTCAGAAATTGTGAATGCTTGTTCAGTCCTAACTACAAATTTAACTAAATCATGTCTAGCTTGAACATTATCAAAATTAAATTTATTTCCACCATCATGTATATTAATTTGAGATTGTTTGCCTTCAGTAATTTCATTTTCTTCAACATCTGAATTAATTTTATGTGCACCAATTAAATGTCTTTTATATGTACATATACCACCACCACTTCCACTGAAGTTATAAGCGTAAACGCTTTTATACAATTTACAAATAGCAAAATATTCATCTGTCGTGCCTTCTTTTACTACGATGTTGAAATACTCCCATACTTTGCTTGTTTTTTCAGGTAATCTTCATTCTCGTCAGTCTTGATGATTTAGCGACAGTTGTGGTAGCTGATGATTGTGTTTGAGTACAACCTCCACGACCATGATGACTAGTATTACGACCTATCGATGGTGTCGAAGGAAGCTCCTCCTCCTCCTCCGGATGAATATCGGATTCGATTTCATTGAATGATTCGCCAACCAAATTAGGGATTTCAGTTGAACCAAAATGTCAAGAAACAGAACATGAATGACGAAAGAAATCTGACATTTTTATTTTTTTAAAAAATAAATATATTTTAAAATTAAAAAAATAGATGTAGGATATATATTAGAAGTTGGAACTTGAAAGTTAAAAGTAAAATTTGTAAAATTTTAAAACAAAGAGAAAAATGAATTTTAGAGAGAAAAATGATAATATTATGAATCTGGAATAAGAGAATTTGAGTGAGTATTGAGATTAAGAGTATGAGTGTTTAAATTTGAGAGAAAATGAAAGAAAATGTAAAGAAAAATAAAACAAATGAATAGGTATTTATAGAAAAAATATTGAATTTAAAAAATAAAAAAATTTTAAAAAAATGGAGGCGCTCCCTCATTTTGAATAGGCAACGACCAAGAGCAATAAATATTCTGTTGCTAGTTTTTAGCAACAGAATTTTTCTGTTGCTAAAATTCCATCGCTAAAAGTCATTTTTCTTGTAGTGCAACCATGAACAACACTGCTTCTAACACTTTTCTATTGTAAGGTCCAGTGGAGTGTAGAAGATTACAATCTCAAATGTGTTGATTGGCATAGTTTTGAGTATGGCTTCTACAAAGGCATTTTCTATTTTTGTCAACGACATTCCCCCTAATATCCACTGGAGATGGCTTCAACAAATCTTCCAATGTCATGGTAAAGTAGCAGATGACTTTATTCCTCAGAGAAGAAATTTAAGGGGCAAAAATATGGGTTTGTTCACTACATTAATCTCCAAGATGCCCAAAGAGTTGTTGACAGGTTGATAGATTATAGGATTGGAGTGAATCTTGCAAGGTTCAACGCTAGATCTTCTTATTGGAGGAGAGTCAGCTTGGATGCTTTTCTTCAGAGAGAGGAATTTCTTGCTAATAATGCTGTAAATAGAGTTGATATTGGGCCGATTTCGAGCCTGGATAGACCTGTTCCGGCCAAATAAACTTGTGAATCAGTTTGAATTGGTTCACAATCGAGTCGAGCTAGGTTAGGTTAAAGTAAAAAAAACTTTGAATCGGCCCTGCTTAGCTCGGCTCAGCAGCTAGGTTCAAGGGTTACTGGGCCGAGCCCGGTCGAACTGAGCTGGTCCTTCTTTTCAATTTTTATTAAATTTTTTATTTTTTAAAAATTTATTTATTATTTTTAATTAAAAATAAATATTGACTTATTTAGTTATTTAATATAGTTTTATTATTTAACCTAATAAATTTATTTTTGTAATAAATAAAGTTAATAGTTATTATAGTAAATAAAGTTATTATAACTTATTTAATAAAGTAACTGTTATAAAGATAAAGTTATTATAATATTATCTAATAAAGTTATTATTATAATAAAATAATAAATATTGATGTTATAATAAAGTTATTATAACATATTTATAAAGTTATTAATTTAAAAATATTATAATATTTTAAAAATGTCTTAATTTTTTTAAAAAATAAAGAAAATTAAAAAATTAAAAAGAAAAAGGAGGGAGAGGGAGCTGTTGGCCCCCTCCCCCCAATCCCATGCCTTTGCTACTGCTAAGCAATAGCAGAGTGCGCAAGAGTAGCCTGAGCAATAGGGCTAGTTCGGTTCTAGCCCAAAACCTGTTCTGCTTTACTCGGGACCGATTGGTTTCCAGCCATAACGGGTCGGGCCCTTATCGGGTCCGGTCCCACAAATCGTGAACTGGCCTAGCTCGATCTAAAACTAAGTTGTGCTATTTTTCGAACTGGTAATATCAGTTTCGGTTAATGAGTCGAGTTGACCCGGTCTGATTCTAAACTGGGCCTACCTCTAGTCGTAAAGCATGAAGGCAGAACAAGGTTCAACCTTTAACCTAGGTGTTTGGCAATGTAGCCCCAAATAAATCCTTTATGCAAGCATTGATGAATGAAAGAGCTCCAGCAGAGAGTGCAGGCATCAAAGGGATACAACTCAGCCAAGGAAATAAGAAACCAAAAGAACATGCATAGGTATGATTGATGAAGATGTGTTACACAATATGAAATGGTGTGTTATAAGCACAACTAGAGATTACTACGAGCCCAATACTCTAATAGAAAAATTCAAAAGTCAAGGTGTTTTTGACATTGCGATCAAGAAAATCTTGGGTAAGTAGTTTTTGATCACTTTTGATGAAGAGGGAACTATGAATAATATGAAAAATTTGGGCTGGTCTTAGCTCAATGAGTGGTTTATTCATATCTTCCACTGGTCAGAGGACATAGAGTACAAATGTAGAACTACATGGCTCTTGGTATTTGGGGTCCCTCTTCATGCATGGCACCACCGCACATTCAAAAAAATTGCTAGTTTATGGGGCATCTTTTTATCCATGGATAGCAATACATTAAACTTCAATGACTTTAGTAAAGGGGCAATCTTCATTACAACAAAGCTAAACGAAAAAAATTGATGAGGTGATTAACCTTGAGTGTGGAAGGAGTTTCTAAAGTTAATGTGGATATTAACTCCTCCACTTAGTGTTGTTGCAATTCCCTTTTGGAAAAATGAAGATACTGCAAATGCACATGTGAACCCCAAAATTTTTGAACCTATAGAAGGTGTAGATTCAAACCTATCTCTCCAAAACCAAGAGTTGGCTCTATTGAAGGAGGAGGAGGTTTACACCTGTAATGACCGTTGGTTTGATGCAACTGCTTTAGATTTTGGCACAGTTATCATTGCATGGGACAAATTGGCTCTTACAGCCGAGCTAAGACAGGACTTTACACCTGGAAATGACTTGTACTCGAACAGTATGGAGAAAGTGGCAAACACAGCAGATAGCTTTGCTTGCCTTGATAATGAGGCTGATGAACTTTTCCAGCTTGACATAAGCACAAAGGCTACCAGTCTACTTTATGAGGAGGAAAAATTAAGGGATGAATACCATTGTGAGGGCCTTGACCTTATGAACAATGATAGAAACCTGAATATAGTTGTCGAAAAATCTGACCAAATTGATATGTTGGTCAACCAAGCTAAGGTGTCAACTGTAAAAGGTAGGATGGATGGGTCACAATCTAGTAAGTCCTTTATCCCTAGAAATTGTAAATTCAAATTCCTGGATGAAGTTGACGATTCATTAGCATTCAAAGTCTTAAGAAAAGGTAAGAAAAAAATTTAAAGAATCTAAAAAAGAAAAAAATTGAAGAAGGTAGGAACAAGCAGAGAGAAGGCTGTTAATGAATCCTTATCTGATGGTGATTTTATAAATAGGAGAAAGGTGCTTGATAAACTTGCTTGTGATACTTGGAAAATAGGTAAAATGATGGGATTCAAAACTAACCTTAATGATAAACAAATTGTGGAAGAGCTAAAAATTTTGGAATCAAGGGATTAATATTAACATTTGTCTCTCTTGGGGTATAAGGAATTTGGTGTGTTTTTTTTTTATCTTTTAGTCATACGTTTTTCTCAATTAAAACAATAGGGGACTAGGGAGTGCTGCTATAATTAAAAAAATTTAATGAAACTAGTGGTTTGTCACAAAGTGGTAATGCTTCCTCTGAGTTAAAACTAGAGATTGTTATGGATTAGTTGAAAATAAATTTTTTGGGAGGATTGAAACTGTGGCTGGGTGTTCTTGGCCACAAAAGATGCTCAGGAGGACTACTGATGGTTTGGGAGAAGGATTCTTTCTATTTTGTGCAATATAGCTCTTATTCAAGGATGATTTCTTTTTTTTTTAGGATTTTAGGCGCTCTTCTCATTTTTTCTCTGTCCCTTGTGATGTGGCAACCAAGAAGGAATTATGGAATGTTATCATGAATTCAGAGTGGACCGAGACATTTGTTGGTGCATTGTCAGCAATTTCATTACAACACTAAATAATTAGGTAAGAAAGGGTGGTATCTATGATGGTGTTGGTTTTGGCATCAACAATTTTACTTTTTTTTTTTAGGTTTCTCGGGGAATCCAAGATTTGTTGCAAATTTATTTGCAATCTTGTATGGTCTTGAATTATGGATTGCATGCCTCATCATTGAATTGGATTTGAATGCGATGCCTAGCTAATGTAAGAATTTGGAAAAACACCGTGGATGTTAGGGTCTTGTTGTTGTGATATTCACATTTGACAGTATGGTGTTGTCATTGGGGAGTTTTGCTTCCTAAATTCTTTCATGGAAGGAGAGCGGTTTTGCTGAATCCCTAGCAAAGGCCAATGGCTTATGTGCTATAGCTTTTTTTTCGTGGGTGATGGTGGCCTAAGTTGAGAAGTCTATTGCTTTCTGTGCTACTTATTTCTGTTGTGGTTATTGTTGTTAGACTGAACCTATTTCCTAGTCTTTTTGTGTTCTTTTTTACCTTATTTCTTAGCTTTTCTCTGTTTTTATTGGCAGTTTGGAATTTCTGTATGAAGCTAGTTTTAATGTATAGGCTCTCATGAAGATGATATCTTCTTGATGCCATTTCAACAATTAATAAAATTTTTGCTTATCAAAAATAAAAATGCATTATTCAAGTATTTGGATGCTAGTTTTTTCTTTATTTTATTTTATTTTTTTTATGTTTTTAAAAAATTGGGCCTAGCTTGGCGGATTTGAGTTCTTTTGTTGTTTCTAAGCAAGTTTGCACAAAATATCAAATCCAAAATTCAGGATGAACTAAGTTTGGGCTCACATGAAGTCGTGTTATATATTACTTAGGCCCAACCCAAACTCGACCTAGCTCAATGCAACTCATTCCGTGAACAGCTTTAGGTTAAGGAAATATTATGTCATACTGAAAGCTGTGGGGCTTAAATCTAAAAAACTTTGAAAGGAAAAATGTGATCTTTCTAAAGTTATAATCCAATTTTTGACTATTGGATATGGTATGGTTACTTATTCTAACACTATCCCCTTAGTCAAGAGCATGGGTTCACCAATGTTTGTTGGGCCAAGTGGAAGGAGCTTGATGCTCCTTAAGTAAGGTCTCAAGTTCGAGCCTTGTGGATGTAAAAAATAACACTGAGAGAACTTTTCCCTGAATGGAGTCCAACCCGGCTCGACTCCGAATTAGTCGAAGCCCAAAGTAACTTTTGGATACAGAGGGTTTACAAAAAAAAACATGGGTTTTGCTTTCATTGTTGGATCATTATAGATTCTTTGATTACATCCATTAAGAAATATTGTTCAGTCTGGGGACTTGACATGATTTTTCTTACAATTTTATTATTTAATAAAAAACACCTTCATACAGAAACCTTAAAAAAAAAAACAATAGTCCAATCCTTTTTTTGAGTAATACATTTTTATTAGAAGTTACAATAACAATCAGCATATTACATTCCATGAACAGGTAATTATGAAAATCACATTACTCAAATTAGGTAAACTAGTAAATAATTATAACAAACTAAACAAACTAGTAAATAACTAGACTAACTCAAGCTTACACTTGGTGAGACTCGAACCTGAGACTTTAAGACCTCTTCCTTATCACTAAACCAAGGCCTCATTGGCACAATAGTTCAATCCTTAAATACTAATCGCAAAGTCATTTTTTCCTTCAATAGGTTAGTTAGTTAGTTGTTAGGATTAGGATCAATCAAAAAAATAAAAAAGATGTAGGTAAGTTTGGATAATATCTTTATTGAGTTAAAACCGTACTCTTCATCTTTAAAACACTGTCTTCCTGTTTATGGAAATAAAGAATAAAAAACTCATGGGAAAAAAGAGTAAGAACAAAGAATTCCTACCAAAAAAAAAAGAGTAGGAACAAAGACGACGAACACGAAAACGTCTAGAAGTAGTGAATTAAGTTTGGAAAGGACAATTGTGGAGGGGTGAGAGAGACAGAGACCCCAGCGGAACCCTGAACCTGACGCCGATTACAGTCCATGCGCATCAAATCAGATCTTTATCTTTTGGGCCGAGCTCAGAATAGGATTTGGATTTCCACGTGATAATGGTGCCAAATATTGTGACAAAAAATAGTACCTTAGCGGCTGGTCCTTTAATGCCCAGGACAGGATATTCTTGTTTTCTCCGAACAGCTTGCACTACTCGTTTTCTTCTTTTTACTGCTTCCTGGCACCTGCTTTTTCCTAGCCACTGCATTGCTGCTTTCTCTCTTTTCTCTTTCTATATATTTCTTGCGGCCGAGTCCCTTTTTTGGTTACTTTTGTTCGCTTTCAAAACCACCTCCAAAAGTTGAGAAAGAATAGAAAGACCTCACCAAAATAATAAAAAAAAAAGAGTAGAAAGGCATTGCCCTGGATCAAGGACTATCATGTCTTCCTCCTCTTCATCTTCGCTTATTACCTTTATTCATGACGCCTCGTCAACGCTGCAACAACGCCTGCAATTCATTGTTCAAAGCAGGCCTGAATGGTGGGTGTACTCCATTTTCTGGCAAGCTTCCAGGGACGCGGAAGACCATCTTGTTTTATCATGGGCTGATGGCTATTTTCGTGGCACCAGGGACTTTACAGGCAAATCCAGCAATAGGCTTTTCCAACCCAAATTCGTGTCCAATTTTGAGAGCAGAAGGTCGGGCAAAGAGGTGCAAGCTCTTTTCAATGAAGAGATGGACATGGACAGAATGGTGGATGGCGATGTCACCGACTACGAGTGGTATTACACTGTATCAATAACCAGATCCTTCGCTATAGGAGACGGCATTCTTGGGAATGCTTTCGGCTCGGGCTCCTACATTTGGTTGAGTGGAGATAAGGAACTCCAATTGTATGAATGTGAGCGAGTTAGAGAAGCTCGTATGCGAGGAATTCAAACATTAGTCTGCCTTTCGACTTCCTTTGGGGTAGTTGAATTGGGGTCTTCGGAAACGATCAAAGAGGACTGGAGCATCGTGCAACTTGCAAAATCAATTTTCGGTTCTGAGATCAACTGTCTGGGTTCAAAGCAGCTTGGCAATGAATCTCAGGTCCAAATTTCAAATCGAAGCGTTCCTTTTCTTGATTTCAGGATAGCTTCAGGTGACCAAAAGCAGTGGAATCTTGAAGAGATGGAACAAGGTGAGGCCAAGAAGGAAACTACCGGTTTAGGCCGCTCGTCATCAGGCTCCGGAGCTGATTCTGATAGTAATTTTGCCCCTGCGAACACGGAGTTCAATGCCCGGTTGAAGAAGAGAGGAAGAAAACCGGGGAGTGGAAAAGAATCCCCTTTAAACCACGTGGAAGCAGAGAGACAGCGGCGTGAAAGACTGAATCATCGATTCTATGCACTTCGATCTGTGGTTCCTAACGTGTCCAAGATGGACAAAGCATCTTTGCTTTCAGATGCTGTAGCCTACATCAAGGAGCTTAGATCTAAGATTGATGAACTGAAGATTAAACTCCAGGTACAATCGCAAAAATCCAAGTTGAATGCGATCAATGTTTTCGATAATCAAAGCACGTCTACATCTGACAATACAAGGCCATCCTCTAATTATAATGGGCCAAAGACACTGGATGTTGATGCCAAGATTGTAGGATCCGAAGCCATGATTCGGGTTCAATGTCCTGATGTCAATTACCCAGCTGCAAGGTTGATGGATGCTCTTAGAGACCTAGAGCTTCAGGTTCACCATGCGAGCATATCAAACGTGAACGATCTGGTGCTTCAAGATGTTGTTGTTAGAGTTCCTACTGGATTTATAAGCGAGGAGGTGCTTAGGAATGCTATCCTTCAGAGATGCAGATTGAACTAGCTAGCCCTCCAGTGAGCTAATTATCAAGCAGTTCTTTGTTTTTGTTTCTCCGTATGGATTATTATGAAGCCACATAAATAAGTATGCAATTACTACTTGTTCTGATCTTCTTTTCCTGCTTTCTTGTTCTTTTTTATTTTTTATTTTCACTTCTAAATGGATGCATGTTCTTCTTGGTTTTGCTTTCCTTTTTATCAATAGTCTCCTTGTTCACTTGTATATGAGCTAGGTAACCCTTCCAACCGTTCCAGGAGTGTGCAATTAATATGGTGAGAGATCTATGTTCTTAGTATTTCTGAGCAATTTATATTCTTTGGAGTCCCTAGTCTCCCATATGGTGAAGATAAGCTTCATTAGGGAATTGGCACAAGCTAATTTGCTTTCTTGTTTTACTTACCTGGCTTAATTAGCTAGCAATATGCATATGTTTCAGAATATTTTTCCATCAACAGAATTAATTCATGCACCACTTTGGGATCCCATAAGATATGTTTTGTATGATTTCTACCATAATTAAAACATAAAATATTAATACTTTTGTAGATCGCACTTAAAGAACTCGCATAGCAGAAAAGTGGTTAGTGTAGGAAGCTTTAGGCATTCATTACACAGTCCTTGATAACTGAAATTAGCTCAAGTTCATAGCGATAACTTATCCTTACATCAATTCTGAAACACCATAAACATTTTAATTAAATAGGAACATATAAAACAGATGGATCGCAGATAGCTCTTCTTGAAGCCAGCATGTGGAAAGTATCTGTTTTCACCGTTTTTGTCAACAAAATTGGAGATGGTTAAGGAGAATCTTTCAATACTATGGTAATGTTATTGACCTTTTTATTCTTAGGAGAAGTAAAATGGGGGAAACGGATTCGTTTTGTCAGATATGCTAATCTGATAATTCTAGGAAAGCCATTTCCAAATTGAATGGTGTGTGGCTTTTAGATCATAGGATTCAAATCTTGCACGATTTGAAAGTAGGTTTCATTATTGGAGAGATTATCATTATTTTTGAAGTAAGTATAAGGGTGAGGCAGCTGGACTGAAGTCTTTAATCTGCATGGTTCTCACAACGAGAATATTATTGAAGAGAACTCAAGATTTGTGAAAACAAGAGAAAGGAAGTCTTATTTGAAAACACTTATGACCCAATAAAAAATGGCAATGCCATCGCAAATTTTGCTACATCTTCAAAATGTGACATTTAATTTTACAATCATGGATGGTAAGATGGTCCTTATAACACTTGAAACTAGAGAGAGTATGTTAGAAACACTTGAAGAGGATCATGAATGGCTTTTTAACTGATTTGTTTTATTAATCCGTGGAACTCAAATAATACATGTGAAAACTTGTTTGGCTGTTATCGACAGATACGTATTCATCTACATGGTTGGCATTACAATTTTTTTATTTACTGCAATTGGAAATTTGTTGGGAGATGTGAATTTCAGAAATTTCCAAGACTCGATTTTAATGATTTAATTGTAATTTTGAAGTTTAAATGGATTAAATTTATATTGGATGAGGAGAAAATTTTGATCAATCTGTACTGATTCGATCACAATCTTAGATAGACGAATCCAATTGACATTCGTAAAATTTGTTGGGAAGCTAACTCAAAGAGCTTTTCAACCATATGTCTCTTTCTGGTTTAGGGTATATTAATACAAGTGAATTTTTAAAGTTGCACTATGTGCAGGAAATCTGCCAACAGACCTATTGGTAAGGAGTTACACATAACTTTTGATAGGGAACTCCAAAAGATGTAATTCAAATTTTGTTAAAAAGTTAACTCAGAGATCTTTTCAACGATGTATGGTACTACTCTTAACTCATTGTGGATTAATACACTTAAAATTTAAAGTTATGCCATAGGTTGGATTGTTTGGAAATGTGGACTAAATTGGAAACAATTAGGACCAAATCTATAGGGACCAAAATTCCTTGGCTTAAAATGTATCCACCTACCTCATGGCCAACTTGAGAAGGTTTAGGCCAAGGAGATTTGGGTGAGAAAATTGATTTTTCTTGGATGTTTCAAATGGTACTAAAGTGTTTGGATGTATTATTAACAAATATTGAAAATTTCGCCTAGGAAGGTTCGGCCAAGCTTGTGGGGAGAAGGGTTTTGGTTAATTTTGTTTAAAGGACGTATAATACATACTTAACTTGAATTATCGTGATGTTATGAGGAAGAGTTGGTAGCTAGTTTTAGGATTTCGATAATGGTTTTTGAAAATGCACAATTTTTAGGGTTAGGTTTAAATTTAAGAATAATAAAATGAATTGAGAGATGTAAAATTGGTGCTGCTGTATATAAGTTTAGAGCTGACTTGGTATGAAATTGAGGTGTTAGATGGTGTAATTGGGGTTAAGAAACCTTAAGCACCAAATTGGCACCATTTAAGGTTTAGTAGAGGCTAGTTCGGCTCGACTAAACCTTAATTTTGAGGGTAAGATTGTTGTTTTTTACGATTAAAAATTATAATCAATTCTAATTAAGGGTTTGTAGTCATTTGGAACCAAGAGAGAAAAGATCAGACTTGAAAGTCAAAAGGTTGACTTTTTGAAATAAAGGTTGACTGAGGTAAATTGGGGTTTGGAGTGAATTTTGAAGGTCTCATTGATGAAAACAGGGTTTAGATAGGCTTTTGGTAAAAGTTAACTCGGGATTTAATTAGGTCAAACTTTGACTTTGACTAAAAAGTCAAAGAAGGTTTGACACAAAGAGGAAACTAGGAAATTAATAATAGTTAAGTTGAATTGTGAATTTGGTTAGTCAAGTGATTAAAAATTGGGGATTTAACTTTTGTAGATACATGTTAACCTTGACCGCCTGTTGAATTTCTAGTAACTTCTCCAATCTCAAGTGTTTATAAAAAAATGATATAGATATAGTTCATCGAAAACAAGTTACACATACAATTAGCTCAATTTTGCAAAATGTATACTTTATGGTACTAATAGAAAACTAAAAAGGCTTAAGAGACTTACAATCTCCTCTTAATATAAATTGGAAATGGCTCAGGCAAATATTCCAACACCTAGGAATGTGGTTAAAGTCTTCATCCCTAAGAAAAGAAACCTCAAAGGCCAAAAATACAACTTTGTTTGCTTCTCTAACCTCCAACGTGCAAGGAAAGTTATGGATAAACTAAATGAAACTTTGTTAATGGTGCATAAGATTGGAGTAGACTTCAGTCACTTCAATGCAAGATCATTTTTTTGGAGGAGAGTTTACCTATCTAACTCAGCTTAGATTTGAGCAGCTCTTACCCAAAGGAACTCTCAACAAGGTGAAGCCTAGATGTTAAGCTCACATCCTTCAATGTTTGGCATTGGAACTCAAAGAAGATATTTCAAACAAGCTTTTATGGATAAAAATGCTCCTAAAACGGAATTTGACAATAGCAGCACTCATGAAACCTTTGAGAAGAATGCCTTTAGAAAATCATGTATAGGATTGATTGAGGAAAAAGCATTGCACAACCTAGAAAGAGTGGTATAGGATTACCAGGGACTAGAAAAGTGTGTTATAGGGATTGCCAAGGATTATCATGAACCCAGCATCTTGATGGAAAACTTCAAGATGCAAAAGGTCAATGATATAGCTATGAAGAAAATTTCAGGTAGACAATTCTTGGTTACCTTCGAGGAAAAGGAAACTATAGCAGTCATGGAAAGTCTTGGTTGGTCATATCTTAAAGAATGGTTTCTGGATATTTTTCATTGGTTAGATGATATGGATTATAGATTCAAAACTATTCGGATAATAGTGTACACACAAATTTTGTTAGAATGCGAATTGAATGATAAAATTTAAATTTTTATTAATGTATTTGAGGATACAATTCTTTGTTTTGTATTTATACAAGAATGATCCTCTTATTCGATCTCCTAGGATAAAACAAATTTATCAAGGGTTTGACGCTTCATTTTGACGAAGTAGGAATGAGTGATTGTTGAGGGGAACGACCGATGGCTTGTGGTTCCTCATGTATTTGCAGTAGCTTGGAAGATCTTTGAGGGAGGGGTCGGAGACTTATCCTCTTGTAGATCTCTTGGCTTTAGTTGAATTTGTAGTGCCTTTGACAGAGACTTGACTTGTTGTTTTCACACTTAGAGAGATAACTTGGAAGTTTTGAACTTTAGAGCCTTTGATGACTTGGAAGTCTTAGACTCAAGAAATTTGACTTGGAAGTCTTGGGCTTTGGAGATTTGACTTGGAAGTCTTGAATTTGGAGAGGAACTTGGTAGCTTGAACTTGAAGAGAAGGCTGGTGGAGGCTTCAAAATCTCTGTGGAAGCTAACACTTTCTCCCTTCTTCGAATTGTCTCCCTTCTTGGAATTATCTCTCTCAAGCTTGGAGGAGCTCTCTATTTATAGTGCCTGAGTGATAGAGTTCCAAAAGAAGTTAATCACTTTTGATTTTATCTCTAATTATTTTAATTTAATTAGAGATAATGAATATGATTAATTTCTTTTGATAATTTTTTTTATCTTGATCACTAAGTGATTTTGATAAATTTATTTAATCAATTAAATATTTAATTTAACTGATTAAATTATATTAATTTTTTTATTCCTACAATTGCCTCCTTAAGACTTGGTTATGTACACAATTTTTTTTAAAGCATAGCAAGTAGACAAGTCTTGAATTTCAATTTGATCTATGCCAACATTCGCATACACTTCGTATTTAGAGCGTACACCCAATTAAAAAAATTATGACATTTTGAAGTCCTGTTCCATGTGATTGGAGAAGACTTGTACTTCAAATTCAATTAACCTCATGGTTGTTTGATGGTCTAATAACAATAAGAGATTAATTATGTTGCCACCTCAACCGGGATACAATTGAAAGCTTGTCCAACATGGGAATTTTTTTTTTGCTTATTTTGACATTCACAGTTTATACTCTTAGGGGCCAAGATTTTTTTTTATTTTGCTTCTTTTTTTTTTTTGCAAGTAAATTAGGTTGAAGATTTTCCTAAGCTGCCTAGTACCTCCTTGGGAGAAGAATGAAGTCATCAAGTAGTTTTTTTTTTTTTTTTGCAGTTTAGGTTATTGCTTAGGAGCGAAAAATCTTTAGGCGTTTTGCTACTTCAAGGATCGCCTTTAACAATGTCATTTTCGCAAATCTTCATTGGCCAACATCTTAGAGGTATTGGCAACAGTTGCATGCCCCTTTTCCTCAAGAGAGGTCACAATTTCTTCAACTTTCACTTGATTATGCACAACCTCCCTTTCATCTTCATTTTGCTTTGGATATGAGTTTGTGTCCACAACAATACGACATTTTACCTTTAATGGTCCATCAGTGTTAACTTCAAGAAACAAGCATCTCTTCATCCAAGATGGGATACAACTACAAGTTTCTTTGTCATTCGTTTGCTTCTCGTTTTCAATTTCAATCTTTTGGCATGTTTTTGGGACTGAAGCACTTAAGGATCTCAATCAATTAAAAACCAGCTTGTCCCCTTGAATGGCTTGATTTGTCTTAAAGGAGGACCACTTAATCCATCAAACACAGATTTGTGATTTGGAAGATTTCCCAAACGGTTAAACACCTATACTTGATGCTTTATTTCTTCTAGAATTTCTTCAAAAGACACCATGTGAAGACCAACATGGACTTGATTTTTTTTAAAGAAATTGCAAGGAATGAATTCTTTCAAGGTTATCAGCTTGCGAGAACTTTGTTTATATATTTCATTGTCAAAGATTTTCTTATGACAATTATCACTGTTAAGACTGTTTCTTTTACCATAAGAATGGAGATTCTTTCTTGCACCTTGAGAAGTTGACTGATAAGAGTGTTAGCTTAGTCATTTTTGTTGCTTCATGAGCTTCCATCCTTTGTCATCAAGCTCAGACTTAGCATCTTCAATAGAATTGTCCATAATTTTTCCTTTTTGATTTGCACAATGGCAAGTTCTAATCAGCCAAATTGAATGAGTTGCCACATTGCTCCCTATTCAAGACCTTGAAGGAGATTTAAATGAAATTGACAAATCAGACGGTGAAGTAAAGGTTACATAATTTAAACCTAAACCTTGGGATCTTGAAATTTGATATTTGCTTCAAGGGTCTTGATGACTTAATCTTGAATTGAATATATTTGAATCCAAAGTTCTAAGGTTTTCTTAAGATCTTGAAATTTGAAATTCTTCTCAAGGGTTTTGATTACTTGATTTTAAATTGAATATATTTGAACCCAAAGTTTAATGGTTTTCTTGAGATCTTGAAATTTGATATTCTCTTCAAGGGTCTTGATGACTTGATCTTGAATTGAATATATATGAACCCAAAGTTTAAGGGTTTTCTTAAGATCTTAAAATTTATATTCTCTTTAAGGGTCTTGATGACTTGATCTTGAATTGAATAAATCTGAACCCAAAGTTTAAGGGTTTTACTTGATCTTGAATTGAATAAATTTGAACCCAAAGTTTAAGGGTTTTCTTAAGATCTTGAAATTTGATATCAACCCAAAGTTTAAGGGTTTTCTTAAGATCTTGAGATTTGATATTCGCTTCAGGGGTCTTGATGACTTGATCTTGAATAGAATAAATTTGAATCCAAAATTTTAGGGTTTTCTTGGGATCTTAGAATTTGATTTTGCTTCAAGGGTCTTGATGATTTGATCTTGAATTGAATATATTTGAACCCAAAGCTTAAGGGTTTTCTTGAGATCTTGAAATTTGATCCCAAATTTAAGGATTCTTGGACACAAAATTGGGGATTCTTGGAATTTAGTCCTAAATTTGGGGGATTCTTGGAATTTCGTCTCAAATTTAGAGATTCTTAGATCTTCAAACTTTGATCTTTAAGTTTTCATTCTTGGACTTGTGGAGGCTTTAAAGAATTTGGTTATTCAATCTTTAATCTTTAAATCTTTTTAAATGGATTTGTGGAAGCTTTGAAGAATTTCACTCTTCAAACTTTGATCTTTCAATCTTCCTTCTTGAATTTGTGAAAGTCTCGGAGAATTTGGTTCTTCAAACTTTGTTTTTTGAACTTGTGGAAGCTTTGAAGATTTTGAATCTTTAAACTTTGATCTTTTAATTTTCCTTCTTGGACTTGTGGAAGTTTTAACAAATTTGGTTCTCCAAATTTTGATCTTCCAATTGTCTTCATTCTTGGACTTGCGGGAGTTTTGAAGAATTTGGTTCTTCAAACTTTTTGTTCTTTTCCTTCCAATTCTCTTCAGGTTCTTTTTTCCTAAGTCGTGTCTTTTTGGACAAAGAGAATTAACCTTGTTTCTTTTAATAAAAGAAGATTAAAAGATAATTTCTTGAAATTCTTTACAATCCAAACGAGTTCTTCAAGGTTGTTGCAAGATTAGACCTATGACTTGATTGAGATGAGGCCATGGATGACGAAATGGTTTGCTTGATTATTGAAGGAGAAAGAGATGAGAGGCTGAGATGTCCCATAGGGCGTTTGCCAAATTGGTACACACAAATTTCGTTAGAATGCAAATTAAGTGGTAAAATTCAAATTTTTATTAATGTTTTTGAGGGTACAATTCTTTGTTTTGTATTCTATACAAGAATGATCCTCTGATTTGATCTCCTTGGATAAAACAAATTTGCCGAGGGCTTGACGCTTTATCCTATTTGCAATAGCTTGGAAGATCTTTGAGAGAACGATCGGAGACTTGTTGTTCTCTTGTAGATCTCTTTGCTTTAATTGAATTTGTAGTGCCTTTGATAGAGACTTGACTTATTGTCCTCGCATTTAGAGAGATGACTAGAAAATCTTGAACTTTAAAGCCTTTGATGACTTCGAAGTCTTGGACTCGGGAGATTAAGTCTTGGAATTTGGAGAGGAGACTTGGTAGCTTGAACTTGAAGAGAAGGCCGACGGAGGCTTGAGAATCTCTATGGAAGTTAGCTTTTTTCTCCCTTCTTCAAGTTGTCTCTCAATAGATTAGGGGAGCTCTCTATTTGTGGAAGTCTTGGAATTTGGAGAGGAGACTTGGTAGGTTGAACTTGAAGAGAAGGCCGACGGAGGCTCGAGAATCTCTATGGAAGACAGCTTTTTTCTCCCTTCTTCAAGTTGTCTCTCAATAGATTAGGGGAGCTCTCTATTTGTAGTACTTAAGTGATAGAGTTTCAAAAAAGTTAATCACTTTTGATTTTATCTCTAATTATTTTAATTTAATTAGAGATAGTGAATATGATTGATTTTTTTTTAATAAATATTTTTTTTATCGTGATTATTTTAACCAATTAAATATTTAATTTAATTGATTAAATTATATCAATTTTTTTTATGCCCACAAACAGTATTTGGAGTTCCTCTTTACACATGGAATATGGGACATTCAAGACATTGCAAGCATTTGGGGTGAGCTACTGTCCATAGACCGTAAAACACTGAAATTCAACAATTTTTGTAGTAGGGCTATGCTAATAATGACAAACCAACTGGAAAAAATAGACGAGGCAATTGACCTTGAATGTGGTGGAAAGCTTTTCAAGTCAGAGTCTAAGAAGTTGGCTCTAATATGGTTTTCCTCTTTCACTGTTGTTGCAAGTCTCATAACCCCAAAACACAGGACCCCAATACAAATCTACAACTTGATCTTCTTGCAGTTGATGATGAGGAAGATTCAAAATCATCGTTTCATAACCAGGTCTCGGCTTCATTAGAGGAAGACGATCACTAGGTTAATGACTAGTGGTTCGAATTAGCGAACGTATCAAAGGGCATAGGGAAATAGTTGACCTGGATCACGTTGCTGACTAATGTCTTGGAGACAGTTTTCAAGAAACAGACTGCAATGGAGAACAGGGTGTCAGTCTCGTGGATAACTCTGACAATGGACAATCATAAAGAGTACGATAAAGAGTACGATAGTATAAAGCTTGAAATTTCAGCCCATAACCATAAAGAGTACGATCCATTAAATGATGAAAATGGACAATCTGACAAAAGAACATATTTTGGAAATGTGTTTAACGAGGAGGGCAATTTGAATTGCAAGGACGACTATGGGGGGACATCGAGCTTGGTCCAGTGTATATTGACAAGGAGTTCAATCTGATTAACGAGATATTAGTCATAAACATGGGAGTCGGGTTTAAACCTGGTAAGCTTTCCATTCCTAGTATTCAAAATTTTAATTTCGAGGCGGACGTTAAAGAATCATTAGTGTTTAAAGCCTTCAGAAAAGGAAACAAGAAAATAAAGAATTTGAAAAGAAACAGATGAAGGTAGGATCAAAAAAAGAAAAAGTTGCAAACAAGTTTCTTTCCGATGGTGATTTCACCAACAAGAGGAGAGTTCTTGATAAATTAGCTTGTGATACTTGGGAAGTAGGTAAAATGATGGGTTTTAAAACTATCGTCAGTGATGAGCAAATCGTGGAGAGTTCGAAAATCTTAGAAGCAGGGAATCAGGATGAAAATATGTCTCTTCCCTGTGTGCATGAATTCTCACATTGATCTGCTTAATATCAACTTCATAATCATTAACATTAGAATTAATATCCCCCAAATCATATCCTCACATTGATCCAAATTTGTAAGAGCAGAAAGAGCCCTGGGAATTACTCCACTCGGTCTGTCCCTGAGATCTCCGCAAGAAAATTTATAAAAGGGTTTTAAAAACATGTTGTCTCAGAAAATTTTCCTAATTAATTTCTTGACTAATCAAAGGCAGGAAAAACGGAACAAAAATTAAAGAGCAGTGCATCAAAATTCACAAGTTATGTCCTAAGACAAATGCAAACGCCCATCTTTTTTGTCACAAATAAATTTGCAGGTTACATCTCTGATATTAGTCTTTCAAGAACTATATATAGCAACAAAAGAATTAAAATTGAGCCATGAGCAAAGGAACTTTAGCAGCATGATTATGCTGCAGAGTTTGCAGTCAAGATGAATAGTTTATGGTCTATATTCTTTAAAATATGGTACCTATACTTTTCATTTTGTTTTTTGTGCTCATAACATAACATTACCTAAAAAGAACATCACAATTCTTAAAAATGAAAGATAAGCTGAAACAAAATCGAAAAAACTTTCGTCTATAATGGAAAGAAACCAGTTAGTCTATTACTCGCAAGATCCTACTGTTGTCAATGCTCAAATAGAATTAGGGAAACCTCCAATAAGAATGCAACACCACAAAATCCTATGATATAGTCGCAAACATCGGAAATATATGTCATAACTTCAATCAACTCTGTCTTAGTGCAGATGCAGAGTTCTACTACAGTCTTTCCAACTTAGGCAAATTACCAAGTTGTAGAAAAGTTGCTTCAGTTCCATTCAAGTCACTAACTATGCTGTAAAACAATATTCAACAAACAAAAAATATGATGATCGATACAGCCATTATTAACAACACATCCTATGATCCTAATTAAAGTTCTCACAGTTCTGCAAGTTTTGTCCAACCCTGGAATATGAAGCAAGGAAATCATTTGAATGAACTTTAAAGATACCAAGAGGAAAACAGATATCAAATCAAATCAATAAAGGCTTCATGATACCTTTCAATAGGATTTTGCCTTCCACAAGTCAAATCAATTCAGACATTGTTAACAGAAAATTTCTCTTCTTTCTGTAGTACTCCCTTTTCTGTTAATCTACCTAATCAAATAAAAAAAAACAGAAAAGACAGATTAGAATATATATGACATGTGTAGCTTGTTAAGGATGATTTCAATATGGCAAGATCTAAGGCTGCATTATAATTTATAATGTACAAAAGACTTCAAACCATCAGTCCAGTTGTACACAACTCCATCGTTGAACTGCTCCTTCTGCACGTAAAAAAATGTGCTGAAACAAAGGAAAAAAGCACTTTCAAATTAAAAAAAGAATTTTTTTTCCCGGTCTAACATTACTGCGGTGTGCTAAATCATCATTAAATGTTTACCTGCAATAGGACATCAGGATGAAAGGGAAAATCCTAACCTAGC
Organism: Heritiera littoralis; assembly: GCA_031772115.1. Taxonomy (NCBI): domain Eukaryota; kingdom Viridiplantae; phylum Streptophyta; class Magnoliopsida; order Malvales; family Malvaceae; genus Heritiera; species Heritiera littoralis. The sequence goes on from JAPDPK010000056.1 coordinate 92,145, forward strand.
ATGATCTGTTTCAATATACGGCGAACTTCAAACATGGTAGGGTTAGGGTTTCATTTGAAAAGGAAATTCGATCATTACCGACAAAATGAAAGAGTGAAAAGTAAAAAATTAAAGTGAAAGAGATTCATAATACTTTTAGATGCGGCTATGCAATTTCAAACATCACGAGAAATGCTCCGCATATAATTACGTCAGTGACTTATTTTTGGCCTAAAACTATACAGAAACGAGAATAGCTAGCTAGCTAGCATAGCTCGCATGCATGTACGCAGCAAATATTTCTCAAGTTATGGGACGCCATTAACTGTGTGTGCCAAGCGAGGAATTGGAAAAAAATTACCAAAACATTGGGAAAAATATTATATTATATGAAATAAAATGAAGATTTAATAAAATAGAAAAGAAAATGAAGATTTAAATCTTGAACTTTAATTTTATCTCTCAATCTAATTATTTATTAGTTTAGTTAGTTTGAATTATTTATTAATTTATTTATTTATTTTAAGTAAAATGATTTTTACAGTTATCAGTTCATAAAATGTAATATATGTTAGATAAAAAATGCAACTTAATGTGTTTCTAAACATACGTGAAACATGTTAATAACCTGTATGTGGAAAAACATAGTAAAGATCGAACTAACCTCTAGCCATTACTCTGCATGTGTCGACTGTTGATCTGGTTTCTGGAATCGACAGGCTTCCTTGAATTACTTCCAAGTCTTCCAAGCACTCAAAGCTTCACTAGATAGTGTTTTTACAGAATGGGATTACGGTGCTTCAGGATCGACTCTCTCTTTATTCTATTGAGAGCTTGCTGATTATGGCAAGAAAGTCACAGTTTCAACCATCACAAAATTGTGTCCAAAATTAGCCAAAGAAATACGTTGAAAATCACGTGAAATTATGGACCAAATCTAGTCAAGATACACAGGCTACAAATATGGTAATGAATCGGATTCAACAGAATCCAGTCTCCCTTGTCATTCTTGAACATGCCAACGCTCTCCCACTTGGTCCACATATTTCACTTATAGAAGAAGCAAATCACATGAATCATGACGATAGTTTCTCTAACGGCAAGTATTGTCTTCCATGTATTTCTATATTAAATGTTTCTAAATCAACCGATATTTACTTAATAAATAAACCCTATGTTTATCCTTGGTCCAAATAATAGGGATATTTGTCAAATAAAACAATAGTGCACACAAATCAAATGAGAAACATCATATCATTAATAAGAGTCTCATTTATAAATCACAATATGGGACTAAGTCCCATCCACTCTACATGATCCTTAAATTTAAACAGTGGCATGCCCTTAGTCAAAGGATCAGCTAACATCAATTCAATACTGACGTGTTCAATGACCATTTTTTTTATCTCTAACACGTTCTCTTATAACTAAGTACTTAATGTCGATGTGCTTACTTTAACTACCACTCTTATTGTTCTTAGACATGAATACCACAACTGAATTGTCACAATACATCTTCAATAGCTTAGATATGGAATCAACAATTCTAAGCCTAGCAATTAAATTCTTAAGCCATACAACATGTGAAGTAGCCTCAAAAGAAGAAATGAACTTGGCTTTCATAGTGAAAGTGACAGTCAGTGTCTACTTAGTGCTTTTCCAAGAAACAACTCGCTGGCAAACATGAAGATATAACCGTATGTTGATTTCTGAGAATCAACGTAGCCAGCAAAGTTTGAATATGAGTAGCCAATCACCTCTAACTCATTGGTCCATCTATACATAAGCATGTAGTTCTTGGTGCCTTGCAGATATCTACGCACCTTATTCGCAGCTTTCCAGTGGTCCATTCCCGGGTTATTTTGATATCTACCCAATATTTCCATAGCAAAATCAATTTCAGGTCTGGTACAGATCTGTGCATACATAATACTTGAAACAGCTGAGGCATATGGAATGTTCTTCATGTGTTCCCACCTAAAATCATTCTTCGGGAACTAGTTCAAATTAAGCTTGTCACCCTTCACAATAGGAGCTACGCTTGGTGGATAATCTTTCATTCTAAACCTTTCCAAGACTTTATTAATATAGGCCTCCTGTGATAGACATAATATACCTCTATATCTGTCTCTATAGATCTTTATGCCATTGACATAAGATGCCTCACACATATCCTTCATATCAAAGTTCTTAAAAAGAAATTGTTTCACCTCATGTAACATCCCCTTATTATTGGCTGCAAGCAGTATATCATCTACATACAGCACAAGGAAACAAATTTTGCTCCCATTAACCTTTTGGTATATATATTGATCCATGATGTTCTCAACGAAACTAAATGAAGAGATAACTTTATGGAATTTTAGATACCATTGGCGAGAAACTTGTTTCAACCCATATATAGACTTCTTAAGCTTATAGACAAAATGCTCACCATTACTATAGGAAAAACCTTCAGGCTGTTTCATGTAGACCTCTTCCTCTAGATCACCATTGAGGAAAACCATTTTCACATCCATTTGTTACAACTTTAAGTCAAAATGTGCACCTAGCGCAATTATTATACGGAGAGAATCTTTCTTAGATAGAGGAGAGAAAGTCTCATTATAATCGATTCCTTGCTTCTGACTAAATCCTTTGGCTATGAGTCTTACCTTATAATGCTTAATGTTGCCTAACGAGTCAGTTTTGGTCTTAAAGAACCATTTAAAGCATTTAGTCCTAGCCCTATTAGGCAACTTGATAAGATCCCATACTCCATTAGATGCCACCGAATCCATCTCATCCTTCATAGTATTAAACCATAGTTTTGATTCTTTGCTATTCATGGCTTGTTAAAAAATCTCTGGATCATTAACCGCCCTAACATGAAAATCGAACTCTTGTAGATGCACAATATAATCACTACGAATGGCTGACTTTCTTTCCCTAGTAGACCTTCTTAATGTTGGTTCTATATTCTCTGAAGGATCATGTTATTCAACTGGTTGCTCATTCAACTCTGGCATATCCAGAGGAGCCTCGTCTACTGGTAAGTTATTAGCTACTTGTGGATCTTCAATGATTGGTTGTTCAATAACCAGTTGCACAGAAGAGATATTGTTCATGATAACCAACCTTTGACTTGAAGTAAATGGTTGATCTCTCACAGAAACTAGGTCTTGAGATTGATCGCTCCCATTGACTAAGTCATTTTCAAGAAACTTAGCGTAGCTCTTGGACCGTTCGACATATCTAATGAAATACCCACTTATGGTCCTAGGGTCTAGTTCTTTTCTTGTGGGTTGTAAACTCTTATTTCAAAAGGGCATCTCCAAATGTGCATATGACGCAAACTCGATTTCCAACATTTGAATAATTCGAAAGGTGTCTTTGGAACAGCCTTAGTTGGAACCCGGTTCAATATACACTGTCATTTTAAGAGCTTCAATCTATAAGGATTTAGGAAATTTCGAGCAACTAAGCATACTACGCACCATTTCCATCAAAGTTTAGTTCTTTCTTTCTGCGACACCATTTTGATCCGACGAACTAGGCAAGGTATATTTGGCAACAATCCCATTTCTTGAAGAAACTTCACAAATAGTCCAAGTGCCTGTCCATCTTTAGTGTATCTACTGTAATAGTTCCCACTTCTATCAGTTCTCACTATCTTTATGGGTTTTCTACATTGTGTCTCTACTTTAGCCTTAAAGATTTTGAAGGCGTCTAATGCTTTTTCTTGTTATGAAGCATGTAGAGAGATACATAAACCTCAAGTAATCGTCAATAAAGGTGATAAAGTACTTCTGACCATATGCATCCATGTCTGAATAGTATACGTCAGAATGTATGATTTCCAATATGGTTGAACTCCTATTGGCACCCTTTCTAGACTTGTTGGTTTGCTTGCCCTTAATACAATCCACACAAGTATCGAAATCAGTAAAATCTAAGTACTTAGTATTATATCATTTACCAATCTCTTAATTCTATCTATGGAGATATGACCTACTCTTCGGTGCCATAAAGTGGAAGAATCGTCATTCATAACACATCTTTTAGTACCAATTTGAGCATGCAAGGAGTTAAGAGCAGTGTCATTTTGCAAATCGATAGAGAAAATACTATCACATAAAGTATTATTCCTAACAATATCATATTTGAAATATATCAATAATGATTTATTTGAAAATTGAAAGTAATATCCATAAGGTATCAGTCTAGACATAGAGATTAAATTTCTTGAGAAACTAGAAATATAAAAGGTCTTTTCGAATTGCAAAACAAAACTACTCTTAAAAGCCAGAGTATAGGTTCCAACGTCTTCAACATGTGAGCACATTTGGTTTCCAGAATAGATGCTTTCTTCATTTCCCACTAGCTTCCTTAGGTTTTTCATATCCTGCAAGGAAGTCGAAATGTGAATTGTAGATCTAGAATCAATTCACCACGTGTTATGACCAACTTCAACCATATTTGATTCAAAACAAACGTAAGAGAACGGATTACCTTTCTTAACGAGCCATTGCTGAAACTTGGCACAGTCCTTATGTGTCCTTTCTTTTTACAAAAGAAACACTTAGACTCTTTCTTCTTAATGTTAGCTTGGGCATGGATTTTGCCTTTTCCCTTGTCTTTGGCTCAATCCTTGTTCTTTTCATGATTTGTCAGAAAAGCACTCTTACCTCATTCCATCAGTAGTCTTCCCTCCTCTTATACACATATGGTCATCAATTCATTGAGATTCCATTTGTCTTTATGTGTATTGTAAGATATCTTAAATGGTCCATACTGCTTCGGAAGAGTGTTCAGTATATAATGTACCAGGAAAGTTTCGGATATATCCACCTCCAGCTTCTTGAGTTGGGCTACTATATCTCCCATCTCCATTATGTGTTGGCGCACTCCTTTCACATTGGTGAGTCTCATTGATGAGAACTTCATAATTAGAGTGTTGGCCAATGCTTTGTCTAAAGTGACAAATTGATCATCTATTACCTTCAGCAAGGTCCTAACGTTGGTATGCTGTTCGACAGAACCTCGTATCCTAACAGATATTTTTGTCTTAATATACATGACACTAAAGTGATTGGATCGCTGCCCACGTTCATGTAAAGCCACTTGGGCTGGAGTGCTAGTTTAAGTCAGTACAAGTTCGTCTTTCTTTATAGCATAGCCTATATCCTTACATCCTAACTAGAGGAGAATTCTCTCCTTTTATATCTTATAGTTTTTTCCATCCAATTCGAGAACTTCAAAGATAATATTAGTTAAGGAAATACTGCATAGAGGAAAACAACATGCTTATGTATATAAAGTTTCTGAGACAAAACTTAATCATGTCTACCAATGCAAGCATGTTTTATTAATCAATTATGAATCTCAAACATAAAACTTGCTTGTGGGCTAAAGTTCTAATTCTAATAGATTTATATTATTATGATAAAACTATCAAATTATGTCATTTCCTAATCCTTGTTGGTAAATTAAGAAATTAATTTGATATTTTATCTTAATTATTTACAAAACTATAATAAAAATTCATGTGGGATAAAATTTATTACAATTTCATAACTAATTACAATCTATGTCGTTTCAAAAAAAAATTACAATCTATGTCTAATACAGTCATGTGATCTTAAATATAATTTTATTTAATTAAGATTGCTGTGGCTAAGCCCTAATTAAACAAATTATGAATCATTTAGATAAATTTTCATGATTATTTTCACAATTCATTTATGAATTATTTGTAAGGTTCAAAATTATACAAAAATTCATAAATTCCAAATTTATGAAAATTTACACAATTCATGAAAATTTTTTAAATATTATGAGATCGCAAAATCTTGCTAAAATGCCCAAAGTAGGCTATAAATCAAATTTTCATAATTTAATCATAATTTTATGATAATTTTCACAAAATTATTCAATTTAAAAATTATAGCATTTATAAAAATTTTGAATTTATGAAAAATCCTCATAAAATCCAAATAATGAGAAGTTTTCATAATTATATTAATTTTGTGAAAATAACTAAGTATTCATAAAATTATGAAAAAAAAATTTTAAATTTGATAAAATCTGCCAAAATGCTTAATTTGCCCAAATAAAATAAAATTATTTGGCCTAAATTAATTCCATGCAAAAGGGCCTATTAAATAGTTCAAGATTAGCCCATAAACACTTAAAGAAATGGTCCACTTTAAAAGCATACAAAACAGCCCAAGAAATTGGCCAACCCAACCCTCAAATGGCCCAGCAAAATGCCCAAATAATTGCTGATTTTTTTTATGCCACGCACTATGTCTGGCACGTGTAGTCTTCTTCACCTGTGTGGGTGAAATGTAGAAAACGGGTTTTGGAGTTTACTCGATCAAAAAATGGTCACTTTGGCCTGGTTTTGGCTCAAAATTAAGGGATTTTTAATCCTGAAACACTCTACAACAAGAATCTGGCCAATTTAAATCCAATAAATGTCAAAAACACAGAAAGGGTTTTAAGAACCTAAAAAATCAAAGGCTCTAAATAGAGCTTTAACGACTTCTCTCTTTAAATCTCCAGCAAGACAGAGGTTATACCACTACTCTGATACCAAGTATTAGATCAAAAATGTAACTCAATGTGTTTCTATACATACACAAAACATGTTAATAGCCAGTATGCGAAAAAACATAATGAGGATCGAATTAATCTCCAGCCATTACTCTGTCTGCTATTGATCCGATTTTAGAATCGACAAGCTTCCTTGAATTACTTCCAAGCTTTCCAAGCATTCAAAGCCTCACTAGATGATATTTTTACAAATTGAGATTATGGTGCTAGGGGACCTGAAGGAACTCTCTCTTTATTCTAATGAGAGCTTACTGATTATGGCAAGAAAATCACAATTCCAACCACCATGAAAATTGTGTCCAAAATTAGCCAGAGAAATAGGTTGAAAATCACGTGAAATTATGACCAAATCTGATCAAGATACACAAGATACAAATATGGTAATTAACCGGATTCAACAGAATTCGATCTTCCTTGCCATTCTTGAACATACCAACAATATACGCATTATGATTATAACTTTTAATAAAAATGTACTATGTAAAAATTTTTTTATGTTAACTCATTTTTGCTAGATCCAAAAGAGTCCAAAACTTTATATAGCTCACCAAGACACCAACAAGGAATTAAAACCAAAATGTCATGCGTCCCGAAGTATTGTTATCTCCAACATCCCTTTGAATTTTGTTCCTTTGCAAAGAAGTTTGACGAAGTGTATAGTTTCCAACAATTTCCTCTACACCATCCTTGAAAAGAAAATCTCAATTTTCTCTTTCGACACTAGATTTTTTTTGGGTCCATTGTGGTAAATATTTCAAAAAATACAGCAAACATAAAAGATTAACATTTTATTTAGAAGATCAGAACATCTCTTAAATATATACGTTGACACCTAATTTTGTCTCATTTTTGCTATTATTATTATCATTATTAGTTTTATATATATATATATTTGTATTTGTTTTTATTTTTATTATTATTATTATTTGTTTTATTATTATTAGCATTATTATTTTTTTCTTCTTCTTTTATTATCATTATTATTATTTATATTATTATTATTGTTATTATTTTTGTTTTTATTTTTATTTTTCGTATATGTATTATTTCCCATCAACCGTCCATCAGCCTCTGCCACCACCAGTCCCATCCCATCTTCTCCAGTCACCAACTACCCTACCCCATCCCATCTACACCAAACCCTAGGCCAAACTCCTCAAAAACACCACCATTTTCGACCTAAGGGGGAACGATGAGAAAAACCCCACCTCAAGTCTCACCTCACCATCACTCGGCTACCATTCACCATCCCCACTCACCAACTCCAAACCGGCAGCCCCATTTGCTCACCATTTTCGACAAAGCCGGCCCCCAACATCATCGAAGCCCCAAAAATACCACCACCACTAACCACAACAACCATCACAACAGAAACCCAAAACCCCTACCGAAGAGCCCTCGTGAACCAGGCCCTATCACAACCGCACCCTACAGCCACCGATTCTCACCATACTAACAGCCATCATCATCACAGAAACCAAACACATCAAAGCAAACAAAAAACCACAAGATCAGAAAACCCAAAAAAGAAAAAAAAATAAAAAATAAAAAATCAAACGGGAGTAGTGGTGATTTCGGGTTCAAGGTGTTGGGGAGGTTGTTTTGCAAATCCCAACGGTGGGAATCTAGCGGATGGTGAGGAGAAGGTTCGGTGAGAATTTGGGTGGTCATCGAACGACGGGAATGCGACAGATCTGAGTTGAAGGCTGTGGCTTTAGGTTCAGATATACTGGTTTTAGGGCATTTTTAGGAACAACTAGGCCCCGGAATCGAAGAGAGGAGGTGGAGAGCCTCCGGAACAGGGCTACTTTTTAGGTATCCGGCCACCAGAGGCGACGGAGGACGGCGGTCCGGCGACTGCCGGAAATCGCCCGAGGGGAGAGCCTTCAAAGGCTCTGAGATTTTTTTTCTTTTTCGGTTAGAAAATGAAATAAAAAAAAAGAGGAGGCTTTTATAAAAAAAAAAAGAGAAAGGCAGGATCCGCGCGCGACCCGAGATCCGACTCGGGATCTGCGCGCCCGACCCGTCCGCAGAAAGAAGATCCCCGCACCGATCCTCCATATCCGACTCGACCCGAGTCTGCCAACCCGGTCCTAGTTGGGCCCAGCATCCAGCAGGCTCCTTTTGGCTTTTGGGCCCTCATTTGGCAGCCCACAACTCACCCAAGTCCATTAGTTTGGGGCCTCCAATTTGGGTATGATTTTTCTAACCTTTTGTTTGTTTTTTTAATTATTATTATTATTATTATTATTATTATTATTATTATTATTATTATTATTATTATTATTATTATTATTATTATTATTATTATTATTATTATTATTATTATTATTATTATTATTATTATAGTTGTTATTATTATTATTATTATTATTATTATTAGCTATATGTTTCATTGTTAGTATTATTAAAATATGTGGACTATAATATATGTCGAATAATAAATTTAGAAAGACATGGTTAGTAGATAGGTTACATAAATGTTTTTAAATAAATATAAATAAATGAAATATGAAAAATACACAATTTCTATTTATTATATTATTAAACAATGTTAATCGAAACGTAAATAAATAATTGTCTGATGATGGGATGTTATGAAACTTACAAGTGGTGATTTCTTGACTGATCCCTAGGTGAGAAGAGTCATACTAAATGTTACCAGAGTATTGGGATATTTAGTATGATTTTTCAATAATTTAATTTTTTTTATTAAAAATAAAAATAAATAAATTTTTTTAGAAAGGAAATTAATAATAAAAATTAAATTTAAAATAAATGAAATTCTTGCGATGATGGGATGTCATGAAACTCACAAGTAGAGATTTCTTGACTGATCCCTAGGTGAGAGGAATTTGCTAAATGTTAGCAGAGTATTGAGATATTTAGCTAAATTTTTTGATATCAAGAGTTTCATATAAAAATCAAAATATAAAGTTCTTTTCATAATCCCATGTGCATCATCCACTATATGTTTGCATCATACGCATAAACATTAATTTCAAAATAAATGAAATTCGTCCGATGATGGGATGTCATGAAACTCACAAGCAGTAATTTCTTGACTGATCCCTAGGTGAGAGAAGTTCACTAAGTGTTACCAGAGTATTGGGATACTTAGTGCAATTTTTCAATAATAAAATTTTTCATTTAAAATAAATAAAGAAATAAAAAATAATAATTAAAAAAATTCATTTGCATCATTCATTATCTGTTTGCATCATTTGCATTCATAATAATTTTTGAAGCGAGTGTGAATCTTCCGATGATAAGATTCTATAGAACTCACAAGTAGTGATTCTTAAGAAATCTCTAGGTGAGGAAAATTATTCTAAATGTTACCAGAGTATTGGGATATTTGATTTAATTTTTCAATACAAAAAGGTTCACATTCACTTTTAAAAATAAAATTTAACTTTTTAAAAATAAAACAAAATGATTTTTTTTTACAAATAAGAAATGACTTTGAATAAAAAGAATAAAATTGATTGCAATAAAATAAGAATTATTTTTAAATGTTAAATTAAGACCATTTTATTAAAACCAAGGGATAACACATGATTACAATGGTACCGTTTTTTAACTGGCGTCGTGTGGGTGCTAATCCTTCCCCACGTGTAACAGTACTCCCAGACCCGACTTTGTTTTCGCAAACCAAAAATTATCTTTTTAATAAAACTTAATTAATTTTGAGATTTTGTTAAAAAGATAAATATTTTAGGTGGCCAATCACACCTAGTCAAAAAGGATTGGTGGCGACGCCCTTTTTGTTTTTAAACTTTTTTCAAGATCGTCGAACGCGAAGCTGTTACGACAATATATATTTATATAGAGAGAGAATTTTAAACTTTGTGACATATATATTCGGAATAAAAATTTAAATTTTTTTTCTTATATATATTTGGGTTTATATGGGTTTCTTTACGATGCACGGACTCTATATATATATATATATATATATATATATATATATATTTATAATGCATTAATTTAAATTTTCACATGTAGGATTTTGTTCCTTTCTCAAAATCCGTACATGTGAAATTTACTACTTTGTGAAATTTCTAGTTCTATTTTCTCGAAAAAAACTATAAGTGATATAAACTTCAAATACAAAACCTAGCAATTAGATCTCTTCAAGAGTCAGACTATCTACTCAAATCCAAAGATACACTTATTTTTTAGGCTTAATAGTCAAATACACCCTTAATCTTTTGCACAAAATGGATATAAGCCCTCAACGTTTTATTGCATGAAAATCAATCCATAAACTTTTATTTTATTATAAATAAATTCTCAACCTTTCAAAATTATGCAATTAAGTCTAAATCTGTTAAATGACACTAACTTCCATTAGTATTGCATATGTAGCATGCCACGTGACAGCTGACGTGGATATCCACGTCAGCTTTCACGTTAGATGTCTAAACGGCAGTTAATATCATTTAACAGATCTAGGCTTAATTGGTTAATTTTAAAAAATTGAGGATTTATTTACAATAAAATAAAAGTTTATGGACTGATTTCCATCCGATAAAACGTTATGGGCTTAATTCCATTTTATGTTAAAGGTTGAAGATATATTTGGCTATTAAGCTCATTTTTTAAGTAAGTCTGAACAAAAAATATTAAACATATTAAATAAATTTAGGCTTAAAAATCAAGGGCCGCTAAAAAATGATTCAGGCTTGAGTTCATCATTTTAAGATAAATTCAGCTTGACCAGCTAATTATTTTTCTATTATTTTTTTATATTAATGCATTTTTAATTACTTTTGATTTTTTACGTAATTTAATTTGAGTTTGTATTATTTTTAACTTTAATTTAAATTTTCATGTTTCTTGTAATTTTTTGTAAGAAATTTTCAAATTTATTGTGCTATACTTATTAATTATTATATGTTTTTTATATTTTATTATAATTTTTTTTAAAAAATTAATAGTATTTGAGTGGGTTTAGGCTTACTCATGATAGAGAAATGCTAGAAGCAGACACATTTACCTTTTTTTTTTTTAACACTTGCATTTATTGCAAGCCTTTTCAGCTTTTTTTTTTTCACCCCAAAACTTGTAACCCAACATAAAGGTGACAAAACACTCATACCTAAAACTTAGTTGTCTTATCCAAGAAAGTTGCCATGGCAAGTTACTTGTTTTTGGTTGAAAAAATTTGGTGACATGACTTGCTATAAATGCAAATGTTAAAAAACGTAATAGACACGTTTGTCTCTAGCATTCTTCTATTTAGAGCTGGTTACGGGCCAGACCGGGCTGGTTTCGAGCCGGTTTTCACCGGTTCCGGCCCTAACCAAACAAGAACCGGTTTGAACTGGTAGGGAACCGGTCCTGTCATGACCCGAAGGCCGCAACTTTCACTTAATACTTGTACTTTTCTTAATCTACAAATTTATGGACTAAATTTTTCTTTTTCTTTTTCTTTTTCTTTTTAAGGTTTGTATTCGGTGTCAGTTTAGTTACTACTTTAATTTCACTTATTCTTTATACAATACTTTATTACATTTCTAAGTTACATCCCGACTCACTGAACAATATACGTACTGTGTATCAATTAAAGTCTTACATGTAAATAAGAGATTTACAAGGAATGTATACCTCAAAAATAGCGAAGTGGATTCGCAGGATGATGGTTAGTACCGAAGCTGTAAACCGTATCCGGGGCCACTCAGAAGCCCTTATGGCAGAGTTTAACTCAATTATCTGAAAAAGATGAAATTTAGTGGGGTGAGCAAAACCACGACTCAGTAAGATACTAATATAAATACAAGAGTAGGATTATACTGTCTTAAACTGCAATGCTTAAAACTTGCAGGTTTGCAATTACAGTTAATCCTTTCTCATCGATAACATATCATTATCTCATTTCTTATCATCTGTCTATCACTTATACTTTTAAATAAATCATCATAATCACTTTTTCAGTCTTCTCGTCCTTACACTATAGTGCATCGCACAACAATCTGTCGTGTCCAAATTGAATGTCATATACTATTAGTCTATATTTTCCTCTATCTCGGAGTACATCATGTCCAATTGAAGTATCATATCAATTCACTTTATGTTTCATAATCGTACTCCTGTAATCTATCATCTCATATCACTTTCCATATAGAGAAATCATGATCACAATAGTGTAAGTTCACAATTCTCTTCATATCAATCTTATGTTCAGGTATCATATCATGTCATCGTCTAGATGAAATATCATTAATGTCGAGCCATGACATTCCTCATGGAACTCTCATGTACGAAGCATATTATCATGTCAGGGTTTAATATGCAATTTATGAAATTTTACTGTATAAACCGCTATCATTTCAAATCATATCATATATACTTTAGAACATGCTCAACATATGAATTTTCAATTCATTTCAAATTTGCCTTTAAGGCATGATAGAAACATGTTCAATTTCAATTCATGTATTCGTTTTCAGAGCATGTCTAAAACATGTGCGGTTTTAAAACATTTTTCATATATTATAAGTCATATCAGGTCTAGAGTTCATATCAAATCAATCTATACTCTAAACCGCATATCATTTTAAATTCGACACAAAATCGTATAAAAATCATATGAGTGTCGAAATCATTTATCATGTACTTTTAAAACAGATAATGTAAATCATATCAGGTCTAGAGTTCATATCAAATCAAACTATACTCTAGACCGCATATCATGCCATGTTCGACACAAAATCACATATAAATCATATAAGTGTATAAGTGTCCAAATCATATCTCATGGACTTTTAAAACATGTTTAAAACATGTACTGTTTCAAAACATATTTCATTTCAAACTTGTTTCATGTACAGTATAAATCATGTCAAGTCTAGAGTTCATATTAATAAAATCATACTCTAGACTTCATATCATATCGATTAGAGACTAGGCTAGATCCATATCATCTCTATCAATAAAGACTTAAATCACTGTAGCTAGCATTGAAAATCATGTCATCGTCTCCTAGAAACCAACTAGGGTGCTATCTATGGCCATAGACCTCATCTCTCTCAGCCCCACTGATCAGGCGTGACTGAGACCTGTCAACGACTATTGTCGGACAAGCATCTCTCTGCCTAATGAGCAAAGCTCCAATTAGGCGGTTTCCACTATGCTTTATTGAGTTTAATTCTTTTAGGGTGCCTACAGTCTCATAAAACATTTAAATCTTTATCTTTCTTTTTCATATCATGTAAAGCATATGGTAAAATTCTGTACGAGGCTTCATATATCAAAAAATATATATCTACCATATACTTTCATTTCAAAACAATTCAATACTTTACAATATTCATATAAACATTATTATAATGTTTCAAGTTGTAAGAAGGCATGCTTAAATGCAATGCTATAAAACATTTCAGTATGCAACTTCGGTACTATTTTCATCAAATACAGTGAAGCGATTCATTTAACTTTATCACCATCAATTATTCGATTTCAAGACTTTCTTCCTGTCAAATCAGTAAATTAGTATTCAATTCATTCACTATTCATTTAATTCAGTATTCAATTTGCTCAGTACTCAATTCATTCGGAAATCGAATCACTTGGTATTCAGACCATTCTGTATTCAATATCCTTTCTCAATCGTCATCGATTATAATAATCATTTATACATCTCATCATCAATATTAGGATCGCATCATTAGTACGAATCCTCTAAGTTTCTATGAGCATTTAAACATCATGTTTCTAAATAGTCATCAAGGTACCGAAATTATGCAAATAACTATATCATCATTCAATATCTATTCCAGAGCCGACATCGAGAATAACAGAATCACAAAAATCGATAGTCACTTATCAAATCCATCTATGATTTGATCTATTGATACATGTTCATCATTTCCGAATTAAGGTTCAATTTCTTTTACTATCACATAATCATATCTAAATCCTCATATAAATTTTCATGTGACCTTTATGATTTAATCCGAACTTATGCAATTGTCGATCTTATTATTCAAGATCTATTCTAAGGTTATAAACACAATCATCTTTTTACAAATTTATCACTCATTTCTTTGAATCCATAATTGATTGGATTGTGTCGTAATTCAATCTCAATTTCAATCAATTTTTGCATGCACAATTCGTACATTCATTATGACTCAGTATCATAACTATTCATTGTGTACCATCATATCAATACTAAGACCCATATTAGTAGCGTATGTCCGTTTATTATCTCATGTATATCCGACAATATAATGTAGTACGGTGAAATTATCTCCATTTCGATCTCTCGAATTTGTCCATATTATCACGTTCGGAATTATTTCAAAATCAAGAAACCGAACTCGGTAAATTCTGGAAATCACTACTCTGTTAATAGCTTCACAATCCAATCATTTAACCATCAATTTTCAACTATGATCTTCTCTTTAAGGCAATATCATATAATCATCATTACTTCCATCAATACTCCAACTATCAATATTCCACCTCAATTTCTGTTCTATAGTCAACTTGTAATATTAAAATAACTTGAATTATCGACTCTATAAGATTCACAACAAAATTCCTCACGTTATCGTGCTCAGCCATTAACCTTCTCAACTATTTAAAAATCAATTTTTCCTATGACACAATAAGATCCTTTCGAGCTTATCTTCGATAATTCTTTTAGGATTCCATTTAGATGAGAACTTAATATTTTTCCTTAAACATTTTCATGGAAATTTCGGTAGCATAACGACTTAATTTTCTCTAAACCTCCTGCAAGGAAACACAATTTATAATTGCAGCCGTTGATTCTCACCAATTTTTGTCTCTTACTAAGACCCCCACCATCAATTGTGGGTCCTCTTAGCATTTTTATCATCAATTCAATAATTATTCATATCAAAAATCAAATTCCAAATTATACAATATAAAGCTACTAATGCTTTATAAAAGTATCTTACCTATTCGCCAAGCTTAGCGCACTTTCTAGGGCTGATAACGGGTCGGATCGGATCGGTTTTTTTCAAAAACCCGATCCGATCCGAATTAAGCGGTTTTTTTGTTTTGTGATCCGATCCGATCCGAATTAAAAAACTATCTGATCCGATCCGATCCGAATTTATACGGATCGGATCGGATCGGTCATTCGGTTTTTTTAATGTAATTTTAAATTTTATTTCAATTTTTTTAAGGCATTTTAAGCACTTTTGGACTTCATTTTAAATTTTCCTTAGGATTTTTAATTAAATATAAAACTTGAGCTTTTAATTTAAATAGTAAAAATTACAAAATACCAAATAACAAAGTATTCGGATATTATCCGTATCCGAATCCGATCCGAACCGATTTTATTCGGTTCAATGATGTCTTGATCCGAATCCGAACCGAATTTGTCTATTATCCGAACCGATCCGATCCGAAATCCCCGGTTCGAGTCGGTTTTTCGGTTTTATCGGTTTTTTTTCTCAGCCCTAGCACTTTTCGATTTTCGAGCCTTGCCGAACTCCACCATTCGTCTCATTTCCGTTTTGCTACAATTTCAATATCAGTGCACTACATTAATATAACCATAAATTATTCAATAAATACCATCAATTTATTTTTTTCTTAATTTTTCCTTACCATTTTTTTTGTCTTCTTCTTCTTCCCTTTCTTCTTCCTTTCCTTCTTTCTCTTTTTTTTTCCTTCTTTTCTTTTCTTTTCTTTTCTTTTCTTTTCTTTTCTTCTTTTCTTTTCTTTTTTTTTCCTTTCCTTTTCTGTTCTGTTTTTTTCCTTCCTGGTCTGAACCGGTTCAGACCTGTTCGGTCTCATCCGCCGGTTCAGCCTCTCGCCGGCCGGTTCTCCGCAGGTTCAACTTTCCCACAGCTGGCCGAGGTGGTGCTGAAGCCAAATCTGGTCTCCTTTCCTCCCCATCGGCGGTGACGGCACCGGATCTGGAGGTGGTAGCGGCGGCTTCTTTCCTCTCTGTTTCTTCCTTCCCCCTCCTCTCTCTTCCACCGCCGGTGGTCTACTTCCCTTCGGTTCACCTTCGTCTACGCCAGGGTGGTGGTGGCGATGCCCAGATTGGCGGCATCGCCGATTTCCTTTTTCCCTTTTTCCTCTCGGGTTTTCTGCTTCGCTTTTTTCGCTTTTCTTCTTTCCTTTTTCCGCTCGTCGCCAGCTGGCTTCTCTCTTCTTCCTCCTCTGTTCACCAGCAGTGTCACTCTCTCTCTCCCTTCTCCTTCCTCTCGGCCGGTCGACGCCGGCCTCTCTTTACATTTTCTCCTCTGTTTTAACAGAGGAGAAAGGAACAAGGGAATCGGGTATATCCCGATTCCCATTTCAAATTTTCTTCTTTTTTTTATAAAATATATTTATAAATATAATATTTGTAATATTTATCTTTTATATTTATATATATAAATATATAAATGTACCATATAAATAAATCTATAGATATGCATATATAAAATTTGTATTAATTCTATATATATGTATAAATCTATACATTTTAAAATTAAAATACTATACATATACTTCATATATATTATATTTATATATATAAGTATATATTTCATATAAACCATTTATATAAATATATATATATATATGTATATACCTTATTTTAAAATACTATATATATTTCATATATATTATATATATACATAAATGTACAAAATTTATGTATATATATTCAATAATATAAAATGGTATTTTCTACATATGATATATACATATATTCCATATATGAATGTATATATTTATTTAAAATATATTTATTTAATAACATTACATAAATATAAAATTACATATCTTTATTTCTTATTAAATTTGGGTTTTCTTTATATCTAAATTTATTTTCTCCATTTTCATTTCTTATTTAATTTCGATTTTCAATTTGTCCCAATCAAATTCTTCGGATCTCTAATATTTATTTGGAAATTCTCGGTTTTCACAGGTCCGGTTCGGATCGGTTCTATGTTATTTAAGAGGCGAATTGGCCCGGTTCATTGGACCGGTTCGCCTAAAAACCGGACCGAACCGGTTTAAACCGGTTCGATCCAGTTTTTTTTTTTTACATTTAAAATTTTTATTTTTTAAAACTTATATTAATTTATTTTAATATATATTAATATATTTTAATAATTTAATCTAATAAATTTATTTTTATAATAAATAATGTTAATAGTTTAATTTAACAATAATTTATTATAAAGTTATATTATAATTTATTTAATTAATGTAACAATAATGTAAAAATAAACTACTATAAAATTATCTAATAAAATTATTGTTATAATAAAATAAAGTTATATTATGAATATAATATTATAATAAAGTTATTATGATAAAATGATATTTGATTCAAAATACAAATAATGATATTATAAATTTGGAATAAGAGAATTTAAGTGAATTTGAGAGAGTTTGAGTGATTATTGAGAGAGTATAAGTGAGTATTAAAAGAATAAGAGTGGATGCATGTTTAGATTTAAGAGAAAATATGAAAGAAAATTTTAAAAAATGAAAGGAAATAAATTGATATTTATAGAGGAAAATGAAAATTTAAAATAATTTTAAAAATTTTTAAAAATAAATTAAAAAAGGGAGGGAAACGCTTCCTCCTTTATAGTTATAGAGTTGATAGGCAACGGCAGACCGTTGCCCATCAACATAGGCAGTAGCCTGCAAAGGCTACTGCCCGCGTCTGCTTGCCATTGCGCATGTAGTGGCAGGCTGCTTTTTTTTTTTTTAAATTTTGTTGAACGGAACCAGGATGTTCCGGGCCCTTAATGAACCGGGCCAGTTAGAATTAGTTGAACCGGCCCAGCCCAGTAAGATACCGAGTTGGGCCGTTTCGGAACCGGTACTGTACTGGTTCGACTTTTGGGCCAGATTAACCCGATCCGGTTGCGAGCCGGGTCGGGCCAACCCGGCCTAATAACCACCTCTACTTCTATTGTATATAAAAGCAAGCTTGAAAAAAAATTAGACCCAAAAAATAAATTGAACCAAATTCACTTTCAATTTCTTAATACCTTACATAAGTTTAACCTAAACTCGTTCAATCCATAAACATGTCTATTGCAAAACATCTACAAGTTATATTCATAACATTTGAACTGTGGAGCTGGAATATTATACTTATCCACAATGCCTACCAAAAAAATAAATATAAATTGTTTTGGTGAGCAAAAAAATTAATATTGACATCATATATATATATATATATATATATATTGTGTGTGTGTCCTCTCAAGGAATTAAAAAGGGCATTGTTAAATCTCTCACGATCTTTAAAGAACTAGACTTATTTACCAAAAAACAATGTCAAGCTATTTCATTATATAATAATGGGTCCTCAAGAGCCCAGCTATTGGATAGTTGGGCCTTTTGTGTTTTTCAATCGAAGATTCATTGGCTGGCCCATTCTTAGCCAATATATAATTTTTTTGTTGTTTTGAGAATTACTAAATAAGGCATTTAGAAAAACCAGGGAATTATGTTTCGAAGTTTATAGACAATGGATGCTGTGATAATATATAGTCTTTATACATTACAAATGCATTAAATTTGATACTTCATTAATGAGTAAATAAAAAATATACTAACCCCTTATAAACAAATTAAAAAAATTATTTGTATTTATTTTTAAGAGCTTAGCATATTCTTAGTTTACTTATTAAGGAAATGTCAATATTTGGTGCATTTAAAATATAAAGAAATTATACATTATTAATGCATTATATATATTGTCGGTGCATCATAAAGAAACTCATATAAACCCATTTTCCAGCATAAACCCGAATTTACTATAGACTCAAAGACTTGATTTCTTCTCTCAGCACATTTTTGACAAAAGCTTGTTAGTAATCAATGAAAAACTAGGAATAATAATTATAATAATAATTTTATTAATCACTAACAGAAGATAAAAACAACTTAAAGGGATGCACTTATTTAACTTGTTTTTAAGGGATGCACTTATTTAACTTTCTCTGATCAGCTAGAGTTTACAGCTAGCAATTGTTAGGTTGTTTCTTTCACCAACCTGCATGTACACAATTAGACGTGTGGACAAAACCCAGATTAAATATTAAACTACCAAAATTTCTAGGTTAGATAACAGTAATCCAATTTGGAGTCCATTTTGTGCCAAGAAAATCCACAGTTTTCTTTGGAACAATTCCACACTGTCAAAGTTGGTGACTCGGCCCTACCAATTCAGGAAATCTTTCCATGCAAGTTAACTCTCCACTCCTCAATATTTTCTAGAGAGCAAACATAACAAAAACTTGACCAAGAATTTGATATAATCAAGACTTCAATATTTAGAAAATTGAATTTTTGCCCAAGCGGTGAGAAAGCAAATATATACTCGGAAATTGGAATAGCATAACTTGGTTACGATCAAATCCCTGCTTTCAATGTGTGAAAATTCTGGAAGTCGAAAGTTTGAACTTTAATATTTACATTCCCTTTCATCCTGTGGACAAAAAGCTTTCATTGTAAAAAAAAAGGGACAAAATACTAGCTGAATGAATGATTAATTGTTGGAAGTTAACTCCAGTTCAAGAAAAGCCTGGTTCGTGTGCTTTGAATCATTAATTGGAGGTAAGGTCAATTTTTACCAATGTTTCGTTGTTGATTAAATTGGAAGAAGCTGGTAAAAAAATGTTGCTTCGCACGTTAATTCTAATAACGGCGATACTCTGATCTGAAAATCTGATTATTTTAAATGTCTATAAGAAGTAATGGACAACTTGTAACAGAAACGTGGAGTGAACAAGATAACAAAGAATCCACAGTAGCTGATTATATATGCAAATTCTAAATCATAAATGTATTTTGCATTTCTTTTTTCTTTCAGATATGCAATATAAAATTATTGACTATTTAAATTTTCATCGAAAGATTACAGACTAAATCAATAAATAGTTGAAAAAAATAAAAGTAGATTTCTTTCACAAGCATTTAGATGTGATACGATTCTTAAAGTTGTCACTGTTGGAAAGCTTTACCTTTACCACTCCTGACGGTTTGAACAATATTAGTTTCAAATCGTAAAACGGACGTGAATAATTGTAGTTACAAAAAAAAAGATTATAGGCTAGACGAGACAACTACTGCTATATGTTTTCACTGATTAAGCCAAAACATCGATCTACAGCTAATTGGAGCCAATAGGAAAACAAAATTGTTAGGTTAGGGTGTAGAGCAGAGCAAGAGTTGCCCCATGAATGAAGAGTGAAGTTGGACAACCGATCATGTTGTGCAGTGAGACACGACAGACTCGACATTTGCTAAGTTGCACTATTCTAATAAACAAGATTTGATCCTGGTACACGATATGACCGCACATTTGCTTTGTGAGTTTGTGGTGTCCAAATTCACGGCGTAGTGCCCTAGTCAACAAGATGGCAGCTTTGTACAACATCTCTATATACTTTACACAAACAATATGCCGATGCAGTATAAAGAAATAGTATAATTATTATTCTGGTCAAGAAGATATATTAATTTACATTTATTTCTTGAATATTGATTCGTGATAATACCTACCACTATAAATTC
Source organism: Heritiera littoralis (assembly GCA_031772115.1). Taxonomy (NCBI): domain Eukaryota; kingdom Viridiplantae; phylum Streptophyta; class Magnoliopsida; order Malvales; family Malvaceae; genus Heritiera; species Heritiera littoralis. Next base: position 113,247 of record JAPDPK010000056.1, read on the forward strand.
TATTGAACTTCTGTAGCCTAACAATGCCACTGATTTATTGCCTCATTAGTTCAACCACACGGGGTTGGCAATCCACATTAATTCGTTTTAGGGAGAAAAAGAAAAATATGTAATCCTACGAAAATTAGTCTTATAAATTATGTTTTACTAAAAGGGTTTTATATTTATTATGTTATTGCTGTTGATATAAACTATATATATCATTAATGAATCAAAACTCAATGTCGTCTTGAAAATTTCGAAACCCGCCCCGTCGAAAAATGTTAATTATAACATGATGTGATTCAATAATAACATATAATGTTATATACAGACGAAAAATCAAATTAAGTCCAAACATAACCTTTTTCATTTTTTGTTAAACAATATCCGAACGCACATATAAATTTTTTTTTTAAATATCTAAAATCTTATATGAACATATAATTAAGCAAAAGCTTTCGGTAGAAAAGAAAACGAAAATATATTCATATGGATGGTTTATTCTTTTGACACATGTATTACCTTAAATATTGTATTTAATTATTTAAATTGATTTAAATTTTAAAAAATGAAATAATAAATGTTAATTTTAAAATGCTTAAGATTTTAATATGACCTTGTAAACATAAAAGAATTAAATTTTAATCACAGTAGCATATTTTTAGCTTTATCTTAAATATGAAATTAATTAAAGAAATCATACTAAGTGTTTTAGAATTCATTAGGACTCAAATGAGCACATCCCAAAATGATTGATTTTATAAATGCATGCTTGATGTTTTTATGTTTGTTTTATAAAGTGATTCCATACCTTAGAATGTCAAAAATATGCCTTGACTGTTTAAGGTATCAATACCCTTGTAAAGGTATCACTACTACTTATTTAAATATTGGCAGGTATAATTCATCATATCTATACTCCTATCATTACTTTTGGACATAAACCGAATGCTCTATTTAGGTATCGATACAGATACTCTAAGATTATGATATCGATATCTCTTTGACTGTTTTGTAGGAATCCTTCGTAAAGTAATTTTTATAGGCAATGTATTATATTGATGATTGTATAAAGGATGGTTCCAGGTAGATAAACGATTTTCCTAAAAGCCCTGGCAACGTAAAATGCCAAACAAAACAGCAAAGTGGGGGTAACAGGAATAAAACAGGACATAAAGGAACTAACAGCAGGAACTAAAGGACTTAAAATAGGACAAATAGGAACTAAAGGACATAAAAAGCAGAGGTGGCCGCTTGATTCAAAAACTATCACCATGCCAAAAAGATACCATCCCTGGAGACTCCTATTTTAACATGTCAGCATCAGGCTTCCAATCGCCTCTCTATAGGATTTAGAGGAGGGAACATCTCCAATTCCCAGCACCATGACACCACCAAAGATGTTTAGTTTCTCTATAGGTTTTAGCTGAATGTCTCAGCATTACAGTCCTTGATTTCTGCCACCCACAATTCCTCTGTAGTTCTTCCACTCTATGGACCCAATTATTGCCAATTCCATCAAGGATATCAACCATATCTTCCAAGGATGCTACTTTATCCGCCTTAATAGTGGACTTCATAATATTAAACTTGATTTTTACTTAAAGGCCAGAGCTTCCTGAGAGCTACCAATCCATTGATGAAAACGGCTTGGGACCCCAAATCAAACTTTTACCCTAAGGAGGAAACTCAATCAAATGACAAGAGTTTGACAAATTTGATGAAGTCATCCATGCCTACCAAGTCGTGAAAGCACCCCCAATCTTTCGTGACTTAAATTACCAGCATCGCATCATCTTTCTAAATTTCATTTTGTTGAACTTGACTATAGTTCTTCATAAAGTATTTTACCGCCGAAGAAAGGTATCAATGCCTTTTAACTTTGTTTAGTTTTACCCCTTTTTTTTTAATTTGAAAGAGATTTTTAGTTGCAAGTCATCTAGTTGAAGGTTCTCTAGTTCTTTTGTTATTGCACATTAGTTTTCTTACTAGAAAATGAATGCTTAAACTATGCTAGGAGGATTTTGGAAACATTATTGGCAGGAAATATTTAATCTTAAGTTTGTGAGGTTAAGGTTTGTTTTTTCTCATTATTTCCTTTTATATAAGCTGTTTATGCAAGTGACCCCTTTTAATTGAGTAAATTTTACTATCGTGTGCTTTTAATTAATGTAATTTTTTGAATCTATCAAGTTTCTATACAAAGAGATTAGACCTCATCTTGATTAAGTTGCGAATGGCTAAAAATGCTTATACGTAATGGGTGCTTTGTTATTTTACTTGAAGGAGTAGGTTAGCAAATTAATAGACCAAGTTACCATTGGAATGCATGCATTATATTAGGCAATGTGATGTATTATTCTCATTGTGGGAAAAAAATCTTCGTTAAATATTTATATATTTTGTGTTGAAGTCTTAAAAATAGTTCATTGATATGAAAATATGGTGTAAAAATATTTGATAGTAGTTACTTTGTAATGTTTTGTATAATTTAACAATAAAACATCACGGTTTATTCAATATGAGTAGTCTTTTACTTATATTAGTCTACATGTAACAATGAAACATACTCTATTGATTTTATTTTCAAATAAATCAATTTATAAATACTTTAAGAATAATTATTTTATATATCGCCAGTGGAGTTTTTTTACTCCACAAGCTGGGTTAAAATGATGACACATGTCTTATTTTATTTATTTTTTATTTTCTTAATATTTTAAAAAAACATGTGTCATAATCCCAACCTAGCTTTTGGAGCCAAAAATTCTACTGGTGGTGTATAGAATAATTATCTATAATTTAATCAGATAGTTTATTTTGTAAGTTAGGCTACATTTACATTTAAAAACATATTCTATTCAACTATGATCTCTCTCTAAAACGTGGTCTATATTTATAAATTAAACTACATTTCAAGAATCATAGTCTATACTACTTTAGAAAGGATCATGCCAAAATAGACAACTATTAGAAAGCTATAGTCATTTGTCTCAAGCTACACTTTTTAAAAGTAATATATGAGCTTTTTTTTAGTAGTGGAAATTGTTGTTGCACAAAACAACAATAAAGATATGCTGACGTCGATATTCTTACTTAGTCTCCACGCGTCTCCAAGAAGCTTCTGTAAAACAAGAAAAGTCAGAGAGACGCAAGAGTGGCTCCCTGCGTAGACACTCCGATGCTTAAGTCAGCAAAAAGGTCTTAGGTATTGTGAAGCGTAAAAGCCAGTAGTCAAAAATTAGAGAATAAAATTGTACCTGGGGGCCTATTTATAGGCAAAGATTCTAGGTTAATTTCTGAGGATGAGTCCTTTTCTTACTGAGAGTTTGTGTCCTGATGTGACACAAGTTCCTTGAAAATCGGGAGCTTCCGGAGCCTGTCGCCGGCGAGGGACTTGTAGCACGTGGCACGTTGTGGCGTCAGGGGCCTGTCGCTAGCGGGAGCCGAAACCGTGCGCCACGTGTCGCCCTATGACTGGAAGCGACGGACTGGGGAATCTGTTCCCCGCGGGTAGGATATGCGTGCCATGTGTCGCGTTATGATTGCAGGCGACAGACTACGAGTCTGTCGATAGCCGACAGGTATGAAGGCGTACTTTTGCCTGTTTCGCCGAATGCCACGTGGGGGCAAAGGCCTGTCGCCCAGCGACAGGTGACACGCTATGCCTCTGTCGCCGAAGGACACGTCGACCAGTGAATCTTTGCCATGTGGAAATCTCTGACATTATTGGGCCTGGCCTAACACGGGTAGACTTCGTCATATCAATTGGTCCCCACTCTCTTATTGGATTTCTCCAACAAAGAGAGTATAAATATAGGTTCTTGGGCCTCAGCCCACAATTGGTAGCTCTCTTTGTTCTTTTGCAATTTCTTTGTTATTTTTTGCAGGTGGAAAATTCTACTCTGCGACAGGTGTGATCAGGCGCGACGTTTGGGCGTGATCAGGCGTGACGTTTGGCATTCCCTGTCGCGGCTATATAAACTGTTGAGACCCAACGAAAGAACGCACGAGAAAACCTTTGAGTAGTCATCTGTCACCCTTTTTCAGCTCTTTCGTCATAAAGAGTCTTTCGCTCTCACGCCTGGAGTCTCTCACTTATCTTATCGTCAGTAAGTATACCCCCGTCGCCTTATATATTCGCCTACCGCACTGGTTTTAGATCTCCCGCAGGTGATTTGGTCTTCCGCGTAGAGTTTAGTCTTCCGCAGGTGTCTTTTTCAGTAGGTCTGTTGCCCATGGGGTCTGTCGTCGTACTAGGTCTGTCGCCTAGGGGTCTGTCGCCCAAGAGGGTCTGTCGCCCAAGAGGGTCTGTCGTCTGTAGGGTCTGTCGTCATACTAGGTCTGTCGCCCGAGGGTCTGTCGCCCAAAGGGTCTGTCGCTAGTAGATACTTTCGTCGGGTAGTTTTTGCTTTCTTTTGCCATGTCTTTGCTACGCCCGGGTAAGACACTTAAGACAGGTGGTCTTGTGTGTTCTTTAACAAATACTGACTTAGAGGATATTAGGACTCGCTTCCCTCTTCCGTCGGGTTATGGCTATAGACTTCCAGTGCAAGGGGAGGTCACGCCTGATTTGGTTAGAAATGGTGTGGCCGTCCATAAGGCTTCTTTGTCTTTTGGTTTTTGCTTCCCTCTTCCGGAGTTTGGAGAAGCATTTCTTAGATACAAGGACATCGTCCCGTGTCAACTCCACCCCCATGCGTGGGCTCAACTGGTAGCGTTTTCCGTAGTGTGTCATCATCTAGGTATTGTGCCAACGGTTCCCCTTAGAAGCGCCTTTTTTAGAGTTCGTAGGCTGAAAGGATTGATAACGTTCTCTCTTCAACGGTTAACAGTCGGCGAGTTTCCTAACAATAAAATTTTCTCGGACATCCCCAATAAACTGCGCGGTTTTGAGAGCGAGTGGGTCATTGTCGAGATTCCAAGCAATCTGCGGATTCGCTCTAGGTGGAATCGTGATGCTTCTGACCACTCACAGCGTTCGGATAGGTTCGGGACAGAAATTTTAAGAGACCAATTTGGCGAGCATATTCGGCGAATCTGTTCTACCGGGGAGCGTAATTTATTTTCTCTTCTAACCCCAGAAAACATTGCCGCTGCTGGCTGGGGCGTAAGCAGGACCGTTCTTGAAGCTTCTGCTGCCCCATCTACCCTGCCTACAACTCCCCGTTTATCTGACGCTGGCCCTAGTCAGCCATCCCTGGTCCCAGTAGCCGAAACATCTACCCCCGTGGGTCGCCTTGTAGATGAGTCCTCTTCAGATTCGAAGGACGAGACCCCTGAGGTTGCGGTACTAGTGGTTATTTAGGGGATGGCCCTGATGGGCTCAAGCCGACGCCTTTGGGAGCCCCTTTGTTGATTTTCCGTTGGATTCGAATCTGGATAGTTTAGAGGACTTTGGTGGTTTTCTAGGTTTTCCATCCTTTTTTATTTTTTGTACTCATGTGCGTGATATTTTACTTGGTCGGCTAATCCTTTCTTTATATATTGTGCAGGCATGAACTTCCGAGATTTGATGCGTAGGAGGGATGCTAGTGTTGTTGCTCCGATAGCTCCTCCTCCTCGGTCGCCCGTTGGAGCTCCATCTGGACCGGCTCGTGCTCCTACTCCTCCTCCTCCCTCTACTGGTGAATCTAGCCGTCCTACACAAGAGGCCGGGAGAAACAAACGGAAGAGGCCTCTTGTCCCTGATCGAGGTTCAAGCGATCGCGAGAGCTCCGAGTCCCAAAGGAGTGATCTAGTTCCTCAAGAATGTGGCTCTCGCGTTGCTGAGGGTAGGTCGGTGCCTCGCCAACCGAGGCGCAAGTACAGGAAGAGGCTGATTGTTGAAGCCTCAATTCCTACAAGACCAGTCTTGCCCAAGGTGGTAGACCCTTCTTTGAGGCGCTACGTGATCGATAGTGGGGTCGTCGTCAGTAGGGACGATTTTCAGACCTATCCCGGAGTGAATGACAATGATAGCATCGAGGATGCCGGGATAGCGTCTCGTCTGGCTTGGAGCACCATTCTCCCCAGCGACGAGGCGGGGCTTTTTTCAAACATTCCGGATGCGGAGGATAACTCTGACTATCTCGCTATGAAGGTAAGAGTTTCGTATTTGTTTGGTAACTAATTCCCTCGTTTGAAAGATTTTCTGAGTTACTTTTGTTTTTCGCCTCATCAGTCAGCTCAACAGATTGCGGCCGTCAATGCTCGGCACCGGGCTCTTAGAGAGCAAGCTAGCAAAGAGATTCGCGAGCTTCGGGATCAAAAGATGGAGCTTTCAAACGAGGTCAACCAGCTTCGTCCTTATGTCAACAGGGTGGTGGAGGTAAACAAAAGGAACGCTGACCTTGAGCGAAAGAATGCTGATCTCGAGCTAAGGCTCCAAGAAGAGCAGGCGAAGGTGTCTTCACTTCAAGGGTACCAAGAGGCTTATAACAAGGCCGTCGAGGATCGGGGAGCCATGGAGAGGCAGCGAGATGAGGCTATTGAGGAGCTGCACAATGTATTGGATCGTCAAAGAGAAGCCCGAATTGAGGCCGTTCGTGAATACCGCTTGTCCCAGCATTGTTTTGACCAGAAGGCGGCGTTCTCAATGGGATTTATTAAGTACGGTTTCTATTTGGCTCGCGCTTGGCTGGAGAAGCGTCGGCCTAGTGAGGCTTTTCCTGAATTGCTCTTCACCGAGGAGGCTAAGTACTACGATGCTCCTTCTTGGACCAAGTATGAGCCCGACGCACAAAGTCCGGAGGCCTATTTAGCGGAAGGGGCCGTAGATAATCTGGACAACCTTGAGGGTCCATGGCCTCCTCGACAGCCGCTACATACGCCTGAGTCTTCCGAGGCATTTGATCGATCTGAGCCTCTGGCAGTGCGTGACGTCTCTGAGCCTATCGAGACAGACGATCAGCCTGAGTCTATCGAGGCGCTGGTGGGGTTGGACAGCGACGAGTTCTAAATTTCAGATTCTGCTGTCGTTGATCCTGTGCCAAACTCTGCGGTCGTGGTTGGGCCCTCAAGTGACGTTCCTGCTTCCGGGGTGGCTTCCTCGTCTTCCCAGGATCCTGGTTCTTTGACTTCTCCAGTTCCTGAGCCCCAAGCTTCTCGAGACGTAAGTGCTGATGTAGCATCTTCCCAGCCGGCTGATTCGGTCATTGCCGTAGATTAGAGTTTTGTAGGTTTTGTTTTTGTTTGTTAACTCCGGTGTATATATTCATTTTGAATGAAAAAGTACCGTTTTTCATTTTGCAGCTCTTTCTTTTGCTTTAGTAGAGTACCTTGTATAACTTTACTTTTACGCCATGTTGCTCCCCAAGTTCTTGTTTGAAACAGTTGTTGTTATTTTGTTCAAAGATGAACTTTTTTCGAGCGTTGTGCCAATTTTGTGTTATTTTTGCCTAAGGACTTGTAAGAATAAGCAAGACTAAAAACGCCAAAGCGTAATCATAATTTGTCGACTCATTAAAACATATGAATCCGAGAATATTGTAACGTACCTCGTAATTTGCTATATAGCTTGTATCTGTACTTTTTGTACGTACATATCATATTAATGACTGGTCTTTTGCCTTGTCTTGCGCACATTTTGCTTAGAGACATTTTGTTTGCCCGTCTCGCGCATTTTTCGCCTAGGGACTTTTTGTTTTTGCCCGTCTCGCGCATTTTTCGCTTAGGGACTTTTTGTTTTTGCCCGTCTCGCGCATTTTTCGCTTAGGGACTTTTTGTGTTTGCCCATCTCGAGCATTTTTCGCTTAGGGACTTTTGTTTTTGCCCGTCTCGCGCATTTTTTCGCTTAGGGACTTTTATTTTTGCCCATCTCGCGCATTTTTCGCTTAGGGACTTTTTGTGTTTGCCCATCTCGCGCATTTTTCGCTTAGGGACTTTTTGTATTTGCCCATCTCGCGCATTTTTTGCTTAGGGACTTTTATATTTGCCCGTCTCGCGCATTTTTCGCTTAGGGACTTTTATATTTGCCCATCTCGCGCATTTTTCGCCTAGGGACTTTTTGTTTTTGCCCGTCTCGCGCATTTTTCGCTTACGGACTTTTTGTTTTTGCCAACTATTGCTTCATTTCAATTCCTGTAACACATAATCTGTCTCACATACTGCGTTAGAGAATATAGAAGATGATTGGCTGGCCTTTATTTATGAATCAGAAAAATAATAACATCTGTAAAATAATGTAGTAATAGATGGGAAAGTAGAGATAAGAATAATAGCAATCAAAAATTACAATGTTCTCTGCCAATATGGCTTAAGATGGTTGGCATTCCAAGTCTTTGAGATCTTCTTTCCTTGCAAGGTTTCCAAGGTACACGTGCTAGGTCCGACCATCTTTCTGATTCTGTATGGTCCTTCCCAATTAGCCCGGAGCTTTCCATCTTCCTTGTGGGCATTTGTGATCGCTGACTTTCTCAACACCAGGTCTCCTTCTTGCATTTCTCTGTTTTTCACCCATGCATTGTAATAAGTAGCTACCCTCTGTTGGTAAGCAGCTAGTCTCATTTTTGCTTTGTCTCTCAACTCGTTTAGCAGGTCTAGATTCTCCTTTAGTCCTTTGAGAATTGAGTTCCTCGATGTAGGGGACTAACCGTGGTGACTCAGCTCCAACTTCTACTGGTATAAGGGCTTCAGTGCCATATACCAAGTTGAACGGTGTTTCACCTGTTGACACTTTGCTTGTTGTTCTGTAGGCCCATAAGACACTTGGGAGCTCATCTACCCATGCTCCCTTAGCCTTGTCCAGTCTAGTCTTCAACCCATGCAGTATAGTTCGATTGCTCACCTCTGCCTGCCCATTGGCCTGTGGGTAAGACACAGAAGATATTCTTAGGAGAATCTTCAGGCCACTACAAAAATTACGGAAGGCGTCACAGTCGAACTGCTTTCCATGATCTGCATTTATTACGCGGGGGATACCAAATCTGCAAATTATGTCTTTCCACACCATTGCTTCGACACTCTTTTCAGATATTGTAGCCAAAGGCTCGGCCTCTATCCATTTGGTAAAGTAATCTGTGGCCACAAGCAGATACTTCCTTTGTCCTGTGCCTAGGGGAAAAGGCCCCAGGATATCGAGTCCCCATTGTGCAAATGGAGTTGGTTGGAGGGTGTTCTGAAGAGCCGTAACAGGCGCGGTAGTTATGGGGGCGAATTTCTGACATTTTTCACATCTTCTCACTTTGTCTGTGGCATCCTTCCTCAGTGTAGGCCAATAAAACCCTGAGCGCAATATTTTCGAGGCCAAGGCTCGAGCCCTCAAATGTTCACCGCATATTCCCTCATGAACTTCAGCTAAGGTGTACTCAGCCTGTTGAGGCCCTAGACACTTCAATAGGGGCATTGTGAATCCTCGTTTATAGAGTTCCCCATTTACCACGGTAAACCTAGCACCTTTTAACTTCAGCCTTCGAGCTTCGTCTCTATCAGTGGGGAGTGTGCCCCCCAGTATGTAATCTTTGATTGGGCTTCTCCAATCGTCTCCGATTTCGACATCACAGACATCTTCTTCTTCAATGCTTGGTCTAGCGAGGGATTCTATTTTGACCATACCCCCTTTGACCCCTCTTGAAGAAGCCAACTTTGAAAGAACGTCTGCATGGTTGTTCTCTGTTCGATTTATCTGAGTCAGCTGGAAGCGTTTGAACGACTATGCCATCAATTGTACCTTTTGTAGATAAGGGACTAAGGCGGGTTCTCTTGCTTCATATTCACCCGAGAACTGGTTTACCACCAATTGTGAATCGCTGTGTGCCATTTAGTTGCTGACTCCTAGTTTCTCAGCGTGTCTCATCCCAGCTATCAAGGCTTCGTACTCGGCTATATTGTTGGAACTTGGGAAATCGAAGCATAAGGAATACTCATAGGTTTTCCCTTCAGGTGATATTAGCACAATTCCGGCTCCACTGCCGTCCATGTTACGAGCTCCGTCGACATATAATTTCCACCAGACTAACTCTGTTTCCTCTTGGACGTCTCGGCCAGTGCATTCCACAATGAAATCTGCCAATGCTTGCCCTTTTATTGCTTGACGAGGTTGGAAGTGGATGTCATATTCACTCAATTCTATAGCCCACTTAATCAGACGTCCGGAGTGTTCTGGTTTCTGTAGTATTTGCCTGAGGGGCTGATCTGTCAAGATAGTCACCGAATGAGCTTGGAAATATGGTCGTAATTTTCGAGTTGCCATCACCAGGGATAAAGCTATTCTTTCAACTAAGGGATATCTTGCCTCGGCATCTAACAAGACTTTGCTTACATAATAAATCGGGCAATCTCTATCCCCATCTTTCCGTAGTAGGACTGCACTTACAGCTTTCTCTCCTACACCGAGGTACATAAGGAGGTGGTCTTCGGGATGTGGCCGGTATAACAGGGGCAACTCTTTCAGGTAGTCTTTCAACTTTTCAAAGGCATCGCTGCACTCTTCTGTCCACTTGAAGTTCTTTCCTGCCTTTATTGCCTTGAAAAACGGTAGACTTCTTTCAGCTGATTTGGACAAGAAGCGACTCAAGGCTGCCATTCTTCCTGTTAGCCGTTGGACTTCTCTTACGGTATTAGGTGGCCTCATGTCCAAAATAGCTTTAACTTTCTCGGGATTAGCCTCTATCCCTCGGTTAGTAATCATGAATCCCAGAAACTTTCCAGATCTCACCCCGAATGAGCATTTGTTGGGATTCAACTTCATCTTGTATTGTCGCAGCACATTGAATACTTTAGTCATTTTCTCGGCATGTGATTCTCCTTGTCTGCTTTTAATGATCATATCATCAACATAAGCTTCCATAGTGTTGCCCAACAAGTCTTGGAACACCTTATTTACCATGTGTTGGTAGGTTGCACCTGCGTTTTTCAAACCGAACGGCATCACTTGATAGCAATATGTCCCACTATCGGTAATGAACGAGGTCTTCTCCTCATCATCTGGGTGCATCAAGATTTGGTGGTACCCTGAAAAGGCATCCAAGAAGCTAAGTAGTTCATAACCACAAGTTTCGTCCACCAACTTGTCAATTCGAGGTAGTGGATATGAATCTTTAGGACAAGCTTTATTCTGATCTGTGAAGTCCACACACATTCTCCATTTCCCGTTGGTTTTCTTTACCATCACGACATTAGCCAACCACTCTGGATAATTAACTTCTCTGATAAATCCTGCTTGCAACAACTTCGCTATTTCTTCGTTTATTGCCTGTTGCCTCTTGGAGCAAAATTCCTCTTCTTCTGTTTTATCGGTTTTGCCCCTGAGATGACGTTCAACCAATGGCAAATAACTTTAGGGTCTATTCCAGGCATATCGGCTGGAGTCCATGCAAACACATCACAATTCTCTCTTAAGCATCGGACTATCTCCTTTTTTACTTCTTCAGGCAATTGGCTTCCTACGTACACTATTCTTTCTTCGTCTTTTTCATCCAACCGGATTGCTTCCATTTCCTCATCAGGCTTTGGCTTAGGCTTTTCTTCGATCGTAAGGGTTTCCTTCCTTTGAATCCCTTTACATGTGGTGGATGCAACATTACATGTCCTGGCTTTCTTTTGATCTCCCCGTACTTGTCCGACACCGCGGGGAGTCGGAAACTTCATTAGCAAATAGCAGGGATGCACCACCGCTCTCATGTCATTTAATAATGGCCGTCCGAGGATCATATTGTATGCCACGGAAGTTGATTTCACCACCATAAACAACGCTTGTCGAGTGACACACTTCGAATTTTCCCCCAATGTCACAGGTAGTTGAACTGCTCCCTCTACCTTCACTTTTTCTCCTGAGAAGCCATACAGTGGTGTGGTTACTGGCTTCAGCCTATCATTGGAGATGTTCATTTTCTCAAAGCAACTCCAATAAATCAAATTCACCGAACTCCCATTATCAACTAAGATGCGACTCACTGGGTGTTTTGCTATTACTGCCGAAATCACCATTGGGTCATCATGAGGGATCATTACATCACCTCTGTCAGCTGGCGTGAAGGTGATGGGCTCTTTATCATGCTTTTCCTCCATTACCGAATTAATTTGATAAGCCTGTCGGGCGTAGGTATTTCGAGACGAGGAAGAAGTGCCAGCTAATGATTCACCCCCGGATATCACGTTAATAGCTGGCCCTGTGGGTTCATTGTCTTCCTCTCGATTCCTTCTTTCTACCCTTCTGTCATTATCTCTTCTTTCACCTTCATTTCGTCTAACAGGTCTTCTGTTTTCACTTCTTCTATCTCTGAAATTGTTTCCTCTGTTCTGTGCAGGATAGTTACTTCTATCACCTCTCCATACGAAACGGTTTATTTTTCCCTCTCGTGCTAGCTTTTCTAGCTGATTCATCAACTCCCTACACTTCTCAGTTGTGTGCCCATGTGTTGAGTGGTAATCGCAATATGACCTTAAATCACAGCCCAAATTCCCAGACGTCTTCTTCGGAGTCTGTATAAGCCCTGATCCTTCAATGGCTGCCAACACTGAAGCTCGAGATTCGGTGAGTGGGGTATAGGAATTGTATTTCAGTGCGGGAGCTTTCTCAAACTTTCTCGGTTGGCTAGAAGATGCTTTAGTGGCCTCTCTTCCTCGTTTCCTCCCATCCTTGGATTCTCCTATCGTCACCATTTTCATTACTTCCTCTTGGGTTACATATTTATGTGCGCGGGAAAGCAGGTCTGAGATGGTTGTTGGCTGATCTAGCGACAAGGATTCTTGCAATTTTTCAGACCTTGTTCCCTGTAACATGGCTGCTCACTGCTACCGACTTGCAGATCTCGCACCTCTAAAGTAGCATCTCTGAACCGATCCACATAACTTTTTAATGACTCCTTAGCTCCCTGCTTAATAGTGAGCAGGTAGGTTGGTTCCTTCCTTCTCTGACTATTTACCGCAAATGCCTTGAGAAATTCACTCCGCAGTTGGTCGAAAGAGGTAATGGACCCTTCAGGCAGGTTATTAAACCATTTCATTGCATGTCCCGACAGAGTTAAGGAAAAGGCCCTACACATTATCTCGTCTTCCCATCCATGTAACAACATTAGTGCCTCATAGTTTTGCATATGGTCGTAAGGGTCCATTTTTCCGGTGTAGGCGGTCATCTGCGGCATTTTGAACTTTGGGGGCAGAGGTTTTTGCATGATGGTTGTGCAGAACGGTACTCTCCTCCTCTAGCTCTCTTTTGCAGACACTAACTTTTTCTCTTCCAGTACCTATTCTATCATCTTCTTCATGTCCACGGGGGAAGCGAGCTGATTTCGGGCATGAGACGAATCAGGTAGGTCTCCTACTACTTCCTTGCCCTTAGCTTGAGGTGCGTTTGTTCGTGCCATTTGCGTGCACCACGTGGGGTCAAACTCCGATCCAGTTCCCCAAGTGCTTTGATCTTCGACCCCGTTCTTTCCAGCACCTCCAATACCATGGTCTAAGTTAGCACCATCAAAATTCGACAAGTCATGGTGGTGGGCGGTAGACCCTGTCGCCCGGTCAGGATCCTGTCGCCCAGACATCTGCCGTCCTACATGTGGAACCTGTCGCCTGAGCCCTGTCGCAGGCTCTAATTCTACTGCTTCTTCTTTCTCTCGCTAGGTTCCTGCGACAGGCCTCCCGCTGCCCTGTCGCCTAACCACCGGCGCGGGCTCAAAACCAAATGCTTCCTCAGTCTCTCGCTGGGTGTCTGCGACAGGCCTACCGCTACCATGTCCTGTCGCACCCTGATGAGTGTCGTGTTCTTCAACCGGGGGGACCTCTCGCCGACGAGAGGGGTCTGCCGCTGTCGTTTCCTCCTGTCGCCCAAACATCTGCGGCGGGACACCTCTATTTGTTCCTCCTACTAAGTTCCGCACGGCAGGCGGCAGATCCAACATCGGGAGAACTCCTTGGAACAGATCCACCATGGCTCGCAGCGCTTGGGTTGTTTCTTCGCTCTGTCGCCTCAGAGTTTCGAATTCTGCCACCGACACAGTAATTCTTTCTTCCTCCCTATTCACCTGGTTTGTCTGGCGAATCTGTTGTTCAGGGGAACTCACAGAGTTTTCCTCACTTCCAGTCCTTGCGTTTGTAGATCTTGTTCTCACCATCTTAGAAAATCTTGGCTTTTTATATGTTTCCCACGGACGACGCCAATTGTTGTTGCACAAAACAACAATAAAGATATGCTGACGTCGATATTCTTACTTAGTCTCCACGCGTCTCCAAGAAGCTTCTGTAAAACAAGAAAAGTCAGAGAGACGCAGGGGTGGCTCCCTGCGTAGACACTCCGATGCTTAAGTCAGCAAAAAGGTCTTAGGTATTGGGAAGCGTAAAAGCCAGTAGTCAAAAATTAGAGAATAAAGTTGTACCTGGGGGCCTATTTATAGGCCAAGATTCTAGGTTAATTTCTGAGGATGAGTCCTTTTCTTACTGAGAGTTTGTGTCCTGATGTGACACAAGTTCTTTGAAAATCGGGAGCTTCTGGAGCCTGTCGCCGGCGAGGGACTTGTAGCACATGGCACGTTGTGGCGTCAGGGGCCTGTCGCTAGCGAGAGCCGAAACCGTGCGCCACGTGTCGCCCTATGACTGGAAGCGACGGACTGGGGAATCTGTTCCCCGCGGGTAGGATATGCGTGCCATGTGTCGCGTTATGATTGCAGGCGACAGACTACGAGTCTGTCGATAGCCGACAGGTATGAAGGCGTACTTCTGCCTGTTTCGCCGAATGCCACGTGGGGGCAAAGGCCTGTTGCCCAGCGACAGGTGACACGCTATGCCTCTGTCGCCGAAGGACACGTGGACCAGTGAATCTTTGCCATGTGGAAATCTCTGACATTATTGGGCCTGGCCTAACACGGGTAGACTTCGTCATATCAGAAATAAATCTCTTAGACATTATTTACTGTAAAAAATAGTGGCTAAGACGATATACTTTTGTACCTGTTAATGGTGTTTAGTTGTTTGATTTCACAAATGCAAGGTGATTTGAAATGATTGTTTCAGTGTATCTTGAGACTATTTTAGCAAATTCTCTTTGCATGTCATAATTGATAGGGTGAAATAAGTCTTAAGAAAAATTGCATCTGCAGCACGTCTTTAAGCTAATTCTCCATTTATTCGTTATTTCGATTTTTTGAAGTTCAAATTTTATCAAGATGTTCAAATCTAACTATTTGAAGTCCAAGTTAAAGTTCAAAGTTGATTCAACTTATCAAACCCAAAAAGTGATTATATCTGCACAACAAAATTAAAATACAAACTAGATTAAAACTTAAGTCTAAAATTGAAAGATATAATATAATAGATCCTTCCAAGTTTAATGAGGTTATTCTCACTCTCAAGTACATAAATTTTAGTTGATCCACGAATCTAAAAATGTAAGCCAAAACAATTTGTTTTAGAACATCTGTTGTACCTTTTTTATGAATTATATATTCTCACAACATACTTTACAATTTACAAATTGTCTAATCAAGTATACTACTTCAAACAGCTTGCTTTGAGTCGTTGTCAAAAGGTTGGCCTGTATATTGGTATAAAATAAGTTTTTTCAATTGATGTAGTCAAACATGTTCTTTACAAAAGCAAGCAAAAAGAAAGAATTTGATTTGTGATAAAATTTGATAAATGAAAATAACTAAGACTAAATTTGGATTGGAGTATAGAAAATGCCACAACAATACATGAAAAAAAAATCAAGCGCGGAGTAATAAAAAGAAAATTAAATGGTCTAACAACATAGAAGAATAAACCAATCATCAACTAAAAAAAACTAAATTAATTTAATTACATGAGAAGGGGATTGTTTAAGAAAAATATTATTGGTTCAAAGAGATTTTTATTTTTTTTGTTCATAGGGAGATACAAAAGAGAAAGGAGATTTGAACTTTAGATCTAATTTCTCTTAAAGAGGGGTAACATTAAGTGAAGTTTTGGTTGTTTGCAAAGTTTAGGAGTAAAGGAGATTATCCCATCTCCAACACGGCAAACCGCCAACCTATAACTGAGATTTACAAATCCATTAGGTTGTGTTTGGATGAGGAATTTTAAGGAAGAAATTCATTTCAATCAAGATATTTAAAAGTCCAAAATGCAAATTTCTTATTTGGCAAAAAATTTTGAAGAATTTGAAAATTTAGGAGGGATTTCAAAAAGGAATTTGAAATGCTCAAATTCTCTTTTAAAAATCCACCTAAAGAGGTGGTTTTTCAAAATTCCTTCAACTCTTTCCTATTTTATTAGACATGACCTACAATTAAATATAAAGTTAAAAACAAAAAAACATATTATTTTATTTAAATTTAATATATATCTTTATTTTTTATATTATTAATAATATTTATACATTTTTACAAATCTAATGATACCCATATTGCATATTTTATTTGATATTTTTCTTTTTCTAATATATAATATTCTTATTTTTCTTTTATAATTATTTTTTATTTAATCAAATTCTCGTATTCAAAAATTCTTTCAAAAATTTTTTTATCCAAACAAGTTATTTATAAATGCTAATATTTTAAAATGATGAATTTTGAAACATCTTCATTTTAAAATGCCTCAAAATTCCAAAATTCTCCATCTAAATGCACTATTAGATTTTTAGCCATAAATTTTTCAGAATTTACAAATCATCTACCAATGAGCAACCATAGAGATTCGAACTTGAGTACAAACACTCAACATACAAACTTGAGTATAAACATTCAACATTCAAACCTTAGTCACTTGTGCCAATCCCCGTTAATTATCTATTATATATTAATTGCTGCAAGCTGCCCAAAACTTTCTCATTAAATCAATAATATCTAATTTGTTGAAATTTAAGACATTTGACAGTAAATTGAGGCTTCAATTTTCAATTGTTGACATATTACACATTAGAGACAACTTTAATATACACACATATATTTTAAGGAAAATTATTCAATACATTATAAGTTAAGCTTTTAGACTTCACAAGTAGTGTTAGGATGCTAATACACATTTTAAGAAATAATAAAAAATAAAAAAATATGTGTCATCATCTTAACCCTACTTGTTGAGTTTAAAAATTTTATTGATAATATGTTGAATAATGTATACACCATTATTGTCCAAACACATTTTTGGTAAAATCAAATTTCAACTTAATAATAATTCTTCAACAATTGTATTTCAAAATTTGATTTCAAGAGTTAATTTGAGTTTTTAAGATATAAGATCTCAAATTATATTATATATAGATATATTTGGTCTTAGAGTGTGGACTAGGCTTTAAATATGAATTTTGAAAAGGATTGGAAATTTGGATTTGGAAACTTTGAAAAAAATATCGAAAGACAATAAAAAATTATGAAAATTAAAAATGAGATTTAGCTAGAATTTAGTTTTGGAAAGAAATCCCGATAATTGAATGCTAGTTTAAATCTTTTGGAAAAGATATCAAAAATTTAAAGAAAATGAAGAGTTAATTAAGAGAGTAATGTGAGTATTGGATGCAATCTTTTCATTGATTGAGATTTAATTTTATTTAATTTATAAACAAGAGGAGAATTGAATGAGAAAGGGGGAAGCACACAGGCAAAATAAATAAATAAATAAACGAGCATCCTTATTTTTGCCACCTTGCCTCGTCCCACCGTCCACGGCCACCTTTGCCTACTGTGTCGCTGCTTTTCGTTCATCGCACCAGCTTGCATCATCATTTAACATCTGCTGTCCGATCCCCTGCTTCTTCACCAATGATGTCCCTACTGTAGACTGCTGCTGCAAGTAACGTGGAAGAGGTAGCAGCCAAATATCGTGAGAGTTGTCACGAGCTGGGACATAAAGCAATACCATATGAGTGGCTAAACATTATTGAAAGAGACGAAGAGTTTTAATTGTGATAAAATTTCGAATAGGATTAATATTAAATTATTAAAACAGATAAAAATATTTATTATTTACACAAAAAAAAGAAGGTTAGCAAGTTTTGGCTCTCAAATGTCATTTATGCTTATGTACGTTATTGGACTAAGTGTTTTTTTTTTTTTTACAGACTAAGGGTTTTTTTTATTTTATTATGTTATTGTTTTGGTCTATTAAATGATTACCGAAATTAATGTTTTTTTAATTCATATATTTTAAGTTTAGTTTAATTTATTATATAATTAATTTAATTAGATAGTTGTGTAACCTAATCATTTAGGTTATTTAATTGAAGTTAGAATATAATATTTTGATAATTGATTTAACAATTTGACTTGGATAATTTAGTGTACACAATTCATGTGAATGATATAATTTGATTTGGTATGTTGATATTTACATATTTTGTTGATGCATTATTTATTTTTTTTGTTTGTTTATTTTAGATTTAGGATTGAAATAAATTAAGAATAGATTATTGAAAATTATAAAAAAATAACAAATTCGCCTAAAAAATTAAAAATTAAAACATCTAATATCACTCTAATGATAAAATATTAATAGAGTTACGCTTAAATAATTTTTTTGAAAATTTCTAGATAAGAAAATTCTATTTAAGGCCTCATCAGTTAAATGAAAGGTCTAAATAGAGTTTTCAATAACAAGTAATTTTTATTCATTTATAAGATAAGTTTATTATAAAACTACAATAAAAACAATTAGTTACAAAATTAGAAAGGATATTAATGATTCCTAATAATATAATGAAAATAATATTAGCATGTAACAAAATAGATAAGGAAATAAATAAAATAACCAAAATTAGATATTAAAATAATAATGAATGTAAATATGAATTACTCTGATAATGAAATATCAAGAGAATTACACTTAAGTAAGTTTCTTGAAAATTTCTATGTTAGAAAGTTTTCTCAAGGTCTCATCAGCTTAATAGATGGTCTAAAGAGAGTTTTCGATAACAAGTGGCTTTTATTCAGTCTAAAAATAAAATAAGACGTATTATAAAACTAGAATTAAAATACTTAGTTACAAAGATAAAAATAAATAAATATAAAGAAATATTAATAATTCAATAACAATAATAATAATAAATGATAAAATAGGATGATAATAGTTAATAATAATTAGTTTTAAACCCATGCAATGCACAGATATACATTAATAAATTAGTAAATTCATGAATAACATAATCTTTATCTGAAACTTTATAATATAAGTTATTAAATTTATAAATAATACAAAATTTTTATCTTTAATATTTTTATTTGTATTTTGTATATTTTAACGTAATAAAATAAGAAAAAAATATTCGATGTAATTATATAATTTTGGCCATATTTAAATAAAATTTATATAGTAATTTTAATCAAAGTAATCTATAAATAGATTTAATTATGTCTTTGATATGAAGAAATTGAATTTTTCTCATTTTTTAAATCAATTTCATGTACACTTTTTTAATTTATAAATAAAATTCAATTATGTTTTTGATTTGAACAAATATGTATTGATGTTAATAAAATAACATATTTTTATAATTTAAACCTTCAACCTCCATTGATATCTTATTGGAGATTGTTTCAAGTATTTACATCCCTATATGGCTATATCTTTAATTTATGATACAATTTTATATGTAAGATTAGATCTTTAATATTAGAAAAAAATAAGAAAAAAAATTAAAACATATAGAAGAAATAAAAGACAATAGAACAAATAGATATAAAGTTATTAAAATAAACTTTTTAAAATTTAAATTTACATTGATTTTACTTCTTTATAATTTGTTAAAATTTTCGTGGTATACTAATTTTTTGTGTATCCTTGATATTCAATTTCAAATTCTTGAATTAGTATCTTTAAAATTTTAATTTTAATCTATTAAAAAAGATAATTGATTTTTTTAATTTTAATTATATGGGTAAAGAAATTAAAAAAATATAACTTTTTTTAATCATATTTTAATTTATATGTGTAAAAAAATTTAAAAAGGATAAATAATTAAAAAAAACTTATACAGTTAAGTTTTAGATAATACAAATAATTTTTTTAATTTTAATTTATAGAAAAAGATAATTTTTTTTAAAATTTAATTTATATGGGTAAAGAAATTTGAAAAAGATAACTATTTTTTAAAATTTTAATCTATATTTCAAGTAACGGTGTTCCTATATCATTAATTTAGGATATGATTTTATATATAATATTAGATCTTTTAATTGTATAACTTATTTAATATAATAATATCATAAGTATATGTAGAAAGTAACAAAAAAATTTACAACATATAGAAAAATAGAAGATAAATACAATAAATATATATAAGGTTATTTAAAATAAACTTTTTAAAGTTTTTGTGTTAGTTTTACTTCTTTATAATTTGTTAAAAAAATTCATTTATACTTTTTTTTTGTGTATTATTGATGTTTATTTTGAGATTATTGGAGTAATATCTTGAAGCTTTTAATTTTAATTTATCAAAAAAGATAATTTTTTTTAATTTTAATCTCTATGTGTAAATAAATTGAAAAAAAGATAACTGAATTTTTTAATTTAAATTTACATGGGTTTAGAAATTGAAAAAAGGATAATTGATTTTTTTTAAATTTAATCTATATAAGGGATTTTGGATAATTGAATTAAAGAGATAATATATCTATTTTGTAACTTTAATTTATATATTCCTACCTTTTAAAAAATGAAAAAAAAAATTATTATTTTAGTATAATAAATGTCACATGTCAAACAGATAGATAATACACATAAGATGTTTTACTTTAAACCAACTGCTTTGGCTCTTAGATATACATACATACATACATACATACATACATACATACATACATACATACATACATACATACATACATACATACATACATACATATATATATATAAGATTAGTTAAGAGTAATAAAATATAGGTAAAGTTTTAGATAAAAGATTATTGTAATTTATTTAAATTTTAATATAGATGGATAGAATAATTAATAAAAAATTATCTCATTAGTGTTTTAATTTAAATATATATAGATAAAAAATTAT
Source organism: Heritiera littoralis (assembly GCA_031772115.1). Taxonomy (NCBI): domain Eukaryota; kingdom Viridiplantae; phylum Streptophyta; class Magnoliopsida; order Malvales; family Malvaceae; genus Heritiera; species Heritiera littoralis. The sequence goes on from JAPDPK010000056.1 coordinate 134,115, forward strand.
CTTATTAGTGTTTTAATTTATATATATAGATCAAAGATTATCTCATTAGTGTTTTAAATTAAATATATATAGATAAAAGATTATCTCAATAGTATTTTAATTTAAATATATATATAAAGAAAAGATAAATTTTTATTAAATAAATTTAATTTAGTGAAATGATTTTTTTAATCATGACATATAAAAGAATCTCAATTTATTCTTGAAAATTTTTATACTCTTTAATCAAAACAATTTTTTAAGGACATGAAAGAAAAAAATGAGGAAAAACTAATTTAAAAAATTATAAATGAAGAAAAGGTCAATTTATTTTTTAGTTTTGTTATGCTAAATCAACTTGTTTGTGCTATTCATATTTCATGATTCATTAATAATACCTGAAATTTTATTCTTTTTCATTTTTATTTTTTTATGTTAACAAACATTTTTGTCCAAAAAACACTTCGCAAACAAGATTATTATCACCTCATGTCATGGTCCCTGTTCACTCTTTAGTTTTTATTAACAATAAAAATTTGTCTTTTAATTTTATCAATAAAAAATGTTTATAAAAAAGTAAAAATAAAATATAAAATTATACTATATGATTGAAGGTAAAATAAAGTTATTCTCTAATACATGAGTAAAATATTAAAAAAATAAATTTTTTAAACAGAAATATAATAACTCTTATATATAGATATAGATATTATCATTTAGATAATGAAAAATTTTAATTGATAAAAAGTGTAGATATAGATGTTATATTATCAATGAATATAGATGTTTTGTTATTGAAAATAATTTATTTTGTATTTTTAAGATATGTATAAATAGGAAGAGATTTTTATGTTTAAAAAACTTTAAAAATGATCATTATTATTTTAATATATTAAATTACACATGTCAATCATATAACTCATTCACATAAGATGTTTTACTTTGAGCCAACTGCTTTGGCTTTTATATATATATATATATATATAGATTATTAAAATTGAATATTGATTATTCCGATGATAAGATTCCAAAGGAGGTTACACTTAAATAATACTTTGAAAATCTTTAGGTAAAACAACTTCTTTTAGATCTAACCAACTTAATGAACGATCTGACCAACTTAATGAAAGATCTAAAAAATAATTTTTGAAAAAAATAATCATATTCATTCTCTAATTAAAGAAATAAAATTAATAAATTAATAAAATTAAGTATTAATAAAATAATAGAAATAATAGAAATAATAAGATAATAAGAATAAATTAAGAATAGGAGTCACAAATACGGATTTTTCATAAGACATTAAAATCCGACGACGTAGCCTCTTTAAGCAAGTCGCATAGTATTACTTGAATATTCTTGAGCTGAGGAAGATATTTTAAGTTATCCCACCAACTTAATAGAAGATGCTTAAAAATATTTTTCAATATCTAATTATCGAAATTTAAATTAACTAAGACAAATTGGAGATAACTTAAATCAGTTGGTACTATTTTAGGATAAGCGTTGTGAATGTGCTAATCCTTCAGTTCACGTAATCGTACTCTCGAACCCTAAATTTGATATGTAAATCAATTCTTATTTATAGTTTGAATAAGTGATCAATCACACTTAGGTAGAATGGTCGGTGGCAACTCTATAAATTTTGTGTCTAGTTGTTAGATTTTTGAAACTTAATACATTGTGATAAATAATAAATCCATATTATAGTATATATATATATATATAGAGAGAGAGAGAGAGAGAGAGAGAGAGAGAGAGAGAGATGTGAAGTCTCAACATGTTTATAAACTATTTATCCAAAAAAAAAAAAAAAAAAAAACATGTTTATAAACTAAAAAAGAAAAGTACTTAATTGGCATTTACTTACTATGATACTTTGTTTTTCTTTTTTATAAAACTTGATATGGCTACAATTAATTAAGCATTTTACAACCCTGATACGAGGGCAACATTCTCACATCGCCCAAAACATCAACTTAAATTCACGGGTCTTGAGAAATGAAAATAAAAAACCTTCCAATCTCATCACGTCATCTTTACGCACTTGATTGGACATGATGATTTCACTGTTATTATTATTATTATTATTATTATTATTATTATTTTTGCTTTAATTTGGTCCACAAAAGAAGAGATTCTAAATAAATTAAAGAGTCTTTAATTACTTCTTGATCTCTTCCAAATCTCTTCAAGTTCCCTGGCAAAGGCCTTCCGTCGACCAACAACAATTGTGAAGTGATCTTTGTTTTCAACAACCTTAACACGAGCTCGAGGGATTCGTCTTTGAACATTGTAGCTACATTCGACTGGGATTACTTCGTCGTTCTTGCCGTGATATATGGTGACATCGCATTTTAGTCGGTCGCGGACGGTGTCCAAATAGCGGTCGAGCTTGCTGGCGGAGCCAAAAATAATGTTGTGAAGAGTATGCCAGGCGGCGTTATGGGTGTGGAGGAAGAACCCTCCAATCAAGGAAGTCGTGACCCTGGAAAGATAATAGTAGTAATAAAAATAAAAATGCATTAAAATTCAAGAGACATGGTAGATGAAGGTCAGTATCAAGAAACATGGCATAAATTAATTAATTTGTTGCTAGAGATGACAGCAGGGCCTAATAATAAATGAAATAACCAAAATGTAAAAATCTGTCCCCATGGTTTGATCTTCATAACTTCGGCTTTATTGGTTAAGAATGATGAAAAGAAGTGAAGATAGAAAATTTGTTAATATAATGATTAAGTTACAAAATAAAAAGATGTTATAAAATCTAACAATTGAATTAACAAATTTTTTATTTTTACTTCTTTTTCATCTTTTCTACCCAGTAAAACTTTCATGTGGTTTGTGTTCACCAAATACAAATCACCTCTCTCTCTCTCTCCATATATTCACACACTAATATTGTTTAATATTTTAAAAAAATAGAGATTAGAATCCAATTTTTCAAATAAAAATACAAGTATTTATTTTTAAAATAAACGTTTTGATACTAATATTGTTTAAATTTCTCCACTGATTTAAGTTTCTTTCTTTGGGTTATTTCTTTTAATCAATTGATAATTAGAAGAACTTTTACAGTTACTAATTTTGGCTTAAAAGTTCGAGAAAAGTGGGGGAAGAGAAAAATATAAATGAACGGAAATTCATTCCTACGGCAGGCTATATATTCTAATATGTGGTCAGTCTTATCAATGAAAGAACAGATTGGCTTAGCTAGGAATAGGAAAAACTCTATTGTTACAAGAAAAATATGTCTTGGCACTGCAATTGGTACAGGAATAGGACAGTTTTGATCAGTCGCTCTTACAAATTTTTAGGACCACATGATTTTATTAAAACTTGAAAGATTTGCGCGGGGGGGTAAAAGTAAATTACACGGTTTGACCAGACAATTATTTTCTTCCACCTCAAGTTCTTTGGACGGTGAGATTTTTTTTATATATAAATGTGGTTTGGTGGATGAGAATTTTGAGTGATCATAGTATTTTTCGTGTTTTGGTTGAAGGAAGAACATCAATTTGAACTATGGAATGGTTCATGGGCATAATCCTACGCAGGATTAAGTTGGGTTGCTTTAATTTTTAGCAAACAATAATAACATGGAGCTGATGTGGAACTTGGAAAATTAAAGACGATAATAACATGGTTTGCCGAAATTAGGATTGTTTGGGTGGACACAACTTGAGGAGGTGTTAGGAATTAGGATTGACGAAATGATTATTACCTGTTTCTGGTGATAAGTTTGGTGAGAAAATCCCACAGCCGATGGTTCTTGCATATGACCAGGCAAACCGTCCTGGAGAGGTGCTCATACCAGCAACCAATGGATGCACAAAAAGCCATGACCGGCCACACTCGTCTGGGCGCTACTTTTCGCATAACATATTGTGTTGCCGATTCACCCTTTGGCACTGCATAATATGGCTGACATATTCAAACATATAGTCCTTGTCAGATGATACTTGATACTACTCTCAATTAACGACTGCAATGGCAAAAAATTTGTAATTTACCGGTGCAAGTAGGGTGAGGGACTTCACAGATCCCCGGTGTTTTACAGCTATAGCAAGGGCTAAGATGCAGCCTAAGGAATGTGCCACAAGGTGGAAAGATTTAACTTTGTATTCTTCAAGCACGGATTTTTCAATCATGTCGACATGCTCTCTTAAGGTGTAAAGGGAGTCGGTTGGCTTCGGACTCCTTCCGAAACCCAGTAGATCAACTGCCAACAACCGGTATGTTGACTTAGCAGTGCTTGAAAAGTTGGGGAATAAAGTTTCAGTCCAAAATGCTGATGACGAAATGAAGCCATGAATGAATAGCACATCTTCTCGGACTTTATCTGACATCACAAATCCAATAGCAAGCTTCAAAATACTGAATGTAATAAATGAAGGTTAATAGTGGTATGGTGATAGTTATCTAATCGATTTTGGCTGATACTTGATTGAATCTCTTTTACCTTTTGGTCCCTCGGCTTTAACAAAGAGGATGTCTCTTCTAGAAGAGGTCCAAGAATTGCAGGATTCACAATCACAATCAGACCATCTGGGAATTGGATGCAAATGCTGCCCAACCATCTTACCCTGAAGCATTTCCACAATGGTAGAATTAATGGTGAACGTTGATCTTACTGTTCCTTTCTTGATCTGCTCGCAAGATTGTATAATAGTGCCATCCAATTTGAGCTTCTTAAGCTCATTTATGGTGAGCTTTGAGACCTCGGTCACGAGAGAAGGACGTGAGTAGAGGGTATCTGAAATGTCCTCCAGCTGCAACTTGGTTGAAGTGAGGCAAACAATTTTGGACTCTCCCTGTTCCGAGACTAAGATCTTACCACTGTCAGCGATGGCTTCTTCAGAAGAGCAGCAACAAGGCTTCCATCCAGCTTCAATGCAGTAATCAACCAATTTGTAAACAAAACATAGAATGAAATCAAGAAGGTCGAGAATACAGAAGACAATGAAGCTCACAGCCTTATTCAGAACTCCTCCTATTAATGTTAACACCGATATGATTTTGCACATTACATCCAATTCAGAGATCCCTTCCCAACCCTGCCGAAACATAGCTGACTACGCCCCTGAGAGCAAGAGTTAATTACAGAGAACAAGAGACAGAGAGACAAGAGTTACGAGGATAATGTTAAGACAGTGAGGCAGTGATCGGGCTTTTTGGAGTTGAAAATATCTATGAAACAAAACTGAAGGCCTCAACATAAACTATCTCATCCCTCTTCTCTGTTCTCTCCTCATAATATGCAAATCCTATACTGACATAAATAAAAAGCCAACTGTAGAATAATTAAGTTTTCTGAAAAAGGACTCTATTCCATCATATGCGACCTTCTTGACCTCTACCTAAATTTTGTGTCATGAAATGGAAGCGTGTGGGAGAGCTTCTTTTAAAGCTTAATGGAGGGAAGAAAGAGAAAGAACGTGTGTGTAGAGAGAGAAAGAGAGCATGAAGCACACTAGCAATCGGATGAATGAATTCATTGTTTCTTTTAACATCGTTTGTTGGCCAAGGAAAAAAAAAAGGTAGGTGGTGGTTGAACCGCCATGGTGAAGAAAGAATTGTAACAATTCTTCTCCTTAGCCAAGTATTCAGCCAAAATTTAAGCCTTCTTCTCATACCTCGTCAGATCAATTAATTATTTATATAAAATGTACGTGTTTTTCTTACCATTTCACAAACCCAATTAAGAGGGGTTAAGAATTAGGAAAACAGAGAAAAAGAACTACAAGCAAAACACTTTCTTCCCACTCGGAGATTCTATTTAGGTCTCTTTTTTTTTCTTTTTCTCATCTACAATGTTTACGATTTACGACTCATCCCATGTTTTGGAGACTTTGGCGATCAACCATTAATGTAACTAATATTTATTTTTGTTATTTTCCAAAATAAACAGCTTTGTCCCAAACTCTTGTATTTATTGCACTCTTGACTCTCATATTCCCTTCGGTAGTGACACACACCACCACCGTCCTTGAGGGCTTATTAATGTTACGGTGTTTTGCAATGATTTTTTGATTGAATAATTAAGGAAGAATTGTAACATATTATAAAATTTGGATTCGAATTCAATCAAATTCACCATTTTTATTTTCATCTTGATTTATTAAATCTAATGTCAACAAAGAAGAATAAATCTGTGTAAAGTTAGATCAATGTTTTCTCTTAACCAAGTTAGAGAAATTATTATATAAAACGGTTGTAAGAAAATTCATATAGATAAACACATAGGATCTTATGTTCAATAATCTAGAAAAGAGTAATACGGAAGCGTACCTGAATCCATTGATATTAATTTTTTAGGGTTAGAGTCTTTCATGTCTAAACCTTTTGAGAGAATCTGTATCTCACTCAATGATGGGATTTGATTGAGAATTACGTTATGTTTAAACTGGGGACCATAACCTATTTATACTTGAAGTATATTTTATTTTATTTTGACCCATCATGAAAATAAAATAAAATATTGGCACATCATGAAAATAAAATAAAATATTGGGTCTCTACAGATTGCAAAGCACATACTAATTGAGATGTCCTAAAGTCCAATAACTTAAACTTTATTTGATCATTTTTAAATGGACTATACAAATTAGATAGCATGTAATGTACAATTAATTGATATTTATAGGCTCACCTAAAGAATTCCCAACAATCTCCCACTTGGGCCACATATCTCACCTGATAATTGTACATTTTAAAATAACTTTAAGAGCTCTAAACTTGCTATCATCACAAAGCAACATCTTTAGACAATTTGGTCCATCAATTATAGTAACATAGGATCAAAGTGATATTCGTTACATATATTCCGCAACTAAACGCATCAATGGTCACGTATATTAATATAATCAACGACATAGATCAAGTATGGATGTGTAGCATGGAAATTACATGCAACATGATCCCTTGAACATGCCTATTTCCAACTAGTCCTACTTTTAAAAAACTTTATGCTCAACTACAATTTGAAAGAATAAAACTTTATTTCAGAGTTTCAGTAATAACAACAATACTTTATTCTGATCAGAAAAATATCTCAATAAAAACGAATATAAATAAAACAATCTTCCACTATACAAGCATATCATCAAAGTGAACCACACCTATACGAGCTATATGCTCATGAAACACTTTAGGTGGTACACCATTAGTAAGAGAATCTGCAATCATGGAGTCCGTATTGATATATTCAATAGATATCTGAAAACTCTAAACTCTCTCCTTAACAACAAGAAACTTGATGTTAATATGCTTTGACTTCGATAAGCTTCTATTGTTCTTAGAGTATAATTTTACGGGTTTATTATCATAATAACTCTTCAATGGCCTCTCAATACTATCAACAACGCATAGCCTAGTGATAAAATTTTGCAACCATATTGCCTAGATCGATGTCTCATAGCAAGCTATAAACTCTGCTTCCATGGTGGAAGAAGCTATGAGTGATTGCTTTACATTCTTCTAAAACACAGCTCCTCCAGCTAACATGAAAACATAACCAGAAGTGGATCTTCTACTATCAAGGCAACCAGCAAAATCGGAGTCTGAATACCCAACGATCTCTAATGATCTGACCTCCGATATGTGAGCATATAATCTTTAGTTCTTTGTAGATATCACATAACCTTCTTTACTGCTTTCTAATGATCCATTCCATGGTTACTTAAATATCTGCCAAGTATACCAACTATTTACGCAATATCTGGACGCGTATAAACTTGAACATATATGAGACTCCCTACTGCTGAAGCATAAGGAATCTTTTTCATCTCTTCCTTTTCAATATTATTTCTTGGGCATTGAAGCAGACTGAATTTATCACCCTTAGCAATGGGCGTGTCTCCCGATGCACAATTTTTCATGTCAAATTTGCTCAGTACCTTATAAATATATGCCTTTTGTGATAAGAAAAGTATTCCTCAAGAATGATTTCGATGGATCTGTATGCCCAACACAAAAGATGCATTCTCGAGATCTTTCATCTCAAATTTATTTGAAAGAAATCTCTTGGTTTCATGCAATAAGTCTATCGCTACTTGCTAGCAGAATATCATCAACATATAACACCAGAAGAATAAACTTACTTTCACTGATCTTGTGATAAATACATTGATCAACAATGTTCTCCTTAAAACCAAAAGAGGTGATCACTTGATCAAATTTTCGATACCATTGACGGAATGCTTGCTTTAAACCATAGATAGATTTCTTTAATTTGCACATCAGATGTTTCGATCCATCCGACACGAAATTTTCTAGTTGCACCATATAAATTATTTCTTCAATGTCACCATTGAGAAACGCCGTCTTTACATCCATATGATGTAGCTCCAAATTATTATAAGCTACAAGTGCCATAATGATTCTAAAAGAGTCTTTCGATGAAACCGGAGAGAAAGTCTCTTTATAATCAATGCCTTCCTTTTGAGTAAAACCTTTGACAACTAGACGTGCTTTATATTTTTCAATATTGTCTTTCGAATCCCACTTGGTTTTGAAAATCCATTTACAACCAATCGGTTTCACTCCTTTAGGTAATTCGACAAGATCCCAAACGTCATTGTCCTCCATTGATTTCATCTCATCTTTCATGGCCTCAATCCATTTATGAGAGTGAACACTTTGTTTGGCTTCACTAAAAGATTTTGGATCATCTTCTAGTCCTATATCAAACTCGTGTTCTTGGAGATATACGATATAATCATCTAGAATCGTCGATCTCCTCTCTCTCGAGGATCTACTTAATGGTACTTCCAATTGAGGTTGTTATTGCTCTTCAATATGAGTAGGATGTAACCCAAGAGTGTCTTTATAATTCAGATTTGCATCTTGAACAATGTCAGACATAATTGTCTGATCATTCTCAATTACAACTGTAGGAACTGTAACATGTTCGTCCTCAAAGACAAAATTCCTGAGTTTAGTACTCCATCATATTCAACATCCTCAATAAACATAGCATTCCTCGTTTCAAAAACGGATCTATTTGAGGATCATATAATTTGAAACCCCTCGATCTTTCTAAGTATCGAACAAAGTAGCAGCTTATTGTTCTTGAGTCCAATTTCCTTTCATTAGGCTTGTATAGCCTAGCCTCAACTGGACAACCCCAAATATGTAAATGCCTAATACTTGGCTTCTTTCCTGTCCATAACTCATATGGGATTTTAGCTATTGCTTTGCTTGGAACTTGATTAAGAATATACACTGCAGTTTTTAAGGCTTCTCCCCAAAGTGACTCTAGCAAAGAAGAATGACTAATCATACTTCTAACCATATCCTTTAGGGTCCAATTTCATCTTTCAGCTACACCATTTTGACTTGGAGTCCCTGGCATGGTGTATTGAGGAACGATACCACATTCTGCTAAATACTCTGCTAAATACTTTGCAAAAGGGCCTGGACGTTGTTCACCTGATCTATCGTATCTATCATAATATTCACCGCCACGGTCTGATTTAACAACTTTAATTTTCCTACCAAACTGATTTTCAACTTTAGCTTTATAGGTTTTGAAAACGTCTAATGCCTGAGACTTCTCATGAGTTAAGTATAGGTACCCATAACGAGAATAATCACCTATGAAAGTAATAAAATATTGTTGACCATTCCAAGAAGCTGTAAGGAATGGACCACAAATATCAGTATGAATCAAATCCAAGACGTTAGCACCAATTTTCTTGATATTTGTTTGTTTTCCCTTAATACACTCAACACATATTTTGAAATCTGAAAAATCAAGGAAATCGAGAAATCCTTCTAACACTAGGCTCTTTATTCTTTGTTCAGAAATATGTACTAAACGCCTGTGCCATAACATGGAAGAATTCTTATTAATTAATTTGCGCTTTGTACCATAATTACTTGTATGTAAGGATTCATTATGTGTGAGGCATGAAGATCCAACTTATATAGATTATCAACTAAAGAACTTGTGCCAATAAGATTTGAATCCTGAAAAAGACTAAATTTTCCATTTTCAAATAAATAAGAATATCCTGATTTGTCCAAATAAGAAACAGAAATTTAATTTTGTCTAAATGACGGTACATAAAAAGTCTCTTTCAAATCTAAATAGCAACCATATCCTAACTTTAATCTAAATAGACAAATAGCCTCAACAGGAGCTTTTTCGCCATTTCCTCCGTAGATGAATCTTTCAGCATCAATTGGCTTTATGCTCCTTAGACAACCCTACATAGTCACACTTATGTGAGTAGTTGCACCTGTATCTATCCACTAAGTGTGATTGGGTACTAAAGGCAAATTAACTTAAGAATAAACAAAGTTAAGAAGTTTACCCTTTTTGGCAAGCCATTCAGCAAACTTGAAACAATCTTTCTTCACATGACCACCTTTACGGTAAAAGAAATATGTGATCACCTTATCTTGTTTCTGTTGCCCCTTAGGTTGTAAAGTTCCAGTATTTGTAGTGTCTTTTCCTGTGTTCCTTTTTCTCTTTCTGTTGGTAGCATTGTCATTGGAAGAAGATGCTAAGTGAGCACTTTCTATCTTCTCTTGTTTCAACTTCTCTTCCTCTTGCACACACTGAGCAATGAGCTCATTAAGAGTCCATTTCTCATTTTGAGTGTTATAACTTATTTTAAAAGGACTGAATTATGCAGGAAGAGATATTAAAACCAAGTGCATGAAAATGTCCTCAGACAACTCTAACTTTAGTGCCTTTAGTCTTGTAACAAGATTAGAAATTTCCATAATATATTCCCTTATGTTTCCTTTGCCATTATACCACATTAAAACAAGCTTAGACAGGATGGTGCTTGTTTCGACCTTTTCATTGGCAATAAATATGTCTGCAATCTGCTGTAGGAAACTCTTAGCATTTTCTTCCTCAGGCATTACATCCCTGATGGTATCCGAAATTGAGTGCTTTATCATCATCAGACTCATGTAGTTTGAATGCTCCCATTTTTCATAAAGTGCACTTTCCGTAGCTATACTATTATCAGCAGGGGCGTGAGGTTTGTCAGACCTGATCGCATAGTCTAGATCCATACACCCAAGCACAATAGTAACATGCTCCTTCTATTTCCGAAGTTAATGCTATTAAGCATCGAGATATTATTCAAATTAGCAAATATAGAAGAAACATTTACTGTAAATAGAAAAACAACAATAATAAGCTCACAATTAACAAATAATAATTTTGGGCCATATAAGATACCAAGCACGACATTGAAATTTAGTTTTTGGATAGAAATTTCAATTTGTAAGTAGTACTCTTAAACTTTATTAGTAAATATTGATAATCAAATCCTACCAACAACATACCTTCTTTTGGGCCGACATATTGCATGCATGATAAAAAATAATTTTATCACATATTTACTATCTTATTGTGTTTGTAATCCGGCCAAAAAATAACCTTCCTTTGGGCTGATTATTTTCCACAGGGATTAAAAAAACAGTCATTTAAAATCTTAAATGACAGCATTAATTTTCAAAATAAATAAATTAACATAAAAGAGGTCACTTTGGTGACATTTTATATTAATATAATTTATTTTGAACTTTATTTTCAACAATTATGCACATATACAAAACATTGAGAGTACACAAATTTATTCACATCTACAAGGAGAGTGAATACTACCAATCATCTCAAATATCATAAAATATTTTATCACGAAATAGAATGCCAGAAAATATGCGCATAATATATCAAAACACTAAAATTACCATGAATATTAAATAATAAATATTTAATAGTGTCAAAAAAATTCCATAAAAATCACCAAAAATTTTAAAATAAAATTTTATATAGGATTGGAAAAAATGGTGGCCGAATGGCCACCGAAAGCCTCTGTACGCACCCCACACGCCAGGAGGATCCCAGTCGGGATCCTCTTCTTCTTCCTCCATCGACCTAGCTAGAGCATGGAACAGACCCGTCAGGTCTGGTTTTACTTTTTTCGGGTTTTTAGCCCCTTTTTTGATCGATTTTGCTAAAATTAAAAATACCATGATGAAATTACAACTTTTTTCTACAAAACCCACGTAAAAAAAAAAACCAGTTCAAAACAACAAATAATGGTGTTTAATTAGATCAACAAAGATTCATGAAAACGCCAATCTTTTTCTTAATTTCTTTCAACCAAAACAAAAAATTTACCGAAATTGTGACTTTGTTTCAACCATAGAAGTCACAAGAATCAATTATCATTAGTCAATTTGAATTAAAACACAAAATATTGTTGTTTTGGTTAAATTTTAATTTCAAGATTTAAAAGTTTGAAGATAAATATCATGAAACATGAAACAAAATTCCAAAAAATTGTTCACATGATTTTAATCCTTTTTCCATAAGGAATAAAAGCCCTAAGATTTTACACAAAAATTTTAATTCTTAATGATCAAACATGAACACACTCTTAATACCACTTGTTGGAAAGTCCATACAGATAAACACACAAGATCTCATGTTCAATCATCTAGAAAAGAGTAATATAGAAGCGTACCTGAATCCATTGATATTAATTTCTTAAGATTAGAGTCTTCCATATCTAAACCTTTTGAGAGAATCTGTATCTCACTCAATGATGAGATTTGATTGAGAATTATATTATGTTTAGACTGGGGACTATAACCTATTTATACTTGAAGTATATTTTATTTTATTTTAGCCCATCATGACAATAAAATAAAATATTGGATCTCTACACATAGCAAAGCCCATACTAATTGAGATGTTCTAAAGTCCAATAACTTAAATTGTATTTGATCACTTTTAAATGGACTATACAAATTAGATAGCCTGTAATGTACGATTAATTGATATATATATATAGGCCCACTTAAAGAATTTCCCAACATCGGTTACTTGACATTAATATATGTTCTTTTTATTTAAATCATGTTACTTAATCACATTTTTTGAAAAGTAAATCATTATCAATAATCTCTTAACCGAAAAGTTAAGGAAGAATTGTAACATATTGTAAGTCTTGAGTTCAAATCTAAGTAACCTCACCCTCATTTCTTACTATCAAACATTTCCCTTGTAACAAAAAAAAAAGCATTCTCTATTTCATTATCATATGTAATGTGTAATAAATAGTTGATTTTTTCTAATAATATAATTATGTAACATGATTTTAATGGAAGAAACATAAGTTACCCGGCATAATTATTTCAAACTATCATTTCTCGATCAAGTTATTAACTGCCTCGCACAACTAAATTGCGAAAAAGGAGGCCGGCTAGTGTATCACTACCATGGATAGAGACAATAAGCAGAAAAGTTTCACCCCAGCATGTCGCGCATAATTCATTGCATGAATTCATGTACAGCATCGTGTTACTCGGAACTGATTTGCTCTGAAAGATTTCAACATAAACGGCTTATGATCTCTATTCGTCGAGGATCGCTACCATTCCCATGCTTTTGTTAATTACAATTCACACACGATGTCAAACCACAATTAATTCTCGGCCTAAAGTTGACAAAGAAGATGGTTCCTAGACTCAAGTAAACTAATTAAGGTTCTCATCACTAAATCAATACTGCAGCGACATGCATTACCAATGAATTTATGGCGGCAAGGTGCGATGCATGGAAGGAAATAAAGAAATTAAATGGTACCAACAATTGATTGAAAGAAATGAAAAAGAATTTATAGCAGCAAGGTTTTAAGAGTTATTATTATTAGAAGAGTTTTACTGTTTATCACTTTTAATCTTAACAAAATTAATTTTAAACCGTAAAACGAATGAAGATATCTGTAGTTGCATCAAAAAAATAAATTAAACTGTAATATCATATCTGTGGAATGCCTAATACTACTATACTATGGATAGTCAATTAACTTAACACCAGGGCATGTTTTGCAATTTCTTTACAAAACTAATTCCTTTTTCCTGAGTTATAATCTTTCTGATTATGATATGTTTCGGCAATAGCAACGAGCAGACTTAATGAGCCTCTATTTGTGGTGAGCTGCAGCTTCAAAACCTTTAATTTCTTGTTTATCTGCAAAATATGGTTGATGTTATCTTTTGTTTGTTCCTATGAGGCCTTAATCGATTTATGATATTGACGCTGACTTGAAAATGGGCGATTACCTACAATTTCCTGCCAATTTGACAGGCTAATAGATGATCCAATTGTCTGGATTACATCAAGAAGTAAGGGACATTTAATGGTTTATATGCAAAACATTAATTGTTGGGAATTAAATTGTTGAGAAACTAATATTGCAATATTTTACATATACATATTGTAAAATGTTGTTTAAATTATAAGGAAATAATATTGCAGTGTTCGATGAACTAACAATTTACTAGTATTGTAGTGATAAATTTCAAAAATACTTTTAAATATAAAAACAAATTTGATACATTAATATTAATTTAAAATATAATTATTATATTAAAATGTAAATAATATAAAATTATAATTATTAAGATGTCAATCAATCATTGTAATATAAAAATTGATACATAATATTAATTTAAAAAATAATTATATTAAAATGTAAATAATATAATATTATAATTATTAAAATGTTAATCAATTATAAAAAAAAATGCCTTTTTTGCTTTTATTTTGAAGAGGGCATCTAGGAACCAATTTTGTTTCACGTGCTGTAAAGTAACTTTGTATGGGTAAGACAAATGCAAATTACTTTGTAGCAATAAGAGGAAATGTAATTGTAGTGATAATATTATTTTTCATCCATTTTTGCCAACCAACAATATAAAATGATTACATACATTTAAATTGCAGGGCAAAGTTTTCACTTTCATGATACCAAACCAAACGCTATCTATCAACAATTTTTTGAAGAGTGATTAAAAACGAGTTGTGACATCTTGTAAAGTTTGGATTCAAATCTAAACAACCCTACCACTATCCTCCCGTTATTTGGTATTTTTCTTGTAATAAAAAAAAAATGCTAACTAGATGCAAAGTGGAAAGCAAATAAGAATGCACAAATGATCAGCAAGCTGATAAGTAGAAGCATTTGTATATATCAGAACAAAACTGGAAAACCAGTTGTTTATTTTGCCACAAAAATTGAGTGCTAGGCATAAATTATCAGCATCTATCAGAACTGGATACTGTACTATCAAAATTGAATACAAACACACGTACAGTATCCAGTTCTGATAGAATCAATGTTTGGATTTCGGACCCAACAATTTACTTTGTTTACAAAATGCAAACCCACCTACAATATCCAGTCCTGACAGAATTAATATACTTCTTACCGTGATACTTCACAATTAATTTGCTTCTAGTTAGGACCATAATTCACCATAAATGTTGGACCAGCTGCCATGCACTTTAATGAAAAGGGGTCACTAGAAAAAGCATCGATGTTAATTGGACAACATTGAGTTGTATATGTGTTGTTAATTTCTCTGTTTATTCAATTGCACAACATTGAGCTGTATATTGAGCTGTATATCCCATTGTTTATGTTAGGCATCAAACGACAAATACGCGGAAGCAGTGTCACAATAACAATACCCACAACAAGCAACAGCAATATCCCAAGCCAATAATAATAATAAATCAAGCGACCAAGCCACAAATAAAACGACACCAAAGTTTAACGTGGAAAACTCTCCAGTGTAGAGAGAAAAATCACGGGGCAAACCGAATAAAAATCCACTATGAGAAATAAGCAAATTACAAAGTTTCAATACCCTAGGCTTTTTGTTTTCCCCAAAGCTCAGGTTCCAACAATTGGCCTAAAAACAATAAAGTTTACCTCTTTGGATTCACTAAGATATCTACCCAAAGAATACCTAATTGTTGTACAAGCTTATCTCTCCCCTTGCTCTCTCTATGGAACAAGAAAAATATCACAAAGCGTAAAGCTTACTTTTTCTCTTTTGTGTCGCCTCTCAACAAAATAGACTTCTCACTCTGTCTTTACAAATTGTTTATGCAACACTTTATATAGAGAAAAAACAAATCCCTAACTGACTCCAAGTAGACTCTAATAATTAATGTGGGCTGGACCCCACACATCTAACAATCTCCCCCTCCAGCCCCATTAGGAGGAGATCCATCACCACGACCTATCATTTAGAGTTTACCTTGGCCAAAGTGTTCATCCTGGCCAAGTCACTACACAACTCAAGTTTATCTCTGGGAAGTGTCTTCGTTAACATATCAGCTGTATTCTTATTTTGTGAATCTTCTTCAACTGCATCTGTTGCTCGTCAATCACTGAGCGCAACCAATGGTATCGAACATCAATGTGTTTCGTTCTGGCATGGTACATGGTGTTTCTACTCAAATCCAAAGCACTCTGGCTGTCACAAAATACCACATACTCTTTCTGACTTAACCCCAATTCAAGAAGAAATCTCTTCATCCAAAGCATTTCTTTGCCTGCTTCGGTTGCTGCAATACACTCAGCGTCTGTAGTAGACAAGGCAACACACTTTTGTAGTTTGGACTGCCAAGATACAGCTCCCCCTTCAAAAGTAAATATGTACCCTGAAGTAGATTTCCTACCATCAAGATCACCTTCCATGTCTGCATCAGTAAACCCTTCAAGAGCTGGTTCTGTAGTCCTAAAACTCAAACACATCTTAGAAGTACCTCTCAAATTTCTAAAGATCCACTTCACCGCTTCCCAATGAGCCTTTCCTGGATTGGAAAGAAATCTGCTCACTACACCAACTGCATGAGCAATATCAGGTCGTGTGCAAACCATAAGATACATCAAAGAACCAACTGCTAAGGAGTAAGGAACAGTGGACATAGCATCCTTTTCTTCCTTAGTCACCGAACAAGACTTCTTACACAAGTGAAAATGATTAGCAAAAGGCGTGCTAACTAACTTAGCATTATGCATGTTGAATCTCGCTAGCACCTGTTCAACATACTTTTCCTGTGACAACCACAGCTTTCCAACTTTCCTATCACGAATGATATCCATACCCAAAATCTGCTTTGCTGGACCTAAATCCTTCATGTCAAAGGACTTAGATAATGCCTCCTTTAACCTGCGAATCATACGAGCATCTTGTCCTATAATCAGGATATCATCAACATATAATAAGAGAATAATGAAATCATCATCTGGGAATTTTCTCACATACACACAAGGATCTACCACCATTCTTTTATAGTTTTGACTTACCATAAAAGAATCAAACTTCTTGTACCATTGCCCAGGAGCTTGCTTCAAGCCATACAAGCTCTTCTTCAATTTGCAAACCATGTGCTCCTTCCCTTTCACTTCAAAACCCTCGGGCTGATCCATATAAATCTCCTCTTGCAAATCACCATGCAAGAATGCAGTCTTCACATCAAGTTGCTCAAGCTCAAGATTCAAACTAGCTACTAATCCCAATACCACTTGAATGGAACTAATCTTCACAACAGGAGAAAAAATCTCATCAAAATCAATGCCTGGTTTTTGACCAAAGCCTTTTACTACCAATCGAGCTTTGTATCTCACTAGCTTGTCACCATCTTTTTTCAGCTTGAGCACCCATTTGTTCTTCAATGGTCTTCTTCCTTTCGGAATTTCAATAAGGTCATAAGTGCCATTTTTCTGCAATGAATCCATTTCCTCTTTCATTGCCTTTAACCAATATTCCCTATCTGGAGTATCATGTACATCTTGAAAGCTCTCTGGCTCCTCGTCACTTGTGACCAAAATATAATCTGAACTAGGATACCTGGTAGATGGTCGATGCTCCCTGGTAGATCTTCTAACTTGAGACTCCACACTCCTCTGTATTGGGGCTGGCTCCCCCTGCTCAACACTCCCTGGTTAAGAGGGTTGAGCCCTCTGCTCAAAACCCACTGCATCTGGCTGTGCAATGTCATTATCAGCATCTATCCCATCACCTACTATGGTTAGCTCATCTGTATCCCCAAGTTCTACATCTTGTGCATTTCCACCATTTGTGGCACCTCTAGGTGGAATCCCTGCAGGCGTTGAGTCATCATACTCAACCGTAACCGATGTAGTCTTTCCATTTTTCTCAAAGTTTGTGATGAACTCATTTTCATTGAAAACCACATCCCTGCTTCTAATTGTCTTTTTCTTCTCTAGATCCCATAGCCTGTAACCATATTCTTCATCACCATACCCAACAAACACACATCAAGTAGCCTTGCTATCTAGCTTTGACCTCTGCTCCTTTGGCACATGCACGAATGCTGCACAGCGAAAGACCTTCAAATGTGAGTATGAAGCTTTCTTCCCTTTCCATACCCTTTCTGGAATGTCAAAGCCCAATGGCACTGATGGTGATCTATTAAGCAAATAGCAGGCTGTATTAACTGTTTCACCCCAGAATGCTTTAGGCAATTTTGCCATCCTCAGCATGCATCTGACTCTCTCTATAATGGTGCGATTCATCCTTTCAACAACACCATTATGTTGTGGTGTCCTAGGTTCTGTCCTTTCATGCCTGATCCCATGCTTTGAACAGTAGGCTTCAAAGTCTTTTGATGTGTATTCACCACCATTATCTGTACGAATACACTTTAAGGATAATCCTGTCATCCTTTCCACCATGGCATGAAATTTCTGAAAATACTGCAATACCTAGCTTTTGTTTCTCAACATATACACCCAAGTTTTTCGTAAAGCATCATCAATAAAAGTAACAAAATATTTATTACTACCTGATGACTCTACTTCTATGGACCACATACATCCGAATGAATTAACTCAAGTTTATTTTTCTTTCTTTTAGAAATCTTCCTAAAAGAAACTCTACGATGCTTACCAAATAAACAATAATCACATGAGTTAAGAGAAATACCTTTGGCTGAGGGAATGAGGGACTGCCTCGCCAAAATCTTTAACCCTTTCTCAGTCATGTGTGCCAGCCTCCTGCCACAAATTTGCTGAAGCATCATCCTAAACGGTATTTACCTGACTACCTGTCAACTTCATCCAAGTCTTGTACATAGTGCAACACAACTTTCCTTTTGCAACTATCAAAGACCCTTTGAGAAGCTTCCACCACCCATTTTTCTGCTGACTCTCATATCCTTCCTTATCAAGGACATTCACTGCAAGCAAGTTCATCCTCAGATCTGGAATGTGTCTGACATCCCTCAAAGTCAATGTACAACCAGTGCTTGTTTGTACCACTATATCACCAATCCCAGCAATCTGCGACATACTCTTGTTTCCCATCTTGGTATAACCAAAATCACCTACTTTGTAGGTTGTAAATAATTCCTTATTGGAAACACAATGATATGACGTTCCGGTGTCAACTATCCACTCTATGCCAGAATCCTCTATATGATTACACTCACCATGTGTACAAACCCACGAAACCATTTCACTATCAGAATTCACCGTTGTAACATTTTCATCATCTGAGTTATTCTTACTTTTCTCATCTTTCCGCTCTTGCTTCAAGATCCTGCAGTTCCGCTTTATGTGACCAAGTTTGCCACAATGAAAGCACTTCACCCTATCTCTGGACTTATGTCTATTCTTGGATTTACTGCGACCTTTAGAATCCGAACCTTTGTCTTTAGTTCTGCCCCTATTCTCTGTGACAAGAGCTTCATTCCAAGAGTTTGTCTCCTTTGCGTTGCTTCTTCATTAAACATACTGTCTTTTACCATCTCCAAGGTAATCGTGCCATTAGGAGCTGAATTAAGAACAGTCACAACTAGTGTCTCCCAGCTGTCTGGCAATGAGCCCAAAAGAAACAATGTTTCATCTCATCATCCATTTGCAGTTTCATAGTGGTCATCCGATTGAACAGATCTTGAAAGTCACTCAAATGCTCAGAGATAGATCTTCCCTCCTTATACTGTAGAGTAGCAAGCTTCTTAACAAGCATAACTTTATTCAAGGCAGTCTTTCTCATATAGTGATGCTAATTTTTCCCAAACACGAGAAGTACTTGTCTCCTGCAACATGATGAAAAACGCTAATGTCTACCCATCTTCTAATGGTTCCCAAAGTCTTCCTATCTAACTTTTTCCATTCATCATCTTTCATATCTGTTGGCTTACCAGAATCACCTAATACTGGCTCATACAGATCTTTGCAGTATAGATGATCTTCCATCATTGGCTTCCAAATTGAATAATTTGAAGCTGTCAATTTTATCATGGATCATGTATCTTCTTCCATGATCCCGAAGCACTAACCCGAGCTCTGATACCAATTGTTGGGCTTAAACGACAAATACGCGAAGCAGTGTCACAATAACAATACCCACAACAAGCAACAGCAATATCCCAAGCCAATAATAATAATAAATCAAGCTACCAAGCCACAAATAATACGCAGGCAATAAAACGTAAATAAAACGACACCAAAGTTTAACGTGGAAAACTCTCCAGTGTAGAGAGAAAAACCACGGGGCAAACCGAATAAAAATCCACTATGAGAAATAAGCAAATTACAAAGTTTCAATACCCTAGGCTTTTTGCCCAAAGCTCAGGGTTCCAACAATTGGCCTAAAAACAATAAAGTTTACCTCTTTGGATTCACCAAGATAATCTACCTAAAGAATACCCAATTGTTGTACAAGCTTATCTCTCCCCTTGCTCTCTCTATGAAACAAGAAAAATCTCACAAAACCTAAAGCTTACTTTTTCTCCTTTGTGTCGCCTCTTACCAAAATAGACTTCTCACTCTGTCTTTACAAATTGTTTATGCAAGACTTTATATAGAGAAAAAATAAATCCCTAACTGACTCCAAGTAGGACTCTAATAATTAATGTGGGCTTGACCCCACACATCTAACAGTTTAGAACCTATATAAATTATAATACATTCTTAAATGTTGGTAAAATAGCCAAATATTTTGTCTGATGGATGCTCAATTTATGAATGTTGAGTGGCCTTTTATAAATTGCAAAGACTAAAATACTAGCCATAGTAGGGATTCTATACTTCTATTTGTGAGATTGAAATTAGTGCTATTGCTTGTTTTATAACAAAATATCTTTAAATGTTCTAGTGATCAAGAGACCCCATAAAGGACCCGAGGTGGGTGGAATAACTATTAAAGTAATGTTATTCTAAACTTGTTAAATATTTTGGTTTTTTTTTACGATTTTATATTAAAGTCAGACCCTATCATTTATTATTAATTGATTCTAAATTGGATATTTATCAACGATAATAAAATATCTTTTAAAATTTATACTTCTTTTTTTTTCCATTATTTGTGCTAAATCTAGCTAGCTAGCTAGCGAGGAGGATAATACTTCTGGGAAAGACTTGAATATCTCAAAATTTTATTAATTTTGGAGATCAATAGCCTTTAGATATTGGCCTAGACTAAAACTTCAACCTTAATAATTTTTTTTACGGAAGTAGACTCTATACATATACGTGTGTGTGTATGTGTTCAGACCTATAATTGTGATTTTGGCTTTATAAAATCCGCACAACCTGTAATGTAATATGATCTAGACTAGATCCAAAAAATTACTTACAAGGGTTGTTTGATGGTAAGGATGTGCGTTCAGACCTTCAGTACTTTTTGCCTTCTTTTGAACCCTTCAAACTATCGTTATCAATGGTTATACTAAGACTTTTCTTTTCTTTCAGTGCACCCAATAGGTACCTTATAAACGAGCATTCGATAATATCCTTTTTGATTAATTAGGATTAGGGTGAGTAGGATTGGCATAGTAAAATTATTGCCCATCACAGGTTTAAATAGTTGTCTTATAGGATACTTGCTACTTGAGTCTGGTTATAAATAATGATTTTTTAAATATGCTATTTATCTTTTTTTATTTATAAGTTAATTATTATTAATGTAAAGATTTATATATAATACATTGATAGTGTATAGTTTCTATACACTGTCAATGCACAAGATATTAACATATCATCAATAAGTTCTTATGAGCAAATTGAAAAAAAAATTATTTGTGTTTATTTTTAAGGGCTTGGCATCTTTTTAGTTTGCATATTGATACAAAAAAAATCATATACATGTATGAAAAATTCATGTTTCGTGTTTATCCGTGTCGACACAAATTTAGACACGGTATTTTTTCACAGCTAAACACTTATAAGACACGAAACACGTTGAAGAAAATCATGTTACACGAATACATGATTAACACCTACACGACACAAGAAACACGTTTGAAGAAAATCGTATTACACGGATACACGAATACACAGAGACACATGTAAGATATGTTAACCATGTTGCTTTTAGTGGGAATTAAACCTTGGCCAAAGGCAAAAATGCTTAAATGTTTTACCAAATGAACAATTATAATGCATTGATATAATATGCTATGAAAATTAATTTATTAAAACAAACTAATACTTTAATAAATATTGCAATAAAATAAATTAATAAATTTAATTATGAAATTAAATTAGTTAATTATGGTTAAGATAATAAAATTTTAAAATTTTGAAAATAAAGTATTGAGAACTTAAGATATAATTATCAAATCTTTACATATATGATACTATAATATAGAAATATATATGATATTTTTTTATTATAATATATAAAATATAAATATTGTATTATACTAATAAGAGATTGCATAATTAATTAGTTATTTAATACAAGGGACATTGTATCACATGATATTGATAAGAAATTAAGAGTTTACACTTTATAGAATTACATTATTCAATATATTAAGAAATTTTATAGTTTATTGATTTATTCTATATCAATTATTACATTATAGGAAATTAAAATAACATAATACTAACATACAAATTATTATAATAAGAATGAGATATTAATATACTTATTAATGATTTAATGATTTATTTTATATATTTGATCTTAGATCATAGTCATATGATAACAATGAATTGATGATATTTTATGTCGTAATGATTTCGTTTGAAAACTTGACCGCTCAACGATTTTGAAAACATTAAAAACAAGGAGTAGCCACTAATCCTTTTTATTAGGTGTGATTTGCCACCTAAAAATATTTATCTTTTTAATAAAATCTCAAAATTAATTAAGTTTTATTAAAAAGACAATTTGGGTATGCGAAAGCAAAATTAGGGCTCAGGGATTCGGTTACGTATGAGAAAGGATTAACACCCTCACAACGCCCGTTAGAAAACGGTACCATCCTAACCATGTGGTATCCTTTAATTTTAATAAAATAGTCTTGGCTTAAATCTAATTTGCTTATTACACAAAAAATTTGTGTGTTTGCTTAAAAATTACTATTATATATGTTTTTAAAAAAAATTCATTTTTTGAAAGTGAACATGAACCCTTTTATTGAAAAATTAAATCAAATACTCCAATACTTTTGGTAATATTTGAAATAATTTCGTCACCTAGAGATTTCTTAAGAATCACTACTTGTGACTTCTATAGAATCTTATCCTCGGTAGGGCTCACATTATTTGTATAATTGATTAAAAATCATTATATACATTTTTAAAAAATCTCATTTTTTAAAATAAGCATGAACCCCTTTTATTGAAAAATTAAATCAAATACTCCAATACTTTTGGTAATATTTGAAATAATTTTCCTCACCTAGAGATTTCTTAAGAATCACTACTTGTGACTTTTATAGAATCTCATCCTTGGTAGGGCTCACATTATTTGTATAACTGATTAAAAATTATTATATATTTTAGAAAATTTCATTTTTGAAAATAAGCATGAACCCCTTTTATTGAAAAATTAAATCAAATACTTCAATACTTTTGGTAATATTTAAAATAATTTTTCTCACCTAGAGATTTCTTAAGAATCACTACTTGTTACTTCTATATAATCTCATCCTCAGTAGGACTCATATTATTTTTATATTTGATTATGGATGCATATGATATTAATGAAAGATATATGATGCACATGGATTTATATTTCCTTATTTAACATATTTATTATTTTTTTAAAATATTATTTGTTTTTATTTTAAAAAGTAAAAGCTCATGTATTGAAAAATCACACTAAATATTCCAATACTTTTGGTAACACTTAGTAGACTCTTCTCACCTAGGAATCAGTTAGGAATCACTACTTGTGACTTCCGTAACATCCCATCATCGGAGATTAGCTTTTACCTTTTGTGAATAACTTGATTATTTCATCTTCATTCGTTTTCATTTTATTTAGTTTTATTAACTTAATTCCTTTGACTATTCCCTTTTATTAAAATTCTATTATCATCTATTTAATTAATTTAATCACTATTCTCTACCTTTTGAAATTTTACTATTATCAATTTTTATTGGTTTAATTATTTTGTATTTATATATTTCTAAAATCCCCTTTTTTAATTAATTTCTTCCAACTATTTCCATTACCTATTTTGTTCTTATTAATCTTCATTTAATTAATAATTTTTCTAAATATTCTTTATTTGTCATTACAAAATATATATTATATATTTTCTTAAAATAAACATGAATTTGAATATTGAATAATTATATCAAGTATCACAATACTCTAGTAACATTCGATAAACTCCTCACCTAAAGCTTTTCGAAGAATCGCTACTTGCGACTTCTACGAAAACTTATCATCGGGATTTCATGCTTATTTTTTCTAAAGCTTCCTAAAATACATTTTTTTAGTAAATTGTCTAATAAGAATTTTATTTTATTTTAAAAACTATATGGTTATATATATTTTATATATTTATTTATATATTTTATATATATTTATTTATATACATTTTAGACTATATATATTTCCTATATTTATTTATATATTTTATTTATTTATTTATATATATCTTAAAACTATATATTTATTGTTAAAACTAATTCCATACAATTAAATTGATTAAACTTAAATTTATTGTAGATCTTAGAGAATTTCATACATAAATAATATTTATTTTTATTATGAAGGTATATTAAAAACAAACAAAATAAATTATTTAACAAAATAAATAAATAAATACTAAGTAAATAAATAAAGGAGGAGAAAAATATACCCAAACGGATTTGGGCTTGGAACCCAAATGAGTCTTTCAAAACAGACCAAGATCAAGCCCAAAAGACAGGGCCCAAATCCGTCAGTGGAGGTAGGTCGCGCGCGGGTCTCGAGCGGAAGGTGGAGACGGGTCGCGCGGGTGGTGGATCGGGTGAGCGGATATCGGGTTCGGGTCAAGTAGGCGTGCGGTCGGATGCTTCAAAACACTACGTTTTGCCTCTCTATAAATGACCCCCTTTTTTTTATTTACTCATTTCCATTGGTTTTTCAACAAAAAATCCCAAAAAAACTCTTTCAACCCTTCAACCCTACCGAACGGTTGCCACCGTGCCGACCGCCGTACGCCGCCATGCTCCAGTCACCGGTGGTCTTTCCAAAACCCTAAAAATACTCCCATCATCTTCCTCTAACCAGATCTGACCACCAAGTCTCCCAAAAACAAACCTAACTCCCTAAATCTAACCTAGGCCGAAACCACCTTACCCCTTTTCTTTTCTATTTTATTTTATTTATTTATTTTTTTTGATGATTTGGAAAGTACTTAAGGTTGCTGTGGTTTGTTGTGGTTTTTCCTTTTTATTTTTTGCAGGTGTTATGTGTTTAGATCTTAGATCTAGGTTTTGGGGCTCTTGGGTTCCAGCGGTTTCTTCCCTTTTTTTATGTTTGAAAACTAGGTTTTGAGAGTTAGTTTTGAGTTTGAGATATGATTTTGGGGTTTCAATTTCGATGGTGCTCTTGGATGGAAGGCAGTGGCTATTTTGGTGGTGGTGATTAGGTTACGGTGGCGAAAGGCAGTGGCTTGCAGTGATGGTGAGTGGTGTCTCGATGGTGGGGGTTTGGTGTCTTGTTGATGATGAATGGTGTTTCGGTGGTGGGTTGTGAGTGTTTCGGTGGTGGCTTGATGACATAGTAGGGTTTTGCAAATCTGTTTAAGTGTTTGAGTGTCCGAGGGTCTCTCAAAAAAAAGAGAAGAAAGATCCTTCTACCTGGGTCCTTTTAAACAGATTTAGGAACACCCTTTTGTCTAGCATTTCAGAATCGACCTTGGGTTCTTGCTATAGTCTCCTGGTTACCAAAGGCATTGGTTAGGGATGGGATTGACAGCATGGGGAAGGTGAATTTTTTGTGGAACTCGAGACAGTGGGTGGAACTGCACCATGGCTAGGCAAAAATCTTGGCCTAAAAATGCAGCCGGCAAATGGAAATGTCTATTCCCGTTAAATGTGATAATAAATAATAATAATAATAATAATAATAATAATAATAATAATAATAATAATAATAATAATAATAATAATAATAATAATAATAAAGATAATAATAATAAAAATAATAATAACAACAATAATAACATATAATAATAAAAACAAATAATAATAATAATATAAAAAACAAATAATAAAAAAGATAATAATAATAATGAAAAAAGAAAAAATAATAATAATAAAAATAATAGTGATAATAATGAAAAAAAATAGTGATAATAATAAATAGATAAATAAAAGATAATGATAGAAATAAAATAAAAATAAAAAATCAAATCAAATCAAATCAAATTCAGCCCATTTTAATGGGCCTTGAAGCTCAATATTCTAATTTGGGCTTTGCAGACCCACTTACATTTATCATAACATTTGTGGCCCAATATATTGGGTTTGGACCATATTTATTATTATTTTTTTAACATGAATTAACAAAAATAATCTTATCCAAATATAGTACTACCAATTTGGACAAAATTGAGTGTCTACAGCTGCCCCTCTTTGCTCATTGTTGAGAATCAGGAATAGAGTAAAGACAATAGACAACAATTTTGTCCGACTCAAGACCTAATCTTTTTTTTAAGTGCTCATCCTATAATAAAGGCATTGAAACTTTAAATTCCTTCTTTAAATGTGCTCCTCTTGCAGCAGAGGAATTGAAACTTTAAATTCCTTCCTGAAATATGCTCCTCTTTCAGTAGAAGCAATGAAACTTTAAATTCCTTCCTGAAATGTGCTCCTCTTGCAGCAGATAAAATTTTTTCTGAAATGTGCTCCTCTTGCAGCAGAGGCAATGAAACTTTAAATTCCTTCCTGAAATATGCTCCTCTTGCAACAGAGGTAATGAAACTTTAAAATTTTTTTTCTGAAATGTGCTCCTCTTGCAGCAGAGGCAATGAAACTTAATTTTTTTGAAACGCTCCTCTTGCAGCATAGGCAATGAAACTTTAAATTTTTTCCTGAAATGTGCTTCTTTTGCAGCAGAGGCAATGAAACTTTAAATTTTTTTATGAAATGTGCTCCTCTTGCAATAGAGGCAATGAAACTTTAAAATTTTTCTTGAAATATGCTCCTCTTGCAGCAGAGGCAATGAAACTTTAAAATTTTTCCTAAAATGTGCTCCTCTTGCAACAGAGGCAATGAAACTTTAAAATTTTTCCTGAAATGTGCTTTTCTTGCAACAGAGGCAATGAAACTTTAAATTTTTTTCCTGAAATGTGCTCCTCTTACAGCAGAGGCAATGAAACTTTAAATTTTTTTTTTGAAATGCTGAAGAAACATTCTTTTCTCCTAAAAGTTTCTAAACCTTGTGCTTGGATTCTCATATAATGAATGAAATGCAAATGCATGTTATTGACGAAATCATGTAATTTCTATTGTGGTAATCAAATTCTCATAACTGTCCTTTTTGTGTCTTTCAATCCTTTCACCCGTGTTTCACAAAATGGTTGTCACCAATTTCGAATCAGTGATGGTTTACAACATTCACTTGTCATAATTTTCAATTTTCTTTGTTTTATTCCCTTCTTTCTCTCTCTTTCCCCCTTTTTTTTCTTCTTCTCCTTTTCTTTTTTTTTTTTAGTAATGCTAGTAGGTAGATTATCATTTAATCACCACCTTCATTTCAATCTTGTTAACAAACGCAATGCATTCTTGCACTTTATTGGTTAGTTATGGAATGATCAAAAGAACAACAAAATTGGAAAGAAAAGTATCGATTATTAGGCAAATAAGACACAATGGAAACAAAAGTGTTATCAAAATACAGTTGGGTAGCAGATAATACTAGGGTCAACTGGTGAATTTTAAGAAATGGTGACCATAACAAAATAATGAATGTCTAGATAACCCTTCACAAACCAAACTGGTGCTTTTTTTTGGAAAAACTGATCCGTTGATGCCCCCTGTCACACTAAGTTCATCGGACTAATGCCATGCTCCGGATGATTTCAATCTTCAGGTGTTGATCTTTTCTGTATCTATCCCGCCTCTTCAGGTTTTCAACTTAGATATCCTCCTTTAATCCAACTGTCCTTTTTGGGTTTTCAGTTTGAATTCCCCTTTCATTTTTTCTTCTTTCTTTTTTTTCTTTTTTTGTTTTGCTTTTTTTTTAACATAGTATTTCTTCACGGCATCAGAATTTATTAGATTAGGCAGAACATTTCCATCCATCTTTGTCAAGATCAATGCTCCACCTGAGAACGCTCTTTTTACTACATATGATCCTTCCCAATTTGGTGTCCATTTGCCCTGATTATCGTGGTGGTTTGGGAGAATCCTTTTCAACACTAACTCCCCTTCACGAAAATGTCTAGGTCAAACCTTTTAATCATGGGCTCACATCATTCTTTTCTGGTACATCTAACCATGACAGTGTTGTGAGCCTTTTCTCTTCTATAAGATTCAATTGTTCAAAGCGACCTCAAACCCATTCAGCCTCATTCAAATCTAGTTCCATTAAGACACTTAGGGAGGGGATTTCAACCTCAATAGGTAGCACCGCTTCCATACCGTAACCAAAGAAAAAAGAGTTGCCCCAGTAGAAGTACGCACTGATGTTCTATAAGCATGCAAAGCAAATGGTAGCTTCTCGTGCCAGTATTTGTATGTATTAGTCATCTTTCCCACAATCTTCTTGATATTTTTGTTAGCAGCCTCAACGGCGTCATTCATCTTTGGGCGATACGGGGCAGATTTGTGGTGCTTGATCTTGAACTACGCACATACTTCTTCATCATGTTGTTGTTCAAATTAAGGGCGTTGTCTGATATGATCCTTTTGGAGCCTATACCGACATATTATCTGCTTCTTTATGAACTTTCAAACAATAGATTTAGTTACATTGGCATAAGAAGCCGCTTCAACCTATTTTGTAAAGTAATCTATCATCACAAAAATGAATCTATGCCCATTTGATGCTTTGGGGGAGATGGGTCCAATCACATCCATTCCCCACATGAGAAAGGCCATGGTAGTGCCATGACATTCAGTGATGTTGGGGGAACTTGAATCTTGTCGGCATAGGTTTGACACTTGTGACATTTTCTAGCATAATCTATGAAATCTTTTTCTAGTGTAATCCAATAATAACCTGCCCTCATAATCTGTCTAGCCATAAAATGACCATTCGCATGTGCCCCACAAATTCCATCATGTACCTCTTCAAGAATCCTTTTGGCTTCAACGCATTTACACATCTCAACAGCATTTGATCTTGAACTCTTTTATACAAAACATCTCCATCAACGAGGAATCCCATTGCCAGTCTTCTGAGGATCTTTTTGTCATTCTTCGATGCATGCTCTGGGTATTGTTGATTCTTAAGGTACTGTATGATGTCATAATACCAAGGTTGTCCATTTACTTCCTCTTCAATACTAGAACAGTGTACTGGAGAATCTCTCATGCGCAGTTCGATAGGTGAGACATCTGCTTCTACTTCCATTTTTAACATTGCAGCTAATGTTGCCAAGGCATCAGCGACCTGATTCTCTTCTCGAGATAAATGCTAGAAGACAATGTCATCAAATTATTGTATAAGGTCAGCTATGTATTTCTGGTACTGAACTAACTTCCAATTCCTTGTTTCCCATTCACCTCATAACTGATAAATGACTAATGCTGAATCCCCATATACTTCCAAGTTCCTGATTCCCCTCTCAATTGCAGCTTCTAAGCCCATTACACAAGCTTCATATTCAACCATGTTATTGGTGCAATTGAAATTTAACCTGGCTGTGCATGGGTAATAGTTTCCATTTGGAGATATTAAAACTACTCATATCCCATGTCCTAAAGCATTGGATGCGTCATCGAAGAACATTCTCCATGTTTTCTTGTCAAGTACTTCTTTCTCAATTTGAACTACAGACATTATATCTTCATCTGAAAAATCTAGCTTGATAGGCTCATACTCATCAATAGCACGGTCTGTAAGGAAATCAACTATTGCCCCACCTTTGATTGCTTTTTGGGATACGTACACAATGTCATATTCAGAAAGCATAACTTGTCATCTAGCTAATCTTCCTGATAATGACAGTTTCTCAAAGATGTATTTAAGGGAATCCAATCTAGCTATCAACCAAGTCGAATGATACAACATGTATTGCCTCAATCTACGAGCGACCCAAGCCAATGCGTAACACATCTTTTCTATCGTATTGTACTTGGCCTCGTAATCAATGAACTTCTTGCTCAAGTAATAGATAGCCCGTTCTTTCTTGCCTGTATCGTCATGTTGCCCCAGTACGCATCCCATAGAGTGTTCATTGACAGTCATATACAACAATAAAGGCCTTCCTGCAACTGGTGATACTAGAATAGATGGATTTGACAAGTACCTTTTTATCTTTTCAAAAGCCTCTTGGCATTCCTCATTCCATTCACCTGGATCTTGTTTCCAAAGCAATTTAAAAATGGGATCACATTTAACCGTAAGTTGTGAGATGAAATGGGAAATATAGTTCAATCTTCCTAGAAAGCCTCTTACTTCCTTCTATATGCATAGTGGCGACAAATTTTGTATCGCACTTATTTTATCCGGGTCCACTTCAATTCCTTTTTCACTGACTACAAACCCCAACAATTTTTCTGATTTAACACCAAAAGTGCATTTGGTAGGGTATAACTTAAGTTGAAACTTTCGTAACCTTTCGAACAGCTTTCGAAGATTTGTTATGTGATCCTCTTCTCCTTGAGACTTAGCAATAATGTCATCTACATACACCTCTATTTCTTTATGCATCATGTCATGAAAGAGAGTTACCATTGCCCTTTGGTAGGTGGCTCCAGCATTCTTTAAATTAAAAGGCATAACTTTATAGCAAAATATGCCCCAAACTGTCACAAACGTGGTTTTCTCCATGTCATCCTCAACCATTTCAATTAATTGTAGCCTGAGAAACCATCCATAAACAAAAACATGTAGTGTTGAGCTGTATTATCTACTACTGTATCAATATGGGGTAATGGGAAATTATCCTTAAGACTAGCTCTGTTTAGATCCCGATAATCTATACACATCCTTACTTTCCCATCTCTTTTGGGTATTGGGATTATGTTAGCCACCCATTTAGGATACTTGGCCACTTTAAAAAACCTCGCATCAAACTGCTTTTTTACTTCCTCTTTCACTTTCAACAACATTTCGGGCTTCATGCGTCTAAGCTTCTGTTGTACCAGCTTACATTCCATTTTCAAAGGTAGACGGTGCTCCACAACATCAGTGTTTAATCCTGGCATGTCTTGATAAGACCATGCAAAAACATCCACATACTCACGAAGTAATTACTCTAATCTTTGCCTCCCAATCAATGGAAGTGCTTGTGCCTACTTTGATTTCTTTAATGTTTTCGTCATCCCCTAGGTTGACCATGTCAATAACTTCTTTATGAGGTTCAATTGGTTTTTTCTCTTGCTCAATCATTTTCAATATATCTGGAGACAAAGCATCTTTGTGTGAATCTACATTGCTATCGAGTTCATCAACATGGATAGAGTTTTCAAAATCAAACCCCGCGTAGTTGTTAAGGTTATCTTCACATTCATTATTCATATTCCTAAAAAGGTAAAAAATTTGACAGATGTGGTCGGTTGTTCATACTAATACTAGTGGATGAAAAGAAAGAACATTTATAGAAATGATAATGGATGAAAAGAAAGTACTCAAAATGCATTAAACTTGTTAATTTATTAAAATGATGATAAAGATCAAGTTTGTACAAAAGAATCTTCTAGAGCTCTTTAGACTGAGATACTGATAATCTAGCTTACTACATTACAAAAAAAAACAAAAAGATAGAAGGTATCCCTTCAACAATTTAGTCTTTCAGCTCCGTGCCCAACGACACAATCATTTCTACAACAAAAAGTTGCCTTTTCTTTATGCACCACTTAGACTAGGAACTTGCGAGAAGATCCTATCATCAGCAACATAAGTCCCCCTTTTATGGTCTCTAATGAATCGGGGTGATAACATCTACTAGGGCAAAATGTATCATAGAGGTAGGGAATCACCATATTCTCCGATTCTTCTTCGTATCCTCGAAGGCGGGCTATTCTTCTCTTCCGTTTCTCTTCCAGGATCTTCTTCCTCTCCGAACAAGTGGCTTTGTATCCGAGACCAAACCTGTCTTTGTTCTCCATGATCTTCACAGGTTTCCTAGGTCTTTGAAGATTTTTTCCTAAGCCTCTTCCGACACGCCAACCCATTTGAAGTGTCTATTTAACGACCATTTTGGTAGTGGTTGATAACCGAGGGATGGGTATTCTTGATCCTTCTCCCATATATGTTGCATTTACTATTTCGAAAGACATAAAAGAACACTCCAATGCTTCTTCGGCTGCCTCAATGTAGGGTACAAATAAGGGTTAGGTGATCAAGAGGTCTTGTTCTCCAGAAACAGATATTTGTTTATTGCCAACAACAAACTTCACTTTCTGGTGCAGTGACGATGGAACAGCGCTCGCCGTATGGATCCATGGTCTCCCAAGTAGGAAACTGTATGACGGCGAAATATCCATTACTTGAAACTGGATGTTGAAAGTGACTGGCCCGATGTCGATTGGGATTTCAATGTCACCTATCACGTCCCTTTTGGAACCATTAAATGCCCTTACAACCATGTTGCTTGGTTGTCTGAAAGACATGTCAACGGGCAGCTTTTCTAGCATGGCCATAAGCAGGATATTGATCGACGATCCATTGTTAATCAAAACCTTGGCAATTGTATGGCCCTTGCAGCTAGTAGTGATGTTCAGAGCCTTGATACTTCCTCACCCTTTTGGTGGAATTTCATCATCAGTAAAGAATATAAAGTTCGTCGCTGTGATATTCCCTGCCAATCGGTCCATGTTGTCAACCGAAATGTTATGAGGCACATAAGCCTGATTCAATACCTTCATTAGAGCATTCCGATGCGATTCTGAGTTTAACAACAAAGATAATAATGAAATTCGAGTGGGCATTTTATTCAACTGCTCGACTACACTATATTCACTGTGCTTGATTAACTTTAAGAATTCCCTTGCATCTTCTTCTGATACTGGCTCTTGCAATTTTTGCTCTTGATCTTTGGAAGGCAAAGCTTGTTCCTCTCCCTTTTTCGTCTGATAGTCTTTTTCACCCTCTTTTGCTTTTCCTTTTCCTTTTTAGGCCCTTTCCATCATTTCCGGTGTATAACATCTCCCGCTTCGTGTAATTCCTCCTTCTCCACTGATGTTCGCATTATCTGACGTAGCTAGCTTATCCAAGTCCATGCTGCCTAATCCTTCAATTACTGCTTTGAACTCATACTTCCAAAGGACAGCCTTATTACTCTTATAAGGAGAAGAGCTCGAAATTTTGATTGTTATAATTAGAGGAGTAACAGAGTTAGATTCTTCTTTTTTGGGACTTGATTTCTCTTTGTAAAACACCGTCATTGGTTTTCCCCAAAGGTAATCATATTCTGAAGATTCATTCGTAACAGTACTCACTACATCTTCCTCTCCTTCGTATAGAACTCGATTAAAAATGAATCCATCATGTATTGAATCACATGTTGAAACTGGGGGCAATTTTGGATAGAGTGATCCATAGCTCCCATATGATATTCACAAGTCTAACTTGGGCTGAATTCATCTTGACAGATCTTCAAGTCCATCGGTATGGGCTGGATCATCTTAGCCTTGACTAGAACGTCAAATACTAGACTCATTGGAGTTTTATTTCTTCTACATTCCTCTTTATGCAATCTTTCCTTCCAACTTCAGCTGCACTGACGGATCCTCCACTGTGACTGGGTAATGGATTAGCATTGATACTCGGCTCTACCTCTTTAGAAAATGTCAATCTCCCCGACTTGATTAATCTTGCACCTTATACTTCAAAGCCATGCAGTTTTCGGTTGAATGACTTGGGTTTTCACCGTGGTAATCGCATCGAGCGTTAGGGTCATGCCACCTTGGAAAAGGTGGTTTCATTGGCTCCATGTAAAGAGGTGTAATCATGTGACCTTTCACGAGCTGTGGGAACATGTCTGTATATGACATAAGAATAGGATCAATAAGAACCTTTTCAGTGTTTCTTCGAGGTGGTATTTGGTTAGTTGTTGGGTTATTGTTTGGTTGATAAGGCTAGATTGTAGGTGTTGGTGTATAGTAAGGTGCTAGGGGATGAAAATTTGGCTGAAACATTAGTGGTTGGAATGGACTTTGATAAGGACCATGTGAGACATTGTTTATAGCTGGGAAATGGGGTTGGTAGTTTGGGTAGGGTTAAGGCTGTGGCTAAAATCGAGGTGAGTAAGGTGCATATCCCCTATATTGAGGTGTTCCATGGGTTACTGCCTAGGTTTCAGCTTCTTTCTTTTTGGATAACCCGCTTTCTTCAAATCACTACCTTCCAACTTCTCGCATTTAATTGCATTTTCTATTATCTCCCCAGTGATGATCATATCAGCAAAATTCTTTATTGCATTCCCTATCATGCGTTCATAATAAGGTGCCTTCAGTGTATTGACAAACAAAACTGTGATTTCCTTCTCAATTAAAGGTAGGTGGACTTGTGCTGAAATGTCCCTCCAACACTGAGCATATTTTTTGAAACTTCATTGGCCTTCTTCTCTATGTTTTGTAAGGACAATCTGTTTGGGGCCATATCCACGACATGCTTATACTGAGCTATAAATGCTCTAGCCAAGTCATTCCAACCATAAATACGAGTACGATCTAGCTGCACAAACCACCTATCAGCTGATCCAGTGAGGCTGTCTTGAAAAACATGTATCAAAAATTTGTCATCGTGATTATAAGCAACCATCTTTCGACAATACATTGTCACATGGGTAATGGGCACTTGGTGCCATCGTACTTCTCAAATTCGGGAGTTTTGAAGTTGGGAGGAATGACTCCATCTGGTACTAAACATAGTCCCATTGCATCTACGAACCCATAGAAATCACTTCCTTCAATAGCCCGTAACCTTTCCTCTATGATGTTGAACTTTTTAGAGTCTGAATCACCTTTTACCTCCGACACACTACCTCTTAATTTCTCTTGTTCCCTAGGATCATCTAAGTCAGGGACTTGGATTGGATCAGTAGGTCTTATCCCTTGGGCTAAGGGAATTGGCATCGTAATCCAAGGTTGTCCTGAGGCACTTGGCGCACCCAGATACATGTATGTATAACCACCCATAGGCTGTAGGGGAGATGGAGGTACGTCTTGCGAAGATTGGGCATACGGTGGGTAAACCCTTGAGGTATTGGGGATTGTCATCCTCTTTGGGCTGATCACTCCCTCGATTAGGTGTTTCTCTAGCCACTTCTTTCTTTCTACTCATTCTTGTCATCATTTCCATTAACGTTGCTAATTGCCCCCGAATTTCATCTTGCGCCTTTTCCATTCTATCCATCCTGCTACCTTGCTCTTCTTCCATTGCCTTTGTACGTAACCAGGTATTGTATGTGTGTTTGGGAATTTGGGCTGAAATCCTGAATGTTGGAGCTATCCTTGAATCTTGATTACCATAACAAGAGACTAATCACTATATGATGCAACTTTGAAATATTATCCCATTATTTGGGAGCATGTTTTATTTAAATCATATAAATGAATGGATGCAATATTAAATGAATGATGCTTTGAGGGATATTTGTGCCATAACAATTTCAACAAAAGGGAAATTTCATTCATCCAAAGAGTCACTTGTTACATTCCAATCATATTTCGATTACATCCATAAAAACGACTAACTTGCTGATATTGATCCTTAGCTTCATCTAGAAAATTCAGCAGCCTTTGCCCGTATTCTCCTGTTGGGCGGATTTCTTGTCTTAGAGCTTCAACTTTACCAACCATCTCCCTCGCCTTTGTCACGGCTTTGCAAACTTGAGTGGCCAAATGTTCTATATATTGCTATCTTCCTAAGCTTCCCACTCTCCACTTCATGCTTGCATCCTATGCCAAGTCATATCCATAACTCCAGTTATTTTCACTTTGCTCCCAGTCTTCTATAATTACTTTAATGTGGTTCTTATGTTCCCGTAGCTGATCTTCTAACATTTGAACTTTCTGTTGCAGTGTAACATTTTCATTTTCTACCTCAACTTGCTTCCCCTTTTTCAACTTTGCCTTCAATTCCTCATTCTCTTTCTGGTATTGATTTAACTTTGTTGCACTTGCAAAGTACATGCTTTCTCATTTTTGTCGTTCTTGAGACAAATAGGCAACTTCTTCTTCACTTTTCTTTGCTTTGTATGCCCAATGTTCCACTCTTCCATGTCAGTCTTCCAACTCTCTTTTCCTTTCACTTGAAGTTTGGATAATCCCTCCAATTCTCATTTCAAATCTCAACTTCTTATTCTCTTGATGCAGATTTCGAAGATCCTTGCTGGTGATGTTATGTTCATGTTGGACTTTCTTGAGCTTGGCTTTTCATATTTCTGCGTCATACATGAGTTGTTCCATCTCTTTTTGAAGTTTCAGATTCTCTTGTCTCCACTTTTCCTCCTCCATCTTGCATTGCTGCCTGACAATCTCGGCCTGGACATTTCTACTTCAGGTTGTGAAGGCATGCTGTATTCTCATGGAAAAAATACTACTTCCCTCACTTGCTTTGTTCTCCATACTGAGTATTCCGGGGTAGCCTTAATCAGAGAGAGGTCTAAGGTTGAGTCTTCGTGCTTGTTTCCATGATTGAACTGCTTACTTGGCCTTCTTCATTACCTTTGACTCACCATAAGAAAATTCCATGTCATTGAGCCTGTGTGTTGGAGGAATGAATTGTTTTGCTCCAAATTGCCTTGGTACCATAAGCGGCGCATAGCTCACCACTCCCCACAGTCCCAAAAGTTGCACCCATGGCTCTTCTCCACATCGATATAAGATTGGTACATGAAGCATCCATGGTGCCATCCATACTACTTGTTTTTCTTCAAGTCTTTGCAAAATATCCACCCATACCTCCTTGTTCTTCGGTTTCGACCACTTGCTGTTACAGAATTCTTTAACTGGAGCACGGTGATGAGGAACGTTCTTTTGAATGCTTTTTCCTCGCATTTAAAATGGCTTTTAACCCAAACATGAAGTAATTGTATACATCCCACAAATCGGCCTTCTTCATTTCGCCTACAATGATTCAACAACCTGAAAGTTTCTGCTAGAATAGCAGGTGATGGATTCCCATTGTTCTCGATTTGCTCAAAGAGGTCTATTACAGCTATTTCGATGTGTCCTGACACTTTTGGGAAGATAACCAAGCCATAGATTGCTAAAGTAAAAACCGCCAACCCTTGCTTGTCACTAAGGTGCCCCTTGATGAATTCAAGAAGAAAATCCCATGGCATACAAACATTGGACCCTTTTTGCTTCATATAAGGATCTATGTCCTCCGATCTGACTCCCAAAAGCTTAACTAGCTTCTTGCAAAATCCAAACTTTGGCTTTCGAACATATATTTTATCTGGACTTTTCAAGTCTTTTCCCAACAAAATGGAGTATTCCTCTACCGTGGGTGTTAAGTCCAACCCATTGAAAGAAAAACACCTATGAGAAGGATCCCAAAACTGAATAGTTGCTCTAATCAAAGGTTCTTCAACTTTCACAGCAATCAAAGATTCTATTTGGTCATACTTCTCGTGGAAATCCTTCTTCCCCTCCTCACTGATTTGATTCCATAAGTTGGCCAAATCTATTTATGAATTTGAATATTGAAGAATTATATCGAGTATCCCAATACTCTAGTAACATTTGATAAATTCCTCTTACCTAAAGTTTTTGGAAGCATCGCTACTTATGACTTCTATGAAAACTTATCATCGGGATTTCATGCTTATTTTTACTAAAGCTTCCTAAAATACATTTTTTTAGTAAATTGTCTAATAAGAATTTTATTTTATTTTAAAAACTATATGGTTATATATATTTTATAAATTATTTATATATTTTTATATATTTATTTATATACATTTTAGAACTATATATATATTTCCTATATTTATTTATTTATATATTTATTTATTTATTTATATATCTTAAAACTATATATTTATTGTTAAAACTAATTTCATACAATTAAATTGATTAAACTTAAAATTATTGTAGATCTTAGAGAATTTCATACATAAATAAATATTTATTTTTATTATGAAGGTATATTAAAAACACACAAAATAAATTAATTAACAAAATAAATAAATAAATACTAAGTAAATAAATAAAGGAGGAGAAAAATATACCCAAACAAATTTGAGCTTAGAACCCAAATGAGTCTTTCAAAACAGCCCAAGATCAAGCCTAAAAGACAGGGCCCAAATTTGCTAGTGGAAACGGGTCGCGAGCGGGTCAAGGAGCCGGGTCGAGCGTGGCACGCGGGTCGCGAGCTGATGGTGGAGACAGGTCGCGCGGGTGCATAGATCTCAGTTTGGGGTCAAGTAGGCGCGCAGGTTGGTTGCTTCAAAACGCTGCATTTTGCCTCTATATAAATGACCCCCTTTTTTTATTTACTCATTTCCACTAGTTTTTCAAAAAAAAACTTCAAAAAAATCCCAAAAAAACTCACTCAACCCTTCAACCCTATCGAACGGCTGCCACCATGCTCCAGTTGCCGGTAGTCTTTTCAAAACCCTAAAAATACTCCCCTCGTCTTCCTTTAACCAAATTTGACCACCGATTCTCCCAAAAACAAACCTAACTCCCTAAATCTAACCTAGGTCGAAACCACCTTCCCCTTTTTCTTTTCTGTTTTATTTTTTTATTTATTTTTTTTGATGATTTGGAAAGTACTTGAGGTTGTTGTGGTTTGTTGTGGTTTTTCTTTTTTTTTTTGCAGGTGTTATTTGTTTAGATCTTAGATCTAGGTTTTGGGGCTCTCAGGTTCCACCGATTTCTTCCTTTTTTTATGTTTGAAAACTAGGTTTTGAGTGTTAGTTTCGGGTTTGAGATCTGGTTTTGGGGTTTCAATTTTCGATGGTGCTTTTGGATGGAAGGCAGTGGCTATTTTGGTGGTGGTGATTAGGTTACGGTGGTGAAAGGTAGTAGCTTGCAGTGATGGTGAGTGGAGTCTCTGTGGTGGGGGTTTGGTGTCTTGTTGATGATGAATGGTGTTTTAGTGGTGGTGGGTTGTGAGTGTTTCGGTGGTGGCTTGATGACATAGTAGGGTTTTTGCAAGTCTGTTTGAGTGTCCGAGGGTCTCTCAAAAAAAAGAGAAGAAAGAGCCTTTTGACTGGGTCCTTTTAAACAGATTTAGGAACACCCTTTTGTCTAGCATTTCAAAATCAACCTTAGGTTCTTGCTATAGTCTCTCGGTTACCAAAGGCATTGGTCAAGGATGGGATTGACAACATGGGGAAGGTGAATTTTTTGTGGAACTCGAGACAGTGGGTTGAACTGTATCGGCGGCTAGACAAAAATCTTGGCCTAAAAATGCAGCCGGTAAATGGGAATGTCTATTCCCATTAAATGTGATTGAAATAAACTAACAATAATAAAAAAAACATGTAATAATAATAAAAATAATAATAACAACAATAAAAACATATAATAATAATAATAAAAACAGATAATAATAATAATAATATAAAAAAACAAATAATATAAAAATAATAAAACAAATAATAATAATAATGATAAAAGAAAAAAAAATAATAGTGATAATAATAAATAGATAAATAAAAGATAATGATAGAAATAAAATAAAAATCAAATCAAATCAAATTCAGCCCATTTTAATGGGCCTTGAGGCTCAATATTCTAATTTGGGCTTTGCAGACCCACTTGGATTTATCACAACATTTGTGACCCAATATATTGGGTTTGGACCATATTTATTATTATTTTTTAACATGAATTAACAAAAATAATCTTATCCAAATATGGTACTACCAATTTGGACAAAATTGGGTGTCACATTATATATAATAAGATTAGGAGATTTGGACTTGCATTGTTAATGATTTAATGTTTAAATGTTTTGTTACATTATTTATGTTTATTGACTTAATGTTAACTATTTATGTTTTGTTTGTATATTTTTGCAATTTTCAATATATATATATATATATATATATATATTATGGATTGAAAATATTATTATTTTGTTATATTTGTTACTTATATTTGAATGTTAATTAATATAGATGTGAATAAATGTAAATATGATTTTTTTATCCTTTTTTAATTATGTTTTATTTTTAATCATGTCATCTGCATCTTGTCTATTTGTGTTGTGTCAATTTCGTGTCATTTTGTCTAAATCGTGTCGTGTCGTGCCGTGTCAATTTTGTGTCATGTGACATAGATAATTATAACGTGTTAGTCGTGTCTTTTGGGAAAAATATTCCTAAACTCCACAAACCAAACACAAACAAAAACAGAAGAAAGTAAAAATAAACACAATAATTTTTAATGTGGTTTGGCCTAACCAAATTGGCTTATAACCACCCAACAAAACTATCAATCAAACAATTACAACTGTGCAATTTTTAGAAAAGAAAAATTGCAAACTTCTTACAAACCTAACCATGCAATTTTTAGAGAGAAAAATTGCAAACTCATAACAAAGATCCCAAAGCCCAACTACACCCTTTTAATAGTCCAAACCCTAGCTATTCTATCGGTGTCTACAACTCTTTGGGACACTTTACAAACCAAGCCTAACACATTATTTATAAGGGAAGAGCCCTTATAACTTTTCTTATACTTTCAATGTGGGATTCAAGGCAAACCCCAACAAATTCTCCATTGACTTGAATTCCTAAACTCCACAAACTGATCAACAACATGCAAACCATCCTTAAACTAAAGAATAACTCCACCATCATCATCACCATCATCCTCATCATCTTCCTCCAATCATCATTATCAAACTCATAATGGTCATCTTCTTCCAAATCATCATGGTCATCATCATTGTCATCTTCATTTTTATCTTCATAGCTTTCTTCCTCTCGCAAAATCACGAACCTTAAACTTTGATACCACTTGTTGAGAAAAAATACCTCACAAACCAAACATCCACAAAACGGAAGAAAGCAAAAGAAAAAGTAAACACAATAATTTTTAATGTGGTTTAGCCCAACCAAATTGGCCTATAACCATCCAATCAATTTAATAACCAATCAAATAATTACAACTATGCAATTTGTAGAAGAGAAAAATTGAAAACTTCTTACAAAGATCCCAAGCCTAACTACACCCTTTTAATAGCCCAAACCCTAGCTATTCTATCGGTGTCTACAACTCTTTGAGACACTTTACAAACCAAGTCTAACACATTATTTATAAGAAAAAAAACCCTTATAACTTCTCTTATACTTTCGATGTGGGATTCAAAACAAACCCTAACAGTGTCGTGACACTTGTTACATGTAAAATATAAGTGTCGTATTCGTGTTTACAATTTAGACACATTTTATAATTTGTGTCATGTTCTTGTTTTAATAATTTGTGTCATGTCTTGACTCATGTCTTGTCGTGTTGGAGACACGGATTGCCAGGTCTAATTTCTAATGTATTGACAATTTATAGAGACTATACATTTTTAGTACATCATATATATAAACATTTAATGTAATATCTAATTATGTTAATTCATTAAATATTATAATTATGATTTTTAATTTTAATTTATTTTTATGAGTTAAATTAAATTTATTAAGTTAATTTTTTAATAATTTGTTATAAAATTGATTTTAAATTTAAATTTTAAAATCAAACTTTGATTTATTAAACATATATTTAGTGGGTTTGGATAGTTGATTGGTATTTTTCATATTATATGAGTAAAGTTTGGATAGCATAAACCAAATAATTGAATAATTAATCAAATTGTAAAAAAAAATTCAAATTCAAATTCAAATATCTCAAAATTAATGAATATTTGACCCGTTTATATTCCTATGCCTGCTTCTTTTCCTTTAAATCTCTTATATAACTTGGTTTTTCCTGGACCACACAATTGACCCAATCCTACACGACCAGTTCAAA
This sequence comes from Heritiera littoralis, assembly GCA_031772115.1. NCBI lineage: Eukaryota > Viridiplantae > Streptophyta > Magnoliopsida > Malvales > Malvaceae > Heritiera > Heritiera littoralis. The sequence goes on from JAPDPK010000056.1 coordinate 176,234, forward strand.
ATCATACCTGCCCTCAAGGACAATGCAACTCAGCTACTTCTCTGAGCAAACCGCGTAATAATTGTGTCCATCTGCAAGTACAAAACTGACTCTGTGTTATTTAGTCATGCCAAGTAACACTGCTCTGGAATGAAAAAAATGGAAACCCTCGAAATTGTTTGCAAGCCCTTTTCCCTCGTAACACTAATTGTTCTCTCCATGCATGTAGAGCCAAGTTTGTCTTTCACCTCTTTTTTGTTCGGGGACTCCTTGGTTGATGCGGGAAATAACGATTATCTGTTCACCCTTTCAAAGGCTGATTCCCCTCCTTATGGCATCGACTTCAAGCCTTCAGGTGGGCAACCTACCGGAAGATTTACCAATGGTCTAACAATTGCTGACATTGTAGGTAACTCATGGCACCCTCACAATCTTTGACAGGCCTGCTTAATTTTGAAATTCTTCAATGAAGATGCTGGTATATTCAATGAAAAATTAAATAAGGAGTTATTCTCGGCTGAAATATTTTACAATGAATGTCTTCAATCAGAATAGTTGTGGTTGCTTTTATTAAAAGCGTGTCGAGGTTAGGACTTAGGTCTTCTGTCCTTCTAGCCGCTAGCTAGGATTGATACGAGATTAATAACACAAGCTAGAATAATTCAGTTAATGTACTAACACTAAACATTAATTGGCTTTTCAAGTTTTATCTACCCTGTACTAAGGCATTAGCTTGTAATTGTCGAAAGGAAGACTGTTTAAATATGAAAAGAAATCTGGAGAACTTCGGAAGCCATTACTGTCGGGCCAGCTGTTTGGTAGAGAGGAGAAAGAAGGTCGCACATGAAATTAATATCATTTCTTCGAGTTGTTTTGCTCATCATTTGTCCTTGAAAATGATATTTCAAACACTGAACCAAAAAAAGAAAGTGATATTTCAAACAGGCCACTACTTGTATTTTTTTTCATTTTCACCTTGAATTTGAATCCTTTATTTGTTTATGTTTGGATGAACCAGGTCAAGCTCTCGGAGCCAAATCCTTTCCACCACCCTTCCTGGCCCCAAACACTCAAGCTGAGGTGTCTCTCGGGGGAATGAATTATGCTTCTGGGGCTGCCGGAGTTATGGATGAAACAGGGTTTTTGTTTGTGAGTACAATACATTATGTTAGTTTGATTATAACTAGAAAACGAAATTCAACAATAAGAGAACTTCTATGCAGATTGGAAGAATTCCACTTCGGGAACAAGTATATTACTTCGAGCAAACTAGAAATTTTATGGTGAATACGATGGGTGAAAATCGTACTAGGGAATTTTTAAAGAAGGCAATCTTCTCTCTTACAATTGGGTCCAATGACATACTGAACTATGTCCAACCATCGATCCCATTTCTTGGACATGAAAAGGTCTTCCCCACAACATTCCTAGATTTCATGATCTCCAACCTCACCATTCAACTTAAGGTAAGAATATACAACTTCTCACACCATCAACAATTTTCCTTTAATGGGTTGTGACAGTGTAACTCTCTTGATAATATATATTATCTATATTATATTATATTTTTATATATTACATATTATAATATATAATATATTAAATATTAGCAAAAAAAAATACTCTCTTGATAATATAAATATAGACACACACATATATACACATACATACACATAGTTCCAAAAACAATTTTCCTAAAGTAAGAGAACAAATATCAACAATAACATGACTTTGAGTAATTATTCAAATGTTTGTCTTTATTTTTAAAATGAGAAAGTTTTGTAGAATTAAAATTTGAATTTATCACCAACTTACATAAATAATAAAATTTAAATTGAAAATATTTCCTATTATTTAGCATTTTCTATTAATAAAAGTGAATTCTCTTGATAAAACATAAAATCACGAACAATTATTAATTGGTGATGCTTTCTTTATTTTTTTTTATTTTTTGCGTAGCGATTGCATGAGTTGGGGGCTAGGAAGTTGGTTGTTGTTGGGGTCGGACCACTTGGCTGCATACCTTTTGTTCGAGCAATCAACCTATTGCCAAGAGGAAAATGCTCGGGTGAGGTGAATGCATTGATCCAAGGCTATAATGAGAAGTTAAAACACCTTTTGAACCATTTAAATCAAGAGATGGGACCTGAAGCGATCTTTGTATTCGCAAACTCCTACAATGTTTTCATGAACATCATTGCTAACAATCGCCAATTCGGTTAGTTCAAACACTTTATCTTTTTATTTTGTACATGAAATCATTAAAAATCAACCAATAATAAATAGGCTATTCAATTTGAATATAAAATCACAAAAAAATTCTTAATATGGAATAATATCGTTTGGCAATTTTTACAAAACTGCTTTTCCTATAGGTGTTCATGGGCTGGGTTGAGCCTAGGTTATATATTAATAGATTATATATAAGCTCGAGTTCGGTCCAACCAAATCATTTGGGCTTGAATCTAAGCTTAGGCATTTTTATATAATTTATTATTCAAGTTCAAATCCAACCCAGCCTGATTTTATTTTATTTTTTTTACATTTTGATTGTTTTGATTATTTTGTTTTTTTATTATTTTATTCCATTTAAAATTATTTTGATTTGTCAAACTTTACAGGTTAATTTTCATATTAAAAATATATAATGTTTATTAATCATTAACATTATAAATACATATAATTACATTATATTTAATAAAATAAATAAAAAAAATTAATATTAATAATGTTTCAGCCAAGCCAAGCTGGGCCTAAGTCTCCAAAGACAAAGCTTGAGTCTGACCTGAAAATTCATTAGACATATATATTTTTTTTAAACCCGTTCATTGAGCCTATTTTTTTGTTCAAGCCTATTAATTAATCAAGCTAAATTTCGAGTTTTAACGGTCTACTCAACGCTTGGATAAGTCTATGCTTTATCTACCTCTTTTTTTACCTAGAACCAATTAATGCATGCTCCTTAGACCTTAATTATATTTCCGAAGCAGAAATGCCGACAGCTTTGGTAAATTTATGTGTTCGGACGTTTCTAGGTTTTGAGAATGCTGATGAACCGTGTTGTGGTGGGTATTTTCCACCGTTCGTTTGCTTTGAGAGTCGTGATGCAAACACAAGCACTTCAGCTTTGTGCGATGATCGATCCAAGTATGTGTTTTGGGACGCATATCACCCCACCGAAGCTGCTAATCTTATCATTGCAAAACAGTTGGTTGATGGGGATGAAAGCAGTTGCTTCCCAATCAATATTCGCAAGCTTTATAACTACAATTCCTTGTGACCTGCTGAGAAAGTCACCTAGCAAGAGCAGAAAGATTCACCGTGTTGTAAAAATAATTGAAACTTTTAATGCATGTATTTAATGCTTGAGGACTGCTGTCTGACAATGGAGTCTTGATAACTATTCACAGTTTATTTTACCTTTGGAATTCCTTTTTTCAGTTTCCTACCTAGAAATAATACCATATCCTAGTTAACAATAATACAGTGAGATACAGCAAAAGTAACTCAAAGTCAACCATTATTTTTCTGACACAGCAATTAAATCCGAAGAGAAAGTCAAACTCAAATACACCTCCACCTCCCAAATCCTACTCGTTGCTTCTCGTTTTGATATTTCACTTTTTCTATCTGGTTTCCACAAATAACTCATCCATCATAAATGAATCATTCTCTCAAGCTTCTCTTTATTTTTGTCTTAACTTTCAGTAACCGCTGACTTGCTGTACTGTATGGGCCATATGGCCTATGTTGAAATATTCAACTAGAATAATGAATGAAGAACCAAAAGTCATGAATTGCATGCAGAGAGAAAAGGAGAGATCAGCATGTGATTTATTCGGTGGCTTCATTGTTTCTTCTCTCTGTTCCAGAGAATCTCAACAGTTTCACTTTTCAGAAGTGCATGTGGGTGGTTAGAGTTTAGCCGGCTGGCAAAGGCTAGGATTCACAGCTCCAATATCAACGGATGGAAGCGCAACTGGGCTTTTCTAATTTTGGGTGGACCTTGCTATTTTGTATTGGGTTATTTGTTATTTTCTGTCAACCTGACTAGTGATGAGTCATTCTGGGCTATTGGCCCACAAGTAAACCCAGTTTAAAATTCAAACGATATAATATTTTGTTAATTATTGTTATCGAGTCTACATGCAGGCAACCAAAATTTAAAGAAACGACAACAGAAGTGACCCATTAATGTTACAACAAGTAACTTGTTAGCAATTTAGAATGCTTTTTCACAAATTTCATCAATACTAGGAAAAACATACATAAATTTTGGCTATTGTCATTCTCATGAACATCAAGCTTAGTGTGTTCGATATTTCCCAAATATTATAGAAAGATTTCTCATCATTGTTACTAATCGCAATAATAGCAGCAAGTTTCTCTATTTGGAATGCCAAGTCCATATCTAGAACATCTAAGTGAAATTGAACTAATTACTCACACCAATCAGAAAAATAAAACCATTAAGTATAGAAACAGATCAGGCATGTGAAGCAGTGAGATAAGAACTTGAACTAAAAAATACAATAAAATGCTAAGACATAAATGTAACAAGTCATAAATATGAACGCATAAAACATAATTAAATTTCATATAAGAATCATATACCTACATCGAATATCAATTTTGGGTGATACTGCGACATACACAAATAAACTATAATGATGCTTAAACAATATAATTAACGCAATTTGATAATTAAATATTTTGTATTTAAACAAGTTTGTTATATTTGAATATATAAAACAAATTTAAAGTAATAAATTAATTACTATTGTCATATTCATAAATTAATTACATTGTTATAATTGGGTGATCATGCCTTATAATTATGAACTTTAATTTTTTTTTTGGTTCACCATGATATTGGTACGAAGTATCCACCGCCAAAAATAGTGACTAATTTCCGTCGGAAATCCTGAGCGCACACAAAGTGGATAGTCCCCTCCCAGCATGGTCTGCTCCATACCCAAGGCCAGGAATTATGAACTTTAATTACTCACTCTAAATAATATACAATCATATTATTTTCATTCATTAGTATCTTTAATTTATGAGTAATTGAAAAACTATCATTTAGAAACCTTAGTGCTTTGTCACTTTGATGAGTAATAAACTATCATAATGCATGAATATCTAAATTAATTTGAAGAGATATTAAATCATAATTAGCAAATAATTAAACATCAATTTTTTTGATAAAACATATAAATATACGAAATTATTATATTAACAAAATCAGCGAATAATCATAAAATAATTAAGCAATATTTTCTCAATATTCATAAATTATTCATAATAATTTATAAGAGATCAATAATTTACCTATCATGAAGTCGCATATATGTAATTGTATGAATTACTCACAACGGTAAGCCTATCAGGGCAAGACCTTTCTCCGAGAGAAGTAGAGAACAAAACATAAAACGATTAAAACAATAATAGTAACTTTACGGCCCTATCAAGAAAGTCATGAATACAAGACGGAAAATTTCAATCTCAATTTTTCTTAATTTAATAGCCTACTTATCATAATTATGTACTTCATCAACGCATCATCATTAGTTTCAAGGTAAATCTTGCCATAACAAAAACACAATTAATTGTGACCGTTTATAGGCTTTAAATAAGGTGTCTTAAGTATATGGTTCGAGAATCATTATAAATTTCAGACATGGACCCGTTAACATTAGCAATAGTCTAAACATCAAATCATATAATTTAATAAATAAATTAATCATTTAAAGAGAAAATAATTAGTTTTTAAAATCGATTGTTCTAATATCACATGTAAAAATTTTCAATGATATTATACAAACTTCTCATAATTGCATAAACGCTAATTCCCAATTATAAAGATCTTTGAACTTAATGATTTTCATTGTACAAAATTAATACGCAAAAAAATACAATCAATTGTTAGTAAATCAAAACATTAAATTTCTCTCTTTTTCGTAACGTCTCTTTGCATTTTTTTTATGAAGGAAAATACGTACTATACTAATTTACGATAAAGAGATTATCAGTTTTAATAGAATCTTAATCAAAAGAAATTACCTCTTATGAAAGTGCGATTATCTTTTATAAAATTATCATTTTTCAAAATTGAAAAAAAATTTAACAATTTTTATATAATATACCATCAGTAGAGTTTTTTAACTTTACAAGCAGAGTTAAAATGTTGATACATATCCATCAACACCACTTGTAAAATAAAAAAACTTCACTAATTATATATTAAATATTAATCTTTATTTAAATATCTCTTTTTATTAAAATAAGAGTTACGTGTAATGCATCAATTTTAAATTTACACTATGAATCAATTATTATTTTTTCCAATATTTAACAGTATTTTTAAATACACTTAATTTTTTGGATGATTTTAAAATATATTTTCTCAAATCAATATAAGATAATCAAGATTTTACTTTCAGATTATTCTCCATAAAATTCAAATCCTGATTGAATTAACTCCTTGTGAATAACCAATTTATCTTCTAATATAAAAAAATTCACGTGACTCACAATTTGACTCTTGAAATAATAAACCAGAGAAACTGACAAAGATCACAGGTACACAGAAAAATTAGAACCTAAAATCTTTTTCTTATATCACTAAGAAGTCCTGCATGAGACAATTTGTCAGATTGACTGCAAACGTATTAGGTTTCTTTTCTGGCTGATCTCTGAAAGTCTAAAAGAGAAGTGCCAAAATCAAGCCGCAGCGCTAGAAAGAATGACACAGCTTTCGGCCAAAAAGATTTCTGAAATCCTTGACCAAACCATGTGAAACATTCCTCTCCCAATTCGCAATCACATGATGCAAATATGCATGGAATTAGGCACAATGATAAAATTAGCCCTTAATTTATACAATAAGTTTCATTTAAGTCTTCGTTCTTTTATCATTGATTCGTTGTCAATTGAACCTAGTATTTTTCTGTCAAATAAAGATGGAAAATGCTGATGTGATTGGTTCAGTTAACTCACAAATCTTGATATCCACATCATCTAATTTATCCACATGCATATCAATATGCATGAGTTATTTTGGATGATTAGCGATTTAATATCCTTTTTTTTTTGTTCAAATTCAATTTATTTGATGTAAAATAATGGATTGAGAACTCAAAGTCTGATGATATGAAACTTCTGGTATAGTTTCATGAGTACTTATACCATGGAATTATGGTTGTGGCCTTCGGCCAGTAACTAATGAAATTGTTAAACTAACCGCAGCTTATCTTCTGATGAGCCTCAGCTTTAGAAGGAGCCGTGCCGTGACTTTGTAGGTAGAGACAAATCTTACATTATACAAAATCAAATACTCCAGCCATTAATTACGGTATCCAAAGTTCTTAATTAACACACTGTTTGTAAGACTGATCGGATTTCGTTCTCTGTTTTATATGTTAAAAAAGACTTTATCGACTCGAGAATAATAATTTTAATGTTTTTGTGTCTGTATCAAGGCTCCGAGGTTTCCTATACCTTTCGGATAAAGTTTCAATATCGTCCTCAGAACAGATCGTCCAAATTTACGCAGTTGATCCCGTGAGCTGCATGAATCTTTCTTGTGTCTCTGTCTCTCAATGTCAAACGAACTCCCAACTCTCTGCTTATTATTTCTCTATAAATGACTTACCTGCCAGGACACATTTCCCACACCACCAGTATTCTCAGAAGCTAGCCTCGATAAAAATGGCTGCTGCTAAATTTTCATTAACAATGCAGATTCTTTGTTTGACTCTTTTCTCCCTTACCTTATTTTGTACTGCCTTCACTTCCCGAGATTACTCTGATGCTCTTGAAAAGTCTATTCTCTTCTTCGAGGGACAGCGGTCTGGCAGATTACCGCCTAACCAGCGCCTCAAATGGAGGGGAAACTCCGGTCTGTCTGATGGTGCTTCCTACCATGTATGTATAACCATAGTTTCTAAAACTGTTTTGCCATTTATTAATATTTAGATCAGTGACCATCGATAGAATTGAGTGATTTGGGTTGTTTTCTTTGCGTGGAATTCAGGTGGACCTCGTGGGTGGCTATTATGATGCTGGAGATAATGTCAAGTTTGGCCTCCCAATGGCCTTCACAACAACAATGTTGGCATGGAGCGTCATTGAATTTGGCAGCACAATGCAGAATCAGATTGAGAATGCAAAGGCTGCCATTCGTTGGGGTACAGATTATCTTCTAAAAGCAGCTACAGCCACCCCTGGAACCCTATATGTTCAAGTGAGCAAAAAGCCAAAACCTATTCTAATTAATGCTTATAACATAACCTCCACAATGACTCAAGCATGCAACCTACCACCATTGAGTCATTGACAAATCCAAGAATGAAACTTCGAAAGATAACAGCTTATTACAATAGTGCTAATTGCTGTGAATGTGATGCTGCAGGTGGGAGATCCAAACATGGATCACAAGTGCTGGGAGAGGCCAGAAGACATGGATACCCCACGCAATGCGTACAAAGTGTCTACTCAGAACCCGGGATCTGATGTGGCAGCCGAGACAGCAGCTGCATTGGCTGCAGCTTCAATAGTGTTCAAAGAATCCGACCCTTCCTATTCTGCCAGACTGCTTCAAACAGCCAAGAAGGTAAAAAAAATCCATAAAATTAATTACTAGCAATCTATTTGTTTCATTTTCCTGTTTCCATCCCCTCCGTTTGCAAAAGGCTAATTCTGTTTATGCAGGTATTCGATTTTGCAGACAGATACCGAGGCTCTTATAGTGACTCTCTAAACTCAGTGGTCTGCCCATTTTACTGCTCGTACTCTGGATACCAGGTAAGAAATAGATACCATTTGCTTCTTAATTCGTTGAAAATTGGAAGCTGACAATGATTATTAACCAAAATGTTTTACAGGATGAACTTCTCTGGGGTGCATCATGGATTCATCGAGCTTCACAGGACAAATCATACTTATCTTACATCCAATCCAATGGCCACACGATGGGATCAGACAATGATGACTACTCCTTCAGTTGGGATGATAAGAGAGCTGGAACAAAGGTCCTTCTGTCCAAGGTATTTTCCTGAACCTCATCTTCTTCCTCCTCCCCTAGCAGACATCAAGCGAAAGCTTAACCAAGTTTGGGTGATTTTAACAGTATTTCTTGGAGAAAAGCACAGCAGAATTTCAATTATATAAATCACATTCAGACAACTACATATGCTCCTTAATTCCAGGATCCGCTGGATTCCAAGCCCAATATACACCAGGTTAACACCATATAGGCCTATCTGTTAATTCTAATTTGCTAATGTATACAAATTGTCTAATCGTACCATATTTTGCAGGGGGACTTCTCTACAAAGCAAGCGAGAGCAATCTGCAATATGTAACTACAACATCTTTCCTCCTCTTAGCATACGCCAAATATCTTAGCGCAAATGGTGGAGTTGTCAAATGTGGGACTTCGACTGTAACAGCAGAGAGCCTCATAGCACAAGCAAAGAAGCAGGTGGACTACATTTTAGGTGACAATCCTGCTAAAATGTCTTACATGGTTGGGTTTGGAGAAAGATATCCACAACATGTCCACCACAGGGGCTCATCTGTTCCATCCATTCGAGCACATCCTGATCGCATCACCTGCAGCGATGGTTTTCAATACCTCTACTCCAGTTCACCCAATCCGAATGTCCTGGTTGGGGCCGTGATTGGTGGTCCTGATAGTAATGACAACTTTGCAGATAATCGAAACAATTATCAGCAATCTGAGCCTGCCACATACATTAATGCACCATTTGTCGGTGCTCTTGCTTTTTTCTCAGGAAAAGCCACTGCAACCTAAACTCAGTCGTGTGTAACAGTGAATGTGAGAAAGAAGAGAAGCTACAGTAGTAAAAGTAGACGCTTCCGTTCCATATTCAAGCTGTTAGAGAATGTTAGTTCCAAGTTTTGAAACTATGGTTTCCATTGTACCAGAGTCAACAATGTGAAGGAAACATCATTGCTCAACTCCTGGCATTGCATAGCAATTAGCAAATCAGGAATACATCGGAATGTGCCTTGAACTATCTAATTTAAAACTTCAGATATGGGTTTTTGAACGAAATATAGACTGGAATTTGGGATTGAAAATATTCCAATGAACTTGGTCAATTCAAGGCCAAATAATTCTGGGTGGTGAAGTTCCAATGAAGCATTTGAAAGAGACCCACACCCTCGTTTTCTTTTTATTCTTTTTTTTTTTAAAGTCCATCGTAGAATTAAGAAAAATCTTTGCATCCCATTTGAATTTTTGACCTAAAACATTTTGTAGAGCTAAGAATTTTGAAACACCCTTTTCAGATTATTGAAATTTGAAATTATCTATTTTCTTCTTCTTTGCTTTTAACGTCTCCCTTTTATCATCCCAAAATACACATATGATCATACGGTACTAGGAACAAAAATAACAGAAACTGTAAGCTTGGATAAAGGAGGCATATATTTGTGAGTTGTTTGAATTTAATTTAATAATTATTTGAGTTTAATACATTTATTTTCGAGTTAATTTCGAACAAGGATTACTTGAATAACAAATCAAGTAAAATTTGAGCATATTAATATATCATTTTAATGACATGTGAATTTAGTCGAACTTTTCTAATATTTTTAATATTTGATTATTAAAAAATGACAAATTAAATCTATCAAATCGAGTTCAAATAATTCGAATTTCTATCATTGAATTTGAGTCTTGAAATTTAAACTTTATCGAATTCAAATCAAATTTTAAATCAATTTGAATCTAATTCGAATTTGATATTGAATCATTTAACTCAAATTGATTACTCTATTATTTTAAAACTCTTGAAGAAAGGTAATGAAGAAACCTGGTAACCAAATGCTCAAAAATGAAAAACAAATTACTCCTAATAATACATATATTTATAAAGCAGATGTCAAACTATAAATTTAGACAGCTCTAAGAACCTAAAAATATAACATTCTGAAGTTTTACCGCAATAATTCAGCAGAAAAAAACCAGCCATCTTGCTTCTGGCAATGTCCTTCTAAGTCCTAATATTGTGATAATTGGCTCCTTATCAACACCTCTCACTTTTTCAAGACTGCTCTGCTTTTGTGAAAGGCTGAAAATGTTCTCATCACAATCACATTAATTAATTAATTAATTAATCCAGTTTTATACCATATTTAGTTTAAGGTAACACTTCAAGATTAAATGCATAAAAAATATGAGATATCTTCATATGTCCAGGGAATTGCACGAGTAGATATTTAAAAATAAAAAAGAATGGATCTAATTTAGAACATAATTAATCTATATAAGATTCTAATTATTAATAAAAAATAGGTTACAAAATTTTGAAAAATTATAAATGAATGTACAGAAAGTACTTACCCCACATTTGGTTGATAGAATTGAGTAAATGGAGAATAGAAAAAATATGCTGTGAAATAGAAAATAGGAAAAATAAAATAAAATATGTATTATGGTATTTGGTTTATTGAAATAGAATATAGTAAGAAATAGTATTAATATGTTTGGTTAGTTAAGGGTATATGTTTAAAATAAGTTCAAAAAACCATTTTACTTGTTTATTAAATTAATTTTAAGTTATTATATCATTAACTATAATTAAATAACAAATTAATTGTATTAATAATTACTAATTATCACTTATTTATTAACTTAAAACTTTTAATTATTGATAAAGTATTAATTATTAATTATCACTACTTAATTATTAATTAATTTCTTCTTGTATTATTAATATTAAATAATAAAAAACTATTATTATTCATAATTAATAAAAATAAAAAAATTAACCTACAATTAAAAAAATTAATTTTTTTTCTTTTATCTTTCCCGCCCCCCATTTTTTCTTCATTTTTCTTCTCCCTCATCCCCTCCTTATCAGAGTATCATTAAATTATTTAATAGTAGTAGTCATATATTTTAAATTTAATTGAAAAAGTATAATATTAAATAATAATATTGTTTAGTAAAATAATAATTAATTATATTAGATAACAGTTGTGAGAACCGTGATTTTCTTAAAATATATATGTACTCAAGGTGTGATTTATGTGTATGTGGTAAAAACATGTACTTCAAGGAAAAGCTTAGAATATATAAAACTACTATGGTTCATATTCATAGAAAAGAAGCCTTCAAGTAGAACGTATATTGTACACTAATACAGTATATGCAACGTATGTGTATACAAGGAATTTAAATACGTAAGCCTTGGGTAAATAGAGATATATCCAAAAAATAAGGTGTGTAAATATATATAAGTATATATATAATTATAAGTTTAAATTAAGATGTATATGTATATGTATATATATATATATATGTGTATATATCTTGTAAAAAAATAAAAATATAATAATTAAAAAAAAAAGAAGAGAAGTTGGAAATACAAAAAATAAAAACATATATATATATATATATATATATACACACATGTATAATAAAAAAATACATAAATAAATAAATAAGTCATATAATAATACTAAAATAAAAATAAAATAAACAATAAAATATATTTGTTTAAGAGTTGATAGGAATTTTCCCATCAACCATCTAATCCCGTCAGGCACCATCATTTCTCCCTTTTCCTTTTTATTTTACTTAACACAATTCCTCCACTAACTCCACTCTTTTCCCGTTTCTCTTTTCCTCTACTCGTCCCTTTCATCCCATTTCTTGGCTGTTCTTTCCTTCTCTGCCATCCGACCATCACACCATTTGAAGATGGTTGAAGACTGAAGCTGCATCGAGCAACAGGAGCCGTATGGAGTGCCAGATCTGACGTGAATAGAGGGCATCATGTGTGACATTTTACTGCATAATAAAGGCTGAGAATAGAGGCAGTACAAGGCACTAGAATGAGGCATTTACGTGGGTGTTAGCTGCTGGAATTAGATGCTTGAAAATAGGGGTAAGGAGGCTGATTAGGGGCTGAGTTTAGGACACGATCAAGGCTGGATTTATTGGTGTTTCTAAAAGCTGAATTGGGACTGATTAAAGGAGTAAAAAATAGAGATTTCTAGTGATTTTTGGTACAAGAAAACAAAGGGATACTTGAGGTAGTAGGGTAACCGAGGTAGAGGCTGAGCACGGGACTTGAAAGGGGCAGTATGTACGAGCAAGATGGGGTAGGAAGAAGGCTGGACAGTTGACTATCGACTGGGTTCTTTTGTGAAGCCAAAAACAAGGCTGTTTAGCGGGGTTAGGAGGGTGTTTTCTTTGGTGCCAAAGTGGCGTTGGAATAAAGAAGAAAGGAAGTCCAAGGAGATCCATAACTCAATCTTGAAAATCAATCTGAGCTTGGCGTTTGGATAATCGGTGAGCTACATTCTACTTGCTTGAGAATAGAGTAAGAAAATAAAGAAAAGAAAAAAGAAAAGAAATAAAGAGAAAAGAAAAAGAAGGAGAAAAGAAAAGAATTAAGAATAAAGGAAAAAAAAAAGAAATATATTTTTATATATATATAAAGATGTAGAAGATGAGAAAACTAGATTTTTAGAAATTATATTATATTAGTGTTAAATATATATATATATAAATATATATATATATATATATATAAAATAGAAAGAAAGGAAATAAGCATATATATATATATATATATATAGAGAGAGAGAGAGGGAAGAAGATGAATTTGAGAAATTGAATTACATTAATGTCTAAGTGTGTGCATATATATATATATATATATATATATATGTACTAAGTTGGAATCTAAATTTTTATAAGTATATAGAGATGGGTTAGGCATGATTAAGTTGGACTTTTCTGAATGTGTAGCACGACGGAAGGACGGCAGACACGGTCTAGTTGGACGCGGGACACTCTCGAACTGAGCTTCGCCTTAGGTAAGACGTTTATATAAAGTAGAAATAGGATTATCCTGTATAGGATTGAATCTTACAATAGAATGAATTGAACACCTAGAGATTGAATATAACGAAATGAAATGTAGGTATGATATTCGACTTAATAAAGTACCAAGGTGAGAGACATTGATCGGAAGTGAATCGATATGGTATAGGTTCATAGATATTATGAGATGAAATGATAAACATTCATGCAATTCATGAGCATGTCATTTTATGGTCTTATTTCACTTTCTTGAATTTTATTGCCATCAAGCATGACTTATTACTATACATGAAAAACTGAAATGATTTATTCTTATAATGTTTACAAGAATATTTTGGATGCTTGAATGGCTTTGAAAAGAATGAAATGATAGTTTTCACATATGTACGTGTATACATGTAAATGATCTTCAGAAAAGCATTACGTACATTAAACTATTTTTATACGAAAGATTGAATTGCTTTATGAGACTATAGGCACCCTAAGAGAATTAAATTCAATAAAGCATAGTGGAAGCCGCCTAATTGGAGATTACTCATTAGGCATAGAAGCTTGTTCGACAATAGTCGTGGACAGGTCTCAGTCTTGCTTGATCAATGGGACTGAGAGATATGAGGTCTATGGCCATAGATAGCGCCCTAGCGGTTTCCAGGGGACGATGATATGATTCTTCACTGCTAGCTACAGTGAACTAAGTCTTTATTGATAGAGAGATAGGGATCTAGCCTAGTCTCAAATGATATGAAATGAAGTTTAGAGTATGGTTTTAAAATGAAAATGAAAATGAACTCTAAACTCGATATTGATTTACAGTATAAGAAATGCATTTTGATGCTATATGTGATATGAAATATACTTCAAAAGGCATATGTGATATGAAATGTATTTCAAAAAGTATATGTGATATGAAATGTGCTTCAAAAGGTATATGTGATATGAAATGTATTTCAAAAAGTATATGTGATATGAAATATACTTCAAAAGTATATGTGATATGACATGTATTTCAAAAAATATATGTGATATGAAATGTGCTTCAAAAGGCATATGTGATATGAAATGTATTTCAAAAAGTATATGTGATATGAAATATGCTTAAAAAAGTATATTTGACATGAAATGTAAAAGCTTGCATATTTCAAGCATGCCTTAAAAGAACACATGAAATGTATTGATATTTCACATGCCTTGAACTGTTGAAAAGAACATGTAGTATATGTTTTATGATTGTAACTACTTCATTCATAATAACATGTTCAAGATCATATTATGATTTCAAGACTTAGACATCTCATGATATGTTGAAGCATAATAGGATTGAGTTGGAAAGTATAATATGTAAATGTTGCATGAGGAATAAGAAAACAATTAATAATGAACTTTCCTCTCATGACATCATGCATGGCATTAGAACATCATAATTCTAACTTTGCACTTATATAAATGACTTACTGAGTCTTGCTCATTAAACGCTATTTAAATTTTTCAGATTAAGCACGGAGTTGGGAGAGTATTTCAGAGCTTTCCGAATTAGTCCCAAGCCTGAAATATAGTCCCAACTCTCCAAGGAGACTTTTGTCAATATTTTGGGTATACACACTCTTCTTTTGCATTTAATATCGATTCAGGCTGTTTTTGATTCAGTACTTAGATGGGATGTTATCTGATATAGAGAATAGCATCTAGACTAGCAATGATGAAGTATGGAATGTTGATTTTGCATGAGTATGGATTGTGGATTGAATAGCATTAACAAGTGACCAAGTAGAAAAAATATGAACCATAAGATGAAATGTCATGATATGGAAATGAACTTGGTCATAGAAATGCTAGAATATAATCAACTGTTATTCTGGGAAGCATAAGCTGGATATTTCTTGTAATCTTTATGCAGGAAAATAACCTGGGTAAAGTGATAAAAATAGGCGAGGGAGTTAACGTACCGAAACAAAATTCACTGCATTGCACTTAGACAAAACAAATATAGGAAATTGAAAAATTTAGCCCTAATTTCTTCGCATCCGTATAAGTAAGAGGTGCCGTAGCGACCTTCGGGTCGTGACAACAGTACTTAACAATAGTATTAATTATTAACATATCAAAAATATAATAAATTATATTATTTAAAATATATAATATATATTCAATAAATTATTATATGAATTCAAATAATATTATAGATTATTTATTAATATAATTTATATTTAATTACTTTTTACGTTTTCAACTTTTCTACGTTGAAATAAATATATTAAATTTAAAATATATATTTTTAATTAGGATAATTATTCCATACACCATCGGTGAAGTTTTTTTACTTCACAAGCGGGTTAGGATCATGACACATGTCCTATTTTATTTATTTATTTATTTTTTAAAATATTTTTATAGGATATGTGTCACGATCCTAACACCGCTTATGGAGTAAAAAAAACTCAACTGACGATGTATGTAATAATTATCTTTTTAATTAAATAATATTTTATATTAAATTTAATATTATTTTTTAAAAATTAATTTATTTTATTTTATGTTTTTATTATGAAAATATATTAATATTATATTTAATATATAAAATACTGTTCACTTGCTTATGAACAGTACTAGAAATTAAAACATGTTTCAAAAAACAATGGAAACAAAAAATTTTGGTTTCCAACAATTTTAAAAATTTTTATTTTCATTTTCATTTTTTGAAAGCAGAAACATGTTGCTAAATATGTTTTCTGCTGCTGTTTTTCAAAAGAACTGAAAACAAAAACAAAAAACATGAATAAAAAACGATACCAAACGACCCCTTAATATCCCTTCAACACAAAAGAGAAATGTTAGGGACAGTCACATTTACAGTCACATTTTAACATTCTTACTTTTATTTGGCGAAGTCACTTCTTAGTTTTACTTAAAGACTTGTTACCAACTATTATAAGTTACTTGGAAAGTATTTTTAAGTATTTACATACTTCTACTTTTTAACCTTTCACATAGGTAACTAGTCTTCACTTAAAATTAAAAAATAATGTGATCCAATAAGATTAAAAGTATTAAAATATGATTATAAAATAATTGTCTCTACTATTCCCCTTATGAAAAATGCTATTGTATAATAATATGTTACGCTTAATGATTACCATTAATTTTTTATGATTTTTTAAACGATAACATCATTTTTTTAATTTTTTAAATATTTTTAATATTTTTAATTAATACGTAATATGTAATCATTCCTTTTCTCACATTAATATTACAAAATATAAACTATATACCTACAGCTTTACAAAATTTAAAATATATATCTACGACTTTTATCAATTAAATTTTTTTAATTATCTAAAACTAAAAGGTAACATCTATATCTATCTATATTAAAATTTTTAATGTTCTCCATTTTTATTATATAAATTGAATGTAATCATTCATTTTTTTTCATTGATGCTTAGTACTTATTGATCTTAAGAGTCAAAAAATGAAAATTCTACTTTTTGTATTTATATTATGTAAACGAGATTCTGGCATCAAATTTCATCACACATCACATAAAATATTAGTATCAGATGAGATTGCAATGTTTATAAATAGGACACCTTTGTTAGAGATTAAAGAATTGTTTACAAAAACACTATTCAAGGTATTAAGATTAACATAAATTTTCAATGATAAAATATATAGCAACATAATTTTAAAATATATCTGATTTAGCATGTATATTGTTATTAACTATTTTTGTATTTGTGTTTATATATATATATATATATATATATATATATATATATATATATATATATATATATATATATGGAAGATCATAAAATTAAGTTGATGCAACTTTTGGTTTGTATTATATGTCATGTAGGCACAACAAAAACTATTAGAAATTGATGAAAAATTTAATTGTTCCTCTTGTAATGTTGATGTCCCTAATCCAATTCTAAGGTAAATAACAATTATATTTATTTTACTTAAAACAATAAATAGAAATTATTCAATGATGATGATAAAAACATTTTATAATTTTCATATATATAACTTAATTTTAGCATTTTGTATATATTATAGATACAAGTTGAATGTTGAGGCATTTAATGGTTCTAGAAAAGCGATGTTTGTACTTTCAAGAAGCTAATAATTTAATTAATAAAGATGTTGACAATATATATGAAATTTCACTTAAAGTTTTGATTAGTTAACAATTATTTTAATATCGTCCAATATTCAATTCAATTTAATGATATGTCTATGAACATGATTTAAGAAAATAGAGATTATAAGAATTTACCGTGTCTAAAATATATCATTTTGATCATAAAATTAAATGTCGAAAATTATTGAAACAAGTATGTATACATTTATATAATATGATGATCTTTGTTATATTTTCATATAAAATATGTTATATCTGAAAATTAAATTACATATTAGTATTTTATTCATGTCTTTTATTTTATCCGTGGAATCTATTAGATCATCAAGTAAGGTGATACATCATTCAAAGATAGTAATGAATACTCAATAATCATTTACTACCACTCCTGCTCAACAAGAATTCATTGAAGAATCTATATTTAAAAAAATTTGTATACAAAATTGATTTTAAGACGAAAAAAATTTCAATCTCTTCGAATCAAAAACATATTGAAATTTTTTATATACTATTTTCATTCAATAAATTACAATATGAATTTGATTAAGCTTTTACAAAATTTACATAATTATATCCAATATATAATTTTTGTATTACTGAAAAAATATTAAATTTACATATGTTGTCTTTTTATAAATATAATAATTTATATTATGAAAATTCCAAAAATTATATATTATTAATGACTTTATTATTTGATTAATGTATTTTCGTGTATAGTATGAGTTTAAAACTAATTATATCAAAATACTAGAATTAATGATATTTCCGTTAGATTTTTTGATTTTCGTTACTATTGCACACTAATAAAACTTAACGGCATTAGGGCGGGAGTTAACGAAAATGTTCTTAATTCTATTGTTTTGAAACGTTTAGGATTAATTTTCATGCAATTGAACGTTGAAGACTTAATTTTATTTTGTGACAAACATGAAAGACATATTTGAATATTAAGATTTTTTTATATAATTAAAACCAAAACAGCGCCTAATTTCGTAATTTCACAAAGCATAAAATTCTCAATAGTACAATCCCATTCCCAGCACAAGAAATTCTAAACCTACCCCTGTTGTTACTCTTTCTACCCAACCTCTTCACGAAATTACTGTTCATTACAGAAGAAAATGAGGTATAAATAGCAGAAAATGAGGTATATTTAGAAATCCTCTCCCAGCACAAGCAAACAAACACGCAAGAAACATTTCCTTGGTTCAAGTGTTAAACATCCCAAAGTCGATCATTGGATTGATAATAAAATAAAACCCACCAAAGCCCCGGCAGCCCCAAGGGAACTAAACAAGGAAATGAAAATCAGCGATCTAATTCTATTTATAGATCTGAATTTCTTTCTCAGATCTACACCAGAGTTTTTCTCATTTCTCCAATGGCGATCTCTCGTTCCGTTTTACTTTTTCTCCTGATCTCTCTTTTTGTTTCTTTTGGTTTTGCTGAGATCCGTTTCACGGAGATCCGATCCGATGCCCGCCCCGTAATCCCCTTCGACGAGTTCGGGTTCACTCACACCGGCCGCGTCGAACTCAACGTCTCTCAGATCGCTCTCTCGGACACCAACCCAGACCTCGACTTGTCCAAAGTCGGATTCTTCCTCTGCACACCTGACGCATGGATGCACGTGCTCCAACGACTCGAGGACGGCGAGGTCATGTGCGTTCTCAATTCCGATCTAGTCAAGGTCGTCTCCGACTTCAAGTCTATGAAGCAGAAGTCCAGAATCGACTCCGTTAACCAAGAAAAGGACGCCGATCAATACACATTCATCTTCGCTAACTGCCTTAATCAAATCAAAGTAACTATGAACGTCCGATCGGCGATGTACAATCTCGACGGCAAGAACAACACCCGGGATTATCTCTCCGCTGGCAAAACAATTCTCCCTAGGGTTTATTTCCTTTTGTCCCTCGTTTATTTCACTCTCGCAGGGATTTGGATTTACGTCCTTTACAAAAAACGACTCACCGTTTTTAGAATCCATTTCTTCATGCTGGCCGTTGTTATTTTAAAAGCGTTTAATCTCGTATGCGAAGCAGAGGATAAGTCATATATTAAACTGCTAAAATCTGAATTGTGATTCTATTGAATGAATTATTTAACAAGGTTACAGATATATATATATACACGGGAAGTAAGGGTCCCAGTTGGGATAACAACATAACAAAATAAGAGGGAGAAAAATAACTAACAAAATGAAAACAAAAGACTAACTCCATATCCTTTGTTACCCCCCTCAAGCTGGAGTAAAGAGGTTGTGGGTCCCTAACTTGCTAAGAAGGTTATGAAAAATAGAAGCAGAAAGTGGTTTGGTGAAAATATCAGCCAGTTGACATGAAGAAACATGGAGCAACCGAATTACACCAGCTGAAAGTTTTTGTCGAATTAAGTGGCAGTCAATCTCAATGTGTTTTGTACGTTCATGGAACATAGGGTTCTCGGCAATGGCAATAGCAGATTTGTTGTCGCAAAAAAGCAAGGCTGGTGATGAGTGGGAAATGTGAAGATCATTAAGTAAGTACAGCAGCCATTGTAATTCACAGGTGAGAGAAGCCATAGCCCTATATTCCGCTTCAGAAGATGACCTGGAAACAATTGGTTGTTTCTTAGACTTCCATGATATGAGAGCATCTCCTAAGAACACACAAAAACCAGTAATAGATCTGCGTGTGTCAGCACAAGCAGCCCAGTCTGAATCACTAAAAGCTTTAAGCTGGAGATCTGAGTTGGCAGGAAAGAAAAGGCCTTGACCAGGACTTCCTTTAACATATCTGAGAACTCATTGTGCTGCTGTCAAATGGATAGTAGTAGGCTTAGCTAAGTATTGAGAAAGTTGCTGGACAGCAAACGACAAGTCAGGTCGAGTATTAGTCAAATACATCAATTTTCCAACAATCCTTCGATAAGGCAAAGGATCTGTAAGTTCAACACCAACAGCTTTAGAGAGTTTTTGAGAAGAAACCATAGGAGTAGGAGTCGGTTTACAGCCCAAAAAATCATGTTCTTGTAAAATCTCTAAAGCATATTTCCTCTAACAAACACTGATGCCTTGCTGGGTTCTAGCAATCTCAAGTCCAAGGAAATATTTCAGTATACCCAGATCCTTTATCTTGAAAGCAGTGGTAAGATAAGTTTTCATCCCATCAATGAGATGGATGTCGTTGCTAGCTAGTATAACATCATCAACATAGACTAACAATGCAATGAAAGAAGTGTTACTGCCCTTCAAAAACAGAGAATGATCTGAGGAAGTCTGTTGAAACCCTTGATCAAGTAAAGCCTGACTAAGTTTATGATACCATTGACGTCCAGCCTGCTTCAACCCATACAAAGACTTCAGTAACTTGCATACTTGGCCTGGCTTGGCATTAGGATAACCAGGTGGTAAAGTCATATATACATCTTCATGAAGATCACCATGCAAATATGCATTATTAATGTCCAGCTGGTGTAAGTGCCATCCTTTTGCTGTTGAGACAGCCAAGAGAGTTCTAATAGTACTCATCTTTGCCACAAGAGAGAATGTGTCAGTAAAATCCACACCAGCTTGTTAAGAATATCCCTTGGCAACCAATCTGGCCTTACACCTTTCAACTTGGCCATCAGCCTTATACTTGATCTTATAAACCCATTTACAACCTATGGGTTGTTTAGTAGCAGGTAGATCAGTAACCATCCAAGTGTTGTTTGCTTGCAAAGCTTTTAATTCAGTCTGCATTGCCTTTCTCCAATGTTCATGCTAAATTGCTTCAGTATATGTTTATGGCTCTGTAAGGGTGGTAATGCCTATAGAAAATGCTTTGTATGGAGAAGAACATTTGTTGTAATTGAGGACAGAAGATAAAGGATAAAGCATACCTGATTCTGAGTTTTCAGAATATAAAACTGGTGATGAATTAGAAGTAACCAAGCTACAATGGTAATCCTGAAGATATGTTGGTGGGACTCGATGTCTAGTTGACCTTCTTAGAGAAACATGTTCTGGATGAATTGAGTTTGACTCAGAAAATGAATTGAGATCAGAACACTGACGTGAGTATGAAGGGTTTATTGTAGCTATAGCATCAGTTGAAGGAGGAGAAATGGATGGATTTATGGTAGCTATAGTATCAGTTGACATATTAGGACATGAGGGAATAACAAAATCTCCTTGAGAATATCCATCAGTATTGCCAAATGAGAAAGGGAAAATGTTCTCATAAAAGATTACATCTCTTGAGATAAAAACAGTCTTAGTTTGTAAGCAGTATAACTTGTAACCTTTAACAGCAGGAGGAAAACCAATGAATATACACTTGGTGGACCTAGGATCAAATTTGGATCGAGGATGAGCTAAGGTAGAGGCATAGCATAAGCAGCCAAAAGTTCTGAGATGGCTATATGTGGGGGCTTTGTTATACAAGAGTTCAAAAGGAGTTTGGTTTGCTATGATAGGTGATGGTATCCTGTTAATAAGATGTACTGCATGACCTATACAATCTGACCAAAAAGACTCAGATAAGTGGGCTTGAAACCGTAAGGACCTAGCCACATTTAGTATATGCTGATGTTTACGTTCAACAATGCTGTTCTATTGAGGAGTTTGTATGCAAGATGTTTGATGGATAATTCCCTTTTCTGAGTAAAAAGAAGGAACATTAAACTCCTGTCCATTATCAGTACGAATGACTTTAACTCTGGTATTGAATTGATTTTCGATAAGAGAACAAAAATTTTGCATTAAGGTTCTTGCCTCTGTTTTGGATTTCATGAAATAAACCCAAGTATGTCGACTATGATCATCAACTATAGTTAAAAAATATCTATGACCATAGAGAGAAGGCACATGATAAGAACCCCAAATATCAATGTGTATGAGTTCAAAACAACTATTAGAAACAGAATTACTCAATGGAAAAACATTTCTCTTCTGTTTGGCAAAGTGACAAATATCACAAGGAGATGTATCTCGTACAGTAATTGTAGGATCTAACTTGTTCAACAGTCTTATTCGAGGAGTTGAAGCATGACCTAATCTATAATGCCATAAATCCCAAGTGTTAGGAACAGTAGTCATATTGGATGTTGAAACATGACTTAAAGTGGAACAACTAGAGGAAGATGAGGGCACAAGTTGGTAGAGACCTTGACTAAGCTTAGCTAATCCAATCATCTTCCAGTTCTTGATATCCTGAATAACACAAAATTCAGGTTGAAACAACAAGAAACAATTAAGAGTTTGGGTGAGTTTACTGACAGAAATCAGGTTAAAAGAAAAAGTAGGCACAAGCAAAACATTTTGTAAAATAAGATCTGATGTAAGTTGTACGGTGCAAACATGTGTAACATCAGCAAATTGACCATTAGGAAGTCCAACATGAGAGTTGAATACAGGTGTATAGGAAAGAAATAAGTGAGCAGAACAAATAATGTGATCAGTAGCACCTGTGTCAAGAATGAAAATAGATTGATGTGGTGATAGGTTAAAGGCATTACCTGATACAGATGTGATTTCAGGTATCTGTGAAGAGGAACACACAAACTTACTAACAGCATTAGCATAAGAGACTGGAGAAGAGTCATTGTCGGCTGAGTGAAGCATCTCCAGCAACTTGTTATACTGATCTTTTATAAATGGGAATGAAGTGAGATCTCGAGGTGCTTGATCAGACACTGAACGAACTTCCTCTGCTTTGGAGGAAAAGGTATCAACATAATTGGATACTCCAAATCGAGATCGTGGCTTGAAACCAGGAGGGAAACCATGTTTCTTGAAACATTTTTCAATGGTGTGTCCCATATAACCATAATGTGTGCACAAAGGTCTCCTAACACTTGAGTTCAATCTCCTTGTGGAAGGACCTCTTGAAGGAAACCGAAACAAACACGCAGCGGAAATAAAACATTCGGCCTCCACCAGGATCGATTCGAAGGGTTGCTTGATTAGGGTTTCGAGATTTTACCTAACGTTTTTCTCTGATTTTTCTTTCGTTGGTCGAGTCACAAGCAACAACTTTTCGTTCCTGCCTCTATGGTATCCACACGAACGGATCTCACAACTCTTGAACGTCTCACGATCAGAAGCCTTAAAGAGCTTTTGATTCCTTATAACCGAATTGCTAGCTTCGATTAAAAGAATGTTTTGTTTTCTGTTTTAAAAAGTGCGGCTATGTTTTAGAAAAACATCCTTTTTATAGGCAGTAAATTTTACCCTAAAATTTACTGCCAAACAGAACTCCAATCCTACTTAGAATATGATTAGTTATATCCCTAATCCAATTCAGAATAGGATTAGTTATATCCTTAATCCAATTCAGAATAGGATTAATTAAGCTCCTCATTGATCCGTTCTAAGTGTGCGACCCAATAGGTTCTCAAAACAATGGCAATGACAAAATTGTCACAGGCAATGAGCGGTATCTAGCAACACATCATTGCTACCCATGTAACGAGAATGTCAATAACTCGACATAACCTTACTCGTGATAGATGTTACCGTGTAGTCTAATCCCTTTAGCCTTTGATGTCTTGATTAGACACAAGTCATGGAATGTGTCACACTTGTATAGTCTAATCAGCGTTTCTTGATTCCTGAGTAGACTAATTAAACAAATAAAATCAATATCTCATATTGACTTATTCGAGCACGGCCATGCATTTCTTAGTCTCACTCTATCAAAGGGCCCAAGACATCACTCTTGTTATATAAGAGGGATAAATTCTATCTTGATCACTCAACATCCCTCTACATAGATCAAGGCATACCCAATTACTACCTTTATAGTCCATCCTGTTACGAATGACATCTAGCAGCATTAAAGTATGCAATTCTCTATGTTGGGATCTCTGATGATCTCAAGTCAAAGGATCACATACACCATCATCACTATGAGAATCGCTTATGACACTCATATAACAATCCATGTAGCGTTCTCATGGAGGGTCGATCAAGTACATAGTTCTCTAACATGTACCTATGTGATGACTTGATATCCTATATCCATGACAATGGTCATCAGTCAACCACATACTAGTCTTATCGTATCATTGTTATCCTTGTTCACAATAATACTTGACTAGGGATATTTTAAGAATAGTGTGTTATTACTATTCTAAGGACATTATCATATAAGATTATATTACGCAGTTATAAGACAAATATAATAATGAACTATAAATAAAAATGTCATGATACATAAAAATGCCAAAGTCAATCATCTAATGAATGGTTCTAAGGGCATAATCCAACACCTCTGCCCAAAGGGTTGGATATAGCCTTGTTAGCAAAAGCAGATGCCTCAACCTTGGAAGATGGAGAAGTGATAACAGAATTGATTTGCCTTTCATGATGAAGCACCATAGCAAACACCTTATTGATAGGAGGCAGAGGTTCGATTAGCAAGATTTGAGATCTAACCACAGCAAATCCCTCATTCAGACCCTTGAGGAAACAAATCACATGATCATTCTCCTGGTAAATCTTAACTGTTTCCAAAGCCTTACAGCTACATTTTGGATTGCATGAGCAGCTTAATATAGGCCGAAGATTCATCAGCTCATCCCATAATACCTTCAGCTGTGTGAAATAATCTGTAACAGGAAGATTATTCTGCCGGAAAGAATAAATCTCTTCTTGGAGTTCAGAAATTCTGAAGGCATCGCCCTGAGAAAACCTTGCCTGCAAATCATTCCATACCTCAACAGCAGTGTCAAACCAAATGACACTCTTAGCAATAGAAGGAGATACTGAGTGTAGTAACCAAGAAAGAACCAGCGTATTACATCTCTCCCATGCCGAGAAGAGTGGATCGTCGCAGAAGGAATTTCCAGAGTGCCATTGACAAACTGAAACTTGTTTTTTGACAACAAAGCCATTTTCATGGCACGACTCCATGAATGATAATTAGATCCAGTAAGAACAGATGAAACAAGGATTAATGACGGATTTTCATTGGAATTAATGAAAAAGGGGTGGAGCGATGAATCTTCAAATCCAGCAGTGTTCGTTGTTGTACTGGATGAGGAGTCGCTTTTCTTGGCAGTGTTCATTGCAAGGTTAAAGACTGTTTGGAAGGTAAGAAAATGATAATCGAGAAAGGAAAAATCAAGTGGCGGGAAAATGGAAATTTAAGAGGCGGGAAAACCTCGGCTCTGGTACCATGCTAAAATCTGAATTGTGATTCTATTGAATGAATTATTTAACAGGGGTTACAGATATATATATATATACACGGGAAGTAAGGGTCCCAGCTGGGATAACAACATAACAAAATAAGAGCGGGAAAAATAACTAACAAAATGAAAACAAAAGACTAACTCCATATCCTCTGTTACGAACCGGAAGTGCCCATGGTTGGGATGTTTTGTTTTACATTTTCAGTTTCTTAAAAGGAATCACGCTGTTTACGCTGATTGTTTTGATTGGTACCGGGTGGTCGTTTTTGAAACCTTACTTGCAGGACAAGGAAAAGAAGGTTTTGATGATTGTGATTCCACTTCAGGTTGTTGCTGTTGTTGCCCTGGATGTTTTTGATGAGACTGGACCTTACGGTCAGGATTGGATCACGTGGAAGCAAGTGTTTTTGCTTGTTGTCGTTGTTTGCTGTTGCGCAGCGCTATTTCCCATTGTTTGGTGGATTGAGAAATTACGTGAGGCGGCTAGGACGGATGGAAAAGCTGCAGTGAATTTGATGAAGTTGACTCTCTTTAGGCAGTATTACGTTGTGGTGATCTGTTATATTTACTTTGCACGTGTTGTGGTTTATGCTTTGGAGACAATTACTTCATATAAGTATCTTTGGACCAGTGTGGTGGCCGGGGAGTTGGCCACACTCGCGTTTTATGTGTTTACAGGGTATAAGTTCAGGCCAGAGGCACATAACCCATATTTTGTGATTGATGATGAGGAGGAAGAGGCTGTAGCAGAGCAGTTGAAGCTTGAAGATGAGTTTGAATTGTGATAGCATTCGTTGAGAAAAAAAATATTGAGAATGATTGAAGAAAATGGTGCAGGGGATCAAACTGGGACAGTTGAGTTAGAAGCCTAATCATTATATTTGGTATGAACGGTAAGAAAAAACTGTGATAATTAATGCTTGTTTTTACTTGTTTTGCTTTTTTTTTTTGAAGTTTGTAGGATAATTTTAAACTTTGATGCACCTTTGCAAATTTGATAGCTTATGTAAATGTAACTACAAATACAAAAGTTATGCACTTACTTTTTGTTCGACTCCTTGTTTATTCATTATTCATTCTGGGAATATGTTCTGAAGCATAGCTGTTGTAGCAATCACTTGAGGGGCACATTCTTTGGTTGACTTGTAAATTGATATACGTTACTAGTTATAATAAATTCATGTATGTATCTAGAAGTTGCATTGGTCATTCACTTGCCAAGAACCAATTACAAAATGAAATGCTCATTTAGTGAAGAGGGGTTGCCGTACTACGGCAGTACTTCCTGGAATATATGTAGTGCTGCATTACTTTTAGCAGCTTTTTTATATTATTTTTTTTATCCAAAGCAGCTTTTTTATATGTGTGAAGTGATTGTAATAAAACAAATGTGCTTTCAACTGAGACCTAGTCATAGCATGCCTACTTTAATGAATATGAATTATGAGATAGCTATCTACTGAATCTGAAATCCAATTTCGAAGAGCATTCCAATTTGCATATAGCCACTTGGAAGCACTGATCCATTTACTGTAGCGTACATTCCACCGATGGGTAAATTTAGGCAAACAATTATTTGCCTTCCCTGACAGAAACTGTAAAGGAAAATTGGAAAATCTTGAATGAAAAAAAATGTTCAAAATTGAGGCAATACTTTTAGGTTTGAGTTTTTTTCTTCTGATTTGATAATATGATATGAAGAAAGAGGGGTCTAATCTTTAATCTTCATCTCTTTTGATTAAAAAAAAAATTAATGGTGATACGGATTAGCTAGGGAAAATGTTAGCCAAAATTAGGTGTTATTAGATATTGCTTTAGGTGGTTCTGAAAATGTTAATATGCAGTTTCGACAATGGCTAAGCAGCCTAAAAATAGGAAGAGCACTAGTGAGGTTAAGAAGGCTAGTCTCAAATAGGCATAAGAGATGAATATATATATATATATATATATATATATATTGATGCAATGTTGGAGCAACAAGTGAATGGAAACAAAGTTGATGGCACATTTACCCTTCATGCTTATGACAACATGGTAAAAATATTGATTGAAAAAGTTAATTTCCCATTCGATAAAAATCATTTGAAAAATCGTTTGAAAACTCTCTAGGCAAATTTTAGTAAATGTTTTGATTTGTTTAATTGTTTGACTAGGTTTGGATGGAATCCAGTGACAAAAATTTTGAAAGCTGCGACTAAAGGATAGATGTGTTAGAAGATCTCCAACTTAATGCCTTTTTATTTCTAAATCAAAATCAACAAAGGATGAGGACTTTTTGTGGAATTCTAACTCAACGATGTAAAAAGTTACTTTTGAAGACGATGAGTAAAGAAAAGAGATCTCAATATTAGGAGTTTTTTTATAGTACTTCTATGGCTCGAAAGTTGATTTTTGTTACTAATGATAAAATAGGAAATACTCTTGGATGGAAATACTTTGAATAGATTTATTTATAGTACTTGATGAATTAATGTATATCAACATTTATGTTTTCTTTTATTTTCTTAGGGGTTGACCTATGGCATATCAAGTTTCTTGTATAAAAATGATTCTATTAATGTTAGACATTATTCATAGTTGAGTTGAGCATTTAACATCTATTAGTCATTACATAATTAATTAATAATGAATAAATTAATTAATTATCATAAATTAATTATAAATTAATTATTTAACTATTTATTTATTTATTGATTTATTTATAATTGATAATTAATTATTAATGAATTATTTTGACTAAATTTTGTTTTTTTAAAAGGTATCTCATTAAAAATGAAAACTCAATGAATGCAAAAAAAAAATTCTCCAAAAACAATCATACCAAATAAATATTTGTATAAAGGTAGGATGGTAAAATAATTTTATTTTTAATTTTCTTTCCTCTCACTTTTCCACTTTATCAAGCGATCGGAGGAAAGAAATATATTTTCCATCCATTTTTTTCATCTTTCTTACCAAGCGTATCTAAGAAATAAAATTAATGTTTTTATCTTTTCATTTTTCCATCTCTTCAGTTTTTCATCTTTTTATTTTTCTTTCCACCCTACCAAGCAAAGCCTAAAAGTGTGCTTGGAAGGGTGGAAAAGTGGAAGAATGAAAAAAGGTGTGTGGAAAAGTAGATAGAAAATGGTTTCTGTTAGTGCTTGGTAGAAAAGATAAGTGTAAGGAAAGAAAATAAGAAAGATTACAATTTTCTTTTCTTATTAACAAAACCAAATCATTTCAAATTAGTAAGATTAGTGGAGAGAAAATGGAAGAGATGTGAGTTAAGTATGTATAATTACAAAATTATCTTTTTTTTTTTAATTTTATTTTGTTATCATAGCTTATTAATGGTATAATGGTAATTTAAAATAATTTCATTTTTTTCCTTCCATTTTTCAACTCTATCAAGCAATGGAAGGAATGAAAATTATATTTTCTTTTATATTTTCAATCTTTCCTACCAAGTGGCTTCACTTGGTAGGATGGAAAAAAAAAATGAAAAGATGAAAAATTGGAGTGAGGGAAAAATGAAAAAAATGTAAAACATTAATTTTTTTCCTTAAGTGTGCTTAATTGTCACGACCCAAAGGCCTCGACTTTCACTTAATACCTATACTTTTCTTAATCTACAAATTTATGGACTAAATTTTTCTTTTTCATTTTAAGGTTTGTATTCGGTGTCAGTGTAGTTACTATACTATTTAGGTGACCTATAGTTATTTCATTTAAATATTAACTAGCAAGGAAGCGGTTCTTAGTTACATTCCGACTTGTTAAAACAGAATATGTACTGTGCATCAATTTAAGTCTTACATGTAAACAAGTATTTTATAAGAAACATATACCTCAGAAGATTAGTACCAAGTCCATACACCGTCTCCGATGCCCACTTAGCAGCTCACATGGCATATGTTAACTTTAATAGTCTGAAAGAGATGAAATTTAATGGGGTGAGCAAAACCACGGCTCAGTAAGATACTAATATAAATACAAGAGTAGGATTCTACTGTCTTAAACTGCAATGCTTAAAACTTGCAAGGATGCAATTACAGTTAATCCTTTCTGATCGATAACATCTCATTATCACTTCTCATATTCACTTTTCGTTTCATAATCATACTTTTGCATTCTATCATCTCATATTAATTCTCATATTTACTTTTCATCTCATAATCATACTTCTATATTCTATCATCTCTTATTAATTCTCATATTGTGGATCATGATCACGGTGGTACGAAGTCATAGTTCTCTTCGTGTATTTCTATATTCATGTTTCATATCATATCATATCATATCATGACATCATATAGATGAATTATCGCTACCACCGAGTCATGACACTCCTCATATATTCTTCATGTTTAATTGAAATATCCTATCGAATTCACTTTACATTTAATAATCATATTCTCGTATTACATCAATTCATATCACTTATCGTCTGGGAATTTATGATCACGATGGAGTAAGATCAGAATTCTCTTCATATCAATCTTATGTTCATATATCATATCATATCATATCATGTCATGTCATGTCATGTCATCGTATAGATGAAACTTCATTAACGTCGAGTCATGACATTCCTCGTGGAATTCTCATGTACTAGGCATATTATCATATCTGGGTTTAATATGCAATGTATGAAATTATACTGTATAAACCGCTATCATTTGAAATCATATCATATATACTTTAGAACATGCTCAACATATGAATTTTCAATTCATTTCAAATTTGCCTTTAAGGCATGATAGAAACATGTTCAATTTCAATTCATGTATTCGTTTTCAGAGCATGTCAAAAACATGTGCGGTTTTAAAACATTTTTCATATACTATAAGTCATATCAGGTCTAGAGTTCATATCAAATCAATCTATACTCTAGACCGCATATCATTTTAAATTCGACACAAAATCATATATAAATCATATCAGTGTCGAAATCATTTATCATGTACTTTTAAAACATATACTGTAAATCATATCAGGTCTAGAGTTCATATCAAATCAAACTATACTCTAGACCTCATATCATGCCATGTTCGACACAAAATCACATATAAATCATATAAGTGTCGAAATCATATCTTATGAACTTTTAAAACATGTACCGTTTCAAAACATATTTCTTTTGAAACTTGTTTCATGTACAGTATAAATCAAGTCTAGAGTTCATATCAATAAAATCATACTCTAGACTTCATATCATATCGGTTAGAGACTAGGCTAGATCCTTATCATCTTTATCAATAAAGACTTAAATCACTATAGCTAGCCGTGAAAATCATGTCATCGTCCCCTGGAAACCAACTAGGGCGCTATCTATGGCCATAGACCTCATCTCTCTCAACCCCACTGATCAGGCGTGACTGAGAACTGTCCACGACTATTGTCGGACAAGCATCTCTGCCTAATGAGCAAAGCTCCAATTAGGCGGTTTCCACTATGCTTTATTGAATTTCATTCTTTTAGGGTGCCTACAGTCTCATAAAACATTTAAATCTATACCTTTCTTTTCAATATCATGTAAAGCATATGGTAAAATTCTGTATGAGACTTCATATATCAAAATATATATATATATATATATCTACCATATACTTTCATTTCAAAACAAATCAATACTTTTAAGTATTCATATAAACATTATTAAAATGTTTCAAGTTGCAAGAAGGCATGCTTAAATGCGATGCTATAAAACATTTCAGTATGCAACTTCAGTAGTATTCTCATCAAGTACAGTGAAGCGATTCATTTAACTTTATCACCATCAATTATTCGATTTCAAGACTTTCTTTATGTCCAATCAATAAATCACTATTCAAATCATTCAAGATTCATTTCATTTAGTATTCAGATTGCTCAGTATTCTAATTATTTAATAACAAGATCACTTGGTATTCAAACCATTCGGTGTTTAATATCCTTATTTGATAATTATCGACTATAATAATCATTTGTACATTTCATTATCGATACTAGAACCACATCATCAGTGTGAACCCTCTTAGTATCTATGAGCATTTAAATACCATGTTTCCATATAGCCATCATGATACTGAAATTATGAAATACTAATATCCTCATTCGATATCTATTTCAGAGTCGACATCGAGGATCATAGAACCATAAGATCAATAATCACTTATCAAATTCATTTATAATTTGACCTATTGGTACACCTTCAGAATTTTCGACTTGCGGTTCAATTTCATTTACTATCATAAAATCATATCACAATCCTCAATTCACTTTTCATATGGTCTGTAGAATGTAATATCATGCTAGAATTATCTATAAAACATCATCAATTCAATTTTTTTTTTGATTGGCAATTTACCCACTTAAAAGAATTTGCCAATTTCCACTATCCACAGTGTTTCAATCATTTAAGTCGCCTGGCGACTATCCATATTATTGCAAAAATCTCAGTTCATACCACTAAGACGGTCCATTTATTTGAATCTATCAATTCTATAATCATCACTCGATTGATAATTCCGCAATTCTATCATTCGACCATCTAAATCACAACTTCAATTTTTCTCTTTTAAGTTATATCCTATAATCATCGTCCCTTTTATCCGGGATCCATCTAATAAATGATTCCACCTCAATCTCCACTTGATACCATTTGTTGTATTAAACTTACTTGATTTATCGATTCTATAAGGTTTAACCATATAATTCATCACATTATCATGTTCAACGATCTATCTTCTTATCGATTTCAATATCAAATTTTTTAGGTAATACTATAATGTCCTTTCAATGTTTCTTTTTCAATAATTATTTCCAAAATTCCATTTACTTGAGAAACTTAAACCTTTTTCCTCAACGTTTTCCTAGGAATTTCAGCAGCATAACGGCTTAATTTCCAATAAACCTCCTGCAAAGAAAACACAATTTTATCGCAGCCGTTGTTTCTCACAATTCCTATGTCTCTACTAAGACCCCCACCATCAGTTGTGGGTCCTTTAGCATTTTTAATATCAATTAAATCAATGCATCATATATAAAAATATCACAATTCCATTAAAAATCATTTCATCAATGCATCATATAAAATCATAAATCCCACACACAATATGATACTACAATGCTTTATAAAAGTATCTTACTTATTCGCCAAAGCTTAGCGCACTCTCTGATTTTTTAGCCTCGTCGAACTCCACCGTTTGTCTCATTTCCGTTTTGCTACAATTTCAATAATTGACACATATTTTCATTTAGAAAATAATCCAACAATTTCTAATAAATCTCATAGAAATATAGCAAAACTTTTAATTTTCCTTACCTTCTCTTTCTTCTTCTTCTTCTTCCTTTTCCTTTTCTTTTTTTTCTTCTTCTTCTTCCTTCTTTTCTTTCTCCTTTTCTTTTCTTTTCTTCTTTCTTTTCTTTTTCTCTCTTTTTTCTTTTCTGTTTTGTTTTTTTTCCTGGTTTGAATAGGTTCGGTCTCATCCGCCGGTTCAGCCTCTCGTCGCCCAGTTCACCGCCGGTTCGACCTTCCCACAACTGGCTGAGGTGGTGCTGAAGCCGAATCTGGCCTCCTTTCCTCCCCACTGGCGGTGACGGCACCAGATCTGGAGGTGGCAGTGGCGGCTTCTTTCCCCTGTTTTCTTCCTTCATCCATCATTTCCTTCACCGTCGGTGGCCTCCTCCTCCTTCGTCGGCCTTCACCGATGGCAGGAGTGGTGGTGGCGGTGACCGGATCGGCCGACACCGTCGATCTCCCTTCCTTTCTTCCTTTCGGTTTTCTGTTTCATTTTGCGCCGTTTTCCTTCTCTTTTCGCCTCAGACCGCCGTCGCTCACTTCTCCTATTGCCGACGGCAACTCGTCCTTCCCCTCTTCCTTTCTCCGATAAGCCGACAGGGGGCTGGCATTCATCTGGTCTGCAACAGAGGAGAAAGGAAATGGGAAGGGGTAGTCGGGTTGCATCCCGACCCTCTTTTCCGTTTTTTTTAATAAACATAATTATATTATTAGTAATATATGTATTTTATTTTAACAATATATATACTCTTTAATTTAAAACTAACACATAAATATTTCATATATTTATTTATTTATATACATAATTGTATATAAAAATATACACATATATTTATTTAATTTAAAATAGTATATATATCATTTTATAATATATACTATATTTCATATATATACATATGTATTTATATAAAAACATATCAAAATATATTTATATAATCTAATTATATAAATATATAATATACGCATTTTTTTATTTAAATTTTTGGATTTCTTAATATCCAATTAATTTCTCCTTTTCCTTTCTTATTTAATTTGGATTTCCATTCATCCAAATTAAATTCCTCAAATTTATCCAAATTTAAATTCCTCAATTTCCTCACTTCCTTAATTTCGGGAATTTCAACGATATTCCCATCTCGTAAATAAATTTTATTTATTTACTTTAATTTATTTATTTCCTCTTATCTATTTTCTTATATATTAATTTTCAATATTAATAATTTTTCAATAAATAAAAAATTTGCGGTTATCACATTAGTAGGAAATGTCGTAACGATTTTCGTCCGGGGACTCGATCGCTAGACGATTTTGGATAAACACAATGAAGAGGAGTCGCCACCAATCTTTTTTTGACTAGGTGTGATTGGCCACCTAAAATTATTTATCTTTTTTAATAAAATCTTAAAATTAATTAAGTTTTATCAAAAAAATAATTTTTGGTCTGCGAAAACAAAGTTTGGGTTCGGGAGTTCGGTTACGCGTGGGGAAGGATTAGCACCCCCACAACGCCCGTTAAAAAACGGTACCACTTAATCATATATTAACCCTTTAAATGGTCTTAATTAAATATTTAAAAGAACTTTATTTATTTCGAAATCATTTTGTTATTTGTTTTATTTTTGAAATATTTAAATTTTATTTTTTATTTGTAATAAGTGAAAATCTTTTGTATTGAAAATTATTCCGAAGTACCCCAATACTTTTGGTAGCATTTCGGATAATTTCCTCACCTAGAGATTTCTTAAGAATTGCTACTTGCGATTTCTATAGAATCCCATCTTCGAGAGATTTGTACTTATTTTTGGAATTTCATGAATGCAAATGATGCAAACAAAATAAATATGATGCACATGAGAAATATATTATTTTATTTTATTTTTATTATCCTTTATATTTATATTATTGCTTTTGAAATTCACTGATTTTATAAAATTTTATTTTTATTGAAAAATCATACTAAATATTCCAATACACTGGTAACATTCAGCAGATCTCTCTCACCTAAAGATCAGTTAGGAATCACTACTTGTGAATTCCGTAACATCTCATCATCAGACATTATTTATATCTTATTTATTTTTAATTTGTTTTACTCTTTATTTTGAAGTCTTGTTTATTTGTTTGTTTAAAATATTTATTTATTTATTATTTTTTAGTGTTAGTTTATTTCATATAAGTTGATTATATTAGAAATCTTAATATCGAACTAAAATTATTTGAATACCCCAATACGCTGGTAATATTCAAATATTTTATTTCGATCCTAAGGATAATCAAAGAATCACTACTTGTGATTTCTAAGAAATCCTATCATCGGAGACCTTTTATATTTAAGATGTGTATTTACATTTATTTATTTATTTATTTATTTTAATTCCTAAATTTTTACCTATTTAAAAGTTTTTTTATTTCTATTACTATTTTCTCATATTAACCTATTTTTTATATTATTATTTTTATTACCATTTTATATTTATTATTTTTTTTATACTAAGAAATCTTATTAATATTTTCTTTGTACCGAAATAAAATCATTTAAATGTCCCAATACGCTGGTGACATCAAAGATTTTATTTCGATCCTAAGGATTATCAAAGAATCGCTACTTGCGATTTCTAAGAAATCCTATCATCGGAAAATCTTTAATTTAAATTATTCCATAAAGTTTTATTTTCTTTTTATATTTTATTCATTATATACATATCTTTAAAATCTTTTATTATAAGAACAATGAATATAAACATGTGTGCCTAAACATGTTTTCTTTTCTTCCATGGAAATACGTCACTTCCAATCACTACTTTTAACAACTGTAAGTCTAAAATAAAACAATAAACAAATGAATAAAATATACATAACTTGCAAATTGCACTTAGTTGTAAAGCCCAACTAACAATGCTCCTTTTTATAGGTTTTTGTTGACGTTTCTGTTTGTACTTTTCAACAAAGAAAAGTCTATAGCAACTCTACAATAGCAACATACGGGCGACACTCCAGGCTAGCAACGCAGTGGTAGAATTTGTAGCTAGCAATGGGTTCGGACAGGGACAAGGTAGAAGCGTGCAAGGTTGGAACTGCGAGTGGAGAGGGATGCGAGCAGACTAGGAAAAGTAGGAACTGGTAGACGTGGGCAGTGAAAGAGGCTGCCGGCTCAATTGTGAAAAAAAACTATGTTCTCTCTTTCTTTTTCTGTGTAAAAATCCTGTCCTTTGTCTATGTGTCTCTTGTGCTTTTATAGTCGTTCCTAAGCATGAATAGGGGAAAGAGACAAAGTTCCACCATTTATGTTCTTAAAATATGGCTGCCATTATGCAAATTTTTATTATTTGCTTTTTTTTGATTCAGTCTTGATTTTCTTTTCCCGGTTTCACACTTTTAATTTATTTCTTTCCTTCTCTTTGTCTTTTTAAAATAAATCTTCTTGGTCAACTCTTTTTATTTGTCAATTAATTTGAGATTCCCTCGTACTTGTGTGGGATTTAGATAGGAAGAGGTTAAAGGTTTGCATGGAATTATTTAGGATTTTGCATGGGATTTTAAGGTTTGAATGAAATATTAGGGTTAGAGGGTTTGCCTAAAAGAATTGACTTTATTTATTTTTTTTAATTTTATCTGAAATTGCTCGGACAAAATTAGGTGTCTACAGCTGCCCCTCTTTGCACATTGCTGAGAATCAGGAATAGGGCAAAGACTTTAGACAACAATTTTGTCCGAACCTTTTTTTTTTCTTTTTTTCTTGGGAAAATTCAATTTTGATTCTCGAAAATAATACCTTGACTCCATACCAAGGCTCGACCCACGAGAATAACGGATTCGATTTGAAACACATAATATCTTGACTCCCCATCAAGACTCGATCCACTTTGAAGGAGTGAATTTGACTTTGAAACACAACACCTTGACTCCATACCAAGGCTCAATCCACTTTGAAAAAGTGAATTTAATTTCAAAACATGATGCCTTGACTCCCTACCAAGGCTCTATCCACTTCGAAAAAGTGAATTTGATTTTAAAACATAATACCTTGACTCCCTACCAAGGCTCGATCCACTGTGAAAAAATGAATTCGATTTTGAAACACATGATACCTTGACTCCCTACCGAGGCTCGATCCACTGTGAAAAAATGAATTCGACTTTGAAACGTAATACCTTGACTCCCTATCAAGGCTCGATCCTCTTCGAAAAAGTGAATTCGATTTTGAAACATAATACCTTGACTCCCTACCAAGGTTTGATCCATTTCGAAAAAAGTGAATTCGATTTTAAAACATAATAGCTTGACTCCCTACCAAGGCTCGATCCACTTCGAAAAAGTGAATTCGTTTTTGAAACATATGATACCTTGACTCCCTACCAAGGCTTGATCCACTTCGAAAAAATGAATTCGATTTTGAAACATAATACCTTGACTCCCTACCAAGTCTCGATCCACTGTGAAAAAATGAATTCAACTTTGAAACATAATACCTTGACTTCCTACCAAGGCTCGATCCTCTTTGAAAAAGTGAATTCGATTTTAAAACATAATACCTTGACTCCCTACCAAGGTTCGATCCATTTCGAAAAAAGTGAATGCGATTTTAAAACATAATACCTTGACTCCCTACCAAAGCTCGATTCACTTCGAAAAAGTGAATTCGTTTTTGAAACATATGATACCTTGACTCCCTACCAAGGCTCGATCCACTTCGAAAAAATGAATTCGATTTTGAAACATAATACCTTGACTCCCTACCAAGGCTCGACCCACTTCGAAAAAGTGAATTCGATTTTAAAACATATGATACCTTGACTCCCTATTAAGGCTCGACCGACTTTGAAAAAGTGAATTCGATTTTAAAACATATGATACCTTGACTCCCTACCAAGGCTCGAAAGTTTAAATTTTTTGAATCAGGGGTTACACATCAAATTATATTAATGCAAAGGGCATAGTTGCAGATGCAATATTCATGAATGTGAATGCAAATCATAACAAGTGACCTAATCTGCGGGTACACATTTGGCTGTAAACACATATTTCATCGTCACCCTGGATGCTCGAATCAAATTACCAAACTTTGAGCTTACAAGATATCGGACTCCCTTTTTCTTTGAAAGCAATGCCTCCTTATATGATTTCTATACTTCTGGTCTATATGCCTGCAGAGTTGGGTTTAAACCCTCATATTCCCATTTTATTATTCACATAGCAGTGCAAACTCCTTTTATATTTGGGACTTTTTATTGAATCAAAACCATTCAAAATTGCCAAGCAAGATACATTTATTATGAATGTAAGGCAAACAAGTCAATTACAAGGTAATTTCAATAAAGAACAATTTGGCTTTGTCTCAAAATATCTAAGAATTCACGAAGAAAGGACAATAGAATAAAAAAATGTATGGTGGCAAAAGTTCCCTTATAAGAGAAATTTGGACTTTCTTTATTGAATAATCCAGAATCCTTATTATATGAACCATTGATTGATGACCCCAATGTGTGGGAGATGTTTCCTATCATCTTTAACCCCTTTAGACTTGCAAAACTGATGCCCCTTTTTATCTAGGCCGCCCTCTCGGGTTTTCGACTTAGATACCTCCTATGGATTTAAGTTGCCTTTTCAGGTTTTCAACTTAAACTCCACCTCTTTTTTTTTTTTGAATCTAAGCCGCCTTTTCAGGTTTTCAACTTAGACCCCCCTTTTTTTTTAATCTAAGCCGCCTTTTTAGGTTTTCAACTTAAATCCAATTTCAAGCATAATACTTTTTCACCACATCACCATTGACTGGGTTTGGTAACTCATACCCATCCATCTCCGTCAAAATTAATGCTCCCCCTGAAAAGGCCTTCTTCACCACATACGGGCCTTCCCAATTTGGTTCCCATTTTCCTCGAGGATCATGCTGATTAGATGGAATCCTTTTCAAAACAAATTCCCCTTCCCGAAATTCTCTAGGGCGGACCTTTTTGTCATATGCTCTCATCATTCTCCTTTGATATAATTGGCCATGACAAAGTGCTTTAAGCCTCTTTTCCTCAATCAAATTCAACTGTTCATATCGAGCACGAACCCATTCTGCTTCTTCCAATTCTACCTCCAACAATACCCGTAAGGAAGGAATCTCAACCTCAATAGGCAAAACGGCTTCCATTCCATATACCAACGAGAATGGAGTGGCTCCGGTGGATGTACGCACTGAAGTCCGATAAGCATGCAAAGCAAAAGGAAGTTTCTCATGCCAGTCCTTATAGGTGTCTGTCATTTTTTGAATAATCTTCTTGATATTCTTATTTGCAGCTTCTACGGCCCCATTCATTTTTGGGCGATATGGTACTGAATTATGATGTTTGATTTTGAATTGCTCGCAAGCCTCCTCTATCACCTTGTTATTAAAATTCATAGCATTGTCTGAAATAATCATCTCAGGGAATCCAAATCTGCATATGACTTCCTTCTTAATGAACTTGCACACCACTGACTTCGTCACACTAGCAAATGATGCAGCTTCCACCCATTTTGTAAAGTAATCAATCATACTAAGATAAAACGATGCCCATTTGACGCTTTTGGAGTGATTGGCCCAATTACATCCATTCCCCACATTGAGAAAGGCCAAGGAGCTGTCATGACGTGCAAAGATGTTGGAGGGACGTGTATTTTATCACCATATATTTGACACTTGTGACATCTTTGAGCATATTTAATGCAATCACTCTCCATAGTCATCCAATAATAGCCTGCTCTCATGATCTTTCTAGCCATCATATGCCCATTCGCATGAGTCCCAACTTCCTTCGTGAACCTCCTCAAGGATCTTTCTAGCTTGCATAGCATCCACACACCTTAACAAAACCTGGTCTCCCTTTCTTATACAGGATATCACCATCGAGAAAGAATCCCATGCCAATCTTCTTATGGTCCTCTTATCGTTTTCTGTGGCTTGCTTAGGATATTGTTGGTTCTTAACATATTGTAGAATATCATGAAACCAAGGCTTATCATCAATTTCTTCCTCCACATTTAAGCAATGAGCTGGGGAACCACGTACACTCATCTTAATGAGCTGAACTTCAGTATTTGCATTTACTTTGAACATGGCTGCCAATGTTGCCAAAGCATCTGCCATTTGATTTTCTTCTCGAGGTAAATGGTCGAAAGAAACCTTTTCAAATTGTTTGATCAAGTCGATGATGAATTCGATACAAGACCATTTTGAGTCTCTTGTCTCCCATTCCCCTCGCAATTGGTAAATTACCAATGCAGAATCCCGTATACTTTAAACCTTAATTTTCTTTTAAATGGCTGCTTGTAGTCCCATGATACATGCTTCATATTCAGCCATATTATTGGTACAATTGAAATCCAATCTTGCAGTGAACGGATAATGATCCCCTTTTGGAGATATTAAGATTGCACCAATACCATGCCCCAGAATATTTGATGCTCCGTGAAGTACATCTTCCATGCCTTATCTCCTACTAACTCTTCATCAATCTTGAGGATAGTCATCAAATCCTCGTCCGAAGTCGAACCTCATAGGCTCATATTCTTCTGCAACTCGATCTGCCAAGAATTCAGCTATCGCACTCCCCTTGATGGCTTT
Source organism: Heritiera littoralis (assembly GCA_031772115.1). NCBI lineage: Eukaryota > Viridiplantae > Streptophyta > Magnoliopsida > Malvales > Malvaceae > Heritiera > Heritiera littoralis. The sequence continues at coordinate 217,236 of JAPDPK010000056.1, forward strand.
TTGACTTACATAGACAATATCATATTCGGAGAGTAATACCTGCCATCTTGCTAACCTCCCTGACAAAGAAGGCTTTTCAAAAATGTACTTAATGGGATCCAACTTCGCAATCAACCAAGTAGTGTGATACAACATATAATGCCGAAGTCTTGGGCTGTCCAGCTATGCACAACACATTTTTTCTATGAGGAGTATTTAGATTCGATTACTAATCTGTAAATTTCTTGCTCAATAGTAGATTGCACGCTCTTTCTTGCTTGCTTCATCATATTGCCCCAATACACAACCCATCGAGTGCTCATGAACTACAAGATACAAATAAGCGGCTTTCGGAATAGGAGGAACTAAACTGGTGGATTCGAAAGGTATTCTTTGACTTTATCAAATGCTAGTTGACAATTTTCATCCCACTCTCCTGAGTCATGTTTTCGTAGAAGCTTAAAAATTGGATCACATTTAGCAGTGAGATGAGATATAAAACGGGAGATATAATTCAATCGTCCGAGGAAACCCCTCACTTCCTTCTGAGTACGCGGTGGCGGTAAGTCTTGGATAGCCTTGATTTATCTGGATCCACCTCAATCCTTTTCACTAACAACAAAACCCAATAATTTTCTGATGTAGCCCCGAATGTGCACTTAGGGTTGAGTTTAAGTTGAAACTTTCTTAATCTTTCAAAGAGCTTTTTAAGTCGACATGGTTCGCGTTTTTCGATTTAGCAATCATATCATCTACATAAACCTCGATCTCCTTATGCATCATATCATGGAATAAGTTACCATGGCCCTTTGATAGGTTGCCCCAGCATTTTTTAACCAAATGGCATTACTTTGTAACAAAAAGTTCCCACATTGTCACAAAAGTGGTCTTTTCCATGTCTTCCGATGCCATCTTGATTGGTTATATCCCGAAAAACCATCCATGAAGAGAATAATGAATGCCTAGCCGTATTATCAACTAAGTATCAATATGTGGCAACGGGAAATTGTCTTTAGGGCTAGCTCTATTCAAATCCCGATAATCAACACACATTCTCACCTTTCCATCCTTTTTAGGTACTGGGACTATATTTGCTACCATTAGTGGTACTTTGCCACTTCTAGGAACCCGGCATCGAATTGCTTTTTTACCTCCTCTTTTATTTTCAACACATTTCTGGTTTCATCCTCCTCAATTTCTGCTGAACCGGTTTGCAACCTGGCTTCAAAGGTAATCTATGCACTACAATATCAGTATTCAAACCTGGCATGTCCTGGTACGACCAAGCAAACACATCTGTATATTCGCGGAGCAAGCTATTAATCTTTGTTTAATTGGCAAGGAGAGAGAGTCCCAATTTTAACTTCTTTCTTTATTTCTTCATTCCCCAAGTTTATGACTTCTATTGGTTCTTGATTGGGCATAATTTGTTTCTCTTCTTGCTGTACTAGTCTTACAAATCTTGAGGTAAAGCATAATCATCCACATCTCCTTCATCATTAAGTTCACCAACACAAACGGTTCTTTCAAAATTAAGTTCTGGATTATTGTTGAGAAGGTCCTCATTTTCATTATTGGGATACCTGGAGATAATTAAAATGGGATTGATATGGAGAAGGTATAAAAATGAATGAAAGAAACAACACGGATGAATGAATAAAATGCATCATGCTTGTCATTTATTGAATGATAAAGACTAAATAAAAGCCCATACATAAAAGACCCTAATGCCTTTGGGCAAAAGCACTTGGATAAGTTTATTGCATTACATGGAACATGATTTGAAAACGACGGGGAGCTCAACAGCATGCCAATTCTCCAATTTGTAGTCGGAGGACAAGGACGAATTCCGGAACTATCCATCTCTTCTAGAAATTCCTCTATTCCTACCACATTGATAGAGAGATCTGTGAAAGCTCTAGCCATCGTTGGGATGACCGCCTTCTTCAACTTTTGCAGAGCTATTGTAGATGTATCCCGCCGAATAGAAAGACTCATATAGAGGAGGGAAACCCATTGGTTCAAACTCTATTTCGTGCCCCATAAAATTAGCCAACTTGCTTTCTTCTTCCTTTCTATGAACTTTTTCTTTTCAAGTCCAGTGGGTTTATATCCTAACCCAAACCTATCCATCTTAGGAGTAACAGACACTGCTCTCTTAATTCCTTGTAACTCCTTTCCTAAACCTGCTCCACATGACATCCCTTTCCCATCGTTTGTTGGATCCCGAGCTTGGTGGCTTTTGACAAATGGTACGGGTATTTTCATCCCTTCTCCCACAAATGTAGCATTAACAAGTTCTAAAGATCTAAAAGAGCATTCCACCGCATCTTCAGCAACTTCTATGTATGGGGCACTTGTAGTAATGGTGCAATCATGTCTTCTTCTCCTTCTATACTCACCAAATGTCCATCAACCACGAATTTGACCTTTTGATGCAGAGTTGAAGGAACTGCACCCGCTGAATGGATCCAAGGCCTTCCAAGTAAACAATTATAAGAAGGAGTGATATCCATAACTTGAAATTCAATGTTATAGACACATGGACCAATCTGGAGTGGCACCTCTATATTCCCAACCACTTCTCGACGAGTACCGTCAAAAGCTCTCACAACAATGTGACTTCTCCTCAAATTTGACTTATCTATAGGCAACCTAGACAGTGTAATCATGGGCATAACATTCAAGGATGACCCATTATCAATGAGGACTTTCGGAAGGATATGATCTTTACAAGTGGTGGTTATGTGAAGGGCTTTAGTACTTCCTCTACCGTCGAGTGGGATCTCATCATCATTGAATGAAATGAAGTTATCTGCCGCAATATTTCCCACCAGCCGATCTATATTCTCTACCGACATTGTGGGCCACATAAGCTTCATTGAGCACTCTCAACAAAGCATTTCGATGAGGCTCTGAATTCAAGAGTAGAAAGTAAGGAAATCCTTGCTGGTAAGCGATTTAATTGTTCCACCACATTGTATTCACTGTGCTTAATAAACTTCAAAAACTCACAAGCTTCTTTCTCCGTTACAGGTTTCTTCTTTCAGAATCTACTGGAACTATTGGTCTGACTCTTTTGCTTGGCTATCTCTATTGTTTTCACCCTTTCCATCTTCTTTAGCCTTCCCCATCTGAGTTTTCTTCAACATATCTGGGGTATAACACCTACCACTTCTCGTCATTCCTCCCGGGCCCGCAATGTCTATTGTATCAGCAGTATAAGTAGAGGGATTATTGAGAGACCTTGAGCTGTGACCTTATAATTGTAATTCCACGGGACTGCGGCATGGTCACTCTTATACGGGAATGGGCTTGGAACTTTAACAATTAGTTTCGACCTAGCATTTTCAGTAGTTATGCTAGGTTCCATTTTACTCTTATCCCCACAAACGACCTTCAATGGTTTGATTGGCTTCCCAAACATTGATGGCTCTATAACATTCACTACTTTCCCTTCAAAGCTTCAGAGAACTCAATCTCCTAAGTCCATCATCTTTTGTACACGACGAAACTCCTCACAACTTTGGACGGAATGCCCCATCATTTCCTCATGAAACTCACAATACTCTTCTTCTTGCATTCAAGCCCAAATTTTGCCTTCTTAGATTGAATAATCTTTGCCTTCCTCATTGTTTCCAGCACCACCCTCATCGGTGTTTCACATCATTGACATTTCTTTTTATCCAACACCCATCATCCTCTATTATTGCGTTTACATTGGCCTCCGTGTGATTTGGAAGGGATTCGCATTTACACTTGGCTCATTATCCTTCCCAAATTCCAAGATTCCAGCTTTCATGAGATCTCGAACTTTGTACTTAAATGCCGTACAATTTTCGATCGAGTGGCCTTGGATCCCGGCATGATAATCGCAATGAGCATTTGCATCATACCATTTTGGATAAGGGGGTTTAAGGGGTTGTAGAAAAACGGGGCAACAAAGTGATTTTGCAATAATTGGGGGAATAGTTCAGCATAGGATATTGGTATTGGGTCGAATTGGGGCCTCTCCTTATTATCTTGGGAGCTCTTTGGTTATTTCCTTGGTTGTTAGGTTGATAAGTAGGTCTTGGTGCTTGTGCAGAGGAAGGGGTACCAATATTCATTGGTGCTTGTAAATTCATGGGTGGGTTGGTTGAGGCTGGTATGAGTAAGGGTTTTGGGAGATATTGTTCACGGGTGAATAATAGGGATGGTATGAAGGTAAGAAAATGGGGTGGAATTCATCTTCGATCGTCTTTCAGTGGTAACAGCTTGCACTTCCCCATCTTTCTTTCTACTCATTCCACTCCTTTTTGGGGCTGATGTGTCTTCAATCTTGCCACTTTTAATGGCATTTTCAATCATCTCTCCCGAAATGACCATATCAGCAAAATTTTTAGTAGCACTCCCCACGAGTTTATCATAATAAAGGGGGTCGCAAAGTACTAACAAACAAAGTTGTTGTTTCTTTTTCAGTCAACGGAGGCTGCACCTGAGCTGCCAAATTCCTCCACCTTTGGGCATACTCTTTAAAGCTTTCACCAGATTTCATCTCTAGGTTCTGTAAGGATAACCTATCAGGTGCCATATCGGTCATATGCTATATTGTGCCATAAAGGCTTTTCCTAAATCCTTCCATGTATGGATACGACTCCGATCCAACTGATTATACCATTTACAGTAGGTCCAATCAAGCTATCCTGGAAGCAATGGATGAGCAACTTATCGTTGTTCGTGTAGCCAGACATCTTCCGACAAAACATAGTAATATGAGCAGCTGGGCAGGTGGTCCCATCATACTTCTCGAATTCAGGGGCTTTAAATTTTGGCGGTATAACCAAGTCTGGGACAAGGCTAAGCTCGTTGGCATCTACGCTCCCAAAGAAATCCATTCCTTCAATTGCCCTTAACCGTTCTTCTAGCAAACATACTTTTCTCTTGTTTCTTCATTCTCCTTCCTTAACTTCTCTTGCTCTATTGGGTCATCCAAGTTAGGCAAAAAATAGGATCCACAGGGCTAGATCCGGGATACTTTCCTTGATTTTGTGGGTTATTCAGGAAAATTGGAACTTGGGGATAAGCTCTTGGGTAGCTTGAGCTTGGGGCGGTGTAAACCCAGGCGGGTATATTGGATCTTCTCTTGAAAGTTGAGGTTCCTCCCTTGAATCATCAGCAACTCCTTTCCCTTTCATTAAGCTCATCATCATCTCCATCATTTTTGCCATTTGCTCCCGAGATTCTTCTTGGGACTTGATAAGTTCTTGCTGAACTTTTTCCATTCTTTCCATTCTTGCTTGTTGTTCGGACTCCATGACCTTAGATTGGGAGCGAGTTTGTACCGATGTTGTGCTGGACGTTCAGATTCGGTGGCTTCGCTATTCTGACACCTAAATGAGCCCGCAAATTAGGATCACATGTTATTTTTTAGTTTTTGCCATAAAAAGGAAAAGATAAAATCATCCCAATACTTTTGGTGAGATATTAAAACTTTTCCTTTTCACCTCAACGATATATGATGTCATTACTTATGATCACCAATATCTTTTCATTGGTAGGCATGTGTATGAAATGGATGCATGACATGCATGGGAGTAAGAGGTATTTAATCCATAACGATTTCAACCAAAGAACCTTCATTTATTCAAAAGAACTTTTATTACATGGCTATTGAATTCGACTTTCATTTATTCAAAGGAACTTTTATTATATGACTATCGAATTCAAAATTACATAGCTAACATTCTCCTATTATACCCATAAAACTGACTAACTTGCTGATATTGATCTTTAGCTTCCTCAAGAAAATCTAACAAACGCTGTCCAATCTCTCCAGTTGGGTTAATTTCCTGCCTCAGAGCTTCCGCCTTTTCCACCATCTCTCTGCCTTGCGCACAGCTTTGCAGACTTGTGTAGCCAAATGTTCTATATATTGTTGTCTTCCAAAACTCCTTACTCTCCATTTCATGCTTGCATCTACGACCAAGTCGTATGAATACCTCCAATCATTCTCCCTAAGTTTCCATTCTTGGATGATCAAAGCAATGTGATTCTTGTAATGTTGCAAGTGTTCCTCCAAAATCTGGACTTTTTGTTGTAACAGATTCCTTTCATCTTGAAGTTTGACATAGTCTTCGTCCTTCAGTCCAACTTTCAGAGCTTCATTTTCCTTTCGACATTGCATCAATTTTTCAGTGTTAACTGTATACATTTGTTTCCAATATCGCTGCTCTTGAAGAGTAATGGCAGTTCCCTCTTCATTTTTCTTTGCCTTGTTTCTCCAATACTCCACTTTCCCACGAAGATCTTCTATTTCCTTCTTCCTCTCATTAGAAGTCATAACAATTCCTCCGATCCTCATTTCTCTTCTCAACCTTTTATTTTCCTGATTCAATTCTTGAAGGTCATTGTGGGCAACATCTCGCTCTGTTCTCATCCTCTTGAGCGCAGCTTCTTGTACTTCAAACTTGACCTTTAAATTCTCTACCTCCTCTTGAAGCTTTAGATTCCTTTGCTCCATCTTCTTTTCTTCCTCTTTGAATTGCTGCCGAACAATCTCGATTTCGGATATATCTGCCTCAGGTTGTACATACACAAGTGACTCCCTGAATACAACATCTTTAACCCGTTTAGCTCTCCACATCAGGTAATTTGGGGTAGCTTTATCAGATAAGGGTCCTGTCGCAAATCTTCGAGGTTGTTTCCATGCTCGAATGGCTTGTTCTGTCTTTTTCGTTGCCTTTGGTTCACCATAGGAATACTCCATCAAATTAAGCCCATGCGTTGCCGGAGTAAACTGTTTTGCCCAAAACTGTCTCTGCACCATAAGTGGGGCACAACTTGTTATCCCCCATAATCCCAATAGTGGTATCCAAGATTCTTCTCCGCATCTATATAGTACTGGGACATGATACATCCACGGGCCATCCAAGTCACTTGATCATCTCTAAGCTGTTGAAGGACAAACACCCATTCATCTTTAGGTTTTGGTTTTGGCCATTTACTTCTACAAAATTCTTTGATCGAGGTATTTCCACGATAAAAAGGCTTTGAGAATTCTTTCACCTCACAGTTGAAATGGCTCTTGATCCATATGTATAAGAGTTGTGCGCATCCCATGAAACGCCCTTCTCCTTTTCGTCGGCAATAACTCAATGATCGAAAGGTTCAGCCAAGATTGCTGGCGAAGGATTTACATTATTAACAACTTGTTCAAAGAAGTCTATCACGGCTATCTCAATGTGCCCCAAAACCTTAGGAAAAATAACCAACCCGTAAATTGCCAGGGCAAAAACAGCTAACCCCTTCTCATCATTCAAATGATCTTTAATAAATCCATGGAGAAAATCCCAAGGTAGGCAAATGTGTTCTCCCTTTTGCTTCATATGAGGATCTATTTCTTCCGGTTTCACTCCCATAATCCCAGCCAACTTCTTACGAAACCCAGACTTCGGCTTTCTGACATATACCTTGTCAGGGCTCTTTAAATCCAACCCTATCAAAATAGAGTACTCTTCTATAGTGGGCATCAAATCCACTTCGTTAAATGTGAAACACCTGTAGGATGGATCCCAAAACTGGATAGCAGCTTTCAGCAAAGGTTCTTCAACCGCCACTGAAATCAACGAAGCTATTTGGCCATACTTGCTACAAAAGTCTTCTTTCTTCTCCTTACTGATTTGCTTCCATATGTTAACCAAACCTGTTAAGTCATTCTGCTTAAGGTCCAAGCTCACTTCTCTAGGTAATGATGATATGAAGCCTTCTATCAAGCAATTCCCTTTCTCTTGCTGAGTCTTCTCTGACCAAAACTGCACTTCATTATATGGATCACACATGACAGTCACAGTTGATGAACAAGCCCAACATTCTTTGGATTTCATGAAGGATTCTTGGTTGTAATAGGCCATGGAGAAAATACCTCTCTTATGCAACCTTCATGATGAGAAATGATTCATGCAAAAAGGAAAAACAAACATTTATTAGTAACAGCAAATGTCTTATACAGGGTTACTTTCTAAGGGTAAGGTTCTATCTAAGGTGAACTTTTTCTATGGTTCACTATATGCTTGGTTTGGGTCTCTAAAGGACAAAAGGTTCCCAAATTGTTCCTTACTGACGTCTACGCTAGACTAGTAAGGCACCCCAATCCTCACCCATGACAGGCTACAAACGGAAAGGGTTCAACTTGAGTGAGAGTATTTCGCTTGCCATTGCGGAGGTTATCACCTCACGAGAGCAAAGGTACTATACTCTCTCCTAAAAGGGACAAACCCGGGTGTAGGGTTGATGTATGCAATGAATATGTCATGTATGCAAAGGAACAAAATTTAAAGTGCAAATGATAAAGATGATTCACACATTTTTTTGTATTTTTTTTTTTTTTAATTTTTTTTATGAAAAGTTTTATTAAATATTTATTAAGACCATTAACTAAGATTTTGGATAAAACATGATTAATCATGGTTCGACTCTCTTATGTCCCCAGTGGAGTCGCCAAGCTGTCGTAACGATTTTCGTCCGGGGACTCGATCGCTAGACGATTTTGAAAAAACAAAAAGAGGAGTCGCCACCAATCTTTTTTGACTAGGTGTGATTGGCCACCTAAAAATTTATCTTTTTTTAATAAAATCTTAAAAAATTAAGTTTATCAAAAAAATAATTTTTGGTCTGCGAAAACAAAGTTTGGGTTCGGGAGTTCGGTTACGCGTGGGGAAGGATTAGCACCCCCAACGCCCGTTAAAAACGGTACCACTTAATCATATATTGATCTTTAAATGGTCTTAATTAAATATTTAAAAGAACTTTATTTATTTCGAAATCATTTTGTTATTTGTTTTATTTTTGAAATATTTAAATTTTATTTTTTATTTGTAATAAGTGAAAATCTTTTGTATTGAAAATTATTCCGAAGTACCCCAATACTTTTGGTACCTAGAGATTTACTTGCGATTTCTATAGAATCCCATCTTCGGGAGATTTGTACTTATTTTTGGAATTTCATGAATGCAAATGATGCAAACAAAATAAATATGATGCACATGAAAAATATATTATTTTATTTTATTTTTATTATCCTTTATATTTATATTATTGCTTTTGAAATTCACTGATTTTATAAAATTTTATTTTTATTGAAAAATCATACTAAATATTCCAATACGCTAGTAACATTCAGCAGATCTCTTTCACCTAGAGATCAGTTAGGAATCGCTACTTGTGAGTTCCGTAACATCTCATCATCGGACATTATTTATATCTTATTTATTTTTAATATGTTTTACTCTTTATTTTGAAGTCTTGTTTATTTGTTTGTTTAAAATATTTATTTATTTATTATTTTTTAGTGTTAGTTTATTTCATATAAGTTGATTATATTAGAAATCTTAATATCGAACTAAAATTATTTGAATACCCCAATACGCTGGTAATATTCAAATATTTTATTTCGACCCTAAGGATAATCAAAGAATCACTACTTGTGATTTATAAGGAATCCTATCATTGGAGACCTTTTATATTTAAGATGTGTATTTACATTTATTTATTTATTTATTTTAATTCCTAAATTTTTACCTATTTAAAAGTTTTTTTATTTCTATTACTATTTTCTCATATTAACCTATTTTTTATATTATTATTTTTATTACCATTTTATATTTATTATTTTTTTATACTAAGAAATCTTATTAATATTTTCTTTATACCGGAATAAAATCATTTAAATGTCCCAATACGCTGGTGACATCAAAGATTTTATTTCAATCTTAAGGATTATCAAAGAATCGCTACTTACGATTTCTAAGAAATCCTATCATCAGAAAATCTTTAATTTAAATTATTCCATAAAATTTTATTTTCTTTTTATATTTTATTCATTATATACATATCTTTAAAATCTTTTATTATAAGAATAATGAATATAAGCATGTGTGCCTAAACATGTTTTCTTTTCTTCCATGGAAATACGTCACTTCCAATCACTACTTTTAACAACTGTAAGTCTAAAATAAAACAATAAACAAATGAATAAAATATACATACCTTGCAAATTGCACTTAGTTGTAAAGCCCAACTGACAATGCTCCTTTTTACAGGTTTTTGTTGACGTTTCTGTTTGTACTTTTCAACAAAGAAAAATCTATAGCAACTCTACAATAGCAACATACGGGCGACACTCCAGGCTAGCAACGCAGTGGTAGAAATTTGTAGCTAGCAGTCGGTTCGGACAGGGACAAGGTAGAAGCGTGCAAGGTTGGAATTGCGAGTGGAGAGGGACGCGAGCAGACTATGAAAAGTTGGAACTGGCAGACGTGGGTAGTGAAAGAGGCTGCCGGCTCAATTGTGAAAAAAAACTCTGTTCTCTCTTTCTTTTTCTGTGTAAAAATCCTGTCCTTTCTCTATGTGTCTCTTGTGCTTTTATAGTCGTTCCTGAGCATGAATAGGGGAAAGAGACAAAGTTCCACCATTTATGTTCTTAAAATATGGCTGCCATTATGCAAATTTTTATTATTTGATTTTTTTTGATTCAGTCTTGATTTTCTTTTCCCAGTTTCACACTTTTAATTTATTTCTTTCCTTCTCTTTGTCTTTTTAAAATAAATCTTCTTGGTCAACTCTTTTTATTTGTCAATTAATTTGAGATTCCCTCGTACTTGTGTGGGATTTAGATAGGAAGAGGTTAAAGGTTTGCATGGAATTATTTAGGATTTTGCATGGAATTATTTAGGATTTTGCATGGGATTTTAAGGTTTGAATGAAATATTAGGGTTAGAGGTTTGCCTAAAAGAATTGACTTTATTTATTTTTTTTAATTTTATCTGAAATTGCTCGGACAAAATTAAGTGTCTACAGGAAAGATTGAAAATGTGAAAGAAAATATAATTTTCTTTCCTTCCATTACTTGGTAGAGTTAAAAAATGAAAAGAAAGAAAATGAAATTATATTAATTTACTATTATACCATTAACGAGCTATGACAACAAAATAAAATTAAAAGAATAAAGGAAAATTTTGTAATTATGCATGCTTGACTCACATCTCTCTCATTTTTTCTCCACTAATCTTTTCAATTTAGAATGTTGTGGTATTGTTAATAAGAAAAGAAAATTACTATCTTTTCTTTTTTTTTTTCGTCACACATTTCTTTCCTACCAAGTGCTAACAAAAACAATTTTCTTTTCACTTTTCCATACACCCCTTTCCATTCCACTTTGGTCTTTTCCACCCTACTAAGCACACTTAAGGAAAAAAAATTAATATTTTCCATCCCTTCATTTCTCCTCCATCGAATTTTCCATCTATCTATTTTTCTTTCCACCATATTAAGCAAAACCTAAAATTAGTGCAGGTTCCTTACCAACTATTTATCAGATTTCTTTTATTTTTGGGTCATTTAAACAAGCTTTATATGATGATATAATATAAAAATGATATGTATTAAAATTTGATAAAAAAATATAAATTTAACAAAAAATTAGAAATTATTTTGTATTACACAAAACTTGCAATAAAAATTTTTATATTTTACATTATAAAAATACATTTGGACATAACACAAGTATAAAATATATACACAAATTATTAGATCAATAAAATAAATAAATAAGACACATTGTTTTTAAGTAGGAATGTAAACGGGTCGGATACCCTCTAATTTTAAGATACACGACCCAATTAATTTTTACAATACCCAAACCCAATTAATTATCCAATTATTTTGATTTGTGTTAACCAAACCCTAACCCTATAAAATAAAAAATACCCATTTAACTACCTATATCCGTTAAATATTAGTTTATTAAGTCAAAGTTTGACTTTCAAATATAAATTTAAAATAAACTTTAGAATAACTTATTTAAAAAAGTTAAATTAATAAATTTAATTTAACTCATAAAAGTAAATAAAAGTTAAAAATCATAATTAAAAATATCTAATGAATTAATTTTTTTAAAAACAACATTAATAATAAATAATTTATATATAAAAATATAAATATTATATTAATCAATTGTAATTTATAATTGGGTTTGAGTAGCGGGTACCCTAAGATAACTACCAAAACCCTATTCGAATCCGATTATATACTACCCTAATCCTACTTAATTGAGTTGAGTAGTGCCTACTACTCGTTTATAGGATACTCATTGCCACCCCTATTTTTAAGTAACCAATCAAGTAAGGTAGCTTAGTTTACCGGTTGTCAGTTGGGAATTTTCAACTTCTCCATAATCCCCACTCTTCCTATGTAGCAAATTCCTTGGTACAAAATTACACTTATGTCCGTACTAACAAAAAAAAACAATACAATGCTCACTCCAAATGGTTTCAAAAAGTTGATTCAGTGGTATAAGGTCCCACTAAGTTCTTGAGTGAGAACAATTCATAGGTGGTCTCATGTTCGAATCCTTATCAGATCAAATTTCCTTGAACCAGCACCAGTAAACGCGGTGTGAGCAAGAATTAATCTCATATTTAATAGGGTATAAAGACACCTAATAGTAAAAAAAAAAAAAAGGAAGCCAAAACAAAGCCTAATTTTGTAATTCCACAAGGCATAGAAATTCTCAATAGTAAAATCCCATTCCCAGTACAAACAAACAACATTAATAATAAATAATTTATATATAAAAATATAAATACTATATTAATCAATTATTATTTATAATGGGATTAGGGTAGTAAGTACTCTAAGATAACTATCCAAACTCTATCCAAATCTGATTATATACCACCTTAACTCTATTTAATTGAGTCGAGCAATGTTAGGTACCCATTTATAAGATACTCATTACCATCCCTATTTTTAAGTAAGCAATCAATTAAGGTAGCTTAGTTTACTGGTTATCAATCGGAAATTTTCAACTTCTCCAAAATCCCCACCCTTCCTATGTGGCAAATTCCTTGGTGCAAAATTACACTTATATCCGTATTAACAAAAAAACAACATTACAATGCTCACCCTAGATGGTCTCAAAAGGTTGATTCAGTAGTATAAAGTTTTATTGAGTTTTTGAGTAAAGATAATCCATAAGGGATCTCGTGCTCGAATCCTTATCAGATCACATTTTCTTGAACCAACGTCAATTATGCGGTGTAAACGAAAATTAATCTCATATCTAATATGATATAAAAACGCCTAGTAAAAAAAACCCAAAACACCGCCTAATTTTGTAATTCCACAAAGCATAGAAATTCTCAACACTAAAACAAAATCCCATTCCCAGCACAAACAAACACACAAGAAACAATTCGTTGGTTCAAGTGTTAAATATCCCAAAGTCGGTCATTGGATTGATAATAAAATAAAACCCACCAAAGCCCCGGCCGGCCAAAGGGAACAAAACAAGGAAAGGAAAATCAGCGATCTAATTCTATTTGTAGATCTGAATTTCCTTCTCAGATCTACACCTGAGTGTTTTTTCATTTCTCCCATGGCGATCTCTCGTTCCGTTTTACTTTTTCTCCTGGTCTCTCTTTTTGTTTCTTTTGGTTTTGCTGAGATCCGTTTCACGGAGATCCGATCCGATGCTCGCCCCATAATCCCCTTCGACGAGTTCGGGTTCACTCACACCGGCCGCCTCCAACTCAACGTCTCTCAGATCGCTCTCTCGGACACCAGCCCGGACCTTGACTTGTCCAAAGTCGGATTCTTCCTCTGCACACCTGACGCATGGATGCACGTGCTCCAACGACTCGAGGGCGGCGAGGTCATGTGCGTTCTCAATTTCGATCAAGTCAAGGTCGTCTCCGACTTCAAGTCTATGAAGCAGAAGTCCAGAATCGACACCTTTTACCAAGTAAAGGACGCCGATCAGTACACGCTCATCTTCGCTAACTGCCTTAATCAAATTAAAGTATCTATGAACGTCCGATCGGCGATGTACAATCTCGACGGCAAGAAAAACACCCGGGATTATCTCTCCGCTGGCAAAACAGTTCTCCCTAGGGTTTATTTCCTTTTGTCCCTCGTTTATTTCACTCTCGCAGGGATTTGGATTTACGTCCTTTACAAAAAACGACTCACCGTTTTTAGAATCCATTTCTTCATGCTGGCCGTTGTTATTTTAAAAGCGTTTAATCTCGTATGCGAAGCAGAGGATAAGTCATATATTAAACGAACCGGAAGTGCTCATGGTTGGGATGTTTTGTTTTACATTTTCAGTTTCTTAAAAGGAATCACGCTGTTTACGCTGATTGTTTTGATTGGTACCGGGTGGTCGTTTTTGAAACCTTACTTGCAGGACAAGGAAAAGAAGGTTTTGATGATTGTGATTCCACTTCAGGTTGTTGCTAATATCGCCCAGGTTGTTATTGATGAGACTGGACCTTACGGTCAGGATTGGATCACGTGGAAGCAAGTGTTTTTGCTTGTTGACGTTGTTTGTTGTTGCGCAGTGCTGTTCCCCATTGTTTGGTCGATTAAGAACTTACGTGAGGCGGCTAGGACGGATGGAAAAGCTGCAGTGAATTTGATGAAGTTGACTCTCTTTAGGCAGTATTACGTTGTGGTGATCTGTTATATTTACTTTACACGTGTTGTGGTTTATGCTTTGGAGACAATTACCTCGTATAAGTATCTTTGGACCAGTGTGGTGGCCGGGGAGTTGGCCACACTCGCGTTTTATGTGTTTACAGGGTACAAGTTCAGGCCAGAGGCACATAACCCTTATTTTGTGATTGATGATGAGGAGGAAGAGGCTGCAGCGGAGCAGTTGAAGCTTGAAGATGAGTTTGAATTGTGATAGTATTCATTGAGAAAAAAAAATTGAGAATGATTGAAGAAAATGGTGCAGGGGATCAAACTGGGACAGTTGAGGTAGAAGCCTGATCATTAAACTTGGTATCAATGTTAAAAAACTTTGATAATTCATGCTTGTTTTTACTTGTTATGCTTTTTTTATATACTGTGCTGCTTTTTTTTTTTTAAGTTGGTAGGATAATTTTAAGCTTTGGTGCACCTTTGTGAATTTGATAGCTTATGTAACTACAAATACAAAAGTTATGCACTTACTTTTTGTTCTACTCCTTGTTTTTTCATTATTCACTCTGGGAATTTGTTCTGAAACATGGCAGTTGTAGCAATCATTTAAGTTTCTATTGAGCTGTCTATACAGGTTTTGAGGGGTACATTCTTTGGTTGACTAGTAAATTGATATACTTTACTTGTTATAATAAATTCATGTATGTATCTAGAAGTTGCATTGGTCATACACTTGCCAAGAACCAATTACCAAATGATACGCTCATTTAATGAGGAGGGGTTGCTGTACTACGGCAGTACTTCCTGGAATATATGTAGTGTTGCATTACTTTTAGCAGCTTTTGTTTATATATGTGAAGTGATTGTAATAAAACAAATGTGCTATTAACTGACATCTACTCATAGAACGCATACTTTAATGAATCTGATCTAGCTATCTACTGAATCTGAAATGCAATTTCGAAGAGCATTCCAATCTGCATATAGCCACTCGAAAATATTGATCCATTCACTGTAGCTTACTTTCGACCAATGGGTAAATTTAGGCAAACTATTATTTGTTTTCCTTATCAGAAAATATAAAGGAAAATTGGAAAACCTTGATTGACAAAAAAAATTGTTCAATATCGAGGCAATACTTTTAGGTTTAAGTTTTTATCTTCTGAAAATAGATAGATTTAGCATTCACTCCCCAGATGGTTTAGAATGACCTAACCAAAATTGCTTTGCCTAAAATTGGAAAAAGTGCCCATGGATGTCAGTTAATGATGGTAGGTTGGTATCCTTTGATTAAGTTGATGGTTCCTTACTGCTACAAGATCATTAGATGTTCTGCATTGTATTTTTGTGTCATGGCTTTGATTTGTGATGTTCTACTTTAGAATAGATCCTGGTTGGCCATGACAACTTACTGCACATCTTGCTGAATGCAACATGTGGTTGATACTCTACCTGTTCTAAAGGAAATTATAGAAGTTATCTTTTGAACTTGAAATTTGATTTGGGAAAATTTCTTATTTGAGCAAAAATTTTCTGACACCTATTTATATTGTGATGAGGTTTACTCTCAAATGCATGAAATTTTCCAGCCACTATGAAAATGCAATCCCTATCATTTTGAGCACTATAATTAATCTGTTTATTCTATAGTTTGACTTTGCTAATAGATTTGTCTTATTTGTACTTTTTTCTATCATATTTAGTGGATCTTAATTGTGCATTTTGTGTGCAATCAACCACCTTTTGAACAAATCACTGTTTTCAACTCAAAAAAAAAAAAGAACACAGATGGATTAGATTTCTGGCTGTTGTTTGCAAATTATGACTTGGACTTGGTGAGGACAGAGCAAATTGTGCTGTTTTAGCTTTAGAGCTTTTGGTATTAAATAGGAGTATTCTGCAGTTTGAAGATAGTATGTTGACCTGTCAACAGTTTAGCAGTAGCATGTAATTCAAATTTAGCTAACTGATTTGGATGAACCTAACTCCATAGACCATGATGAGAACTTGCATTCTCTATTACGCTATGTTCAAGATTCTTTGAATTTGAGACTGCTTTTTATGGTCCATGTTTTATAATAATAGTTTCTTAAACTGTATTCGATGATTTTTGCAAATAGACAACAACTGCCTTTTAAATTGCTGACCTGTGCTAGTGTCTAACTTGCATGTGCATTTGATTTAGGTCAGCTGTAATTATTTCAGAGATTCCAAACTTGTGGACTGGCCAATAAGCAACTTATTCTGTGTATTTAGAAAGTTACCAATTGCCTGGCTGGGTAAAAACTTGAGCATTTTTCTTCCTCTTACATGTAGTTGTTGATTTGCAGAGCAAGGAGTCGTCGTAGTTAAATAGGGCTTGTGGTGGATTTCTGTATTTCATCTAGGCTAGCAGTCAAGTGTTTCATGAATTGCAGTTGAGACTTCTGGATCGGCCTTTAATTCTGCCTGTGGGATTCTATTAGTGGTCTAGCTGTCAGGTTAAGACGTCTGTCATCAATGGTAATGCAGGATTAATATAGTGATTAATGCCCTGCTAGTTTGTTTTAAGGATTTAGCTGCCTCAGACATCGTTTCAAAAGTTTCATCTTGTTGACGCTCATAAAGTAGGTCATGGAAGTTTCTGATTCCATTTGGTCAATTGATCCTGTGATTCCTGTCATAACCATTTTCGTGTTAAATGCTCTGAGTCCTCAGGTTAGCCATGGCTGATACGATATGTAGAATTTCTTCCCCACCACAGGGAATGCAAAATCAGTATGGAGTGCAAGGCATACATGCTCCGTAGGTAGTCCTGACAATTCGTATATAAAATTTGTGCTTGTGTAATGTAAAATTGTTTTCTTGTTAAGCACAAAAATATCATTTCAAAATTCGTGTCAATATGTCAAACACATTTTTGGGTTAGCTTTTGTCATTATTATATATAACCTTTTCAAAATTTTAACTTATGTTATCTTTGTATTTTTTATTTGTATTGTTTTCATGTCGTATTATTATATTATCATGTCACCAGATCCTGTCTACTATTACCAGGTTTATCTGTAGGTTACTAAGAAAGAGCTTGATCTCATTGTTGGCTGAAGGCTTGTTTTAGGCTATGTCTGCCCACTTAATTGTGGTTTGTCCTCCTGTGCTCTTCTCCTCTCAACTTCATATTGTCATTCACTATCATGTCGTATGTTAACCCTTTTGTTTTAAGTTTTATGTGATGAATGACAATATGAAGTTGAGAGGACATGTTGCAAGATATTTCAAACGTTTGACACGCATTTTAACATTATCTAAACCTTGTAGGTTGATGTCTTAAACCATTCTCTTTGAGTTCCTCACCGATCTGAACTACCATAACTTCAGAGTTGTCTTCCAAGTATCGTAGCATCCGAATCTGAAAGCAATGCCTAATGTCATTGATCATTGTCATGCTCTACTCCTACACAGGAGGTCGCCCTGTTTTTAATATGATATGGTGTCTTGAACAAAAGTGTGGGCCCATGGAATGTAATCTGACTTGTGCGGAAACGAAATAAAGGCTTCATTTTGTACGCCAATTTTATTTTTCAAAAAATATTTTTCATATTTTTCAGTGTTTGGTACTTATAAAACGTTTTCGGTCAACGGAAAATGAAATTCGATCAACAGAAAATTTTTAAAGATTTTGGAAAATTGTCTTACCATTTTCAAAAGGGGAAGACAATTTTTAAACCTATGTCACTGTTAAAAGAAAAGCTTCATTGAAACTCAACCTAATCTATATAGAGTTAAAACATCAAGCAATAGAAAATATTTTTCAGCATATCAACCAAACAACAGAAAATATTAGTTTTTTTAGAAAATTAAATTTTCAAAAATCATTTTACAGAAATTATTTTTTAAAAGTCATTTTACGCGAATCAGACAGAGTCAAAATTTAATTGAAGCCTCGTTGAATATGGAAGGAAAAAAAGCTGCATTTTTTTGACAAATGTGAATTGATTGGTTGATGTACGGGAATTAATTGGTTGGTCTATTTATTATTATTATTATTATTATGGTTATGGTTGAGGTATGCCTAAAAAATTTCTCTCAAACAAACCATAATAACTATGCTCTGCCTTCCCCAGACGTAAAATCTAAAAGGGAATAATAGTTTCCTTTGCAGCGGAATAAAATTTACATCATGACTCTTAACCATGTAAGAATGAGGTCCGTTATACTTGTCTGTCTTACAAGTTTTAGCAGTTCTTCTCTATGAACCACAAGAACTCAACCGAGAGCACTAAATCCTTATTTCTGCGGAAAGATTGAAGTTCTTGGCACATGGGAAGTTTGTTTGCCTTCCCAGTTTCGTCTTTCTTTCGGCAGAGAAAAATAAACCCACTTGCAAGGGTACTTCCAAGTATTCCAGCCGCCCTAACCCTTAACCAAAACAGAGTATCCAATGATCTCAAAAGTTTTGAAGTCAATGATTTTAGTGAATTCACCTAATAACTATAGGGTTTAGGCAACTCCAGAAGAGCACTTGCCAGTGCGAAAAAACTATAGACGACTCATTTTCAAGTAATTGAAAATCTGTTCTTAAGGTTGTTGACGGTGGAGTGGACTCTGGATTTAACATAAAAGGGGAACATCAACGTGGAGCCTATGGGAATAAATAGACCATTGTTCGAACTCCATGATAACTTATAATGTTCTTTAAGGACTTTGCAAAGCACTCTTGAGTGGTGAGGATGCCAAATTTTGATTAAAATAATCGTTCCGCTTCTGCAATCCAATCGAAGAGGGCCAGCAAACCCCATTTCTAATGCATTGCATATAACACATTTTGAAGAAAGGAATTGCAATTAAACATTTGGAGCTCTCAGCTTCTTTTTCAATTGTTTTAAAATAATGGTATAGGGGAGAAAATCCCTGGTCATTAATGGTTTAGAGTTTATGCAACTGTAAAGGAACATTAATCAATCACTCGCACCTTCAATATGCATGTGGGGCTGGCGTAGCTGAATGATTGCTCTGAGATACGTACATGGTCCTTTAGTTATTGAATTCCTGAGGTAGGCCACCCAAACCCAATGTTAAAAACTAGGGGTGAAAAGCAAAAGATGATAACTTCTTCTTCTGTAGTTTTTTTGCCAGTTGATGGTGGTAGCTCAGAGGGCATTTTTGCATTGGGGTAGTAGCATACTGTTGGTCGAAAACATTTGGTTTTCCAGAAACAATTTCCCCAGAGAAGATCAAGACACCCCACCAACATCTCCACTGCCAGAGTTGTAAATTCTCCAGCCAGACAGGACCCTACTCTACGATGAGAGGTAGAACATTAGCGGTCTGGTCAACCAAACGTATTCAAATTGGATTGGACATTGTCGACAAGGAAAGTTTAAGGTGACATTCCAATCTAATGGAGACATTTTATAAAACTAATCCTTAAGCCTCTCCACTTTCATCAGCAGTAAATTCAAAACTGTTGATGATAGGTTGTCTTTCAAGTTCTCCAGTCCAACCCCAAATACAGTTTAACTTGTTGAAAAGTAGTTGATCTGATCATCCATTGACAGTTTAAGTTTCTGATTGTAGCCATAAAAGCCAGGTGCTTCATTCGTATCTCACATGAAACTATAGGTTTAGAACAACGTCACTCTTAATTTTCTCAGTCAATAATGTCCCTCGATTGTTTTGACCGGTTCCCTGTGCATGAAAAGTCAGCGTACCAGCTGGAAAATTATAGCCTTCTTACAATCCCATGAGATGGGCCGGTTTGGAGGTGCCTTATGTAAAAGCACGACAGAGTTAAAAAGAAAACAGTGCAGAGAGAGATGTGGACCGATGGAAGTAGGATATAGAGGCAAGGACACCTCCCCTAGAACTAGTTTTAATTAAGAACTAAGATGAGATGCATGTGAATGAAGTCTTTTGCTTTTACAATCTACATCTTCAAAGCAAAGTTCCAGGATAAATAATGGGCCTACCCAGTTGCTTTCTTGACAGGGAAAATGGAAATCCCCACTAGAAAAAAGAAAAGCAGCACAGGGGAAAAGGAAAGGAAAAGAAAAGCTACGAGGAAAAAGGCGAAGATATGGAGGAGGTGATGATGATGATGATCACCGCCTCTGGTAATCCCAGCCATGAGACTACCACTTGCCCTAGCTGGAAACTCTACGATAATCCTTTTTATTATTCTCACCATCATCAACAGCAACTGCGCCAAAGTAGCAAGCAAGTACACCAAGTAAACCTCCCTCGTTCAGCTCGAAAAATTGCGGCCTCTTTGTGGGATCTAACCTTGTTCAAGCCAGTTATGGATTCTGAACTGGATATTGCTCGAGCCCAGATCATTGACTTGAAAGCTGAGCTGGAGTACGAACGTAAAGCGAGTAAAAGGGCAGAGTCACTCAATAAGAAATTGGCTAAAGAACTTGCCGAGGAACGAAGGGGAAGAGAGGCATTGCAGAGGGTCTGTGAAGAGCTTGCAAGAGAAATTTCATTGGATAAAGCAGAGATTGATCGAATGAAGAGGGAATTTGAGGAGGAAAGAAAGATGCTAAGGATGGCTGAAGTCTTAAGGGAAGAGAGAGTTCAAATGAAGCTGGCCGAGGCCAAGATTCTCTTCGAGGAGAAGTTACTGGAATTGGAGGAAACTAAACGCACACAACCAGCTGATACTTCAGTTTCCAGAATTGAACAGAAGAGTAAAGAAGATAAAACACCAACATTCACAGCCAATCTTTCAGGGAAGTTTTCAAGGTTAGTTTTCAGTGAGAAATCTTGTGATAACGGCAACGCAGCTGTTGATTCAAGAGAGTCAACAAGATTTGAATTGAGTGAAAAGTCATCATTTTGCCACGATAATATAAACAGTGCTGTCTCTTCATCCATGTCAAGTCAGCGAAAAGCATCTCCAGAACCTGAGAATCCTCACATAAAGCGGGGGATCAAAGGGTTTGTCGAATTTCCAAGAGTGGTTCGAGCAATTGGATCAAAGAGTAGGCATTGGGGTACAAAGCTGGAGTGCCAAAAGGCTCAGTTAAGGATTCTACTCAAGCAAAAGAGCCCCATCCGATCAAATAATCTTATTATGAGTTGAAGATATCAGTTCATTTGATCAAACCCTCTACATCTCCAAGTAATTTGACTTGTTTTTAACTTAAAATTTGTTTTTCTTTCTTTTCTTGTTGAATTGTTTCTGCCAATGGGTTACTGCCTCGTGCCCCAAATATCTTGTTATTGAAAGATTTTAATAGAGTAAATATATGCTTTGAATTTGTAATTTGTTGCAAGGTTGTCAGGATTTGTGTTCATTGATGTTACAGGATTTGAAATTGGAAAGTGTTGGTTTGCGGATCAAAGTAAAAAAAAAAAAAGTTTTGGAAACTACATCGAAATTCATTGTAAAGAATTGCTAAAAGCAGATTTTTTTTAGTAATGCACATCTGCGCATGCTGGACTTTATTCCCAAGTTATTCGTGGACCTTGACATAAATAAAAGAAATGGTAAATTAGAAGATTGATCACCCAACTTTGGTAGATTTTTTTATTATGATAGTTCATATGAAATATAATGGTGTTTTCACAAAGATTAATAATTATGTATTGTATTTTTTTTATCAACTAACCGTTTATAGCGAAGGAAATCATGATGTGATTGCATAAATCAATTAATTTCGTCACATGACATAATCATATCAACAACCACATGAATAATCCTACATGATAATATGGCTATATATATATATATCTAATTTAAAAATCTAATTATAAAAAGGATTTTTTTTCTTTATTTTTTCTTTTCTCACCAATATATCTCTCTAATTTTTCTTTTTAATTATCCCAAAACTCAAAATTTTAATGTAACATATTTATGCTTTCAAAGAAAGTAAGAAGAAAGAATACTCAACTTTGTTCTCCGTTTGTTGGACAAGGAGAGAGGGGAAGCTATACATGCCTAGTGCAACATATTATGTATCATCACATCTATCTCATGAATCTTGTTGTTAGTGCAGATCCTACCATGTCAAGCCAAGTTTGAGTTTTAGTATTTTAAAAGTTAGTATTGATCACTTCAACTTTGAATCTTCGAAGCGACACTCTTTTGTTTTAATCAATCTTGTTCTAATACCAGTAAGAAATAAAAGTTTTTAGTTTTTGCTTTTAGCAATAAGCTGATAAGCTGCTTTTACCGATAAAAAGAAATTGAATATATACAAGATCTACAATGTGCAGGTGAATAAGAATAAATAGTTACAAAGGAAGAAAGAATAAAAAGATTAAATGAATTGATATTCTCTCAATCGTGATGTGTAGTAACAAACAGGATTCTTACTCAACAGGTTTGAATAAATTAAGAAGAAGATTTGGTGGCTAGATGGAAACAGTGATTCTTACTCAACAGCAAATAAAGTAGCTTCAATGGTCCTCTCCTCCTCAAGTTCTAGCCCTATTATACCTAATTTTGCATCACGAGGTTTACTGCATCTTTGACTTTAAGAGACCGTTTGGTTAGAAGAATTTAAGATTATTTTTGGGAATCATTTAACGAAAAATTATTTTACTTGACGGATTCCTGAGAATATTAAATTCTTGTGTTTGGTTGTATTAGTGAGAATATAAGATTTCTGTGTTTGGTTAAAGGAAAGTAAGATTATTTAATTACTTATTTTACTACAATACCCTCTATATTATTAGTTGATGTAGAGTGAATAACACTTGATATAAATTATATTTAAATTAATTAGTTATTTATTTATTTAAGATACTCATTTATTTTGTCCCTTTTTTTATAAGATTTATGTTATGTAAATTATTTTGATTTAACAAACTATTACTATATTAAATTGATTTTGATTAATCAAAAATCATAGGGTCCATCTTATTATTGGTCCATTTGATTTTAAATTCATTTTTCTCTTCATCAAAATAAGAAAAAAACAATTGTTGTAATATTAGATAGGTTTAGGGGTAAAATGGAAACAAAATATAATTATTGGAGGGTAAAATTGGCAAAAAAGATGGATTCCCCTCGGAAAAAAAAATACCTCAAGATGAAGGGGGAATCATTTTCCCCCTATTTTCCCTCCTTTTTGTACTGTTGGTAAAAAAAATTCCTGATATGAAAAAATTTCGCGAACCAAACATGTTAATCCTTTGACGAAAAAAAAATTATTGGGGGGAATAAAAACTTCCGGCAACCAAACGCCCCCTAAGTATCAGTCAAGTGACTCATACAACTATTAGGCAGCTACATTTGACGAGGCGTACCTTTACCAGACGTCATCTCAAATGGTGTGAGCTTACAAAGCCCACTTCAATCATATATGTTAATCACATAAATTTTTAATAGACATATAATTTTTCATCATTAAAAAAAAAACAAATGAATGATTAATTTCAAAGCAACAAGGAATACAAAAGAATGAATAAAATTAAACACAAATGAAAAGCCAAAGAATTCAATTCCAAAGTAAGAGCAAAAGCCAAAAAGAAAAATAATCATGAAAAACTATTATTCTTATTATTTTTTTGGTGAATAAAGGCACTTAGATTAAGATTAAATAGAAACTTCTCTCTTGGGGTTACAACTTAAAATGCTCTGGTTTGTTTACAACCCATACTGTCATACAACAATTGCAAAGAAACCGCAGCAGGTGGTGACATATAAAATACAAAATCTTCAGATGAGGTTCTTCCCAACTTTGCTGATGCATCTGCCCACATATTAGCATCTCTAAACACATGCGTTATCTTGGCGTTCTCCAGTTTGCGAAGCAATGCCCTGCAATCAGAGTGATAGCGAAATGAGAATGGGAATTATTAACATGTTTAAGAACATACCTAACAATCACTTGAGAGTCAGTTTCAACAATGAGATTGTTAAAACCCTTTCCACAGCCAGCTGTAAACTGTCTCTTAAGCCCCAGAGTTCAGCAAAGACACTGGTAGAGTTACCAATGTTTCTGCTAAAGCCCTCCATCCAAGCTCCTTATAAATTTCAAAATACTCCCCTTGCACCTATCGATCCGGGATTGCTAGTAGAGGAGCCATCAATATTTAATTTAATGAAATTTGGAGGAGGTGGACTCCATCCAATATTTATTTGGACTTTTTTTTCTTTTCTTATTCTAAGCCAGCTACTGCCCAGAATTCTTTAACTTTATTCCTAACTTTGTGGAGCCAACAGTGAACATCTTCAGCAACCCCTTCAAAAATTAATTTGTTCCTGCTAAGCCAAATCTGCCAAATGGCAAAAGAAAAAACAGTTCTCCAGGGGACTCCATCATGATTAGTGAGTAAATTAGCTCTCAAATTAGCCATTATCCATTCTGCTAATTCACCCTCAAATGGCTCGCTAATAAACTTTGAAATATTGATGGCATTCCAAAGACTTCTAACATGTATACAATCTCTAAGATAATGAGTTATAGTTTCTTCTCCTACCACATCTAGGGCAGAAGTGTCAATCATGATTCTTGAAGCTAGAAATTCTGTTGCCAGTTTTTATGGTAACAAAACCGTAAAAGTATTGAATTTTTGGCAAAATAGGTGTTTTCCAAATAAGTTTCCAATTAATAACAGAAACAACCTCCTGATTTTTAATCAGGTTATAGGCAGAGCTTAAGGAAAAATCCCCAAAAGTAAATCCCCAAGCAAGAGAATCTTGATTCGAACCTTCCCATTGTAAAGGTATAGCTCGGATTTTATCCTCAACAGTCTTTGGAATAGGAGCTTCAACATGATCGAGACACCATCCTCCCCTGTTGTTGCACATTGATCTCACTACCATATTTCTTTATTGTGGTGTCCAAGGTCCAAAAACGATCCGATTAAAGGGTCCCAAACCTGTCATTATCTTCCCAAAGTAAAGCTTGATTTCCTAACTTAATCACCCATCTAATTCCTTTTTCCAGGATGCTGGATGTTTTTCTCAAGCCAGACCAAATAGGAGAACAAGCTTTTTTAATAAAAGTTCCGTTTCTAGAATATGTTGACTTTAAAACTTTAACCCGCATGTTGTCTGGCTCAGTTAGAAGCCTCCAACTCAATTTTACCATGCTAGCTTCATTGAGACATTTCATGTCTTTAACTCCCAGTCCATCATCTTTCTTAGTCTTAGTGACGGTGTTCCAATTTACCATGTGCATTGTCTTACGCTCACTAGACGATCCCCAAATAAAGTTCCGAGTGATCTTATTCAGCTCCTTGCAAATGCCTTTCAATATATTACTTCCTTGCATATAGTACAAAGGAATATTGCTAAGTACTGAGTTCGCAGGGTAGTCCTCCCAGCCAAAGATAGGATATTTGCCTTCCACCCCGCCAACTTGTTATGAACTTTCTCAATTAAGAATCTGAAACTAAAGGCCTAACATCCTTTAAAGATTGGGAATCCCAAATATCTTCCTGGTTCATCTGAGAAAGGAACTTGCATGATATCACTAAGATTTCTTTTTATGTTTTCTTCGACATTTTTTGAGAAAAACAAAGAGGACTTTTCTTTGCTAATTTTCTGACCATACTAGAGACAGAATTCTTCAAGGACTCTTAACATGGAATTGCAAGTATCAACTGAGGCTTTCCCAAGAAGGATTAGCTCGTCGGCATAGAAAAGATGTGACAAGTTGGGACCATTTCTAGTGAGTTGAACCGATTCCCAGCATTTGTCTTCACAAGCTTCTAAGATTTTTAAGGACAAAAACTCCATGCAAAGAATAAAAATATAGGGTGAGAGTGGGTCTCCTTGACATAGTCCTCTAGAAGGCAAGAAAACATTACTCTGCTCTCCATTAAAAAGAACTGACATGCTCGAAGAAGAAATGCAAGACATGATTATATTTATCCAGTTGTCAGGGAATTGGAAGAAAACAAGAGTCTCCCTAATAAAACTCCATTCCAACCGATCATAGGCTTTGGCTAGATCAATTTTTGCCATCATCCAACCTTTCTTGCCTTTTGTTCCTTTTGAATGAATGAACAA
The DNA here is from genome assembly GCA_031772115.1 of Heritiera littoralis. Classification (NCBI taxonomy): domain Eukaryota; kingdom Viridiplantae; phylum Streptophyta; class Magnoliopsida; order Malvales; family Malvaceae; genus Heritiera; species Heritiera littoralis. Next base: position 243,625 of record JAPDPK010000056.1, read on the forward strand.
TTTCTTGAGCAATGATAGTGTTATCTTGCGCTCTCCTACCAGTAATGAAACTAGTCTGTAGCAGGTGGATCATTCTAAAGGGCATAGGTCTGATTCTGTTAACCAAAACTTTCGTAACTACCTTGTAAATGGTATTACAAAGTCTAATAGGATGAAAATTGTTAAGAGATTTTGGTCTTTGAGTCTTCAGAATCAAACACAAAAAGCATTTATTGACTTATGGGGGAATTCGACTCGAGATGAAGACATTTTTTACCAAGTCAACAACAGATGGTCTAATGATATCCTAACATCTCTGGAAGAAAACCAAGTGAAGTCCATTCGGTCTTAGGGCCTTATAAGGCTTCATTGATTGTACAACCTTGAGAATTTCAGCGTATGAAATCTCAAAATTGAGTTTATGAATTTCCTCTGAAGATAAAAAATTACCAAATCTGCATTGGAGTGCTGGGGATAAGTTGCTAGCCTTTTTTTCAGTGGTAAAAAGATTAGAGAAGTGATTCAAGACAGCAGCTTGAATTTCTTCCAAGTCCGACATCCAATTGCCCATTGCATCTTTCAAACTGATAATTTTGTTGTGTTGATGCTTAATTGTACTCAAATGATAGAAGTGTGTATTCCTATCTCCATCCACAATCCGATCAACATGTGATTTAATGGCCCAAAATTCTTCTTCAAGTTTTAGAATGTGTTGATATTCAGATTCAAGTTCTGCTACAGGATTGAGAAGCCAATCATCGTGTCGTAAGGAAAGAACCCTTTGAATACCTTCTAGCCTTGCACGGATCCTATGTTTCTTATGGAAGATGTTGCTAAAAGTGAATTAGTTCCAGTGAGTAATGTTCTCTTGAAACTTTGGGATGGCATGTAGGATGGAATTATCTGCTTGGACCAAGGAGCGTTGAACTATACTTTTGAAATCGAAGTGGGTAAACCAGATTGGTTCAAATCTAAAGGGTCTTGTTCCAATCCAAGGTAAACGTGGGGAAGTATCAATGAGGATTGGGTTGTGGTCCGAGTAAATTTTTGTAAGATGTGAAACAATAGAGTTTGGAAACCTTAGTCTCCAACTTCCGTTCACCCATGCCTTATCCAGTCTCTCGTGAATCACTAGTCCATTTTGGTCTTTACCAATCCAAGTAAATTGTTGACCAGAGAAACCCAAATCCAACATACCGCAGTCATCCATACATTGACAAAATCGACGAACTTTACTTTAGATAATCGGCCTTCCGCCAAATTTATCCGCATCTTCCAAAAGTTCATTGAAATCCCCACCATTGCCCATGGCATGGAGTGAGATCTAGCAAATTCAGACAACTCTTCCCAAAGAGCTCTTCTTGCAGCATAAACAGGTTTTGCACATATAGCAGAAAGAATCCAAGGACAACAAGAAATATGAGAAGAAAGGGATGAGTTTACCTAAATGGTGGCATGGACCACTTGACTGGTAAATTAGAGGATGTTCACAGTAACTTCAGCACTCTACCAAAGAATCCATATACCTTTAGAGAAGCCGTCAGCATCCACCCTAAAGGTTCTATCGAGGCTGAGTGAATTAGAAATTTGTTCAGCTCTAACGCTCGACACCTTTGTCTCAATTATAATTGTAATACTTGGATTGTTAATCCTTGTAAGATCCATAAAAGCTCTCTTGAAGTTTGGGCTAGCAGCCCCTCTAGCATTCCAAAATAGGCCTCTTATTTGGAATGTGTTACTGGGGGATAGGTTCAATAACCACTCCGCAAGATCTGGCATGAACTGGATCTCTCCGGACCACTTCCTGCATATTAAGTTCGGCATATGATGATACTGTGGAATCACCAACAAAGGGCATTCGAGATTGATCTCCTATCCTGCCCACTCTGCTCTGATCACAAGAGTAAGAGGATTGCTTATTGGGCGAGTCTTCCATAGCATAGCTTCTTTCTTGTTTTCTTAGGCTTTGCTTGGTAGGGTGGAAAGAAAAATGAAAAGATGGAAAATCAAAAGGAGAGAAAAATGGAGAGATAGAAAACATCTATTTTTTTTCCTTAGGTATGCTTGGTAGAAAGGGTGGAAAAATAACTGGAATATAAATTTCTTTCCTTCTATTGCTTGGTAGAATGGAAAAATGAAGGTAAAGAAAATTAAAATTGAAATGATTTTACCATCTTACCCCTTATACAACTATTTATAAATTTTTTTTTTCAATTTTCATGGGAGTTTTCATTTTCAGTGATATATTTTTTAAACAAAAATTTGTCAAAATAATTAATTCATGATAATTAATTATTAATTATCAATAAATAAATCATTAAATAATTAATTTATGATAATTAATTATTAATTAATTTAATTCTATTTAACTATTAGTTAATGATTATTTAATTAATAGTTAACCATACATAGTTAATTAAAATTTAAATAATTAAATATTATAATAAATTAATTAATATTAATTTAGGATTAATGATAAATTAAATAATATTAATTATTTAATAATTTATTTATTTATAATTAATAATGATTTTGCCATCCTATCTTTTATACAAATATTAAAGTTTAGCAAACGTGCAAGCAATGTCACAATTCTCATGCATGCAATAACATTTTTGTACAAGTAATTTGATAATCTTAAATACGATATAAAAATAACATAAAAAATACGATGATGATATAAATTAAAATATAATAAAAATTTATAAATGGGCAAAATCTAAAAAGAAAAAATGTAAAATATTTGACATGTCAACACGAATATAATTTTTATATTTTACACGATATGAACACAATATATACACAAATTTAAAAAACCAATATTATAGATTCCAAAAACAAAACATTAACAATATCTAAATATATAATAATTAGGAGTAATTTAAATATTATTTTAAAATGTGGGTGTTGAAATTTGGAATTTAAATTTATAAAAATTTTACACTTTAAAAATAATAACATAATTATTTTTAACGTTATCTTATTATGAATTGAATTTGGAGAAATAAATAAAACAATACCTATACACCCAGAAATTATATTCTATAAAAAATATTTATATCTTCTCTTTATACAGACGCATCATTACCATCTTTTGACAAATGTTGCAGCCAACTAAAGAGATTTGATACTTTTTTTCTATTTTTTGTCCAATTTGGACAGATATTCATTTGTGAAGAGGGAAAAAAATACTTATCCTTCCCATTTTCTTTTCTTCTCATTTTCTGTCCTACCAAGCAACTCTAAAATTCATTTTCCTTTCATTTTTACCTCCTTCATTTTCTTTCCTCCCACTTTTCAGCTGTCCCAAGCAAGCTCTTAAAGTTTCATCACCCTCATTGTGTCTATGCTTACTTGATTTAGAGCTATTTCTATGAAGGGTGGAGAGTCTCCATTTGTTCCGGTACAAAACACTGTAAGTACATCATAACAAGCCTAACATGCTTCTACACAATATGAAACATGTTAAACAAATAAAATGCGGAAGCGATAGGATCTAACCTCCAGCCATTGCACTCTGTAACTCTGCTGTTGAAGCAATTGCCGAATCTGACAGTCTACTCTGTGTCGATCACAGACCTTCCAAATCTTCCAAGCAATCAAAACCTCACTAGATGGTGTTTGTGTGTTTTTAGGTTAATGTACTTGGGGACCGGAAGGAGCCCTCCTTAAATAGTAATGAGAGCGTGCTAATTATGGCAATAAAATCACGTTTTAACCATCATAAAATCGTGTTTTAATAGCCAAATATTGAGTTGAGATTCACCGTGAAATTATGGACCATATCCGGAATTGGTCAACCAAATATTTATTTCCATAAATGAGGAGATATACTAACATTCTCCCACTTGGTCCATATATTTCACTTATAGAAGAAACAAATCACATGAATCATGGCAACAGTTCCTCAAGTGGCGAGTATTATCTTCCATGTATTACTATGTAAAATGTTTCTAAATCAACCCATTTTTACTTAATGAATAAACCTTATGTTTATTCTCGGTCCAAACAACAAGGATATTTCTCAAATAAAACTTTAGTGTATACAAATCAAAATGAGAAACATCATATTATTAATAAGAGTTTCAATTACAATCAAAATGTGGGACCAAGTCCCATTCTCTCTACATGATCCTTAAATTTAAACGGTGGCATGCCCTTAGTCAAAGGATCAGCTAACATCAATTCAGTGCTAACGTGTTCAATGACCACTCTTTTATCTCTAACACGTTCTCTAATGGCTAAGTACTTAATGTCGATATGCTTACTTCGACTTCCACTCTTATTGTTCTTAGCCATGAATACCGCAGCTGAATTGTCACAATATATCCTCAATGGCTTAGATATGGAGTCAACAACTCTAAGCCCACCAATGAAACTCTTAAGCCATACACCATGTGAGGTAGCCTCAAAACAGGAAACGAACTCGGCCTCCATAGTGGAAGTGGCAGTCAGTGTCTGCTTAGCACTCTTCCATGAAACAGCTCCACCGGCAAGCATGAAGATGTAACCGGATGTTGATTTCCGGGTATCAACACAGCCAGCAAAGTCTGAGTCTGAGTAGCCAATCACCTCCAACTCATCAGTCCGTCTATACATAAGCATGTAATCCTTAGTGCCTTGAAAATATCTAAGCACCTTCTTCGCAGCTCTCCAGTGGTCCATCCCCGGGTCACTTTGGTATCTACCCAACACTCCCACAGCAAAAGCAATATCAGGCCTGGTACAGACGCTGTGCATACATAATGCTTCCAACAGCTGAGGCATATGGAATGTTCTTCATCTGTTCCCGCTTAAGATCATTTTTCGGGCACTGGCTCAAATTGAACCTGTCACCCTTCACAATGGGAGCTGGGCTTGGTGAACAATCTTTCATTCTGAATCTTTCCAAGACTTTATTGATATAGGCTTCTTGTGACAGACCTAATATACCTCTATGTCTGTCTCTATGGATCTTAATGCCAATGACATAAGATGCATCGCCCATATCCTTCATATCAAAGTTCTCAGAAAGAAATTGTTTCACCTCACGTAGCATCCCCTTATCATTGGTTGCAAGCAGAATATCATCCACATATAGCACAAGGAAACAAATCTTGCTCCCACTGACCTTCTGGTATATGCATTGATCCATGATGTTCTCAACGAAACCAAATGAAGAGATGACTTCATGGAATTTTAGATACCATTGGCGGGAAGCTTGTTTCAACCCATATATGGATTTCTTGAGCTTACAGACCAAATGCTCACCATTACTAGAGGAAAAACCTTCAGGTTGTTTCATGTAAACCTCTTCCTCTAGATCACCATTGAGAAATGCCGTTTTCACATCCATTTGTTGCAACTCTAAGTCAAAATGTGCAACAAGCGCCATTATGATGCGAAGAGAATCTTTCTTAGATACAGGAGAGAAGGTCTCCTTGTAATCGATTCCCTCCTTTTGAGTGAATCCTTTGGCTACGAGTCTTGCCTTATAACGTTCAATGTTGCCTAATGAGTCAGTTTTGGTCTTAAAGACCCATTTACAGCCTATAGCCCTGGCCCCATTAGGCAACTCGACAAGATCCCATACTCCATTAGATGCCATCGAATCCATCTCATCCTTCATAGCATCGAACCAAAGTTTTGATTCTTTGCTGTTCATGGCTTGTGAAAACGTCTCTGGATCATTAACGGGCCCAATATTGAAATCATACTCTTGTAGATACACAATATAATCGCTAGGAATAGCTGTTTTCCTTTCCCTAGTAGACCTTCTTAATGTTGGTTCAACATTCTCCGAAGGATCATGTTGTTCAACTGGTTGCTCACTCAATTCTGGTGTATCCAGAGGAGCCTCGTCTACTGGTAAGTTATCAACTACTTGTGGATCTTCAACGATTGGTTGTTCAATGTCCAGTTGTACTGAAGGGACATTGTTCATGATAACCAATCCTTGACTCGAGGTAGAGGGTTGATCTCTCACAGAAACTAGGTCTTGAGATTGATCGCTCCCACTAACTAAGTCATTTTCAAGAAACTTGGCGTTCCTTGATTCCACAAATCTAGTGCTATGAGATGGACAATAGAATCTGTAGCCTTTGGACCGTTCGACATATCCAATGAAATACCCACTTATGGTCCTAGGATCCAGTTTCTTTTCCTGTGGGTTGTAAACTCTTATCTCAGAAGGGCATCCCCAAACGCGCATATGACGCAAACTCGGTTTCCAACCTTTGAATAATTCAAAAGGCGTCTTTGGAACAGCCTTGGTTGGAACCCGGTTCAATATATACGCTGCCGTTTTAAGAGCTTCAATCCACAAGGACTTAGGCAACTTCGAGTTGCTAAGCATACTACGCACCATTTCCATCAAAGTTCGGTTCCTTCTTTCTGCAACACCATTCTGATCCGGTGAACCAGGCATGGTATATTGGGCAACAATCCCATTTTCTTGAAGGAACTTCGCAAATGGTCCAGGTGCTTGTCCATCTTCAGTGTATCTACCGTAATACTCCCCACCTCTATCAGTTCTTACTATCTTTATGGGTTTTCCACATTGTTTCTCTACTTCAGCCTTAAAGATTTTAAAGGCATCTAATGCTTCGCTCTTGTTATGAAGCATGTAGAGATACATAAACCTCGAGTAATCATCAATAAAGGTGATGAAGTATTTCTGACCATATGCATCAATGTCTGGACAACATATGTCAGAATGTATGATCTCTAATATGGTTGAACTCCTATTGGCACCTTTCTTAGACTTGTTGGTTTGCTTACCCTTAATGCAATCCACACAAGTGTCGAAATCAGTAAAATCGAGAGTACTAAGTATTCCGTCATTTACCAATCTCTTAATTCTATTTATGGAGATATGACCTAATCTCCGGTGCCATAACGTAGAGGAGTCCTCATTCATAACACATCTTTTAGTACCAGTTTGAACATGCAAGGCGTTATGAGCAGTGTCATTTTGCAAATCAATAGAGAAAAGACCATCACATAAGGTACCATTCCCAACAATATCACACTTAAAATATATCAATACTGATTTATTTGAAAATTGAAAGGAATATCCATAAGGTACCAGCCTAGAAACAGAGATTAAATTTCTCGAAAAACTAGGAATATAAAAGGTCTTTTCCAATTGCAAAACAAAACCACTCCTAAGAACTAAAGTGCATGTTCCAACGCCTTCAACACGCGAGCGCATCTTGTTTCCTGAATAGATGCTCTCCTCATTTCCCACTGGCTTCATTAGGTTTGTCATACCCTGTAAGGAAGTCGAAATGTGAATTGTAGATCCAGAATCAATCCACCATGTGTTATGATTAACCTCAACCATATTTGATTCAAAACAAACATATGAGAGTGGATTACCTTTCTTAACGAGCCACTGCTGAAGCTTGGCACAGTCCTTCTTCATGTGTCCCTTCTTTTTACAGAAGAAACACTTGGACTCTTTCTTAATATCAGCTTGGGCAGGGATTTTACCTTTTCCCTTGTTCTTGGCTCGATCCTTGGTCTTTCCTTGGCTTGCAAAAAATGCACTCTCACCCGATTCCATAAGCAGTCTTCCCTCCTCTTGAACACACATGGTCATCAATTCATTGATGGTCCACTTATCCTTATGTGTGTTATAGGATATCTTGAATGGTCCGTACTGCTTTGGTAGAGTGTTCAATATGTAGTGCACAAGAAAAGACTCAGACATCTCCACCTCTAGCTTCTTGAGTTGGGCCGCTATATTTCTCATGGTCATTATGTGCTCACGCACTCCTTTGACACTGGTGAGCCTCATCGATGAGAACTTCATTATCAGGGTGCTGGCCAACGCTTTGTCTGAAGTGACAAATTGATCATCTATGGCCTTCAGTAAGGTCCTAACGTTGGTATGCTGTTCGACTGAACCACGTATCCCAGCAGATATCTTTGTCTTAATATACATGACACTAAGGCGATTGGATCGCTCCCAACGTTCATGTAAAGCTACTTGAGCAGGAGTGCTGGTCTCAGTCAATACGGGCTCGTCTTTCCTTATAGCATAGTCTATATCCATGCACCCTAATTGGAGGAGAACTCTCTCCTTCCAAACCTTGTAGTTCTCTCCATCCAGCTCGGGAACTTCTAGGTTAATACTAGCCTGAGGAAACACTGCATATAGAAAATAAACATGCTTATGTATCTAGAATTTTTGAGGCAAACTTAATTATGTCTACCAATGTAAACATATTTTATTAATGAATCTCAGACATAAAACTTGCCTGTGGGCTAAAGTTCTAATTCTAATAGATTTATTTCATAATGATAAAACTATCAAATTATATCATTTCCTAATTCCTATGGGTAAATTAAGAAACTAATTTGATATTTTATCCTAATTAGTTATAAAATTATAATAAAAATTCCTGTGGGATAAAATTTACTATAACCTTATAACTAATCACAATTTATGTCTAATATCATTATGTGATTTTACAAAATAATTTTACTTAATTAAGGTTGCTGTGGCTAAGCCCTAATTAAATAAACTATAAATCACTTAGACATATTGGTAAAATTCTAAGTTTATTCATATTTTAAAAATTGCAATTAACACAAGGCAATTTTAATTCCAAATAATATGAATAACTTAGCTACATGTGCTTTTAGTATAAAAAATAACAAAATTATACATATTCAAAATAAGCACATATGCACATTCAAAATCAAATTTTCATAATTTAATCATAATTTTATGATAATTTTCACAAAATTATTCAATTTAAAATTATAGCATTAATAAAAATTCCAAATTTATGAAAAATCCTCATAAAATCCAAATAATGAGAAGTTTTCATAATTATATTAATTTTGTGAAAATAATCTAATTATTCATAAAATTATGAAAATTACAGAATTGAAAATCTGATATAAAACTATCAAAAAATATAATTATTTGGCCTAAATTAAATAATTTAAATTTACTTAAATTAAATAAATCCTTAATGTCTAAAATAAACCAAATGACCTTTTTATTTAATCCATATGGCCCAAATAATCAACCAAAAGAGCCCAAAATAAATGGCCCAAAACTAACCAAATAAGGACCCAAACAGTGGCCCAAAACCCGAAGCCCAAAGGTTTTTTTTTTTTTTTTGCACAGTGTCACTGCACTGTACAACAGGCGGGCGCGTGAGACTCACGCGCCCGCATTATCTCTATCGGGCGCGTGAGACTCACGCGCCCGCATTTCCTCTCCTGTCGGGCGCGTGAGACTCACGCGCCCGCATTTTCTTCCCTTGTCGGGCGCGTGTGACTCACGCGCCCGAGGCTTCTTCTTCACCCGAATGGGTGTTTTGCAGAATTTTGGGTCTTTTGACCCGACCCGGCACAAAACCCTTCAAACAGTCTCGTTTTTCATGTATTTTTCATCCCTAGAGCTTTACAACAATAGATCTAAAGTATTTGAACCAAAATCACAGGAAAACAGAATGAGTTTTATGAAATCCGAGACTTAAAGTTTCAAAATATGGGTTTTTATGGCTTTTTTCTATAGATCTCTAGCAAGACAGAGGTTAAACTACGGCTCTGATACCAAATGTAAGTGCATCATACAAGCCTATACATGCTTCTACACAATATGAAACATGTTAAACAAATAAAATGCGGAAGCGATAGGATCTAACCTCCAGCCATTGCACTCTGTAACTCTGCTGTTGAAGCAATTGCCGAATCTGACAGTCTACTCTGTGTCGATCACAGACCTTCCAAATCTTCCAAGCAATCAAAACCTCACTAGATGGTGTTTGTGTGTTTTTAGGTTAATGTACTTGGGGACCGGAAGGAGCCCTCCTTAAATAGTAATGAGAGCGTGCTAATTATGGCAATAAAATCACGTTTTAACCATCATAAAATCGTGTTTTAATAGCCAAATATTGAGTTGAGATTCACCGTGAAATTATGGACCATATCCGGAATTGGTCAACCAAATATTTATTTCCATAAATGAGGAGATATACTAACAAACACTACCTCTATTCTTCTAACAAATGACGGTAAGGTTGCGGATCTCCCATGTCGATGGAGACTAAAAGGTTGTTCCAAGCTCTCATTATCTTTTCCAAATTCCATTCTGGTTCCATTGGCTGTTTCCAGAGTAAGATATCTTAAGCCTTCTTCACATTGATTGCCTTTCCTTCCAAGCAGAGAAACATCAATTCCAGATTTTGCCATGATTCCTGAGGCTCCACCATTGTTTTTTGTTTTGGATCCCCCTCTACTTTGTTCTTGTTTGTTCGCAGCTTTAGCCTTCAGTGTCTCTTTATTAGAACACTCCCCTTTAAACATAAAATTTAGTTTTTGTTTTCCTGGCTCCATTTGAACTGAACTGGAACTAGAATTGGGAATCTGGTTAGGGAGGAGTGTGTCAGAGGTTTTCCCTGATGCAACTTTTCCAGATGAAATGACTTTGCTTGGTTGTCGGTAGCTTTTGGAGTGTTTTTTCTCTCCACTGTCTTGTCCCAAATAAGGTTGTTGCTTTTCAATAATCAGACCTTCTGACAATTTCATCTTACCTTTGTCCTTTTGGCTTTGGGTCAGGTCCTTCATCGGTTCATCCTCGCCCGACTTCCTCACCCTATGATGCTTCAATTTTTTCTTTGTAACCACCATCTAAGGGCCATATTCACCTCCATTGTCTTCCTTACTAGCTTCTTCATTTTTGCTAGGCGTTTCATCAGATCCTTCTTTGTTGTTTGTCATGCTTTCCTCCATTAGTGTCTTCCCTTGAAGACAGTTTTCTTTTCTGTGTCCTATCATTCCACATTGGAAACAAAGATTTACTCCCTCGTAAAAAATGGGCTGGACAAGTTTGTCAATTCTAATCTTAGGAATCAATGGTTTATCTAAGTCAACTTGAACACATATCCTTGCCAATCTGCCTCTAGGATTCAGTTCAGTAAAGGAATCAATCTTCAATAATGTTCCCAATTGATTTCCCACCCTCTGTAAGATCTTACATCGGTCGAAAAATTTGATGGGAAGTCCAGGCAATCTCACCCACACGGCTGTGTTGGAGAAAGATTTCGACTTTTCTGCAATGAATCCAGGCGCCCACAATCTCATGGTGAGATAATATTGCCCAACAATCCAAGGGCCTCCATAAATCACCCTCTGGAAATCATCAACATTTTGGAACCTGAATAAGAGGTAATCCTCTCCTAAATCAATGCAATCCATTCTACCACATGGTTTCCAAAGTGCATTGACTCTAAGAAATAAGAAATTATATCTAACAGTTTTCCCAATTGTTTTAAAAATAATCGTTGTCCTCTACGGATTTCTAATTCTGTTCTTCTCTTCCCTCAATAAGAGGATAGTAGGAATGTTATCCATATTATCTGATTCTTCATCTGATGCCTCATCCAAGAAAGCTAGTTTGTTCATGAAAGACCCAGACGTTAACTCTTTAGCGTTCATCAAAGAGTCCTTATATGATATTCGTTGATTTTGTGAATCTTGCAATTGGCACTCATTTGTTTTGAAATCTCCATTCTTGGTACGTTTCAGGCTTTTCGCTTTCAAATCGTCTTCCTCAGAGCACGACGTTTTCTTTTCTATTCTCGATTTTTTTTATTATTGCTTGTAAATGTAATGCGAGTAATCTTTGATACAGGGAGAATTAGATTTGTGAGGAAAACAGAACATTGCTTTTATTTTAGTTAGTTAATATAGTCGTTTTTTTTCTCTTTTATAAAATAGATATATTAGAAAAATAAGAAATTACCCAGAATTATCTTTGGTTAGAACAAACAATTGAGACATTCATGAATAAGAGAGAGAGAAGAGAGATTGATAAAAGAAACAAGCGACACATTCAAAGGTAGATGAGTCCATTCCTCGGTCATCTACACCCATTTATTACATGAGGTTAAAATCTAGTAGGATGCCACCATGGGATATGTGACCTACGATTACCCCGTTAAGGAATTGAAATTTGTTTTACACAGTTTTATATCTTCGTATAGGATTAATATTTTTACAAATTAATCGTTGGATTTAATAACTTACTCATATGTATTATGTATGTAAATTTTTGAATCAATCTGTTATTTCTATCATTTTAATCGAAAATAGTATTTTTTTTAATATATGTCAACGGTTGAAAGTTTATTTTACTATATATAGTTAGACGTATTCGATTAATTTGAAATTTGACATGCATGATCTATGTGAATAGAACATAAAATCAACGGTCGGATTAAAAAATTATAAATCATATAAAAAGATATGAAAGTGTGTAAAACTAAATTTGTTTTACACATGTGTAAGTGAATCCTTTCTCTATATAGAAAAGGAAAGATTATCACACATCTTGGTTTGTGTAAGTGAACCTTATGTTTCCTATCTTTTTTCCGGTCATTCTAGCTTTAAAAAATTAAGTGAAAAACAACGCATATTCCTTTCACTCTTGTTCATTTTATAATTGCAATTTTTACTTTTAATTTAATAAGCAGAATTAAGATATTGTTATATTTTATAATTAATTTTTTATTTTTTACTATGTATAATTTTGTTAATTTTTTGTGAAATCTAAAAATTTTGCTAATGATGCAAAATATTTTTTTATTTATTCGCAAGAAGCTCAACTATGTTAGCTAGAACTTACTGCTCTCAAATCTCATTATTTTATATTAAATTTAATAGAATTTTAATTTAAGATAATTTTAATGTAATCTATGTTTAAAAATAAAATTTTTCACAAATAATCTCTCAACGGGGCGACTAAGAAAATAAATTATAACTATTGTATCGTTTGTAGGACTGAGTTCAAAACCGAGAAACTTCAACCTTTCATCTTTTTTTTTTTTCATTACTTCAACCTTTTATCTCAAATTATAAATATATATATTGAATATAAAATTATCCAAACTCACTCTGGACATTAATTTGATGAACTCAACAACTGCAAAACGAGTAAAGATGCACCAAATCAAGCTAAATTCTTGGTCCCAAATTTAATGCACGATTTTTAAAAAGAGTATAAAATATTTATAACTCAATAGCAAATTAGTTAAGGCATCACATCACTTGGCTTTGGTCCCCTCACTCCGTCACACGAAAGCCAAATGGACCCAACCCTTTTTTTCTGCACGACTCCCAATGCTGACACAAAAGTTAACGCCGTTAACTTTTTGACAGAAAAGTCAGTCAACTAAGTCAAGAAAACAGGTCTTTCCACGTGGAAACTCAGAGCCAATCAGAAATCAGTCAGAGAAAGAAAATCAGAAGTCAAACCCGTCTCTGTCCAATGAAAAATGGCTGTTTTGTACTTCAACCTTTGTAGGGAGGGGGTTTTGAAACTCTGTTAGGAAAAGCTAACGTTGGGGATGTCTCGGTGTTTTTGTCAGTGTCTAAAGAGAGAGAGAGAGAAAGAGAGAGGAGTACAGTGAAGTGGGTTTTGTCTGTATTCCACAAGGGGTGCGAATGTTGGAAGCTAAGGAAGCAAAGCAAAACACATGGCTGAAAATGGCGGCACCGCTACACCATAATATTGCCAACTTTTTTATATATTAGTAACAAACAGCAGTGCTTGGGTTGAGACGTGTAAAGAGAAACAAAGGGGATTGATTTGCAGTGTCGTGTAAGAATTTTTTTGCAAAAAAAGAGTTGGAAGCAGCTTGGGGTTTAAGCTTGTCTTGTTTCGGTATTTTTGTAGATGGGAAAGGTGGCATTTTGAGGAAATGGGTTCCAGGAATAATGCCTTTGTGGGTACAGAGAAAGGGTTCGGAAGATCAGATCAGTGCGATGTTGGGTTCAGTTTGAGGATGCAACAAGTTGAGGAGTCTTGTCCGAATAAGAGCTTCATGCCAATGCCTCATCATCAGCTTTCATCATCATCTTCTTCTTCTTGCTGTGGTGAAGGGTTTGATGGAGGAGCTTGTGGCGGTGGGCCCATTATTTGCAGCGCAAGCAATCAGGTACCATGCACGGGCGATATATACGATGCTGTCGGTGCTGCTTCTGCTTCTGCTGCTGCAGTGGTGTTAAAGTCTCTGCACCATCATCCTTTTTGCGCTGACCCTTCTTTTCCCCACAATTCCTCTGGTAAACTCATCTTCTTTTCATATATTAACTTCCTTTCATCCTTTCTCTTGTAACTTTCTTTGAAGTAGCTCAAGAGTATAGATTAATACATGGTGGTTAAACTTTATTAATGTAGGAGAAATGGCAGCGCCTGTGAATGCTGGAGTTCCTTTCACAGCAGCTCAGTGGCAAGAGCTGGAGAGGCAGACTATGATATACAAGTACATCATGGCCTCAGTGCCTGTCCCTCCTGAACTCCTTATACCCCTCACCAGAAACCCTTCAAATGGTAATCTTTTCCTTTTCTTCTTCTGTTTAATGTTATCAATATGCAGACGTACTGTCAAGTTGTTATGCTTTTCTTGCATTAATTATAAATAGCGCATGCATGTTCTTGGTGTTGATAGTGATAAAGAGGTCTTTGGAATTGGGGTTTTCGAGCAATAGCTCGGATCCGGAGCCATGGCGGTGCAGAAGAACGGATGGGAAGAAATGGAGGTGCTCGAGAGACGTGGCTCCTGATCAGAAATACTGCGAGCGTCACTCTCATAAGAGCCGTCCCCGTTCAAGAAAGCCTGTGGAATTGCCAAACCACTCCATATACAACAGTGACCACAATTCACAAACACTCAACGTGGCATCTGATAGCAGCAAACTGCCTCATCAAAATCCTCATTTCATCAACCACAACGATGCTAATTCATTCACATCTTCATTCGATCAACCCAGGTGGCCTTTGGATTCCCAACATTCTGTCCTCACTGAATCTGATAAACAAAATCTTTTATTTCGTGTTAATTTCTTCATACTAGTATATATCTCTCGTTCTTATCCACTAATCATAATCTATGAGCATAATTGCATGATGTGGATTTTTTGTCCTATCCAAGTTACTATTATAATAAATAACAGTAATGGTTAACCCGTGAAGGTGCTTGGAGTGGTTCATGAAAGGGGAGACTACCGTTCCTTTTGCTGGCAATTCTAACCCGGAGTGGCAGAAGTTTAAGACAGAAGGGACAAAGTATGGGGGAAACGTGAGTGAACAACAGCATCGCCACAATTTGCAAGCTCAAAATCTAAACGAGCAGTTTGGCCCAAGTTTGGCCTCTTCGGGAGGATACTTCAATATCAACCCAACACAGTCACAAGAGACAAGGAGCTTTATCGATGCATGGTCAACAGGAGAGAGGGAAGTTGCTGAAAGGGATGGAATTGCGAGCAAACGCCATATTTCCTCAAACGAGAAGCTGCCACTTTCTTCTCTTACACTCTCAATGTCAGGTGGGAATGGAAGCAATCACGAAGAAGACAACGAGAATAGTCATCAAATGGGTGCTTTTGCTATCATGGGCTTAGCAACGGAAAATTTGAGGGCTTTGAGACCTCAAATGCCGGATCCTATTTCATGGATGGATTCCCCGCCTGGTGGACCACTGGCTGAAGCATTATGCCTTGGCATTGCAAGTGGTCAAAGCACAAGTACTAGCAGTTGCAGCAAGAGCACATGAGACTATGGCCAGTGGCTAACTTTTTATCAACTTAGGATAAGAGCTTATAACTTCGATGATGCTTGGACATTTCTATGTTGGACAAGGTTTTTTTTTTTTTTTTTTTAATTCAATGTTTCTGCTACATGGAAATTTCCACTTAGTTTTTGGAGCTAACCCCAGTCTTTTGGAATGTGATGATTCGTGAATGCCCTTGTTTGTTTTTGGTTTTGGAAAAGGGGCGTGCTTTGGTCTCCTCGCTTTTACATCCCTGGCCTAGCGCATTAATGGTAGTGATTTTGAATTGTAGTGTAAAAACTTTTTCATATATTTAATTTCCATTAAAATCAATACTATCACATGTTAGCAATCTATTGCTGCTTGTCTTTTTATCGCTTTTAGTAAGTACAGTACTGTTTATGAATCAGGAGCACATTAATTATCATTTATTAATCATTTCCTATATCAATGGCTATAAGAGAGATATTTTGCTTGATTTAACCATTTTATTTTTTATTTTTTTAAAAAAGGTAAAAGCATAAAGGAGATTTCCATCAATCAAGAAGCACCTGCACACACACAAACATCAAAAAGAAGGCGAAGTCTGAATCTTCAAAAATCAAAGAGAAATTTTCATCTTCTTCTAAGTTCAAACCGATAGTTCCTTAAATATTAGCAGCCGCTTTCCCACCCCTTTTGGTTGAAGCACTCTTTGCTTATCCACATCTTTAGTGATTTTTCCTTGTTAATGTGAAAATTCTTCTCATGATTATTAAGAGATCTTATTTAACAAATTAACAGTAGTCAGTAAAAAAATTTCACTCTACAAATCAAATTAAAAAAATGTCACGTGTTCCATTTAATGTTTTAATTTACCTAAGAAGATACGTCACTTTTTTAATTCGGACTAGTGAAATTTAAAAATTCTAACGTATTTTTTTTATTATTAATAGATTTTAGGGTTATGAAACACCCGCTTGCTTGGCTAAACATGGGCTTCGGCCTAGTGTTTTATGCTCTCCAGTTTAGGTCAGTTGGGTTTGGGTCAGGACAGAACCCTGGCCCCATTGCCAAGGGGAAGGGGCCAAGGGTTTGCTTAGTCCGGCCTTTACTCTGGAAAAAGAAACAAGGCTTCCCATTTTGGGCTCATGATATGGCTTTGAGAAAAGAAAAACCAAGGAAAAGGCCTAGTGCTATTGAGCTAGACCACAAAATTTGTTCTGTAAATTTCCATACAAATATAGCGCTTCTCAATCCAAATGGAAAGTTTTAATCGAATTTCTCATTTCAGCCACCTTAGATCAGTAGTTGAACATGGAGAAATTTGACCCCAAAACGTTCTGTATAATAGGAAGAGTAGAATGATTCTTTCTCCATGCCATACTGCCCATCAAATGCACTTTTGAAGCTAGGGCTTCTCAAGTTGTGGCTAAGGGAGCGTTTGGATTGCGGTGAGTTCCAAACGGATAATGACAAAATTTTAGAAGGTAAATTTATTTTCTTATCTCTACTTTAAGGTTTTTTTTTTTATTATTTTAAATATATATATATATATATATTTAATGGTCATTTTTTTTAGGCATGGTTTGGTTACCAGTGGGAGTGGTGTGGCAAGGTTGAGAGGATAAGACAAAAAAGGGATAGGGTGAAATTACTTTTCCACCCTTGATTTTAAATTTTTTTAATTATTTTATTAAAAATCATATATCTTTAATAATAATTTTATTTTTTTCGATCTCACTAAAATTAATAGTACTACCCATCTAAACTAGTCATTACTATCACCGTACATCCAAATTAGCCTCAAAGCTAATACATCCAATGCCAGCTTGACTTTTAGGAGCTGGGTAAGAAAGTCTCTTCTTAGCTGATGATCCACCTCGTTCCCTCTCTGGAGTTGATGGCCTTTGTCTTGGTGTACTCTGGGACCGTGCCTTGGCTTTTGCAGACTTTGTGGAAGTTATATAATTCTGCACCGTGGCAGCTACATTTCCATACTGAGACCACTACAGCAAAATTAACTTTTAGTGGCATATATTTAGCGGCGTTTTCAATATAAACGCTGCCAAATTTCATGTTTTTAATCAACTCGCGGCGTTTTATCCAAAAAACGCCGTTTAATTAAAAAATTTTGACAGATAGCGGCGTTTCTCTAATAAAACACCCTAAAATTTAATAGATAGCGGCGTTTATTTCCTAAAAACGCCGCTATTAAACGCCGCTATCTAATAAATATTTTAAATAATTTTTTAAAAAAATATAGATAACACATAACGGCGTTTTTTAAAAAAAAACGCCAGCATGTTAAAAAAAAATCTGTTTTAATGGTTTTTGGTGGAAAAATGAAAATAAAATTAAACATTTTTTTCTTCCCCGGTCGCCGATCCCAAATTATCTCTCTCCGATTCTCAAGCTTACGTCTCTCTCTCTCTCTCCGATTCTCTCCATTTCATTACTTTTCTGATTTCTCTCCCTCACGCTCTTCAGATCTCCATCACTGATCTTCTCTCCCTTGCGCTCATCTCTCCATTGCTGATCTTCTCTCCCTCACGCTCTTCTCTCCATCACTCAGCTCTCATATTCTCCTCTCTCGCTCTCCATCGTCAATTTCAAGTTCTTTTGTCCATCATTGCTTCTTTTTTTTTTTAAATTTCGATTTCCTATTCTTTTCTCCAATTTCTATTCTCTTAGCTTCTCTTCTGCGTTGGCTTCAATGGATATAAAATCAGGTAATTTTTTTTTTCAGATTTAGGTTTTTTAAATTTATGAAACGGAAAGGGAAATAAAAAAGAAGAAGATCAATTTAGGTTTTAATTATAGTCTCATGTCCATTACATTTTAATTATCGGAGCTTTTGTTGTGTTTCTCTGCATTTTAGATTTAATGGGTTTACTATAATGGGTACTCTTCTGGTCTGTTTTGAGGCTAATGCTGTTGATAACTACTATGGAATTTAATTTAGATTTCAATGTTATGAGCATTTGAGCATATCATGTATTTTCTTGTTGTATAACTATATTGTGTCGTCAAGAATTATCATATCTACTTTGAACCCAGTAGCATAGTGTTTTTTTTCTCAGAGTTTGGTGTACGGTAAAAATTTTCGTTATTGCAAATTGCAGTTTCAGTCGGCCACTGGTATGCAGAGAGAAAGGTAAAGGTTAGATATAGATGCTTTCCAGAGAGAAACAATTTTACTTCCTTTTCTCTCGTTTTTCTAGGGGGTAAAAGGAAAAGAGCCAGAAAACTCCTGCTATTTTCCTTTTCTTGTTAGGATCGTGGTTGGACCACTAATTTGCTCCAATTATTTTATTTTCTCTTATCACAGTATATGAAAATAGAAATCTATTTTTCAGACAAAAGGAAAAATTAAGAAACCTGTGGCATATGTTCTCCTGAACTTATTGTGGATCAGAACACTATCATTTCCATTGTATTTTTGAACTGAGCCAAAACTATGGTGAGTCTAAACTATTGACATTATTTGGTTTATTTGTTATAATGTAGATTTAATTTACATGATGACAACATCACAAGCAGGACCTTATGAGTGCATCATTTTAGTGGTTTTCTATGATTGCAAGTATTTCTTTTACTATTTGCCTTTTTTTTTTAACTACAATTATACTCTATAGGACCATTGAGCTCATATCTATGTATAATTTCATGAAAATTGCCAAAATGTCCTGGAACAGAGATCACATTTTCTTCCATGTTCAATATACATAGGAAATTTGGAGATTGACTTTAGTTCCTCTACTCTGCAAACAGATCTTTTTGCAGTGGAATTCGACTGGCAAAAGTTACTCATTAAGGTAAGTCTTTCTCATCCACTTTTTTGAGATTGGAATGGAGTGGATATTGCTATTAGATGTTGCAAGAAACAAATTAGTAATTGGATTTACAGAATACGGGCCTACTGAGCTTGTTTTCAAAGCTTTGAAACTGATATTGTCTGGAATGGAGTATGTAATTTTCACAAGGTCTGTATGAGTCTAGATGAGAGTTTGAGACTGATAAAGACTTATTACGTGATCTGTGGTCTATTTGGACTTTAGTCTGGTTTATCTCTTTGTTAAGAACCTTGTGACCTATTATAGTAGCATTATAGCTGTTCTTTCCCCCATCATTTTCATTTCATTTATCCACTAAATAAAGAAAGGAAGTTCTATAGCTTTTCCACCATCAGTTTTCTTTTTTGGAATAATTATTGATCATGAAATTTGCTTCTTTATTTTCTTTATTAAAGATTCATTAATACCTTTCTTTGGTCATAGAGCATAAAATTATAAAAATTTGATACCTAGTTGTAACAGTGTTGTAAGTTGGTTTTGTAAGTTGTTCACTTTGTTGGCTTTGTGATAGAGACCTATAAATAGCCAGTAATCAAATATGTAACTTCTAACAATCAGTGTTTAGTTAAAGATGATTGAAATGAAGCAAATTATTGTATTTAGAACTTCAAAGAGAAAGAATTATGGATTTCGTCTGCAGCACTGCTAGTTAGTTGTTGGTAAGCATCTCATATATATAGCTGTCATATCTTCAATTATATAATGTAAATAATTTCAAAATATTAAAGTTTCAGCTGCTTCTTTGGATGAACAATTCTGTTGTCTTTTGTTTACTCTAGAATGATTTTTTTTTTGTTCAAATTTTCAGGATTGCATGGAATGAATGCTGTTATATATTTACTGTTTCTTTGAAAATTGGAAGGAGCAAGAGGATGCAGAGTTATAGGTCTGGAGCTGAGATTTGCTTTGCGGAGAAGCCAGTAACCCTCAAAACCGTTTGTTTCTTTGTAAAGGTATCCCTTGTTAATTGGGATTGTCAAGTTGTCTTGCTTATATTGTTGTTAAGACTTTTGTTATTTGTAATTAGTTCATTGTGCATGCTTGATTGAAGTTCTCGTTGGTGTTGGATCAACTATTTCAATAAAAGGCTTATTTTTCTTTTGTCATGGAGCAGAACAGTCCTTATCTGCCAAATTGAGCAGTTTTTCCCCCATGTGGTCTTAAGAACATCAGACTAGAGAAATAAAGCTTTGATAGATTTTATTGATAACAAATGGTTATGAACATAGATGATAGGCTGATATAGCTGAATATCATGTGTAAGCATATATTCATGCAATTCATCACATTCCTCAGATACTTTGGTAGAGAATTAAAAGCATTTAATCTTGCATCATAGTAAAGAGCTAACCTCGTGAAAAGGATAAGCTCTCTATAGCTGACTGAAGGCTGCCCTTTTGTCAGCTTGAGTCTCCTCATTCACTCTGTAGAGAGTGGACTGCGAGCTGCACAAAGTTTGGGACACTAATCTTTTCCTCTCTGATGGCAGCAGCCTGATAAAGGAATCAAGATTCTTCTTCAATTTGCAGTCTTGAATTTGCATTAAGCAAAACAGGAATTGAAATGCAACAAAAAGTGGATGGATATTGGCAAATTCTAGTAGTGTCCAAGATTGCTACCCATAGATACAAAGAACGCAAAAGCAGCACTAGGATTCACTTCACAACTCAAAATACAACCAAACTCGGCTGAGATTAGTAGAAGCCCATAACATATATATGGGCAGAAAGACTGCCACCCAGGTATGTTCATTATCTATCCATATTTCTGTCATAAGTCCTAACTTGTTAATGATATGGTTTTAAAAGGTTTTGCTATGCATATACTGTGATTTGTGTCTGTATGTATATATGATTCATTATTTTGATAATGATGTGTATGTTTTGCTGCATGTGCACTGCAGAGCGGGCAGACAACCTTTGAACTTTGTTTGGATGCTCTTTTTTTTCAGTGAATTTTAAGGTTAGGCTTCTCTATACTTGTAAAGTTTTAGCATATTTACACCTTTGTGCTTTGAATTGCTGTACTAAGACTTTGTTTTTTGGCTTTGAAAATTTCTTGTTGGCTTTTGATCTTTTAATAAAAAAGTTACAGATCTTGAGTTGTTTCTTAAGGTTTTTAAGTGTTTGTATGTTACTAAATCTTTGTCCTTACACATACAATTGTGCTTTAGTTACACATATACATATATAAAATTGTCCTTACACATAATGCCAATTCTAATAATTGTGCTTTCTTTACTGTTTTGTGATTGCAGACTGGATGTTGTGGTCTTTCTTATATGGGAACTTGTTAAAGAAAGAAAGGGCTACTTTTGGATGTAAAAGCTTAAGTATTCTGTAACCTTAATCTTTGTTCTTTCTTTTTTCTTATATATGTTTTCCTTATTTAGATGTTGAGAGACTCAAATATTTGGAGGATAGATTTATTTTTATATAAAATAGGACACATATTTTATATATAAATATATTGTTACATTACACTTATTTTGACAACTCTTAATATTGAAGGCAAAAACTCATAGTTTCATCGTTCCCTATTAATATTGTTTGTACAATATTTTTCTACTAATGTGTATTGTGCTGCTGCGGCTGTGTGAAGCATGGTATAAGTTGTGTGAAGCATGGCTGTGATAGGTGGGATTAATGGTTGTGTGATTGTTATATGATTTGAAAAATTATTAGTTTCATCATTACCATCAGGAACTGTACCTTTGCAAAATGGAGACCTACTTTGTGTGTTGAATTCTCCAGACAGGATAGTAAGTCAAAGAGCTTCATATCGAGGCCCCAAATCTGAATGGGTAACTAAGCTCTTAGTTCCCAAACCTGACACATTTGTTACTTAGCACAGTAGCCAAGCTTCATATCGAGGCCCCAACTATGGATCAAATTCTGTAGAGCAAAGGAACGACAAGTAAATGCAATGCAGACACGAAAAGCCAAATATTGGGAGCAAAGGAACGTTACAAAACCATTAATATAAAAGTACATGATACAGACAAAAAACCATTAATACAAAAATACATGATACAGACAAAAAACCATTAATATAAAAGTAAATGATACAGACAAAAAACCATTAATATAAAATAAACGATACAGACAAAGTAAATGCAATGCAGACAAGCCAGATATCTGGGAAAATGAAAGCCCAACTTAGCGGCGTTTCATTGCAAAAACGCCGCTAAGTTAGCAGCGTTCTACACTAAAAACGCCGTTAAATTTGTGGCATTTCAACAGAAACGCCGCTAACTTGCGACGAACTTAAACGCCGTTAATCGGTGTAAAATTGCCGCTATTTTTCCCGACGCTTACATAGCCAGCACATTTTGTGGCGTTTTTTGTTAGTGTCGTTACAGTTTAGCGGCATTTATAAACGTCGCTAAATAACGAAAAAAACGCCGCTAAAAGTACATTTTGCTGTAGTGGACATTCCATAATTTGCACAATATGTGGAGGACGAGCTAGGACTATTTGCTGATGAATAGTAGCATTTCTCTTCTTTCACACACCGAGGACTGGCGAAACGTACTTGCAAAGGCTTTGTCTTGCAAGTTGAGGGTGTGGCTGGAAATTGGTTTAAAGTGAAATTGTGATGTTCTCTTCGCAGTGGAGAAGCAACAGGGTGTGAAGTGGAAAAGTGTTTGTGATTTTGATGCAGGGAATTGTTACAAATGAGTAGTTCTAAGGTTTGTAAGTGTCAATTTCTACGGTGCTTATGGAGTCTCTTCAATCAATTGATGCCCTACCGTTTCACTCCCATTGCTTTGTGGCCATCCAACCATCAAGCCATTTTGTTCTTTCTTCTAGCTCCTTTTCATCTCCCACAAATGGGTTCTTTCTAGATTTCCATATCGTCAATATGTATTTAAGATCATTAGCTCATAATTACAGAAAAATGTGAACTGGAACCAACAGTACACTGATGAAATAATAATAATAATATGCCAACCTGGTTGGAGCTAAAAGCATACGCAAGGGCCTTTTCACTTTTTAATGAAGCTTCTTTCTTGGCCCGCAACAATGCCCCAACCTCTTCACTTATCTGTGGTCTGTCGACCCACTCATCTGTTGTACAACTCATATCTCTGGACTATGCCATATAACCATTTAAACCATTCAAAGAGTAAACGCCAAGAAAAAGACATTTATTATGAACAAAAATAAAAGAAAAAGACATCTATTACTAAAAGAAAACAATAAGTACTTACCATGGACTTTATACTCAAATATCTTGCAGATATCTAGACTCCCACAGTGCATTGGGTTCAGCAAACATTAACTTTCTGCACCCTTCACGAGAAAGCCTAGCACGCTGTTGGTCGAGCAAACGATCTTGTGCTCGAACCATAGATTGCATGCATTTTAGTGCCAAGTGCCAACTTTGCTTGCCTTTAGACACTGTGTCCTCTCACTACAGCTTGAAGCTTCACTAGCCCCTTCAGTGCACGCAATTCTCTCCTTGCCTTCACAAAATTCATGAAAAGAGAGAAAGAGATGGTTATATATAGAATCTTTTAGTAATGGCTACTGATTGCTATTGCTCATGATTTATCTTCACTTACTAGGTAGCCTCTAAAAGCTGTCTGAATGACAATAGCAGCATAATGTTCTCTAACGTAATTGGAAGGTCTACTGGAACTAAGCCTAACGATCTCGACAGCTGCTTCAGCCATTGCCACATCAGCTGCTACAACCGCAATTGCCTGCCTTTGTTCAGCAATATCCAATGCAGGATTCAGTACAGGTGTAGTACTTGTAGTTTCTGTTGTAGTTTTGGCTTCACATTGTTGAACATGATTGATACTACTAGGCCTTCTAAAGAGCCATCTTCTTTTTTCCCTTTTCTGCTCAAGCCCAAAAAGGCATGCACCAGGAAATTAATTAAATCATTATACCAGCATAAATGGATCACAGAACTCGCTAAACACATAAAACAATGATAGATCGACGCTGTTAATAATTACTAGTGCTACCTTTTCATCTCTTCTTCTGCTACTCTTCGTCAGTTCTTCTCATTATATTCACCTAGAGACCCAAAGGCTTTTTTCACTATTGACAACCAAGAGGTAGCAGTTTTCTTTCCCATAGTCAGGTACAAGAAAAATACGCTTCATTCAAAGCAAAAAGTGAAAGGATAATAAGGAGATAGAGGAGGGAAATGGATGAAAGAGAAGAGAGGATGATGTTCATTTGTTGCAGAACCTACAGGGTACAAGCTCCAATGTATCTGCTAAGCGATAGGTGTATTCTAGTGGCATGAGAAAAAAGTAATGGGAGAGTGTCAGATATTTGTCACCAGCCCAGTTAAATAAACTACTATATATTGTGATATAGAAGATGACATGAGAAAGGGAGATCAGTAATGTTCTGCATAAGAATATAAAGTCTCTTGAAAATTGCTAGGCCTTTTTGATTGATTAACATATGCTTTTATTTTCTCTTTTAAAACAACTGAGCAAACCATTGGCGTAACGTGTTTTTAGCAGCAAATGGAGCAGAGATTAGGAGGATTAGGTTATTATGTTTTTGGCATTGAAAAATCCTACTAGAACACCAAACACCTTATCCGGGAATCCCCTTTTCGGGTAGAATTGAAAGAGTTGGCTTCATTTCCAGGTAGACTCACTACAAAATATAAAACTTTTAAGGGCACTTTTATATCTTCGGTTTTACCAACTGCCGGCAATCTTTTTTTTAAAATGCATTTCTCGGCTTTAACCACAAATGCCGGTATCTACCCTGCTTTTAACAACCCAACCCTCTCTTTTTGATGGAAACGACCAAACCCCTCTACTCTTCTACAATCCGAATATTTCCTTCTTCTCAAATCATTTTGCTTTAAGAATTCATTTTTCTTCATCTCAAATCAAATTTGCCCCTAATTTGGAAACCAAACCCTAGCTTTTCCTCTCAACTCTCACATTCTTCTCTTCTTTTCATCGATCATCTCATCTCAACTCTCACATTCAAAGCATCACTAAGCCGGCGATTTGAAGATAGGCTCATGGAGGTGGAGTGAGAAGAATCAGAGGCTTTGTCTATGAGGAGACTCTTTGAGTGAAGAGAATCAATCGATCTCACTCTTGTTCAAAGTAGATATGCTCACTCTTGTTCAATGGTAATAGATTGATCATTAGTCGATCTCACTCTACTAGTTTCCTCTCCGCTCTCGTTTGACTGTTTATGTTTCATCAGCTCCAAATCTCAAGTCATTAGGTTGTAGGTTTATGTTTTCATTAGGTTACAAATAGATTTCGAAACATAAACTCAACTAATTTCAAGCAATTTTTTCTGGCTGGTGTTTGCTGTTTAAAGCTACAATTCATCTTTGTTGGACTGTAAAGGATGTCGCCCAAAGTATTGCTCGATGTCTTATACTTGAATAGGAATTTGATTTGCTTATCTTGTAATCAGATCAAAGCAACGTCAAATCCTTCAATAACTAACGTGATGATATAGCTATACGTGTGATATAGCTTTATGGTTTCTTTGCTGCAGATGATTGAGGGATTGTGTGATGTGCGAGTAAATCCAATATGTTATCTCTCTGTCAAGATCATAACTCCTTAAATCATGCTATTGTATATATGATATCATTCTTTCCCCTTTTTTTATTATTTTAAATAAATATTACATATGTTTTGTTATTAATGAAGATATTACGGCATCAATTCTGGAAATCTTTGTTTCTCTTTTCCTGTATGACCTAAAAATCAACATCTTGTTCGTGTAATGGTAGTTGGGGAAAAATGTTTTCCTGGAGTAATAATAAATTGGTTTGTTAACATCATTAGACATTTAATTTCTACTTTTCTAGTTAAATATTCTTTTACTTCTTGTGAAGGATGACCTCCAATTGGTGAAGGAGTGCTTTTCAAGACATATTTTTTATTCTAGTCCAGTGGATTTTACTAGTGACTTGGGTGTTCGATTTCTTGTTCACCCAACAGTTCTTAAAATGTCTCATCCACCAACAATAGCATCATGGATAGCGAATGGAATTGCTTCTGCTCTTGATGCTCTCTTCCTCAGCAGGTTTGAATCCTATTGTGCTGAGTATTGGTAGACTCTATACTCCTCTGTTGTAAGTATACAATAAGAAATGTTGTTTAATTTATTGCTTCCATTTTTTACATTTACAAATTATGGTTCACTCATTATCAATCTTATGTAGAGGATGAGGGCTCCATATCTCATATTATGCTCTGAAACTAATGATCTTGCTCATTATCAAATTATCTGCAATTTTGCTGAAAGAATACAATAACTCGGTGGTGATGTAAAACTTGTGAAGTGGAATGGCTCTCCACATGTAGGTCAGTTTCTAAACTTATGAGAAGTTGCTTCTATTAAAACATTGCCATATCATACATAATGTGTTAATCAGGGTTTGATAGTGCAGTAATAACATATTATCTTTTAATATATATTTTTTTAGGTGTAGATTTAAGGTTATTTTGTGATGATAGGGGAAAGATTGAGTTATATTCACAATTGGTGTTGAGTTTTTTTATGGATGTTTTCTTATTGTGTTTAGGTATATTGGCTTAGGTGAGAGGAATAGAGTTGTTTTACCGCAAAAGGCACTTGTAATGACATCAGATCTTGCTGCTAAGTTTAAATCTAGGCTAAAATCTCCTGAAGTATATTCTGTTCCATAATCCATTCTTTTTGCCTGTTTTGTTACTTGAAAGTGATTCATTTGTTTTGTTTGTTTAATACTTATTGATGTGCTTTCTGAAATCTATAATCACACCATTGTTTAGCTCTACATATTCAACATTCATAAGTATCTGAAATATGTATATAGTTTTTATTGTAATTAGATTAGTTTCTTTTCAGGTTCAGATTAGTGGGCCTATATCCTTCCTTAAGATAGAGAATCTTTTTTTCATCTCAGAAGAATAAACAGTTTAGTATCATAGATATGGTGCTTGCATTAGTAACATTACTGGATTGTTCTAGACCTGGAGGGCAAGATAAGCCCTTTAAGATAAAAAGATTGGTGGAAAGACAAAAAATTTACTTAAGATATGTTCAGGTCTATTTATGTATTTGTTATTGTCTCTGTCTAAGTTGATAAATCTCTTCGATGCAGGACAAGAAGGCTTTTGTAGATATTCTTAGGCAAATTTCTAAGATACAGAAGATGAATGGATCTAAAAATTACGTGGTCTTGAGAGAAAGTAATGTTTACATCTCCACGTTTTAGCTTGTGCTCTTGTGGTTTGTTCTCAAATGAGAAGGGAACATGGAACATGGTGGGGTTGGATAATCATCTTTCATTTTCTTAAAATCGATTTGGCAGACTATCCCTATTTCAAAAAGAAGGCCAAAACAGTAAGCTTTCTGTTATCTTGTGAATTTTAAGACTAGTACCTGGATATTCTATACCAATATGTATTTTCTAGAATTTACAGTCTCAAATGAATTGATTTAACAAATAAACTTATATTTCGTATAAGTTCAGATTGTTTTGTTTGTTTAACATCAACTTGGATCCCTTGTTGTCGTATGTGGACATTATTTGCTTTTTTTGTTTGATGTAATTGGAAGTTGCAGACTGCACTGTAGTCTTATTTTTTATTTTTAAGTTGGTTGATTAATCTAGCCTTTTTGCTTTTATTTGGTTCAGGTAGCACAGGACTAAAAGGATCCTGGTTTGCCTTTGAACTTCGTACTTCTTGCTGGTGAGTAGTATTGCTTTTGATTTCCAATTTTCTACCTTTCCTATTCTTCCTGAAACACAATATCTTTTGGTTTTTGTTTTTTGACATCAAACTTACTGCTTTCTATCCTTTAATTAATTGTTGAAGCATAGCACTCATTTTTTATGCTGTATGTCTAAGCCTGAGGTTGCATTTTTATGCAATTTATTGCTCTAGAGAATTCCACTCTTAAGATTTCAATTTGATTTTGACTGTAGAGAGTTCAAACTTTCATTAAGGAGCAATATAGTTGAACATCAGAAACTACTAACTAAGGTCAGTATATCAAAACACAGAATGAGATGCTAAATTCTTACTTTTGATGTTTGCTTTGTTATACACTTCTTTTTGGCTCTATAGGGTATACCGAGAGGGGGGGTGAATCGGTTTTTCACTGACCTTAGGTTCGTTTTTCGGTTCCTCTAAATTCTCTAACCTATATTGATATTTTCTAAGTTCTCTAAGCTACTCAATTATGCAATATAAATTCAATACAATAAGCACAAATATAATTGCAAGTAAATAAAGAGAGTAGGGAAAGAGAAATGTACACAAGGGATTTATAGAGGTTCGGCAACCTTGCCTACGTCCTCTACCTTGAGACGCTCCAAAGGATTTTCCCCAAATTCACTATACTTAAATTTGTGTTACACTCCCTCTTTTTGCAGGCTCAAGAGAAACTTCTCTCTTTTTCTAGGCTCAAGAGAAACTTCTCTCTTTTTCTAGGCTTAAAAGAAACCTCCCTCTTTTTCTTAGGCTAAAGAGAAACCTTCCTCTTTTTCTTAGGCTAAAGAGAAACCTCCCCTTTTACAAGGAATGAATTGGTTTACAAATTTTGTAATCAAAGAAGACCTCTAAATAGGTAAATGATTACAGAAATTAGGCATAAAGAAAAAGCCTATATAAGATTTGTGTTAAGGAATACAAGAGATATGTGAATGATGGAAGATGAAGACTTTGTAGCTCTTGATTTGTTGTTGAGGCTTGAGGATTTGAGGAATATGAGTTTTGGAGTTGCTGAGTAGTTCTTATTGCTTCCTTTAGCTTCTAAGCCTATATTTATAGTCCCTTGGATGGTTTGTGGACGTTGGTTGGAGCCAAAATAGAAACTAGTCGTTGTATCTCACAGAAACTAGCCGTTAGAGGCTTTCTGGTGTAAAGGGATCGATCCTTTTGCAAAAGGGATCGATCCCATGCTTCATTCTAGGCCTCCGAGGCATTCTGCCATAAAGGGATCGATCCCTTCCCATAGGGGATCGATCCCCTCCCATGCTTCCAGAATGTGATTTCCTGCACTTTTTGAGTTAGAAATGATGTGGTCTTTGATCCTAATTCAACCCAAAACATTTTGGCATTTTTGTGGGAGTTTTCCTTGACTTTCTTTAATGAAAACATGGTCCAAAAATTCATTAAGTAATTTTCTAAAATATTCAAAACATTTTATAAAGTATTAAGACCAATAAGAGTGTATCAATAAATCATGGTCTTAATGTTTGATATGATCACTTAAAAATGTATTGAGAAAATCATGTGTGATAAGGCAAATTTACAATATGAATTAAAACATTAAAGCTTACTTAAGTTTTTGTCATTTCAAAATATATTATGGCAATTTAAAGCTAACAATCTCCCCCTTTTTGATATGACAAAACTTAATGTAAATTTGCTTTGAAAATTCTTTAATAAAATACTCCCCCTCAAATAAAGTAGGATTTTATAAAGCTCCCCCTTAATGTAAGTATGGTTTGAAGAGAATTTTCAAAAATAGATTTTCAAACTTTTTCTCCCCCATTATCTCTCCCCTTAATACCTTAATATCTCTCCCCCTTTTTGTCATAGCAAAAAGAAGGAAAAATAAAAAGTATGATCCCCCTAAGATTATGGCTATGTGAGAATAAATAAATATGCTCCATCCAATAAGAAATATGTTAGTACATGAGACTCATAGCACAAATTAATAAGTCAATATCCACAAAGAGTATGAAAAATTCATGCAAAGAATATGACTTATGATCCTATACCAATTGTTTATAAATAGTTTTGTAAGAAGTCTCCAATTGGTAAGAGATTAAGCAAGTTGTTTATAAATTTTCTACTATGTTCTATAACTTGCTTATTTCAATTCTATAAAGCAACTAAGTATATCAATTATTCTCTAAGGTCCAACTAAGGTGCATGACAAAGCATCATGATTATGAGCTAAAAGTTAGATGACATATCATATGCAAGAGCTCATAAATCATTTTCAAGAATTATTGTGCCTGGAATTAGGACATATAGCAATTAACTACAAATTCTAGCACATAAGAGGTTCATGCAAAAATATCCTAAATGAATTCTTCTCTATTTGTCATTTCAAACTAAAGAGCACAAGAAGAATTGTCAATTTAAAGCTCATACCAATTGTCAATTTAGTTTTGGCTTACCAATTGTTGAAAATATGGTTGCCAATGATACTAATTGTTATTTCAATCTAAATACCAATTGCTACTAATGGTTGACTTAGACATTTTGCATAAATTCAATATTTATGTGTAGTGTGTTCATGTCAAGAAAATAATCATTCTAAATATGCAAGAACACAATCACACACCATCAAATATGCATAGCATGCTATCATAAAGTATTAATCCATATTCATATTCACAAAATTATACCATATGGAAGATTCAAAAAATCAAGGTATTCAAGCAAACACATTTTCTTTCATGGTTTTAAGCACAAAAATCCTATGCTCATTTTCCAATTCAAGTCCTTAACCAATTATGAGCAAGGAAAGATTTCAATATTACCATTCTAATAATTTAATAGCCATATCCCTAGTTGTTTTATCATTTAAGGTTCTAAGAGGTATATGCTATTTTAACTAAAATGGTTTTGCTTAAGTAAATCAATATCATGCTCAAAATATTAAAGTTCATGATCTATGAGTGAGATTAAGCACATAATTTCATGAAAATAACTACTTTCATCTCATAGGCATGATTATTGATTCAACTCAAGCAAGCATGTAAGTTCACATCAAAACAATCAAGAATAAATACATGGATATCAATCAAGGTACATTTTTTCATGTTTGCATTTATCTTTGAATGTTGGTGTTGTCATTAAAGCCCAAGTTCTTTAACAATTTGGCTATAAGAGAAGTTTAAGTTCATGGATGACAAATTTTTATGCATTTGAACATTTTAGATCCATTTACCATCACAAATTATAGGCCAATGACAATTATGACTTTATACCAATTGTTGAATTTATATTTGAAATCAATCCTTAAGGTCAAGTTTTAATCATTTTTTCATTAAAGTATATGACCTTAACTATTCATCTTCCACTAGATGTATAATTATCATGAAGACTAGTGTGGAATAGATGAGTCAAGCTAAGAGACATAATCCTATAAGCATGCTTGACTAAGATGAACAAAAGATATGATCAATAGTCATTATGCACACGTTCATCAAAATCTCAAATATATACACAAATCATTGAAATAAATTTCAAATTTATGTTTAAGCATTCATTGAAAATATATTTCAAGATTATTTCAAGATTTATGCAATTCATGACCATCTTCAATGAGAAAACTGATTTTGCACTTGTGAGCTCAAGAAAAATGATATTGATTGTTGAAAGTGATACCATTTGTTGGAAATGATACAAATTGATAGAGTTGAGGCATGATATCAATGAAAAATGAATTTTCATAGTTTAAATATCATCAAAAAGAAGTTAAAACAATGAATTTTAAGTTGAGAAGAAAGAAAATATCAAGAGAATTAAGAAAACTTCTCAACTAAGGCTTAAAAATGCAGAAAAGGGCATAAATTGCCTAAAGGGATTGATCCCATGAGCAAGGGGATTGATCCCTAAATTCCATAATCTAATTTTCTGCATGTTTTTCCAAAGGGATTGATCCTGCATGTAGAAGGATAGATCCCTCATCCTGATTCTGCAGATTTTTGTCAGAAAATCCAACCTTTGAGGTGCCAAAACTTCGTTTTTGAGTATTTTAAGTCCAAGTAAATGTTTAAACATTTGTAAAACATGATTTTGGACTTGTATGAATGAAAAACATGAATGAAAAACCATTTAACAATAGATTTTGCAATTTTGGAAGGATTTTCATCAATAAATGCATTTTTGGCCTCAAAAGAGGTCATTTTGAGAGTTATGCATGTTTTGGCAAAACCAATGCATTGAATTACATAAATATGTCAAAACAAACTTGTTCACATAGGTTTTAAGCACATATATCATTAAAGCATACATTTTGTGAACAACATGCCATGATTTCCAACATACAAGTTCTTCATTATTGCTCATGACATGGCATTTTGTATAAATGACATATTTGGTATTTTGAGACAAGTAAATACATTTTCAACACATAAAAAACTTGCTCAAATGCAGAAATCCAATAATCATTTCAAAATCATAAATCATGCCTTTCGTTCATTCATCAAGAATTGTCCATCAAACACTCAACAATCATTTATCATGCCTTTTGCTCAATCACAATGCATTAAAGATTATCAACCAAATTTCTCATCTAAGCACAAATAATTTAATAAAAAATTTAAGGAATAAGAAATTAAGCTTACAAAACTCCTTTGCTTGAGAGTGCTTTGTAAGATCTGATTCTACACTACTGTAGACCCAAACTTAATAAAATTTGAGAATGTAAATGAAGTAAATATTGAATATTGAGTTTCACTTGGATGAAAAACTCCTTAACTTGAGATGTGCATGGAAGAATGTCGGTAAAATAATGTCTGGGCGAGGACGTTGAGCAGCTCGCCCAGGAAGGCTGCTCGCCAATGGGCAAGCTAAATTGGCGAACAGAACGCCAATGATGGTGCCGAGGGCGAGTAAGGAGTTCGCCCAAACGGGGCAAGGGCTCCTGTTCGCCCATACTGAATGAGAGAAATTAAAAGCCTTAAATGAAAGTGTGAAAGGGATTAATGGCAATAGGACAAACAAGGGCCAGCCGAAGTCTTGTGTTGAGAAATTATTCAGGAATTAATATTCTACAAGACAAAAGAAAAGAATGAGATGAAGTCAATGTAAGAAGCTATAAGTGGACTACACACCACCTTACTTCTGTACAAATTAGGTGAGACATTTAATGGCAAAGAGGAGCAAGTCAACAATAGTGGCTGCTGGAAGTGGCGTACAAAGGAAGGAGAAAAGAAGAGTAAACTAAGTCAAAAAACGTGTATGAAAAAAATGAGCTATTGTCGCCTTTTTGCTGCACTTTTCTACCCTTTTTAATGCCGTTTCAGATGTTCTTTTGGTGCAATTTTCTTCATGAATTAATGCACTACAAGACGAGGTAATGATGAAGGAAGGGATAGGGAGCAGATGGTGAGTCCTGGTTGGACTAACATGGCTATATAAGGAGGCTTTAAGAGGAAAAAACGATGGAAGCAAACTTCTCCTCCTTAAACAACCTTCTCGCCCAATCCTTTGTCTTCTGCAAGTTTAACGTTTCTTCCATTTCCTCACGTACATAAGCCATGAAAACTCCATTCTTAATTAGCCAAACCTTTTTCTAATTGTTGAAGAGCTGAGGAATAAGCAAAGTAAAGCTAGTAAGGCAAGGAAAACACTCTGTTGTTGGAAGAGCAACTTAGTTAAGGTGAGTTCCATATTTCTATGGTTCTCTTAATATTTAATGCTGGAATTCTATGTTTTACAACGTAATAAACATAGACATAGGCTGGTTGTTGCTAAATCCTGTTAAAATGTATAAGAAACATAATAGGCGAAGTAATTATTCAACAGCTCGCCAAATAGGCAAGTAAAAAGTAGGTACTCGCCCAAAGGATGGGCGAGGATAAATGATCGCCCAAAAAGACGAGAATGGTGAGGGCTATGATCGCCCAAAATGTATCGAATTGATGATTGCCAAAAAGGCGAGAATGATGTAATCGCCCGAGGTGGAATATTAGTGGTCGCCAATGAGGCGAGTAGGAAAAGAAGAGGTCGCCAAGGGTTAACTTAATTGATAGGCGAGCCCATTTCTGAATGAAAAGCCACGAATGGCAAACTGACATGAAAGAGCAGGGCGAGTTGAGTTGACATGGGCGAACTCCCATTTTGGGCGAACTCCCAGAAATGAGCTAATATTGAATGGCGAGCTCTTTGGGCGAATGGCGAACTGAGTCTCGCCAAAGTGCCACTATTATTAGGAAAATATAAATAGTTTTGGAAAATATTCGAAAAAGAAATATTCATAGTTTAAATAAATGCTTTTGCAGACGGGAATTGAGAAAGGCGGGCGAGAAGCAAGGCTTCATCAGACGAGGTAAGGGAGATGTGTGTGAAGTGAATGCATGTCCTGTGGAGTTAAAATTTATGAAATTATTAAGAAATTGTTTTGTTTTTGACATGCATTGTTATGAATAATCGTGTGCTTGGGCGAACGGATAATGGCGGGCGAGCCATTTGGCGAGCTCCTTTATTGTATTTGATATCGTGGGTGAGTAGCCTTGTGTTCAATATATAAATCCGAGCGAGCCAACTTGGCGAACCCCTTTTTATGTTGTTTTGGGTCGGGCGATCCCCATTTTTATGATGTAGGCGAGTTGGTCATGCAAGGCCATAATGGGCGAGCCAGTCTTACGTTTTGTGTTAAAAGCAAGGCTGGCGGGCGAACACTAGTTCACCGTACCTGGCGAACTGCTCATGGGCGAATTGATTTATTAATATTTTCTCAACTAAAATGAATTATTT
This sequence comes from Heritiera littoralis, assembly GCA_031772115.1. Lineage (NCBI taxonomy): Eukaryota > Viridiplantae > Streptophyta > Magnoliopsida > Malvales > Malvaceae > Heritiera > Heritiera littoralis. Next base: position 278,445 of record JAPDPK010000056.1, read on the forward strand.
TAATATTTTGAAAATAGAAATATGAAATCTTTTATGCTGGGTGAGTTGACTAATTGGCGAGTTGATCAATTGGCGAGTTGACTAATTGGCGAATTGACTATTGGTGAGCTGGCCATGGGCGAATTAGCCATGGGCGAGCCAGTGTAACCCGTGCCTTTCTCACACAGAATAGTTGAGATTGCGGGCTGTTTTATTATTTTATAAAACCTTTTGGAAATCAAATCATTTTATGGAGATGATCACATGAGTGAAATAATCTCATAAAGTTTGTTCATAAGTTATAAAAGTGATTTTTGAGACTTTAGGTCATGAGTTCATGCATTATTATTCCTGTATTTGCGTGACCTTGACAAGGAATTCAAGGAGAGAGGACGTAGGCAAGAGATTGGCCGAACCTCTATAAAACTTGTGTTTGCTTCTCTTTCCCTTGCTCTTATTTACTGCATTTATTTCATTATTGTTTATGTGACTTTGATTGTGCATTAAGAGTTAGGAAAATTAGAAATAACTAGAAAAACCGATTCACCCCCCTTTCGGTAGAGCCAACAATTGGTATCAGAGCTTGGACTCAAGAGTGACTTAGATTAACATCTATCGAGTATAAACGATCACTAATGGCTCAAACTAGTTTGTCTACACCCTTGGTAGGAGAGGGACACTCTACGGTGAGACCTCCACTCTTTAATGGTGAAAACTATGCTTATTGGAAGACTAGAATGATGCTATTTATCCAAGCTAATGATTATGAAGTATGGAGAGTTATTGTTAAAGGTCCTCTTATCCCTATTAAGAAAGTAGATGGGACGGATGTGCCTAAGAAAGAAGATGAATGGGATACTAATGATATTAGGATGGCACAACTTAATGCTAAAGCAATGCACACACTCTTTTGTGCATTAGGACCAAATGAGTATAATCGAGTGTCACAATGTGAGAATGCTAAACAAGTTTGGGATAAACTAGCTATCACACATGAGGGAACCACACAAGTCAAAGAAACCAAAGTAGGCATGCTCACACAAGACTATGAATTATTTAGAATGAAGAATGATGAGTCAATTAGTGACATGTTTACTAGGTTTACGGACATAATAAATGGTCTTAAAGCCTTAGGGAAGACGTACTCTAATGTAGAGATGGTGAAAAAGATTCTCAATAGCTTACCCAAATCATAGGAAGCTAAAGTCACGGCTATTGAGGAATCCAAGGACCCTCATACTCTCTCATTAGATGAGCTTATGGGATCATTGCTCACTTATGAGATGAAAATTAAGAGAAATCAAGATTCCCCTAAGAAAGTTGGAGTAGCACTAAAATCCACCACAAGTGAGGAATCAAAAGATGATCGTGATGTAAGTGGTGATGAAGAAGATTTAGAAATGGCCATGTTCGCCAAGAGGTTCAACAAATTCATGAGGATGAAAGCTAGTGGAAACTCTAGGAGACCCCCTAGGAGAGAGTTAAATAGAGGTGAAACTAGTAGGAAAGATAAGGACCAAATTATATGTTATGAATGCAAAAAACCTGGCCATATTAAATTTGATTGTCCCTTGTATAGGAAGCAAAATGAAAAGAAACAAAAGAAGAAAGCAATGGTGGCTACTTGGAGTGATAGTGACTCCTCCGATGAAGAGAATGTGGAAGATGAAGTAGCTAACCTTTGCTTCATGGCTTTTGAAGATGAGAAGGTAACTTCTAACTTGCTAGACACTCATGAATACACTTTTGATGAATTACAAGATGCATTTGATGAATTGGCCGATGAATTGGCCAATGAATTTGAATGCATGAACTTGAAATATAAGAAAATGATCTCTAAGTTGAAAAAGGAAAATGAAATGCTTGTGAATGTTAAGTTAGAATGTGAGAAGAAATTAGAAAATGCCAATCTAGAAATTGAGGAATTAAATAAGAAGAACACTAATTTGCATAACTCCTTTTCTAGATTTTACATGGGTCAACAAAAACTTGATCAAATGCTAGAAACTCAAAGAGCATTCTTTGATAGAGAAGGATTAGGCTATAATGCATCTAACAAAGAGACTCATCTTAAAAACTTCCTAGTTAAAGATAGAAAATTGGCTTTGTGCCCATTATGTAACAAACTAGGACATTCTTCACAAGCATGCACCTCTAGGAAGACCATAATTAGAGGAAAAATGGCTATTAAGATTTGGGTGCCTAAACGTGTTTTGAATTCAAATGATGAGTCTTTAAAGTTGAAATGGATCCCTAAAGGTTCAAAAATTATTGATACTAACTCTCAAGGACCCAAGAAAATTTGGGTACCTAAGATGAAAGTTTGATGTGTTTGTAGGAGGAAGAGTATTGCTACAAGGCTAAGTCCAAGGAGCATTGGTACCTTGATAGTGGATGCTCTAGACACATGACAAGAGACAAGAGCCAATTCAAGTACTTAAAGCATAAAAGTGGTGGAGAGGTCACATTTGGAGACAACTCCAAAGGACAAATTGAAGGAATTGGCTCCATTGGTAACTCTTCCTCAACCATTGAAAATGTTTTGTATGTTAGAGGCTTGAAACATAACTTGCTTAGTATTAGTCAATTGTGTGACAAGGGATTTAAAGTTATGTTTGATGATTTGTGTTGCAATGTTGTTAATGCCAAATCTAATCAAATTGTGTTTATTGGACATAGACAAGGAAATATTTATATTGTGGATTTAAATGAACTTAATAGCAAAAATATATGCTTTATGGCTACTAGAGAAGATGAACCTTGGTTATGGCATAGAAGACTAGGCCATGCTAGTATGCATGTTTTGTCTAAGTTAGCCAAAAGAGACTTAGTAGTAGGATTGCCTAAGCTTCAATTTGAAAACGACAAAGTTTGTGAGGCATGTGTAAGAGGAAAACACAAAAGAATTTCATTTAAACCTAAGAAGTGTGTCACTACCTCTAGATCACTTCAACTTCTTCACTTAGATCTTTTTGGACCAACTAGGACAACTAGTTTAGAAGGTAAACACTATGGATTTGTGATAATTGATGATTACACTAGGTTTACTTGGGTGTTCTTTTTAAGTGTCAAAAATGAGGCCTTAGAAAAATTCACTGTTTTCTCAAAACTTGTTCAAAATGAAAAAAGTTACTCCATTTCAAGTATTAGAAGTGATCATGGAAAAGAATTTGAAAATCTTGGTTTTGATATATTTTGCAATGAAAATGGTATTAGCCACAATTTTTCAGCTCCTAGAACTCCTCAACAAAATGGGGTAGTTGAAAGGAGAAATAGAACCTTAGAAGAAATGGCTAGAACCATGCTTTGTGAAAATAACTTACCTAAATATTTTTGGGCTGAAGCAGTAAACACTTCTTGCTATGTTATAAATAGAGCTATGGTAAGGCCTATTCTAAAGAAAACCCCCTATGAGCTTTATAAAGGAAAAAGGCCTAACATAAGTTATTTTCACCCATTTGGATGTAAATGTTTTGTTTTAAACAATGGTAAAGATTACCTAGGAAAATTTGATGCTAAAAGTGACGAAGGTATTTTCCTTGGTTATTCTTTAAATTCTAAGGCTTATAGAGTTTTCAATAAAAGAACACTTGTTGTAGAAGAGTCAATACATGTAATCTTTGATGAATCAAATATCACTAGTAGAACCAATCTTGATGATGAATTAGAAATCTTTGATGAACCTATAGTTGATCCATCTCAAGATAAGGATGTTAGGGAACAATTAGAAGATCTTACTATTAACAAGAATGAGGAGTCCTTGGAACAAGAAATAATTGAGAAGGAATCTAGGTGTCCTAGAGAACTTGGATATGTGAAAGAAAATGATATTGTTGGAGATCCTACCATTGGAGTTAGGACTAGGTCAACCTATAGAAACATATGTCAACATGTAGCCTTTGTGTCACAATTTGAGCCAAAGAAAGTGGATGAGGCTTTGAATAATGAAAATTGGATTATGGCCATGCAAGAAGAATTAAATCAATTTGAAAGAAGCAAAGTGTGGACATTAGTAGAAAGACCTAAAGATTATCCCATCATTGGAACCAAATGGATATTCAAGAATAAAATGGATGAAAATAGCATTATTGTTAGAAATAAGGTTAGGTTAGTGGCTCAAGGCTATAGACAAGAAGAAGGGATTGACTATGATGAAACCTATGCTCCGGTAGCTAGATTAGAAGCCATTAGGATGCTACTTGCTTTTGCATGCTACAAGAATTTTAAGTTATATCAAATGGATGTGAAAAGTGCTTTCTTAAATGGTTATATAAATGAAGAAGTTTATGTTGAGCAACCTCCCGGTTTTGAAAATCCAAAATTTCCCAACCATGTTTTCAAACTTTCAAAAGCCTTATACGGATTAAAACAAGCTCCTAGAGCTTGGTATGAAAGACTTTCAAAGTTTTTAATCGAAAAAGGTTTTACAAGAGGAAAGGTAGACACAACCTTGTTCATTCAATCTAAGGGTCATGACTTATTAGTAGTTCAAATTTATGTAGAAGATATCATTTTTGGATCTACAAATGAGTCATTGTGCAAAAATTTCTCTAAACTAATGCAAGGTGAATTTGAAATGAGTATGATGGGAGAATTAACCTTCTTTCTAGGACTTCAAGTTAACAATGTAAAGAAGGTATTTTCATAAATCAAGCTAAGTACACTAAAAACTTGCTCAAAAGATTTGGAATGGATGAGTCTAAACCTTATTCTACACCTATGAGCACAAATATTAAGCTTGATAAGGATGAAGGAGGAAAATGTGTAGACACTAAATTATATAGGTCTATGATTGGCTCATTGCTATATTTAACTGCTAGTAGACCCGATATAATGTTTAGTGTATGCTTATGTGCAAGATTTCAGTCATCCCCTAGAGAATCACACCTACAAGCAGTCCAAAGAATCCTTAGATACCTCAAAGACACTTCTTCCTTAGGACTTTGGTATCCTAAAGATTCTACTCTTGATCTACATGCTTATTCCGATGCGGATTTTGGTGGATGCAAAGTGGATAGGAAAAGCACATCGGGAACATGCCAATTCCTAGGAAGTAGGCTCATTTCATGGTTTTCCAAGAAACAAAATAGCGTAGCTCAATCCACAACCGAGGCTGAATATATAGCTTCTGGCAGTTGCTGTGCTCAAGTGTTATGGATTAAGCAACAAATGAGAGACTATGGAATAGAAATGAACCAAGTTCCCATTAGGTGTGACAACACTAGTGCCATCAATCTTACAAAAAATCCTATCCAACACTCTAGAACCAAGCACATTGAGATTAGACATCATTTTATACGAGATCATGTGCAAAAAGGGGACATATTTCTAGAGTATGTGGACACCTTGCACCAATTAGCTGATATCTTCACAAAACCCTTGGACAAGGAGAGATTTTGCACTCTTAGAGGTGAATTAGGCATAATGAATGCTCCTTGAAGTAATTTGATGTTGCATGCACATGTTAAGTTGGTTTGTGATGATTACAAGACAGCAATTTAAAGAATGTAATTCCCACTTGCAATTCATGACCTTAACTTACTGAGTTACTGTTCATGTTCATGATAAACTATTGAGTGTTATGTGTTTTGATCAAGATAAACTTCTTTCATTTGCCACAACACATTTCTAATGATTGAAACACAATCACAGCCATGTCCACTTCTTGGTCCTGCACACTTATGCAATTTTTTGCACCTTGCTGCAATTTTCTGCACTTTTTCTGCAGTTTTCAATCTCATTTTCTGCATTTTCAGTGAAAACAATCACCTTTTGGTTTTAAGATGGTAAAAATGCACGAGTTCCATTGTTTGAAAATCATTTTTATGCATCATAAACGAGGCAAGTGACTAAGGAGACAATTCCTCTCGAATAGGATTGATTTCTCAGTCTGTTGGCCATATTTCTGGGTGATGGGAGCAATCTGCCTAAAAGGGATCGATCCCTCTACAGTAGGGGATCGATCCCCTCGTGACAGAATGGACCTCCCGCTTCTTTTAAACCGTCGGGCCCTCCTTCCCTTTCAAGCTATTCACCTTCTTCTTCCCCTCTCCACGCCGTTCCTCATTTCCTCTCATCCAAAACTACCCGATCTCTCTCATTTCTACACCAAATCACTCCATTTTTTCACCAATCTTTCTCATTTTCTTCTCTTTTTCATTTCCCCTCCTCATTTTCTGCCAAAATCCCCTCTTTTCTTCTCTTCCTTCTGTAGACACCAATTTTTGTCCGGAACTGAGCAGTACAGAATTATGAATCCCAAGTCACTTGACGTGAATTCTAAAAACTGAAGGTGGAATAAACCCACGTTTGAATAATTAATTTTCTTTTATTATTTTTATTTATTTACTTTTTTATTTTATTTTATTTTATTTTATTTTTTAATTTTTTTATTTTTATTTTAATTTTAATTTTAATTTTAATTTTATTTTTTTTCTCATTTTTTTATTATTATTATTATTATTTATTTTTACTTTATTTTACTTTTTATTTTATTTATATTATCTTTTTTTTTATTTTTATTTTATTTTATTTTATTTTTTATTTTATTTTATTTTTTATTTTTTAATTTTTTTTTAATTTTATTTTTTTTAATTTTATTTTTATTTTTATTATTATTATTTTTACTTTTATTTTATTTTGTTTTATCTTTTCTTTTCTTATTTTTCTTTTTTTATGTTGTATATTTATTCTTTTGACAAAAAAAAACGAAAAAATGTAAAAAGAAACCCAGTCCTTGAAACCCTAACCCCAAACCCTCACCAAGACCCAAATCCCTAACCTTGACAGAACCCCTAACACCAAACCGAACCCTAACCCCAAACCAAACCCTAAACCAAACCTAACCCTAATCCAAACCACACCAAACCCTCACTGAAACCCTCACCCAAACCCTCACTGAAACCCTCACCCAAACCCTCACCGAAACCCTCACCCAAACCCTCACCGAAACCCCAAAGAGAGCCCCAAGCCCTAATATGAAACCCTAACACTAAATCCGACCTAGCCGCCGGAAACACAAAAGGAAAGATTTTTTTTCCTCGAAGATCTGCAAGGAAATCAAGAAAAAAAAGGAATTTAAAATCAGACATTAAAGATATAATCACAATCGGATCTCCAAACTTCAAAAATATTGAGATCTGAATTTTTATAAAAGGAACAACAGCTACAGATCTAAAGAAAAGGAGGAAAAAAAGAAAAAAGAGGAGACACAACAGCAAACGGAGACACAAACAGTGACCATAACCCCAAACAACAGTGACCACAACCACAAACAATGGTGACCACAACCCAAAGACAACCAGAACCATAGAAACAAAAAAAACAAACAGAGGGGGGACAGTCGAGGGTTTTCGAGTGGAGGTAGTGTAGAGTTTCGATTTTTTTAGGAGTCAGATCTGTGGATTTCTGAAGGGGTTTGAGTGATCGGGATCTATAGATCTGGCGTGTGGGAGTGTCGGCAAGGGTTTTTGGGCGTGTATAGACGTAGATCTGGTGACTACAGTGGTGCACGGTGAAGAAGATTGCCGGGATCTGGAGATTTTGAGCTTTCTGGTGACCGTTTGAAGTTTCCGGCCACCGGAATTCATTGGAGTCGAGAGAATTTGAAACTTTTTCTTTTTCTGGGGTGTGGAAATTCGACCGAAAAACTCGGAAATAGGGTTTAAATACCTATCCTGGAACGACGTCGTTTCGAGCAGCCACAACCCGCGCCTGGACCCGCGTGCTACCCGCATCCGACCCGACTCGAATCGCAGGTTTTTTTTTTCTTCCTCTCTATTTTCCGATGATTTTTTTTAATATTATTATTATTTTTTATTTATTTTGTTTGATTTTTTTTTTTAATTAATGGGATGATTCAACTAAAAATTTTTATGTGATAATGTGATTTAAATAATTAATTTGATTAAACTTAATAACAGTAGGTTAACAGATTTAACTGGATATGTGAATAGTATAATTTAATGAATATTTGTAAGATCTAATTGGTGTAATGTGGTTTGTGTATTTAGATTGATATAATTTGTTTTTATTGGCTTGATTGTTTTAGTTTAATTTAATTAGTATGATTAATTTAATTAGCATGGTTCAATATAATTGGTATGATTTCTTTAATTTTTCGAATAAAATTTATATGATATGTTCAATTTAGTGTATGACTGAAGTAATTTAGAATTGCAATGCCTTAGAAGAATACAATAATAAACATTTTAAATATAATAAATATGAGTTATTCCGACGATGGAATTCTTGAAGGGACTGCGCTCAAGTGGTACTTTTAGAGATCTTGAGGTAAAAAAATTCTATCCAAGGCCTCACCAGCTTAATGGAGGGTCTAAATAGGATTTTTGATAATAAATAATTTATATTCATTTTAAATAAATTTATAAAATTACAATAAAAACAATTAGTTATACAATTAGGAAAGATATTAATGATTAGTAATGATACGATAAAAATAATAATAGTAAAGAATAAAACAAAGAAGGAAATGAATAAAATAACTAGAGCTAGATATTAAAATAATAATGGAAATGAATATAATTTATTCCAATGATGAAATATCGAGAGAATTACGCTTAAGTAATTTTCTTGAAAATTTCTAGGTAAGGAAATTCTATCCAAGGCCTCACCAGCTTAATGGAAGGTCTAAATAGGATTTTTAATAAAAAGTAATTTATATTCATTTTTTAATAAAATAAACTTATTATGAAATTCAAGTATGAATAATTAGTATATTAGAACAAGAATAATTAGCTATAAAAATTAGAAACGATATTAATGATCCATGATGATACAATAGAAATAATAATAAGAAAAGGAATAAATAAAATTAAGTATAATGAAGGTGAATACGAATTACTCCAACGATGAAATATCGAGAGAATTATGCATAAGTAATTTTCTTGAAATTTTCTAGGTGAGAAGATTATTTTCAAGGCCTCACCAGCTTAATGGATGGCCTAGAGATAGTTTTCAATAACAAGTGATTTTTATTCATTTTTTTTAAAAGTATAAAATAAGTTATTTGTATCTAAAAAATATTATTAAATTAAAATCAAAGTGATGAATTAGGAAGATAAAAAATTTCAATAATTCATGTTAACTATAATAATAAAATAACAATAATAAATAGTAATGAAATTTGATGAAATAATAAAATGGTAAATAGGAGTTATTGAGAATGAATATTGATTGTTCCTATGATGAGATTCCAAGTAGAATTACGCTTAAGTAATGATTTGGAAATCTTTAGGTAAGAAAATTTCTTTTGGGTCTCACCAGCTTAATGGAAGATCTAAAAGGAATTTTCGATAAAATAATTCATATTCATTTTCGCATAAAAATAAACAAATAAAATTAAGAATTAATAAATAATAGGATGGTAAGGATAAATTGGGTAGAAGGAGTCAAAGTTAGGAATTTCTCATAAAATATTAAAATGAATCCGACGACGGAGCCTCTTCAAGCAAGTCGCATAGTACTACTTGAATACTCTTGAGGTGAGAAAGATTTTTGAGTTGTCCCACCAGCTTAATGGAGGACACTTAGAAATATTTTTCAATATTAATTATATCGAGATTAAAGATCAACATAAGCAAATTTAGCAAATGACTTAAAACTAAGTGGTACCATTTTAGGATGGGCGTTGTGGGGTGCTAATCCTTCCCTACACGTAACCGTACTCCCGAACCCTAGTATCTTTGAACGTAGACCAAGCCTTATCCTTAATTTGAATAGGTGACCAATCACACCTAGGTAGAATGGTTGGTGGCGACTCCATATCTTTGTGTCTAGCTATTAGGTTTTCCCAAAACTTAATACGTTATGACAGTTTGGCGACTCCACTGGGGACATCAGAGAGTCAGACCAATACTTAGTTTTAGGTTATCTCAGAATTTGCTTAAAAGATCTTAATAGAAAACGAACATTAAATAAGACATTATTCCTTCATACACACACATCACTTTGCATTAGCATACATAAGCCCTCGACCCGGGCTCGGTCCTTTTTAGGAGGGAGTAAAGTATCTACGCTCTCGTGAGGTAATACCTCCGCAATGGCTAGCGAAATACTCCCACTCAAATTGAACCTTTCCATTTGTAACCTGTGATGGGTGAGGATTGGGTGCCTTACTAGTCCTATGTGGACGATAGTGAGGAACAATTTGAGAACCTTTAGAATTCTGACTTATCCAAACCATGCATATAATGAAGCCTAGGAGACCAGCCTAGGATAAAACCAAGTCAAACCCTAATATAGATAAAACCTTACACTATAGGACATATGAAGGAATAAACCATAAAATACTCTTTTTATTTTCTTTCCTATCTTCTCATTTCATTTTTTTTCTTTTCTTCTCATTTTTTTTGTTTTTCTCATAACAATCGGTGATAAGATTGAAGTCCATTACATCCATGGAGAAAGCACCTCGAGCCAAACCTCTTTGCAAGTCATCTATTGAAGTGAAAGTTATATCTGAAGAAGCCCAACAAAAGAATGGTGATTGTTTACCATCGGGTTTCATCTCGGACCTCCCAGAGAAGACTCGCCCTGACCTCAAGCAAAATGATCTCACCGAATTATTGGACATTTGGAGATCTTGGGATAATGCAAGAAGAGAGACATTTGAGGAAAAGTATGGAGGTATAGCACGACTCTTGACAGTATCAGTGGACCTTAGTTTAATCCGAGCCATGTTACATTTTTGGGACCCGTCGTATAGGTGTTTTGTCTTCAACGAGGTAGACATGGTTCCCACCATAGAAGAGTACTCGGTATTATTGCATTTTGACCCTAAAGAATCAGATAAGGTGTACTGGAGAAGGAAGAAGTTGAGTTATCGCAAAAAGCTAGCCGTTATGACATGTACTGATGTGCAAGAGGTTGACCGTCAAATAAAGAATAAGGGAGAATGCACTTATATACCTTGGGAGTTTTTGAAAAGTTGCATCAGTAAGCATCGAGAAGATGAGTATGGTATGAAATTGATGGCTTTAGCAATCTATGGAATGGTGATTTTTCCAAAATCCTTGCTATATGTTGAAATCACACTGGTAGACTTTGTGGATCAAATTGAGCATGAAGTGGCGGTAGTTCCTGCTATTTTAGCCGAGACTATTAGGTCACTGAATTACTGTCGACAAACTGGAGGGGGACGCTTTACAGGATGTTTGCCTTTGTTGTACATTTGGATGAAGAGTCACTTCAAATGCGAAGAGCCGAAGTTTCGATCGGTCTTATTCAAGAAGAATATTCCTATTAAGGAATTTTGTGAGAGTAAATGGCTTGGGTCGAGGACAAAAAGGGAATGGGTGTCTCTTTTACATGGACTCACTTGCAAAGATGTAGTGTGGGTGGCACCTTGGATGACGAGACAACCCATGCTATATAGTTGTGGAGGACATCCATGGATGATCTTATTGGGTGTATGGGGAACGGTCACTTACGCTCCTCTCATGGTGCGAAGGCAATTAGGGTACGAACAGTTCATCCCAATGACACATGGTCTTAATCAGCATGAATATGCTTATCATGAAGAAGGGTCTATGAAGAAAATCGAAGAAGATGTCAAAGCTTGGAAGACTACCCTTAGAGTAGACCTCGGGATATTTATTGATAAAGTTGCTCCGGAGTACTCAGTCTGGCATGCTAGGCGAGCCAAAGATATCAAGGTTTCTCCCGAAGATGAAGAGATCCATGAAGAGCCTATACCTCGAGATCCTATGATAGATCTGGAGATTGCCAAGAGGAAATTAGAGGAAGAAAAAAGGGACTTAGAAAGAGAAATTAAGAAACTCAAATGTGAAACAGAGGAGAAGCTGGGGAGGAGGGAACAAGCATATACAAGGGTCCATCAAGAGAAGTATAAGTTGATAGATGAAATCAGATACTTGAAGGAGCGGCTCTCAAGGTCTGAAAACAAACGTTTGCGGGAAGAGAATGAACGACTCAAAGCTGAGATACAAAAGAAGGGGACCGAATGTGAAGAACTTGAAAGCAAGGTCACAAGCGAGCAGATGAGTTCGCAAGATGCCCTCAATCGATCCCAAGAATACTTGCAGATCTTGCAAAAGGTTGTTAATGAGTTGAATGAGCTAAAGGAGAAATATGCTACTTTAAGGAGAGCTCGCGATTCACATCTTTTGGTTTCCATGATCGAACAAATTAATGTCATGGCACATAGAGCAAGAGACATGGAAGACAGAATAACGGATTTGAAGCTCGGAGTCAGCCCACTTACTGAGCATGGGGAGAATCTGCGACTACTGTTGGACGAGATCCAAGGTCACTACAGTTTGTTGAGGAGGCTTAGGTGGACACCTTAGATTTTCTTTATGGATGTAGTGGATCTTTAATTTTGTTCAACAATTGTTATGAGACTAGTTTTATAAGCATTGGTTTTTTATAAGTTTTTGTTATAAGACAATCCTTTATTATGCAATAAATTTCTTACAAAGATTTTTCCTACTTTTGCTTTTTTTTTTCCTTCATGAGCATTTAATAAAAATAATTCTCTTTAATTGTGACAACAAGGTACAAAAATAGCCCTTCCAAGTCATCCATACCAAACTCGTGCACGAACTAGAGCAATGGAGAGCGAACAATTAGCACGGATTGATAGGATGGAGAAAGTGCAACAAGAGATTGTCAGGGCTCAAGAGGAAACTCGAGAGCAAATGACCAAGATGATGGAATTGATGATGAGTATGGCTAAGGGGAAGGGAGTTGTGCAAGACCTAGCAACAAAAGAAGAATGTTCTAGTGATGATCCACCATACCCTCAAGGGTTCACCCATCAAGCCCAAATGTCTCCAAAGGTTTATGCACACGCAACACCTTCATTGGGAGGACAAGGCCATGCTATAGGCCAAAATCAACCTGGTATAGGGTCTAGTCCTGTCGACCCTATTTTCGTCCCAAACTTGGACGATCCTGTTGAACAAGAGAAGTTGAAGAGAGAAGCAGTTGACAATCTAGCTGTAGGGATACAACAGAAATGTGACATGTTGGAGGAAAGGTTGAAAGCCATCGAAGGAAACGACTCCTTTGGGAATGTTGATGCAGAAGAGTTGAGCCTAGTTCCCGATTTGGTGTTGCCCGCAAAGTTCAAGGTTCCGGACTTCGAGAAATATGATGGAACTAAATGCCCGACAACCCATGTTACGATGTTCTGCAGAAAGATGGCGGGATATGCTCTAATGAAAAGTTGCTCATTCATTGTTTTCAAGATAGCCTTACAGGATCTGCTGCAAGGTGGTATGTTCAGTTGGACAGGAGTCATATACATTCGTGGAAAGACCTTGCTAGGGCATTTCTAGCCAATATCGTCACGTAAGTGATATGGCTCCTGATCGCCTTTCTCTCCAAAGCATGGAGAAGAAAACAAACGAGAATTTTAGAGAATACGCTCAGAGGTGGAGAGATGCAGCTGCTGAAGTTCAACCTCCATTGACAGAAAAGGAGTTAACGATGTTATTTTTAAACACTCTCAAAGCTCCTTATTATGAGAGGATGATAGGAAATGTCAGTAAGAACTTTTCTGACATGGTGCTTTCAGGAGAGGCAATAGAAAATGCTATTAAAAATGGCAAGATTGAGGGTGTAGAGGCCAGGAAAGGAGGGTTTCCTAAGAAAAAGGAAGGAGATGTCCAGGCTATCTCTGCAGGAGGTTTTATTCACCAACGCCCATCCAACCAATACCAATCTTATCCTCATGCTATCAATTATGTTTCACCCTACCCATATCAACTAAACCCACCAACAAATACTCAGCCCATTTTTCGCTCGCCAACCATGAGACCAATCCAACCCTTTACTCAACCTACAAACCTAATGAACAACCCTGGAAGGCCACGCTTCAATCAAGAAAGACCCCCTATCACCCCAATCCCCATAACCTATGCGGAGTTATATCCTAAACTGGTGCAAAACCGTCTTATTGCCCCCGTATACCTTGAACCCCTAAAACCCCCGTATCCCAAATGGTATGATCCAAACGCAAAGTGTGCTTACCACAATGACAATGTGGGTCACTCTATAGAAAATTGCTTGGGATTGAAGTATAAAGTGCAGGGCTTGATGAAGGCGGGGCAGTTGAGTTTTGAGGAGCCGAAAGCAGAACAAGTTGTGAATGGAATCCTTTGCCAGACCATGGTGGAGCAGCAGTGAACATGTTAAGCAATGAAAAGAAGGATTACATTAAAAGAGCTGTTGCAGAAATAAAGACTCCATTAAGTCAGGTCTTTGATGTATTAGTGAAGGCAGACATGTTGCAACCAGAAACCGTGATTTTGGAGACCTATATAGATTCGTATGATCCCAATCTGGTTTGTCCATACCACAATGGTGCAGTAGGTCATTCAATTCAGTCCTGTGAAGCTTTTCGTTACAGATTGCAAGAGTTGATGGACTCATATCAAATTGAATTTTGGGAAGGAAGAGGAAAAGGGAATGAGATTAGTGTGATTGATGACGACCTAAAGTCAAAGCCTCTGAAAATCCGCCTTGAGGAAAAATCAAGCCAAGCTAGTGGGATCACAATCAAAGCTCCTATTCCGTTTCCATACAAAGACAACAAGGCGGTACCTTGGAGATATGGCTATGATATAGTAATGAATGGAGAAAGAGAGCATATGTCTCCTAAAAGCCTCGAAACAGCGAATATCACTGGAGTTGGGGGAATGACACGAAGTGGGCGTTGCTATAGTCCTGAAATGTTAGCTAAAGCTAGAAAAGAGAAGGCAGGAATTGTGGAAGGGGATAGGGTTAACCCGATAGAGGTTCAAGAGACAAGATGTCAAGAGTCAAGATGTCAAGAGTCTATTACGAAAGAAGATGCCGATGAGTTTTTGAGCTTGATTAAGCATAGTGAATACAATATTGTCGAGCAGTTGAACAAAACACCAGCAAAGGTTTCACTCTTATCACTTCTCCTGAATTCTGAGTCTCACAGGAATGCTTTATTAAAGGTGTTGAATCAATCATACGTACCTCCTGATATATCCATGGACAAAATGGACAATTTAGTCGGTAATTTGGTGGCTTCAAATTATATATCTTTCAGTGATGATGAGATTCCTGCGGAAGGGAGGGGAAGCACCAAGGCTCTTCACATCACAGTCAGGTGTAAGAGCCACACAATTGGCAGGGTTCTCATTGATAATGGATCGGCTCTCAATGTGATGCCTATGTGCACTTTGCTAAGGTTACCAGTGGATTCATCGTATATGCGGAAAAGCAACATGATTGTCAAGGCATTTGATGGAGTCCGTCGAGAAGTGTCGGGCGATATAGAGATACCTGTGGAGATTGGTCCATGTATTTTCAATATACAATTCCAAGTCATGGATATTACGCCTTCATATACTCTTTTGCTAGGAAGGCCTTGGATACACGCGACAGGAGCTGTCCCTTCCACTCTCCATCAAAAGGTGAAGTTTTTCGTGGGGAATCAACAAATCTCAGTTTCGGGAGAGGAAGACATCTTTGTCACTCAATCTCCAAGCACTCCGTATGTTGAGACAACAGAGAATGCATGGGAATGTTCATATCGAGCTTTTGAGTTTGTTAACGCAACCTACATAGGAGAAGGTTCGAAATTATATGCTCCTCACCTGTCAGCAGCTACAGAGATGGTGGTGAAGCAAACCATGGGCAAAGGTTGGTATCCAGGAGTCGGATTGGAAGAAACCACCAAGGGATTAGAAAGGCCATCACGATTTTGGAAAGCAAGGACAGGTTCGGGTTAGGATACAAACCAACTTGGAAAGATAAAGCAAAGAAGATGGAAGAAAAGAAAGAGAGGCGAATAGCACATTTGAAAGGGGACGAATTTGAAACTGAGAAATTGGTCATTCCTTACCTTTATGACACCTTTTATTTTGGTGGATATCAAACTAGTGACGAAAGGGGGAAACTGGCGATGCAGCTTGAGGGGGATTTTTCTGATTTGTCCATTCACATGGTAGATAAGAAGATATCAGAGGAGAATGTAGCTGGACGGTTTGTGCATATGACCCCTGCAGGAGCTGAGTTGAAGAATTGGATGATTTTGGAGTTCCCAGAGATTTCCTTTGAAAAGTAATAATGCAATTGTCTTTTATGTTTTGAATAAAGCAAGTTGAATTTTTTTAGTGCTTCAGCCCAAAAGCACCCAAATAAATTTTTATGTATGGGCCGACTTTGTTATTTTCCATTTCAATAAATGATTAGCATTATGCATTCCTATTTTCCCAATCATTCTTCTTTCTTTCTTTCTCTAGCATGCCAACACTGAAAATACCTATAATTTCCCATTTCATCTACTTTCAGGTATCAAAACAATAAACAAGATGATAATAATGTCAATAATTCAGAAATTGATTTTGAAAACCCTGCTCAATTTGGTGAATCTGATGTTGAAGATGTCTTTACGGACTACCCTTTACCCCGTGACTTGTTGAGATCGATGGAAGAAGATAGGAAACCAATTGAACCTCATCAGGAGGTTGTTGAAATAATTAATTTGGGAGATGAAAAAGATAAGAAAGAGGTCAAAATCGGAACATCACTAGCATCAGATGAAAGAAAGGGTCTTAAGGAGTTACTTCGTGAATATGTAGATGTGTTTGCTTGGTCTTACCAAGATATGCCTGGCCTTGATACTGATATTGTGGAACATAGATTGCCTTTGAAACCAGAGTGCAAACCGGTACAACAAAAGTTAAGACGCATGAAGCCGGAAATGTTGTTGAAGATCAAAGAGGAAGTTAAAAAGCAATTTGATGCAGGTTTTCTTGAAGTGGCCAAATACCCGGAGTGGGTAGCTAATATTGTCCCTGTGCCTAAGAAAGATGGAAAGGTACGGATGTGCGTGGATTATCAAGATTTGAACAGAGCTAGCCCTAAAGACAATTTCCCGCTTCCTCACATTGACACCCTTGTGGACAATACAGCGAGGCATTCCATATTTTCATTTATGGATGGCTTTTCCGGCTATAATCAAATCAAGATGGCTAGAGAAGATATGGAAAAGACTACTTTCGTGACAATGTGGGGAACATTTTGCTACAGGGTCATGCCATTCGGATTGAAGAATGCTGGAGCTACATATCAAAGGGCTATGGTTAGTCTTTTCCACGACATGATGCATAAAGAGATTGAGGTGTACGTGGATGATATGATTGCAAAGTCTCGTGAAGGAGACGACCATGTGACTAATCTTAAGAAGCTCTTTGAAAGGTTGAGGAGGTACCAGTTGAAGTTAAACCCAGCCAAGTGTACATTTGGGGCAAGATCTGGAAAATTATTGGGATTTGTAGTTAGCGAAAGAGGGATAGAAGTTGATCCGGACAAAGTGCGTGCCATCCAGAACTTGTCTCCTCCTCGCACCACCAAAGAAGTAAGAGGTTTCTTAGGGAGGCTAAACTACATATCCAGGTTTATATCTCAACTTACTTCAAAATGTGATCCAATTTTCAAGCTTCTTCGTAAACATGACTCTGGGGAATGGAATGAAGAATGTCAAAAGGCCTTCGATAAAGTCAAGGAGTACTTATCAAACCCGCCTGTGTTAGTACCTCCTATTCCTAATAGACCTTTGATTTTGTACTTGACAGTTTGCGAAGGTTCAATGGGATGTGTACTGGGGCAACGAGATGAGAATGGCAAGAAAGAACAAGCCATCTATTACCTAAGTAAGAAATTCATTGACTACGAAGTGAAGTATTCTCAATTGGAAAAGATGTGTTGCGCTTTAGCTTGGGCAGCCCGAAGACTCAGACAGTACATGTTATATCACACGACTTGGTTGGTGGCCAAACTTGATCCTTTGAAGTACATTTTCGAGAAACCATCTTTGTCTGGTAGAATAGCAAGGTGGCAAGTCATGCTTTCTGAGTATGATATTATATATGTGACTCAAAAGGCCATTAAAGGGAGTGTAATCTGATTTCTTAGCAGACCGGGTTGCCGATGACTATGTGCCTATGAAACTCGATTTTCCAGATGAGGATTTGATGGCTGTATTTCAGGTAGAAGAAGAGAAGCTAGCTAAGAAATCATGGAGAATGTTCTTTGATGGAGCATCCAATGCTTTTGGGAGAGGAGTAGGAGTGGTCCTGATATCCCCAGAAGGAGATCATCACCCGATTACTGCAAGATTGGACTTCAACTGTACCAACAACGTAGCGGAGTATGAAGCATGTGTCATGGGTTTGCAAGCCGCCATTGAAAAGAAGATTGATGTGCTCAAAGTGTATGGAGATTCGGCTCTAGTCATCTACCAGTTGCGAGGTGAATGGGAAACTAGGGATTCGAAGTTGGTCCAGTACCAAAAATACATAGCCGGTTTAACTGATCAGTTCAAAAGTATTCAGTTTGAGCATCTACCTCGAGAGGAGAATCAAATGGCAGATGCTTAGCCACTTTAGCTGCAATGTTCAAGTTGGACAGTAATGCTGAAATTCAACCCATCAGGATGAATCTGAAGAATTCACCAGCGCATTGTGCAAGTTTAGAAGAAGAAGTCGATGGAAAGCCTTGGTACCATGACGTCTTACAGTACATTAAAAACCAACAGTACCCAAAACATGCTTCGGAGAATGACAAAAGAATCATTAGGAGAATGGCTATGGGATTCTTTTTAGACGGGGAAGTCTTATACAAAAGAAGTCGAGACCAGGTGCTTTTGAGATGTGTGAATATTGCAGAAGCTAGACAGATATTAGAGGAGGTACATGAAGGATCTTGTGGGGCACATGCTAATGGTCATATGATGGTAAGACAAATAATGAGAACGGGTTATTATTGGTCAACCATGGAAAAAGACTGTATTAACTATGCTAGAAAATGCCACAAATGTCAGGCTTATGCTGACAAGATTCATGCCCCATCGGAAGCTCTGCATGTATTAGCCCCTCCTTGGCCTTTCTCTATGTGGGGGATGGATGTGATAGGACCCATTACACCAAAAGCTTCAAATGGGCATCGGTTTATTTTTGTGATGATTGATTATTTTACCAAGTGGGTAGAAGCAGCATCTTTTGCTAGTGTGACACGAACGGCAGTATGCAGATTCATAAAGAAAGATATCATATGCCGATATGGACTTCCAGAAAGAATTATTTCAGATAATGCTCGTAATTTGAATAACACAATGATGGAAGAAGTTTGTGCACAGTTCAAAATCAAGCATCACAATTCGGCGCCATATCGACCACAAATGAATGGGGCAGTAGAGGCCGCAAACAAGAATGTCAAGAGAATAGTGGGAAAAATGACAGAAACTTATAAGGATTGGCATGAAAAGTTACCTTTTGCCTTGTACGCGTATAGAACGTCAATGCGCACGTCTACTGGGGCAACCCCATTCTCATTAGTGTACGGGATGGAGGCAGTGCTACCAATTGAAGTAGAGATTCCGTCATTAAGGGTCTTAATGGAAACACAATTAGAAGAGGCAGAGTGGGTACGGGAACGCTATGAGCAATTGAATCTTATTGACGAGAAAAGGCTTGTAGCATTATGCCATGGCCAGTTATACCAAAGAAGAATGATGAAAGCACATGATAAGAAAGTCCGACCTAGGAAATTCCGAGAAGGGGATCTGGTTTTGAAGAGGATCCTCCTGAATCAACAAGATAGGAGGGGAAAATGGGCGCCAAATTGGGAAGGACCATATGTAGTAAAGAGATCTTTCTCTGGTGGGGCATTAATATTGGCAAATATGGATGGTGAGGACCTGCCAAACCCCATCAATTCCGATGCTGTGAAGAGGTATTATGCCTAAAAAAAAAAGAGAGAAAAAAAAAAAGAAAAAGAGAAATAAAAAAGGAGGATTTAAATCGAAAACCCGAAAAGGGCGGTTTAAATCAATGGGGGAGACACTTATGTTGAAAACCTGAAAAGGCAGCTTAAGTGTAGGGGAAAGATCAGCATCGGAAATTTTGTGATATCAAAGGAAAAGGTTTAGTCCGAAGGGCTCTGCAATATTAGACAAACTAATGGAGTAGGCTTTTCAAAAGAGAAATTTGAATTAATTCGATCAGAATTGTCAGAATGTTGATTGTTGAGATATTCGATTATTTCGTCAATGCAATTATTCCTTGTAATATTCCTCTGTTCAGATATGCTTGATGTTTATAATAAAATAACCTCTCTTCCAAACTTATCTCGTATCTACTACCATTTACCTTCTTACCTTGATTGGGAAAATCGAAATTTGCATTATGTTTAGTCATATTATTAGGATGGAAATAAATAGATGATTGGCAAACATTTTTAGAAAAAAAATGAGAGAAAAAGATAATTGCATAGCTTTAAAAGGAGAAAGAAGAGGGACAGAAATATAGTGGAATATCAGAAGATTGGTAAACTAAGTCGAATACACCAGCTGCTTAAAAACAAAAAAGGGGAAGAATGAAGATTGAAGGTGATGATATGAGAAAGTTGCTAACTGGTTTAAAGACAAGATTGGTCCAAAAAAAAAAGGGGGGGTTTTGAGCCTTTGTTGTCACAATTATAATGAAATTATTTTTAGCATGCATCCCATTCATTTCAAAAAGAAAGACATTTTTAAAGGAGAAATTTTAAAGTTTCAGGGCCTTCCTAGTTGAAGGAGCATTTAAGAGATAAGAAAATTTAAAGTTTCAGGGCCTTCCTGGTCGAAGGAGCATTTTAGAGAGGAGAAAATTTAAAGTTTCAGGGCCTTCCTAGTCGAAGGAGCACTTTCAGATGAGAAGAAAATTTAAAGTTTCAGGGCCTTCCTAGTCGAAGGAGCATTTTGGAGGGGAGAAAATTTAAAGTTTCAGGGCCTTCCTAGTCGAAGGAGCACTTTCAGAAGAGAAGAAATTTAAAGTTTCAGGGCCTTCCTAGTCGAAGGAGCATTTAAGAGATGAGAAAATTTAAAGTTTCAGGGCCTTCCTAGTCGAAAGAGCATTTAAGAGATGAGAAAATTTAGAGTTTCAGGGTCTTCCTAGTCAAAGAAGCATATTGAAGATGAGAAAATTTGAAGTTCTAAAAGTCTCGATGTTTGGAGGGTTATTTTTCACGGAAGGGACAAAATCGGTGTCTAAAGTCTTTGCCCTATTCCTGATGCTCAGTAATGTGCAAAGAGGGGCAACTGTAGACACCAATTTTTGTCCGGAACTGAGCAGTACAGAATTATGAATCCCAAGTCACTTGACGTGAATTCTAAAAACTGAAGGTGGAATAAACCCACGTTTGAATAATTAATTTTCTTTTATTATTTTTATTTATTTACTTTTTTATTTTATTTTATTTTATTTTATTTTTTAATTTTTTTTATTTTAATTTTAATTTTAATTTTATTTTTATTTTTTTTCTCATTTTTTTATTATTATTATTATTATTTATTTTTACTTTATTTTACTTTTTATTTTATTTATATTATCTTTTTTTTATTTTTATTTTATTTTATTTTATTTTTTATTTTATTTTATTTTTTATTTTTTAATTTTTTTTTAATTTTATTTTTTTTAATTTTAATTTTATTTTTATTATTATTATTTTTACTTTTATTTTATTTTGTTTTATCTTTTCTTTTCTTATTTTTCTTTTTTTATGTTGTATATTTATTCTTTTGACAAAAAAAAAACGAAAAAATGTAAAAAGAAACCCAGTCCTTGAAACCCTAACCCCAAACCCTCACCAAGACCCAAATCCCTAACCTTGACAGAACCCCTAACACCAAACCGAACCCTAACCCCAAACCAAACCCTAAACCAAACCGAACCCCAAACCCCCAAACCAAACCCTAAACCAAACCTAACCCTAATCCAAACCACACCAAACCCTCACTGAAACCCTCACCCAAACCCTCACTGAAACCCTCACCCAAACCCTCACCGAAACCCTCACTGAAACCCTCACCGAAACCCCAAAGAGAGCCCCAAGCCCTAATATGAAACCCTAACACTAAATCCGACCTAGCCGCCGGAAACACAAAAGGAAAGATTTTTTTTCCTCGAAGATCTGCAAGGAAATCAAGAAAAAAAAGGAATTTAAAATCAGACATTAAAGATATAATCACAATCGGATCTCCAAACTTCAAAAATATTAAGATCTGAATTTTTATAAAAGGAACAACAGCTACAGATCTAAAGAAAAGGAGGAAAAAAAGAAAAAAGAGGAGACACAACAGCAAACGGAGACACAAACAGTGACCATAACCCCAAACAACAGTGACCACAACCACAAACAATGGTGACCACAACCAAAAGACAACCAGAACCATAGAAACAAAAAAAACAAACAGAGGGGGGACAGTCGAGGGTTTTCGAGTGGAGGTAGTGTAGAGTTTCGATTTTTTTAGGAGTCAGATCTGTGGATTTCTGAAGGGGTTTGAGTGATCGGGATCTATAGATCTGGCGTGTGGGAGTGTCGGCAAGGGTTTTTGGGCGTGTATAGACGTAGATCTGGTGACTACAGTGGTGCACGGTGAAGAAGATTGCCGGGATCTGGAGATTTTGAGCTTTCTGGTGACCGTTTGAAGTTTCCGGCCACCGGAATTCATTGGAGTCGAGAGAATTTGAAACTTTTTCTTTTTCTGGGGTGTGGAAATTCGACCGAAAAACTCGGAAATAGGGTTTAAATACCTATCCTGGAACGACGTCGTTTCGAGCAGCCACAACCCGCGCCTGGACCCGCGTGCTACCCGCATCCGACCCGACTCGAATCGCAGGTTTTTTTTTTCTTCCTCTCTATTTTCCGATGATTTTTTTTAATATTATTATTTTTTTTTATTTTTTTGATTTTTTTTTTTTAATTAATGGGATGATTCAACTAAAAATTTTTATGTGATAATGTGATTTAAATAATTAATTTGATTAAACTTAATAACAGTAGGTTAACAGATTTAACTGGATATGTGAATAGTATAATTTAATGAATATTTGTAAGATCTAATTGGTGTAATGTGGTTTGTGTATTTAGATTGATATAATTTGTTTTTATTGGCTTGATTGTTTTAGTTTAATTTAATTAGTATGATTAATTTAATTAGCATGGTTCAATATAATTGGTATGATTTCTTTAATTTTTCGAATAAAATTTATATGATATGCTCAATTTAGTGTATGACTGAAGTAATTTAGAATTGCAATGCCTTAGAAGAATACAATAATAAACATTTTAAATATAATAAATATGAGTTATTCCGACGATGGAATTCTTGAAGGGACTGCGCTCAAGTGGTACTTTTAGAGATCTTGAGGTAAAAAAATTCTATCCAAGGCCTCACCAGCTTAATGGAGGGTCTAAATAGGATTTTTGATAATAAATAATTTATATTCATTTTAAATAAATTTATAAAATTACAATAAAAACAATTAGTTATACAATTAGGAAAGATATTAATGATTAGTAATGATACGATAAAAATAATAATAGTAAAGAATAAAACAAAGAAGGAAATGAATAAAATAACTAGAGCTAGATATTAAAATAATAATGGAAATGAATATAATTTATTCCAATGATGAAATATCGAGAGAATTACGCTTAAGTAATTTTCTTGAAAATTTCTAGGTAAGGAAATTCTATCCAAGGCCTCACCAGCTTAATGGAAGGTCTAAATAGGATTTTTAATAAAAAGTAATTTATATTCATTTTTTAATAAAATAAACTTATTATGAAATTCAAGTATGAATAATTAGTATATTAGAACAAGAATAATTAGCTATAAAAATTAGAAACGATATTAATGATCCATGATGATACAATAGAAATAATAATAAGAAAAGGAATAAATAAAATTAAGTATAATGAAGGTGAATACGAATTACTCCAACGATGAAATATCGAGAGAATTATGCATAAGTAATTTTCTTGAAATTTTCTAGGTGAGAAGATTATTTTCAAGGCCTCACCAGCTTAATGGATGGCCTAGAGATAGTTTTCAATAACAAGTGATTTTTATTCATTTTTTTTAAAAAGTATAAAATAAGTTATTTGTATCTAAAAAATATTATTAAATTAAAATCAAAGTGATGAATTAGGAAGATAAAAAATTTCAATAATTCATGTTAACTATAATAATAAAATAACAATAATAAATAGTAATGAAATTTGATGAAATAATAAAATGGTAAATAGGAGTTATTGAGAATGAATATTGATTGTTCCTATGATGAGATTCCAAGTAGAATTACGCTTAAGTAATGATTTGGAAATCTTTAGGTAAGAAAATTTCTTTTGGGTCTCACCAGCTTAATGGAAGATCTAAAAGGAATTTTCGATAAAATAATTCATATTCATTTTCGCATAAAAATAAACAAATAAAATTAAGAATTAATAAATAATAGGATGGTAAGGATAAATTGGGTAGAAGGAGTCAAAGTTAGGAATTTCTCATAAAATATTAAAATGAATCCGACGACGGAGCCTCTTCAAGCAAGTCGCATAGTACTACTTGAATACTCTTGAGGTGAGAAAGATTTTTGAGTTGTCCCACCAGCTTAATGGAGGACACTTAGAAATATTTTTCAATATTAATTATATCGAGATTAAAGATCAACATAAGCAAATTTAGCAAATGACTTAAAACTAAGTGGTACCATTTTAGGATGGGCGTTGTGGGGTGCTAATCCTTCCCTACACGTAACCGTACTCCCGAACCCTAGTATCTTTGAACGTAGACCAAGCCTTATCCTTAATTTGAATAGGTGACCAATCACACCTAGGTAGAATGGTTGGTGGCGACTCCATATCTTTGTGTCTAGCTATTAGGTTTTCCCAAAACTTAATACGTTATGACACCTTCTTCTCCCACACCTTGGTCACTATTCACCCAACATTTCAATTGTAAGTTTTTCTCACATTTTTCATTTCATTTTTCTTGCATTTCTAGTTACTTTCATCATGTCTTGACTGCCCATTTGCATTTCTTGCATCCATTTCTTCTCCATCTAGGTTTTCACTCCCTATGGCACTTGTGTTTTTCTAGGATTTATGCTTAGAGTTTTTGTGGCTATTCATCCGAATTTCCTTCTCAGTATTGTTACATGCATCTTGGGTTGTGGCTCTCCGCTGTTGGATAGATCATATCTTTCTCACACACTCATTCATAGTTCCCCAAACTTGTGCCCACCACCTGTTCGATAAAAGTTCTCAACGAAATTTTATATTTCTTTCTTACTCCATATGGCTCCTAAAGTTAAGCACACTGCTCAAAAACGCAAAACCAATGCTTCCTCCTCTTCCTCCTCCATACCGGCCACCGTTAACCGATGCTTTCGCCATGCCAATGAAAAAACACGATTTCTAGCGAACTTTGCCAATATGCCTATTAAGCATTGGCGTCCAATTGATTTCGATTTCCTCGAATCAATTAATTTCCCTTACTTGGCCAAATTCGCTGCATTTAATTGGATTAACTTTCTCAAAATCAACACTCCGGTTCCTCCCAACATCATTCGGGCTTTCTTTTCCAATGCCGAAACCATCACGGATCCAAATGATGAATGTCGTGTTGTCGGAATTCGATCCTATGTCATGGGCAAACACATTGAAATCACCACACAATCTCTCTTTCTTATCTTTAGAGTTCCCGACGGCGGTAATATCTATGAGAATATCGATGTCCCCTTAGTGTTTCCCGTTGTCAATAATCGTGCAAGGGACCTTCCTGTCTTCGCACGCCTCCTCCACATTATCATCTCATGGAATCTCCGCCCTCTTGGCACCCTGTATTCTCACCTTCGCAAACTTGATCGTTTTTTGCTCCACCATATTCATGAACCCGACGGCGAACAACCACACCTCCTACACTTTATCCTTCATGACTGGGTGAAGATTGTTCTTGGCAAGGTCCACACCATTGTCTTCCCTCAGCCTTTCGCCTTCTACTTACTTCAACAAGGCGTTGACTGCTCATGTGAGGTTGGTGTACTCCTGGATCCTAGCACCACGATCAATCTAGCCACTCTCCATAATCTTGGGTGGTATCAACGTCAACAGGGCGATATAATCGAATGGGTCAAGGGTCATGGACAGGCTGAACCTGCCGAACATGCTCCGGAAGACGTCGGAAACGAAGGAGGAGACGGAGACGACGTACCTGCAGCACCCACATCCTCTGCACCCTCCGGGTCTACGTCATCCTCTCTTGACCAGATCATGCTCATGCTTCAACAAATGCAGACCTCTCAGCTAAATTTCCAGCAGGACGTCACTCAGCGACTTGAACAGATCGAGGACACTCAAGCTACCATGTATGATGAAATCCAAGATGTTCGTATGCAGCACGAGGATTTCATGGACCAATACTACAAGACCTTTCCTCGGCGCTGAGTGTGATTGTCGTGTGGGCTGCGTTCTTACCTTGCTATGCTTATGGCCTTGGTGTTTTATCCTTTGTTGTGTTCTGTCGACTTTAGTGTTTCATTGTCTGAACTTTCTTAGACTTCTGCACTGATGTGATATGTTTTTGCAACTGTTATGACTATGTTAATGACATTGCTGGTTATGCCTTCTAGTAGTTTTATGTTGATGACTATGTCTTGTGCTGACATTAATTGTGCTTTCATGGCCTTGGGTTGATATTTGTTTCTCTTTATTTCATTACCCATGCTATTATGCTTATTATACCCCTCTTGCTTTAAATTGCCTTCTACCACTAACCCTTTCTCCGTGCTATTTCTCCTTTGCTATGACAAAAAGGGGGAGAAATTAATGTGGTAAACTTATATTAAATTGAGGGGGAGCAAATATTGAGGGGGAGTAATGTTTTTCAAAAAAATCAAGTAACCTCAATTTTCAAACACATAAGCAAATTTACCTTAAGTTTTGTCATATCAAAAAGGGGGAGATTGTTAGCTTTAAATTGCCGTATATATTTGAAATGACAAAATCTTAAGTAAACTTTAATGTTTTAATTCATATTGTAAATTTGCCTTATCACACATGATTCTTTTCAATATATTTCAAGTGATCATATCAAAACATTAAGACCTTAATTTAATGATACATCCTTATTGGTCTTAATACTTTATAAAATCACTTGATGAATTTTTGGACTATGTTTTCATTTGAGAAAGTCAAGAAAAACTCCCACTAAAGAGCCAAAATGGTTTGGGTTGAATTAGGATCAAAGACCACATCATTTCTAACTCAAAAAATGCAGGAAATCACCTTCTGGAAAGAAGGGATCGATCCCCTTCTGGCAGTAAGTTGGACAAGTACCTGGAAACAAGTTGAAATGCTCTCGCAATAAAAAGGATCGATCCCCTAAGGGAAGGGATCGATCCCCTTCTGGCAGTAAGTTGGACAAGTACCTGGAAACAAGTTGAAATGCTCTCGCAATAAAAAGGATCGATCCCCTATGGTAAGGGATCGATCCCTTTGCCCGAGACCTGACAATAACGACTAGTTTTTGAGGGTTTCAACGGGAGGATTTGCATTAAATGCTTCACCAACTGTTCTATCCGTTTGGTGGGTTATAAATAGAAGTATTTATGAAGTTTGGAAAAATACAAGCACTAAAAATCCTCAAGCCTCAAGAAAGAAAAACAAGTCTGAAATTATTCATTGTGAAATTCCATTTGTGAGAGTTCTTTGTGTTCTTCACCCACTCACTGAAAATTCTGTTATTCAAAGAAGTGAGCTATCCTTGTAAGGTCTGATATTGTAGAGTGTGGGAATACTACAAGGGTAGAGGATTAGAAGGAGATTTCTAAAGTCTCAAGAGAAATTATAAGAGGTCTTGCCACACCTTCAAGTGGTTTGTAAGCATTCTCAAGGAAGAGGTGAATCAAAACCTTGACAAGGAATTCAAGGAGAGAGGACGTAGGCAAGAGATTGGCCGAACCTCTATAAAACTTGTGTTTGCTTCTCTTTCCCTTGCTCTTATTTACTGCATTTATTTCATTATTGTTTATGTGACTTTGATTGTGCATTAAGAGTTAGGAAAATTAGAAATAACTAGAAAAACCGATTCAACCCCCCTCTCGGTAGAGCCAACACTATTAAACAGAATAAATAAATAAACAAATAAATAAACAATAAATAAATGAGGAATATATACCAAAACGGACTGGGCTTGAAAAACCCAAAGAAATCCTTCCACACGGGCCCACAAATCAGGCCCAATAGACAAGACCCAAGCCTGCCAAGGAAAACGGGTCGCGAGCGGGTCGGAGAAGCGGGTCGAGCGTGGACGCGGGTCGCGAGGGGAAGTGGATCCGGGTCAGCACGCGGGTGGCAGAAGCGGGTCGCACGGATCTCGGGTCGGGTCGAGGTTACGCGTGGATCTCCTAGGCTCACCGAAACGCAGCGTTTTGCTCTCTATAAAAGCCCCAATTTTTTGTTTTCCTCATTTTCACCGGCCTTTCCAAAAAAAATCCCTAAACCCTCCAAACAATCCTCTCAACCTCTCAACCCTTCCGAGCTACTGCCACCGTACCGGCCGCCATACACCGCCGTCCGCCGGTCGCCGGTGACTCTCCTGAGGCCGTGAAAATACTCCCCTCACCTTCCTCTAACCAGATCTAACCTCCGTTTCTCCAAAAACAACCCTAAATCCCTAGATTTGACTTAAACCGAAAGCCTCCTTTTTTTCTTTTTTCTTTTTTTTGTGCGTGTTTGATTTTTCTGGTTGATGGTTCGGTTGTGGTTGTTTGTGTTTTTTTCTTTGTTTTTCTTGCAGGTTTAAGATCTAGGTTTTTGGGGGTCTTGGTTTTGAGATATGGGGTTTTGGGTTGTCGGGATCTAGGGTTTCGGTGGTGGTGGTGGTTAGGGTAGTGATGGTGATGAGTGGCTGTGGTGATGCTGGTGGGTAGACAGTGATGGTGGTGGTGGTTAGGGTAGTGATGGTGATGAGTGGCTGTGGTGATGCTGGTGGGTAGACAGTGATGATGGTGGTGAGTGGCTTCGGTGGTAATGCTTAGGGTTTCGGTGTTGATGCTGGTGGGTAGACGGTGATGAGTTTAGGGTTTCAGTTCTCTTCTCTGTCCGAAGAAGAAGCCCCAAAAATCTTTGCTTGGGGTTTTCTTAAAGGATTTTGGAGCCCCCTCTAGCCTTTCAGAATCACAGAATCGATAGGCTCCTGTTGGAGCGGGATTCACGGCACGGTGTTTCTAGGTCTGGGTTAGGGCTCGAGACAGGGAAGAAGGGTTGAAGACCGGCGGCACCATTTTTGACCTCAGCTACAGCCGACCAACAGTCTTCCCATAAATGTGATGGGAAGTCTAATAGAAAAAGTAATAAAAATAAAAATAAAATAAAAAAATAAAAAAATAAAAAAAAAATTAGAACACATAATAATAACAATAATAGGAAAATCGGATAACGATAAACAAAAGTAAAATAAAGATAAAAATAAAAATAAAGCACAAAGAGTAATAAAAGGAAAATCAAATAAAAATAAAAGATAAAAAATACAAATAATAAAAATAAAATAAAATAAAAAAGGGAAAATAATAAGAAAAGAATCAACTCAGCCCATTTTAATGGGCTTGGAAGCCCAATACTTCAATATGGATTTTGAGAGCTTAATTGAATGCAGTCCTGTTGATTTGGACAAAATTCGATGTCTACATGAGTTATGCAAGTTTGTATTCTTTTCATTTAACTTATTTATCTCTAAGTTAGCCTCTTCTAATTTCTTTTCAAATTCTAGCTTAGCATTTGTCAAGGCTTCATTTTCTATTTTTAATTTAGCAATGATTTTCTTATATTTGGAGTTCATGCATTGAAATTCATTTGCTAAATCATTAAAGGCATTTTGTAACTCATCAAATGTAAAGTCATTATTTTCACTAGAGCTACTGCTAGCCTTATCATCACTAATGGCCATACAGCATGAGTAGGCTACCTCTTCATCTACATTTTCCTCATTGGAGCTATCACTATCGCTCCATGCAACCACAAGTGCTTTCTTCTTAGGTTTCCTATTCTTTTCTTTCCTAAGTAAGTGGCAATCTAACTTAATATGACCCGGTTCATTGCACTCATAACACACTAAGGGGTCTTTTTCTCTCCTACTTGACTCTCCTCTCATTACCCCTCTTCTTTGATGTCTCCTATCATTCTCACTCTCTTTCATTCTCATGAACCTATTAAATCTTTTGGCAAACATTGTCATTTCCTTTTCTTCCTCATTTCCACTCTCATCACTATCATCTTCAATGACCTCATGAGTGGAAGACTTAAGTGCTACCCCTACTTTCTTTGAAGGCTCTTCATTTCTTTTTAATTTCATTTCATATGTAAGTAGGGAGCCCATAAGTTCATCTAGAGACAAGGTGTTAGGATCCTTAGATTCTTCTATAGCCGTCACCTTTGCCTCCCAAGATTTTGGCAAGCTATTCAAGATTTTCTTAACCATTTCTAGATTGAAATAGCTCTTGTCTAATGCCTTAAGTCCATTAATTATGTTATTGAACCTAGTGTACATTTCACTCATGGACTCATTTTCTTTCATTCTAAAAAGCTCATAATCATGTGTGAGCATACCTACTTTGGTTTCTTTCACTTGATTGGTCCCTTTATGTGTGATGACCAATTTGTCCCATATTTGCTTAGCATTTTCACATAGAGACACTCTATTATATTCATTGGGACCTAATGCACAAAAGAGAGTGTGCATAGCCTTGGCATTCAATTGTGCCACTCTCATGTCATTTGTGTCCCACTCATCCTCATTCTTAGGGACATCTTTTCCATCTACTTTCTTCATAGGAGTTCTAGGACCATTCACTATAATTCTCCAAACTTCATAATCATTTGATTGGACAAACAACATCATTCTTGTTCTCCAATAAGAGTAATTCTCGCCATTAAAGAGTGGAGGTCTAACTAATGATTGTCCCTCTTCTCCTAGGGGTGTGCCTACATTCAAGTGAGCCATTTATAATCGTTTTGCTCGATAGAGGTTAGTCTAAATCAATCTCGAGCCCAAGCTCTGATACCAATTGTTGGCTCTATAGGGTATACCGAGAGGGGGGTGAATGGGTTTTTCACTAACCTTAGGTTCGTTTTTCGGTTCCTCTAAATTCTTTAACCTATATTGATATTTTCTAAGTTCTCTAAGCTACTCAATTATGCAATATAAATTCAACACAATAAGCACAAATATAATTACAAGTAAATAAAGAGAGTAGGGAAAGAGAAATATACGCAAGGGATTTATAGAGGTTCGGCAACCTTGCCTACATCCTCTACCTTGAGACGCTCCCAAGGATTTTCCCCAAATTCACTATACTTGAATTTGTGTTACACTCCCTCTTTTTGCAGGCTCAAGAGAAACATCTCTCTTTTTCTAGGCTCAAGAGAAACCTTCCTCTTTTTCTTAGGCTAAAGAGAAACCTCCCTCTTTTTCTTAGGCTAAAGAGAAACCTCCCCTTTTACAAGGAATGAATTGGTTTACAAATTTTGTAATCAAAGAAGACCTCTAAGTAGGTAAATGATTACAGAAATTAGGCACAAAGAAAAAGTCTATACAAGATTTGTGCTAAGCAATACAAGAGATATGTGAATGATGGAAGATGAAGACTTTGTAGCTCTTGATTTGTTGTTGAGGCTTGAGGATTTGAGGAATATGAGTTTTGGAGTTGCTGAGTAGTTCCTCTTGCTTCCTTTAGCTTCTAAGCCTCTATTTATAGTCCCTTGGATGGTTTGTGGACGTTGGTTGGAGCCAAAACAAAAACTAGCCATTGTATCTCACAGAAACTAGCCGTTGGAGGCTTTCTGGTGTAAAGGGATCGATCCTTTTGCAAAAAGGATCGATCCCATGCTTCATTCTAGGCCTCCGAGGCATTCTACCATAAAGGGATTGATCCCTTCCCTTAGGGGATCGATCCCATGCTTCCAGAATGTGATTTCCTGCACTTTTTGAGTTAGAAATGATGTGGTCTTTGATCCTAATTCAACCCAAAACATTTTGGCATTTTTGTGGGAGTTTTCCTTGACTTTCTTTAATGAAAATATGGTCCAAAAATTCATTAAGTAATTTTCTAAAATATTCAAAACATTTTATAAAATATTAAGACCAATAAGAGTGTATCAATAAATCATGGTCTTAATGTTTGATATGATTACTTAAAAATGTATTGAGAAAATCATGTGTGATAAGGCAAATTTACAATATGAATTAAAACATTAAAGCTTACTTAAGTTTTTGTCATTTCAAAATATATTATGGCAATTTAAAGCTAACACTTCTCATATAATGAATTGTGATTGATCATTTCATGATCCTTACTCTACATGCACGTATATATCCTTATGTAATACTAGAACAGTTACAGTGTTTTGGATTGATTTTGAAATAGACTTGTAATGGTGTAAGCTGAACAACATATTCAGTGTAATTTGCTTGAGTTTTAGAAAAAAAACTGAAGTGAAATAAAAGAGAAAATTTTATTATAGGTTTATATACATTGTTTATAGCATGGTGATAAAAATAAGAGGTTTCATTCTCTCTTATTGTAGGTTTCAGACACATCTAGTTCATTGGGGTCACTACAAGCAAATACCTAAGTAAAGACGGAAGCTTCAAGGATGATAATCAATATACAATCTAGCTAGAAATTTTATGCTTGTATTAGACTTCTAGGAAGTTTAGAACACTTTGTGGTTGTTTTAATTGGTTTTTGAAGACATTATTGGTTACTTTGTGAAGTTAATTGTTACTTTAAGGATCATAATTGTTATTTTGATAACTTTTTTGTTATAAGCACTTTGAATTGAACTTTTTGGTTAAAGATTTTACATTGCTTTCATTTGATGTTCTGTTGTATCATGAATGACAGAAACTTCAAGGAATTTCTTTCCACTAGTTTAATCCACGTAGCTTCAAGATTCCAGATAATCTTTTCTTTCCTTTTCTCACATACTTCTTTTTTCTTCTATAGGAATTGTCTATAAGGTGCATTATAGGTTTCCTTTTGTTTTTTCTTTTGGGTTTTGCCTTTATGTTTTGCCGATGCTAGCTTTTGTAATGTTTTGGTTAGTGGTTACCTTTGTAATCAAACCCTTCATCAATGAAGTTCGGCTTTGGAAAAACAAAAACCAAAAAAATTGCGTTAACAATTATTTTATTAACTTGCATTAAAAAATTGAATTAAGAGTTAAAATCATTTTATTAAACTATCCATGAACAATGTCATTAACAATTGTGTTATCTTTCATAAAAACACAAAGAATTAATCAAGCTTTTAAATTTAAATAAAATTCAATAAATATAAAAATTTGAAATTTCAAATAAAACTTTAACCGACACTTAAAAGTGCTGGTAAAAGCTTTTAAATTTAAAATACAGCTCAATAAATATAAAGATTTTAAATTTTATATAAGCCTTTTACTGGCACTTTAAAGCGCCGGTAAAAGCTTTTTACTTTTAAAGGCATTTAAAAGCGCCGAAAAAAGTCATGTCCCATTTTGTCAGACATTTACTGGCATTAGAGTACATCACCGCCAGTAAACCTTTACCGGCATTCACCTGGCTGGCGGTTAGCCGACAATCAACAAACCACCGGTAAGGTTTTTACCGACGGTTTGTTGGTCTTATAAGTGCCAGTAAAAGACAATTTTTTTGTAGTGACTGGTCAACCTCATGCTGGGATTCTCTTGTCTAGTTTCCCAAATCGTTTCTGTCTCTTTAGAATTAGCCTGTGAACCAAATATTGAATGAGAAATCCCCAAGTAAATCAGATTAATTTGTATCTCCCTTGCATTTCTCAACATAAATTTGAGAAACTGAACCATATATGCACATTGATGCGACATTCATTGTACAAGTGAAATTTCAATGGATTTGTGAGAAGAACTTTCGAGGATTAAATGGCCCTGGATGGAGGTGGCCTTCCAAGCCAATGGATTGGTCAAAGACAGAACTCATAAATGATAATGGCATTTTTCTTTTAGAGAATATCTTATATTATGATGATTTTAAAAAGTGAAATAATTTTTTGTTACAAAAAGTGGATTTTTTTTTGTGTAAACCACAAGTATCTTCATCCGTTTTAACGATCTGAGACTATTCTTGCTTGGGGCTTAGTCACAGTTAAGGCTCTTCACCCCTCCGCAAAGATGCGTAGCCAAAAATTGGGTATTTTAAGCACTAATAATGACACTTCAAATGTTTTTAAAGATATATAATAATTATTTTACACTCATCCTCACCAAATCAACTTTAGTTAAATTAATTTATTAAGAGTAAACTCTTATTAAATATTGTTGTTACTTGTTTACAACAAATACTTTTAATGACATACGAATTTCGATCTACGTCTCAACCCGTCTCCAAGAACTCTATAAGAAAGAAAATGATTAGAGGGCACAGGGGAACTCCGATGCTTTAGTCAGACAAGATTTAAGCAGGGTTTCAATAAGCCAATGGAGATTATGGTTTAAAAATGATACATGTGACCTATTTATAGGAGTAATATGGCGTGTGATTACGGTTAAGATCCATAGCTTAAATGATAACCTAGTGGATCTTTCATGGCCCTTCTTAGTCCTCTTTCCTCTTGAGCTTAGACTACCATTAGGCCTAATGTTCTTCAGTGTGACTTATATCAAGACCCAATGACCTTTAGTAAGACCCTCATCAATTGTTCTCCACTCTTTCGCAGGGTATACCTTGTGGAAGAGTATATAAAGATTTTTTTTAAATCATGTCTATGCATAGACTACTTTTTCTTCAAGCCTTTTTCTTCTTGTACATGACTTACCTCGCACATTTTTTGCTTTAAGCCCTTTACTTTGTTCGTGGCTTATCTCGTGCATTTTTTTCATTTCAAGCCCATATATTGTCCATCTCGTGCATTTTTCGCTTAGGGACTTTCATTTCATTCAAGGCTTACCTCACACATTTTTCGCTTCAAGCTCATATGTTGCCCATTTCGCGCATTTTTAGCTTAGGGACTTTTATTTCATTCATGGCTTACCTTGCGCATTTTTTGCTTCAAACCTATGTGTTGCCCATCTCGCGCATTTTCGCTTAGGGATTTTTATTTCATTCACGACTTACCTCGCGCATTTTTTGCTTCAAGCCTATGTGTTGCCTATATAGCGCATTTTTCGCTTAGGGACTTTTTTGTTGCCTGTCTCGCGTATTTTTCGCTTAGGGACTTTTTTGTTTGTTGTCCATCTCGTGCATTTTTCGCTTAGGGACTTTTGGTCTTCATGCATGACTTACATCGTGCACTTTTCGCTTCAAGTTCATGCGTAGCCTACATCGCACATTTTTCACTTCAAGCTTTTTTCTTTGAGTGTGTGGCTTACCTCACGCATTTTTCACTTCAAGCCCTTGCATAGCCTACATTGTGCATTTTCGCTTCAGGCTTTTTTCTTTGAGTGCGTGGCTTACCTCACGCATTTTTCGCTTCAAGCCCTTGCACTTTTTGCCTTTATGCATGACTTAAATCGTGCACTTTTCGCTTCAAGTTCATGTGTAGCCTACATCATGCATTTTTCGCTTCAAGCCCTTGCACTTTTTGCCTTCATGCATGACTACATCACGCACTTTTCGCTTTAAGTACATGCGTAGCTTCTTCGAGCACTTTTCGCTTCAGGCTTTTTCTTCTTATGTTGTATTTCTCATTCATGTTACAAGATTTCTTTGATTGATTTGTTTATGTTGCTCCCTAAGTGCTCTTGTTGGCGAGCAAGGTTTATAACAGAGTACTCGACGAGCAGGGCTTATGCGAACCTGCATGTTAGCTAACATATAAGACATAATGGATTGTGTACTTAAGATCATGTATATTATAGTCAAGACAAGCAACAATAAAAAGATAAAAAGTTCAAGCTTAGCAAATAATGTAAGCTATAAACACATTGTGTCATGACATTAAGCATGAATAATAATAATCCAAAGATAATAAATGTAGCTATTTTGCTTTTATAAACTATATTCGTCACAAAATACAACTTATCTTGAAATAGCAAAAGAGAGAGATGCCTACTGCAATTCATGCTTACTAATATTCATGAATACATTTGTATTCTAGTTTATGCGAATTGCAAATTTGAGAAGGAAATCATATAAGTTTTTAAAGTATTCAATTGCATCCTTAACTTCTTGAACTCATCAAATTTTGTGATTTATAGTACTCTTATCATATATGACATGATATTATCAAAAATATAATTGAGCTAATTCAATTTGTCATGTATTCACGAATTTATCTTGAACATCAATTTTCGCAAAATAAGCTTTAACCCGTTTGGTTTTCTACAGGTTTCTTCAAAATTGGTTCGCATTTAAATGAGATTTCTCAGATCAAAAATCATATTTCACATGTTTGAGGATGAATCTACAATGCCCAAGTGTTATTTTAAGGCAAAATAACATTTAAAGCAATGAACCAAAGCATCAATATGTTATTTGGAAATAGGAAAATTTTCATGTTTCTTTTCCTATTTTTCAAACTTTCAATTAAAACGAATTTTGAAAGATATTTAAAAAAACAATTTTATGCATAATATTTCATAATAAACCTAAAAGAAATTGTAGGGAATCGAAAGCTAACTCATTTTTGGATTGAAAATTTCAAGATCTGACTGAATTGTGATGAGCACCTGGCTTATCTCGATTTCCCACAGACAGCGCCAATTGTTGTTACCTGTTTACAACAAATACTTTTGATGACGTACGAATTTCGATCCGCGTCTCAACCTGTCTCTAAGAACTCTACAAGAAAGAAAATGATCAGAGGGCGCAGGGGCTTTCTTCTGCGCGCGCACTCCGATGCTTAAGTCAGACAGGATTTAAGCAGGGTTTCAATAAGCCAATAGAGATTAGAGTTTAAAAATAATACATGTGACCTATTTATATAAGCAATATAACACGTAATTATAGTTGACACCCATAGCTTAAATGATAACCTAGTGGATCTTTCATGGCCTTTCTTAGTCCTCTTTCCTCTTGAGCCTAGACTACCATTAGGCCCAATGACCTTTAGTAAGACCCTCATCGAATATATTTACTTACCTATTTAACTCAAATTAATGGAAAAAAATTAAAAAACTAACATAATTAACAAATAGCTATTAACATCTAATAGAAAGATTAATTTAAAAAGTAACAAAAAATTAAATTTTAGAATGCATAAAAAAATTGTGTTTGATAAAATGTTTTTGAAAATATCATCTTTTTTATTTAGTTCATCATTATCAATAAAAAGATGACATTAATAGCAAAAACTTTTTTTTTTTTTGGAAGTATCAAACACAACTTTTAATTCATCAAATTAATTTTTTAGAGGTTA
The DNA here is from genome assembly GCA_031772115.1 of Heritiera littoralis. Classification (NCBI taxonomy): domain Eukaryota; kingdom Viridiplantae; phylum Streptophyta; class Magnoliopsida; order Malvales; family Malvaceae; genus Heritiera; species Heritiera littoralis. The sequence continues at coordinate 315,638 of JAPDPK010000056.1, forward strand.
ATGGCTCTTTGCTAATCTAAGTTAGATAGGTGAATAAATTAATTTAATAAAAATTGACTTTTAAATAAATTAAATTTATCAAAATTGATTTAGTGCAAATAGGTGTAATATAATTATTATATGTCTTTAAAAAAATATAAATTATAATTATTTTATTAGTACCAAATACTTCTACTTATAAAAATCATCCTTCTTTTTAACATTCACTTTCATCACTCCAGTAGTATTTTGTTTGTTTAAGTAGCAGAAATGATCAGACTGCTGCTCTCCAATCTACTCTAAGTTGCCGCATTTCTGTCCTTGGATGTGCTTGAGGTTGAATTGAACCCCAAAAATTAGAACAAAAAGAAAAAAAAAGAATTGAACCCCAAAAATAATCACATGCTATGCTATGCTATGCTCAACTAGCTTTGAATTTACTTCCCGGGAATTGCGGGCAGCGCTCTCAGATGCATTAACTGGCTCAAATTCTATTCCATTTTTTGGGCAACTGTCATGGCCTTCCGTTTGGATGTCAATCCGGTTTAATAAGAATGATCCAACCAGGCCTACCCGTACCCGAATGGAACGATAAAGTGGAACTAGCCAAAGAGAATCTTCATAATTTTATAAAAATAATAGCCACTAAAATTTGATAAAAATATTAATATACAACTTATCAAATTTAAACAATGGTGATATTTTTTTTTTAATTTGAATGAGAATTTAGCGCCCAAACAGCCTCAAATTTTTTTTTGAAAAACTCGTTCCATTCTCGACCTCATTCATATGAACTTCTTTCTTTTCTTCTTAAAAAAGCTAAGTGGCTTTAACTTTATTAAATTAATTTATTAGTTTATCATTCAATTAATTACAGTATACTTTCAGAGCTCAAAAAAAAGTAATCTCCATTCTCCTGTATCTTTGCCTTCGTCGTCGTTCTCTTTCACTTGAACAATTCTTCAAAGTCTCATTCTAACCAAAAGAAAAAAGGATAACTCCGAACATAGATCTTTAGTATCTTTTTTCAGAGCAATGGGTTGCGTTTCTTCCAATTTGCTGAACCAGAAGGACGAGTTCACTCAACTCGGCACCTCAGGACTGGGTCACCACATCGTGTCGCTCACTTCCACCACGTATGGCCTGCTCACCCTTGATTCGCCTCCTCAATCCACCACCACTCCGCCCGTCCCATCGCCACCTTTCACCCAAGGATCCGCCTTCAATGACTCCAAATCGCTTTGGTCCGAACCAAGACCCTTTCTTGCCCGACCCGAGGTCATTAACTCCTGGGAGCTCATGTCCGGCCTCGATGCGGATAGCTTCCATTTCTCCCCGGTTCTTAACAAGGTAAATTCGAACACTATTTTTAGCAAATCCGGTAGCCTACCGAAACCTCCGATGTCGCTATCGTCGCTGCTGGATAAATTCCAAGCCGAAAGCTTTCGTTTCCCAAACACCTCGCCTTCGGAAAAGGAAAACGCCGATCCTAACTTAAACAAAAAAAACATCGTCTCCAAACTGCCTTTTTCCGGTTCCTCCCTGCGACACAAATTCGACTCCGGGAACGACCCCGGCTTAAAACCGTCACCGCTCGACAAGTTCGAGCATATTTGTCCGCCGAACGGGGAGAACAGAGTGGTAAATTATACGACTACGTTGAGGGGAATCCGTAAGACATTCGAAGACTGCAATGCGGTTAGATCAGCGATTGAAAGTTACGGAATTGCTATTTGCGAACGGGACATTTCGATGGACCGAGGGCTCAGAGAAGAGTTAAAGGAATTAACGAAAGGGATAGAGAAAGAGTCAACGAACCAAATGACGCCGCCCCAAGTTTTTATTAAGGGAAGGTACATTGGGGGAGCGGAGCAAGTGGTGAGGATCGTGGACGAAGTTTTGTTTGGGGATTTACTTACAGGATTGCCGAAGAAAAGGGCGGGGGAGGTTTGTGATGGCTGTGGGGATGCGAAATTCTTGCCCTGTTTTCAGTGCAGCGGGAGCTGCAAGATGGAGGTGGTGGCGAAGGAGGAGGGGAGCAGTAGGACGGCTATGGTCAGGTGTACGGAGTGTAATGTGAATGGTCTCATGCATTGCCCCATTTGTAGCTGATAAATCGTGGAGATTATTTTGGTATATTCAATAATTTTTAATATTGAAATGTTAGATTCATGCTTAAATGATTTACCCTATTTGCTGCAATCTCTTTTGATCAAATCTATCTGCTGCTTTATGTTCAATAGTGTTTTCTATGCTCTAAGACGAGAGTTTTAGTATTAAGAGTGTTGAATTGAAGATAGATCTTTTACGACAAAGTTTCCTGTAGATGAATAGTTTTACATAATACTACTCGAATGGATGCTTGGAATGATTGCTGAACTTAAACAAAAGTTTTCTTCTAATGAAGTCACAAGTAATAAGAGTTTGTTGAAATTTTCCATGTGCAGTTAAATTAAGTTAACAGTTTGTTGAACATATTCAAGAGGATGATATGTCAATTCGCTTTGAAATTCTTCACAAAGCTGACCTTTTTGGATGAATGATACAGAATCCTGCTCAAGAATTGATGCTTGAAAAGATTACATAAGATTATCATCATTTAAGACAAAATAGTTCAGCAATCTTTTGTTCTTTTTCATGTGTAATGTATTGATGGATTCCAAACTGTTGGATATTCTTTATAAAATCTAAATGTTACTGATATATCATTCATAGCTTCAAGCTAACATTGTCTTGCAGTTGAATCTTATCCATCTGAGGTGGCTTTTCAGAGTATGGAGACGCGCAAGAGGTTTTTTTCAGGCTAGCTGAATACGGAACATGTGCTGAGGATTCTTCTTAGCTATGTTGCTCCTTGTACTTTTAGGGGCTTCACAATATAGTTTCTGTGTAAATAGCGAGAATTGAACTGTGTCTGTGAGTTCACATAATAATGTGATGATGTTGCTTATTTAGTTGTGCATGTCGTGAACTTGATAGAGCTACCACGGAAAATAGTAAATTACGATGGGAGAATTTTCGAACTCAACTTTTTCTTTATTAGATTAATCAATATATGACTTATAAGTTTTTAGCTTGTGCTTGAACCAGGACAAAGCTGGTGTAATTACTGAATATTTTTCTTGTATTTTTAATTAAAATATATTAAGATTGACTATAATTATATTACAACAAAATCTAAATCATCAAATTAAAATTCCCGTGAATTTCTAATTAGTAAAAGTGTTAGTAAAACATGTCAAATTTAAACAACTATAAAACTAATATTATAGCATGTCAAGGTTGCCGTGATTTGAGAAAGAACTCTCATCATGCGAAGAATACTAATATTTTCCAGTTGATCAACTCAAGTTGAAACTTGAAAAGTTGCACCCTAAAGAAGAACTCCTTTTCATTATGTCATAACAAAGAAAATGAAAAGTCCTTTTTCATGGTATAAGATAATTGAACTTTTTTCCACCAAAAAAAAAAGATAATTGAATTTTCTTGTCCGTGGAATATTTTCTTTCTATAAAAAATGGAAAAGAATTAACCCAAATTGAAGTTGAGCTAGAAGAAGACAAAAGAAGCACAGTATACATTTCTGTTGGCCCTGCCTGCTTTTCTTTTCTGTACAACTTCTTATCCTAATTCCTTAAAGGTGGCCACCTTTTCCCTTAAAATCTTGATAGGCTCTCGAATGTTAGGTGAGACAACAGTATCTTCATTCTTCAAATCTCAATCTTCCTCGTCACCGCCATAACAGATTGATGAATTTTTTTTTCATTTCATTTGCAAACACAATATGACTGAACATTATCTAATGTAGTGCAAGTATGCAAGTGGATATAATTATTTGTGTTCATGGTGTGAGACCCATGAGACACATGAACCCCCAGCCCCAGATTCCAGATTCTAAAGTCAGCACTAAGCTATGATTAAACTTTGTGAAGCTTTTTTTTTTCAAGTGGTTACCGAATTAGGGTAAGACCACAATCCCCTATGGAAATGATTACGTGTAGAAAACAACATATAATTGATCTCTAAGCCCTATAATAACCCTTCCAGAAATGGTAATTGGTAATTAGATCAATGACATCGTTGTTAAAGGTAATGACTTGACAATGCCACCCCATCCATAATTCACCCTTATTTATGCAAATACGAATGTTTGTATATATAATATATATGCACGTATACCTAATTAAGAGTACTTGAGCAATTCGAGCAGAGGGCTTTTTTGTATGAACTTGACATGTACTTCTATTATACCGACAAGTGGCATAAGGGATCTGATGACGACGGTGACGATGACTTCGTCAAGCTCCATAGATCATTCTCGTTGCCGTAGACATGCGAGTTTTGATTTGATTTGTGCAAATTCAAGTGCGATAATTGAATATCATCATCGTGACAAAGACTGAAAACCGCATTAGGGTCACTAAAACATGATAACTGCTTGCTTGTCTCTACCTGACCATCTAGTTGGGATGCCACAAGTCTGTCCAGGGTGACCCAGGTATTAACGCCATTTTTGGACTCATTATTCTGAGCTGAACCCGTGTGATCACAAGCACACTCCCCTTGGTTGATTGAAGATGGTTCAGTTTCAGTCAGCATATCATTGATGGATGGGTAACAAGACTTGAAGCTCCTTTCATGATCAAAGGGTGGGCTACTCATGGTCATGGGAAGCGAAGGAAGACTTGGGCTTTCCAGCCTGGGGAGATGCATAAACCTTTCATATAACGCATCGCTGATTCCTGCGTTGTTTCCAGCAAGCATTCTTAGGTTGTTGCTGTTGTTGGTGGTGGTGCTGTGGATGTTCATGTCGCTCAATGAATCATTCTCCATCTTGCAAGTCCTTCCCATATACAGAAGAATTTGATCTAGAACCCCATCGTTCCCTGAGCAAAGCATCTGTGTCTTGGAATCCATGGAAGTCGGGAGAAGCTTTTAGGACTCTCTAGGGTTTTCTGATAATTCTTCTTTCTAAATACACGGCAAACCACCCAGCCTTCTTCAGGCACAGAATCTCCAATGGGATTGGAAGCCTGGACCCATTTAATAATTTAATATAAGCAAAACAGATTCTGGACATAGCATTTTGTTTCATTAAGTTTACATGAACTAATATTAAAATATATATCAGACTGATTAGTTAAAAAAAATGCTTGATTAATGATACTCCAAATTATATAAATATATGTATACATATTCTTTTATAAAGGAATATTGGAAGAAGATTGCTTACATTAGAGTCATGGGGAGTGTTATCATCCAGCCTGTACTCGTGCATAATCCAATCAGATTTTTGCCCATGTGGAGCTCTTCCTTTATAAAAGACCAATGTCTTCCTTAACCCAATTCTTTTAAAGCCACTGTAGATAATCTTATCACGGCCAGTTGCCTTCCAGAACCCGGCAGCTGTTGCACGATTAGTTCTGGTCCCCGTTGGGTATTTCTTGTCCTTGTGGCTGAAGAAGTACCAATCATTTTGCGGGGTTGATCCTATTTTGCACTTCTCTGCATAACCCACAAAAAGCAGAATTTCATAAAACTCCCACTTATCAATTAAACTTACATGTAAAAGAAAGACCAAATTCAGAGAGAAGCTAAAAAGGGTTTGCTTAATTTGTTATTACCTTGTATATCCCATGGCTCAAGCTTGTTAAGATCGACTTCCCGAATCACATCAAGGTCTATCTTTTCATAAGCGACTTTCTTTCTGAGGTAATAGTGAAGAAGCTCCTCTTCCGTGGGATGAAATCTAAAACCAGGAGGGACCTGAGACTGACCATTTATGGATAGATTCATGTCTTCTGACATTAGCTGGTCTCCGCAAATCAGGAAAGAAGCTGCCTTTTCCTTGCAAATATATATAACTGATATATGATGTTTAATTGTTAAAAACAAAACTGATCAGCCAAGGGAGAGAGAAAAAGGGCGAGAGAAAGAGAGAGAATAAGAGAAAGAGAAAAGCCAAGGCGGGAGAAGGGGGGTGGGTGGGTGTGCGTAAAGGGTAATGCAGTCATGATAATTTATAATGGTGGTAGGGCGTGAATGGTCCAAGGATGCATGAAGAGTTTAGGTTCCATGGCCATTGGCATTGGTGTACTTAGCGTGGGGTATATGCCCTTGAGAAGAGCCAACCACCTAAAAACTAGAGACCACAGAGAGAAACACAGAGAAAAGTAAATAACATGGGCGAATACACAAGGAAAGTAGGTCCCAAAGATAGGTGGTAAAAGAAAGTGGGTCCTACCCAAAAAAATGCGTTAGAAGAAGTGTGCGAGCGGAGGGCACGCCCACATCTCAACTATGACCCTCGACCTTAATATCTATTTGAAAACCACCTCTCTCAATCCCTTAAAAGAATCTCTCCTTTACTATTTTTATTAATAAATGTAAGAACATCTCTCATTTTACTTGTGCAACCACCTCAACGACAAGAGAGTAAGAAAAGAGATGATGGGGTCGGAGCCACTGAGCTTTCACGGCCCCCCAGACCAAGAAACACATCATGCCCTTTCGGGCGACTTTGTTTGATTTTTTTGGGCAGCTATGGCTAGCGACGTGGCTGGGTTATAAACAAAAGCGTAAAGCAAAAAAAAAAAAAACCCATTTTTTCTATTTACTGCAGTTTTTTACTCGAACGATCCAAAGAAACCCACTTCTTTAATGGCGTCCGGGATATGATGGAGATAGAGACGAGGACCAATGGTCCATGCTCTCTTTAAATTTGCATGTTTTCCTTTCTTGCACTTTTTCATTCTTTGCTTTCCTTGATTTTACATGGCAACTGCTGAATCTTTCATTTGATATTTTAAAATGTTATATATATGGTCTCTAAAGTATAACAAGTACTGGAAAAGAATTCCAGAGAGAAAAAGAAGAAGGAAAAGATAAGATGGCCATTATTTTGTAGACGCAAAGCTTGACCACGCATGACAGTAGCTACGTAGGGAAAACCAGCTGATCAGCTCCCGAAACTAATCAAATCATGTATGATTTTAGTTGCGCTTTATGACAATGACCCAAAAACAGCTAGCTTTGCTCCTTTACGTTTAGATAAGCATTAGTAAAGGAAAGGAATGAAAAGGAAAGGGTTCACTTTTACACTATATTTGGATAAACATTAATAAAGGAAAGGAATGGAAAGGAAAGGAATGTAAACTAGAGGAAAGGAAAGGAAAGGAAAGGGTACATGTACCCCTTGTTTGAATAGCTAAAATTAATAAAGGAAATGAAAGGAAAGTAATCCTAACAATCTTTGTTTGGTTAAACAATGGAAAGAAAAGGAAATGATTTATTGTAATGCTTTTTTTTCCAATTATAACCCTTTTTGTTTTAAATTTTATATGATAATAAGGTTAAATTTGATATTCTACATGTTAAAACTTTTTTCAAGTTTCCTTTCCTTCCCCTTTACCCCAAATTGGGGTTTTAAAAAAACTGAATAACTCAAGGGAAAGCAAGGGGTGCTCACTCCCCCTCTCTTTCCTTTCCCTAGCTAAAAAATCTTCCCAAACAAAGGAAAGGTTTACAACTTTCCTTTGTTTTACTTTCCTTTCCTTTCCTTTCCTTTCCCCACCCTCAATCCAAACATAGGCTTAGGGGAGAATCAATAAAATAAATTAATAAAAGAAATGATAGGAAAAGAAAGGGTCTTATTTTTTTTTTTGGCTAAGTCAAATAGATTATATTAAGATTCCAAAAGGAATTAAGAAAAAAGCTAGCAACAAGGCTAGCATTTGCAAGAAGCACCAAATGCTACTACTGCAAGCAAATGAAGTGAATAACTAAAAACCACCCAGAAAGATTAAACAAACCCCTAACCACACTAACCCTGGACAAAATTGACCAAAACAAAACATCCAAAACCAAGATTCTTTTGCTACACCACGCATCAGTGAATTAAAACACAAAACTCCAAGTATTAACACCATCAGACATCAAGAGCCACATCATTTCGCCAAGAAACCAAGCTGCAAGCTTTGATGCTAAGGAAGGAAACAGCCAAACAGCCAAGGAGACATGAACCTGCTTATCATGAACTCAAGAGAACAACAAATCCCTGCAACAGAAATCAAAATTCAAAAGAACAACAAAAAAATCCTGAACCTCACCAACTCTGATAGCAGAGTCAAATTCATCGAAAGTCCAAACCCAACGCCTCACTTGATAAAACAAAACTAAATCCCACCAACATAACTTGATAGAACATAGTCAAATTCAATATAACTTGATAGAACAAAGCCTTCTTAAGAACATCAAGCCTCCAAAGAAAATCAAAACAATCCTCCCAATCAAGAAGAAACACCATCCTTGAAAAATTAGCACAAAAGAAATAGTCCAATACTCAACAAATCTCTCACACTCTTGAAACCCAAAAATCACAAAAAGTTTGAACTCCTGTAAACCTAACACCTATGAATCATCAAACTTCTCTCCATTCCAACAAAATGAACGTCCTAAGTAAAGATCCGCCCCATACTACCTATTAGCCTCCAATTCCACCAGTCTCTTTACCACTAACTCATCACACAATCAGCAGAGAGTCCCAATAATTTGCCCAGCTCCCATGTCTCCTTCGCTTCTTTATACAGCACTTTATATCTGTTAATGAAATCATCATCTATCAAAGACTCATTTGCATAAGAACCTTCTAAACTATCTTTTTTCTTTTTTTGAGTCTTCTTAGCTTTCTTACCTCTCTGTTTATTCTTCTAAGAAATTCTGTTCAAAATAACCTCTTCAATTTCTTCAATGGCTTTAACTTTACGCGTTCTTGGTATAGAAAGTGGTTCAGAATTTTTCAATAGACTTTCTCCATTTGGGCTTACACAATCCATATCATTCCCAACCAGCTCATCTTCCAAAACCTTTTCTTTAAAACCTACCACCCTATTATCAGTGATCACACCTTCATTCACACTTGCATCCACAAGACCAGCTGTAAAAGAGGGACCCAAGATATCATCTATCCCATTGCTAGCCTTGAGATTTGAATTATCCATTCTTCCAAGAAAGTTAGAGTTCAACTCATAATTTCCATCTGCCCCCCTCATTGACTTGTAATGACAACATGTCATTCTCACATTAAATACCTGATCCATGCCATCTTCAATGCCCCTCTTATCAAGAGCCATGCACGCAGCACTTGATTCTTCCACAAACTCCTCTTCTCTAGTTTCAATACCATTTTCAATATTATTTTCAACCACTTTTCTTACTTCCCTGTTATCATCTTCATCCAGAAACGGGCACTCACTAGATTCAGAATGAGAAATGGACTTCACAGCTTTTTTAGTACCCTTGAAGTTGTTGCAACAACAATGAAACAAAGAAATAAGATCTTCCCCCACTTCTGTCACACGAACAGGAAATTCTTTACCCCCACAATTCAACAAAATAACTTCATCAATCTTTTCAAAGTGATTTGTCATAATAAACATAGCTCCCCTACTAAAATCATTAAATTTTAAAGTTTTTCCATCCAAAGAAATAAACTCACCCAATATTTCTGCGATACCTTTGAAAGTGTTATAGCTCCAAGCATGAAAGGTACCCCAAAACATGAGATCCAAGTTGTTCTGTACTTAAAATCAACAGACTCTGACCATGGTTCAACTTCAACAAACCACTCTTTTAACCATGTCCAACCTCCCTGCTTCATCACTTCCATGGTTTCAACTTCATCAAATTCAATCAGAAATTGCTTGCCTGATATTTTTTTCACGTGAACATCAAAGACTCCTAGTATTCGAAAATTCTCTTGTAATCTATAAGCTTCGTAAGAACACCTGGCTATTCCTATTGCACATTTCTCCAACTTGTGCTTGACTTCAACATCCACCTCTGCGTTACATGAATTATAATCTGTCTGACGCTTCTTTTCAGTACCCTGGTCCATCTCAACAGAACATTTATCTTCTGGAAACGATGCTTCCTCTTCCATAAGTAAAGCTTGTTTATACGTTTTAGGTTGGCATTGATGATTAGTGAAGATAGTATCCTTTCTTCTAGGATTTTCACTCACCTGATCTTGCTTTACTTTCCTCCAAAACGCTGATCGACTTTTGAATCGAGCAAAGTTAACTCCAATCCTGTAGTCGAAAAGCCAAGCACCATTCATCCTATCAACAGCTCTCCTTGCATCTCCATAACAATCGAAACGAACGAAACCGAACTTTCTCCCTGACTCACTTCTCTTTCGGGGAATGACGACATCCACAACCCTTCCGTGGTGTTGAAAAATCCTTTGAATCCACCTCCAATGAACCTTAGGAGGGAGGTTGTTAACGAACACCGAAATCACCCTTTCCATTTGACTAGAAGTTTGACTATATATGGTGTTTACACATTGAAAGCGTCGAAAGGGTCTTATTTGAATAGCTAAAATTAATAAATGAAAGAAAAAAAATGAAAGAAAAAAAATAATTCTAATAACCATTGTTTAGTTAAATAATGGTAATGAAAGAAAGTGATTCATTATAATGCTTTTTTCCCATTATAACCTCTTTTGTTTTAAATTTTATAATATAATAAAGTTAAATTTAATATTTTACATGTTAAAATTTTTTTCAAGTTTCTTTTCCTTTTCGTTTACCCCAAATTGGGGTTTTAAAAAAACTAAGTAAGTCAAGAAAAACAAGAGGTCCTCACTCTCCCTCTCTTTCCTTTCCCTAGTTAAAAAATTTTTCCAAACAAAGGAAAAGTTTACAATCTTCCTTTGTTTTACTTAGCTTTTCTTTTCTTTCTCTTCTCCACCCCCAATCCAAGGTAAGATTAAATTTTTCATACAAATAGTTTATGTTATGAGAAAGATGGGCTCCAACAAGCGAGCTAGCTACCAGGGGACTTGCTTATTATTTCATGCTATAAACATAAAGCGACAACACAGAAGGGATAACCTCAAGGAATTTAAACATGGAGCAATGCCAAAAAGGTAGTCATGCATAGACCTGCTCAAGGGCCAGGCTACCCACCCAAGCCCGAAGGCCCGTTCGATATTTGATAAGGTTTGGACAATAATATTTGATGCAATTACCGGGCTTGGACAAAATTTTTGGGCTTAACCTTTCAAAGCCCTAGCCTGGCCCGATATTAATATTAAATATACTTTTTTTAATATATTTATAATATTAAGTATATTTTTAATATGTTTATTAAGTATAATATAATTATATATATAATATTAATTAAAAAACATGATTATAAATATTTAATATGAAAATTGATATACAAATTTTGACAAATTAAATTAAATTTTAAAAGAAATAAAATAATAAAAACAAATAAATAAATATTTAAAGTATAAAAAAATTATATTCGGGCGGGTCAGGCTCGGGCTTATTATATAAAAAATGAAACGGGCTCGGACTAAATATCAGGCTTGATTTATCGGGCCGGGCTTGGGTATAGACTAATATTCTTATTACCTGTCATGAGCCCATCCCGAAACCGGCCTGACCTAGCCCATGATGTAAGACCCGAATTTTATTATACTATATACCATATTTGTATATGATTGATAGTGGAAATAATTGTTTTAGTAAAATTAAAGAAAACAATTGAAGATGAATTTTCACTTTTCATTTTGAGTTATGATTTATAATGTGGTGTATGTGAGGTAGTATGATATCTAAAAAAAAAGTTTAAGAATAATAAATTAAGTGGTTTCACATAAGCCAAGTGATGATTGGTTAAAATGGTAAGAAAAGTCAAGAAAAGGAGTTCACGCCACCTTGATTTCTTGGACAAATTGGGCTAAACATTTAATGGCAAAGAGAAGTAAGTCAATAATAGTGGCTGCTGGAGGTGGCGTGGACTGGAGAGAAAGAAGAAAAAGGAAAGAAATTTGTCAAAACGTGCAGAAACTTCTTCTTACCGTCGTTCCATTTGCTGCAGTTTTTCCACAAGTTTTAATGCATGAAAGACAAGGTAATGATGAAGAGAACGGGATAAGGAAACGGGTGGTAGGTTCTAACAGGATTAACATGGCTATATAAGGAGGGATACGTGAGAAGAAGAATCAACGTAGCAAACTTCATCTTCTCCAGAAAACTCCTCACCAGTCTGTTTTCACTGCATGCTCACATGTAGTTCTTCCGTTTCTCTCATATATGAGCCATGAAAACTTCATTTTTAGTTAGCCAAACCTTTCCTCCATTGTTGAAGAGCTAAGGAACAAACAAAGTTAAGCTAAGTGAGGCAAGAAAACATTCTGTTTTTGGAACAGCAACTGGGTTAAGGTGAGTTTCATATTTTCCATGGTTCTCTTGATATTTCATACTAGATTTCTATGTTTTATAACGTGATAAACATAGATATAGCCCGGTTTTAGTTAAATATTGTTGAATATATAAGAAACTAGATGGAAAAATAACCAAGAATGAGTAAGGAAACACGATGGGCGAACAGCATCTGCTTGCCAAATAGGTGAGTATTCGCCCAACGATTGAGGCGAGCTCGAGAGTTGCATGAGTTGGCGACATACGTGTTCGCCAAACTCTTTGGAAAATCAGAATGACAGTCGGGATAGGCGAGGACCAATGTTCGCCAAATGGCGAGAATGGTGTGATCGCCCAAGTGGAATGAGGCAAGTAAGATATAAAGAACTCGCCAAGCAGAAAGTATGAGTCCAAATGGGTGAGGTTGCCCAATGCTAATGTAATGCATGAACAGGGCGAGTTGAATAGTTGGGCGAGCTCCCACGAATCGGCCAAATATGAATGGCGAGTTGGATTGGGCGATCTTCCATGTGTAAGCCCATTAACGGATGGCGAGCTATGTGGGCGAAGGGCGAACTGAGTCTCGCCAAAGTGTCACAATTATTAGGAAGATATAAATAGTTTTGGAAAATATTTGAAAAAGGAATATTAATAGTTTAATAAAATTTTGCAGACGGGAATTGAGGAAGGCGGGCGAGAAGCAAGGCTTCATCAGGCGAGGTAAGGGAGTTGTATGTGAAGTAAAATGCATGTCCTGTGGAGTTAAATTTTATGAAATTATTGAGAAATTGTTTGTTTTATGACATGCATTACTATGAAAAATCGTATGATTGGGTGAACTAGCAAAATGGCGGGCGAGCTCACTTTTTATGATTTTTGATATTTGAGCGAGTAGCCCTGTTTAAGAAGAAACCCGGGCGAGCTAAAATGGCGAACCCTTTTAATGTTCTTTGGGGCGGGCAACCCCTGTATTTTTATGGGTGGGCGAGTTGACCATGGCAATGCCATAAAGGGCGAGCCTTAAGGCGAGCCAGGTTAATTTGTTTTAATCGCCAAGGGTTGGCGGGCGAACACAAGTTCACCGCACTGGGCGAGCCCTACATGGCGAACTGATTTATGAGTACTTTTCTCAATGAAATAAATTATTTTGAAAATAGAAATATGAAATCTTTTTGGGCGAGTTGAACATTGGGCGAGTTGAACATTGGGCGAGTTGACCAATGGGCGAGTTGACTATTGGCGAGCTAACTATGGGCAAACTAGCCATGGGCGAGCCAGCTTAACCCGTGCCTTTCTCACAACAAAAATGTTGAGATTGCGGGCTGTTTTACTATTCTATAAAACCTTTTGGAAATCAAATCATTTTGTGGAAATGATAACATGAGTGAAATAATTCCATAAGGGTTTTCATGAGTTATAAAAGTGATTTTTGAGACTTTAGGCCCCAAGTTCATGCTTGATTATTCATGTAATTGCGTGACCCACCTGGGGCGGTGGCTCGGGTCGATGGACCTACGGGTGCACCTCAGGGCGTCACAAGGCTGATAGACCCGCCAAGTCATCAGCGGTCTCGAGGTCACTTGGCAAGTGGACCCGAGGATCATCTATAAATTATGGCCATAGATCTAGTTGAGATAGCCGTGAGGGGCGGTGGCCTACGAGTGCACCCTAAAAGCGGACGACTTATATTCCTAAGGGAACAGAGCATGATTTTAGTTATTGCCTAGTCTTAACTTATTGGTTTCTGTTTACTGAAAGGGTCTATTGAATCCTGTTGAAGTTAACAATATTCATTGTTTTTCTAATGGGTTGATTGTTAAGATAAATAAATTGTTTTTGGGAAGATAGCTGTTATTTTATAAAGCAGCATACACTTTCCTTACTGAGCAATTTATCGCTCACTCCCTATTTTTCACTCCACAAATTATTGAACTTAGGCTAAGCGAATTACCTTCCAGAGATCTAATATCGAAGGTTATGTTGTATCCTTTTATATATTCAGTAAAATGGTACAGTACCTTTAAATTTAAGGGAATGTATATACATCTTAAGGAAATAATTTAATAATTCTTATAAAAGTGATAGGAGTTGATAAGCATCACAGACAGCCCAACCGGTAAGTGAGTGTGATTAGTAAGTGAATATTATGTATTTTGTAGATTTGGGATGTTACACATGAGTAGGTTTAGTCATGCATTGTTGCCGTGTATAGAAATAGAATCATAGATATAATGCTTTTATCATTCACTCACAGAGTCACAATCCCAATGAATTACGAGCTTAATTTCCCTTTGCCAGGTTTTTAGTAATTCTTTAATAAATCTATATTTGATGCACTGACAATGTAGTATGTTATTTATAAACTTTTTTTCAATTACAGCGCCTACTATAACAAAATAATTTAATTCAGTTATGCCTTGATCACTAATTAATAACCAGCTAAGAGGAATTTTGTCATTAATTTATCTCTAATTAACTTTTATTTCTTGCTTGTTGGTAATCCCAAACTGTAATTATGATTGTTATTGATTTTATTTGCGAATTGAATTAATTTCCCCCTAATGGAAGAGTTGATCACTTCATATGTGTGCGTGACGTCCCAGGCATATAACTGAATAATTTCATGCGGTTTGTACAATTAGAATGAAGATTGTGACTATATTTGTTTTCTTCTTCTTCTTGTCTTGTTGGTATGCAAATAATGCATGGATACAAGCGTAGAAGGGCCAACTAAATGGCCGTTCTAGTAATTTGGTTTTCAAATAAAAATTTGATTTCAAGCTGCTAATTATAAAGGAAATAATATTTACAAAGTAAGGAAATAGTTATATATATAGTTGAAATATGTAAAGTACATGAATAACGTGAAATACCCTATAAATAATTATTGCATATTGAACCCAATAAAAATACAGTTCATAGAGTACAAATTTAGATCAATATCTTTTAGTATCTTATCTGTTGGGATTTTTCAAGCAAAATCGTATTCCACAAACGAATGAGATCAACGGGGAATTAAATCAAGCACACAAGAGACAAAATTTAACGCGGTTCGGCCCAAGTGCCTACATCCACGGATAAGAGAGAAAAATCCACTGTAAAATATGGAGATTACAAAGAGTACAAAACACCTTAAAATAAACACTAAGCCCAAGCCTCGAAACAAACCTAGTTTCTGCTCCATAGTGTTTAACCCATGAAATTCTCATGCAACACCGTGTTTTCTCCAACTCTTTCCCAAATCCCTATAAACCCATCTCTCACACAGAGATTACATAGTGATTACATCTCTCTCTCAATCCCTTTTCTAAATGTTAAGACCCACTCTATATTTATAGAGCCAAGTTACTTGATCACTAAGAATTCCTATTCACTAAGGAATCTGATCTATTAAGAATATTTATCTCTAAATAAACTTAACCACCAAGTAATTCTCTAACCAATAGAATTTTATTAGAATCCAAATTGATTCCCAATAAAATTTGAGTCAACATCTAACAATCTCCACCTTGACACAAATTCTATCAAAATATTGGTCTTCAAGTAATCTCAGCTACACATAATCGAATCAATCCTGACTGTTCTTGATTCACACACGACCAATACCTGTGCGTAGCCAAATCAACTCCACCTACAATTGACACCTTGCTGTAGCAATCTTCTCTTGCGTGTTAATGATCTCACGAACACAATCTGCAATAACAAAACCCCTGAATCGAATCATCATCTCTACATCACGCTTCATGATAATTCTTAAACCATAGCTCTGATACCACTTGTTGAAATTTTTCAAGCAGAATCATATTCCACAAACGAATGAGACCAACGGGGAATTAAATCAAACACACAAGAGACAAGATTTAACGTGGTTCGGCCCAAGTGCCTACATCCACGGATAAGAGAGAAAAATCCACTATAAAATATAGAGATTAAAAAGAGTACAAAGCACCTTAAAACAAACACTAAGCCCAAGCCCCGAAACAAACCTAGTTTTTGCTCTATAATGTTTAACCCATGAAATTCTCATGCAACACGGTGTTTTCTCCAACTCTTTCCCAAATCCCTATAAACTCATCTCTCACACAGAGATTACATAGTGATTACATCTCTCTCTCAATCCTTTTTCTAAAGGTTAAGACCCACTCTATATTTATAGAGCCAAGTTACTTGATCACTAAGAATTCCTATTCACTAAGGAATCTAATCTATTAAGAATATTTATCTCTAAATAAACTTAACCACTAAGTAATTCTCTAACCAATAGAATTTTATTAGAATCCAATTTATTCTCAATAGAATTTGAGTCAACATCTAACATTATCTACATTTCATAATTGATGACGTAGTTGAAGAGAATGTATCCAATAATCAATCAATCAATCCAAACTGTCAATCAAGTGCTTATTATTAGCCTATCTTTCACAACTTAGACGATGAACCAAATTTCTAATAATTAAAAACGTTTCACAAAAATAGAAATTTTGAAAGAATGGCAAAGGAAAAGGAAATCGCAAAGGATATGAAAAAGTTAGAGTTGTATAAGCACAAACTTGTAAGAATATTTGAAATCACTGCGATCAAGGCAGTTTAAGGTCGGAAAGTAACCAAAATCCAATTGGTCTGTATGGCTACGAACTCAGCCCTTGACTTGTTAATATTAGTGAACATTTACCAAACTTGACAATATTCTATTTTGATTTAAGGTCCATACCGAGATATTTCACAGTTAAAGAAGTTAATTCTTTTTACATGCATAGTCTTTGTCAGGGTGAAGAGATAAATTCAACTTTCCACTAAATATACTCTCCTGGGATGAAAAAATCAATTCATGTTTCAACTAGTGGAAAAAACAGAAATCTAGAAATAGTTAAAAGCAAGAGAAATACTATACGTTTTGTACAGTACTCGTGTTTAATTTCTTTCTTGGACTCCAAGGTGAAACTTTCGTGCCAGAAGGTATTAGTAATCTCTCTTCAAAATACCTGTTGAGATGCATGACAGAAAATAAGAAAGGAGGAATTAACCCACATGCATTGCATGCAGTTTAATTCAGCCAAAAAATGATCAATTTAAAATGTGATAGATAATTAAATATGGACATAGTTTTTTAATTTGATAAAAATTTATTAAGAAAAATAAAAACAAAATTATGATCAAACCAACCAGATTAGAATCTCGATTGATCCCATTTTTAGGGAGAATCAACAAAATAAATGACTTCCTTGCTTACACGAACAAGAGATATTTTTCCTAAATCTGAATACAGTTTATCAACAAAAAACGGACATCTAAATTTAACTTCTAAATGTAAAAATCATACAATTTAAATTTCGAGTCTAAACACTTACATTATTTCTCATTCTTCAAATTAAAAACTTTCATTGTGCAAAAAAAATTTAAAGTATAGTAAAAAAACAGTTTGAATACTAGCTAGCTATGGATGTATGTAACTTTTGAAACTATATAATTTTTTGAGTTTTACTTATCACTGGTTATTTTGTAATTGAATTTAAAAAATAAAAAAACACAGAAAGAAGAGACCAGGGCTTTGCACCACAACAGGACAAAGATGATGAAAAGTCATTTTATAAATGGAAGTCCATCCCATATTAACAACCTTGGACACTAAACGCTTTGCAATCTTCGCATGTGGGCAGCATTTTTTCTATAATTTTTGAGTAAGCTGATGAGAGACTAAATATGATTTTCACTTGTAACCGACGCACACACACGTTATAGTGCCAATGGATGGATGAAAATCCTGGTGGTAATCGATCTTTTCCTCTCTCTTTCATAACGGTAGCACTACACATATTCTGTTACGACTGATGGGAAGGAGTTAGTGTCTCAGCCCTAATCATGATTGTTATTTCTCTAAATTCCATAGCTACTCATTGTTTTTTGGCCGACGATTGATGGAACAACCACTTCATAATAACCTGCACTCGACATCTCATCTCTCCTTATCGCCTTCCATCTTCTCTTGTTGTAGGTGCGGTTGAAAGTTTATATTTATATTAATATTATTAATTAATATTAATTCAGCTATACTACTAACTACATTCTACATTTTTATGAAATTTTCAAACTTCTATTTTACGACCTAAGTTGACAAATTGCCCCCTGCAGTTGTGGTTGTAAATGACGTGTCTTGTGACGGCAGGTGCAGCATAATTAATTAGTTAAAATTTTAATTTATATATATACATACAATATTAATAGAGAGAAAGGATAAAGGAATTTATGTGATGATGGGTAAGAGGATATATGATTATATGACATATAGCATGAGAGACCAAATGATTTTGTATGGCAGAGTTCTGGTAGGTGACTTTGAAGTTTGCATGAGAAGCAATCTTAGTCGTATTAGAAACCTTTGCTTTTGTAACTATATGGTGTTCTTGATTTGACGCAATATTTATACTTAATTAGTAGCCATAGTATTTTTTTTCTTTCTTTAAACTCTTTTGTTTTGTCCAAATGCTGTCCATTAATGTTTATATATACCAATAGATAGCAATTTGTAGAAATTCTGCTACTGCAAAAATAAGTAATACTTCAGTGTTTAATTGAAAAAAAGAAAAATTGTAATAAAGGGTGAAGAAACCTAGAGGAATATTTATCTGTCGGTAATTAGTTTTGATACAAAATTTTCCCCTGGTTTTTGACCCATTGAACTAGAGTTCGTTTTTGACCCATTGAACTAGAGTTGGCACATCATGATACATGGGTCGTTTTCTAGTGGGGTATAGTCCTTCATTAAATATTGATTCTCTTAATTTCTGGTGAATGTGATTCTTTTTTTTCTTAATTTCAGGAGGTTAAATAATTTTGAAACTTTTGTACAATTATTAAAAAAAATTTAGTAAATTATGTGGCAGTTTCAAATCAACCATGGTATATTAATAATAGTGTTTATATTATCAAAAACAAATTAAGATTTATATTTAATGCATTGACTATATATAATTTTTATATATTTTTAGTTAACCATAGAATGTTATCTTTCGAATGGATAAAGTTAAAAATTGCACAGATTTTTAAAAATAAATTTAAAATCTTTATTGATATTAATTTTTAAGTGCTTATACATTAAACGTAAATTTTTTGGTACAAATCACATGCTATATTATGTTAAAAAAACAGAGTTTTAAAGTTATTAATTAGTCATGGTGAGTAAATGTGCAATGACGTCTGAGTTTTGCTAATAATGACGTGCGAGTTTTGCTTGTCACATCATCATGTATTAGGCAAGCAATGTGAACATCCGGAAGAAAAATGGTGGAGAAAACAAATTAACTTTCCTTGTTACTTTACACGGATAAACATTTTGCAGGATATGCGATTGTTTGTTATAGAATCTATTCTGTTAGTAACTTTCCACATGTATCATTTTTTTTCCTTAAAAAAGAGGTTTCCTTTTGTGGGAACTTTGCGGGAGATGCAATTACATTTACAGGATTAAGGACAAGTATTCAATTAGTAAAACTTATTTCGAATAAAAAAATTACTTTTTCTAACTATATTTGTGGGATATAAGTTTTCATATATCTTTTTTTTTACTAAAATTAAAAAAAAATTCGAATATTGAACTTAATCTCTCAAAAAAAGATGTTGGTGGGACAAACATACTTGGAGGAAGAAGTATCTCGAATTCCAAGTTTGCTGTTAGTCTAAACATCGGTATTGGTGGCAGTATGGTCATGTTTGGAGAAGGATAACCACTATGGGTCCGGTCCATTGGGATGTGATTGATGGTGTGTCACTGTGCTACTGGCGAAATGGCATTTTTGACTTGGTAGGATCTTCCCATCAAATTCTAGAAATAATGTAGAGTGGATGGTAACCAAGATGAAAACGAGGTTGATGGTAATTGATGAGGAAATCCGATGGGTGTGAAAGATGGTTTAGGAACGGAAGCAAAAATGCCATGATTAGTGATGGCAAGGGATATCGTTGGTGGAGTTCCAATCGTCGGTGGTGTTGATTGAGGTGGTAGCAGAAAGGATGCTTGGACTATTAAGGCGTAGTGCTTGCTGGAGGGGTGTTGTTTAATTCAGACATGGCTTCTAATTTGATCTTTTACTACAAACGATACTGTGACGCCTCGGGATGCACCCGCTGGTCCACCGATCCGAGCTACCGTCCTAGGCGGGTCACTCATCCGTATTGTCCGCTTTGAGGTGCACCACACTGGACAATTGGTTATGAGTGACTTGACTTTTAATGAAGTTAAGGGTTCGAGTCGCTCCAGACGAGAAAGAAATTCGTGAGGGGCGATGGCCTGTGTGGTGCACTCCAAAGCGGACAATACGAATGAGTGACCTGCCTGGGGCAGTGGCTCGGGTCGGTGGACCAGCGGATGCATCTCGGGGTGTCACAGATACCAATTGTAGATGACTATGTTAGGATAGATCAACTTCGAAGTAGATGGATGCCTAGATCGAAATCTATCAATGATAGAAAACAGTGAAGGGCCCATAGAGATCTTTATCTTTGGCACATTCTGATGCCTAAGTTAGTAATTACTCAAGATAAAGGAAATTCATATATGGAATAGAGAGCTTAGGTCGACTTACATACCTTAGTGTACATTATATAGTTTCATCAAGATTTCTTTATGCCCTCAACCTTTTGCACAAAAGAAAAATAAGTCATTCTTCTTTTTACCAAATATACTCTCAACCTTTTGCTCAAAATAGAAATAGGCACTCAAACTTTAATTTGACCATATAAACCCCTAACCTTTCAAAATAATATAATTAAGTCCAAGTCAATTATAAATTTTTAAAATAAAATAAAAAGGTTGAAAGCTTATAAGATCTTAACTTCTTTTTTTTTTACTGTAATTATTTTGAAAGGTTGAAGGTTTATTTATAGTAAAATAAAAGTTTATGGACTTTTACAATAAAATTAGAGGTTAAGGGTTTATATTCATTTTGTGCAAAATGTTTAGGATATATTTGACTATTAAGCCATCCTTAAGTAATAAGAATCTTGCATAATATGAAGAAACCTTTGACTAGAGCTCTTTTTCCATAATAAGGATGATAAGCTTTTAATAGGCATTTGAGCCTTACTTGTGGTCCAAGGGCCTTAACTTAATTTTAGGCCAAAGACCTAAGCTAAATATGTATAACAATTACCCCCAGTAATGTAGAAGATTATAAAATGATCTTCTTGATGACTTAATTAGATTATTGCCTGCTTCTGAAATATGAAATTAGCAATAAATTCTCCTTTTCAAAAAAGAAATGTATTTCTAGTAAAGCTAAGCATCTCCTGCCATGTGGCATAAAAGGCTAAACCTTTCAAAATGTCTTTAAATCAATGACTTGGTACTTAATTGTCTTTAACCCATATTTTGTCTTTTCATTTTTTCAAAACTATGACTTTATGTTTATCTTGTTTTTTCTCATATTTCTTCTAGCATTCTTCACTAGGGAGTCCCATTCTCATTTATTTGATAAGCGATTTCCCTTTCTTCTCTATTTTTTCGTAGAATACCTATCATTATATGAGAAAAAGAAGAATGGCAACTAGAAATATGCCTCTCAGGGTTAAAGGAGAAATTATCATTGATAGTTCTAGTGAATCCCTTTCTAGGGATTTAGATATTGAATCCATGCCCATCGATGTAAAAGAGCAGTATGATATGGTCGGTAATCCCTCAAATGGGTGTTATGCTAACAAATATCATTCATCCATTACTTGAAAAGTTATGAACAACGCCTCAAAGAACACTTGTTTTAATTTCTTAGATTTGAGGTTTGAAATAGGTATTCCCGCTAATAATTACCTTGTTAGCCGTGTAAATAATAGGACTGTGGCATTTTATAGTCATATTTAGATTTGGTTTTCACCTTCCTCTTCTTCTTTTTTTTTTTTGTCATGAAGTCTTGAGTAGATATTTTTAGCTTCTTCACAATTTACCACCAATTTTTAGGCATGAATCATAGGGTATTTATGAAAGGAAAAATTGGGATCCTTGTGTAAAGGTCTTGATAGCTTTGTATCATTTAAAAGGGACAAAGGTTGGTTTTATTTAACCAATCGTGTGCCCAGCTTGTCTCCTGTTGCATCTAATACTCATTCTAACTCATTACACTTCTTTCCTGTGACTTTAAGAGTAGGCTATAAGTGGCCGTTTAAGGTTGGGTGGTTCTTTCCTAGTGACATTGTTGGGAGCCTCCTAAATTAATCTCTTATGAGCGCTCCCAATTTGACTACTTTGCCCATGCTATCATATATTATAAGCCGATAGTGAATAAAGAAAACATGGAGTTCTATTATTCTCCAGAGTCCTAAGGCGGCTCTTTATATCCCAACCCTCATCTTGCCCTTGGGGGTAATTGGTGTTTATATACCTATTGGCTTTTACTTTCCTTTTGTGTTGTATGACTTTAATAATTCTTTTCTCCTTAGCTGTTGTAGTCATAAAGGATATCCAATTCATTAATCGACTAAGAGTCATGAAAAGTCAAGAGGGAAAAAGCTACTTGTGTTGAGGGGCAGAATTCTCTAAAGAGGTAAGCCATAGGGCCATGGCCTTGACATCCTTTATGTGGCTTCATCTTCACCAGGTTTAGGGCATCTACCGAAAGATCCCCTAGTTGGGGATTCACAAACTCAAACTTCAGTTGATGTTACTTTTCTTGTCTAGTCTGAAAAAATTCTTTTGCTCGGAATCATCCTTTTAGTTCTTAGTTTTTCCCTTGGTGGTCTGCTAACCATAAATTTGAGCTTTTGGCTGGTCTAAGTAGTGCTTTTAAATGGGTGGAAACACGTCTGCCTTTAAGCTTGCTACATATGCTTTAATCTTATAGTGCAATGAGTGTTGCAAAATCCACTATTGTTGTTATATCTGAGGTATTTTTTTTCTTCTGTTGTAATGAAAGTTATAATTTGATGTTATAGATTTTGATTAGTTATGTTATCTTTGTCCAAGCACTAGTTTCTTCTGCAATGATATGTCATCATACCTTAAGCTTAGTAAAAGCTGCTCGTTTTGTTCAAAAAAGTGCAGATAGTTAGAGGTCAGTTGTCACCGAGAAAGCTAGAGAGGTAGTGAGGTTGGATGAGGATGTTGAAGTCAAAGGGAAATAAATTGAGGGATTAGAATCTCGGTTGAAAATGTCTTCTAAGTAGCTGAGTACATTGTGTAGCAAATTTGATTATGTGAATAATCAGTTGAAATCCTTGGAAGTTGACAAGAACTTGGTGATTGCTCAGTTAGAATTGAAAGCTGCTAAGTATGCAATTGGTGGATACTGCTTAAGCAGAAGCAGAGACAAAATATGAAGAGATAAGGAAATAGCTAGAGGCAAAGATTGCTGAGATATGGGCTTAGGTGAACGTCAAATGTGATGTTGTCAAGAAGGAGATGACAGAGTATGTTCATGGCATTGGTAAGAAGACAAGGATGGTCTATAGGAATTTTGTCTTATACATGCTACGGCTTGCCTTAGGTCCTTTAGGTATGAGGGAGATCAATTTTTTGGAAATAAAGAGTCTGCTAGAAGGTTTTCCTCTTCTTCATATTGAAGACCCAGCTGTTTTAGAGTCTCGTCGAGCTACTAAGACTGCCATCCTAAGGACGTTGCTGAAAATCTTGCGAACAACTTCTCTAATGCTCTTACTGAGGAATGATGTTGAAGAATGTAATTGTTTTTGCTATTCTTGTGCTGGAAATAAGAATAGATGATTAAACTTTACTGCCTTGGGTGGTCCTAAGGCTTTATTTATAATTTATTTATTTCCAACTCTTAAGTTTGCTTTGAAAACTTTGATGACTTGTAGGAATATTAATAGCCTTGGTTTTTATTTTAGTCGGTCGGCTGGCTTTTAACTTGTAACCTGACTTGGCCCATACGATTATTATGGCTCATAAATTGATTTTGGCTTGTAGGCTAATTTTGGCTCATAAACTGATTTTGGCTCGTACGCTGATTTTGGCAATATGAGGTTGCCATATTTGAGTTTTATGTTTGTAAATTTATTGGACTAGACTTGGCAGTCGAAGTCAAGTTGCCTATGTACCTTCTGAAATCTTTGAAGGATTAAGTCATAATGTAGTTCTTTTAGCCAGGTCATCCTAATCGAATTTTCAAGTTGGCGAGGGTGTGCGTGTGCGTGTGTGTTTTGCTCTAACTTTTGCCTAAGCTATCTCAAAAGGGATTTTCCACTTAGCAAGCTTTCTTTCTTTTTATATGAAGTATTTTTTTCAATGGATTGCATTCCATGTTCAAAGGATCTTGGTTTACCACTTATATTAAGTAACTTTTAAGCTTCATGTCCTAAGACTAAGATCCTTTTTACCTAGAAATTGTCTATTGTTACTATTACTATGATTAGGTCGTTTCCTTCATCTTCAACAAATTTGACATGTTCTTCATAGAATGTGATGAGCCAATCTTCTCTTTTGGTCTTTTTAGGCACTGTATCCAATTAAAGTACACATACACAACAAGAACATGAACCTTCAGTGATGAAAAATTTTGTCACTAATAGTCAAATTTCGTTGCTGAAGACAATCAACGACGGATTAGAGATGGAAATTTTTTGTTGGAAAAATTGAAGTCGTTGATGTTCACTCCGTCACAAAAAAAACTTAATTTCCATCAGTAATTCCATCGTTAATTAGCAATGAAATTTTTTTACATTAGCGACAAATTTTAGTCATCAATGACAAAAAATTTCTTCACTAAAACGTAATTTTGTCTTTTAACTTAAATGAAAATTCGTTGTTAAAGGGAATCAGTGACGAAATTTTGGTCGCTAATAGTTTATTTGTTTTTTTTTAATTTTATAAAAAAAATCGATCATTAAAGGGTATCAACGAAGAAAATTTTCATTGCTTATAGTTTATTTATTTTTTATTTTATAAAAAATATATCGTTAAAGGCTATCAGCAATGAAAATTTCGTCACTGATAGTTTATTATTTTTGTTAATTCAATAAATAGAGTTGTTAAACCGGTCGTGTTGAGCCGGCACAGTCCATTTAAATATTAGCCTATATGTTAATGGATTCGTGCTGGCACAGCACTATTTTTTTAATGGGCCGTGCTGGCACGATACATGAAATTTAAAGACGTGGCCCAGCACTGCACATGGCCCATAACACTAATGGGTCGTGCTAGGCTAAGCCCATCATTATTTTTCATGTCTTATCGTGCCAAGCATGGCCCATTAATAAATTTTTACATTTTTTATTATTTTTAAAGTTTTTTATTTATTAATTTAAATAACACACAAGATAAATAAAAATAAAATAAAAAGACACATAATTCTCTTTGGTAAAATGCCTATATTCACAAGAAAATATAATAATATATATTAAATAAAGATATTGAAATTTACAATCCCAAAGGCAAAATGTCTATGTCTATGAGAAAACATAATAAAATCTATTTAATAAAGATATCGAAATTTACAATCCTAAAAAAAAGAACAACACAATGAAAAAAGCTCCACTTTATAGGGTTTGGGAATGGTCATTGTACACAACCAAAAAGCTTCCACTTTGTAAGGTCTAAGGAGGGTCATTGTATACAGCATTCCCTCTACATTAAGAGAGTATTTTGCCTTGAACTGGTGATCTCCAAGTCACAAAGGAACAATATTTACTATTGCACTAATATTCTCCTTTGAAATTTACAATCCTAATATTTAAAAATACAGACACACACATATACATACACAAATACAAGACTATAAAACACAAAAGATTATTATTTTATTTTTCATTCTCGTCACTTGATTATTCACTTATATAATATGGTTTATCTAGTGCTCCAGCTTCTACATTTAACCAATCTTTAAATAAAATAATCTTTAATAATTTATTTTTTGATGAGTTTTTATTATAAGTGTATTTAATAAAAAGTTATATATAAAATATGTGACATATCATACATTTTATATTCAAAATGAAAATTTTATAAATTTATATATCAATAATTGAAATACTACATAATTAGATTTCTTAAATATAATTTTATTTATATAAATAGGCCAATATGGCACGGCACATGGGCTTGCATGTCGTGTCGTGCTAACCCGTGTGCTACGTGCTAGCACTGGCCCTTCATGGGTCATGCATTGCCAATCCATGTGCCTAAAAACCTTTAGCCCAACATGATACACATATGTGTATAGTGCTTGGCCCAACCTGCCCATTTAAGTATGGGTCGTGCCAAGCACGATCCATACTATGCCGAATCGTGTCATGCCATGGGCCGCCCAGCCCTTTTGACACCTCTATCAATAAATATTCCGTTGCTAAAGGGCATCAGTGACAAAAATTTCGTCGCTAATGTGATTAATTCTACCACTAATATGATGAATTTTTTCACTAATTTGATAGATTTTGTTATTAATTCCTATGAATTTCGTCAAAAAAAATGTATTCTGGAGTTTTTGAAACAAATTATATATTTATAGAGAGAGAGAGAGAGAGAGAGAGAGAGAGAGAGAAACATTTAAAACAATCAAATCCATTAATATAAAACATCTAAAATAAACACAATATTTATACATAAATCCATAAAACGCACGTAATGAAATAAAACTCATCAACATCCATGAAAGTAATTAAGTTATTAAAGATACATAAACATTATCTTAAAAATCAATTAACTAAAAGACCTATTCCTAAGCATCATCACCACCGCCAACACCTCATCATCATCATCATTATTTGTAAGTAAAAAAAATAAGCATTAAAGTTCATCATATAAAAAAAATAATTAACAACATAAACATAAAAAAAATAAACATAGTAAATTTACAAAAAAATAAAAAAAATAGAAGGAGAGAGGGATAAAGAAGAAAAACTGAGAAAAATGAAGAGAGAGACAAGCAAAAAAGATACATAGGATTAAAGAGGAGAGAAAATGAAGAATAGAAGAAAATATAAAGGATTTGATACGCATAACAGGAAAATTTCTTATGGAATTACCGTCAGATTAGCAACGGAAATGCCATCGCTAATGTTATTTCAAAATATTTTCCGTTTTTCGTCACTAATTTCACATTTTTATTTTTATTTTTGTATGAAACAATCAACAACGGAATTTTTCATCCCTAATTTCGATGCTTAAAAGCACCAGTGACTGAAATAGTGACAAAAAATTCCATCACTAATGCCTTAAATTGTGAAAAAATAAAAATATATAAATAAATAAATTATCTTCATTAAGTCTGTCGCTAATGCCGTCATTGAAAAGCATTAGTGAAGGAAATAGCAATGAAAAATTCCGTCGCTGATGCTTTTAATTATGTAAAAAATGAAATATATAAATTAATAAATTTTCTTCATTAAGCATAAAAATATATATATATATATAATTTTTTTATTTCTGTTTAGCAATCAGCGACGTAATGTGTTTTTAGCATTGGAATTAGCAACGAAAATTTTTGTCGCTGATGCTTCAAATTTGAAAAAATAAAAAAATAAATAAATTTCCATTAGTTGGAATCAACAATGGATTCCGTCGCTAAAAACTCATCAGCGATGGAAAAATCTGTCGCTGATGCTTTAAATTATAAAAAATAAAAATAATAAAACAATAAATAAATAAATTTGCATCATTTGGAATTAGCAACGGATTTTTTTGTCTCTAATTTCGTCACGAAAACTCATCAACGATGTAATTAACGATAGAAAAATTCATCGTTGATTCTAAATCATAAATTCCTTATACATAGGTTTTAGGGACGAAAATTTCCATCATTAATTTAGGTGCCAAATGAATAGTAGTTTCCGGCCACATTTAATGACGGAAAATGCTCCGTCGTAAATTACTAATAGAATTTCGTTGCTAATTCTGTCGCTAAGCATAAAACTGTTTTTGTCACTAATTTGTCGCTGATGCTAGCTTTTAGAAATGAAATTTTTTTGTCGCTAAAGATCATTTTTCTTGTAGTGATATTTCTCAAATGTAATTTCCTTTCTGATCTGCTATTGACTTATTCCTTTGCCCGTTCCTATAATAATAATAATAATAATAATAATAATAATAATAATAATAATAATATCTGATCACAACAATGAATAAATACTAGGTAAATAAAAACACAAGCCAGCTAGGCTAATAATTGTTTATTTTCAGTTCGATTCATAAGACAAACAGGAAAATATCTATTCTTAAGTATTCGCTTGCAAATTTGTCCCGAATCCAGCATGCACGCTGAAAATATTTAAAGAAAGATCAAGAAGATATCTTTTTTATTTATTCAACAGTAACACGTAGAGCATGGAATGGAGGAAAATAGAGCAGCTGTTAGGGAAAGTTCACAGCTAGCACGCAAGCATATAATTAAGGCCCCATTTTTACCAACTAAAGTCATTGATTAAAGATGATTTAACAACAACAACCACTAAATTTCCAAAAGCTTCTCATACTAAACAGTGATTTCTTCTCCTGAGTAGAATCTTGACAAAGCTGCTTTACACAAAGGCGGCATTGATAGGCAATTATTATTGAATCATTTATTTAAAGGTGAAGATTATAGACTAATGAGGGACCCTTTTCCATTGAAATATTGGATGAGAATTGAGATAACAAGATGCCTTTAGCCTTTGGGGTGCATACTGCCTGCACTCAAAACCTAGCCAAGATTAGTCTTCTTAGCCTACTTGTTTTTCATGGTCTTGTTGTATATATGTATAGCAACACATGGCCCGGAGGCCGTGGAGTTTGTTTGCATAACCTCGTGGAACCCAGAACAATGTCAAAATCTTACCTTTTGCTTTCTAATCTCTTTTCCTCCGCCCATCGCGCTGATCTTCTATATATTATATTATGTTATTATATAATTTCTAACTTAATATCAATCGTCATCAATTCAATCAATGTGATCACAAAAGCAATTGCTTCATACACCTCTCAAATCTTAACATGAGTTCATATAAGTCTGTCCTTCAATTTCTTATCAAAATCGAGCATGCACCATAAAACAATCGCGCAATTTCTTTTTCAATTATTTGTGGTGCGGGAAATTAATATCAATGATGGCATATTTCTTTTCCAATTTGTGTTAAATCAAGAGTTATCCTTTTCATAATTGTATTTCGCACATGTGCAAAAGCAATTTGTGAAAGACATGAATGAACAAGATTGATTAATTAATTAAACAGTCACTGAAATTTTGATTGCTGCCTTTAACATTTGTGTATAAGAGAAGTCATTGAATAAATTTATAAGGCCGTAAGTAATACATTAATTCCTTACATGAGAATAATGATAGTAAGTCAAAAGCAATAATAAATTAGATTTTGACTCTAAATTTTAAGCAATGTGTAGGAGAGATCATGTATGTCACGTTGAAGTTTCGTATAAATATGATGCAAGATTAATTAATAATTATTTGGGAAAACAGTGAAGGACATCGAAAAGATTTGACAGGCGACTAATCGGACAGGGTTAGCTCCAAAATTTGACCGTGTTCGCATATTTGGAAACGTATTTTGGACAAATTGCAATCTCTTTTTTTTTTTTGGTTATAGACAAATTTCAATCTCTAACTTTTTTTGGTGGAAGGGAAATTATCCTTCACCTTTAGCTTTAATTTTTTATCATCTTATTATAAAATATATACCTTGAATGGTACTCAATTTATTAGAATAAAAATTCTAATGATAAAGATATCTTTAATGATTTTTTTTTCAATCTCACTAACATCAATCTTACAGTCCATTCAAATTAGTCTCTGGACAAACAAATTTACGAAGAGATGGAACGTATTCATCTAAAGAATAAAAATATAATGACACAATCAATCTCTTGGTTCATGGTGAAGGGCGACGTGCACTTTACCTTATTATATTGAAGATTATTTAAGATTTTGTAGGTAAAGAAGCTTCAATGTCTCATGCATACAGAAATCTTAATTGGCTGGGCCTAGTAGCTTTTCCATTGAGCTGATCTCTCTTACATTGCAAACCTCTATTTTTTTTTTTTCAGTACTTTTTATTTAATGGCTTCATCTCTTGGAAAGTATCGGTTCCTTTCATTTTCTGTCTTCAACAGCCCAACCATAATTAGCTTTTAATGACCTTATGGTAAAGAGAGAAACTTAATAAATGGCACAAGCTGTCAAGAGATTTTAATGAAGCTTTTTGAGCAATAGATGATATTACCCTTCAATTTGGCAAAAGGATATGCCAATTCTTTATAGTTGGGGGTTTGGAGAAAGATTCTAAAGCTATGCGATATCACACGAACTCTCCACTAATTCATTTTAGCAATGTATCAAGATGTGCTATTTGGGCAACTTTAAAATCTGATACTTTCAATATTACAAATACTATATTTGAAGAAAAAACATGTGCGGATATCTTGGCAATACTTGATTTGGTTTTCT
The DNA here is from genome assembly GCA_031772115.1 of Heritiera littoralis. Lineage (NCBI taxonomy): Eukaryota > Viridiplantae > Streptophyta > Magnoliopsida > Malvales > Malvaceae > Heritiera > Heritiera littoralis. The sequence continues at coordinate 346,200 of JAPDPK010000056.1, forward strand.
CTGAATGTGTCAAAATTCTCTTTCATTGTTTAACTAGTCATTTTAGACGGATTGAATACTTTTGCTTAAATGAAATCTTGAAGCATTCATTTTTACTATATCGTTTGCTTGCTTTGTCAGAAAGCAAAAGAGGGGACAGATCACTTGTTTTTTTGTTGGGATTTCTCTAGACAGATTTGACAGAGAGTGTACATACATCTTTTGTCAACATAACTTTTAGGAATTGGGATGATAATTTTTAATTGGCGATCATTACTTTTAAAGATAAATATTTCAAGACTGTCTTACTGCATGCATTTTGCTTGGGCTGCTTTTAACTATTATATCTGGTGGAAAAGAAACCCTGAAAAACACTCGACAAAGGGAAGATCTCCCAAAAAAATTATTCCAACTAGCTATTGATTGCTGCTGTGAGAAATCGTTTTGGTGTTGTTTCTAATTTATATGCCATAGTGGTATTAATAGAAATCTTTTTAAATAGTAGGGTAAGCCACAAGAGCTACTTTTGTACAGAATATGCACTAATTTTACTCATGTAGCATACTTGTATATCCATGGTTCTTTTAATTTTAATACAAATTTCAAATATTAAAAAAAAATTATGCATGTGTAGATGTATATTCAAAACAAATTATGCATGTGTAGATGTATGCATGCATGATTGATGAGGTGATTAAATCCCAATAGCAGAAGAGGGAAGTACAAATAAAAAATATATATTATATGTACTGAACTAATTGAAAAGAAAAAAAGGAGGATCATATGATCATTTCTCTAAACATCTTTATAGAAATTATTTGGTGCGCGGATTAAAGGTAACAAAATTCAATTATTTAACATCATTTATATTTGAATGTGAAATTTAGTTAAATTGAGTTGTTAAATTTTTTTAAAGAAAAAAAAATTATGGAGCCTACAAACACACACACACAGATATATATATATATATATATATATATATATATATATATTTGAAGTGAGATAATTATCCCACCATCCTTTGAGTTGTCCGAAAAATCCAGATTATTGATTAAAATTGATATTTTAATTAAGTATTTTTGGATTGAGACTTCAGTTAGGATATTTAAAAATTCCTGTGATGGTCATTTGTCTTCGTCAGAAGATTCACTGGAAGTTTCTTCATTTAAGTTTGGTAAAGTTTTTAGTTGTTGACTGTGCTGTTGTTGTTGTTGTTTGAGCAATTTTATTTTTGTTTTAATATTGTGGATTTCATGTTGGAGGTCTTGGATAGTGATTTCTTTGTTGGATGTTTGTATTTTATCAAAGATTATATCTTTTAAATTATAAGATTTTGAAGTTGATGATATAAAAGTTGGTGTAGAGAGGGATTTTTTTAATTGTTCTAAATAATCTTTCTTAATCTGGGGATCTTGTATTTTATATATATATATATATATATATATATATATATATATATATATTTATATATATATTTATATATACCTACAAACATGCATGCAAGCGTATATTGGTCATTTTCCACCCATTTCTCTGTATAACTAGCTTGCTAGCTAGGTTCAAACCTCAAACCCTAAAACCCCACCACGTTAATGAGGAGTGAAAGATATCAACAAACAAATAATTCCAGTGATCGATAATTAAACTGATAATCATCTGTATTGTAATTATTATTTGTTTCACTAACCTAGCTCGTTCAATTTTCGGTTCGCGTGTTTAATTTGCTTTCTGCAAAGAAAATCTGGTATAGTTAATCATACATGGATGCTATAATATTGAAATAGAATTTAATCAAGTGCATCTTGACATTAACACACGGTTGGTAGGCACAAGTTAAAGGTGGAAAATAATTAAACTTTAAAAACATGATAAACAAATTTTATTTTAAATGCCTTTTTCTAATTAAAATTCTAGAAGGCTTGATGGCTGTTGTGGAAGTTCTTTCAATCATCGCCAACGCCAATTTAGATTCTATTCCCTAACTTGTGATCGAAAGTGACTCTAAAGTTGTAGTCTCATGGTTGAGCTAAGTCTTTGACAGCCTTTGGAAGTACAACAATCTTCTCAACTGTTGAGTTTTGCCTTAAATCTCACATCAAAAGTATAGGAGAAGTTATAAGAGCTTTTCTCTTATAAATAATGTGTCAGGCTTGGTTTGTAAAAAATCCCAAAAAGTTATAGAGTTTGGGCTATTATAAAAGGGTGTAGTTGGGCTCTTTAGGTAGTTGGGCTTTGGGTTTGTAAGGAGTTTGTAATTTTTCTCTTCTAAAAATTGCACAGTTATAATTATTTGATTAGTTATTAGTTTGATTGGGTGGTTATAGGCCAATTTGGTTGGACCAAACCACATTAAAAATTATTGTGTTTATTTTTGCTTTCTTCTGTTTTTATGAGTGTTTGGTTTGAGGAATATTTTTCCTAACAAGTGGTATCAAGAGCTGACGGTTCGTGATCCCACGAGAGGAGAAAAGTTATGACTGAAGCTATGTCTGGAGTTATACCTAAGTTTGAGATTTTTTATTTGATGGTAAAAGTAATTTTATATTATGGTAAAGTACGATTCAGGATCTTCTAATACAACAAGGTCTAGATTTGGCATTAGAATAAAATAAGCCAAATGAAATGTCTGATAAGGATTGGGTTGGAATTCAGAAGAGGGTTGTCAGCACAATTAGATTGGCACTTGCTCCAGAGATTAAGTATAATGTATTAACTGAGACGACACCAACCGGATTATGGAAGAAGCTAGGAGACATCTATGCATCAAAATCGCTAACAAATAGATTGTGTTTGAAGATGGATTTATATTCTCTGAAGATGGATAAAGGTACGAGTCTCTATGATCACTTAAATGAATTTAATAGACTAGTTTCACATTTATTAGCTATTGATTCCCAAGAGTTGAAAGAAGAAGAGAAGGCATTGTTGTTGTTGTCATCTTTGCCTAAGTCCTATAAACCTTTAGTTCAGACTTATTGGTAGGTAAAACTACTTTCACGTTGGATGATGTGATTGCTGTGTTACATGAGAATGAAAGATTTATGGGCAAAGAATATTCTTCATCTGGAAGAGGTGTACTAGCTACTGTAGAAGATTCTACTCAAGGGAGGACTAATGAGAGACATGGTGGATCAAGAGGGAGATCAAGATTCAAAGATTATAGTGAGGTGGAATGTTATTATTGTGGAGGGAAAGATCATATTCAAACACACTGCAAGACATTAAGGGAGGATATGGCTACATTCAAGAAGGCTCAACAAAAGAGTGATGATGGAAAGAAGAATGAGACATGTGTTGCTCTGACTGATTCAAATGATGATGTATTGGCAACTTGTTTAGATAGGTCTCATACTTATGAGAAAGGTTGGGTTTTGGATTCAACTGCATCGATGCATATTTGCAATGATAAAGATCGGTTTGATGAATTGAAAGAGGTTGAAAGTTTATGCAATATTGCGATTGGAAATGGTAATAGAATGAAGATTAAAGGTATTGGGAGTGTTCAACTCAAGCTTCATAATGGTGGTGTCAAGACTCTTCGTAATATGAGGTATGTACCCAGTTTTAGCTACAATATGATTTCTTTGGGTGAGTTAGCTTCACGTTGGTACATATATATTGGTAATAATGATTGTTGCAAAGTATACAAGAATGGTAATTTAGTTTTGCAAGGAAAGAGGAATAAGAAACAATTATATTTGCTTAATGATGTGATGGATAGAGTTGTTTCCAAGAGTAAGAAGACTCAGAGGCATATTAGTTTTTCAGATGTTGTTGAGCAGTTTGGGGAGTTTAGGGATTCAAGTCAAGGGAGGATTTGTTGGGGTTTGCCTTGAATCCCACATCGAAAGTATAAGAGAAGTTATAAGGGCTCTTCCCTTATAAATAATGTGTCAAGCTCGGTTTGTAAAGTATCCTAGAGAGTTATAGCGTTTGGGTTATTATAAAAGGGTGTAGTTGAGCTCTTTAGGTAGTTGGGCTTTGGGTTTGTAAGGAATTTATAATTTTTCTCTTCTAAAAATTGTACAGTTATAATTATTTGATTGGTTATTAGTTTGATTGGGTGGTTATAGGCCAATTTGGTTGGGCCAAACCGCATTAAAAATTATTATGTTTATTTTTGTTTTCTTCTGCTTTTGTGGGTGTTTGGTTTAAGGGATATTTTTCCCAACATCAGCAAGTTACATAACCTTTATTTGTGTATAGGTGTCATCTCCTTTGTTCATGTTTTTAGAAAAGCAAATTTCTTTGTTGACTCCTTTGCTAAACTTGGAGTCAATTGCACTTCTAATTTTGTGGCATGGTTGTAACTATTTGATTCATTAATAAATTTTTTTACTTTTCAAAAAAAAAAGGCTTGACCTATGCTAAGCTGATAGCCATGATGTATGTATTTATAATGACATGAATGTAAGTTCAAGCAAATTTGCATGGCATGCATGCGTTGCGACTAGGCTGAAAATATTTGAATTAGCTATAGAGTGCTAACCTGACTAATTACATAGGCATATTGCAAAGTTCTTGGATTTCTCCTTTTCGGGAATTATTTATCTGCTTTAAATCTAGTTACAAAATAGCTTGTAATTATATGTAAGAAGGGTATTTTTTTCCTTTCAATTAGCTTAATATATTTTGCAGCTTGTAGATAGTAAAATCATCTATCAGTCAATAATATGCATGCTAGCTAACTCTATGTAGATGTGCCTTTGATAAAATTCTAGTAAAAATAAACATAATATGCTTATAGTCAACTGAATTTTCTAAAAAGGGCCCGTCATCTATACACACACACACACACACACACACACATATATATATATATATATGGACATAAGAAGTTAAATAATTAATAACCTGTTATAATCTATCCCTGCTGAAAATTTCTGCAAAGAATGAGTATATATATATATATATATATATATATATATATATATATATTAATGGACATAACAAGTTAAATAATTAATAACATGTTATAATCTATCCCTGTCGAAAATTTCTGCAAAGAATGAGTGAGTGTGTGTATGTATGCATGCATGCACTCCAATTAATTTGATGTAAATTAGTTTGGGTGAGCCCAAGGTGGCCATTCCATATTCTCCTTTGCCCAATGATAATGAATCATTCATTTTGAATAAAGATAATTTTGTTGGAAAAGTTGCATATTTCTAAAAGACTTTTGTCCCACATTGCTTATATAAATGGTTTCAAAAAGCTTTATATATCAATATTGTTTTATGAGCTTGTAAAGGGCAAGTAAGAAGGAGAGCCTCGCGCGCACGAGAAATGGGTCGAAAGCCCATTCGCAGTTAAAAATTGACAATTTGCCCCCCCGAGCATGAAGTAGAAGAGACTAAGCCCAGTTTTTACTTTTTTATCTCTATAAGCTCCAGATTTGTTTCCAAACCAGATTTGACGTTGACCTCCTCCAGATTTTTTTACTTAATGTTACTTTTAGAAGATATAGTCAAATACTATTGATTTCTTCTGATTTTGATTTTATTCATATTTCATTCAGATTTGATTTTATTCAAATTTTTAAATTTTATCCTGATTTTATTTAGATTACATTTTGATTTTATTCTGATTTTCTGAACGTTACCTACGGCCTATAAATACAGTGCTACAGAACGCTTCCAATGCACTGCTCCTTCACTTCACTGCTCCTTCTACTCTCTTCTATTGCTGGGTTAAAATCTATTCTTTTCTTTCTTACCTATTCCTGCAGCCTGTTGAATCCTGAGAGATTACACCTACTGGTGAAATAATTCTTAAGGATAGTGCGATCGCAGCACGCCTCAAGTTGTTCCCATTTTTCCAATTTTCTTTTTCTAGCAACAACAAATTTAGTACATGCAAATGGTTTATCATATCGTGAATATATATTGAATCGGTGTTGGATGCATGAAGAGACCAAATACTCTATAATAAAGTGAAAGAAAGAAAGATTTAGAAGAATATAATTAATGATCTGGAATGAAAGAAATAAGAAAGAATTTTTTGTGATTGAGAGATAAGAAACGTAGAATTTTTTGTGATTGAGAGATAAGAAACGTACAGGTCTAGAGAAAAAGCTCGATGCATGCTTTTCATGTGTTGAATTCCGATGAATCTGCAAGATTTCTTTAGGTTAAGCAGCAATTCTTTTTTTTTTTTCCTAATGGGCGAGGAAAGGGAAACTTCACCCTGCATAGTGGCTCCCATTTGAGACCTGACACTGACAGCATTTGAAACTATTCGAGTTTGTTCAGATAGCGTTGCCATTGTGGAAAAAAGAAGGATTTCCTCTCCATTGGACGATCGCCATTGCCCCACCTTAGACAAGGTAAAAAGAAAACTAAGAATAGTAAAACTTTCGATGGTCCCTTGATAAGTGAAGGTGGCATGGTGGTTAGCTTCATAAAAATCATCAGTGGCATGGTCATAGGAAGTAGGGTAAATCCCAGTGATAATTTCACTTGATTAACCAACTAATTTGATGGCTTCACGTCTGTCATATTCGAGAATTATCAAAGGCTATATTCAAACTGAGTCATGATGAGGCTCTCATCATTTAGGAAGTAGCATTAATTGGCTAGTAATTGCAATTAGCTACTTGTTTTGATAATGTTGAAATTAGTACAGATCAGTAATTTGGGGTGAAGAAAAATCAAAGGGTTTTGATGAACCGACTAATATATGCCAATTCCCTGTTGGTCCATCAACTTCTAAGATGGTTTTAATTGAATGCCATTAAATTTATGTAATAAAATGGAGTAATGAAAAGCAGGTGTAGAAAATTATGAACCAATAGTAACGTTGGTCAAGTTCAACTTGCACCAACCACTTTAATTATCACTCAATTTGCAGAACTGAAACCACTTTGATCAATAATTTTTTGGTCAAATGATTAAAACAAATTGTGATATATACGATAAGCTTTTGATTCCATTTTGAATAAATTCAACTACAACATTAAATTAACAACAAAATAAAACCTTTCAAAAGAATTGTTTTTCATGGTTTTCTCATGTACGCACCATTTTTTTGCCTATGACCCAGCAAAACTTAAAACGAATGCTAATAGAGTTGAATTTTCATTGCTGAATGGGACGCCAAGAACGTGCAATTTGTCAAAGTACTTGGGAAAGTGATAATTCATTGATCAAAGTGGTTTTTAGAGACCAGAAAACTGACTCGAGCACGCAGGCTCTTTGAATATCGAGGTTTTCTTTTAGCCCAAACTCATTTCAAGGATCAAAGCCCATGAAGTTTTATCTTGAACTGCAATATTGTGATTAAAGCAAAGAATAGGGAAAAAAAAAGTGAAAACCCAACTTAAAAGAGCTTGGCAGCATTTTGTAATTCTCTAATTTCTTGCACAGGGTTGATAAACCAAACGGCCCAATTAAGCATATCGAAAACTGACTGTCCAAATACTATTGTTTTGTTCCTCTTAAATTCTTGATAGTGAGCCTCAACCTGGCCCAACATCAACATTCAAAGGAGCCACCCTCAATCAATGGCTTTTTTTTTTGGTCTATTTGAAATCCTTTTTTAGTTTAATTATAAATTTATTTCGTATAATTTTCTGAAAGAGTTAGGTGATAATATGATCAGTGGCGGATCTTGATAGTTGATATTAGAGGGGCCATATATATATATATATATATATATATATTAATTTGAATTATGTCATTATGGTTTAGACTTAATATTCAAATAAGTTTTCAGATTTTATTAAAAATGCAAATTAACTGTTAACCAAAAAAATGTAAATAAACTTGTAATCTTTTATTACATGAAATTAATATTATGAACTTTTATTTCATTTTAGTTATATCCATTTTTAGTAGATTATATTCATTAAATCTTAAAAATAAATGAATGATGTCTAATTGACAAAATTTAAAAAAAAAATCTTTGTCAAATATTTGTCATTTAACCCATCCAAATTAATGCAAATAAATATTTTTTACAAATTAAATCATTCGACTAGTAAAGTTTAATTAAATATTTTACATAGTCAAGTTTTAATTAATTACAATAAAATAAAAAGTTCATAATCTTAATTTCATACATTAAACAATTAGAGATTTTTTTATTTTTAATAAAGTTCAAATCTTATTTGGATATAATCCTTGTATTTTGCTAACATAAAATACATATTCAAGTAATTATATATTAATAAAAATAAAAAAGTTTATAAAATCATAATTTTTATCAGTTTATAAACAAAAATATAAAATAAAAAAAATTGTATCAAGTAAATAATCTTATCTAAAATTGTGAGCAATATTTTTTTTAAAGAAACAAGATCTTTATCTGTATGGCAAATTAATTGATTTTATGCTTTGTGAGTAATGATTAATGAGTAAGATAGCTAAATATCATTGCAATTTTAACTCTTTTAAATTTAAAAAAATTAATATAAATTTATTTAATATAAATGCGAGCACATATGTACATATTATTATATATATATATATAAAAGCAAAAGGTTTGGGTGTGGGGGGGGGGGGGGGGGGGGGGGGGGGGCGGCAGCCCCCACTGAGATGGCTTACGGTCCGCCATTGAATATGATAATAACAGAGCAAGCAGTAAATCCTATAGTTAAAATTGAAAAAATACAAGTACTTAAAACATATTTTCATATAATTTCAGTGTCTCTAGTGTATATAGTTAAAGTGCACAAATGTAAATACAAGGAAAACTAAAAATAGGGGAAAAAATGGTGAGAGACTGCAATTCTAGGTGTCTAACAACAAGCCATCTTTGGTTGAGGAAGCATTCCTGCTGCTTGACAGACTTCATTGATCTGAGAATCCAACAGATGCTGAGACCCCATTTCCACACTTGGCAACAGTCCTAACACTCTCAATCAATTCCTGAGTTCGAGCTTCTTGGGACAAAATTTCCAACAGCTGTTCCGGGCTGATCACCAGCTTCACTTTCCAAAACCCACGGTTGTTGGACCTGGTGAAAACATCAGTATGAGATCTCTTCAGAGCCCCTTGACAATCACAGGACATCCTGTAAGGAGCAACAATCGATGCCGGCATGCTGTTGGACCTGACATGGCCTTCCCGGACAATCTGGCTGCTATTACCTGAAGTGTCTTTGCTGTTAAGTGGAAGTAGAGAGTACGATTTCCCAGGGCGAAGTTCTTCATGGTGTAAAAGTGGTTTCCAAAAGAGATCGTGGCTTCGGAAAATAGCGTGCCCTGGGAATTCATCTGTGATGCTTCCCGCCGTTATTGGAGCAGAAAACTCCATGACTCCACCATTTGAACTTACGACTTTGATCAGTCCATCAGCTTCTCCCAACCCTCCAAACAGGCAGTTCCCCATCTTCTTGTCCTACAACAATCTAAACGAACATATAGTACTATAATTTCTTCCTTTGTTTTCCACTCCTTGTAATTATGAAATGGAGTACTAAAAGGAGGGAAAGAGTGACTATATCGTCGGTGGGATTCTTCTTTAGAGTTTCCTCAATCCAAACGCTGATAACACAAATCCATAAAAGCATAAAGACGAGAAAAGAAATGCGAGAAATCTCGGTAGGTGCATTGTCATTACTAATACACATCACAAGGAAAGAAAGGTTTTTTATTATTACAAATACACAACACACGGAAAGAAAGGTTTTTTTTTTTTTTAAACTCTCTGGTCTTGGACCTCTCTCTGTTCTCTGTCTTGGTACAGTAGAACTTGATATAGAGCTGTTGTGCTCTTTCTTTGGTTTTCTTTTGGCTTCCTTTTCCTGATTATTCTCTTTTCCATTTGCTTGTCTTTAAAGCGGGTATTTGTCTTTGCTTGTTTTCTACGGTCTTTCTTAATAGAAGATTGACACCATAAGTTTCTTGTGGTGAATTGCTATGGCCCTGATTCAAGACGAGGAGTTAATCGAAGAAGGTCTGGAAGATATAGCGGGAGATCTGGACACGCTGGAGCTGAACACCGACGATGAAGTTAACAGGAAAATTAAGCGACATTCTCTGGTAGGAAAGGTCATTACTGACAAGGTTATCAAGGTTGGTCCTCTTCCAACTATTATATCTAAAACATGGCCAGTTAATGAGGGAGTTGAAGTACATGAAATGGAAAGAAACATATTTCTTTTTGTCTTTAAAGAAGATGTTGATAACAGAAGAGTTTTGGCCCAGGGACCATGGTCTATTATGAATAGTCATTTGTTGTTGAAAGAATGGCCGGATGAAGCCATATTGGAAGAGATTGACTTCACCAGAACTGAATTCTGGGTTCAAGTGTACAACCTTCCTCTAGTCTACCTTACCCGAGAAAATGCAGTTAAGATAGCATCAGTTTTTCCAGAGCTGGTGGAGATTGATTTTGATCCAGCTGAGGTAGTGAAGTGGAATGGCAGGTTGAGAATGAAGGTTGGTATCAATGTAGAAGAACCATTGAAGACGCTGTTCAATCTTCGTAGGAGAAATACGCCGACGATATGGGTAAAGTTCAAATATGAGAGACTTCCTGATTTCTGCTACCACTGTGGAAGAATGGGTCACATGCAAAGAGATTGCTATTATCGACATGATGGAACCAAAAAAATTTTATTTGGTCATTGGCTGCGTGCACGGAGTACAGCGAGATGGGATAGCGGCAATATTGTGGATTCCTACAAGAGAAAGGGGGTGGAAAGTTCAGAGGAGGTGGCGCGTGGGAAGCAGATTGAAGCTAATAGATTGGAATTGGTTTCTGTGAACAAAGCTAATCCATCTGGGGAACCTCCGAATTGTGACAAGTCCAATCAAGTAGAAATCAGTCCTGGGACAGAGAAGCAAGTACTTGCCTCGAGCAGGATAATTTCCTCGGAGAGCATCAATATTTTGGAAAGTGGTATTGTCTCGGCAAACCAGGAAAGCCAATCATAAATTAAGCAGCCAAAAGGAAAGGAGACTGGCTTTGGAGAGATAACAGAAGACATGCTTAGTCATGGGCCCGAGGAAAAGGAAGGGAAAGCCCAAGGCAGCAAAAGAGGGAGAGAAGATGAAGAAGAAGAGCCAGACAAGAGACAAAGGTTAAGTCTAAAGGCCCAAATTCACGAATGGGTTTATGAAGCACAACCGGGTGCTTGGGAGCTGATGCCAATCGGGCTAGCCCAAGATGAAAATATTCTAAACAAGGTGTTTGGGCATATTGAGATGCAAGGCAGATCGAGAATGATAGAAAGCTGGGAGTTTTGTCTTAAGGGCAGAAGTTCGAGTAATAGGCGTTTGCTTCAGATAAAAAAGGTTGCAAGGATGAAAATGAAGTTAGAACAAAAACGAATTTTTGAGAAGTTTATGATACTGCCGGAAGAGTAACAAAGAAAACAGTATCAATTATGCTATGACATACCGAGCATTATGCTTGAGGGGACGCAGTGTGAGACTGGAGATAGTAATACTTCAAGGGTGATGGTGGCTGACCCGAAACAGCCACACGGTGACCAATGAGCATCATGGCTTGGAATTGCCAAGGGCTTGGGCAACCCTCGGCAATTCGAGCTCTACAGGAGCTTATAAGAAAGCATAGCCCTTCCATTATTTTCTTAATGGAAACAAAGCAAAAAAGATTCAAACTAGAAGGGATAAGAAAAAGATGTGGATTTTGGCATAGTTTTTATGTTGAGCCGCAAGGAAAATCGGGTGGATTAGCACTGTGGTGGACCAATGGATTTAACTTGGAGATTCTGTATCATTCTAAGTTTATTATTGATGTCAAACTTGATCTGCTTAGTGAATTACAGTGGTTCTGCTCGTTTGTTTATGGATGCCTTTACAAGAGAGGAAGAATGGAGGTATGGGATACGATTAAAAAGCTGAGAAATTCCTCTGAACTGGCCTGGAGCTGTATTGGAGATTTTAATGCTATATGCTCACAGGCGGACAAAAGAGGCAGAAGACCAATTGAAAGGTACTTGGCTAATAATTTTGTATCTTTTATAAATGAATGCAGATTGATTGATATGGACTTAGATGGGGAACCTTTTACATGATCTAATAACAGAATAGGTGATGCTCAGATTAGACAACGGCTTGACAGTTTCTTATACACACCAGAATGGAGCGAAAATTTCCCTAAGGCTCAAGGAGTAGTTGAGGTTGCATGGGCTTCAGATCATTGTCCACTTGTTGTTAATTTGACCATAATTCAAAAAAAGAGGCGGAAAGACTTTAAGTTTGAGTCCAAATGGCTTGTTAACCAGGAGTGCCCAGATATTGTTAAAGATGCTTGGAATGCTGAATTTGAAGGCTCACGAATGTATCAACTTCACAAAAAATTATGGTGGACAGGCAAAAGTCTCTGGGAATGGGGAAAGAAAAGATTTGGAGATCCAACAAAGCAAATTGACAGTCTTATCCAAAGAATTGCTGAAATTAGATCTTTGCCAAGCACAACTGAGTTGAGTGAGGAGGAAAGTAGATTAAAGAAAGATGTTGATGAAAGATTGAAGATGGAAGAGAGATTCTGGTTTCAGAGATCAAGAATTTACTGGATGCAATATGGGGATCGCAACACAAGGTTCTTCCACTTAACCACTCTCAATAGAAGGCGCCAAAACTCCATCCTCAGAATTAAAGATTATACTGGTCAGTGGATCAGGGAGGAAGAACAAGTTCGAGGTTTTATTGAGAGCCACTTTCAGGAGATGTATCAAACAAGAATGGTGACGAATATTGATGAAGTTCTGGAAGCGGTGCCATGTATGGTTTCTGAAGAGGATAATCATGAGTTGTGCCGTGAAGTGTCAGAGGAGAAGATTAGAAAATCGGTGTTTGAGCTTGGAGCTTACAAGGCACCAGGACTAGATGGATATCCAGGTATGTTTTATCAGAAATTTTGGGATGTGGTAGCCTCAGATGTATTTGAAGCGGTTAAAAGTTTCTTTCAAAGTGGACACATGCTTAAGAATTAAACAGAACAAATATTGTTTTAATTCCAAAACAAAGATCACCAGAGGAGATTAGCCAATTTCATCCAATTAGCCTATGTAATTTTATTTACAAAGTGATTGCAAAGATCATGGTCAATAGAATGAAGAGGCTGCTTCCAAATCGGATTTTCCCCTGCCAATCAGCCTTTGTCCCAGGCCGATAAATTCAGGACAATATTATTGTTGCTCATGAGGTTTTTCATGCTTTAAAGAGATGGAGAAAAGGGAGAAAAGGGGTTATGGCCATTAAATTGGATTTATCCAAAGCCTATGATCGTGTTGAATGGCCCTTTCTGGAGAACTTACTTTCAAAAATGGGGTTCTGTTCGAATTGGGTTGCAAGGATTATGGAATGTGTTTCTACTCCTCAGTTTTCTATTATCATTAATGGGATCAGGGGTACAACTTTTAAGCCGCAAATAGGACTTCGGCAAGGGGATCCTCTCTCGCCTTATTTGTTTATTCTTGTTGGAAATGTTCTGTCATGCCTCATTGAGAAAGCAGTTCAACAAAACAAATTACAAGGCTTTAGAATTAATAGGAGATGTCCAGTACTTAGCCACCTCCTATTCGCTGATTACTGCCTCATTTTTGCTTCAGCAAACATGTAATGCTGCGAGACTATTTTGGATATTCTGGATAAATTCAGGAAAGCTACAGGCCAGACTGCAAATTTCTCCAAATCAGCGGTTTTCTTTTCTCCAAATTCTTCTTCTTCACTTAAAGTTGCTATCAGAGATAGTTTTGGGTTCCAAATGATGGGTTCAAACAATTCCTATCTGGGGCTGCCAATGTTTTGGGGATGGAGCAAAAGAGAAACACTTCGATTTATTTTGGAAAAACTTCAAACTAAAACTCAAGCTTGGAAAAGAAATCTTTTGTCACCTACGGGCAGAGAGGTTCTTCTTAAAGCAGTTGCGGAAGCAGTACCAGTATACGCAATGCAATGTTTTAAATTCCCGGTATCATTTTGTAAAGAGCTAAATTCTATTACGAGTAGATTTTGGTGGGGAAAATCAAGTGAAGGTGAATCTAATATTAATTGGCTCAGCTGGAGGAAGCTTTGTGATCCAAAAGCAGCAAGAGGAATGGGTTTTCGAGATTTCAAAATCTTTAACCAAGCACTTTTGGCAAAGCAAGCATGGAGATTGTTGACGAATCCAGATGCGTTATGGGCAAAGGTACTAAAAGCAATCTATTTCCCTTTTTCATATGTGCTTAACGCTAAGAAAGGCAGAACTTCTTCTTGGGGTTGGAAAAGTTTATATGAAGGAATTGAAGTTTTGAAGATGGGAACTAGATGGAATGTCTGCAACGGAAAGGATATTCTGATTTGGGAAGATAGATGGGTTCCAATGCTTGACTCTTTCAAAGTAACTACCCAACAACCTCCACGATCAGAGCCAACACTGGTGTCATCTTTGATTGATTTCAATCGGAGATCATGGAAGATAAATTTATTGAAAGATTTGTTTCAGGAGGAAGAAGTTAAAGCCATCTTGTACATCCCTGTGGGTAATCTTGAGGGTCGTGATTCCATTGTCTGGCATTATACAAGAGATGGCAGGTACACTGTTAAGTCAGGAGTTAAAGTTTTGATGAGTAAAGAAATTGACAGGCCCTTATCATGTCCTTTGCTTCAGAAAATTTACATATGCTAAATGGTAAAGTTTGGCAGAGCATATGGAACTTACCAGTAGAACCAAAAGTTAAAAATTTTGTCTGGAGAGCTTGCCACAATGCTTTAGCTACCAAAGAAAATCTTGCAAAGAGATTGAAGCATCAAAATGCTTTTTGTTGCAGGTGCGATGGAGAGAAGGAATCATTAGAACATATCTTATTTTTCTGCCCTTTTGCAAAGGCGGTCTGGGGATCTTCACAGTTTAATTACTGCCCAGACAAGGTTGGATTTAGATGTTTTGGAAATGGTGGAATGATGCTGTGATGCAAATGCCTGAGTTTGGATCCTTTAATCCAAAAGGCTTGATTGCTTATATTTGCTGGAATATGTGGAAAAGTCGAAATGCATTGCTTTTTGAAGGAAAAGTGGGAAACCCTATTGATGTCTAGAGGGTAGCCTCAAAGGAGTTCCAAAGCTATCTGGATAGCCAAGAAGATTCTGATGTTGTTTTCTCTCAAACTAGAACAGCACCAAGTTGGGTTCCTCCACCAGCCTCCGTAATCAAAATTTGCTGTAATGCTTCATTTGATGAGGCGAAGAAGGAAGCAGGGATTGCTGCGGTAGCTAGAGATTACTCAGGAATGATTGTGGGTGGAGCAAATATGGTTGTTCGAGTATGCTCAGCTCCTGTTGCTGAGGCAATGGCAATTAGGTTGGGATGTTTCTTGGCAATTGACAAAAATTGGAAGAAAGTGATTTTGGAATCGAATTGTGCGGAGGTTATTTTTAGACTCCATGATTCGTCCAGAGCCCGAAGTTGGTCTACGTTGGCGGTAGAAGAAGATGTTTTGCGGTGTAGCCATCTGTTTTTGGAGCTTTCATTTTCTTTTGTAAACAGAGGTATTAATACCTTAGCTGATTGGGTTGCCAAGAAAACCAGATTAAGATGCTGTCCCTTTAACTGGTTTTTCTGTGCACCTGATGAATTGTTGAATCTGATGCAATTGACTCTTAGCAATTCAAAGATTAATTCAGAGAAAAAAAAAAAGAAAGAAAGGTTTTTTATTATTATTTGGTGTATTAACATGTAACATTACATGGGCAATAAACCAGGTTTCTTCAGCCGTCACATCACTAGCTAGCAGCTCCTGAGAAAAAAAAAAGCGTCTGAGCCAATTGGTTGATCCTTTGGGTCCCAATACAGCGGGAGAATCCTAAGATCAATTTGGATAGAGATTTGGCATAGCGATGGGAAATGGCCCATTTAACCATTTACAAGGAAGCACAAAGTCATGGTCAACGAGCAACGCCAGTCCATAACATTCAATCTTCTTTATCACTTTCTCTTTACAGAAATTTCGTCCCTTGACTAGACAGCTTTGGAACTAAAGTAAAATGTGAAAGAGACGGAATCACGTCCAGTCTGCGGGGTTCATTATACTATTATCAACTTTCAACAGCAAAATGAAATGACAGGACATTAAAAAATCCCACTGAAAGATTAATATTGAAGTTTTGTCAGTCTGATTAAGGTTTCGTTTGATAAATGTTATTACTGGGAAAGCACGGAATCCCTAGGAAGAGCCGTTGGTCCCAACCCCTCCTAGTTCGATATGGTGTTTTAAGACATTAGCAACCTGCAATTTGGCAACAGTCTTATTCTTAATAGGTTTCTTAATGGTTACTTAATTAGCAAGTTTTGACCTTTAACAAACCACTATGAATAATTTGTTTTTTCATAGTGTTTTTTGTTAGTTGTCAAAAAAGTGGTTGGTAAAAATTCTAGATACAAACCAGAGTAGGAGACGAAATTAATATTAAACCAGTGAAAATGCACCTGCCATTATTGAAGAAAATACAGCGAAAGCGACCTAACATAAGGTTAGATCTCGATATTTCTTAAGTTAAGATCTTTTAATCTGGAGAACAGTAAATGCAAATGTTAAAATTGGACACTCATATTTTCGAAACTTTCAAACTTCAAAAATAAACCATGATCTTTCATAAATTAGGTATTTACTAGAATATTAAACAAATATAAAGTAAACGCATAACTGAATATTGGAGAGAATGCAGTAATATTTTAGAAAATGGTCAGACGAACACCACAAATTTCAATTGGGTCTTCCCATCTCCCTTTATTTCTAAACCAAAACAGACGGCTCTTAATGCAGCAAACTAACTAAATTAGGGTTTAAAGTGATACACACACACACAACAGGCCTTCCCATTTTTTCTTTTGATGACAAACTAGCCTTCCTATTATAACTTATTAGCTTCTTATCTAAATATATAAAAATCAAAACTTTTTGGAGTAAAACATCTATAAAAAGTGTTGTTTGAGTAGAGTTTTTTTAAAAGTACTGTTAAACAAAGTTAAATTAGCGTTTGGCTAATTTAATATAAAAGTACTGTAGAACGTTAAACACTGTTTAATAGAATTTTTGTATATTTTTAATAAATTTAAAATAAAATAATAAACTTTATTAGATTTAATCACAAACTTTTTAAGTAAAATAGATAAATAAATAAATACTTTACATATTAAAATAAACAATTAAATAAATATAAAAATTGCACAAGATAAATAAATTAATGCAAAATAATATAATTTTCTCTATAATTTTGTGAATTATTGAATAGTAAAATGAAAATGTTAAAATTTTCACTAAAGTACATGTTATTAAAATTAGTACTTTTTGAAAAAGCTTTAATTTATAGCTTCATCTAAAAGTTAAAATTTGCTTCCCGCATAAGCTAAAAATTTTAAATTTTTGAGAGCCAAACACTTGGCTTCTGCTTATGTAGTAGATAAGCACTAAAATAAGCTAGGCCAAACAGGCACTTCCTATTATAACTTATTAGCTTCTTATCTAAATATATAAAAATCAAAACTTTTTGGAGTAAAACATCGTGTAGATGTGTACCAAAAAAAATCTTAGGTAGATAATCTAAATGTTTGACATGTATAATATCTTAAAATAAAAAATTTAATTTTTTAATCTAATCTAATCTTTTATATATATATATATATATATATATATATATATATAAACCAAAGCAGTTGGCTCAAAATAAAATTCCTATGTGGATTGTTTATGGGTTTGACACATGGCATTTATTCTATTAAAATAATAATTATCGTTTTTAAAATTTCAAAAAGATAAAAATCTCTTCCTATATATATTAAAAATACAAAATAAATTAATTATCTTTTAAATCAATTGTCTATTTTAATTTTTAAATGACAAACATTTATATCTACATATAGATTAAAATTAAATAAAAATAATATATGATACATCTTTTCATACATTAAGACAAAATATAATATCTATATTTATATTTTTTTATCAATTAATTTTTTTATTTTCTAAAAGATAACATCCATATATAAATCAATATGGATAATATAATATATAACATACAATAATATATCAATATCTTACGCTTAATGATTACCATTAATTTTTTTATAATTTTCTAAATGATAACATCATTTTATTAATTTTTTTAATATTTTTAATATTTTTAATTAATACATAATATGTAATCATTCATTTTTTTCATATTAATATTACACAATATTAAATGTATATATATCTACAACTTTTATTAATTAAATTTTTTAATTGTCTAAAAGGTAATATGTATATCTATCTATATTAAAATTTTTAATTTTCTCCATTTTTATTACGTAAATTGCATGTAATGATTCATTTTTTTTCATCAATCATGGATCTTAAGAGTCAAAAATTAAAATTTCTACTTTCTGTATTTAGATTGTGTAAATGAGATTCTGGTATCGAATTTCATTACACATCACATAAAATATTAGTATCGAATGAGATTTCAATGTTTATAAATAGGATACCTCTATTGAATATTAAAGAATTGGTTACAAAAATACTATTCAATCTATTAGATTAACATATTTTCTTTCAATTATAAAATATGTAGCAACATAATTTTAAAATATAACTAATTTAGTATGTATATTGTTATTAACTATTTTTGTATTTGTGTTATATATACACACACACACACACACACACATATATATATATATATATATATATATATATATATATATATATAAGGAAAATCTTTCACCAATAGAGTAACTATCATAAAATTAAGTTGATACAACTTTTGATTGGTATTATATGTCATGTGGGTGCAACAACAACTGTTTGAAATTGATGAAAAATTTTATTGTTCCTCATGTAATGTTAATGTCCCTAATCCAAATTTAAGGTAAATAATAATTATATTTACTATATTTAAAACATTAATCAGAAATTATTCCATGATGATAATAAAAGCATTTTATAATTTTAATATATATATATATATATATATATATATATATATATATATAAAACTCAATTGTAGCATTTTGTATATCTTATAAGTACAAGTTGAATTTTAAGGCATTTGATGGTTCTAGAAAAACGATATTTGTACCTCTCAAGAAGTTAAGAATTTAAATAATAAAGATATTGACAATATTTATGAAATTTTCCTTAAAGTATTGATTAGTTAACAATTATTTTAATATCATCTAATATTCAAATTAATTTAATAATATGTCTATAAATATGATTTAGGAAAACAGAGATTATATAATTCGAGAGAAATTTGAAGATCTTAGCGGTGAATTTTTTGTGTTCAAAACACAAGCGATAAACTATAATATTGAAACAAGAGATACTAAATTTACCGTGTTTAAAGTGTATAAATTTGATCATAAACTTGAATGTCGAAAATTATTAGAATAGGTATGTATACATTTATATAATATGATGATCTTTATTATATTTTCATATAGCATATGTTACAATTAAAAATTAAATTGCAGATTAATATTTTATTCATATCTTTTTTTTTTATTTGTAGAATCTATTAGATCATCAAGACGAAAAAAATTTCAAATTCTTTGAATCAAAAACATGTTAAATTGTTTTATGTACTATTTTCATTCAATAAATTACATTATGAGTTTGATTTAACTTTTACAAAATTTACATAATTATATCAAACATATGACTTTTTTTATTACTGTTTTGTAATATACAAATTTCAAATAAAAAATATTAAATTTACATATATTGTCTTTTTCATAAACATAATAATTTTATTATGAAGTTTCAGAAAATATATATTATTAATGACTTTATTGTTTAATTAATGTATTGTCGTGCATCACACGAGTTTAAAACTATATTTTTTAAATCTGGAATGTAATGTAAATGAACTTAAGGTTTGGAGCACCGAAGACTCCTTGCCAATTAGAAATCCTGATATTCCAAGGTTTCATTAATTATAACAAAACTAGTTTACATCTTTATGCAGCAAACTAACTAAATTAGGGTTTAAAGTGATACACACACACCACTTGCCTTCCCATTTTTTCTTTTGATGACAAACTAGCCTTCCTATTTCAACTTATTAGCATATTATATAAATATATAAAAATTAAAACTTTTTGGAGTAAAACATCGTGTAGATACATACCAAAAAAAATCTTAGGTAGATAATCTAAATGTTTGATATGTATAATATCTTAAAATAAAAAAAAAATTTAATCTAATCTAATATATATATATATATATATAAAAGCCAAAGCATTTGACTACAAGTAAAATATCCTATGTGGATAGTTTAAAAAGTGACATGTGTAATATCCTAAAATAAAAAATAATATTTTTTTCAATTTTTTTTAGATAGGAATCTATATATATTAAAGTTTCAAAATAAATTAATTATCTTTTTAAATTAATTATCTATTTCAATTTCTAAAATATAGACATATATATTTTATATATTTTTAAAATTAAAGAAAAATCCCATATTATTTATAAATTTTTTTACTCATTTTTTATCAATATACATGTACTGTTGTTATATACATTATTTATAGAAATAATTAATTTTGGCATAAATTTTTTATATGAATACACTTTTAAAAAAAAGACAAACGTATTTTATATGAACATGTAACATGTGTGGTAAGATGAATTTTTTCATCTTTAAAGTATAAAATGACAACAAAAAATCACTTAATCATTGATCAATGTTACACTTCTAATTTCAATAAGATTTGATTTTTTATAATAATCTTATATCTTTTATATTTATATTATATATATATATATATATATATATATATATATATATATATATATATAAAGAAGCCAAAACTCTTGGCTAAAAGTAAAATATCTTAGGAAGATACCTTAACTTTTTTATACTTAAAATAATAAATTGATTTTAATTTTTATATAATAATCTTATTTAATTAATTATTTAATTTTAAAATATTTGAAATTTAAAAAATAGATTCAACTATATTATCTTAATTTAAATTAAATAAAATTATCTCAAATTTTAAATTTTTTATCACTTATTATGTTATTTTTAAATTAAAAAATATTAATATAATTTGATCTGAATTATCTTAAAATTTTAAATCTTTTATCAAAAACAGTAAAACTAGATATTTAAGTTTATATATTTTAGTATTAAATTAAGCTTCCATATCTTTCTTTCAATTTTCATTTATTCCTTTTTCAGAATTATTTGTTCAATCGTTTTATTTGAAAAAAGAGTGTCCATATAGATTATCTATTCTCTTAAAATGTGTATAATCTCAAATATTGTATTTAATTATTTTGAATTGATTTGAATTTTAAAAAACTTAAATAATAAATTATTTTTAGTTTTATTTCTATTAAAATTTTTACTTTACTTACCTTCTATGTTTGACACTATTATAAATAATTTTTTTAAAAACTCTAAAAAATAGAGTTTTCAACACTAATTAATTTTATAAGATTAATTTGGAGTCATCTGAATTCAAAATTTAAAAATAAATCAGTTTCAAATATGCAATATTAACCAATAATTTATTAATGATTAATATAGTAAGGGTTGTTTTCATTAAAATTGTAGTTATTTAATTCATTTATTAAATATTTAGGATTTGTAATATTTAATTTTTTTATGATTTTTTAATTGTTATTTGATTTTGAATTATTTTTTAATTTGTGTGTTTTATATATACATCAAGTTTAACATGTATTTCAAAATAATTTTTCTATAATTCTATTGTTTAAAAAGTTATTATAAATTAAAATAATTACTGTGCATCGCACAGGTTTAAATTTAGTATATATATAAAAGCCAAAACAGTTAACTCAAAGTAAAATATCCTATGTGGATATTCTAAAAATTTGACACGTGTAATATTCTAAAATAATAATTTTATTTAATTTTCTAAAAGATAGGATTCTATCAACATTAAAATTACAAAATGAATTAATTATCTTTTTAAATCAATTATCTATTCCAAGTTCTAAAAGATAAACATCTATATTTATATATATTAAAATTAATGAAAATTTCATATCATTTATCAATTTTTTTACTTATCTTTTACCAATATATATGTATTGTTGTTATATACATTAAAAACATATTTATAGATAATGATGAACTTTCAAGTGGACAAGCCAAAATCAGGAGAGTATCACGTTATGATTTGTTATTGAGCATAATCTCTTTGTTTCCATCCTTAATTGATGTGTCAAACTCTAGTGAGCAAAGATTTCAATCAAAATATTTGCTAGAGTTTATGTCCTCATTAATTTTATATTTAGTCTATTTTTATGAAAGACATAATTGGCTTAACAAATGAATTGTCACAAACACTACCATGGAAAGAGCAAGATATTGTTAATGCAATGAAATTAGTTGAAATGTGTAAGCAAAACTTGCAAGTAATGAGGGATAGTGGATGAGAATCTTCATTTGTTCAAGTCTCTTCTTTCTGTCACGATTATTATATTGATGTTCCAAACATGGATGATATGTTCATTCCATGGGGTAGATCACAACACAAAACTCCCATGGTCATAAACATGCATCACTATAAAGTTGAGCTATTTTATACTATTTTGGATATGTAACTTCAACAATTAAACAATCGTTGATGTAAATTGTTGCTTTATTTAGCATGTATAAGTCCAAATGACTCATTTGCTTCTCTTGATAAACAAAAGCTAGTGAATATTGCTAAATTTTATCCGAACCGTGCTATAAAAATGATTGAAATTGGAAAAAAATAAAATGAATCCAGATTCTACCATAGCCACTGCAAAGTAGAGAGCATTTCCTGCAATGAAAATCTTGAAAATTCTTTGCATAATCGAATAGGATATAGTTTAATTGTGTATACTAAAAAGATGTATTCAAGTATTGATAACGAAATTATTGTGCAAGTTTTCAAAATATGAAAATGCGCCTTGTAAAATTTAGTTTTATATTTTTTTATTACCATTATTATTTTTTTTAAGATTATTATCATTATTATTATTATTATTTGAAAGTCCCCACTAATTAATATCTCTGAGCACGAGTTTAAATATGGATCAATACTTATCAGATTGTATTAACCCTCTATACAAATTTAAATCAATAATCAATTACCCTGCCTGATTGAAGGAAAATGCCGTGCACATAAGTTTTCCAGTAAACAAAAAAAAAAATCGAGTCCTTATTTCTCCTACCATAGCTAGGAGAGAAGAGGGTTTAAAATTGAAACTTTGTTTCCTAACTATGCATGTATTCACAAAGAAAAAAAAAAAAGAACCGAAATTGTCGAGTGCTACTCACTTCCCTCAGGGATGGTTTCAAGTAGTGGCTGCCACTTTTTAACAAAATTATCAACTCTAATTTGTTCTCGTCTATGGACTCGCGCAAGCATTTCCTCTAGTGAAATCCTCTCGGAAACCAATTCTCGAAGCTCTTGCTTTGTTACAAGCAGTCTGATTTTCTTAGTGCTACCATTCATGGCGTCATCTGGATAGGCAGAACTGACGGCGGGGCCCATATGTCTTTTGCACTGTGGACTAGTACTACTTGGGCGATCTGTTTCGAGAGGACTCGAAAATTTTCCAGGATTGATCATAGCTTTCTCGTGCCGAACTTCTCCCAGGGGATTATGAGAAGGCAAGCAATTGCCCACGATGGTTGAGAGATTCAAATGACCAAAAGGCATTAAAAATAAAGAGAAGACAAGCGAAGTGATTGCTCCACGTTTTGAATTGATGAAAGATGTTAGTTTGTTTGTGCCTTTCTGTACATAAGTTGTCAAATCAAAGCTTAATTAAGAAAACTCTAAAGGATGAACATGACAAGGATAAGTCTAACTCTAGGCGCTAAACCCAGAGATGAAGATAAATCTTCAAGTACTTGAGTTTTTTTAAAGGGATAATTACACTGGTTTGTAAGTTGTAACATTATCCCTTTCTTTCACCAAAAAAAAAAATTACCCCTTTCGTTAAAAAATCTAGAAAAACGTTATGGCGTGCTCTTGCATGTCAGTTTCTTGTGCGCCGGAGCTTAATTAGAACAATAAAATATTAAAATTTGATTTACTGATGGTTATTTTTTAATAAGAAATAGATTTAAAGTTTGAATTTTTTTTTTGGTATTATTTTATGAACTAATAAAAAACAGAGTCCCGAACAAATCAGGATGTTGAAGGAAGAGGGCTTGCCTAGGGATGGTAATGGGTATTTTATAAACGGGTATCCGATGTTATTCGACCCGTTTAAGGAAGATTAAGGTAGTGTATAATCGAATTAGGGTAGGATTCAAGTAGTGAAATTACTACCCGTCATGAGTTCAGGTAGGGTTCGGGTAGTTAGCTTAGGGTATCCGCTACCCGAACCCGATTATAAATAATAATTAATTAATACAATATTTATATTTTTATATATAAATTATTTATTATTAATGTTTTATTTAATTAAATTAAATCATTATATATTATAATTATGATTTTTAATTTTAATTTATTTTTAAGAGTTAAATTAAATTTATTAATATAATATTTTAATTAAGTTATTCTAAAATTGATTTTAAATTTAAATTTAAAAGTCAAACTTTGACTTAATAAACGGATAATTTAACGGATTCGGGTAGTTAAACGGGTATTTTATATTTTATAGGATTAAGGTTCGGATAGCATAAATAAAAATAATCGAATAGTTAATCGGATTAGGGTATTATTAAAGTTAATCAAATTCAAGTCCGAATATCTTAAATTTAGCGGATATTCGATTCGTTTACATCCCTAAGCATGCCTCTTGAATTCTTCTTCCACATTTTTTTTCATCTTTCTTACATAAGCAATTGACAGCTGCCTTTCTTGATCAGATAAACGTGGTTGACAGTAATTTTTATTGGGCACATTTTTAGTTGGACGAAGAAAGACTAGAAATTGAGAAATGTATACACAAAATTGTACCAAACAAACACAATTAAAATAAAAAATTGTTGTACCATAATTATTTCAGACCGCAGACCCAAAATAAAGTCAGCCTATAGTTACATTACATTGTTGATAGTCCAGCGGCACCATAATCAACTGATGGCTCAATGGTCTTATGATCAATTATGAAAGGTCAATACTGAAGAAAAGGCAATTACAATTAAACAATTTATTAAAATAGAATTTTAGTCCAATACGAATTTCCATGTTTGATCATCCTCAAATACAATTGAGATATATAAACAGGTATGCGGTAAGTACAAAAGGGTATAAAGCCTGAGTCTTCTATCTTGTTCTTTTTTAGAAAGAAAAATTTTATAACGAACCCAAAAACTGTTCAATATAATTCATTTTTTCGCATTAAATAGTAACAATATCAAATAAAATTGATGTATTGTGTAAAAAATTGATTACATTTAAAATTTTTCTTTAAAAAATTGTTTTCTAATTTTTTATAGACTTGACATCTCAAACCTGACAATGTCTTTATCCTAACGTCGACTAATCTGAAAAAATAAAATCAGAAAAAATAAAATAATAAACTGCCAAAGTGCTTTTAAGTAAAGGCTACGTTGTTAATAAAGTAACATATGGGGTTCAACTAATGGAATAACTATTTAAATCAACTAAATAGAAACGGTCAAAGGGTATCATTTCAAATTAAAATATGGAGTATATTTTTGTTTCATAAATTTAAAAAAAATAAATTTTCATTTTTTTGGTACAGATATAAATTTTTATTTTCATTTTCAAATTAGTTCTACTTTTTTTTTCATTACAATTAATTAGAATAGATGTATAGCAATAAAGATTGATTAATAGGACCAATTTATATAATGGAAAAAATTCAACCATGCTCATGTGGATGAGACTGGTTTTTTGCTGAGGAACCCTGCCAGCTATATGTTTTAAATTTGAGCTAACAATTTTAAGTACAATACAATGATATTATAAAAAATAATACAAATAAAAATACGAAAAATAATATAAATTAAGAATTGGTAAAAATTATATCTAAATATAATAAAAGTTAAAAAATAAATTTTATGCTTGGAGTATGAACTAAAAAATTTTCATATTTTTTATGGCACATATATAAATTTTATATCTAAATTATTCAATCTAAATCCATTTTTGGATTTTTTTTTATGAAAATTGGTAGATATTTGGTAGCTAGTCTAGACTCTAGACTAGTTGCAACTCTTGTGCGCTTTCTTCCGCACAAATTGGCGCTGAATTGGTCCATCCAAAAAGCATTGGGGAATGGGGTCAGCCGGTTGGACCTTGCAAAGTCAAGTTCGTTTTTCCATGGGGTATAAATCAGAAAATTGAAAAAAAAAACATTCCTTCCATAACACAGCCAACCGTTCGATGGATCATAGACTGAGATGGAATAGAATAACAAAAAAAAATAAGATATATAAATTTTTGCAATAACATTTTTTTTCATATTACATAATCATGTTATTAAAAAAATTAATTATTTATTATTAAAATTATCAATAAATCTATATAAATAAATATTTATCATTTAATTATTGTATATAATATGTAATAAATAATTATTTTTAATAATAAAATCACCTAATATAATTTTAATAAAAATAATATATATTCATAAAATAACTATTTGGTACAATAATGCAATCCTTTCTCCGGATAATAATTATATTATTTTATTTATATAAAATGTAGATTTGATAATTCGTGTTTTTAATTCATTTTCGTATCATATAAATTCGTGTTCGTATCGTGTAAAATACAAAAATTTTGTGTCAAAATTCGTATTAATACAAAAAACATAAAATCTTATTTTTAGCATTTACAATATTAACATATAATTTTTACTTAATTTTAATTTATGTCACTTCGTATCTTAGATTCATATTATTTTTATATTATATATTAATGTCGTGTATAAGATTATTAGATTTTAAAAGCATCAATAATAATTGAAGACTGAAGAGGGCTTCAGTCTGCCCTGAAACAGTTGGCGGCTCACACTTTTGACTGACACCTAAAATGAGTTTCTGTCTTTTTTTTTTTTTTTTGATGACCAGGCAAAACATGCGTTTCTGTCTTGACTTTTTAAGTTTTTTTTTTTTATAAGTTGAATTGAAAGTTGAAACAGGTGATATTAAATTCTTTGGAAACTGCTCATAAGTACCCAAAAAAATATTTAAGTTATTTAATTATATAACATAATGATTTTCTTTTCAAAATCTTTAATATGGTTCTGAATGAATTTTGATTTTCTTAATATCATCTCTCAAATTTATAAAAAAAATCCATCCATTGAGACCTTCTTGATATTAAATTGTTAATAATAGGCAAGTTCATAATTTCAACAATGAGGGTTACCAATTGCCATTGAACCATTATTTATAAATTATAATTTCCTCAATCATCATAAAAATTCTTATTTTTGCAGAAAAGCCAAAAAAGAAAAGGAGATGTAAAATATGAATGTAATGTACAAGAGACCGACTTCGTCAAAACCAAAAGTTAACGTCGCGGAAAAAGGGTTAGTTTGAACACGGGGAAAACGTCGCGGGAAAAAGGCAACCTTAAAAATCAAAAGTTAATAAATGTGGAAAACGTCACTGAAAAAAAGGTTAATTTCCCTAATTTAAAAATCAAAAGTTAAAACACGTAAAAAACGTCACGGAATAAGGGTAAGAAAGCAGGGAGCTGACTTTGTTGGTCGTGAATCATGATGTGGTTAATGCTCCGGAAACCGCTCAGTCGGTCACCGCAGGGCAAAGACAAGTCCAGTTACAAATTTTTAAGCTTATCCTCTCACAAAGTAACTGCTTCTGTTTGCGCATGCCTCTTGGCTTCTGTTATCTGCATTTTATGTTAATTAAGCACCACCATGTTGACGTTACTCATCCCAGCCCAGGCTGGAGTTCTGGAATATGGGCCAACTTGTAGGCTTTCGCCCCCAGACAGCAATCCTATCAATCCTTATCCTAGATATCCAATCTTTTCTGGCCTCAAATTGTGAGAGCAAACTCTATCTAATCAATATCTAAAGGTTGTGGTTCAGTTGATAATGCAAGTTGAGTTTATGAGAAGAGTTTTCTGATTCGATTCTCACTAAACACATCTTTGAGGAGGGTGAAAAGTTTTAATTGTGATTAAATCTCGAACATAATTAATCTCAGACTGTTAAAATGAATAAAAATACATGTAATTTACATAAAAAAAAAAACTCTATCTAATCAAAGATATTTGATCATCGGCCGACAACAACTCTTTTTTGGTGAAATCGGCCGACAATAACTAATTAAGTTATTGCGATTGGCTGACACCGTTTTGGTCCTGTTTGAAAATTGCGATTGCACTTTAAGGAACCTTTTTCTCCCTTTTTTTTCCTTGAAAGGAACAATACTAGAACTGGCTGAAACAAGAAATATGACAGGCAATTGACTAATAAAAACAACAAATATAGTTACTCTTTTAATCTTAAATATTTGAAATAATTACTATTTTAATCCTAAACATTTTGTCATTTACAAATGTTTAATTCGTTGGTTTTCTGTCAACCCTTGAATGGATTATGTTCTGAAAATCTTTTGAGAATTGTGGGTGCGATTTGAATCATCTGGAAAATTTTCTTTTGGACCTTTTTATTAGATATTGCTGTAACAGAGAATGTTAGAACTTAATATATTAATAATAAATCTTTAACATTTAAGTTACGGATATTTTCTCTTGTTTAAGATTCTAACACCAACAATCTTGAGACGAATTCTAACAATTTTAAGATGAGATACAACAGGAGAGAATGGGGTTAGTTATTTTTACTTAATAGTTTTAAAATAAGGTATAATAAGACATTAGTTATTTTTACTTAAACTATCAAATATTTTCATTTTTCTTAATTTTTAAAGTTTACAGAGATTAGAGAAAAAATAGGTTTTAAGTTGAAAGGGGAGAAATTGGATGGAAAAAGGCATGAACAAGAAGAAAGGTGATATGTGATATGTTTTATTTTATTAATTTAGTAATTTCATTAAGGTTAAAAAATTTTTTATTTAAAAAATTTTTTATTTTTAAAATTTTTAAAGTATATAAAATATTTTTTGGTTAATTTCAGAATCTCTCCTTTCATTTCTTTAATTGAAATTTATAAATAATAAAAGAGAAAACAAATTAGGTCATTAAAGACTTATCTTATTACCTTATTACCCTGAGAGTTAAAGATCAGGACCAGGAGTCAATTTGTACACACAACTTTTTTCTAAAATAAATTGAAGACTTTGGAATAAAAATAAACAATAAATTTCTTATTGGAAAATTCCTCACATCAATTTTTTAGATCATTTTGCCATGTGAGATTACTAGCCTGAGCTTTATATATAACACGCTTGAATGAAGCTTCAAAACACCCGCCTTGTGCAAGTATAAATCAATAGCCATATCCTTGCAAAGTTGCAAACCATCGCAAATCCTTGCCATTTAAAAGTCATCAGAAAACTCTCATCAAAGACACTCTGAGAAAGTGTTTGATACAAGAGCTTGACACAACATCAGCAGTTTCAGTAGAAGGATAATGGATGTTGGCTACCATAAATCTTTTGGAAGTTCGATTGAGTCCGTTGACACAGCAGGGAAAGTCATCACTTGCAAAGGTAACGGGCTGAATTTTTGTATTTCCTGTAATGACTTGTAATCCTTGATTGTGTTATCCTTCTGTGATTGATTGTCGTCTTCCAATATCGCTGCAGCTGCTGTAGCATGGAGCCCTGGACAGCCTCTTGTCATGGAAGAAGTTCAAGTCGCTCCGCCTCAAAAGATGGAAGTCAGGGTCAAGATTCTCTTCACTTCAGTCTGTCACACGGATCTCAGTGCTTGGAAAGGCGAGGTAAACCCAATAATCAGTTGAAATTAGTTCATTGATTTATTTGAAAACTCTGTCTGATCATTGTGGTTTTGTTTTAAAGAATGAAGCTCAGAGAGCATATCCTCGGATTCTAGGCCATGAAGCTGCAGGGTAAGTGACAAGAAATTAATCATTTTTGTCTCAGTCGGAAGCAAAAAGCAGATTAATGAAATGAATCATAATGCTCTGTTCCAGGATTGTTGAGAGCGTTGGTGAAGGTGTCGAAGACATGAAAAAAGGTGACCGTGTCATTCCAATCTTCCAAGGACAGTGTGGCAACTGCGTCTGCTGCGGAAACGAGAAGACCAATCTCTGCCAAAGGTTCGGAGTGAACCCATTGAAGAGCGTGATGATAAATGATGGCAAAACAAGGTTTTCAACCAAGGATGGGAATCCCATATTTCATTTTCTCAACACCTCCACTTTCAGTGAATACACTGTTCTTGATTCAGCCTGTGCTGTCAAGATTGACTCTGAGGCGCCCCTTGAGAAAATGAGCCTTCTAAGCTGCGGTGTCTCCACAGGTAAATACCAAAAAATTCTCGCCTTAGTTTGTGATATTGAACTCGTGTTCGTGTCTTGACTATAAATTTTTCTCTCCACGCATGTTTTTAATTCTGACTCGATCAAGGAGTTGGAGCTGCTTGGAATGTAGCTGACGTGCAGCCTGGATCAAGCGTGGCAATCTTTGGGTTGGGTGCCGTGGGACTCGCTGTAAGTCCGTTTCGCTGACGCAGTAATTAAGCTTGTTTGAAGGAAGTTTACCACTGCAATTTTGGACCGTTCAGTTATATTTCAAACCGTTGAATTTTCCATGAGCTTCATATTCCACGAGTCATACTGTTTTTAGACGTTTCTGATACTCCCAAATCATGCAATGTGCACCATAAGTCGGACAAGCAGGAAATAATTAAATATGAGAGAAAGTTATATACATGTGAAAACATAAATACACACACACACATATATATATATATATATATATATATATATATATATATATATATAAATATACACACACAGTAAACATAACAGGGTTTTGCTCATATCACTTTTTCTAACCTAATAAAAATAGACTTTGTATTGATACACTGACAAAAAAATTTTAATTTCATAACCGGGATTAAGATGTTGTCAAATGTTTTACCTTTAATTAATTTTTATTTCTTAATATATCCTAATTAAGGTATATGTATCCCCTTGTTAACTTTGTTTATGGAGTCTAAAAGCTCCACTAACAATTTATAATTATTTCTCATAAAAACTTAACCTAACAGTTATTACTCTTTTCAAGAGAGATTAAGTTTAAGGTTCAATTCTTCCATTCTTCCCTTCTACCTCCTTATGAAGCAAAAAAAAATCTTATAAAAATAATATCTTATTTTCTTTTATTTTGAAAAATATCAATACAAAAGAGTTGTGTGGTATTTACGTTTCTTACTGTGTATATAGCATGTATTGTCAGTATATATGTGCCCACCTCTGATTTCCAGGGCAATTGAAGTATAAGCTGACCTTTGCTATACTATATAGTACTTATTACTGTTCCATCCCATTTGCTAAAGTACAGGGATCTGATATAAGATTCTGAGCTAATTTGCTAATTGGAATTGACCAGGTAGCTGAAGGAGCAAGAGTCAGAGGAGCCTCAAAAATAATAGGTGTTGACATCAACCCTAGCAAATTTTCCAAAGGTACTTTTTCCCTAGTAACAATAATATTAGTATTGGCCGAATTGCACAAAAACTTCTGATTAAATTGCTACGGAAAGAATACTGATCAAAGCAATTCAGAAGAATGGATTAGCAGAATCCTTTCTGAAAATCTGTTGACAAGAAAAAAATTTCAAATTATGATACTATGAGTCATGTTTCTTGAATTTCAAGTCATTTTCCTAACCCATTGATTGAGGCTAAGCTATGGAATTAGAAAGAATACCAGATCATAAAATGCAATTCAAGACATTTTTAGTTAACTTTTGCCACTGGCCAACAGTCACAATATCTTCATAATTAAGCTAATTAAGATCAGATTATATTGGAAGGTTTATGATGTTATTGTTGATCTCTTGGTAAATATGCGAGCAGGCAAAACTGTGGGAATTACAGAATTCATAAACCCAAAGGATCTAGAAGTGCCAGTGCACGAGGTCAGTGACAATCACTTATAGCACTGTGGACATTTTGTGCTCAAAATACCCAAGAATATATAATGGTCTTAACGAAAACGGTGACTGCAGAGAATAGCAGCTATGACAGATGGCGGTGTAGACTACAGTTTTGAGTGTGCAGGACACCTTGAAGTTCTTCGTGAGGCATTTTTGTCTACCCATATTGTAAGTCCTTTTCTATTAGTCTCTGCCTTCTTTTCATAACTTTAATCAAGTATTGCATACAATAATACAAGAATGTATGGGAATGGATTTAAAGAGCATGGTTTTGGATATACAGGGTTGGGGACTGACTGTATTGTTGGGCATTCACCCAAGCCCAATGTTGCTACCTCTCCATCCAATGGAGCTATTTGACGGGCGTCAAATCATAGGATCGGTCTTTGGAGGCTTCAAAGGCAAAACCCAGCTACCAGAGTTTGCCAAACAATGCATGTGTGGGGTAAGTTAATGATCATGATTCATGCACTGGCACTTTCTTTGTGCATAGTTGAGTTCTGAGTCTGTTTTGGAATATGATTCCAGACCCTGAAATTAGACGAGTTCATCACGCATGAGCTTCCCTTCGAGAAGATAAATGAAGCCTTTCAATTGCTAGTTGACGGGAAGTCACTTAGATGCCTTCTGCACCTCTGAGCTCCTTCACAAGATGCGGGCATCCTTTGAACATGGAAACCTCTGGTTTGCAGAATACTCGCGGTGTGCTTGCGACAACGACATCTTATTATTGTATAAATGAAACAGAAATCAGGACTTTTGGTCCATTATAAAGTATGAACTCATGCAATAATATAGTTTTTGGATTGCCACTAGAATATACCTGCCATGCTGATTGCTTCTGTTGAAAAGCTAAAGTTTTGTGAAGTTTTTTGTGACTTCTTTTATTCAAAATGATGATGTTAGTCGAGACTCTGTGCTTAAGTGATTTTCCTTATTTCAAGGAAATTAGTGCAATTTAGTAGTAACTAGTAACCATGTATTTATTCTTAATTAAGGATATGATTAGCCTGAGGCGGAGATAGTTCTGTCATTTCTTGGACATACCAATAATGTAATGTCACAAAGATGTTGGTCCAAAAATCCTACCATTATACACAAATTAAAGGATAAATAGTGTTTTCAAAAGCTAAAGGGTGTGTGTTGGTTGGAGAACAAATGTGATACAAGTTAAAATTTGGTAAAAATTGTATATAAATACGATAAAAGTTAAAAAATTGATTGTGTTTAACGTGTTAATACGAATTTTGATATGAAATTTTCGAATTCTATACAATATGAACACGATTTTATATAATACAAATAAAAATTATATACATGAATTGTCAAGTCTACTAAGAAGGAGAGATAAAGCAGCCATCCTCGCTATTATTCCTTAGCTAAAGAATCTTGAAACTCTGTATTACAAGTTGCAAGGGTGAGCAAAAGATAAATCCCATGGGAACAATGATCCCGAGCATAGCAGCAGAGGAAGACAAGATATAATAAAACAGGCAGTCCATCAGCATGGGATGGGATGTATGTGTGTGTATTTTAAACACCATATAAACTGGTGCTAGTGTCTGATTTTAAATGTGTCTGAAAATGTATGATTTTCTGGCCCGATCAAGAAGTTGGGGCTGCTTGGATTATTGCCAATGTGCAACCTTGATCAAGCATGGCAATCTTTGGCTTGGGTGACTCGCTGTAAGTCTCTCGCCGATGCAGAGTAGATGAAGCTTGCTCATATTTTACCAACGCAGTTTTTGGACCCATCTGATAATATTTAAATTTTCAAACAATTCAATGCTCTATGATTCATGATTAAATGAAGATTACTTATGAAGTTCATATAATATTTTACTTTTAATACAGTTTTCGGACGTTTCTGAAATTTTTAAACATGTGTATGGGCACAACTCTGATTTGCTTGGTGCGTGAAGTATAATGAGTTCACCTTTTGGCTTACCCAAATCTAACAAATCTGGCTGCAGATTTCTTTTAAGAATTAAAGATGCCTATGCTGTATAACTTATTCTTGTTTCAACCCACGTGCCAAAGTAAATTGCAAATTGGAATTTACCAGGCTGCTGAAGGAGAAAGCAAAAGGAGCATAAAAAATAATAGGAGTTGATATCAACCCTAGAAAATTTGCCAAAGCAACATTTCCCTTGTAAGATTAGTATTAGCAGAGGCTGTAGTGCTTAAAAAATGTTAAAATATTTCCGTAATATCTACTTGGATTTTGGCAAATCACTCAAGCCCACCAATTTAGCTATTCAAGCTATGTCATTGGAATATTGCCGTTGATTTAAATTATGCTGTTAATATTGCTGTTGCTAATATTATTGCTGTCCTTAATATTTTCCTTTAATTTGTAACTTACCGTGGGATGTGGTACATTGTATATAATATAATATAATATATACACACACATTTGTAAATGGATTATTATTCTATCCACTGTCAGTGGAGTTTTTTAACTCCACAAGCGGGATTAAGATGACATGTGTCTTTTAAAAATATTTAAAAAATAAATAAAATGTGACACATGTCATCATCCTAACCCCGCTTATGGAGTTAAAAAACTCCACTAACAGTGTATAAGATAATTTTTCTTTGTAAATCTGCTTCTGTTTTGAATGAATTAGAAACAACAATTGTTCATAAACTTTATCATGAAAAAGCTTTATTTGTAATCTAAAGGGTTGACTCAGTGGTGTAAAGCTTCGCTAAGCTTTTGAGTGAAGACAATTTATAGTAAAAAGTCCTATATTTGAATCCACAATAGGTCAAATTCTCTTGAGTTAGTATTAACCGCGTAGTGTAAGCAGAGATTAATCTTATGTCCAATATGGTATGAGAGCACCTTATGATTTACACTTAAACACCTCTGTTTGTGACTCTTGTTATTTTACGGAGACATAACGGCTCAAAGCAAATCAGAAGAATGGATTAGCAAAGCCTGATGACAAGAAATTATGAATACTACGAAGCACTGTCTCTTGAATTTCAAGTTAACCTGTCGAAGTTTTTTATCAACTAACGATTTCAGAATCCAGACTAAACAACTGGCTCAATTTCCTTCATTAATGGAGGTTGAGCAATGAGATGAGAAAATCAATGCTAGTTCATAAAATACAACTTAAAAGTTCCAGTCCAACTGTTGTCGCTGACCATAGCAGTTTCAGCATCTTCATAATTAAGCTAATCACGAGTAGAAGACACTGGAAGTTTTATAAAGTTTTTTAGGTCTCCCGGCAGGCAGAGCCGTGGGAATTACAAAATTCATAAACCCAAGGGATTTAGAAGCCAGTGCATGAAGTCAGCGACAACCGAGCTTTTAAGTCCAAAGAATGTATGTTTGTTGTTAATATTTACTTCTCAATGATTTGATTGGTGTATGAGAGACAAGATTAGATAGTTTGGCTACCTGCTTACTCACTCCACGGCCCGTGGAAAGATGAGGAAAGTAGGAGACTACTCTGAGCACGAGAAACTGAAGTTATAAGTTCCAAAGAGTCGGATATCCATACATTTGCAGCAGCGCATGAGCAGAAAATCAATAGGTAAAATTTCCCACCACCATGTATTCATAAGATGTGACTTTGCCTTGGCAGAGAGTTCTGTCATTTCTTGGACATACCCAGTAATGTAATGTCATGTCATAATAACGCAGTATAAGGTCAAACTAACTTGAACAAATGCAGCAGGTAAAAAAAACCGACATACACAGGTTCCACTAGTCATTTAGCCAAACCTTGCACGGTAACAGTAGCAGAAAAGTAATAAGGAACCACTTCATCAGTCACATAGCCTTCAATTAACAGAAAGTGCAAAGGGCAGTTTAATTCTGGGACAAACCCAGACCACATTAGTGAGCAACAATGCATAACATCTTTCAAAGCCTCGAGGTTCCATCCAACTCTATGTATTGCAAGTTGCAAGGATAAACAAAAGATGACTCCTATGGTAACATCAATCCCAAGCACAGCAGCAGAGGACACTGTATAAAACAGGCAGACCATCGACATGGGAAACATCTTTACATGGGTGTGTGTATGTATTTTGAATATATAAACTGCTACTAAAATCAGTTTGGAGCGCCAAGATGATTTAGTGCAGGGGAAGGCGAGGAGTACGTGGCCGAACCGGGGTCTTTGATGGGCTTACCCTGATCATACACAACAACCAAGGTTGAATTAAAGACAACGGACATAACAACTTTATCAATCTTAGGAGAGAAATTACGGCCAAAAAAGAAAAACAAAAGAAAGTATAAAAAATATCATTTTGAGAAATGATGGAAAAATCGGGAATCCGACCTTATGGGCAATGATCCCAGAATAACACCGCTACAGTTGAGAGCAGCAATGGCACTTTCAGCCTGCATGTGAATAAGAGAAGATTACAAAGTCATTCATTCATAAACACTGAAGCAACCCAGTCTCAAAATGATGAAAAAGGAGCTACATTTCATTCACAAAGTTTAAACTCATTTCGAAACTCAGATAACATCTTTAATAAGCCAATGTAGGTTCAACAACCAAAGAGAGGCAGACAATAAAGAAATAATTCACAATATCACTTCTCGTTATGATCCAAACCACTTTGTATATTTCCTTTGATAGAAGCAAACACATATCATTTGTTGATCAAAAGCATTTTTTAGCTTATCGTGCAAGTTACAGTATTTAACAAATAACTACTGCATATTTTCCAACAAAAAATTTTATTATCCAATAAGCATAACTACAATTGCCATGCAACACCTACCATACTAGAATACAACAGCTAAATCCTAAAATTTAAAGTTACTTCCCTTTGGGCTTTAATGTGCGCAATCGAAATCAAAGCTCTGATTGGCTAATCTTTGCATCATTATTAATGTACGAATCATCAGAGCAGACTATAATAATTGATAAGCAAGTTATCAGTACAACAGAGAATACACTCTTCTAAAGTATGACACACAATCTGACCCCACGCTAAAACAGAAGTTGACATGTCATTGTGCAATCACTAGTGGAAGATTTACCAAGGCCCTTATCCAAGGATTCTTATGGCAAGTGATCCATAATCAACCTCGCAAATGTTTGGTAGGGTCTAAATAAAAAAAAAAATTCAAACAGTAAATTGGGTCTGCTGATATGAACCTAGACAAGAGTTCACCCTTAATAGACAGAGCACCACATGGAAAATCAACTTAAAAGGAACATGCCTTATGGGCAACAATTAACCAAGCTACTTTGCATCATGCATTGCATAAAATAGGAGGACAACATATCATCTTTACTCACAAGACAAAATAGTGCGGCATCACTGCTACCTAAGCAAAATAGGATTATACTTGCATAAGAGAAAAAAGAAGGAAAAGAACACCATATTTTCTACATACCATAAGGAGGTAGTAACGTTTCATGTTAACGTTGTTCTCTCAGCAAATTAAAGAAGTCAGGTATTCCAAGAGACCATGCCTAGTAGTTATAACACAATACAGTTTTAATTTCCTACTAGACTAGTAGACTACTAGTGGATGAAATGCTAAACTGACGTAAGAATCCTCTCATAGTTGGCGAATTGCACATTATATTCAAAAAACCAGTTGGAGAAGATAGTTTACAACATGCTAACAGATCAACTTGGTTTGGCTGTAGCTAATTCAAGGAACTCCAAGGAGAATTTGAATATAAAAGCAGCTACAATACGCTTCCCCTCAATAACTGCATTGAACATGCCAAAAGCCTCCAAGCTTCTTTTAGAAAAACTTGAGGAGGAAAAGATGTCCCAAAACACCAAAAAATTCTTAAAACTTTCCTCTCTGAACTTTAAGGACTTTTCCTAAGATAAGGGGTGAAAGGACCTTTTTGGGCATTCCCCAAAATGCAAATCAATGGAACAGTCTTCAGTGTCATACCTTGCCTACTTTTTCCTGTTTCCCTCTCCCTCATATGAAATGCACCCTGACCTTTCTTACAAAATGTTAGGTTAAGAAAGGATCAGTCATACTCACTGACTGGCCTAAATTTTAGGATCTAAAGTAAGGTCATGCAAAGACATAAAACCCTCATTTACCTCATCAAACACTTTAGAAACCAGAGAAAACTTTTTCATCCATGTTCAAAGAATTGCATAAATGAAGAGGAAGAAACAATTACCATTACAAACTCGACAAAAGCAATGCGAGTTGAATGGTGATAATCACCCAGCAACCTCAGGCGATAAACCTACATCAGACAAGATGACCCTTTAAATGCATCCCCACGCATGTTTTGTTGAAATAAATAGAAGAAACAGAACTCTGGAGAAAATGGAATAACAAACCTCCCCACAGACCGTTTCAAAAAAGAGTTTAACATCAGCTTGAGTAACCTGCAGAAGGTAAAATCATATACTAAATGTAAATGGCAATCTGCAATCAGGATCATTATTTCTAATCAACATTACAAAATGCAAGAAGCTTCTCACCTTCTTATCAATGTTTGTACAGTAGATGGTTCTTGCACACATCTGGCGCTCATCTTCAGACTGAAATCGAAAAAAAAAATGTTTAACAGGCTGAATAGGTGAATAGAATAAAAAAATGCATCAAATACTCCAAGTTATCAACAAGTTCCAGTACAATAAGTTACAACAATGAGCCTCACCCTAGGCAAAAGTGTTGGGTTAACTGGTGCAATAGCTGTTTTTGAAGGCAGCACCCTAACTGGGTAGAATCCAAGCATAGTCCCTGCCAGATTCAGAGCAGCTCGTGCACCTTCTGCATGGCCAAACCATCAAGCAGTAAAGGTTGTAAACATCACGTTTACAGTTAGACTGGAAATCCCCTAAACTATGCATCAAACTGTAGTTGAAGATCACCTTCGTCGTGAACTCAATAAAGGCAAAACGAAGTACAGAATTAGGATCACCACATATACGGCAGTCAACCACCTTCATAGGAGAAAAAGTTCATTCAGATACACTTTTTCGATGAAAACTGTGAATAAAAGCAATGAAAACAACATCACCTGCCCACAACTCACAAATAAACCTGCAAGCTGCTCTTCAGTGACCT
Organism: Heritiera littoralis; assembly: GCA_031772115.1. Classification (NCBI taxonomy): domain Eukaryota; kingdom Viridiplantae; phylum Streptophyta; class Magnoliopsida; order Malvales; family Malvaceae; genus Heritiera; species Heritiera littoralis. The sequence continues at coordinate 385,154 of JAPDPK010000056.1, forward strand.
ACATCACAACAAGCAAGAGACTACATGAATCTAAATACCAAAGAGATGATAAGGAGGAATTGCAGAATTGATTGTGGCGTCCTAACAAAACTGAAAATGCTGAGTACAGATACCTGTTGGTCAATATCAGACACATAAACAGTCCTACGAATAATCTCTTCTCTCTGGGCTATACTTGTCCTGCTGTTCAATCTCCGTTTCCCTTGACCAAAATTTTTCTTCTGGGAAAGACAATATAAATGAACAGATCCATGAGACTAGGTGATGCTCTCTTCCGCAATTGAGAAAATGCATACAGAAATTAGTTAATCTCTGAAATTTTAAATTTCATGAGGTTTATAATGAACATAAACAACATCCTTTGTTATTACTGTTTCATCTATACACTGGAACACAAGAATAGAAACCTTTGTTCCTCTTTTTTCTTTTCCTTTTCCTTTTCTTCATCTCCATTTTTGAGAAATCAGACAAATAATGTAGCTAATACATATCCAAACACCAATTGAGATACTGGATAAGAGACCATCACACAAACTCAGATAAATCATATTTTAAGTTATGAGCTGGTTAACTTTTAAAACCCCAAAAAACCTACACTAAGTACCAACCCTACGAAGCAAAAGGCAACAAAGCAAGCTTGAAACCATAAAGGTCAGGAGTACTAAAAATTTCCTTATGCAGAATGCACGAAATCATCAACAAGTCAGTAACAAAAACAGAAAGCTAAAGAAAAGAACTTCTTGAAACAAAACCTTCATCCTCCAAACCCCAAATATCCCTCAAACAAATCAATTTCATTTTCTTCTCTTACAAATTTTTCTACCAACATTATTAATAATCTTTATTTAATAACAAAAGAAGCAAAAAACTAAAATCTGGGATTTTGGTGGCATACCCGCCAACCAGCACCATTGCCATTAGCATGTCCATTCCTTGAGACGTTATTGTTGTTATGCAAAAACAAATAGTTAGTGTAAAGCCCTCCGTCAAGCCCATGGTGAACAAGTGAGTGAGGCACGAACTCTTCAGCCATGGGGTTAAGTTTGGAGAACAGTTCTTGCAACTCTCTCATGTCTCTCTTGAAGCTATCCCCAACTTCATCCCCACCACCACCATTACTGCTCTGTAAATCCCCACCGTTGGATCGAGGACGGGGACTACCGATCTTGCTGTACAACCCTTGATCGTTCTGGTGTAAGCTCGGATCGATTCTTGACCGAACATGGTTTTGCTTTGACTGATCCTGATCATTTGAAGCTACAGCTGCCGCAGCCGCATCTTGATTCGAAGCATTCTCAACAACCGCCATGGCCTGATGATAATTCCTAAAAAGACTCCTTTTTTATCGACTGATCAACAAAAGACCTGAAATTTATAAACCCAAACATCAAAAAAAGGAGAAAATTTTTTTTAAAAAAATCGAGTTTTGAAATGTTGGGCATATAAAAAATGATAGAATCTTATGGACGATCATTTCCATTGATGACGAACAAAACTACAAACCCACCTCGAGATCACTACGGAGAAAACACAACGGAAATAAATAACAGCATAAACAAAGCAAGGTAGTCAAAAGAAGGCAAGATTTTTCATAACTTACAGTCTCTGCAATTTTTTTTCCTTTTCCCTTTTTTGTTTCTACCACTGTTTCATGGTGACAACCTCAGAGAGGAAAAAAAAAGAGAACGAGGAGGATTTGTTTCACATCGTCCCTAAATAAGTAAATAGCAAATAAAAATGGCTTCCAAAAACGGCGAGCTTAAAAAAATATATCGGTTGTTTGCTAAGAACTTTGAAATGTAAAAACCTAAAAAAAATCCAAAATAATATTCCTTCTTTCTTTTTCTTACATGCCATGTATGTACTATGATGTTTGGCCACATCCATCATGCGTCTCTACTATTACGTTTCGCGTAGCAATTGGCTTAGGAGCATCACTGTTTATCATCACTGAGTTACTGTCGCTGTTTTACCGCTGTACCTGTCCCTCCGCACTGGTGACCGGTCGATGAGGATGTTTTGGTAAATTTAAAATAAATTGTCGGACGGGTAGTCGATTCACCAAACCTTGTTGTGAGATGTGAAGCAAATTTGACTAGAATTTTGGAAGGAAAGCACCGATTTTGATTTCTCTTCTTTTTTTCTTTCTGGTAGAATGGAAATTTAAATCATGAGAAATTCAATTCGTATTTTATTTTTGGCTTAATAATCAAATAAGTCTTCAATTTTTAACTCAAAATAGAATTCAGCTCTCAACGTTTTATCGCGTGAAATTCAGTCCATAAACTTTTATTTCAATGGAAATAAACCTTCAACTTTTTAAAATTATACAATTAAATTCAAATCTGTTAAATAACACTAACTGCCATTAGTATTGCACACGTGGCATGCCATGTGGCAGTCAACTAAGATATTCACGTCAGCTTTCATGTTAGATATACTAACGGCAGTTAGTGTCATTTAATAGATTTGGACTTAATTGTATAATTATAAAAGGTTGATGGTTTATTTCCACCGAAATAAAAGTTTATGGACTGAATGTTACACGATAAAACGTTGAGGGTTGAATTTCATTTTGGGCTGAAGGTTGAGGACTTATTTGGCTATTAAACATTTATTTTTTTGCTGTTTATACTTCAAAAATTAGTGGGACAACAAAACCTTTATAAAAAGACCAATATGTTCCTATGAAAATTATATGAACATATGATAATTTTTTTTCTTTTCTTCTTAACATCTTAGGTGGCGTTTGGTTCGTGCGGCGTAATGGAATAGAAGAAAAATGGAAAAGATATTACGTAGGAATAGAAAAAAGGAAGAATAAAATAGAAAAATGTATTATAATGTTTGGTTTACTAGAATAGAATATAGTAAGAATTAGTATTAATATGATTGGTTGAGAATAAAGAATATGGTTGGAATAAATTTAAAAGGCCATTTTACCTTTTTATTAAATAATTATGACTTATTGCAAGACTAGTAATAATTAAATAAAAATTAATTTTAAATAACTATTAATTTTTATTATAAATTATTTTTATTAATTATTAAGTATTAATTAATTATTAAGTTATCACTTAATTATTAATTAAAAAGTGTAATTATTAATTATTACTTAATTATAGTTTAAGAATATTTAATTATTAATTAATTTTTCTAATTAATAATATTAATTAATAAAAACAAGATTGTTGTTTATCTAATTAATAAAACAAAAAGCAACCTAAAAATTAATTAAACATGTAACCAAAAAAAAAAATTATTTAAACAATTGGTTCATTTCGATGTAAGAAATCTAGGCATTTGAATGCCCAAATTCATTGGAAAGTAAATTGGCATTCGAATGCCTTGTTCTAGTAACCATTTGAATACCCAGAATTTAACTACTTCTTTACAACTCTTTCATTAACCCAACAAAACATTGAAGAGATTCTTCTAACAAATCTCACAAATATATACTTATATGCCCAATCTTTTGTCACAATTGTTGGGTAATTTGCAAAGATCTCACAAATATATACTTTTATGCCCAAATCGTTTGTTGCAATTTTAGGGTAATCTGCAAAGATAAGAAAGAAAGATTTTTGGCTGAAATTGCAGGATAAGATGGAAAGGAGCAGAGAGAGAAAGGCAATAGAAAGAAACGCGAAAGAGATGAAATAAAAAAAAGCCTTCGTTCAGATGTAAATTCAAAAAAATTTCAAGGATACAGTTGGAAGAAAATTTTTTTCACCCATTCCTTTCCTCACAGAAAACAAAATCGGCGCCATCCCATCCATGAGGAATTCTAATTCTTCAACACAAACGTTTCTGAAGAATGTAAAATCGGAGCTAAAAATTGAACCGAAAAGAGGAATTGTGGCCCCGTTCGAAATAAAAGAGGAAAAGAAAAGTCTTTTCGATGAAACAAACATGCTGTTATTCTTTTCTGTTCCTTTTATTTTTCAACAACAAACAAAATCTCTCATGTATTATTAATTTTATATTTAATGATGAATATATAAATAATACTATTTAAAAAAAAAAACTTGCACAGGAACAATTCTTGCATTGTTCCTGTGCAAAACTATTGTGTGCAAGAACACTTGCATAGGAATAATGATCCTGCGCAAAGAGTTTTGTGCAACAATGTTCCTGCGTAAGAACGTTGTGCAGGAACTATTATTTTTTTATTTTTAATTATTATTATTATGTATATATACATCATTAACAACAAAACATTAATAATTATGAGATGTGGAATTTGGAGCAGTAGTTGGAGATGAGAAAATGATGGAAGTGAATGAAGATGGAGGATGGAGACGGTGATAAAGAGAAAAGGGTCTATTAAAGGAGGATGGAGATGATGATGAAGAGAAAGGAATGAATGAAAATGAGTAAGGTTAAAATTGTAAATTTATGAAGTATGTTTAATAGTTTTTGTAATTAAAAGTGTAGTATAAAATGTAAAAAATTGTGGTAAAAATAGAATTTCTCTTAAATCATTACAATTGAAACTTACAAAAATTACATTCGCTATATGTATGGCTTAAATGAACCTCCCATGGCCTTTGAAGCATGGCTCTAACGTCCTCAATTACGAAGCCAAGAGGATGAGTATGACTGTTTGCAGTCGAGATCAAATTTATCACTACCTTTACATCAACATCACAGTAAACTGACTTGTAACCCTCATTCCATAATAAGAGCAGCCCCATCTTCAATGCTTGTAGTTCTGCTACGATATTAAAACAATAGCCCGAATTTGCTTGAAACCCCATTAACCACTTGCTAGACTCATAATGAATAAGGCCACTAGCCCCTGCTATCCTCAGGTTACCTTTAGATGTACCATTTATATTAAGTTTTACTGAACGTATTGGAGCTGGAGTCCATCTAATCATCTTAGACTGTTGTGGAATAGCAATCTTCTTCAAAAAAGCTTCTTGAACCTCATAAGCCACTCTAGAGATATGACAAATTAATTGGTTACATCAAGCACAATACTAGATAAAGGAGGAATGACAATAGCACATCGCCTAGTTCAAATTTTCCAAATAGCAGAGGTAAAAACACATTTCCAATCCTTGCAAAAATCAAAATGAAAGAGTTCGGGCTCTTTGAGGTTATTCACGAGCCATTATTCTCTAGTCCATGCAAAAAATTTAGCCCACAAGCGTTGAGGGATAAACGCCTTCCAAATTTTCATAGCGTTTGGACAATCGAGCAAAACATAAAGAGTAGACTCCTCAGTACAGTAACAAAATTTACAGTCAGTTGAATCAACCATGTTCTACTAGAATCTGAGTTGATTCGTCAATATTCTCCCCTTCATCACAAGCCAAATGAAATGTACCCACCTATTAGGGCAGGTAATTTCCATAACTAGCTCCAATCTTGCTTCTTACTAGGCCTTTCACGTTGAATAATCTCACAGTAAGCAGACTTCGAAGAAAAATTCTCATCAGATTCAAATTTCCATACCCATTTATCATTCACAGAATTTAGAATTGACATCAGTGTACCAATTACTTGGAAAGCAATATCCAAAGGAAGATAAGATGAGAGAAGATCCGCCTTCCATTCACCATAAGAATCAAGGAAGTGGCAAACCAACGCATTTATATCAGAATTCCCACAAGCAACTCCCGGAGAAGATAATAATGGTTTTTCTAACCAGCAATCAATCCAAAAACAAGTTTCCCTTAAAAAACCCAATTCTTTCTCAATCCTTCTGATAAAAGCTTAAGACCTAATGCAAGGTTTCTCCATGAAGAAGAACTACTATAGGAAGTTAAGCATGTACGGAAAGACAAAGTAGTGATAACATCACCTTGAACATTATATTTAGAATGAAACACTCAAATCCAAATATTATTGGGTTCATTCAAAGAATCTCCAAGCAAATTTTTGTGTCAACGCCATATTGTGCTCTTCCATTTTCCGAATGCCTAGCCCACCAAATTTTTTTGGTCTACAAACATCATTCTAGTTGACAAGAGCAACTCCTCTTTTATCTTCTGACCCACCCCAAAGAAACCTCCTGTTAAGTTTGTCCAAGGAGTTATGGATACCCTTTTTTTTTTTTGGTTGTTGCTGATGATGATTGATGATAGCAAGGACAGAGATGAGGATAGCAAATGCTAAAAATAAGAATCAGAAATAACTGCTCCATTCAATGAGTTTTCTATCATTGGGCGACTTATGGATACCCTTTGGCATAACAGTTGTTAGCATATGATAAGTAGGAACCGTTTGTAGTGACGAAATTGATAAGGGTAGCTCCACCGGCAAAACTCAACAATTTGGACTTCCATCCCATAAGCCCATTAGATATTTTGTCAAGAACATCATGATAGGTCTTCATGTTGACTCGCTCATGGAATAATAAAACACCAAGATAATTACCCTTGTTGTTTGATAAACCAATTCCTAAAATTCTACGCACCACTTTTGAACACATAGAAGGAGCTTTAGGTGAATCAAAATATAAGGGGAATGAGAAATCGATTTATTATGCATAAAGAAAAAAACAATATACACATAGCTCGAGCGTTTTCTTTGTTTTTTAACATATAGAGATAATAAAAGATAAAATATATAGGAAATACCACATTTTATTTTAGGTTTATATATATATATATATACATATAAATATGATGCACTAACCTGCACATTATGACTGTACTCAATTAATAAGCAAACTAAAGATATAAAAATACAAGGGGTATGGGAAATCGATTTATTATGCATAGGAGAAAAAAACAAATTGGTTTTCATTTAATTTCATTAATGCATAGATTATAAGTGTTTTTTTGTTTTCTTAGGAAAACACAACCCTTACTTAAATACAAAAGTTTTATTTGGTAAAATGAAAAAAATGAGAAAAAAATCATTGACCTAATAGTTAAATTACAAAATAAGAAAGTAAAGATAAAATTTGACCATTGAATTAATAATTTTTCTATTCTTTGTTAATTGTTATCTCAACTCAATTAAAAAAAAAGGTAATCACAGGGTAAGACAAATTGAGAAAGTTGGTAAATATCAGTTATTACATGTTAAAAATTTCAAAGCCACCATTAATGTAAAAAAATAAAAATAAAAATAAAAATTCTACCCCTAAAAATTCAAGTTTGGATTAATTTTTATGGTTGACTATATGAACTATTATTGGATGATTTTTTGGATAAACTTCTCCTAAGCCTTTGGAATTTCAATTAGTTACGTGATTAAATTATGTATTCATAAAAATTATATGAATAATTTTATAATAAATTTATATTTGATGTATGATCATTATGTCAATATATAAATTTTATCATTAAATCGATTAATTATGCATAAAGAAAAAAACAATATACACATAGCTGGAGCGTTTTCTTCGTTTTTTAACATATAGATATAATAAAAGATAAAATATATAGGAAATACCACATTTTATTTTAGGTTTATATATATATATATATATATATATATATATATATATATATATATATATGATGCACCAATTTGCACATTATTGCCGTACTCAATTAATAAGCAAACTAAAGATATAAAAATACAAAGGGAATGGGAAATCGATTTATTGTGCATAGGAAAAAAAAACAAATTGGTTTTCATTTAATTTCATTAATGCATAGATTATAAGTGTTTTTTTTGTTTTCTTAGAAAAACACAACCCTTACTTAAATACAAAAGTTTTATTTGGTAAAATGAAAAAAATAAGAAAAAAATCATCGACCTAATAGTTAAATTACAAAATAAGAAAATAAGGATAAAATTTAACCATTGAATTAATAATTTTCTATTCTTTGTTAATTGTTATCTCAACTCAATTAAAAAAAAAGTAATCACAAGGTAAGACAAATTGAGAAAGTTGGTAAATGTCAATTATTACATGTTAAAAATTTCAAAGCCACCATTAATGTAAAAAATAAATAAATTCTACCCATAAAAATTCAAGTTTGGATTAATTTTTATGGTTGACTATATGAACTATTATTGGATAATTTTTTGGATAAACTTCACCTAAGCCTTTGGAATTTCAATTAGTTTCACATAATATTTTTTTTCATTTAATTTTATGTGATTAAATTATGTATTCATAAAAATTATATGAATAATTTTATAATAATAAATTTATATTTGATGTATGATCATTATGTCAATATATGAATTTTATATATTATCATTAAATCATACAATAACATCTTATTAATTAATAAATTTTAAAATATTTATTTTATTAAAATTTATGAATTAATAAAATAATAATAATATTATAATTTACCGATAATATGTCCTATTTGTATAATGAAGATGCATCAAATATAAATATTTATGCTGTGAGAACTTCGCTTGAGAATAAAAAAGGCCTCTCTGAGTGATGATGGGTCATGGGGAACGGGTTCGGGCCAGCAATCGCAAAAGGGCTTGGATTTTTTGAAGCCGAGCCGCCGAGGAAAGAAAGAGAAGGACGCCAGAAGGAGAATTTCTATATATACTCACCTTTTTACTCTTCTTACCCCATTTCTCTCGAATTCATAGTTCTGGTTTTTAAATTGTTTTCCTTTTGGCTCCGATTCTTCTGTGTGCCAGGAAGGAGCCATTTTCGGGTTCCCTTGCGGACACCAAGACAGTCCTTCAAGTCATCGTTGCAGCAAAGGATCATAATGTTTTCAGGTACTCATTATTCAATTTCAACTCAATTTCGGCAAGAAAAATAGGTGGAAAAGCTGTTAAATTAGCGGAACACGCTTAGTTCAATGTGAATTGGGGCAGGGAATTTAGGATTTTTAGGTTAGGTGTTTTATTATTGTTATTTTTTTTGTAATTATAATAAATATGAAAGGCCGGACTCATCGGGCTGACCCCCACGACGACTGGGGAGACGGTTCATGGACGGTGGACTGCATATGCGGCGTCAATTTCGACGACGGTGAAGAGATGGTGAAGTGTGATGAATGCGGTGTGTGGGTGCACACGCGTTGCTCGCGTTACACCAAGGGAGAAGAATTGTTTGCCTGTGACAAGTGCAAGCATAAGAGCAACCGTAACGACAGTGAGGAAACGGAGGTGGCACAGTTGCTGGTTGAAATGCCGACGAAAACGGTTAGGATAGAGAGTGGTTATGTGGGCCATGTGCCTCCCCGGCTGCCCTTTAGGCTTTGGACTGATATTCCCATGGAAGATCGCGTTCATGTTCAAGGGGCTCCGGGAGGAGAGCCTGGTTTGCTTGGAGGGTTGTCTGGCGTTTTTACGCCGGAGTTATGGAAGTGTTCAGGTTATGTGCCTAAAAAGTTTAATTTCCAGTATAGGGAATTCCCATGTTGGGATGAGAAAAAAGAAGATGATAATAAAAATGGTAAGCAAAATGAGATTGACAATGGTAATCCGGTTGATGATGGTGTTGGAGTTCTGTTTTCCTTGTCTAAGGAGAGGGTGTTTGGCGCACAGATGTATTTGAATAAGGATTGTTTAAACGAAGGGAAGAAGAGTGATGGCAAGGACTTGGATGGAAAACATTGGCAAAATGGGGCAAGGAAGGATAGGGATGTTCTTCAGCCTGTTGTGGTTCCATCTAGCATGCAGAAGAAAGATGAGCTTGGGGTGTCCAAAGTTCGAAGTGCAATGAAGAAGACTAGAAGTGCTGTTGAGAAAGAGGCTTATGAGAAGAAGAGAACTGTACAGTCCCATAAGACAGGTTACTTAACTTACTCTGCAGTTGAATTTAATGATGTATAAATACATAGACCATGCAAAAATTTAGAATCTTGCTATCAAGAGAAATGTAGTTATTTTTTCAGTAACATGCGTTTCGTATTATTGGAATGAACGGTAATGGTGAGTCTCATCTTTACCAAAGTTGGCATATGCATCTTGACTCCAGGTTCTCTTTGTTGTTCCTTTTTTTTTTTTTTGCATTTTTATTACTAGTGTTTAGACCCAGCAGTGATGCAAAACAATTGGGATTTTATGAAGACAGAGATCTGAAGTCCTTCAAGACTGATGTTCAGAGAGTAAAGGACAAAAATTTGAAGGACAGTGTGCTTCAAGAACCCACATTAGATGGTAATCTTGCTTTGAAGCCTAATAACAACTTTTGGGGAAGGAAGCATGCTTCAGAGGTCTCAATTTCTGGTGTGTCTCAGCATGATTGTCCAATCAGAATTGAAACGGAGGAGAAAGCTGATCATCAATTTCCCATAGCTTTGAAGAGCTCTGCAAAAGCAGACCTTGTTGCGTTGCCATTAGAGCACAAATACCCTGGCATAATTCCTGTTAAAGAAGTGGTATCTTTCTTATGCCTTTTTATTTATTGGATGAATTTTGTTTTTGATATTTGTTTTTGTAGTTCTGTCTTTCTTAATGTTGTTGTTGTGTGTGGGTTTTTTTTTTTAAATAACTTTGTCTAGTGGAAGAAAGCTCTTTTAGTTGATGTTACAAGGATTATCACAACCACCACAATCTTTAATCATTTAGAAACAATTCTGTGATGTTGTCGGGTCATATAAAATCAAACGCAATTGTCATAAAATATTGCAATTTCTGCCTTTCGGAAATAGGTTTTGCTTTTGATCTAGGGGAAACAGGGATAATAGTAGAAACAGGCAAGTTGCTCCAGAAAGGGTGCCAATGCCATCATGAAAGAGAGGAAACTCTCACAAATTACTAAAGCAAACTAACTGCATAAGGTTTTTGTTGGATACAGAATTTTATGCCTATTCATGGTTTGCAGGCATACCTACCTTGGAAACGATCAAAGAACTTTAGTTTACCATTCTAAGCGAACATCCAAATCACATCTAAAACACTGAAGCTGAGAGATCTTGACATGAAAAACAAAAATGCCAAAACCTAAAGAAGCAGTTAAAGCTTCAGTGTATTTCCAAAATGGTGTGTCACACTACAAGTAGGGGTAGGTTGCAGGTGTGCCTTTCCTTGTTCTCTAAACGTTATTATTGTGTTAAAATTTTGAAAAGTTGCATTGAAAGAATCACTTAGATGCACGTTGCTCATTTATGTAACCATTATGAGTTATGACATTGACAACTAGTACCATGTGCAGTTTGCATGCACGTTAATGATGGATGCAATTTTCAATGTGTTTGTGTAAAATAGTAGAGGACAAGCATTTCTGATATGCTTTTGGTTCACTTGGTATTTTAATTAACCTTTTCATATTCTTGCTAATAGGGTGATAGCATGGCAACTGACAAAGTAGATGGTGGTATAGAAGGTTCTACAAGAAGTCCTCAGGAGCATCAGGTTAACGATTTGGCTAACACTGCCATGGGACTTCAGGGCAATCAGATTCTTAAAGACTTTAATTGCAGCATGTCTCACTGTTTTGTTAAACTTGATGTTGAGGTGAAAAGACAAATGAAGGATGACAATGGTTCTAAGGTTGGCTTAACTGCTGAACCTTCTCCTCCTGATGATAATAAAGAAACAGGGATAACTTTCCATCAGACATCAGAGACTTCCCAAATGAATGATGTGATGGGAGGCAGTTCACGATCTTCTGACAGTAAGGTGAAGGTCATTGAATCAGGAATTCTTGCTGATTGTGATTCTGATAAAACTAACGAGTTGTCTGATGGTTGTTCATTGCTAAAATGCGATTTGGAGGGTTCAGAAGTTCCTGAGTTAGTACAGAAGAGTTCTTCAGAATTCAACCATGTCCCGGGATTTGCTGAAGAGCCTAAACCGAGTGCAAATGTTGAAATCTCTGAAGAACAGTCTATCTGGCATAAAATGGTAGTATGTGTTGGAAAGTCATCTTCTACTTCATCTGCTGCCATAATCCCCATGTCACCTGTTCCTGACAACTCTAAACGTACAGATACTCAGAATTCTAATCCTAGCACAAAGCAAGTAATGCCCGACAATCAAGCAGCAAGTGATGTACCCAGGGATGAAGAAAGACATGACATTTCTCGGAAGGCAGCAAAAGAGCGTCCAAAATCCTCTGTTGGTTCTGTTTCGAAAGTCTCACACCAAAGCAGGATTTCACATACTTCCATTTCTAAAAGAAGCATATCCAAATCAAAAGATTCTAGGCCTTTCTCATCTTTAAAGGCATCTTCAGTGCAGAAAACTTCAGCTGCCTCAGTCTCTGGTGAGTCTACTGGGTCACTGCAACTTCAGTCTGCTTCACATGTTCAACAACATAAGACATCAGCTTCAGGTTTACCGCATAAAAGTGAGAAGTTCAATCAGTCAAGTGTGCAGTCAGCCTCTAAGGTTACTCATGCATCAGCAGCGCATCTGTTTGCACCATCAAATTCCCATACTCTGAGTGATGAAGAGGTGTGAAATCAAGGGCTATCTTCTAATAAGTTAATCTATTATTCTTTCTATTTCATTTATTTTTATTTCTAGTATCTTCCTTTGACAAATTTTATCTCCCACTTCTCCAATTTCAGCTTGCTTTACTTTTGCATCAAGAACTTAATAGTTCTCCGAGAGTACCTCGTGTCCCACGTGTGCGTCACACTGGAAGCTTTCCTCAGCTGGCATCTTCAGCTGCAACAAGCATGCTAATAAAGTGCGCATCTAGCTCCGGAGGAAAGGATCAAAATTTGGTAACGTGCATTTCCTTATCTGACGTTTTCTGTGCCATCTAGCAATTCTTGTTTCAAGTATTAATTGCATTGATAACAGATGTCTTCAATAAGGTTCAGCTTTGATGTTTGGTTCTTACTTGAGACATTTGTAGGTTCCTAGAAGAAAAAGAAAGGATGTATCTAAAGATGGGTCGCATGTTTCTTGTGAGCTTGATCATGAGGCTAAAAGGACTGATAAAGTGCTATCTTCGCCTGATCAGAGGCAATATATTGGATCTGCCATGGATGCTTCTGCTAAAAGGGATGACAAGAATGTACCTCAAGCACCCACTACAACCACGAACAGTGGCCCTTCTTCTTCCACTGAAGCTAATGATCAAACTTTGTTTTCTATACGCAGTTCACCTAGGAATTTATCTGATGATGACACAGGCACAGTTCATGGTTCTGTACCTCATACTTTACCTGGTAACTGCCTCTCCTAGGAAGTCTAACATACCAAACATTTGCTGAACTAGGGCCTATCTCATGTTTTTTGCTTAGTCTTCAATTAACCATTTGTAATACTCTTCATTGGCCTCAGGCTTGATAAATGAGATTATGAGCAAAGGAAGGCGAAGGACATATGAAGAACTTTGTAATGAGGTCCTTCCGGTATGTTGCTTCTGTCAGGAGAGTGCTTACTGTTTTCCTTATGACATCTTTCTTTCTTTTTACCCCTGGTAGTCGTTTTAGGGGAAAAAACTGCTTCTCATTCTTTCTGCTATTGTGCCAGCACTGGTCTAACTTGAGGAAACATAACGGAGAACTCTATGCATATTCTAGTCATTATCAAGCTGTTCTTGATTGCCTGAGAAATCGACAAGAATGGGCTCAGTTAATTGATCGTGGCCCCAAGGTATGCGTATAGCTTGTGGCTGAGCCTCTTTACTGCTTGATTTGTGCACTGTATTCTTCTAAGGAAAATAATTAATGCAAGTTTGAGTGGGGAACTCCTTATGAGACCCAAAACCACAAAACCAGTCTGGTGTGCACTTTCTTTTGTGATTCATAATCATAATTTGCTGTATGTCTTACAATTTTTTCCACTTGGATTGTTGTTGCTTTCACTTTTTGCTTTAGCCAAGGAAAATCTGAACTTTTAGTGAATAAAAAGGAAAGAAAATAAATGCCAATGATGAGGCCTTATGTCATACTTGAACTATCAATTCCAAGTCTTATGCTTATATCATCTATTGGCATGAAGATAGCCTTGCTGCGAAGGTGTATTGGAAAGTTTTTTGCTTAACCTCTGTTATGAGGTTCAGTGTTCTGGTTTTTTATGCCAGCATTCCTGAGCAATTGTTAGTGATAATATGAAGCCAAAAATGCATAAAAATTAACACAAACTGATGGAAAAAAGTGGGTAGCAAAGGCAAAGGAAAATAATTTTATGGGGCTCATTGTGGTCAAATAGCACCAGAACTATAATTCAGTTGTTCTATACCGTGTGTTTTACTTGTAATTAGGATTTAATTTGTTTTTATTTTTCTTTTCTGTAATTCATAGTTCTTGTAAAATTTTAATGAATTTTATTTTTTTTGTTGGATTTTAAATTAAAGATCAAAATCATATTATTGTATACCAGACCAATTCAAGTAGTAAAAGGTGCAAGGCTGATGCTGAAGAATCTGAGGATAATGAATACAGTAAGGGAAGAACTGCAAAGGAGGTAGAAAGAAAAAGCCTCGAGTCACAGAAGGAAGAGTTTCCCAAAGGCAAAAGAAACACAAGGAAGCGAAGACGAGTGGCTTTGCAAGGAAGAGGAATAAAAGATGTCCAAAGGAGAAGGCAGATTTCAGTGATGATGATGCTGAGCCCTTCTCTAATTCCAGTGAGGAGAGCATGTTCAGTGAGGATGAGATCCAAGGTGGCCCCGCTTGCCAGGCAGGAAGCGAGGCCTCAGCCAGCTCAGATGAGATAGGGAGCATGTAATGAATCATGTAACCTTCAGGCGTATTGAATCATGTTTCCAACTGATCTTCCGAGATGAAGAAATGGACTCACTTTTCGCATTTGGACAGTGTTCCTCTCATGTTTTTACAGTGAGTTCATACCTTCCATGGGCGGATCTTTTGAGATGATTCTCTGTCTGCAGTGACCACTTCTTTTGTGGCTGTGGGTTAATGGCTTCGTGCCAGATCAGCGATTCAGTATTGGGTTTGAAGAGTTGCTAGGTAGGTGCTTGGCCTACTGAACATGTGATGGTGCCGGTTGTTCTTGTGCTCTCTGATTGGAAAATTGTAGTACTGTGTACATACACGTATTTGATGGTATTAGGCGAGAACCACAAGTTATTGGGTTTTAGCATATTTAGTTGAGATTACATTTTCTAGGAACGAGTCAAAGTTAGCATCTGAATTATATATTACAATTCAATTATTGAAGAAATTAGATGTATTTGCAAGTTTCAGTGTCTGTGGCTTATTGGAATTCAACCCATCATCATATATTTCATTCCTTTCTAGCATATTTAAAATTCTTCGAACAACCTACTGAAATGCGGTCTTCATGGAACAACCAACAGTGCTGGAAATCTCATTTTGTATTCCTCTTTTTTTTTTTTCATTTCATTTCATTCATGACTGACAAGTTGTAAATTTTAACGGAATAAGTATAGCAATTTTCACCACTGTAATTTGGTTGGTTGGATTATTAATAAATATTTTTAATTAGAATGTTAAATTTTAAAATGCAAAATCAAAGCATAAATAAATAAATAAAAGTAATTTTGTTTTATAGATGATTTAAAGACATTTTTTTTTGGGACAAATTCTTTATTTTATTGTAAATATATAAAATAAATAAAAGAAAAAGAACAGTACTATAAGGTTACACCAGCCAGGAATAGTCATTTTTTATATTTGGCAAGTAAAAATTATTCTATTTTTTACTTATTTATTTTGTTAAACAACAAGTTAAAACAATTTAACCCAAATACTTCAATATGAAGGAAAAGAGTCACAATCTTTTTTCTTAAGAAAGGAATTGCTGCAACTAAAAACTTCCAATAAAACGGAGTTTCATTTCATGCTTAAAGTTTAAAACTTTAACCCACATTGACATGATATGCCCACTGCTCCGCTCTGTTTAAAAAAGAAAAAAGAAAGAGTTTTTTAATCTATGATTTGGGCTGTTTGCCGTTTTGCTGTTAGGGCGTATAAAAGGGTGCGTGACTCAAAGTTGAGAAAAGACAAGATCGTTGAAAATACGGTGAGTTTTAATTGGCTTTGTCCAATTAAGTCCCAGCCCCTTCTCTCCCTCCCGTCCCTCGCCCTCTCCCACGATCTGTTTAGGGTTCCCTCGAATATTCCTTCTTCGGCTCTCTTTTCTTTTTAATTTTATTTTCTCTTCCGATTTCCGTACATTCTCTCGTGGACGAACAAGCTATTATCTGCTTTGACTCTGATCTCCGTACGCGATTCATATCTGCTTGGTTTTTTTGGATTGGATGGTTTTTGTGATTCTTTTTTCCTTGTGGTTTTTAAAGAATTTGTGTTTTGCTTGATGTTCAGGGTGGTGATCCATTGATCATGACGATTCCGGATTCGGGATTCATCATGGAGAACGGGGTAAGTTGCTTGCCGTGCACGCCCGAAGAAGAAAAAAAGATCGTTACTCGTTTAAGAAACGAATCCGAGCGTAATTTGAAAGAAGGCAACTTGTATTTCGTTATTTCGAGGAGGTCCGTTTTGAAACTAATTTTAACCTTTCATTTTTTTTTCTGGTTGTTGTTTGGAAAATCTATTGGGGAAATGCATTTGATTTCTTTGAATATGCCAGTTCTCTGCCAATATTCAAGTAAAATTAAATTTAATTACCTACTTTCAACGTTAGATTTTTCCTTGACTGTATAATTCGGGCTTGTTTATTTCAGGTGGTTTCGAAGGTGGGAGAGGTATGTTGGGATAGACGCTGGTGAAAATTTGATTGGGAACCAATCTTCTCATTCTCGCCATACGAATGGGGCTTCTTCCTCGGTGGCAGAAAGGCCCGGTCCTATAGATAACTCTGATATTGTTGAAAATGGAAGTGATTGCGATTGTAAGGAAAATGAGATACAGCTTCGGAGAATGTTGATGGAAGGGCAGGATTATGTTTTGGTACCACAAGGAGTCTGGGAAAAGCTTCATGAATGGTAATGCTTCACCTCTGGCTATTTTCACATTTATATCTACAATGTATATGGTACATGCTTTGGTCATGTTAATAGTTTATGGAGTTACCAAACTACTTGTGAAGATCTACTGATAAAGGTCTCTGAAAGAGTCCTTTTTGGTAGTAATAATTTTGGTGTTTATTCAAAGTTAATTGTGTACTTGTTTATGTTTATAAAATGGATAACCATACAAAGAAAAGTGTAGGCACATTTCTGCCATCATGATCAATTAATATTTCCTTCCTGGTTATAGCAGTATACTTGAGTGACTTGATTATATGTCATACACCTGAATGTACCATCTTTTCTGTACTTATTTGATAAAATATCTTTTACTTCTTTTTTTTTTCTGTTTTTAATATATCTTTCTATTTTTTTTAGGTATAAAGGAGGGCCAGCATTGCCGAGAAAGATGATTTTGCAGGGTGTTTATCATAGAAAGTTTGATGTGGAGGTTTACCCACTTTGTCTTAAGTTGATAGATTCCAGGGATGAAAGTCAGTCAATTATATGGTTAAGCAGAAAGGTATGGCTTTTGATATGCATGGGTTGAGGGTTTGTCCATTCTTTTGTTATATTGCTCATGCCAAATGGAAGATAATGGTGATAAAATTATTTTGTTAACACGGGCTTCTACTATTGATGTTTGTTCACTCTAAGTTTTTAAATGTAAGATGAAACTGGAAATCATTCCAATTCCAACCAATTGTTAAAGTTCTTTGGAATTGCTTTTTGGTTTCTAAAGTCTTATTTTCAGGTCTTTAGTGTCCTCGAAAACATGCATTTTGTTGTAGACCATGCATGTTCTAACTCCCCTTTTTCCTCACTTCTATTATTTTGGTTGGATGGCACATTTAGGCTTCTGTTGCTGAGCTTTTCCAGAAGGTCTGTGCTCTTAGAGGAATAGAGCAGGATAAGGTGAGCAAATCATTTTCTTTTAAGCATGTATTCTTTAATATAATTATTTGAGATGAAAATTTGTTTGCTTTAAGTTAAATTACGTATTTTGGTTCATTACATATTGCTAGGCTCACATTTGGGATTACTTCAACAAGAGAAAGCATGCCCAGTTGTTTACTTTAAACAGAAGCCTAGAGGAATCAAACTTGCAGATGGATCAAGATGTGAGTATCTTTTTGTTTGCCCCTTGCTGTTTCCATTTCTAATTGGTTTTGATTTACCTGCATGTTTGATGAAACTTTACAGATTCTTCTGGAGCCAGTTGATGGACATCATTCTTCAGGATTTGGCACGGATTCTACAGGAAATGAACTACCTCTGGTTTCCTTGGAACCTTCAAGATCATCCTTGACAATTGCTGGAGGGCCAACCTTGTCCAATGGTCACTCCTCAGGTTACAGATCAAATCTGTATCCAGGAAGTTCCTTAAGCTCAGGATTAGCAGATATGGATGATGGTTTTGATACCTATAACTCTGTTAAAAAAGGAGAGAAGGGGGGTTTGGCTGGGTTACAGAACTTAGGAAATACTTGTTTTATGAATAGTGCTCTTCAATGTTTAGTGCACACGCCCCCTCTTGTTGAGTATTTCTTGAAAGATTACAGTGATGAGATCAACACAAAAAATCCTTTGGGAATGCATGTAAGCTGTGTAGTTTACTGTGAATTACTTGTTTGTACAATTTTGACTCCTCTCCTTGAGCACCCCACAAAATCTCTGACATAAGTTGCGCTTGTGCAGGGGGAGCTTGCACTTGCATTTGGTGAATTGTTACGAAAATTATGGTCCTCAGGTCGAACTGCAATTGCTCCACGTGCATTTAAGGGAAAACTTGCTCGATTTGCACCACAGTTTAGTGGTTATAACCAGCATGATTCTCAAGTAAGTATTTTTTTATGTCTGAATACTCTGTTCTTTATGCAATACTGGCAATTGGGGTAACTTGTATAAATTAGTAGGGCAGTATTTTTTTCAGGGTATGTTTTCCATGACAATATTAAGTTGGAAAGAGTGAAGAATGTTAAAATTTTGAAAAGTAACAAATAGGATGCTTGGTTTGACTTATAGATACAATTTTGGTACTTTAAAATTACTCCTAAGAAGGCAAGTGCAGTTAGTGATTGTATGGTTGTTTAGCAAACTGTTGCATATTCTCCAAATTCTAGTGATGGTGCAATATGGAGGACGAGAGGTACACAGCTGTTATGATAGTGCAATGTATGTTTGAAGGATACTAAGCTTTAATCATGGACTTGTAATTTTTTATTTTAAGGCTTAGCATGGACCTTTTTCATTATTCTTTAAAAGCAACTTTAAGAATGGCTTACAATGTTGTTTAAATGGTTTCTATGGGTTATAACTTTTAAGGGGTGCATCTATGTTTTGATCATATTTATACTTTCTCTAATAATGGGGCGTCTTTCTTTAGGAACTTTTGGCTTTCTTACTGGACGGGCTGCATGAAGACTTGAATCGGGTCAAACAAAAACCTTATATTGAAATGAAGGATTCAGATGGTCATCCTGATGAGGAAGTTGCAGCTGAGTGTTGGAAAAATCACAAGGCCCGGAATGACTCTGTGATTGTGGATGTTTGCCAAGTGAGAAATTTTCTTATTTGCTTGCATGTTTTGATTTAGAGCTGCCTATGATAGTCATTGTTAAATTTAGAGTTAAGAGTGGTATTGGAATTTTATTACATGGGAAATACAATTACTCATCTAAGATTTGTTGTTAGTGCCATTCTAAATAGTTTCATGACCAATTATATTTTTTTTGAGCATAAATATAAGTGCCTTTTTGCATTTTTGTTATTATACAGCTTTTTCAATCTTTAAGATTTGGGCATTTCTCAGACTATAGGTGCTTAGTGCTTTTCTGGTTCCATGTTTAATATGTCCTATGCTTATGTACTTGTTTTCATTCATTTTGCATGTTAATAATGTGCAACTTAAAGTTTCTGAGCATGGAACTTAGGCTGATTATCCCCCATGTTACTAACAATCAGTATGTTGTTGATAATGTTCTTGCCTCTCAGGGTCAATATAAGTCAACACTGGTTTGCCCAGTTTGCAGCAAAATTTCAATTACTTTTGACCCTTTCATGTATCTATCATTGCCACTACCTTCAACTATCACGAGGGTAATGACAGTGACAGTGTTTTACAGTGATGGAAGTGGTCTTCCAATGCCATATACCGTCTCTGTGCTGAAAAATGGTTTCTGCAAAGACCTCCTTTTGGCATTAGGTAGTGCATGTTGCTTGCAGAGTGATGAGAGCCTTGTACTTGCTGAGGTAAACTTATCTTGAATAGATTGTTGATTTGTTTTTAGCTATTTAAGTTGTAGACTACCTAGATTGGCTGAAGTAGTAGAACTTCTATATCAGGTCTATGGACACAAGATTTACCGATATTTGGAGATGCCTTTGGAGCCACTGGCTTCGGTAAAGGATGATGAACATATTGTGGCCTTCCGATTTAAAAAAAAGGGGATGGGGAAAACTAAGTTAATAATTTTTCATCGATGGCAGGAAAAGTAAGTTTACTTCCTTTGTCTCTTTGCTCTCGGAATTTTCCCAAGCAAATCATATTGTTTCAATTGGATTTGCCATCTACAGACACTTTGAAATTTTGGAAAACTAAGGGTCATAGTTTCCTCTATCATTGCAATTGTCTTTTGATTTTTCTTTTCTTTTTTTTTTTTTTCCAAATAGCAAGCATCTTTGCCCCCACAGTTCATCCATTGATTGTGCACACCATGTGGCGCCTTCTTCTTCTTCACATTTTTTTCTTTGGTTAAGATTTTGAATCAATATATTGGGCTTTCCAGATCCACAACAGATTATCTTAAGAGTCGTACAGAGCTCTTCGGAACTCCACTGCTTACTTATTTGGGAGAAGACCAACCAAGTGGAGCTGATATTGAAACTGCTGTTTCTAAAGTACTGTCACCTTTCAGAAGAATATATTCTTCAGCTAAGGCTCATATTGGCAAGGAAAATGGCTTTATCTCGGATGGTCTTGATGAACAATGCAGCAGTTCTGATGCTCAGTCAGTTGAAGATGCAGAACTGGAGGGTACATCAAGCACAGACTTATCTCTTAAGCTCCTTTGGACTGATGATAGGGTGATGAACTTCAAGGCTTTTAAGAAGGATACCCTCTTTGAAGCTGGGAAAATCTTAAGGGTTGTGCTAGATTGGACCGACAAAGAGCAGGAGTTATATGATGCTAGCTACTTGAAGGACATCCCAGAGGTTTATAAAGCAGGGTTTGCAGCAAAAAAGACCCGGCAGGAAGCCATCTCTCTATCTTCATGTTTGGATGCTTTCTTGATAGAAGAACCTCTAGGGCCTGATGATATGTGGTAACTGTTTAAAACACATTTAAATGGATTTCAGATGATAAAGTTGCGGATTCTCACTTTTTTGTAAGCAGTATTGATGCATTGAATTATTAATGCAGGTATTGTCCTCGTTGCAAGGAACATAGACAAGCTATAAAGAAGCTAGACTTGTGGATGCTACCTGAGATTATTGTTTTTCACTTGAAACGCTTCACTTACGGCAGATACCTCAAGAACAAGATTGACACATTGGTGAATTTCCCAATTCACAATCTTGATTTGGGCAAATATGTCATGAACAAAGATGGGCAATGTTATGTATATGAGCTGTATGCCGTGAGCAACCATTATGGTGGTCTAGGTGGCGGCCACTACACTGCCTATGCTAAGGTAAAGTCTATCTCAACAACCATCTCCCATGGATTAGTACTTTTCTTATTAGAATTATGGCATTGGTCTATCTCAATAACCATCTCTGATGGATAATACGTTACAGTTGCTCATAATTTTGAACTTGCAACCATCTCCGGTACCATGGATGACTCCATGTTCTTTAGAATTGCCTATCATATGAGATACTGATCCAATTCATATCTAAGATGCTTTACTTTACCACTTCTGCAGTTGATTGATGAGAATAGATGGTATCATTTCGATGATAGTCATGTTTCTCCTGTCAACGAATCTGACATCAAGACCTCAGCTGCTTATCTGTTGTTCTATAAGAGAGTTAGAACTGAATCCAAGTTGGAGGCAGGAGAAGCATCGCATAGTCATTCCATCTCCTAAGGCCCTGACCCAGTGCATTTTGCGATGCTATTGCTTCTGGAGCTGCCTCCATTTGAGATTAGGCTGGGCTCATCTGGGACAGTCACCGTTATACTATGTGATGAACTGATCATCTAGTAGGCTGAGCAAGCTGAACAGGCCCACATGTTATAGAAGATGGATGACCCTAGCACCGGACCAACTCACATCGGAAGGGTGACACAACTCAAAAGGTGCGGACTAATATTAGTTCAATTATTTATTTAAAATTTTTTGAATGAAATTTTGAGCAGGGTACTAGGTTTGCTTATAGGTGCTTTGTATGTATTATGAGCAAATGATAGTAGCCAATAGCCATTTATCGTTACCTTTTTCAACAGAAGTGTCTGTCACCTGACTGTTATAGTGATCGATTGAATTCGAAGATGATATTATCTTTAATAAAGTTCTAAGTCATCTGACATCATTAATGGTTAGCAATGCATGTAAATCTTAAAAAGATTTTAGAATCGAGCGCTCACGGTAATATCTCTTCCCTTGGCTTTGCTCTTCCTTTACGCGAAAGCTTTCTGGGAATTGTCTTGTACAGGAATAAAAGATTCGAATGGGAGCCAAGTTGTCTGGAATCTTATTCTTAATGAACCTTTTAGCCATCAAGATTAAATCTCTACCAACTTTCATCCGAATTTTCAATGACAGAATAATACTACGGATGTATTATACTAAAAGATTGATCTGCGACCCAAGTGACTAAGACCGTTCATTTTTCTTCTCATTTCTTCTCCATCTACTACTGTTTCTTGTCTCTAATCTGTTCTAATGATAGGAATCAGTTGATTGGCTAAATCGATAATATAAAAAAAAATCTGAATAATAGTACAATCCTGGTCACTACAACCAGAAGGGAGATAAGCAGAAACAATAATGTAGCGAACTAACAATCATCATCTAAACTAGTATACAAGTGCGGTCCCTCTCTACCGAACTCTCTCAATCACCAAACCAAACACCCTGCAAGAAAGAAAAAAGTGAAAAAAGATCACACTTGAGTGCCCCAACTAACAAGATCAAAAGCAACCCAACCCAAATCATGTTGAAAATACCCACTCAGAGCTCACGCCACCCACCGTCTCCCAATTGCCTTAATTATAATGTTCATCAACCAGAAGGAAAAAGTTGACAGAGTAGGGCTCTCGTTGGAATTTTGCTATTCTGTTCTTTTGGGACGACACGACAGTCAAGGGTAAAAAGTTGATGATATTCCCTAAAACGCTGTTGGCGTAGAGGCAAAGAAACAGAATTTACCTTTCTCTAACAACGATGCTGCTTCTTTTATCCTCTTTATATCTCCCTCTCTATTCTCCACCATTGCTTTTCCTTATAAATCTGATAAAAGAGCTTTGAATTCGTTTCTACACCAACGTTTTAATCAACAATAATGACGCCAGCAGCACATGCCCGACGAAATGACATCCTTCCTGCCATCAACCAAATCGTTGAAAAACTATAGTGTCACGGTTTCTTAGTTTGTCATTATCAGAGCCAAACAGAATCCAATGAATAGTGTGCAATTTAAATTCCACAAATCTTATCAAGATAACGGAATATCCGCAACGATATGTGGGAATTTAACAGTAAAAGTGTGAACTTCAAACTTCACCAATAACTTACCGTTGCGGAAGAAATAGACAAATAACCGGCGGAAGAACTCGTCGGAGAAGATGGCGTCGTCACTGCATTCCCATCACTTCCACCGGCAGTCGTATTACTTCCGACGGCGGTGCTGGTGCTTATACCGAGAGCATAAGCCGGTGTTCCATCAGGCTTAAACAACCCGTAATTCCTCTCTGAAGTGGGACCTGGTTTCATATTCTCATTAAACAAAGCAAAAACATAAATATTAAGATCCGAATTCGGCCTCATTGGAGTCCCTGTATTTTTGGACATCAATTTAATCAAATTCCCATTGTATTTCTTTGCATTGTCGAGTGTAGCTCCAGCTTCATCTTCATCTCCCTTTGAAGGCCACCCTGTTTCCGATATATGAACTGGGAGTTTCTTGTAACCTAACGAAGCTAAAGCAGAGTAAACGGAGTCGATTTGGGCGTATAACATGTTGTCGTAATGTAAATTCGTCGCTGGATCGAAAACTCCTTGGTTTGGCTGAAAAAGAACAAAATCCAACGGAACACTCTTGGGATTTCCCTTATAAGCAAAGTACGGATACGCATTAATCAAAAAAGGAGATCCAGTTTTTTGATGAAAACTCAAAGTTTCGCTCAAACAATCGATCAGATCTTCACGGAATGCTCCAGCTGAAGGCGGATACGAGGTTTGGAGAATGGCTAAGGAATGTGCGGTCGTCACAGTCACTTGTTTGTCGAGTCCGAGGTTAACCAGCGCAGTATGGACGCTTTGCATTGCCGGAAGAAGGTTGTCCGAGAGAGAAGTGTCGTTGAAAGTGAGAACCTCGTTTCCGACGAAGATGCAGGTGATTTTTGTGGCTGGTAAGTGGGCTTGAACGTTTTGTTTGACCCAAGCTTGGGCTTTGCTCGGATCTTGCATCTTTTCCAAGTACTCGTTGCCTAAACCAACGATGAATTCCACGCCGGTGTTTGCAAATGCGCTAAGGACTTTTGGATCTGCATCGTAGAGTTTAACTTTGGTTGCTCCAATTGATTTTACTAGTGGCACTACGTCTTCTGGCGGTGGAAGATTGTCTGCTATTTGCCCATAGTTGATCCCCACTGAACTAACCATAATTGGAAACAAATAAGCTGCAATAACAACGAAAAAAAGACCAAAATTAGTAAATTCATTCATAACAATTCAATGCAAATAGATAAAACCAGAGTGAGTTACCCAGTACCTGAAATTGAAAGAATAATTGAAGCATAGCAAAAGAATCCAGGGAACTCCATGAGAACAGAGCAGCAGGTAAAGTGAGTGAGCTTGTAGGGGTTAAGATGGCTTAAAAGCACTAATTTTTAAGGCAACACAACTGTCAATGGACACGCAAAGTGCGTCGACAAAAGCGTTGAACAAAACAACCAAACAAGAATTTCTGAAGATATTATAGTCTTTTTCTTACGAGCTTAGAACGACAACTGTAACGGTACACTAAGTAAGTAACAAAGTTGATAAGAGTAGTAATGAGCGAGGGAGAGTCCTCACTCTCTCTCTCACACACAGAGACACAGTTGGGTCTGTCGACACGAAACCTTGAAATCAATGCGGGCTTAGCCTAGCAAAAGAAAAAACGTGAAAGAAAAGGTTAACTTAAGAGCGATAGCTTTCGAGTTAAAACTAAGGACGTCTTCTGTTTAGCTCCAGTTGTCAGAGTCTGCGCCGCGATTTGTAAGAGCTTGGTAATGACATAAATAGACGATTAGATTTTTAGAGGCGGCGATTATTATTGAGTGTTGATAAAGTATTTTTGACGACGGATTGTTTTTGTGGGCCAAAGGTTTCTTCTCCAACAAACTTCACATGGGTCAGACAGAGAGCCTGCCCTTTTTCATTTTTTACGCAAAATTCGATTACGGATTAGTAGCTGTAATATAGCATTTTATTGAGTGCGGTTGGCTTTCAGAGTGAAAGACGACAAAGAAACTAGCATTGGATACGTGGCATCCGTGCAAAGCAAAGTGGTGGGTCGCTTTCGGTGGCCCCACCTTAATTGTCCCTAATGGGCATGGGCTGATCTCAGCCGTTGTCTGAATGCGTACACCCCCACTGTTGTCTCCTTTAATTCACTTTTATTTTTCTAAAGTATTGTTTTTTAAGTAACTTTTTTTATTTGTTTTGTCTACGGGCCAGCTAAGGAAAGGGCCCAATCTTATTCCAAAGCAATCTGAAAAAGGGTTCGGTTGAAAGTAGGATGATAATCGAATTTAATTATTTGTGGATTATTGGAGTTGGATTCAGATTTGTTGAGTTTAATTCATTTATTTTTAAGTTAAATTCGAATCACTCTAATAATGAGCTAAGTCAAATTCAAATATTTTAATCTTTGACTCTAATGACTCGAGAATTCAGTGAACTTTTTTTAATATATATTTTTTATTATTAATTCACCATTTTACGATCATAATGTAAAATTAAAAAAAATGACAAATCAAACTTATTGAATCAAGTTCAACTTTACCAAATCAAAATTTCAGCTCGAACCTATTGAAAACTGCTTTTTGTTGATCTCCATGAAATCTTTTGCATTGTGAGCGTGTGGTACACTCTTTTTAATAAGTTTGTTAAATGTATAATTCATTATCAAAAAAAAGTTCATGAGTATAGTATTAAATTAACTCAAATCAAGTCGAGTTAATTAATTAAAATTTATAATAGGTATTTTATCATCTTTTCAATTAAATTAAAATTAGTGCATTCCTATAGTAACATGTATTAGATTATCTTTTCAATTAAATTAAATTTTAAAATAACAAATTTTTCATATTCAATTATTACTTTGCTACACATAGTAATAAATGATACTACTATGAACTACCATTGATAATACCATCTAGTCCCCATGTGGCCATTACCATCTTAAACTCATTTTAGCACTTATGGCTTCTACTGCTGTGCATTTTCTGCAAAGGATGTGGCATTGCAAACGCCATGAATAAAGGACAGCTATAACTCAAACTAAGCAGTGCACTTATTCAATATCAAGCTCATATGATGCAAGCATACACACAAGAAAGCCACCTTTATTGGAAGCATTGTCTTGAGAACATCAAAAACACCTGCTAGCTTCTATACTACATACAATCTCCTAGCTTTTCATCCTAAAATATAGCATTGACTGCAGAGCAGGAGAGTTTGTTTTCCACCGGCCATGCAAAATGGCCGTTGACGTTCGACAGTTGACAGGTAGTTGGTTGAACTAAGGGAAGAAGCTACTTAGTTTGGCGTTTGCTTGCTGATACTGAAGTCGTACTCAGGGGGTGGCTACATTTTCCTTGGCAAGAGGAGCAATCTCCTTTCCCTCAATACCAGGTTCACTGCCAGCGACTTCTAGGCTCAACAATATCTTCTCCCACAACTTTGATGGTCCCTGCATAAATCAGCAAATTCGCATTTAAATCCAAAGAACAGAGAAACATTTAATTCAAATTCGTTCTTTGTAAAGCTTGGAATTTAGTGCGCTCAACGAGGTACTAACCTTCCATGAAAGATCTTGTGCCATACAGTTCTGGATCATTTCTTTCAGGGCTTCAGTGCCATGTGTTGCTAGAGCTCTCTTGACAGCGCTTGCCACCTTATCTACATCACTTCTATCCACTGCATCACACTGCAAAAACATCCCATAGAGATGAATGATCTTCCCATGATTGGTAGAAGAGAAAAACATAAACAAGTCTTTCATTAGACTTCGCACCAAGAAAATCATTTTTACTACTTACATCAACATTGAAGGCTCCCATTTGGAACCCTGTGAATCCTTCCTTGACAGTGTCGACGAGTCCACCAGTAGAGGCAACTATTGGCACCTGTGGCTCAGACAAATAGTGTGTGAGGTTAATAGATTCAGTACCATGAGAGCGAGATTAAAATAACCTAGTGCTTATGTGAATTCATGAATTCAGAATCAGTTGGTATCGAATAAAGAATGGTCAAAAGCATTTACTGTTCCGTATCGCATAGCGTGCAGCTGAATGAGACCACATGGTTCAAATCTACTAGGGATCAAAATGTAATCAGCACCAGCAATAATCATATGAGCCAATGAGATATTGAATTTGGCTACTCCTCTAGCCTTGTCAGGATATTGGATCTCTAGCTGCTCAATCTGCTTCTCCATGGCCTTTTTGCCAGTTCCCTGAAAGAAAATAGATCCCATTATTAATACAATACTCATTGAAGCAACAGTGACAACCACAGAAGGGAGGATGCATTTTAAACTTTGGCACTAACAAGCACTACAATCTGACAATTTTCTCCAATGAATTCTGGAATAGCTGCTGCCAAAATGTCTGAACCTTTTTGCTCCTCTAGTCTACCAATGAAGCCAATCACTGGAATATCCCTGTCACAAGGCAACCCAACTTCTGCTTGAAGAGCTTCCTTTAATAATGGCTTTGCATCCATTACCTGCAATGGCACTTATTATAAAACACTTCTAAGAGCACAAAAAACCGAGAAATAGGAAGTTATAGAAAGCACTTACAGTTGTTGCATCATAATTGACACTGATGTATTTGTCAGTGGCAGGATTCCATTCTTGAACATCCATGCCATTCACAATGCCTGTGATGCCAGTTTTACGAATGATGTTATCAAGTTCAACACCTTTGTCTTCGCCAGATACAAGCTCCTTGGCATAGTATGGGCTTACAGTCAAGACTCTATCTGATTCCAAAATTCCAGCCTTCATCCAATTAATTTTCCTTCCCTTAACAGGCTTCTTGTGCCTGACAATCAAAACCATTTAAGTCATTGGCCAAAGAAAATAATTCATCAAAATAGTATCACGCATAGATTCCTAGTAACAAGAAAAAACATCAGCAGCACTAACGGTTTCATACCCATCAATGAAGTCAAACGAACTCTTGAACTGATCAGGCAAATTGAGAAGTGAGAAATCTGCAAAGGCAAATCTTCCCTGATAGGCTATGTTGTGGATGCAAAATGTTACCTGCCATATTTATCAAGCACAATGTGAGTTTCAATGTTCTGCACACCCAAATTAGCCAGAACACTATTCACTTGAACAAAAGGCCACCAAACATACCTTGGCATTCATGTATAAGCCCCTTGACTGGTACATGCATTCCAAATAGCATGGAAGAAGAGCAGTGTGCCAATCATTTGCAATAAAGACAACATCTTCTCCTGCAGAAGATGGTGAAGCACATTAGCCTAAATCATTTCATGAAAAGAGTTAAACTTTCTAGGTTAGGACTAAAGAGGAGTTGTTCATACCATATGGTCCTGAGAAAGATTTGCTGCTATTTAAATTCAGAACCCTGGGTGCCTCCAAAGCAGCCTGCAAATAAAGGTTATACTAAATTAAATTGACTTATATAATGGGGACATAGAAGTGCAACTTTGAGTTTGATAAACTGCAAGGACATAATTAGAAATCATGAACCATCAGTAAGAAGGACATTAACATGTACTTGGACTGTTTTTCACAGTTTATGAACCCAAGTAAAATTTCAGTTACCATAGTTATTGTCCAACAAGGAACAGTACAATTTGTACAGCAGTACTATCTGATTTGCCTTTAGTTTATATGCATAAAACATCTAATACTTGATGCCCTTTGGAAGTCCAACACAAGAAGACAAACCAAAAAGTTTATGAGCTTGATTCTGTTTACAGTTACACAGCTGAACATCAAAGCTTTAACTGACAGCCCACTGGCCCAAAAAAGAAAAACACACAGGATGTGATAAACTATGGTTCAACATTGTATAATTCTTGCTGCTAAAGAAGAATTCTGTTTGGTTTAATAGTCAAGTATACCCTAAACCTCTTGCACAAAATGAAAATATACCCTCTACCTTTTGCACAAAATGTAATTAAGTCCAATTTAGTTATAAATTTTTACAACAAAATAAAAAAGATGAAGGCTTATCGACCTTAACCTCTTATTTATTTTACTTAATTACACTATTTTAAAAGGTTAAGGGCTTATTTATAGTAAAATAAAATTTTATCGACTTTTACAATATTTAATGATGGAGGGCTTATATCCATTTTATGCAAAAAGTTGAGAGTATATTTGACTATTAAGTCATTCTGTTTTATCATACCATTATCACCTAACCTTTTATACGAGCCAGCTCTGCGGCTTTTAATTATTTCTGTGAAGATGTTATGGGAAAGAAACAGGTCAGTATGATCACTGAATTCTCTGAAAAAAACCAGGTTCCCTGCTTTCAATTATTTTCATCATATGACCATAATTTGGAAGAGATGATATCATAGTCGGACTCAGAACCAGTACAATTTTACCTGGCATAACAAGCAGAACCGCAGTTGATTGTCTTTGTAGTCCACACCAGCCCTGGGGCCATAGATTTTTGATTCCGTTTTGCCCCATACCTGAATCATCAGAAAATAAGGAAATAGAAGAATAAAACAAAACAGGTAATGAAAACAGAATTGATTGAATCATTTATAAATGAACACTAAATCAAGGAAATGGCAATTCCAAACCCTCTCAAGGAACAAGGGATGATCAACAAAGACACGATCAACACCACGTTTGTAGCAGTGGAAGAACCGAACAGTCTCAGTTTTTTCCCCGACCTTAAGCTGCATAGTAGGAGCTGATCTTTCAGAATAATAGAAACAGAACTTACTTAAATTGAATTTGAAGTATAAAAAGAAGAAAATATGATTTCTCCGGAGTATAACAGGATGAGAAACCAGCTTACCTCGACTAATACACTGGTGTCCCATGCATCCTTGTACTGATCATAGCGAGGAGACACTGTCATAACACGGTGTCCATTGGCCTATTTCAACGTTAAGCAATAGTGCTAAGTATATCATACTTCAGTAGCAAAATTAGGCCAATTTTATATATGGATAGATAGAAAAAGAACCGGTATGATTCAATGCACTATTGCTCATAAATCTCGACTTACAGCCATTGCAGGAGGAAGTCCACCAAGGACATCACCAAGTCCACCAGTTTTGCTCCATGGAGCAACCTCGGCACCCACAAAGACTAGGTTCATCCCTGTTCCGCAAATAATTTTCCCGGAGGGCTTGTCATTTGCAGTGACGTCTCCCTCTTTCAGAGCTTTCCTGGCCTCAGCCTTTGCATTGGTTCTAATCTGCAGTCTATCTACCTTGTTCAAACACCTCAAACCGTTGTGAGTCATGGCTTGATTCCTCATGCCAATCTGCGCCAGATTGGCCTTAGTTTCGGCTCCAGGGCTGTTGACATGTGAACTTCTTGAAATAAAGTGGGAGGCTGTCACTGTAGCCATTGCTGGGATACTTCCAATACTTCCAATCCAAGCACTAAGAAAGCTGAGACCAGAAAGAAAAAG
The DNA here is from genome assembly GCA_031772115.1 of Heritiera littoralis. Taxonomy (NCBI): domain Eukaryota; kingdom Viridiplantae; phylum Streptophyta; class Magnoliopsida; order Malvales; family Malvaceae; genus Heritiera; species Heritiera littoralis. The sequence goes on from JAPDPK010000056.1 coordinate 415,989, forward strand.
AGAATGAACTGAACAATTCATCCCAAGTCCAAAAAAACATTTAACAAAAGAAAAAACAAACATTTTAATTTTTACAACAACTCACGATGATCAAAGAAACAGAAAATTCAGTGAATAAATCTCTCAGAATCAATTAGCAAATCTGTGCATGGAAAGCAAGCTAGCCAGACTCACCAGTACTTCAAGAATACCAGATCCTTTTTTTAATGTACTTCGTCGAGTTTGGTTAGGAACTTGGGACTGGGGAGTTGTTGAAGTGGTCACTTAATTTCGCCGAGGATCAGCCGATTTGTACTGATTGCATCGCTGACCGTGCCATAATACGTGGCATTACGAGAACGGCTGAGTCACCTTCTACTGTCTAAGCGTCTCAACAGCAGCTTCCCACGTATAAAGTGGGAATGCAATATTCCGGAAATTAGCGGTCATTTTTCGGTCTTAGAAATATGAGGGTTTTTTTTTTGGCTGAACGTTCAATTCGGTATTTAACGTTTTTGAGAATTTTTAATTCAAGATATAAATTTTTATTTTATCCAATTTAAAATAAAACGTTTTCGATTTTACTCAATATAAATTTTTTTAACGTGTGTGAGTTACACTCTCTATTAAAGAGAGTAGGTGACAATAAAAAGACGATTGTGCCACGTGTCGGACTAATATGTTGTCACATGTCAACGTATTTTTTATTTATTAAAAGAAAAATAAGTATAAGCATAATGTCACGTGTCCCAATAATATACTGCCACGTGTCCATTACTGTCACGTGTTCCACTAACACGCTGTCACATGTCAATTGTACCACGTGTCGAATTAATATTCTGCTAGGTGTTCACGTATTTTTTACTTATTAAAAGAAAAATAAGTATAAGTATATTGTCACGTGTCTCAATAACATACTGCCACGTGTCTTACTAATATCTGTCACTTGTTGGACTGATATGCTACCACATGTTCACGTATTTTTTACCTAATAAAAGAAAAATAAATAATTATACTGTCACGTGTCCCACTAATATACTATCACGTGTCTTTTATTAAACGTTGTTATTATTTTAACGGTGCGTGTAGCTCAATTTCGTTGAAAAATTTTACATTGAGCAAAATCAAAAATATTTTATCTGAATTAAGCAAAATAAAAATTAATATCTTAAATTTTTTTTTTGGGTTTAAAAAGATATTTTTCTTTCTCTTTGATTCGGTTCATGTTGAACAGAGGAATATGGTACAAGTGGAGGGAAAACGACACAAACGACACCGCAGATGATAATCTAGTACTGGCGGTGGCGGGCTCCAACAAACGTCTGTTTCTTCGTGAAAGACTTGAATGTTGCTTTCTCTGATATTACAATTTTAGTACTTAAAAATAATTAATAATTTAATTAATAATTGACGGTGTAGAAGCCATGGAATGCTGTATTGCTGCGCTACTACTGTTGGCATTGGAGCCAGCAGGCTGCATGTGGATGTGGTTGCTTAAATTTTTCTTTTGTAATAATTGGGTAGTTCTCAATGTTGATGATTTATTCAGCAATTGCATGTCAGGTGGAAAATATTTGAGAAGTCTTGGCCTTTTCCCAAGACAAGTTGGAATTTTGATGTTCTTAATCTTTTGTAGATTTCATAATTATGACCCAATAACTAAAATGATATTAAAATATAAAAATAATAAAAATTAAAATTTTAACCAAAGTTATTTACAAATTTGATAAAAGATAAAAAAATTATTTTATATTTAATGTATCAACAAAAATTGAAATATAATAATTTTCATGTTGCTAAGGTAATCACGTACACAATTTTGGTACATTAGTGAAAATCTCATAATCAATTATGACACTTTTTTTTTGAGAGAATCAATTATGACACTTAAATCTCATATAAAATAAAAGATTACCACTAGTACGTATTTGAAATTAATTATAGAATTGCCGATGAAATTTGGATTTAGTGGTTGAAATTTTGAGATTGAGGTCTCAAATTCAAATCTCATAAAATGTTTGTTTATGATTGTAATTTCTCATCATAGTTATTAGATCAATATATATATCATGAATTGGAATTTTATTTTTAAAAATTGAGTATTGAGTATCATATAGTATTGTAAGATATGGTAAATAATTTTAAAATTATTTATAAATAATACATACACATCCTATACTTGATAACAGGATTAAGTGGGTATGTGCTAAATTAAGAAATATAATTGTTTTCAAACAATTAACATTCTCATCAATGGTATATATTTTTAGGATGGATTATTATTTCATTCACCGTCGGCGGAATTAAAAAGCTCCATAAACGGATCTCTTTACATGCCATGTGTAATGAGTGAAAATTATTAAAAGGACACATAACATGTAAAGAGACTCGCTTGTGGAAATTTTTTAATTCCCCAAGCAGGGGATGAAATAAGAATCCTTTTAGGATTAACATTCTCATAATCTTAATACTGCTTGTAAAGTCAAAAAACTCTACTAATGATGTACGGAATATTAATCCCAAAAATATATAGCATTGATGAGAATGTTAATGTGAATCCCTAATTTTTTGTAAAATTCCCCTTATTTGTATAGTATTTCAATTTAAAAGAATTAAATAAATATGAAATTATAATGTATGAGTGACATATGAGACATGGATGGAATAAAAGCAATAGATGGTCAAATGGTCAAAGGTCAATGGTTGAGGTGTGAAAAGGGATAGGGATGCATTAAATGAGAAGAACCTTGTCATCATCTTCTCCCTCCTAAGGCCGACAGCCATCTTGCTCCTTCTCTCAAGTCTCCAAGTTTCCATTTCACTCACCTAGACAAACACACATATTCTGTCATCAAATCGTTAAGCTTACTTAACGAAAATTTCTCCTCATCACTAGCTCTAGCTATATGTGTAATATGAAAGATTGAATCAAAGGAATTGAGGAGATCTAATTTGCTGTTATTTTGGTGATTAACGAAGGTAAGAGAAGAAGTAATTCCATTTGATTTTGTCCATAGTTTGGAGTTGTGTAAAGTTGATATAGCATATTTATAGAGGTTTCTTAAAGGTTTGAAATCGTTATGATATTTATAGCTTTGAAGAATCGAAAGGAAAAGTGTTAAGGTGCAACCAAGTGATTGCGTTTTTAGTGGTAATTGAGGTAAGGAATATGTGTCACGAACGTAGGGTGGCTATGTATGTTTTTAATTGCATGATTTGGAATGAATTAAAGGCTGTTTTAAGTGCAGGGGGTTTGAAAATCTCGGTTTACTACTAGTTATGATTTGGCTAGGGATAGCCGACTGCCTAGAGACAACTGAAACATGAATTTTTTCGAAACCGACTCAAACCAGTCGACTGCCTTGTATAGCAATCGACTGCTATTTTCCAGGAAGCACTCTGTTTCGTACTAGTCGACTGCTTTTCCTAAAAAAATATTCTGTTTCAAAACCAACCGACTGCCTATGGAACCAGTCGACTGCCTTGTTTTTCAGAAGCATTCTGTTTGCGAAACCAGTCAACTGCATTTTCTCGAAAAACTTTCTGTTTGCGAACCAGTTGACTGCCCTATTAGACCAGTCAACTGTCCTATTAGACTAGCCGACTGCCCTATTTGTTTTTGAAATATGAAATATTTGAAGTTTCAAAAGAAAAGAAATTCAATAAAGCGATAATTGGCCTAGCAGCCGACTGCCCTAAATACCAGCTGACTACCCTAAATACCAATCGGCTGCCCTGTTTGAAAAGAAGGTTTTTAAAGCCTATTTGATATGAGTATATTTGTATTACCAAAAAGCTATATGACAAATGTTTTGGAAATCGTGGATTCCTTTGGTGATCATGCATATTATGTGTATTTGTATTTGTACTTGACTGAGGAACCCTAGTCCGGTCCTTAGTGCCATAAATGTCACCTGACTAGTGTTCACTGTGATCTATAGACTATGGTCATATGTCGCTTATTTGTATTTGACTATAGGGAGGATCCTTGGCTCATACGTGGGTATGCACTTATTTGACATCTCTTACGGGAATATCCCTTACGGGATATATGTGTGGTATCCCTTATGAGATTTATTTGGTGCATGATTCTATTGGAAGTTATTGTCTCCCATCTATTTGAAGTTATTGTATATGTGATTTCACGTGATTTGAGATACGTGAAAGTATTTGAATATTTGCATATGTGATTTCAAGTGAATTGAGTTATTTGAAAGTATTTGAATTAATTGATTTTATGTGTATATGTTTTTTGAAGAAAGTATATGATATATGTTTTATAATAGCTTTTACATGACATTATAGAGCCAAGCAGGAAACCTCCATATAGTGGCATAGTACGCTTTTTTACATATATTTCTTACTGAGCGTAAACTCACTCCTTTATAACATTTTTTCATCCAGATTACTTGAGGTGTGTCGTAACGGCTTCGCGCTCGACGGATTTTCGGAAAAAGCACGTTTAGAAAACAAAAGTGGGGTCGCCACCAATCTTTTTTATTAGGTGTGATTGGCCACCTGAAAACATTTATCTTTTCAACAAAATCTCAAAATTAATTAAGTTTTATTAAAAAGATAACCTTTTGGTCTGCGAAACAAAAATTGGGTTCGGGGGTACGGTTACGCGTGGGGAAGGATTAGCACCCCCACGACGCCCGTTAAAAAACGGTACCATAATAATCATGTGTTATCCTTTTTGTTTTAATAAAATGATCTTAATTTAATATTTAAAATTAATTCCTTTTTAATTCCGACCTTTTATTCAAAATCATTATTTATTTGCAAATTCATTTTATTTTACTTTATTTTTCGAAAGTAAATGTGAACTTTTTTGTATTGAATAATTAAATCAAATACTCCAATACTTTTGGCAGCATTTGAAATAATTTTCCTCACCTAGAGATTTCTTAAGAATCACTACTTGTGACTTCTACAGAATCTCATCCTCGGAAAATTCGCACTTGCTTCGAAAATTAAATGGATGCACATGATGTAAACAGATAGAATATGATGCAAATGAATTTTTATTTTCAAATTTCATTATTTATTTGTTTATTTATTTATATTTCTTTGTTTTTTTTAAAAAACTTATTCATTTTCTTTTTTTATAAAAATTTAAATTATTGAAAAATTGTATTAAATGTTCCAATACTTTTGGCAACATTTAGTACGACTCTTCTCACCTAGGGATCAGCTAGGAATCACTACTTGTGACTTCCATAACATCCCATCATCGGACCTCATTTTAATTTAATTTAAATTTTCTTATTAATTTTAAAAGAACTTATTTATTTTCATTTTTATAAAAATAAAAATTATTGAAAAACCATACTAAATATTCCTTATTACAAAATACATCGTTATTCATTTTTTAAAATAAACGTGAATTTGGATATTGAAAAATTAAATCGAATATCCCAATACTTTTGGCGACGTTCGATAAATTCCTCTCACCTAGAGATATTCGAAGAATCACTACTTGTGACTTCTACGATATCTCATCATCGGAATTCATGCTTACTTTATTCATTTATTTTATTATTCTTCATTTATTATTATTGTTTTTTCCTTAACCCACATTTCATTTATCTAATAAAATTTAATTTCCATTTTATATAATTTATCCATATACATTTTTATATATTTATTTATAATATATTCATATGCCATACATTTTATATATTTATATGTATATATTTTACCCATTTATTAACATACATTTTAAACCATATATTTATACATATTTTTTTTTTATATTTATTAATATATGTATTTTATGAGATCTATATACTTTAAAACTATTTACTTTACATATTTTATATTAATTTGTCTTTTCTTTTAAAACCATGTATTCATTTTATTTTATTTTCATACTATTTATTTATTTTTTACTTTATTATATTTTCTGTTTTATATTTATTATTATTATTTTTAATTTGAAATTTTTTTTTTGCCATAATTAACAAATAGACATATAAATAAAAGTAAAAACAAAGAAAAGAAAAGAAAAATACCCAACGGACCCGGGTCGCGGCCGGGTCGGGAGCCGGGTCGGGATGGAGCGCGGGTCGCGGGTGGAGCGCGGGTCGGTACGCGGGTCGCGCGGATCTCGGGTCGGGTCGCGGGTCGGCGCGCGGGTCAGGGGCTCAAAACGCACCGTTTTGGTGCTCTATAAAAGCCCCAATTTTTTGTTTTTCCTCATTTTCACCGGCTTCCCCAAAAAAAACTCCCAAATCTCCCAAAAAAATCCTCTCAACCCCGAGCCTTGCCGGGTGACTTCCGCCGTGCCGGTCGCCGTGCGCCGCCGTGCGCCGGTCACCGGTGGTCTCCCCGAGGGTCAAAAAATGCTCTACTCTTCCTCCCCTACTCCGATTCGACCTCCGATTACCTTACAAACGACCCTAACCTCACGAATCTAGCCCTCCGAAAACAACTTCCCTTTTTCCTTTTTTTTTCGTTTTTTGTTGTTGATGGTTTTGGAGCTAGTTGTTGTGCCTTGCTTGTTTGCCTTTCTTTTTTTGCAGGTACTATGGAGGCCTTAGATGTCAGATCTGGGGTCTGGGGGTTCTCGGGTTCTAAGGTTCTCCAGATCTGGGTTAGGGTTTTCCAGATCTGGGTTAGGGGGCTTGTTTTGACTTGGGTGGTGGTGTTTAGGGGCTTCGGTGGTGATGTGGTTGGTGGTGATGTTGGTGAGTTGTGATGAGGGTGGTTGTAATCAAGAGTGGTTCGGTGATGGTGGTGAAGGGTTGAGGGTTTCGGTTCTCTCCTCTCTGTCCGTAGAAAAAATCCGAGATCTCTGCTTGGGGTCTTTTTAAACAACGTTGAAGCTCCCCCTAGCCTTTCAGAATCACCGAATCGGTAGGTTTCTGTTGGCGGGATTCACGGGATGGGGTTCCTGGATCTTGGTTTGGGGATGAGACGCCGGCGGCTAAGGCAGGCACCGGCAGATCTGGGATTTGGTATCCGAAGCATTTAATGCTTCTGTGACAACGGGACTGATAATAATAATAATAATAATAATAATAATAATAATCATAATAATAATAATAATAATAATAATAATAATACTGATATTAGAAGAGATAATAGTAATAAAACTAATAATAATAGTAATATGGATAATAACAAAATAAATAAGAAAAATGAAAATGAAAATAAAAAAAAAATAATAATAATAATAATAATAATAAAAACAAGAATAAAAATAAAAATAATAATAATAAAATTTGTCAAAATAATTTGTAAAATCCGGACAAAATTAGGTGTCTACAGCTGCCCCTCTTTGCTCATTGCTGAGAATCAGGAATAGAGTAAAGACAATAGACAATAATTTTGTCCGACTCAAAACTCTTTTTTTTTTTTTTAAAAGGCTCTTCTTGCAACAGAGGCAACGAAACTTTAAAATTTTTTGTTTTTTGAAATGTGCTCCTCTTACAGCAGAGGCAATCAGACTTTAAAATTCTATTTTGAGAAAGCTCCTCTTGCAGCAGAGGCGATGAAACTTTAGATTTTTTTCTTGAAAATGCGCTCCTCTTACAGCAGAGGCAATCAGACTTTAAAATTCTATTTTGAGAAAGCTCCTCTTGCAGCAGAGGCGATGAAACTTTAGATTTTTTTCTTGAAAATGCGCTCCTCTTACAGCAGAGGCAATCAGACTTTAAAATTCTATTTTGAGAGAGCTCCTCTTGCAGCAGAGGCGATGGAACTTTAAAGTTCTTTCTTGAAAATGCGCTCCTCTTACAGCAGAGGCAATCAGACTTTAAAATTCTATTTTGAGAAAGCTCCTCTTGCAGCAGAGGCGATGGAACTTTAAAGTAATAGTAGTTTTTTTTTTTTGTTTTTTTGTTTTTCTTCTCTCTTTTTTTTTGCATTTTTTTATTTATTTTTTTTATTTTTGAATTTCTTTTTCTTCCTTTCTTTTTCCTTTTTTTTTGTTTTTTTGTTTTTTTTTAATATATATACACATAAATATATACATACTTAACAATATTTCTCTTACTAAAAGCTCTTCACTTTAGCATCAATCAATGATTTTAAGATTGCATCCAAAGAATTTCGAAACCATACTCGAATAACTTAGAATTTGTACCTGAAAGATTTGAGATTTGTGTCCGGAGGACTTAAAATTTTGCCCGGAGGACTTGGGATTGTTGCCCGGAGGCCTTACAATTGTGCCCGGAGGCCTTACAATTTTGTGCCCGGAGGTCTTACAATTTTGTGCCCAGAGGACTTGAAATTTATGCCCGGAGGTCTTACAATTTTGTGCCCGGAGGACTTGAAATTTATGCCCGGAGGTCTTACAATTTTGTGCCCGGAGGACTTGAAATTTATGCCCGGAGGTCTTAAATTTGTGCCCAGAGGTCTTAGATTTGATGCCCGGAGGTCTTAAATTTGAAATTTGTGCCCGGAGGACTTGAAATTTTATGCCCGGAGGTCTTATATTTGTGCCCGGAGGACTTGGAATTTATGCCCGGAGGTCTTATATTTGTGCCCGGAGGACTTGAAATTTTATGCCCGGAGGTCTTATATTTGTGCCCGGAGGACTTGGAATTTATGCCCGGAGGTCTTATATTTGTGCCCGGAGGACTTGAGACTTGTGCCCGGAGGACTTGAAATTTATGCCCGGAGGACTTGGAATTTATGCCCGGAGGTCTTGAGACTTGTGCCCGGAGGACTTGAAATTTATGCCCGGAGGTCTTATAATTGTGCCCGGAGGACTTGAAATTTATGTCCGGAGGTCTTATATTTGTGCCCGGAGGACTTGGAATTTATGCCCGGAGGTCTTATATTTGTGCCCGGAGGACTTGGAATTTAGACTTGAAATTTTTGAAAATCTTTCTTCAACCCTAATTAAACATAGCACTAATCAAACTGGATTTGAAAATTTCTTTATCATGAATAAACTTGACTTTTTGTTTTGAAGAAAGGTTGTACAACCTTCAAAATTTTGATCAGATGTTGTTGAGCCTTTAGCTTGAGAAACATGTTTTAATCTCAAAATTTTGCACAAAACTTTCAATGCTGATGCTGTATGATACTGTGCATGTATGCATGTATGCATGGCACTCAACCCTGTACGTTCTCTAACTTTGAAACTCTATCTTGTCAAAAAGGAACATCATTTATCTTTGTATTTTCTTTGCCCCGACATGATCATGAAAGCTCTTTTCTATTTCCCATTTGTGCAGAGTTCTTGTACCTCATCATAGCCTATTGACACAAAGTGCTAAAAATTTTCCACATAACTATTTTCCAGGGGGAATGAGTCCAAATTTCACAAATGATACTTGATCCTTTCGAAAAATTAGTGATTACTTTTCAAAACGAGTGACATGAATCCTGTTCGGATCTTTTCAACTAGACAATTGAAAGTTCGGTGCACTAGGATGTTCTGTTTGGGGAACATTTTGCCACTTATCCAAAAAACAATGGTTCTTTACTTAGCTTAAAATAGTTTTCTCAAAATACCATCACTTTTTCTCTCTCCTTGTTTGTTTTTTTTTTTCTTTTTGACAAAATTTTAAACAAGAAATTTACAACTTGGTTTGACAATCTCTTAAATTCTCGAATAATGGCGTTCCACTAATGCCGAGATGAGGTACGAATGACTGAGGTTTTTTCTGTTTTTAGGAAGAGTATGTACAAGAAGAAAGGTTTTTAAAAAATGTCAGGCAATCAAGTGACATCGGAATCTTTGGATATCTCGAGGATTTCTCATGGACTATTGGTTCTTTTTCCATGTTTTCAATCCGTGTCACTGCTTGGTTTGTTGCTCTGAAAGTTCATTGTTCACTCTAGACTGCCCTTTTTGGGTTTTCACCCTAAAGCTGCGCTCCTTCTTTTGTTTTCTTTTCTCTATATTTTTTTTTTGATTGATTGCTTTACCATGCATTCAAGAATTCAAATTTCATTCAAACCAGAGAATGGCGAGAATCTTCCAAAGAAGAGCTCTTCGATACAAGCATCCATACTTGATCAAAATGGACTTTTAAGCACGTAATGTAGGCTATGGTTCGGGGTTCTGAAAGAATAGATAAGCCGGCCCAAAATGTGTTTGAAGGTGATCAATCCAAGGATCATTTCTTCTCATGTAGACATCTATCATTTACATGCTTCGAAGCACCTTTTCTTTTTACACTTTTCTAGGTATTTCTTCTTTTTCTCTTTTCTCCTCTCTCTCTCTCTTTTTTTTTTTAAAAACACCTTTCTTTGTGTATCTTCACATGTATCCTTTCTTCTTTTTTCATTGATTCATATCTAAGATTTCAAAAACATAGTAACTCTTATTTGATCGAAAACTGGTGCTTAATCATTTATTTTCTTCGAAAAGATGCTTTCTGCACATGCCCCCCAGTGTGGAGGGTGATCCTTGGAGGAGGTTTATTATGAAAGAAATTATCAGGCTCAAAAGGGGCAGCAAAAGGATAATGCTTGTATTTGTGAATGGGATGTGAAAGATGGCCATTTATCATCTCAAATTAAGATGCTTATATTGAAAAGCAATTCTTAGGACAAGTTCTTCTTTTGGCTTTGAAATCACCTGAATATCATGTTTGCATGATGTCACGATCAATTTCATTTTTTCTTCTTCTTCTTCTTTTTTTTTTCTTTCTTTTCTCTTTCTTTTTTTTTTCTTTTTTTTTCTTTTTTTTTTTTTGATTTTCTTATAATGTACCACTTTAATTTAACAGAGCTTGACTTTACACACCACATCGTCACTCAAGGAAAAAAGATGATGCGTAACTCGAGGTATTGTGCAGATGGACCTTGATGGAAAAATCCTTAACTTTGGGTTTTTTTTTTTATCTTGCCCCAAAACATGGGCAAAAGGCATCTAGGGAATACAGGATTGAAGAATTTGGGATTTGTGCAAGAATCTAGGTGGAAAGCTGTTTCAAAATGATCTCGGCAAACATTCGACCGCCATTGTCCAGAATCCTTGAGATTGTCATTGATTTCCCAAAAAATTAAAAAGTTTTGCAAATCGAACATTTCTTTGAAAATCAATTAATAATAAAGCCCCATCATGGTCAAAGCGAAAACAAAATCAAACTTTCAAAAATTTATGCCCCAATTTAGCTTTTTGGCTCTCGACTGACTTAGATTTTATTGAGATGTAATCCTAGAATGATTCAATACATTCATCTTTGACAGTAATCACCAATTTTCTTGGAATCATTTTTATCATTAACGTGAAGAAAAGAGACATTCTTGTCTCATGCCACTGGAAAATAAATTATGCAAAAAGTTGTGCTCATACAATTGTCACCTAGGCCAGTGGAAATGACAAGCATTTTTCAACAAAATACAAACTCTTAAATCTTGACATTTCAGTTTCTTCCAATCTAGTTTCTCATCATGACCTAACTTTGCATCAAAGTGGACTTCCACTGATCCATAAGTTCTTGAGTCAAGATTCCCCCATTGATAAGCTCTTCAACCCTTTCCTTCAATTGCCTGCATTTTTCTGTTGAATGCCCGATTACCCTCATGTGATAGTCACATCTACTATTCGGATCATAATTCTTGGACCATGGGTTTGGGGCTGTTCTCAAAGAAACAGGGGTCAAATATTGGTTTTTCACTAGAAAAGGCAAGAGATCGGAAATTGAGATGGGAATTTTTCCTTGGTTGCTTCTCGATCTTTTTCTGTTGTTTATTGGTTGTTGGACAGGTTGAGCTCTGGGATTAGTCACAAAAGTAGGTGAGTGAGCAATTACTGGGGAGTAAGAGTTTGCTTGGATTTCTGGTTGTGGGATTGGTGAATAAAGATATGGATCGCAAGAAACATTGCTCCAGGTTGGATGGTATGATGGGTACAGCAAATAGGGATGAGGTGGAATGGAATTTCTGGGAAATTGCCCCTCAAACATCGCTGCTTGTACTTCTTCTTCCATTCTTTCTGACTTGTTATCAGCAATGTCGTCTATCTTGATCTTGCCCCTCTTAACTGCATTCTCAATCATCTCTCCGGAGGCTACCATGTCAGCAAAATTCTTAGTAACACTCCCAATCATCCTATCATAATATGGTGCCTGAAGGGTGCTAAGAAACAGCGCTGCAGTCTCTTTTTCAGTGAGGGGAGGCCGGACTTGAGTGGCAACATTCTTCCATCTCTGGGCATATTCTCTAAAGCCTTCAGTAGCTTTCTTCTCCATGGTTTGCAAAGATAAACGATCTGGGGCCAGATACACAATATGCTTATATTGGGTAACGAATGCCCTTGCCAAATCTTCCCATGAGTGAACATCGCCCCTACCCAATTGCGTATACCACCTAGCAGCAGGTCCTTTGAGGCTATCTTGGAAAACATGGATCAATAGTTTGTCATCATGCACATGTGCTGCCATCTTTCTACAGTACATAGTGATATGGGCTTTCGGACATGTAGTCCCATCGTACTTTTCAAATTTTGGGGCTTTGAACTTTAAAGGAATGACCACACCAGGTACTAGAGATAATCTAGTTGCATCCAAAGATCCATGAAAATCGATTCCTTCAACAATTCGAAGCCTTTCTTCTATAAGCTCTATCTTTTGTCGGGAACATGAGCCTTCTTTCACTTGTGGTATCCCTTGCTCTCTGTGACTATCGAAATTGGCAATATGAGTTGGTTCGAGGGGGTTTATTGTAGGAGTTGCATGCACTTGAAACCAACTAGGGTCGACTGAAGATGGCACATAATCTTTGGTGGGCATTGCTTGTGGCTCCTGAGATGTTTGGGTTTCTCGTGAGCCACTGTTAATTGGGCAAAAAGAATCTTCAGCATTTCGCAACTGATGCCCCTCTTGAGTAGCTAGTCCTCCCCTTTTTCCATCGTTCGACTTTTCCAATAAACCTGCCATTTGTGATAATTGTTCTCTTATCTCTTGCTGTGCTTTTTCCATCCTTTCCATTCGAATCATTTCTGTCTCTTCCATGGTCCAAAACTATCTTCAAAGCTTTTCGATGTTCAAGCCACTTGACACCTAATCCAACATAACCCTCGATTAAATGTCATGCTTGCCATGCAAATATGAAACTTTTATTGTATGGAAATTTAAAAAAAGAACAAAATTTAAATATTGTTATTATTTCATAGTATCACAAGTTGTATATCGAAAGGAAAAAGGAAGAGAAATAAATTCAAAATTGTCATTTGACCATTCATTTGTTTTTATCATCTGTTTTTTTTGTTTTTTTTTTTTTTTATTTAGGAAACAGTTATTGTTAGCCGTATTATTTTCTGACAAAATCATATTATGCATATATGAATGAAGTGAATGCAAACTTAAATATAATCTTGTAACATTCATATCCATAACGGAATTGTTTACAAAATTCAAAAGTTCCTTACTACACTCCCTACTATTCTAACGCCCCTTACTTTGAAAGTCTTTCAAAAAGAAATTTCACAACAACAGCTGCTTTTTCATCCTCTAAACTCTAATCCAGCATGGCAAATTCCTGGCTGACCACTTCTCCTATATCGAGCAATTTTGCGTCAATCAATCCCTTCACCTTATACTTGAAAGCCTTACAATCTTCGATGGAATGCCCAATATTTCCTGCGTGGTACTCACATCTTGCATTTGCATTGTACCATATTGGGTACGGAGGCTCCAAGGGTTTTAAGAATACAGGAGCAACAAGATGCCTTTCAAACAGATAGGGGAAAAGTTTGCCATATGTTATGGGTAAAGGGTCAAGCTGCGTGCGCTTCATCTTCTTGGATTGTTTTTGGCCAAGAGCTTGATTTTTAACTTGAGCGGGTGGTGGCACAAAAGCTAGGGTGTTAGGAATTTCTGAAAAGGTGGTCGAGTAGAATTGGCATGAGCATATGGGTTTACCGACGAACAGGCATGTAAAGGTTGGGCGAGACTAGGAGATCCTGTTCCAAAAGCTTGAACATGAGGTTGAAAAGTAGGTCGAGAATAAAAGTTTGGCCGTGGACCAATTCGTGGAGGTCGAACAAAAGTAGGTCCTGTTTGGAGTGCTTGGATAGGTGGCTGAATAAGGTTAGGGTTTTGTAATGGCCTACTTGGTATGGATTGTTTGAGGCCATAAGGTTCAGCTTTAGTTGTAAGGCCCTTAAGTTCATCCATTACCTTTTTCACCCTTTTCATAGCCTCTTCTACCACGGGATCATCGTCTGGACAGTTGAGAGCATCGGAGTGTCCCTGGCTAGCCATTTCATGAAGAGTCGATTGGTCTCCACTTGCTGACGATTCAACGTGTAGTTGTCTTGGAAATGACGATGAGCCTTGAGGATGAACCACTTTAGTCTCTCCAAAGCTTTCAAGCATCTTCATTATCTTACCTAGCTTCCCCTTTATCTCCCGTATGTCATGTCCAAACTCCTCTTGATTATTCTCCAAAGCAGTGAGTCTAGCTTCTAATTGATCTCCCATGCTTCTGACCTCCTTTAACCTAAAAAGATAAATGCCCTCCTTATTATGTGATGTAATGAGATATGCCATGCTAAAATAAAAGAATCAAAATTTTCTCTTATTTAAGTTCAATGGATAAATTCTTTTCTCTTTTTTTTTTTTTTTTTTTTTTAGAGTTTGATGATTTCCCTTTTTTCTTTTAAAGAATATGATAATGTAAAAAAAAATTTATTTCTATGCATAAGTTCCAAAAAATAAAAAAATGTATATATATTTTTTTATTTTAATTTGTTTTGTGGTATTAAAGAATGAAGGTATATTTTCATGTTATTTTTAAACAAAAAAGGAAAATCGAGTAAATCTTTGTTTTATTCTTTAAAATTGTAAAATTATGAAATTTTATTTGAGAATAACGTAAAAAAATATATATATATATATATATATCTTGATTTTATGAAAATACGAGTTTGAAAAATGATTAGAGTAATGATATGAAGAAAATAGTAAGAATGTTCCCTCATGTGTCCTAATCTTAGGATAATTTCTGAGAAAATTGGACATGGCTCTACCTAAGGCTGGCCTTTTTAGGGTCTTTTACATGCTGGGTTGGGATTTATAAAGATCCAAAGGTTCTCAAATCATATCTCACTGTCATCCACACTGGACTAGTAAGATTTAATTTGAGTGAGAGTATTTCACTTGCCATTGCGGAGGTGATTACCTCACGAGAGCAAAGGTACTCTACTCCCTCCTAAGAAGGACGGAACCCGGGTATAGAGCTCATGTTATGCAAATGCACGTGCAACCAGGTGTGTATGAGGGGACATATCAGACTCAAATTAAATTATTATCCTAATCCTAAATGCTTCAACAATTTATTAACAACAAGAATATACAAATATAAAACATAAAATAAATAACATAAAATGCAAATGCAAACGAAATTATTTTTAAAATCCAAGTGAATTAAGTTTAAATATCAATCAAGACTATTAAATTAAAACTTTGAATAACACATGATTAATGAATGGCTTGACCCTCAAAAAGCGGTCCCCAGTGGAGTCGCCAAGCTGTCGTAACGGCTTCGCGCTCGACGGATTTTCGGAAAAAGCACGTTTAGAAAACAAAAGTGGGGTCGCCACCAATCTTTTTTATTAGGTGTGATTGGCCACCTGAAAACATTTATCTTTTCAACAAAATCTCAAAATTAATTAAGTTTTATTAAAAAGATAACCTTTTGGTCTGCGAAACAAAAATTGGGTTCGGGGGTACGGTTACGCGTGGGGAAGGATTAGCACCCCCACGACGCCCGTTAAAAAACGGTACCATAATAATCATGTGTTATCCTTTTTGTTTTAATAAAATGATCTTAATTTAATATTTAAAATTAATTCCTTTTTAATTCCGACCTTTTATTCAAAATCATTATTTATTTGCAAATTCATTTTATTTTACTTTATTTTTCGAAAGTAAATGTGAACTTTTTTGTATTGAATAATTAAATCAAATACTCCAATACTTTTGGCAGCATTTGAAATAATTTTCCTCACCTAGAGATTTCTTAAGAATCACTACTTGTGACTTCTACAGAATCTCATCCTCGGAAAATTCGCACTTGCTTCGAAAATTAAATGGATGCACATGATGTAAACAGATAGAATATGATGCAAATGAATTTTTATTTTCAAATTTCATTATTTATTTGTTTATTTATTTATATTTCTTTGTTTTTTTTAAAAAACTTATTCATTTTCTTTTTTTATAAAAATTTAAATTATTGAAAAATTGTATTAAATGTTCCAATACTTTTGGCAACATTTAGTACGACTCTTCTCACCTAGGGATCAGCTAGGAATCACTACTTGTGACTTCCATAACATCCCATCATCGGACCTCATTTTAATTTAATTTAAATTTTCTTATTAATTTTAAAAGAACTTATTTATTTTCATTTTTATAAAAATAAAAATTATTGAAAAACCATACTAAATATTCCTTATTACAAAATACATCGTTATTCATTTTTTAAAATAAACGTGAATTTGGATATTGAAAAATTAAATCGAATATCCCAATACTTTTGGCGACGTTCGATAAATTCCTCTCACCTAGAGATATTCGAAGAATCACTACTTGTGACTTCTACGATATCTCATCATCGGAATTCATGCTTACTTTATTCATTTATTTTATTATTCTTCATTTATTATTATTGTTTTTTCCTTAACCCACATTTCATTTATCTAATAAAATTTAATTTCCATTTTATATAATTTATCCATATACATTTTTATATATTTATTTATAATATATTCATATGCCATACATTTTATATATTTATATGTATATATTTTACCCATTTATTAACATACATTTTAAACCATATATTTATACATTTTTTTTTTATATTTATTAATATATGTATTTTATGAGATCTATATACTTTAAAACTATTTACTTTACATATTTTATATTAATTTGTCTTTTCTTTTAAAACCATGTATTCATTTTATTTTATTTTCATACTATTTATTTATTTTTTACTTTATTATATTTTCTGTTTTATATTTATTATTATTATTTTTAATTTGAAATTTTTTTTTTGCCATAATTAACAAATAGACATATAAATAAAAGTAAAAACAAAGAAAAGAAAAGAAAAATACCCAACGGACCCGGGTCGCGGCCGGGTCGGGAGCCGGGTCGGGATGGAGCGCGGGTCGCGGGTGGAGCGCGGGTCGGTACGCGGGTCGCGCGGATCTCGGGTCGGGTCGCGGGTCGGCGCGCGGGTCAGGGGCTCAAAACGCACCGTTTTGGTGCTCTATAAAAGCCCCAATTTTTTGTTTTTCCTCATTTTCACCGGCTTCCCCAAAAAAAACTCCCAAATCTCCCAAAAAAATCCTCTCAACCCCGAGCCTTGCCGGGTGACTTCCGCCGTGCCGGCCGCCGTGCGCCGCCGTGCGGGTCACCGGTGGTCTCCCCGAGGGTCAAAAAATGCTCTACTCTTCCTCCCCTACTCCGATTCGACCTCCGATTACCTTACAAACGACCCTAACCTCACGAATCTAGCCCTCCGAAAACAACTTCCCTTTTTCCTTTTTTTTTCGTTTTTTGTTGTTGATGGTTTTGGAGCTAGTTGTTGTGCCTTGCTTGTTTGCCTTTCTTTTTTTGCAGGTACTATGGAGGCCTTAGATGTCAGATCTGGGGTCTGGGGGTTCTCGGGTTCTAAGGTTCTCCAGATCTGGGTTAGGGTTTTCCAGATCTGGGTTAGGGGGCTTGTTTTGACTTGGGTGGTGGTGTTTAGGGGCTTCGGTGGTGATGTGGTTGGTGGTGATGTTGGTGAGTTGTGATGAAGGTGGTTGTAATCAAGAGTGGTTCGGTGATGGTGGTGAAGGGTTGAGGGTTTCGGTTCTCTCCTCTCTGTCCGTAGAAAAAATCCGAGATCTCTGCTTGGGGTCTTTTTAAACAACGTTGAAGCTCCCCCTAGCCTTTCAGAATCACCGAATCGGTAGGTTTCTGTTGGCGGGATTCACGGGATGGGGTTCCTGGATCTTGGTTTGGGGATGAGACGCCCGGCGGCTAAGGCAGGCACCGGCAGATCTGGGATTTGGTATCCGAAGCATTTAATGCTTCTGTGACAACGGGACTGATAATAATAATAATAATAATAATAATAATAATAATAATAATCATAATAATAATAATAATAATAATAATAATAATACTGATATTAGAAGAGATAATAGTAATAAAACTAATAATAATAGTAATATGGATAATAACAAAATAAATAAGAAAAATGAAAATGAAAATAAAAAAATAATAATAATAATAATAATAAAAACAAGAATAAAAATAAAAATAATAATAATAAAATTTGTCAAAATAATTTGTAAAATCCGGACAAAATTAGGTGTCTACAAGGTGAATTCCAACTCTCGATAGAAGAGCTTATTTGGATCATAAAGTATTCCTTTGAGATACGCTTTCCCAATTTTCCTTGAAGGTATACTCATTTGTTATGTACTCCAAACTATTGTACAGTACAGTGCTACAGTAATGTATATTAGATCATTTGGGGATATAAGTTATGTAAGTTATGTGAGATCCTGATGTATTTGACTTATATGTATATTTGAAAAATATTTTTCATTTGAAAATTGATATCATGTCATAAGTGATAGTATAAGGTATAAGGAGAAGAAAGGATGACATTGACAGATAGCTTAACCGCCCCCTTATGTGAAGAAAAAGTTAGTTGATATTTGTATAATTTGGGTCGCGACAGTTAATTGTTTGAAAACAATTATATTTCTTAATTTAGCACACAACCACTTAATCCTATAATCATGTATGAGATGTGTATGTATTATTTAAAATTAATTATAAGATGTGTTGTAAATAAATAAATAAAATATGAAAAATTATCCTATATACTATCAGTGGAGTTTTTTGACTCCACAAACAAAGTTAGAATAATGACACATATTTTATTTTTTTATTTTTATTCATTTAATATCATCATCTTAACATTACTTGCAGAATCAAAAACTCCATGATGTATTGGATATTAAGCATTTTTATATTTTTATATATTTTTATTTTAATTTACTAACTAATTTTTTTAGATTGAAACATGCAAATAAAATGTTTTTAAGTTTTTTTCATGTTAAAAAGATATTAAAATTATATTTTAATTAAACGGATCATATCAAATTTAAATTGAACATAATCTAATTTTATTATAAAGTGCACCAGAATGTATCAACATTAATGTATCAAAATATATCAATGCATCATATACAGTGGCGGAGCCAAAGAATTTATTTAGCGGGGGCTTCAATGTATCTAGTAATAATTGTTTAAAAATTTTTAATTGCTTTTAACATGATTTTATATTTTGAAATAATTTCGTTATCAATATTTTGAAATATATATTTTTCAAGGTATACAATGAATTTATCTGTGAGAACCGTGTATTTAGGTACTGTTTCACATGTAAGGACACTCACACTGTCCATTTTCTATGAATTTCGCAGATACGAGCCAATACAGTGTGGTGGGCCCCACAGGTTATACAGTACCGGATGGACGTGAGATCGGACAGAAAATACACAGAGAGTCTAATAAATATACAGTATGAATTTTAAGTCTAAATTTCCTCACTTAGATTATTTTTGAAGAGTATGGAAACAAATTAGGAAATGACGTTTAAGTCCATAGCCCGATGGCATTTTCGTAAATTGAGGTCAAAATAAATGGAAATTTAATATAGTGATTAAAGGATGATATTCTACATGAAAATAAGTCTTGGGTTATGTAAATAGATATACTGAATCGGTAGTCAAATTAGAATTCTACGCGATTTACTCGGTAAGGGTATTTTTGTAATTTCACCTTCTCGGTAAGGTTAAACCCGAGCCAAACCCCAACCATTTATCAAAATACACTTAATATGAATTTTTGGTGATGGAAAATAAATTTTTGGAGTTTAACTGTCTAGTTATAAAAATTCCGGAAGAAAAAGACTGAAAAACTTATCATTAATGGCATTTTTGTAATTCCTACCATTTCTAAAATATTTACAAAATATTTTATTATATTTCCAGCTGCTGCCGGCACTGTTGCAGCTTCTTCTTTCTCTTCATCCCGTGACTCCATGGAAGAACAAAAGAAAACAAAACAAAAGCTTCCAAAAACTCACCAAAAACATATTATTTTCATTAAACTATTTCTATAAAAATTGCTCTACTCATCTTCCTCTCTCAAACCATACCAATAGCCCCTTGATTAAGTGACTAAATCAAGAGAAAAGTGAAGAGGAAATTTCGGCCAAGGTACCCATTTATTGTGTAGTTATATTCTTTGAATTTTAATGATAGATTCTAAGAGAATTAAGCTTCCTAAGCATGCTTATGGTATTAGTTTAGGTTGAAATTAGCTAAATCATGCTCAACCATTAGAGGGAGTGTACGGCCAAGAGAGGATTTCCATGAATTGCTATGGTTTGATGTTTAAAAATAAGATTAGGATGATGATTAAGCTTAATTAAACAAAGTATATTAGTTAAATTGTGGAAAAATCGCAAAAATGGCAAGAAGCCATTTTCGGTCAAGGTGAGATGAGAGGGTTTAATCGCTTCAAATTATGATGTTAGGATGTTAAGAGACTGTAGAAATTATAAGAAGACTGATGGTGAAGTCGGATTTCGATTTGGAGCTAAATTGGCGAAGTTAGGTTTTAGCACTGGTGCGAATTATATCGGTTTAATATTTTTCTACTGAAAATATAGTAGAATTTAATTCAAGAAAAATCATTAGAATTTTAATTATGGTGAATAATGGTCTTGGGTGAATTTTATTGCAGCCCGGGAGTGGTGAATTGTATGTGGTGCTATTGAGCGACTAGATTTCATCAGATAGGTAAGGGATGCGTGTGTGAGCCTTAAGGATACTGTAAATGCATGGTTTGGTTCACACTATTTTTATAAAATAATTTGGATATAAATTGCCTTGAGATTGGTGAAAATTTGGTGGAATTGTGGTTGTTGTTGAAATATTAAACTGTAATTTTCGTGCAGGGAGGCTAGGTTAGAAATAACCGTTACTCTGCCGAAAATTACAGAAATAATTGAGAAACATTTCTAGTATTTTTCTAAAGTGAAATTTTGAGAAATTTCCATGAAATTCATTAAATTGCATAATTTTATAGTTTACCAAAAAACTATATTTAAATATTCATGTTAAGGAATTTTATTTATGTGAAAGTACCAGCGTGTGATTTATACTATTCTACAAATATCTAGAACATTTTCTAGAATGATTGTTACAGTATGAATATTTTATGAATTTTTATTCATAAAATGAATATATTTTCATCTTAAATATTTATAGATTGATTGAAAATATATTCGGTGGAATTGATTTCATAAATGGTGTTTATATCACGTGTTTATTGTTTTGAGACTGTTAGGCCCCGTATAATGCTCACGTGTCATGTGTTATTGCTGATAGATACTGATCCTATTGTCAGCGTCTCCAGTGGGCATCTGATCAGTGCACATTATGGACCTCATAGACTATGGCCATAGATCTCATGTGTTTCCCCTATTTGGGATGATATTATAGCATGATATATTTAGGGTGTTGCCTAGTCTCCATGGTACTGTACTGATGATTGTACTTTTCACTGAACTTTTAGCTGGTACTAAATTAAAGCTTTTAATATACTACATGTTGAACTGAATGTTATACGGTGTTTTACAAGTGTGAAAATGAATATCTTTTTGAAAGGAATATTAATTCCTCATTTATTTACTTAAGTGTTTTATCATATGAATATCAATTATTTTTAGCATATAGATTTTATAGTATCAGTTTCGCATACAATTCTTTACTGAGCGCGTTAGCTCACTCCTTTATTTTCTCACTCCACAGACTATCTTCAGTGATTCTGTTCCATAGATTTGTCCGCGTCGTAGTTGACCCCGAGGGAGCACTTAGTGGATCCTGGAGGTAATATATGTTTTCAAACATAGTTGTACAGTACTACTTTTGTATAATTCTTGTACCGGGGATGTAGAACACGTGTATATACCGTATATATATATATATTGCAGTAAATATTCTCATCGACTACTGATTTAATTTAAGCATAATAGTAGTTACTGTTTTCATAAGTGAGTAACAAAGACATCGCAGACGGCCCAACCGTCACGTGTTGTATTATAATATGGTAAAAACTGTACAATTTGGGATGTGACATTATCATTTAACTATTAATTAATCATTCAATTACGTAAATAGAAATTAACATATTCATAGTTAAAAATGTATTATTTACGTAATAATCGATAAAATTAATATTAATGTCAATAACGAATAAAGTAATAGAAATGCTTTATACGTTCGAATCTCTAACATTTTTTATAACAAAATCGTAATTTTTTTCAACTTTAAAAATCAATACTAAAGCACATAAAGTAAAAAAATATTGAATAAAATTTTGTAAATATAAAATACTATTTACATAAATATAATATCAAAACTTTTATATTTAGGCCAAAGGGGACTTAAACCACCACTGAGCCCCAAAGGGCTCCGCCCTGGATCATATAATACATATTAATTCATTTGTGCATTGATAAATAAACTACTAATTTATGATAAAATCGATATTTTGCATTGATTCATACAGATTTTATAAGGAACCAAGTATCGTACGACTGGTATTGCATATAATACAATTTTGATATCTATTCTTTCCATGTATTGTCCCATGAAATAGTAATAAGAAATCAAATCAAATGAAGAATGTTTAGAGATAAATCTTTCAGATTTTTAGTCTCAAGGCATGCATAATTGCTGATTCAAAATTATGGGGTTTGTATTTTATCACTGGAAAAAGTAACTAAGATCTATTTCTAGAGATCATGGTTTTCAAACCATAATAAAAATAATAATACTAATAATAGTTAATAATAATAATAATAATAATAATAATAATAATAATTCGAGTTTCTAATTTCACCGTAAAAATCAATCATTAGCGCGATCATTTAAAGAAAGAAAAAAGAAATATTGGGGACGGAGGACGGCGTTTTGGGCTCCTATCTATGAGCTGTGACCAACGTCTCAATGAACCTCAACCCATCAAATCGTGGCACGAATGTCTCCTTTTCTGGCGCCGTACAATTCCTCGACGCACCGTTTTTTGCCATCTAAACAATCAATTTATAATGTCAAGAACTCGAAATTAAAAAATATAAAAAAAAAGCTTTTTTATCCATAACCTAGGAAAAAGTGAAATTTTAACAAATTAAATCCAATCATGTAAGGAAAAATTAAGAGTTAAATCCAACGAAAAAAATAACCCATAAAACTTTGTCTCAGTGACAAGCTTCGAGTCTCATCATGTATTTAAGTTCAAATTAATCTAACTATTCATTAATTTAATTAATTATAATTATTTATTAATTGTTTAATTTGAGTAAAATAATTTTTATAGTTATGGTTTAAGAATGTTATATGCTGATTAAATGATTATGATTATATCTTCCTACGAAAGACGAGCTACTCAAAAATCCAACCAATGAATAGAAAAGTGGAAGGATAAACCACGAATAACAGACTCAAGCAGCAGATGCAGAAGGGAAATTGGAAAGAAAAAACAAATCTAGATCCAAATGCAAAGCTAGTCAAATTAATAGATTTAAGCACTAAAAAATTCATATTGAAATATATTTTTTAATTTTTTTTTAAGAGAAAGGAAGAAAGCACTCATTGAACATTGCAAACGGAAATCAGTTAAATAATACGATGCGAAGCCGAACCATTCACTTAAAATTTGAAAAGAAACATATGAGCAAAGTTTAAAATTTTGAAAGGAATACCTGGTTGGAGGAGGTAGGAGAAAAAGAAACATCATGGAGTCCGGCGGATGAAGATGATGAGAGAGCCACCGTGGAAGCAGCGAGCACAGTGGCAACAAGAGGTCCAGTTCCCTTCATTTTCCGGTATCTTTCTATTTCTACGATTAAAAAGATTGATAGTGATTTCTTTCAAAGTCCGATGACAATGGGCGAAATCCGACGAAACTCGCCGGATCCCGACCACCTGCTTTCCTCTTCTCTTTTCTCACGCTTTGAGCAAATTCATCTTACATCCCCTTTTAGCTGTAGCATTTATATTTTCTGAATTCCCCGCTTCTTCAATTAACGGAATTTAATTTTATTCTTGGGTCCGATTTTCTTCCCTTAAATTAATTTCTGTGTGTAACTTCGCTGCCACGTCGATCCACGGCACCCCAAATCCCTTCAGCCAGTAGGAAAAGGCCGCGTGTACTTACGCTTGACAGATCCTCCGTAAAAGTGAGGCTGCCGTATAATTATATTATTATTAGTTGGGTAAATTTCACTTGGTTTCTCAAGATTTACGATCATTCAACTTTAATTTATTAATTTAAAAAATTGATATATTGATCCAAAATAATAAATTTAACAATATAAAAAATTGTTCTATTAAATTATTATTAAAAATTTATTAATCTAAATATTTTTTACTCATCAAATATTCATATACTTTTTTTTGAAATTAAAAAATAAAAATTTTACATAAAATAAATTTTTTAAAAATTACTTAAAAATAATAAGTATTAATAAAATTCATTTTTAATATTTGAGAATATGATATTATTAGTTTAAGTTTAGTTTTTGATTTATACATATTAAAATCATTTGTGATTTTAGATCAAAGTATTTATTTTTTAAAATTAATGAATTAGAGTTAAATTATGATAAATCTTGAGAGCTTCAATGAAATTTACCCTTATTAGTTATTACCCTAGAATAATAGGTTTTGACTTTTGATTAGAATTTTCAATTTTTTCTTTTATGTTATAATTTTCAATCCTTGATCATGAATATATATTACAGTATGTATGTGTGTGTCTCTATATATATATATATATATATATATATATTGTAATATATTAGTTAATTTTTTTTAATGAACAAAAAAATATTAGTTAATTTTTAATATATTACTTAATTTTTATTTCTTTGAAACTAACTATTTATTATCTTTCACGTATTAAATAAATATTTAAATAATCAAATTTTAATAATTTAATTGTTTTTAATAAATTTTTATTTTATTTTAAATTTCATTTTTTTCAGTTTTATTTTCACGTTATAATTTTATTTACTTTCGATTTTATTGAATAATTTAAAAATCAATAAAAGGATTTATAAATTCTTGAGAGAAAAAGACTGAAATTTAAGACTAATTTGGCACACCAATTACCCTAGATATGTCACATGCATTAAAGACAAAAAAAAACGAATAAAATTACTTTTTTACCTTTAATTTTAATTTTTTTTAAAATTATTTTATTAAAATATATTTTTAATAATTATTTTATTTTTTTAATTTTACAAAAATCAATCTCATCGGTAATTTAAACTAATCTTTGAAAAGTTAAAAGGCGGAGCAAGGCGGGGCAGGCAAGCTCGTATTTTTGAAAAACGAGTGGTAGCGTTAGCTTAAGCTCGATGCCGTTGGAATCGGAGTCAGTGAGTCCATGGGTGGGCGTCTTTCTGCACGGAATACAGAGCGATGGCGCACTATGTCTTTATGGGCTCAGCATTTTAGAAATATTCAAAGCATGAATGAAACACGGTTGGTGTCCCTATAAATTGTAAGGTATAATCTTCAACTCCATAGTTTTGCGCTAAATGCCGAATTATTTTAATAATCTAAATATCACAATTTTCATCAATTAAATATTATGAAACACTTCATTTTTTGTCTATTAATAAACCTTTAAATTTACTAATTTAGTTTAACTAAAAACAATTGAAATCAAAGAAATAATTGAACCATATTTCAATGTTAGATGTATGCATATATTAAAATTTTTTTAATAAAATCCAAATATATATTTTGTAACAAAAAATGTATTTTTGGATTTAACTAAATCTTGAGTGAAAGAGTGCACATACATATATTTTTATAAAACATGCATCATAATATATATATATATACATATATATAGGATTATTATCTTATTTACTGTAGGTGGAGTTTTTTAACTCCACAAGCGGAGTTAAGATGATGACATGTGTCCTTTAAAAATATTAAGAAAATAAAAAATAAATAAAATGAGACACATATTATCATTTTAATTCTGCTTGTGAAGTTAAAAAACTCCACTAATAATATATAGGATAATCTTTCATATATATATATATAATATATATATATAGCAACTCTATCTACAGTTTTCCGGTGCAAGTTTTGGAAAAGAATCAATAAAGAATCTGAATAAGGAAAAGCAAATTCTGACAAGTAGTTAGATTAAGATAAGATTTTTACAAAAAAAGGGAGATTAAGATCAGATTACATGATAAAGATAAATATCCAAAAGTTGTCTCGATAATTTTTTGCCCCACTGGCTGTGAAGCGGTCAAAAAAGAATATCGCTGCTTTTAAAGAAATTAATTAGCACCGTAGAACGTGGGAAAAATATTATTGGACAGTTAATTTGGCGGTGTAAGAAAGGCACACAAGCCTTTGCTTTTTGCATTTCTCTTTTTATTTTTTTATAATTAACTAATAAAAATTGAGATCATTTTTTAATCACTCCCTAAAAAAATTTCTTTTAATCACTCTTTAAAAAAATTATTTCTTTTTTTGTTGATATATGCTTCACTTTTATATAAAAATTTATATATAATATACTAAAAGTATATAATCTCTATATACTATTAATACACAAAAGATTGACACCTCATAAGAAGCTTTTATGAGTAAAAATTATTTGGATTTATTTTTAAAGATTTGGCCTTTTTTTAGTTTGTATATTGATGAGATGTTAACTTTTGGTGCATTGACATTGTATAAATATTATATACTATCAGTTTATCATATGTATAATCGGAGTTACTATATTCACAACCCAAAGGGTTTGTTTAATGGTAAAAAACTTCATTGAGTTTTTAAGTGAGGACAATTCACAGTGGGGTCTCGTGTTCAAATTCTCACAAGATCAAATTCTCTTGGTTCAGCGCCAGCCACGTAACGTGAGCGGATGTTAATCTCATACTAATGTGGTATAAATACATCTCGTGGTTTACAAAAAAAAAGAGTTATTGTATTCACTTATTGCTGTTATATCTTGTTTACTACTGTTAATTTTTTTTTATAATTGGGGTAGGAAACTAGATTATTTGAGTTCAAATCTTTGTCTAATAACATATTACAATTTTTCTTAAACCTTTCTATCAAGAAATTGTTGATATTTTTACTGTTATTTATCTATTTATAGAAAACAAATTATATTAGAATGATCTTAAAAAGTGACATTTTCGGATCCACTAAAATTATTTCATCTCATAAAATTTTAAAGACATATAATTGGTATCATATACTCACCTATACAACATCCACTTTCATTAATCAATCACTTTGCCAACAACCTCTTGACTTAGTGATTAAGAATGAGTTGTAGCATACTATAAATCTTGGGTTTGAATCTAAACACTTCTATCTCCAGTTATTTAATATTCTCTTATAACAAAAAAATATCAATCACTTTAACCCTAGTTAATTTATCTAAAAAACATAATTAATGTTTTAAAATATGGTGAAAAAATTAAAGTAATAAAAAAACCCTAGACACCTAAAATTAATTGAGAGCATATCAGAAAAGATTAAAAAAAAAGATCTTAAGCTTAAGAAAAACTTAAAACTTGCAAAACCATTGTCTGGCAAGTTTTCAAAAATGTAATTGTTGCAATTTTTCATTCTCTCCCAATTTACCAGCTTCTCAAAATTTTACTTTTTTATTGATTTTATTTTGTTTGTCTTAAAATTCGTATTGGGCAGTGGCGCTTGTAAAAATCTTGTACCCATTATTGTTAAAATACCTTGCATATCAAACGTTTGAATATATAAAGTTCGTGGATAAGTTTCCTCTTATGCTTATATTGAATTTAAATTAGGTAATTAATGCCAGCGGATCGAATTTCCATTTCTCAGAGAACGAACTCAAAATTGATTGTATTCGACTTTACCGTCGAGCTTAAATTAACGCTTTGCATCGAGATATTTGGTCTAAGTTTGACTGCAAACATCAACTTTTTGTTTAAGTTACTGGGTAAAACAAATTGCTATCTTGCACATATCAGAAGATATCATATGAGAAGCATAAAGTTTATGAAAGATTCTTGAATGGGCGGCGATCCGATTGTTGTTTATTTCTCCTTTTATTTTAATAAAAAAAATTTACTTTATGTTAAAAGTTATAGTGTGCCGTTAATTTTTTTATAAGTTAATTAATCATTTTTTAAACAAAGTTGAAATCCTATTGATTAATCTGATACAAGTGAGTATATGATACTAATTATATGTCTTTAAAATTTTATGAGATGGCATAATTTAATAAAATTCTAAAAAATCACATTTTAATATCATCGTAATATAATTCATTCTAGTCAAGATATACATGTGTGTACAATTAAATTTTTATTTACACCTTATTTAAACCTTTCCCAAATTTAGGAAAAGGAAATTGAAATTTATTAGTCCATATCTAAAACTGAGTCAAATTTCTTGTTCAACTCGGTCAGTCGTTCAATATATTTTCTTAGAAGGTTAACGGTTGGAAGAACCGAAGAAGAGAACTAAGACCAGATGAAAAAGAGGTCAGTCAACGAGAAATAGCATTAGGAAACTAACAACAAACCTTCCATTATAATACTAGGAAAGTAAAACACAAAAACATGTTGCCCGACTGATCCAAATAAGCAATAATATAGTTATGCATTGTCTTGGAAATGCAATGAAAGTCATCCGATGATTATTATAACTACTTAAAGTTCAAAGCCTTCAACCGTTCAACGTTGGAAACACTGAATCGAAGCCTTTCCGGTCTATTCTTAGCAGCGTCATTCACTTATCTGAAGTTCCGTGCAGGACAAAGTTTTCCATCAAAGTTTGCGCATTGGCTCACTCATTGGGGGAGATTTTACGATGATGAGTGAGGGCCATCCCAAACATTGGATTATTATATTTTCTCCCGGCAATGTTAAAGGTAGTATTTCTCGTGACTTATTTAAATTCGATTAAATTGTTATTTGAATTTGGTTCATTATTTTCAAATCGAATTTGAATTCGAGCTATTTAAGTCGTAAATTGAGTCGAGTTTAAACATCTTAATACTTGATTTAAACGGTTCATGAGTTTTATTAAACTTTTTTGTAATATATATTTTTAATATTTTATTATTAATTTATCATTTTATCCTCATAAATATTTAAAAATTAATAAATCAAATTTATCAAGTCACGTTGAGTCAAATTCGAACGAATTCGAATATTTTATTAAGTCGAATTTGAATCAAGTTTTAAACTTCGAGTTTTCAAATTAGATCATATTCGAGTTTGATATTGAATTATTTTGACACAAGTAGATTACACCCGTAAAAAAAAAGTATGACAGCTGCCAGGTTCAGTTAACCTTTCCCGTTCCTGTAACTAAAATAGTGAAGTTTATGATTAACGCGATCTGGATCCTTTCAAGTCCCGTCCCAGCCAGCACCAACGCAAGTCGCAAGAAATAACGGAACGGGACGTCGACTAAATCCAAACGAGAAGTCGAAGATGTTTACCTCCCAGTCAATATCGCAGGGCCCTTTTAAGATACTGTAATGCAAGGAGGGCCGTGGAATTGTCTAGTCAAACTATGAAACTAGACAAAGACGGGCACCTTCCTTCCCAAAGCAAACCAGCATTGACCGAGAACGGACGGCTGTGATTTGATCAGGACCTATTTTTTACTTGGTACAGACAGGACTTGGGTTGGTTTAACCCCACATGGAGATCCCGGGTCCCACTTCAAGCCGACTTACACGCATTGAAGACAGGATCAATATCATCCAGGCTTTTTCGCATATTCCACGAAATCCCGAAGTCCTAATCTTCCAAGAAAAAGAAATAAAGACTGAAGCAACTTGGACGCCAAGGTAAAATTTCCTTGCCTTTCTACTTATCAAAGACCTGAATCTTATTCCTCTATATATATAGCCTATTTTGAACATTCGTTTCTCAACAATCAAACATCTTCGACCAAACTTATACCTCTTCCGGTAGTCAGCCATCGATCTTTCGAGAAGAAAAAGAAAAGGCTTTTCTGGGATTTCTTAGTGAAGCAATCATCATGAACTCAATCTTCAGTTCCTTCGATGCTTTATGCGCTGAGTTCTTGGGACAGACGGTCAGGCCCTCCTTTGCTTGTACGACAAATAAGGATGGCAATGGCTTCCTCCTTAGTAGCAGAGGGTTAACGAATAAGACGAGTGAAAACACGAAGAAAGAGCAAGAAGGAAACGTTGAGAAGAAGCAGCAGCGGGCTCCCCGATATGCTCCAGAGCTTGACGGGCTGAACTGCTTCGAGACCCTTGTTTCGTACTAGCGGCTGCCGGCTGATATCGTGATTCAGGCGTTTCTGTTACCTTGTGGTTGAAATGATACAAGTTTAGGTCTGAAACAGGGGAGTTTTAGTTTTTATGTAGAAGCTAATTCACACTGTATATGTAAAAATTTGGAACTTTAATTGATTAATTGATATTCATTATTTTATTTATATTCATATTTGAAATCGGGTCTAGCTTTATGGATCAACATCCAAGCAAATTTTTATTTCTCTAAATTTGTTGTTTACAATCGGCTTTGATACGATCGAACGACTTGACTTATTCCTTAGCGCGTCTGGGCTACTAGTGGATAGTTTTAAGTTTTAATAAAATAAATTGATAATTTAATTTTGGTATGAAAATATGTAAATATGTTTAAATAATTAATTGTGATCAATAAATATGGGTTTTTGCACATTTTATTAAGTCAGTGGAATGTGGTGGTTGTGTATGTCGAAACTTAATATTATTTGATGAGGAGATTATTAGGTTTAATTATAAATATAAGATTAGGTTCAACCATAAATATAATGTTAGATCTCATTTTCATTTTTCAACGTATTAGTATATGCACATTGAAAGCCAACCTAAAGAGAGAAGTAGAAGAAGAAGATTTGCCTTATCATAATCTTAGTGATTATATTTTCTTATGCTTCTGCTTTCGTTTAGTAGCTAGGCCTATGTAGAATTAGAATCAATAGAGAATTTTTTAATTGTTTATAAAAAAAAAAGGTTTGAGCGTTTTTTGGTAAAATAAATTCTAATCTCACAAAAAGATTTTATAAATCAAATCTTAGAGCTTTTGTTACCCATTAAACAAGGTTTAAAAACATAGAATCAATTTTGGATAATTCATTTTGTGAAACAAATAATTAAGATTCAAAGTTTATGAACAAAGTTTTTAATCTAAATTCAAAATTAAATTAAAACATTGCTATTTTATGTGTTTTGGATTTATTTAAATATCGATAATTGTTCATTATATGTTACAAACATGAAATAAAGGTTTTAATTTCTTAAAATTTCGATTTTTGATGACAAATTTAAGAAAACCCAAAACGGGTTGATTTTAAGTTTTTGAACCAAAGTTGTTTGATCAATTTGATCATGATTTTGGTTATTTTGATGCGTTTTCAAGTGGGCTTTGTAAAATAATGGTTTAATTGATTTTATAACACATCAATTTGATAAAAACGCCAAGAAAAGGGCATAAAAATTGATTTTTTGGCTCAAAAATTTCCAAACGGGTCAAGTTCCACGGTGCTGGGTTGGCTTGACCCATCAGGAGGTTGAAGGAGATGAATACTGCAGGGTAGAACAAAGCTTACTCTTGGCATGCGGAGAGTGCGGCAAGTGTGGGCCCATCCGGTGGCCATTTTTACCCTTGTTTTTTTTTACATGCTCAAATTTTATTTTTGATTTTTCTAATATTTTTAGTTAATTTTTGATGACTCTAAATATTTAATAATTATTTTATTTTGGTAATTATCATATATTATGCACATGTATTTTGAAATTTTATTGCATGATAAAATATTTGGCACTTCTCTGAGTCTATTAACAGTATGTACACTCCCTAGTATGATTCAAATATTTACATACTCTCCACCTATGTTTTTGTGCATAATTAGTTAAAATTGAAAGAAACTAATTTTATTAAGTTTATGACCCAAAGATTTAATGCAACATACATAGTTTTAAAGATAAGTAAGATTTAATTTTAAACTCCATGAGGATTTGGTATAGCTAGCTAATATTAAACTAGTAATTTTTTAATAATGAGATATTTTTGACTAGTTAATTATTTGAATTATTTGGAGTTTAAGTTTTTTGTTTGAATTGATTTATTCTCATGACTATATATATTATGTATCATTGTTAATTTTTGAAAATTTTTATTTTTTGATAGATGATACATAAGTATGAATTGTGTTAAATATTGATTTATTAAAAATTTCAAGATATTGGGTTTTGAATGCAATAATTATTTGTTGATCAAAAGAAACATGTTTGGATTTGAGTATCTCACAAGAATTTATAGAGATACAAGATGGTTTATGTCTCGCAAGAAATAATCAACTCTTTAAAGGACTAATAAGATACATTTAGGTTTTGTATTTCTGTTGGAATGGTATATTACATACATCGGGTTAAGTACGCATGTTGACAACTTGAGCAAATTTTAGTATTCTCAGATTGAGAAAATTTTTCAATTGATTGATGTAAATGATTGGCTGCCAAAGTGACTCATTTATTGATATTAATGATTATTTTCTCAATCACAAGCATTCGAGATGATTCCATGTTACTTTATACAATTGCCTGCCCAAAGGGGGTTATTGTGTTTAGTAATTTGGAATAGGACATGAAGCACTACGGTCGAGACTATACTAGTCTAGAAGGTATGTCTGTCCAAAGGGGATAAACTTTTCGAAAATTAGGATATTCTCATATGAGCTTTATGTAGAAAGTACCTATTAGCTTGTTACATTCTTTGTCCAAAGAGGAGTTTGTGATGATGCACCTGGGCTCTTCAGTTCGATAACAAATAGCACACAATGGATCAATGCTATTTGGATTATTGCTCAAAGTTAAATGTTGCATTCTATTGTCTTGAAAATTGTTGTTAATTTTGTGATAATTAAAGTATAAAAGATCAAGTAGCTCTAATTGAAGAGATAAAACGATTTAGTTGTGGTTGATTTAGAGCTTAATTTAGTTATGGGTGTTTTCTTGAACATTATCATTAAGTTTTGAATGTTGTAATTGATTATTGTTCTAATGTTGAAATGTTGCATGTTGTGATGATAAAATTTTTATTTGAGAAAATTTTGTGAGTTTTTAAATATTGTTAAGATTGTTGCTATGTTGCCATAGTATGATAAATTGATTTTAATGGTTGATTATGTGTTTATGAAATGAGATTGTGGAATTAATATTTGCTAAGTTTGAAAGCATGTTTTATGTGGGTTAAATATGTTTCACATGCTTGTAATGTAATTAGTTTTTACATATCACATATTTTGATTTGAAATTTTTAGGCATTAAGTTTAAAGCCTAAAGAGGTGCATGATGTGATAAATAATTTTGCTTAAATTTCACATTTTTTATGGACATGAAACAATATTGGTTGTTAAGATTTATAGAAAGCATTTAGATTTTGCTAATTAATTGAATTGGTGGGAGAGTCTTTGGTTAATGATTATTGTCATAGTGCAATTGCATTATATTAATTATTTTTGTTAGATAATTGCACAGTAAATTATCCACATAGATTGTTAAAGACTAATGATAAAATCTTGTTAATCTTAAAATACTTACTAAGTTAAGTATGCTCTCATAAGATATTAAATTATTTATACTTATGGAATTAAATTTGATAAGAGAGTTATGAGTACAATTATTCATGAGTAAGTGTTTGAGATATGACTTCGGTGTCATGAGATAAGAGATATATTACAATAGAATCTTAGGCAATAGATAACAAATGAGTTGTGATCATAGAATATATGGGCAAAGGTTTCAGTATATGGGTGTAAACAAAATACTAGTTTTGCAAATTTAAGTTATTAAAGTTAAAGTTTTAACTGAAATGTAAAGTTATTGAGGGTTGCAAGATTAATTTACCTTGAAGGTTTATGTCACAACTCATGTTTGGTGATATTAAAAATATTGTATTTCCTATAACATTATTTTGTACATGAGATTGCATGATACCGTAACACATTATTTTGTGCATATGATTGTTGTGTTATTAACTCTCGTCATATGCTATCATGTTGAGATTTATGGTATGAAGTTGATGAAATTTGTAAAATCTCATGTTAGTATAAAGTATATGGATTGATAGATGTTTATGTGGGCTATCAATGTTAATTTTGATATTTCTTAAAGTCATGATTAAAATAATTTTGATGCCGTAGTGAAAATGTTGTTAATTGTTAAGACAATTTACTTGGTCATATGACATGCTTAGAGATTTTGTTTATTGATAAAATGATTATGGAACATGACTTGAAATTAGTTCTCTAATGTGTTTAAGTTTTATATTGGGCATTTTAAGTTGTTAAGTGATCATAGAGGTACATTGAGATTTAGTATCTCGCTTGGAGTGATCACAGACATAAGTAATAAACATAAGAAAATTAATGAAACCATAATGATTGTGAAATTTATTATGTTGCTATGGGATTGTCTCTAAATTACTACATATGACTACCTGCCCAAAGAGGGTAATTATGTGCTTTTAATTTGGAGATAATTGTGAATTATGGTTGTAAAATAGAAAGGTACATGAACATAGGAAATTTATCTGCCCAAAGGGGATAAATTTTCGAAAGTCTTTGTATTCATAATTGTTTAAATTGAGAACACACAAGAGATAACATATTTTCTAAATATTGAGTTTGCCTAATATAAATTTGTTTTTGAAGCACAATATTTATTGTTGATAAGATTGACAAATATTTTAAGTTGATTAATGTGATGATCTATTTTGAAAATTGATTGATCTTTGTGCTCAATTTGAGTTTGTTGAATAATTATCATCATGGTTTAGTGTCTTCCATAAGTGATAAGTTCTTGAATGTTAGTCACTTTAATTATCACATCTTAGTATTTATATTGTATATGTTATGTCTTAAAATAGCTTCCAGATAAAGATATATATATATATATATATGTTTTTTAAACCTGATGTGATATCTCTTATTGGTACTGTTTTGTGTAAAATTGAGAGTTGTTGAAATATAATTTATTTTGATAAATTTTTATATTGGTTGTTTAACTCTCAATTAAAATATTGATTTTAGTGTTTTAGCTAAAATTATCAAACTTAGCACAATTATCATTTTTTTGGGAGCATATTGTTGTCATTTGTTGAGAATGTATTTTCAAGAATATTAATAAATTCTTTTTAAGGAACTCACACATGGGGGGAAGAATATTATTTTATACTTATCGCATGTGTGAGAGTGTTGAAGGAATAAATTTTATGCAAATAAGTAAATTATTTGTTTTGTGTTTATTTTGGTAATTCCTTGTCAATCTTCCTCATTTTGTTTAGTTTTATATTATTTATATCTATAAACTACCTAAACTGATTTTTAAGAGAAAATAAGAATTTTAATAGTCTTCCTCTTTTATTTTGAATTGATTTTAAAGTTATAAGGAGGAATAGAATAAAGATTTTGACTATATTGTATTTTATTGAGTCAAAAACTATTCTTTTAAAGAAAGTGAAAATCAGTGGGGGTTCACATATTTTGAAAAGTATTAAGAACTCATAAATACCCTAAAATCACTGTTTTAGAGATATTATATGTATTAAGGTTAGTGGGAGCAATTAGGTTATTGTTTGGCACATGCTTAAAAGGACATATAGTGTAAACACATTAATATGAAAATTTTGTAATATATTGGTAATTTTTTAAGTGATTTGTTAAAGTGACATCTTGAAGTCCAAGAACAGTAGTAGTTATTATATTTGTCATAAGGATAAACAGTACATGACTTTGTTGTGACTCCATTTATTATTATGCTTTTTGCTGATCATTTAAAAACTATTGGAGAATGTTTGTGATTCACTGCATTATTGGGAGTCATTGTTATTTGATGATAACATTTTTTCTCTATGTGAGAATTTTGATATTTTCATTTTGATGATAGATGCATTGTGATTTGTTATTTGAAACCACTATTGTTTTAGGTTTCTTTATTTGGTTAAATGCATCGTTAGTGATTGTAAAATTACCTATGAGATATAGTTTGACTTGGAAAATATCCATAAGCTATTGCATATTAAAAGAACATAGGTATTTTGAGATCTTTTGATGTATTGGTTTCGTAGGAGTGTGTTACTTTTTATTGAACTCTTATATTATACATCATGTTATGTTGAGACCATTTCATGTTTGGAATACTTATGTGATATTTCACTTAAAATGTCAGTTGATGATCATCGTTGGTTTATATCCTGTGCTGTCATGTTAATAGTTTTGTACATGTACATTTGAGAAAATTGTGAAATTGACTTTGTGTCAATTGGGGTATGTATCGGTAAATGATACTACTTAATAACCTCGAGGACAAGGAAGAGACGTATCGGCACATCTGGTTGCCAAATAGATTTCTCAGCGAGTTAAGGAGAAATTGGATTTCTCGGTGAGTTAAAGAGAAATCAGAGGACTGGTAATGAAAATAACACATTTGACCACTGTTGGGTGTTATTTTTTGCTACGCAGCCACATTGAAATCCATTGTTGATGTGGTCACTAGTATTTGTAATTGTGGATTGGTCTTGTGTCAATAAAGAGCACAATTGTCGCCCTGATTTGGTATTGGTTAGTCACGTTGAACAGGATCATTAAGATGTTGTTTTTAAGAACTAAATTGTTTTCAAAAAGTGGTCACGTCAAATATAAAGTTAATCAGCCTGGAGTCTTGTTTTATAAAAATAAATTTTCTTAAAGTTGCCCCAATTAATATTATCCAAGTTGGAGAATGTTAGAATTTTCCAATTGGTGGACTGCTATTAATTACGAGTTTTGAGTTTTAATGAAACAAGCTGATAATTTAGTCCTAATATGAAACATGCAAGTAAACCCAAATAGTTAATTGTGATTGACAAGTATGGGCTTTTGCGCATCTTATTGGGTTAGTGTGGTGTGATGATTGTATAGGCCTGAAACTTAATATTCTTTTATGGGATGACTATTAGGTTCAACTATAAATATAAGGCTAAGTTACCTCTTCACTTCTCAAGCATTTGCCCATTGAGAGCCAGCCTAAAGAAAGAAGTAGAAGAGAAAGATTTGCCTGATCATAATCTCAGTGATTATGTTTCCTTATGCTTCTACTTTCGTTGATATTTGTCTCAAACAGGTACGCCTAATTAATCGTTTAATATCTTTTGTGTTTTAATTATTGCATAAGATAATTAATTAGTTGATCTTACACGGGCTCGAACTAATCTTTAGATGGTTTAGCCATCATTGCAAAGAAACAATAATCTTGGATGAAATTCATTATCTTTGTGCTTACCTGCTGGTCATACCATTATTGTGAAAAAAGTAGCAAATTATACCCTACTGTTTTCAGATTTACATTTTCTTTTTCTCAATTCAACCTGAATAGAGATAATTGGCGACCCAAGGAGAAAAAAGGACCGAGAATCTCTTTTACTTTCTCAGATTTCTATTACTTGTTCAGAAAACATCGTGTGTAGAGAAACTTGAGCGATGGGCAAGAACCTTCTTAGGTTCAAAAGCCAGCAGAAAAAGAGGGGAAAAGGAGAACGGTCCAGAAATAAGTTTGACGATTGGTATCGGTCTTATCAGAAATCTTTCCAAAATTGCATATCAGCATCGCGGCTAACTATGTTCACTTATTCAGAAGCCTCTGCAGGGTCCTACACTCCTTCAATCATCACAACCTCGAAGAAATAAACGGCTGGAAAAGTTTGAAGGCAATCCTGAGGAAAACAGATTGAAATGACAAAGACTCAAAGTGACTTAGGATGGCTATGCAACTTGCAGATGCTAGCAATGTCGGGTTGTTTGATCAATTTGCAAATGCTTTTGTTTAGAATCTACTTGCCAGTCCCATCATGTTACTGATTTAACTTTCTTTTTTCTTTTTAATGACTACCACTGCTCCCAAATACAGGCACCAGAACTGCTAGTCTAGTGCCTGTTGCTCAAAGCATTGAGTTTTACTTATTCGAGTATCACTAAAATCGGAACTAAACATGAGTCCTTCAATCCGACTGACTTTCATCATTTCATTCAATTTTTATTAAAAACCCATCCGATGCCAGGCTCAGCGCATACGGCATGCATTACTGAAGGGTAGCAAAGACTTCATGCATGCAGGGTAGAGAAAGATTCATAATTTGGATTCGTGTAATAAAAAATCGTGTCGGTATCATGTTTTCTATAAAAATTTCCTATCAAACATGTTAAACATAAATTTTTTTTATATTCATATATGATTTTTTCAAATTTTTGTGTCAATTTTGTTTCTTTTATTTGTATTATGTTTAAAATTATCAAAATCATCGCTGAATAGTCCAGTCCTACAGGCGGTTCAATTACAAACTGATGTGTTAACCAAAATACAAGTCTTAATTCGTCAGTAAAAAAGATTTACCAGCTTGTAAGAAGGCCTACGAATATTTCCATCAAAACATTCCAACCTAAAATAATCAACGCAAGTGGATGTCTACTTATCTCTGTCACGTTATGAGATATGCCCAACCTCAAGGGGATTAAATATCCTCCGCTCACTGATCATCAAACGGAAGAAAAAAAGGTGTCTTTGTCATCATCATGCCTTACTTGATATATGGCAAAATGCTTATGTAACTCATTACCAAGCGATTCACCTTGCATTCCATGCTTCCAGAAAATATTTTTGAGGGCTATAATCAAGCAAGAAAAAAAATTAAATTAACATAGATGAGCAACTGAACAAGAAAGGAAACTTGATTTGTATTATTTTTGCAGCATGAGATCCTCTGTTGACATGGCCATTTTAAAAAAATCCAGCTATCTGATCTTTGTTTCAGCGGATCCAAAGTTGCTTCATGGCCAAGACATTAAAAAACTATAACAACCTTCAATCTTCGAGCCTTTAAGAGCAGGCAAGTCAGAAGATTCATCCACGGGCAACTCTCACTTTATTGCAGTGGCAATTTGATTAGCTGGCATCCTTGGAATGATGACAAAAATATTCTGATTACAACCTCTTTCCAATATTTGCAAACCTACGGGCTACTCCAAATATAACAGCTTTGGTCAAGAGCCCTCGATCAAGACTACAAGCAAGGGCAACAGCCCCGCCAACAAATAGAAGTTTGGGAATGTTCTTCCCCAACGGGTTCTCTGATGAATCATGTGTTTCAACCTCTGATGAATCATTACTGTTGCTTTCCAAGGATTTCATGTGGGCTTTCTCAGATGAATCATTAGTGTTGCTTTCCAAGGATCTCAGGTAGTCTGCACTTACTTTAGCGTTTATCTGAGCCATGATAGCGCAATGGGATGGGGGCACTGTGGATGCTCTCTCCTTCTGATATGCACGTAAGCCAGGGTCAATCTTCATGACAGTTCCCCACATACCTTGCCTGACTCCAAGCTTTGCAAGTGACCATGGTATACCCATATCTTCATGATGAAAAAGTAACACCTCACATGCAGTCAGCTTACCATCCCCTTTCCTTGATTCAACTGTTTGAAATGAAAGACAAAAAAATTATTGGCTGGAATTTATATCACGGTATGTGTTCCGAACTTAACCAAAACATAAATAGTCTGAAATCCTAGGAAATCCATCTAAAGGAAGAGTTTGATAAGCTCCCTTTTCTTTGTGCTTGGTACCAAACCTAAACCAATGTTCTCATATTCTAGGAAAATGGAAGTTTCCAAGTTCCTAACAGCACAGGGAAATATGAAAAAAAAATTAAAAACTAAAATACAAGATGTGAAGTCCAATACCTGCACGGATGCACCAACTTGAATAATATAAATCAACACGCCTAGGTTTCCGTTTTCTTAGCACAGAGTCATATGGTACTCCCTGAAATGTGAAGAAACAAGCTAACAAGTAAACTTCTGCACTTCAAAAGCTAGACAAAACAGAATTGGCGAACATGATGCTGCCATGGCATTAAGTGTTATAGTCCTCTGCCTAATATTAGATGATAGGACTCAGTTGACTTGAGCCATAAATTCATAAAAGAATGTGAATTCATCCATGCAACTCTAAGCTCAGGAAACAATCTCACATAATTTCTTTCCCCAGTGAGATTAGAAAAGTTTTCCTTTTTTGTTCCCAACATATTAAAAATCTTATAAACCTAAACGGTATACATACAGATAGATATGCACACTAATATTTGATCTAAATGTTGGTTGCAACCAAGTTATTTTCACTATGAATGCAGTAAGAAAACAGAATATTTGATGGGGATTGATCCCTAGCCCAGAAAGCAAAACTAGAAAAGGCTTGTTATCTTCCAGACTTTGAATCAAAGCTGATAACCAGGGAATATAATAGGATAATTACCTTAGTAACACAGTAATACGTCCGCCCAGACTCCCAAATCCGACGACCTATCACGTATTCTCTGTCACTACAGAAGAAAGGAAACTGCAAACAGAGTACACTTTAGAAAATAATGCAACACAACAATGAAAATCAACCAAAATGACACAATGAGAATTTTTTTGCGAACCTTGCGAACCCAGTGGACCACCATGGTCCCTGTGGTGGGGCACTCCTCCATAGTTGCAGCACTAAGAAGCATGGAATCCCACTTTGGTCGAAATTCATCATCCCAAAAGAAATCCCTCACCATCTCAGGAGTGGCATCATCAAAAACAGTCCGGCTACGATATTGTGTAGGACCGATCTAATGAACAGAAAAAGTATAATTCAATCAATCAAATGAATCACAAAAAAGATGCAAAATAAATATAAACAAATTTACATAGCACACAGAACCAACTAGCATGGTCATTTGAAAATTGGTTTTGATTTTACTGGTTCTAATAAATTAATTATAGAAGAGGACAAACATACCTGAAGATCTCTTTGCCAAGCCTGATAGCCCATAGTTGGCGTAGAGCGATTCATCATGTGAATCCAAGCAGGACCACCATCTTTTTCTTCAACTAATTGACACAAATGCTGTAAATCTTCATCTGTCACAAAACCCAGTTTTTCCTTCTCAATCTGTGATGTACTGCCCAATCACAAAAAATATTACCTATTAGCAAAATCAAATACAATCCCGATTCCCATTATACTTCCATCTTACCATTTACAACTACAAATAACATAGTCCCCAAACTAACTTCTCAAAACTATTCAGAGTGAACAAATTTTCAGCTTTCAACTTCATCAGTTCCAATCCCCGACCTTTATCAAATCAAAAAAGCTATTTTAAAATAAAAAAGACAAAAAGAGAGAGCAAGTGATAAAGCTGCAAACCTGCAATTGAAATCAAGGGTAGGTGGCAAAGAAAAAGAATCCTTTTGAGCCCCATCATCTGTAGAAGAAGAAGACTTCGAAGATGGAGGCGTTGAATCCCTAGAAACAGAACAATCCGACAACACTTCTCTGCGTAAATTTGCCCAGTTTGGCTTCCAAGCCCATCCAACCAAAACGCCAACAATTACAGCTACCCATAGAGGAGCTATAAACATCATTAACTCGCTCAACACATCCCCAATTGTGGGTTTCCTTAAAATCTCCAAAAAAACTGAAACCAAACCCATCTCAGAAAAGAAAAACAACCCTCGATGGAATCCAAAGAGTGAGCTTTAAGCGCAGCGATTTCTCAAAGGTTTGTTTGAAGAGACTAAAAAAAAGACCTAAAACCAGACCAAAGAATCCACAGAATTTAAGCTGAAAGCGAATTTTTTTTCAAAAAAAAAAAAGAGGGGGAAGAATAATAGAAGAATAAAAAATTGGAATTAAGAAATAAAGATCTGGGAATTGCAGAGGAAAAACAAAGACAAGAAGTGATGAAAAGATTACGGCTAAGGATTTCAGCTGTAGAGAGAAGCGCGCCCCCTGGATTACAACAGATGGAGAGAAACCGGAGCACCTACCAATATACTATTTTTTTTTCCAGGAAAAGCTAATTACTCATATATAAGAGCATCAGAAAAATCTTCAAGTATTGCTATTATTGTAATATTATTCTTACAAATATTGAGATTTTTATTTTCTTGTTTCGACCGAGGGGTTTCTAAAATTTGGCTAAACTCTCAGACAAAGGGGAAAAAGAATCGGCAAAAGTTGGATAATGAATTGGTAGCAATGCATAAGAATTGCTTGCCGTTTGGTCGATGCTCTGTTGCTGATGAGGCATATGCTTCGTTCTGATTCTATATTTATATCGGCTCAAAGACAGAGGCATCGCTTATAACTTGCCTCTATGGCGACGAGTTCGTGAGCGCCGCGTTTCCTCATTTTTCACATTTGCAGATTTTTCGGGACTTCTACTTTTATTTTGTTTTTCTCGGGTCCCATACTCGTTTTGTTTTACTTTTTCAACGTTCTATATAAGCTTTTATTTTGATTTCAGCTTATCATAATTTAGAATATAGTTATTAGTCACTATTATTAAATAATATCTTTTTATAATAAAAGTGAGAGTTAAGGTTATTAAATTTGAATTTAAATTTTTATTGTATGTTATAATATTTTTTTAATTATTCCATCAAAATATTATTAGCATTTGGCACTAACATGGTTTGTTATGCTTGAATATACATGCAAATTTCATAGTTAAACTTGGTTGACTGACGAGAGAGCTTTGCCATTTCATTCTCCTGAAAATGGATCCGTTTGGGTAGAATATATTGAAAATGTTGAGAAAGAAAAGAATTGTCGCCACGAGTGCTAGAAATCCTTGTAACAACGTTCAAATCTTTGTCAAAACTTAAAACAGGGGTAATTTGAACCAAAGGGAAATTGATCTGGTCGAAGGAAAAGCTGTCACCGATAATGGACAAGAAAAGGTTGAAAATTTGAGGGAAAGTTTGGTCTACCCTAACAACTGTAAAAATCAAGAACACAAAATGACGTCATATATATTTTTTTATAATTAGAGGTCGGAGGATAAAATTGTATGACTTCGAATTCAAATTTTAAATCATGTAATAGTTTTTTTAAATCACTCCAAAAATTGTTACTTGTTAGCAAATTGATCTCAATACTTGATATAATCAACAAGAATTGGGTAGGCTTGTTTTATAAAAATATAAAAAAAAAATTATTAATTCAATAGTAAATTGCCAATTCTGACAAGGATGCAGGGGCCCCAAAACTCGGCTGGAGTATTAACAAATAAAAAAAGACTTCCAAGATTAAGTTTAACTTGGTCATTATGACTTATTTCTGGTCCGATTTATTGAGTGTTGAAAGTAAAAGAAGGTTTCAACATTCAACAAAATTGGCTTCAAACTTTCTAATAAACTAATTAATCAAATTACTTGACGATGCTTTTACATATGCTATACTATGTTTTTGTTCTAAACCGACCACCGCGAAACTACTAGCATTGGTGTCAATTCACCAACTGCATATGCTTTTCTCTTCTGATGTTACGGCATCGGTTGGAACTCTAAACTGGGACTCTGCTCTTTGACCCTACGAGTTATCACACGATGTGTCGAAGGCCATTTAGTCACGAGACAGATACAGTACAGCCATGCTTTTCACAAGCGAATCGTGTACTTCTCAATCATCAACAGGAGAATATGGCCTTAACCCTGTTTTTGATAATCAAAAACACTACATTACAAAAGACGATATTGCAATCACAATAACTATCGAATATTAATATCGTATTTATAAATCACTTGAATAAAGACTTGAATCTTAGAATTTTTTGTCCGGATAAAATCTCAAGAATTGTGCTTTACCTAATCATTGTCTTTTTCTTTTTTTTTTTAAATAGTGGAAAATGAAGTTTGATATGGACAGCCGCACAGCCTCAATTTAGAAGTCTGACCCTCCAATAGGCAATGGTAATACACTAATGCTTTTCTTTTCTTTGTTTCCCCTAAAAATCAAATGGCTTTTAGACTTTGAGGAGAGGAGGTACCATTTTAGGACGAGAAAAGGCTGTTTGAGTGTGCCCAAAAAGTCCAGTCCCAGAACTCTAACGTGAAAAAAATGGTGTTAGTAAAAGAAGATGGTCCATTAATTTTTGTATGTGTCCTCTGGGGTCACTGGTTGTGTCGAGATTTCTAACTATGTTGCCTACAATTTCGGCTGGCAACACCTACCTACACGTTTAACTGGTTTTTCAGGTTGAATATACAAATCAGAATTTAGCACATGGAAACGCTGATACAACATAAGTTTGTGATGAATAATATAGAATTGAATCCCTTTCAGGCCATGTTTGTGGTGTACAAATTTGCGTTGCTTTTCACGATGGTCTTGGCGTATTTGATGGCTGTGATCCAAATTGATGACTGGTTGATAGTTATAGGCCTTGCAATGATCCGGTGAAATTGTCTTTTTTTTAGGGATATCAAGCAAAAAGTGGATTTTTTCAAAATAATTGTGGAAGTAGTCTTATCCACCTTGTCAGTTAAATACTTTGTTTTTTAACGTCAAGTTAGGCCGTATAACCTATTGTAAATTGATTTTAGATTGGATGTTTAACATGATATCGTATAAATTTGACAATTCATATTTTTTAGTGCTAGTACATGTAAAACACTAAGGTTGTAAACTAACCGAACACAAACGAACGAACTGATGTAAATGGTCAATGGATAAGATCATATGAATGAAATCTTAACTTATTATGAGGCTTTTATTAATTTTATTTTAGTAGATTATGTTTAAAATTTAAAAAAAATAATTATTTTAAGTATAATT
Source organism: Heritiera littoralis (assembly GCA_031772115.1). NCBI lineage: Eukaryota > Viridiplantae > Streptophyta > Magnoliopsida > Malvales > Malvaceae > Heritiera > Heritiera littoralis. The sequence goes on from JAPDPK010000056.1 coordinate 460,715, forward strand.
AACTAATTTAATTTTATAATTATTTTATAATTATATTTTATTAATTTTTTAAACCAACAAAGTTATATTGTATAAATATATTTAAAAATTAGGTACTAATTTTTTAGGTTATTGTCTTAAAAATAAGGTATATATTATATAATAATATAAGTAATTTTAGTATTTTAATAAATAACAAACGAACAATAAACGAACATAAACGAACGAACAATAAATGAACATAAACGAACGAACAACAAACGAACAATAAATGATACTTTAAAAGAACGAACATAAACGAGCCTGTTCGCGAATAAAAACGAACAAACTATACCTCTCTTCATGCTTGGTTCATTTAACAAACGAATACTAAAATGTTGTTCGTGTTCATTCGTTAAGCTTAATAAACGAACATAAACAAACAGAAACCGAACGAGTTCACGAACGATTCGTCGAACGTTCTGTTCGGTTACACCCCTATTAAAAACATGAAAATTTTGTGTTGACACAAGATAGAGCCTAGGTTTTATTCTATGTCTGTTCTGTAATTTTTGTCTACTACCCCTTTCAAGATTATCATGTTATAGGCTTCCATGTCTCCACTATAATTGTTATTCTGTGTTTATTCTGTAATTTTTGTCTATTACCTTTTTGAAGATTGTCACGTGGTAGGCTTCTATGTTTTCGCCTACACGTGATGGAGGTCTCTTAAAGTAGAGAGGCCCAACTTGAATAAAAAATTATAAAAAACAGTATTTAAATTTGCATTGCTTTTCACAATGGTCTTAGTGTATTTGATGGCTATGATCCAAACTGATGACTGGTTGATAGTCATAGGCCTTGCAATGATCCGATGAAATCGTCTTTTTTAGGGATATCACACAAAAAGTGGATTTTTTAAAAATAATTGTTGAAGTAGTTTTATCCACCACGTTAGTTAAATACTCTGTTTTCTATCATCTTATAATCAGGTTGGGCCCTACCACCTATTGTAAATTGATTTTAGATTGGATATTTAACATGATATCATATAAACTTGACAATTCATGTTTATAATTTGTGCTAATATCGTGTAAAATACGAAAAAATTGTGTTGAAACAAGACAGAGCCCAGGTTTTATTTTGTGTATGTTCTGTAATTTCTGTCTACTAGTACTACCCCTTTCAAGATTATCATGTTATAGGCTTCCATGTCTCCACTATAAGTGTTATTCCGTGTCTATTCTGTAATTTTTGTCTACTATCTATTCGAAGATTGTCACGTGGTAGGTTTTTATGTTTCCGCCTACATGTGATGAAGGTCTCTTAAAGTAGAGATGCCCAACTTGAATAAAAGATTATAAAAAATAGGATTTAAATTTGCGTTGCTTTTCACAATGGTCTTAGTGTATTTGATGGCTTTGATCCAAACTGATGACTGGTTGATTGTCATAGACCTTGCAATGATATGGTGAAATTGTCTTTATTTAGGGATATCAAGCAAAAAGTGGGTTTTTTTAAAATAATTATTAAAGTAGTCTTAATTATCACATCAGTTAAATACTCTATTTTTTGTCATCTTATAATCAAGTTGGACTCTACTACCTATCGTAAATTAATTTTAGGTTGGATGTTTATCGTGATCATATAGACTTGGCAATTTATATTTCTAATTCGTGTCTGTTTTGTAATTTCCTTCTACCATCTCTTTCAAGATTATCACGTTGTAGACTTTTATGTCCCCACTACAAGTGCAATTCTGTGTCTGTTCTATAATTTTTGTCTATTACCCATTTGGAAATTGTTACGTGATAGGTTTGCATGTTTCCGTCTACAGCTGATAGAGGCCTCTTGAAGTAGAGGGACTCAACTTGAATAAAAGATTATAAGAAACAGTATTTAACATATGTGAAATAACATCACTATAACACTAATTTAAATTTTGAGAAAAGATTGTAATTTCTACTGTCATGTTAAGGGTTATTTTTCTTAAAAATTTAACTATTAGAGATTGACCTAGGTTTCATTATAAGTTTTGAGCTCAGAAATTTGGGAACTTTATATTCATTTTGAAGAGACAACGGATCCGATCAAATTTTTAAAACTTTTAGATCAAATCCAAGATCGAAATTTTAAAATTTTTTGAGCAAATCTGATTTATAAAAGTTTTGTGCGTTTTATGATTTGTATCTGAATAGTATATCTGATTCAAACTAATTCGCATAAATTTAATTTGATTCGGAGTTTAGTAATTCTGATTTCGTTCTTAAGCTTAATTAAAATATAAAACTTAAACTTTTTATATAATTGACAAAATATTGAACAATAAAATACTCAGTTATAACTTGCACATAAGGTTCTACAATATCATTTATTCAAATTCAAACAAAAAAAAAATTATAATCTAAGCATAATTTCGGTTTGATTTTTAGAAATTCTCTCAACTCTACCCGTCCAAAATGTCATTTGGTATCAAATCAGCATCACAGTCTTTCAGGACTCGCAAGTTTGAGCGATGGGGCGATGTTATCAACGCATAACATTCTACAGTAAAGGCAAGGTCATAACCATGAACAATCCATGGCAGATGCTAGATTAAATAAGAAGATTAAACAAAAGCCGAAAAGAAGAAGAAGAAAAATGAACTGTTCCGCATTGACATGGAAGAATCCCAACAATGCATCTGCTCTGCCGTCATCTATCTTCCCCTTTGATTGATCAGCAAACTCTCCTCGTCCGCTCATGTCAACATCCTTAAGCAGACATCAAAGCTGTAAACGTAGCACTTTCCGGGCCCAAGAAAGCATCTCCTTCACCTATAAGCCGATGTGGGTCCGCCACTCAAAGATGCTAAGTACAACTCTGTTGCAAATATGGATGAGCTTCGCCCCTGTTTAAATTGTTTTTATCTAACCTTATAATGCTTCAGATACAATGTAAAACCAAGATATTTTCATTTTTTTTTCTTCCTGGAAATGAGAATATGTGCAGCAATTAATTTAATCATGTACCAACTGTCCCGAGACATTGATAGGCAAAATTCGGGCAGATGGCGGTGTTCGATCCACAGCATTGATCGAACATAAGTATATTACAACCATGTTAGTGGTATGCTTTCAGAAACTGGTATGCCAGATGGCTTCATCACCCTCCCCACAACGCTGGTGCACCTCCTCCATTCTCTCAACAGACTTGCAAATGCCACTGCAGCTCCAATCGAATGATGCAGCGCAGGGATTCCCTGCTTGAGCTTTCCACTCACAATCTATCAAAGAAATTTAAACATTGTCAGGAGACAATTATTTCATTTCCATGCACTCTCGACAGCGGGAAAGAATTGAGAATACAGAGTAAATGTAATATACAAGTTTATGGAATTAACATTAAACTATTTAACTATGAAGATTCTCCATTGGAAAGAATATAAGAATTGTAGCATTTTCATTAATTATCTTAAATATCTTGTTTGACAGCAAAACAAGACTTGGACTCGGAAAGTGCCCTAAGTTTTAGATTCATAGATATCAATTTGTACTGCTAGAATTCATCAGCATGATTTTCAAAACCAAGGAATAAAGTTTGGTGGGTCAGATGCATAAACCTCATAGGTAGTACTTAGGAGAAAGCAGAGATCACCTATGTCAAGTTCTAGAAAATTCCACCGACAAATAATGATTGAAGACTAAAAAGCTAACAAATTGATTTTGGTTCAGCAGAGCAATTATAAAAAGCTAAAACCATCAAATCATGAAAATAACCAAGCTGAAGATAAGAATGCATAATGGAAACTATCTTACCTGGGGAAGTATTACAGCAGAGACTTCTATCATCTATATGCTCAACATCAAGACCAATAAACCAAGAACCCAAAGAGACATCTTCATTTGCATATCTATGAAGTATGTGCCTAGATAGAAAGCAAACATATATAATCAACAGGATCATGAAGAAAAGCATGAATAAAAAGATATTACAGAAAAAGGCTTTACCGATTGACTGAGATATAGGTGGCCAAGTCTTTGGAGATTGCATATATTTGTCCAGTTGCATGCCTAAAATACTTGTTTCCCTCCTCACCAAATTTCCAATATTCTGGCTCGTGGTACTTAACCCCTCTGTACATCAGAGCAAGAGGTAACTACGGTGGAAAAAAAAAAGAACAAATGATAATTGGGAAAATTCACAAAATTTAATCCTTACTTCTGTGCAAGGACAGGTCCGGACTTCATGCAACCAATATAAACACGGGGTTTTGATCTGTGACGGGCCAGTGTAGAACCCACCATACCTGCAGAATATTCCATATCAATTTAGACACCCTGGCACAAATCTGTTCATGAAAAAGAAATGAAGGTGTTGAGAAACTTAATGTGGCAGCACTAACCCAGATTTACATGTACATCATCGTCGACTTTAATATAGAAGTCAGCATCCCACTTAGCAACAGCTGTGGAAAAGTATATTTGGGTTTTTGATGACAATTCATGGTAACCTTCTATGTGATTCTGCCAAACGACAAAGGCAATACTATGTAAGCTTCATAGAAAGTATTAACTTTTGTTTTGTTTACAATTTAGCATGCACCAAATTTCTTGAGAATGGAGTCCAAGTTTCAAAACCACCACGTCCTGCTTCGATGTTCAAACAATAATGTACCATCCAACTTATGAACTGCTCATCAAGATAATTTTTGGAACTACTTCAAAAATTTGTAGGCCAAAAACAAAAGAGCAGGTAGAAGACTTTAAACAGGGTCTGGGCAAGAGGTGAGAGTATGTGGTGTACAGGTGATTACCAACTAAGTCTTAATCCCGAACTACTCAGGAACTAGATTAATTTTTCTCCCTCCATTCCACCAGGTTTAAAACCTTACTCTAGTTATACAAATACAGCTTTTTTGAGGGAAAAACTAAAGCTTTACAAATATTGGCTCTTCACTTTGTAAGACAATGTAACCATTATCATGCTTTGTAAACCAAAACTCAAGAAGATAATTCATAAACTTGGTTCAAGGCAACTAAGATGAGCATACCAGGCGGAAAAAATCCTCGTGTTGCTCTTCTTCAGCCTCAATAGCACGATCCAGAACACCACCCGGGGTTGCACTGAGAATCACAGATACAACATGTTTCATCAAAACTATCATTCTCAGAAAGCTAACTAGCAAGTGAATTTAAATGCTTCAAACTTTCAAGTGAATTTACCTGTGTCCTATGACAAATCGTATTATAATTCCCTTCTCTTTCTCCAACCTCTTTAATTCCTCCCCTAAGAACAATAACCTCAAAGTAAAATAATTGACCAATCCTAGAGAATGCCTAATAGAATGCCAAAAGATTAATGAATCAAACCTTGAGGCATCCAAGTTTTCCTGATTGAGTCCCTTCGTTTTCTACTGCTGAATGCAGTAATAATTCCCATAACAAAGAAAACTTTCTGGCTTTCCTTCAAGTTCTCTGTTCCTGATTTTCTAGCCATTGGAGATCCTTCCTCACTATCTGCTTTGGCAGCTCTGGCTGCAGCTAGCTGCACCTCCAATGAAGAGACTGTTTTGTCTAATGTCCTGAAAGTATGTATCATGTTAACCACCTTAAGTTCTACAAAAATTTTAGACAACCAAGACTTACTTTGGGCATTCACTTCAAAGATAAAACCAAAACAAAAACCTATAAAAAGAACTCTGCAGTGACACATAGAAACTTACATAATTACATCATGAGTTTGTGAAACTTGTGAAAGAATATCACCTGCCTGAACAGAAGCATCCTGTTATAATGTACACAATATCATCAATATTCTTTGCATGCAATATAGCTTATAACAACTTGGAACTCTAAACTTGCCTTATCGCAATTAACTATGGGATGAACTTCTTTTCTATGATCTTTCTGTACAGAAGAAGCCTCCTCATCCATTTTAACCGGATCAGAAATATCTGAAAATCTGTAATAAAAAAAGGCCATAAGGCAATAGTAAATGCACATTTGCATACAAAACTATCATTAATTAACAAATGCAACAACATACAGAATTAAGAAATGCAGACCAGCACTGAAAGGGAAACTAGGAGTGAATCCCACTTTCATTAGGGATTGAACTAAAGAGACAGATTTCTTTCCAGAAACGACAGCACTGATACAATGCAATTCATGAGATCAAAGTCTCGTGCCTAAAGAAAGAAATGATACAAAAGAGCCACCTCAGTTAAGTGATAACTCAAAAATGCGTTAACATCAGATGAATACTTAATGCTCAAGTTTATAGTTAATATCCAGGCTTATCCGAGTTCAAGAACATGTTCCTCTTATCCTCCAAAATGCAGTTTTCGTTTTCAGGGATATCTCTTCCACTTGCTGTCACCAGCTTGCTAATATCTACATCGATCATCATTCTGAAATCTAACAAATACTAGTATAACAATTAGTTTCATACCCATCAGCAAGCTCCTATCTTTTGATCCAGAGTACAAAATCAACTTTTTAAACAATCCAGCCCTCAGATACAAAGCGCAAACTCCCTATACTGAAGAAGTTATAAACCCAAATTCAAAGAGATTAACCGCACTGCGTCCAGAGTCATGCATTACTAAATCTGCTCCAGCCACAATGGAAACTCGTATAGCAAGCATGACTAGGACCTCAAAATCTAGCTAGCGTCAAGTTCAACCAGAGGTCTTACTGATTCATGCATCTTCCTATCAACCAAAATATCAAATACAACACATGAACAAGTTAAAAACCAGGCAAAATCATTCGCATGATCCACCTAATACCTAAAACACAATACTGGAAACTCGTTTCAACAATTAGAATCACAAATCCAGCAACCTAAGAGCCAAATCACTCTATAGGAAGGCATTTTGCTTGATATGTCTGCACCACATTAGCAAGATCCTCCAAAATGTACATGCAAGAAAAAGATGGCAGAGGAATGAAACAATAATTAAAGCTTCTAAATTCTAAAACCCGTTAAAAAGGGACAGCAAATCTTAAAAGTTTGCCACTTCAAAACAAGATCTTGATCATTCCAAATTCCACTTAGAGAAGGGAGAGAGAAGAAAACCTGTTGACAACAAGTACACCCAAGAAAAAGCTGGCAATGCAAAAGAGAGAAACCCATCTGGTAGACACTCCGTTGCCAGGCTTTTGAGGTCTACTCAAACCCATTGCAAAATTCCTAAAGAGCTACAGCCTTAAGTCAGCTTTCTCTCTTTTTTTTTTTTGTTTAATTCTCTCAGAACTCTTTGAGTGTCACAGGGAAGAAACCATCCAGAGAAAAAGAGAGAGAAAGCATTAAAAGCAACAGGCTATACAACAACCATCAAGAACAAAATAATTCCTGTAAACTGAAACAGACAAGGATTCAATTGATTTGTGTTCAAATTTGGTAACAATGGAGATGGGATTTCTGCTTTCTTCAAGATCACAAGAGAATGGGCCGGCTTCTAAATTATGTAATGTTATATGCTCCATTTCGTTGTTTTCTTACAAGAAAAACAAATATTTTGACAAAATTCACGACAACTCTTTAACTTCCAATAATACCCCTATTTCCTTCTCTTCTCTTTTAAGTTTTCTAGTTACTTCCTTTTTTGGACAATTATCCATCTTTTTTTTTTTATTTCAGTTAAGTTATAGACAAAATGTTCACCGTCAAACTCTTTTTATTTTTCATGGAAATTTTTTGATATTATTCATAGTTTCCTGAACTAGTTTAAAGGATACACTTAAGTGGCTAATTTTCTTGCTCTTTAGTAGGCATGTCAATTTTGTATATACTGTAATGGTATGATGTGAAAATTATAGTATCATATTTTTGGTCGACCTCCTAAATATTAAATTAATTTTTAAATTTTTATCAAATTTATATACGATTTTTATTAAAACTTTTATTTATATATATTTTTTATTGTTTTCATTTTTTTTATCATAATATCATATCTAAACTTTTATTTATATATCTAAAGTTATAAACCTACTCTTTTAAAATTTTCAAGTGAAAAAAGTGGAGCAAATTTAAAATTTTTGCATTATGACAACAACTTTTGCATTCAAGGTTGATATTGCAAGATTATCTCAAAAAAAAAAGTTGATACTGCAAGTCCTTCAACACTGGTTCAGGCCCTCTCAACCCACAAAATAAAAATAAAAAAATCAACTTTAATTTTATGGTTATAATCCTATTTATAATTACAAAATCGTTAATGATTTTATAAGTGCATGAATATCTTTAAGTTTTTTTTTTTTTTGGACAGGGAAGGAACACAGCACCTCAACAAAACCATGGTGATTTTGTGAGGCCTGGAGCTCCTTATAAACCTCAAGAAACTCACACACACAGCCGATGTGAGATCCGAAGACAACCCACTATCGGGGTTGCCCACAGACACGCGAGAACGCACCCACACCAACACACACGCATACGCTACTTTCTTTTTGGACAAGGAAGGAACACAGCACCTCAACAAAACCATGGTGATTTTGTGAGGCCTGGAGCTCCTTATAAAACTCAAGAAACTCACACACACAGCCGATGTGGGATCCGAAGACAAACCACTATCGGGGTTGGCCACAGACACGCGAGATCGCACCCACACCAACACACACGCATACGCTACTTTCTTTTTGGACAGGGAAGGAACACAGCACCTCAACAAAACCATGGTGATTTTGTGAGGCCTGGAGCTCCTTATAAACCTCAAGAAACTCACACACACAGCCGATGTGGGATCCGAAGACAACCCACTATCGGGGTCTCTTTAAGTCTTTTAAATTAAAATATTTCTTAAATTTTATAAAAGCTTTAAATAAAAAAGAGAAATTCCACCACCAATGCAACATTGAGAATTAAAATAAACATACTTGAATAAAACATTCGTCTTGGGAGTGGTAAAAAAAAATTCATATACAAATGCTACAATTAAAAGAAGGAGAAGAATTTTTGTGAATTATTCAAACTTAACTTATAATTTTAAGTTAACTTATTTATTTTTAATTCTAATTTGAGTTCAAAAGTAACGAGTTGAGTTAATTTTAAATATGTTAATATTCAATTTACACAATTTATAAATCTCATAAATTTATTTATGTATTTTTAATATTTGATTATTAATTTATTATTTTATCATCATAATATATGATTATCAAATCAAACTTGAGTGATTCAAATATTTTATAATTTTAATTTTAAAAACAAAATTCGATCAGTTCAAAATAAATTTTGAATTTTTTCAATCGATATTAAACATTTCAAACTTTTAATGTTATTACACCCTACAATGGGAAAAAAAAAAATGAGGTACCCTTTAATTCAAAAGGCGGAAAAGAGGACAGTTTGGTCCAAATAAAATATTGAAACTTAGGTTGTCAAGTAGCAAACTTTATGGGAAAAAATTCAAAATTGCAAGCAGAAAGCCAGAAGAAAGGCAGCTAAGACATAAGGTACGGTAAGCAGTAAGGAAAAAAGACAAGAGAAAAGTTGAGGGCATAATGGTCCATGGAAAACAGCGTGGCAACTCAGGAACGAAGGCGGTGCTCATCTGCCGCATGGAAAAAACAGCGAAGGAGGGAATACAGACAGTGCACAGTGTTTCGAAGGAAGGACGTGATCAAATCAAATCATCTGATTGGTTCAAGATTTTCTTTGTGAAAAAAATGCTAAAGAATTCGAAAAAGAATCGGTCTAAATTAATTGAATGTAAAGTTTTAATTTTATCTTTTATTTTCAAATTAATATCATCGTAACCAATATAATTAAAGTTGATTTTTTATTTTATTATTATTATATGTAAATTGCGACACTGAGATCTAAGCAGGGGAACAAAATGGGCACGGACAGTGATTTTGTTTTCAGTTCGGGGATTGAAATTTTCCTATTAAAATTTCTACATATAATTCTTAATTTATATTTTACAATGTAATTTTTTATTTTAATATAAAAATATCTTTAAATTTTAAGATGAAAAATATTCCAAAATTTGTGAGTCCTTTGTGTCTCGCAGAAGAAGGCACATTCGTTCGCGGAAATGATCTCGTGATTTTTTAGATTTTAAATCTAGATTTATTATTATTTTTTTTAAAAATTGTAACACTTGAAAGACAAGAATTGCAGTGTGCTAGTTGATGTTCAAAGTTATTTTTTAGAATGAGTGCATGTTCTAAGTTTTTTCTTTTAATATTTTGAGAAAATTACAAATTTGGGGCTCTTAGAACCTCGAAATTTATGATACCTTTGTGCCTCGAGAATGTCAGCTTCTGCAAGGCCTGGCAGTGCAAATTTGGGTTCTAAATCTCATATATGTTATTTCAGGGTTTTGAGCTAGCAGAGATAGATTTGCAAAATTTTTATGTTAAAAAAGGTAGAATTTTTACAGAAAGTGGAATAAGAATTTACTTTAAATTCCGAGAGTTGTAAAGAAGAATTTATTTTAGAGGTTAAATTGTATTTAGCAATAGTTTATAAAGAGACCAATTAAAGGTTAGTTAAGTGATTAATGTTCAAGTATTCGTTCAAAATATGGAGTTTTACGTTGTCTTGTCGATAAACGATTTGTAAATTTAAAAAATTCATAAAAATTTAATAGATTCTTAAATTTCAAAATGAATTGACAGGTTACTTTGATTTGAAAGATGAGATATCTTCCCTTATTCTTAAACTTTTTCAAAGCAAAAAAAAGATTATATAAAGAATAAAGTGTGACTTATATTTAGAATTTCTCGTCTTATTTCCAAGTCATATGAGTGCACGATATTGATGACTCTACGAACTCCTGGACCAAAAATATGATTAGCAAATTTCCGAACCGGCTAACCCAAACTCCTAAAGGACTAGGATCAGTTGGGATTGCATGAGGGTTCCAGCTTCCAAGGTCTATCATTGTACAACATCAGGCCCATTAGGCAGGCCACCCAACAATGAGTTGAGATCGTCCATATCTATAACAGAGAGGAGCAAGAACCAAAGAACATGACGGACACTTTCGGTTCTCGACCCATCAAAAATTGACCGTGTAGGACGTAGCTCCTGCGTCATGCTCATCACAAAATTGCACACGACGAAAGATAACTTTTTAAGCATTATTCATGAACTTGTTCTACATGAAATTCATAGGGGTCCCAGATCCACAATCATAAGCCTGGTTTTATCGTTGCCATTACGTTGACACAAGAGGGTTTCGAGGTTGAACTCGACAGGAGCTTCGAACCATTTCAGCAGCTTGGCTTATCATCAAACAATTATCACTCGACACTCCTTAGCCTTGTTTCCTTTCTTGCAGTTAACTTGATTAAGAAGCAATTAATGTCGACCTCACATAATACATCAATAAAACTCCACTATCTATCTATGTACTTTGCGGGATATTATTTGACCTGGGTATGTGTATATATTTATATCGTGCAGTCTTATGAATTGCTAGTTGTCAGGCAACTTGTATTTATTTATGCTAAAGCTGATGTCACATGCCATTTATGTTACATGGTTGAAGTTCAATAGATTAATGCATCGAATTGGAAAGCAGATGTCTGGAATGTGATCCATTCAAAAGTAAACGGTTGTCGATTAAAGCCTACCTATTTAATAATCCTTTCCTAGCGCTGATATATATCTATTGATTTGATTTTGTTCCATATATACGTGATGCTTACAGAAAACTGGTGATGGGATCTGTGGCGAAGAAAATGCTCTGTGGCTCTAGAAGGTGAGGACCATTTTCTTCATGATGTGGAGCATTACCAACTGCAATGATATTCCTAACATCTATGGAGTTTTGACTTTGGAGACATGACGGGGTGTGAAAAATGAGGTTTAGTTTTTTTTTTTTTAATAGAGATCTTTGACTTGGCTCTTTTTGATCCGCATAAAATGATTTTCAGAAAATAATTTATGAAAATATGATTTTCTAAAAAAACTAATATTTTATGTTGTTTGGTTGATATGCTGAAAAATATTTTTTGTTGTTTATTGTTTTAATCCAATGTATATTAGGTCGAGTTTTAATGAGAGTTTTTTTCTTAAGAGTGACATAGGTTTGGAAATTGTTTCCCCTTTTGAAAATGAAAAGATAATTTCTCAAAATTTTTAAAAATTTTTCATTAACCGAATTTCATTTTTTATTGACCGAATTTCATTTTTTATTGACCGAATACTGAAAAAATATGAAAAATATTTTCGAAAAAAATAAAATACGCGAAACCCTAAAAAAGAAAAAGAAAAAGAAAATATAATTTTTTTAATCCGAGGTCTTTGACAAGAAAAAAATATAAACGTTGAAATTCAAATGTTAAATTTGCAAAACAATTAATAAATCCCATTAATTTTTCTGATTGAAAAATCATCATATTCTCGTCAGAATACCCAAAATTGATGCATAGGCACCAACATTTGACCAAATTCTTAGCCTTCCACACCATTGCCAGTTTCATCTCTGCTGGATTAAATTGGTAGTGAAGTCTGTCTGTCCTTTTTCCGTTTGAATAATAGTCAACTAACATCTCATAGTCTGCTAAACATTAACAGGTTATGCTACAGAATGGATTGTCCGATGTCAAAGAATCAGGCAGGCCAACCACCAACCTTTCAAAGTGCCTTTGGAAGGAATTTACCATTGGAATCCCTACACGTGTTCTTGTGGTAATAATTTTCAAGTACCTGTGTTCCTTTTATTAGCCAGGACAAAGCAACCAATCCTGTTTACATTTCATCAGAAAGGAAATTGTTCGCTTCTGCCAAAAGTGCGTGGACAACACTTTCTAATGTTGATGAAGTTAAATTCTCCTCCCTTTGACCGTGGCGTGTACGGTAAGCGAGGTTAACGTGCGCGGCCATGGGGAATCCTCTCATTTACCCAATTACATTATGATTAAATGATCACGAGATGAAGTTGATTTCACGAGTAATGAAGAGGTTAACAGCAGCGTGAAGTTTGCTTCTAAGTTCCATTGGTTCCCGCAACATTAAGTTGCCAAGCCTTGCAAGCACAAGACAGCCATGGCTTTCTATAATACAGTGATAATCAGGTCATATGAACAAGTCTTGCAGCATGGATTAACCGTTGAGGTTTCCATATTTGGTATTGCTGAAGATCAAAAAGTGATCTGCAATCCAAAGATATATCCTGAGCTCTTGGACCATATTTGAGCTGAAATCAAACCCCCATCTCTTTCTCTGTCCTCCTCTGTCAAACAGTATGCGCAATCCAATGCCATTTTTTGTTACCCTTTTTGTTCTGTTAGTGCTTAATGGCGAAGGGCTGATGACTGCAAAAGTTGAAGCCAAGAGTAATGTATGTAAATCAGCCAAACTCCGAGTTTATATGCTTTTTACTTGCTGTTCATTTTATTGGAAGATGTGCCCCAAGTTCTTCTCTTTCTTCAACAGGTGCACATCGTTTATCTGGGAGAAAGGCAGCTTGATGATCCTAAGCTTGTGACAGATTCTCATCATGACTTGCTTGCCACCGTAGTAGGGAGGTATAGCAACAAAACACAGGGAAAGGCAAACAAAATTACCATTTAATGCTTTTGAAAATTCAATTGTGACGCGATGCTAATTTCTCTGGATTTCACCGCTATGCAGTAAGGAGGTGGCCTCAGATTTGATGGTTTACAGTTACAGACATGGCTTCTCCGGGTTTGCAGCCAAGCTTACAGAGTCTCAGGCACAAAAACTCTCAGGTGCTTGCTGGAATGAATGCTACTAAACATTTTCTTATCCCCTGACTTTAACTGAACGCAATCTAGATGACTTTACTGCTACAATAACATAACTTGCTTTTGTTTGTTTTTCATTTTTATGCAATCGTTCACATTTAGAGTTGCCTGGTGTTATTCGAGTAATACCAAATAGCCTTCGCAGGCTGCAAACAACTCGGAGTTGGGACTTCCTTGGCCTCTCTTCTCATTATCCTACCAACGTTCTTCAAAATAGCAAGATGGGGGATGGGGTTATAATTGGTGTCTTTGATACTGGTTCGTAGTCGAAATCTTTCTCTGTAGTTTCCTTCTGGTAGACTCGTAAATCTGTAAGGAATTAAGTTTTTCTTAATGAAACAGGAATATGGCCAGAGTCTAAAGCTTTCAGTGACGAAGGACTTGGACCAATTCCATCCCGTTGGAAGGGTGTCTGTAAATCCGGGGAACATTTCAATGCAGCAACACACTGCAATAGAAAAATCATTGGAGCTCGTTGGTTCATTGATGGATTTCTTGCTGAGTATGGACAGCCATTAAACACAACTGAAGATCCAGAATACTTGTCACCCAGAGATGCCCAGGGACATGGAACCCATACATCCAGCACAGCTGGTGGTTCTTATGTGAGAAATATTAGCTACAGAGGCCTTGGTCCTGGGACAATGAGAGGTGGTGCGCCGCGTGCCCGGTTGGCCATATACAAAGTCTGCTGGAATGTGCTTGGTGGACAATGTGCATCTGCTGATATTCTGAAAGCCTTCGATGAAGCAATACACGATGGAGTTGATGTCTTATCACTGTCAATTGGGTATTCATTACCTCTATTTTCAGATGTTGATGAACGAGATGGGATTGCTACAGGTTCTTTCCATGCCGTTGCCAGGGGCATCACTGTTGTTTGTGGAGCTGGAAACGATGGGCCTTCAGCTCAAACAGTGCAGAACACAGCACCATGGATATTAACAGTTGCAGCAAACACCATCGATCGAGCTTTCCCTGCACCCATAACGCTTGGGAACAATAAAACCTTTTTTGTATTAACTCTGTGATTACCAATTCGCTTTTCATCCCAAATTTGATTAATACACTGGTTAGAGTATGATTTGATTTGTGCAACACTTGTAGGGTCAAGCCATTTTTACAGGGAAGGAGAATGGTTTTACGGGCTTGACATACCCAGAGGGCACAGGGCTCGACCCTACTTCTGCAGGGTAACTTTATCTAAGACTATGGGTTTAAATTTAGAAGATTCCTTTCCTTCTTTGTTTGAACTTATATTGTTGCAAATAAAGTAGATATCTCAGTTGGTATGTATTCCCTTGCAGTGCATGCCAATCTCTTTCACTTAATTCAACGTTGGTAGCTGGAAAAGTGGTACTTTGCTTTGCCTCAGTCGCCCGTAGAGTTGCTATAAGAAGTGCTGCAGCAACTGTGCAAGAAGCAGGTGGGATTGGGCTGGTTATTGCAAAAAATCCAAGTGATGCCTTGATTGAATGCAGTAAGGGCTTTCCATGCATTGAAATTGACTATGAAATTGGCACCCGGATACTCTACTACATACGATCTTCCAAGTACCCTTATTTTCCTATTTATAATTACTGTCTCTAGACTCCTTTGTAAAACTTCGTGATTCTTAGAATTTATCTAAACAGGTCCCCTACAGTGAGATTGAGCCCTTCGAAAACACTTATAGGCAAGCCTGTGTCAGCCAAGGTGGCCTTTTTCTCATCAAGGGGGCCTAGCTCCATTGCACCCGAAATTCTCAAGGTATGTTAAAATTTGACTGAAACCTTAGCTTTAGTCCTTTATGTACATGGAGATACATTTTCATAACTTTATTCTCATATTTCGATAGGAATTCACTAGATTGTGCTTCTATAGTTCTACTTGATATTTTATTAGCATCTTGTTGGTTTTTCTTTGAACACAGCCAGACATAACTGCACCTGGAGTGAACATACTAGCTGCTACTTCTCAGCTGGATCAGTTGATGGATGGTGGATGTGCCATACGCTCAGGAACTTCAATGGCAACTCCTCATGTTTCAGGCATTGTGGCACTTCTAAAAGCAATACATCCTCATTGGTCACCTGCAGCTATTAAATCCGCACTAGTCACAACCGGTATTGCCACTATCAAATCTTTTACAAATGACTCTAATCAATAGTTTTCTTCCAGTGTTTAAATGATTAACTCACTATCAATGTTAATTTTCATGTTGCAGCCAGGACAAAGGATGCATCAGGTTTTCCACTCTTCGCTGAGGGCTCTCCTAAAAAACTAGCTAATCCATTTGATTTTGGAGGTGGCATTGTAAATCCAATTGGGGCAGCAGATCCTGGACTAGTATATGACATGGGCGCATCAGACTACATCCATTACCTTTGTGCCATGGGTTATAATAACTCTGCCATCAGTCTACTTACAGGGCAATCTAGAGTGTGCCCGATTGAAAAACCTTCCATTCTAGATGTAAATCTACCATCCATAACAATTTCAAATCTTAGAACTTCAGCCACTCTTACCAGAACTGTAACAAATGTGGGAGCCCCTAAATCTATTTATAGAGCTGTAATTGAGCCTCCAACTGGCATAACTGTAACAGTAAGGCCTGAGATCCTAGTCTTCAAATCTACAACCAAGAAGATCTCCTTCAATGTTACAA
Organism: Heritiera littoralis; assembly: GCA_031772115.1. Lineage (NCBI taxonomy): Eukaryota > Viridiplantae > Streptophyta > Magnoliopsida > Malvales > Malvaceae > Heritiera > Heritiera littoralis. Next base: position 477,029 of record JAPDPK010000056.1, read on the forward strand.
TCTCTGCAGCTCAGCAGCTGAATGCAGGATATTTCTTTGGGAGCCTGACTTGGAAAAGTGAACAACATGCTGTGAGAATTCCCTTGTCCGTGAAAACAGAGTTTTTACAATCTTATGCTGATGATAATTAACTATTGGCTTATTGCTTATTTATAGGAATCTAGACTTCCAAGTTATAGTTATTTCGGTCCAAAGATTAGTGTTTGTTTTAGAGGTTCATTTTATTTGATGTTGTAAATATTTAAGATCATATACTGTCCTTAGCCCTCTCTAAAATCCCAAACCGAGCTAGTTTGCTTTGCAGACTAGCCTTGCACTTTCTAAACTAAATACAGACCTTTGCAGTATAATACAGATTGAATCTCATCTTATGCCATGTTAAAAGTCTTCTTTGGATGAGATTGTGCAAGGTCATCGTTGGCGAAAACCAGCAAGAAAGATAATTCTTTTATTGATAGTCAATGATGACTTCTGTACCATCATATTTCATAGATTAACTTTCCAAGAGATTAATTAAAATTAATTAATACATTAGTCGACTATATCTATTTTATGTAATCCGTGAAAAAATTCTCATTCACATTCCATACCCTTTCCCAATCTTATTTTATAGGAGGTTACTGAAGGACCCAGATAACCTATTCAACCAGATGTTTTAGTTATTTTATATAAATATATATAAATATAATTATATATATATATATATATATATATATATATATATATATATTGCGGGTGTTAATGGAAAACAAAGACAAATATAGTGAATAGTCAAGCAACTTTTAGTCTTCATGTCATCACTAAGGATGTCATATGATCAGCCAATTCACTTTTCATAGCATAATTTTTCTACATTGAGTATTTTGATTAGATCAATATCTCTTGATGAGAACTGACTGTGTAAAACTCCATTGACTTCTGTGTTTGCAAAAAAATCCTTGATATAAGGACTGCCTGTTTCTTTCAGTTTCAAGAAATGTCTTTCTCCCTGAGGTGAAAGCCTAGGTTGGGTCAATACATACCAAATAAACAAATTTAGTACTACAAGATAAAGCCAACAGGAAGGGGAGAATAAAAAGTTCAAGAATCAAGTTTTATTTGGGGAAGCATCCATGGTGGCAGCATCAGAAGCCCAAAGAGCTTATATAAGACTCTGAACTTGATATTTCATCCGCAACAATCAAAGAGACACATAACAATGGGGCATCTCTTGATTGCGAATAGCAGGCATAGAGCTTCAGTAGCTCTGTTGGTCAACCTTTTCTTAATTCTAAATGGCAAAAACAACTTTGTTGCTCCTGTCGGTGCCGAATGCAGAGTAAGTAGTTCTATTTGAGGATGATGTCCTCTTTCCAAACTAAAACATACAGGAAACTTACTGGCTGGGTTGTGTAAAGGCTAGGTTCACATAGTTTATATAGGTGAGAGGCAGCATAACGATCCAAACTTCATAGCCAAGTCTCATCAGGACTTGCTTGCATCAATTGTTGGGAGGTAAAGCCCTTACACGCACTTGCTCTCCAAGAGGCTGAATACTAATTTGATTCTCGAACTTGAATGCTTTTCTATTATCTGTCATTCTAATGGGTGTTATAATTAATTAAAAAAAATATACGATACTTGAAAAATTTATTCATTTACTTTACGCAATCATTTGTCAAGTTCAGAAGGATTGTGAACTTGTGTCCAATACAGGACTGTGCCCTGATGCATTAAAGTTAGAATAAGAAAGGAAAGAGAAGGAAACCTTCAATATTAATTGTTTAAAGCAAATAAAGGCTTGCAAATCTTTGCCCTACTCATCTTTAAGCTGCTATTATCGGCAGGAATTTCAGATCATTTTTAGCATACTAAGCAATCTTTGACATATTATGCCTAAAAAGAGGGAAAACTGATCTGTACTGTAAAAGGTTTTTACCCATGTATGGTTACATCCATTTTGCAGCAAAAAGGCTGCCGTTGATTCAATGGTCTACAGCTATAAGCATGGCTTCTCAGGATTTGCAGCCAAGCTTACAAAGTTTAAAGCTCAAAAAGTTCAGGTACTTTCACATTGAATTTGCATCCAGTTAAGCAAAAATTAACTAGGAAAAACTTTATAGCAGCTCTCAAATTTTGTAACTGATGCCCAGAGAAAGCATGCATAGACTTGGTTCTTTTCTTCTTGAAATTAGATTACACTAAATCTCGTCCAAATTTTAACTAGATACTAATTATATTCAGGCAGCCAAATCTAAAGGGAAAAATGTTGGGCAAAAAAACGAGATTACCGAGTAAAAACGGAAGCAAAACGATAGCTCTTTCTCACCCAATTAACCAAATATGCAACTGTGCTATTACAATGCACACAAACAAAATATATCCAGCAAATATAATTAGCCAATAAACAACCACAACCAACAAACAAAAAATACACCAAATTTTATGTGGAAAACCTCTTCAAATCGAAGAGTAAAAATCACGGGACTTAAGAATCCACTCAAAAACTTCACTATAATAAGAGAGTTCATACAAAAATCAAGGTTCTTAGATGTTAAAATGAGTACATAACTCTACTTTCAACCAACAACAAGCAACACCAAGAACTATGAGAGAAAGATTGAGAATATCACCAAAAACGCAGCTGTTGTTCTAAGTCTAGATCTGAAGCTACAGTGCCTGTACAGAAAATCCGATCATACAATATCGATGTCTACGTGTCCTCTACCCGCTGGCAAAAAATCAGCCCAATCAGACCACGAATGACCCTCCGATCGTCAGCTTGATGAAATCTGGACAGTGAACTTTTTTTTGCACTTTCCTCCCACTTCTCTCTCCCATTTTTCTGTTCTGTTTTCACTCTCTCTCACGGCTAAAATGCAATAGCCAAAACTCATGTTTTTAATCTCTCTAGGTTTTAGTAAAAAAAAAAACCTAAAAAGGTGGACTTAAAAGCAAGCCAAGAATGACCCAAAAAAAAGGTTTCCACTTGGGTTTCTCCATATAGAAAGGGACCCAAAGCCCAACAAATCTCCCCCTCCCACCTATGTGAAGGTGCTCGCCATCCCGACGATCAAGCAACATGTTTCAAACTTTCCTCTAGGCAAAACTTTAGTCAACATATCAGCACAATTATCATCAATATGAATTTTCTCAAGTTCTAGTAGTTTAGCATCTAGAACATCCTGTATCCAATAATACCTTACATCGATATGTTTGGATCTAGCATGGAAAGTTGAATTCTTACCAAGATGAATAGTGCTTTGGCTATCACAAAACAACACATACCTCTCCTGTGCAAAACCGAGTTCTTGCATGAATCTCTTCATCCACAACAACTCCTTCGATGCTTCAGTCATTGCAATAAACTCCGACTCAGTAGTAGACAAAGCAACACACTTTTGCAATCTAGATTGCCAAGTCACAGCTCCCCTTGCATAAGTGATCAAGTAACTCGAAGTAGACTTCTTCGAGTCAATATCTCCAACCATATCAGAATCTGTATATCCGACTAGAACAGGCTTCTTACTACCGAAACAAAGCTTCAAGTTGGAAGTGCCTCGAAGAGATCTCAAAATCCACTTCACTACATTCCAATGCTCTTTACCCGAGTTAGAAAGAAATTAACTAACAGTACCAATAGAATGAGCTAAGTCAGGTCTCATGCAAACCATAGCATACATCAAACTACCCACTGCTGAAGCATAAGGAACCTTTCTCATGTCTTCTTTTTCTTCTTCCATACAGGGACTTTGCACCGTGGATATGAAGAATTCTCTTCTTGCTTCAACCTATAAACCCATCGATTTTTCAAAGCTCTTTTGCCCTTGGGCAATTTCACCAGCTCAAATGTGTGGTTGTCATGCAAAGACTTAAGTTCATCTTTCATAGCATCAACCCATTGATCTTTGTGTTTACTCTCCATAGCCTCTTTATAAAACTCTGGTTCTCCCCCATCAGTTAAAAGTACATACTCATTTAGAGGATATCTCACATAAAGCTGTCGATCTCTAGTAGATCTCCGAAGTGAAACTGTTGGTGGAGTCATGGTTGCCTGGTCTTGATCACCCTCATCACCATCCATAGGAGCATCAAACTCACCAATACCATGCTGATCATCATGAACATCTTCTGGCATGTCATTTTCAATTGGATTTGGTGAAGGAGTCGAAGGACTAGGATCTATATCAGTCAAGCTATCATTGTTTTGTGGGATTGCTCTTTTTGCCTTATCAATGTCTTCAATGGTCTGATCCTCAAAGAACACTACATCTCCGCTTCTGACAAGCTTCTTCTCAATTGGATCATATAATCTGTACCCAAATTCATCCTGACCATAACCAATAAATATACATTGACGAGTCTTGGCATCTAACTTGGACCTCTCATCCTTCGAAACATGAACAAATGCCTTGCAGCTAAACACACGCAGATGATCATAAGAGACGTCCTTGCTGAACCAAACATTGTCTGGAACATCACCTTGCAAAGGAACACTAGGAGACAAATTAATCACATGAGCCACTGTATACAAAGCTTCACACCAAAAGGATCTAGGCAACTTTGCATCTGAAAGTAGACATCTGACTCTCTCAATCAAAGTCCTGTTCATTCTTTTAGCCAAGCCATTAAACTGTGGTGTCTTAGGAGGTGTCCTCTGATGTTTGATTCCCTGCAATTGACAATACTCATCAAATTGTCCACTGTACTCACCGCCATTATCAGAACGAATGCATTTCAATTTCTTCTCAGTTTGCCTCTCAACTGAAGCTTGAAAATGCTTGAACACATCAAGGACTTGGTCTTTTGTCTTCAAAGCATAGACCCAAAGTTTCCTTGAATAGTCATCAATAAGGTCACAAAATAAAGTGCACCACCAAGTGATCTTACCTTCAAAGGACCACAGACATCTAAATGTACTAACTCTAGCAAATCTGATTTTCTTGAGGGAGGATGACTTTTAAAAGAAATTCTTCTCTACTTACGAGCTAAGCAGTGAGGACACTTCTTCAAAGTAACACTCTTCAATCTTGAAAGTTGATTTTTCTTGACTAAGTGGCTAAGCCGTTTTTCACTCATGTGACTGAGTCGTTTATGCCACAACTCAGCTGAATTTTTATTCACCATCACATTCATATTGCCTTAGGAAATCAAAGCCTGCATCAAATGCAAGTTTGAACACTTCTTTCCCCGAGCCACAACCAAGGAGCCTTTACTCAATTTCCACTGTTCATCACAAAAGGTGTTACAATAACCCTCATCACTCTTGGATTCAAGTTTTTGAGTAGTAAACACTAGAAGATGCAAAGACTTTACAAACAAAAGATCTTTCATTTTAGTATTCCACAATTGATAGTTTGTGCCATTTAATAGAATCATTCTACTAGTACTAATATCCATAGTTACACAATTATCAGCCAAGCTCTAATACCAGTTTGTTGGGAAAAAAAACGAGATTATCGAGCAAAAACGGAAGAAAAACAATAGCTCTTTCTCACCCAATTAACCAAATATGCAACTATGCTATTACAATGCGCACAAACAAAATATATCCAACAAATATAATAAGCCAATAAACAACCACAACCAACAAACAAAAGAGATGCTAAATTTTATGTGGAAAACCTCTTCAAATCAAAGAGTAAAAACCATGGGACTTAAGAGTCCACTCAAAAACTCCACTATAATGAGAGAGTTCATACAAAAATCAAGGTTCTTAGTTGGTAAAATGAGTACATAACTCTACTTTCAACCAACAACAAGCAACACCAAGAACTATGAGAGAAAGATTGAGAATATCACCAAAAACGCAGTTGTTATTCTGAGTCTAGATCTAAAGCTACAGTTCTTGTACAGAAAATCCGACTGTACAATATCAATGTCTATGTGTCCTCTACCTGCTGGCAAAAATCAGCCCAATCGGACCACGGATGACCCTCTGATCGTCAACTTGATGAAATCTGGACATTGAACTTTTTTCTGCACTTTCCTCCCACCTCTCTCCCATTTTTTTGTTCTGTTTTCACTCTCTCTCATGGCTAAAATGCGGCAGCCAAAACTCATGTTTTTAATCTCTCTAGGCTTTAGTAAAAAAAAAAAAAAGCCTACAAAGGTGAACTTAAAAGCAAGTCAGGAGTGATCCAAAAAAATATTTCCACTTGGGTTTTTCCACATAGGAAGGGACCCAAAGCCCAACAAAAAAAAAAGAGTTGATTGACCTTTATAATGCTAGGCCTGATCAAATGCTCAAAGATGTCCTATTAATCCCCTATCATGATGAATCCTGTCTCAGAGCTACCTGAAGTTGTTCATGTTATTCCAAATCGCTTTCACTCGCTGCAAACAACAAGAACTTGGGATTACCTTGACCTCTATTCTCAGTATCCCTCCAATCTTCTACATGACACCAATATTGGTGATGTTATCATCGGTCTCTTGGACACATGTTCTGGTTCATATACTGGTATAGATACATAGTTACGCAAAAGTATATACTGTATAGTGCTATTTCCTTGACAGCCCTCAAATGATGAAAATTGAAAAGTATTCAATGATGAAGGGCTCAGTCCAATTCCTGCACGGTGGAAAGGACATTGTGAACCCGGTCAGCTCTTTAGTGATACCACAGCTGTTATCATTGTCACTTGGAACCCAAATTCCCCTCTTTGCAGTCGATGAGCGTGGTGGAATTGCCATTGGTTCATTGCATGCTGTAGCCTATGGTATTCCTGTTGTTTGTGCAGCTGCAAATGATGGACCTGCTGCTCAAACAGTGCATAACACAGCACCTTGGATCTTAACAGTGGCAGGCACCTCACTTGATCGATCCTCTCCCACGCCTATTATTCTTGGACATAACTTGACCATACTGGTATAGCTGTTTCCCTTGGCTTGTGCTGTTGATAGGACATCGTACGGTACAGGAAGTTTATTTCTGAACCTTCTTTATGGCCATCTTTCATTATATCTTCTCAAATATTACAATTTCTTGAATACTTTAACAGGATTAGCTACCTTTTAACATAGATAGAGCTGCTAACTCAGGATACTATTTTGGCAGCCTAACCTGGACGGATGGAGTTCTCAATGTCACCATTCCCATATCTGCAAGAACACAGATTTTGCAAAATTATGGTGATGAAAATTAAAGACTTCCTCGCATTCAGGTAGTCACTGAATGGAAATCTAATAGATCTTTAGAGGTGTCCAAGTGTAAACTGGAATAGAAACAAAAATGCTCCTGCATGAGAAAATGGGGTCTTAAATTTCTCATTTACTCTTATTAAAGAACCTCATCTGCAAAATCCAACAAAGGAAAGAGTCCATCAAATGCAATGAAAGTACAAACTGAAAAGCTGAATTTAGTCGGAATAGTTGGTTAATTATAGGCGTATTATTAAAGCCATCTAGGAGAAAATGTCATCTATGGCTTTTACATGAATAGTGATTGAATTACCCATTAAGGAAAGATTTCGACCATAGTTCTCTATGATGAACCACTTCGGATGCAAATGGAAATCAAGAGTTGAATTGATCCTTCATTAGTTGTTGGAATGCTAGTTAAAGCCATGCACCAACACAATTGCGTCACTCTGGTTTAGGCGCACTTCAGCTTCATTAACAACAACAACTTACATTTGTCAGCTTTCACTTCACGTTCACGTTGTGTTGTACCCAATGAATGGAGCAATAGGAAGGAGCTCAAGCCCTTTACCAATGTGATTAATTACCATCAGCATCAGCATCTATTTGATAATAATTGGCTACGGTGCTTCGAACAAAAAAAAATTCGCTATGGTGCTAGCTTCAACTTGTCAATTCTCACTACAACTTTCTTCAACTCCCCACTCATGGCTTCGCCAGTGTGTCAACCCTCTTTTACACTCAAACGCAATAGTACCTTTCTCTCAAAGCCATGGTGCCTTTTGTTTTTTCCTTTACAAATAGTAACTGTAGGGAAACAGGAGGAAAAAGCTAGCAAAAGAAAAAGCAAAAGCACCACTTTGGAAATTATGGGATAGGAATCTCATGCTGCTGTCTGAATAAAAAGGGTGCTGAAATGAATGTAGACAGGGTCTACATCAATAGAGAGAGTCCAAATCTCCATCATTCATCCACCATTTCGTTGGAAGACTACTGATCAGATAAGCTGCACTAACATAACGTTAGACAGATTTCATCAGAAACCTATACTTTTGTAATCAAAGCTATTTCCCCTTGTGTGCATCAACCAGTTAAGTATGGATTTAAGAGATTTAAAAAGTCGACAAAAATTTATGTATATAAGATTGTTCTTCATATACTATTGTAACTTAAAGCACAAGCAAGCGTTTCTGGCCTACCGTACCAGCTACTTGACTAAAGGGAAAAGATAAAAGAAAAGTAGATAAAACGATCATTTCAAGCTTTCAGGAGAGCTTTCTATAAAAAAGATAATGCATGTCTCATATTACAGGAAAGCGAATAGAATAAATGAGTTATTTTCACATTCTTTTCACGATTTCCATTCCCTTAATCATAATCTATACTGTGAATTCTTTCTCGAGCATCTTTCTAATTAATCTAAGCTAGCACTCTCCACGATCATAAATATAGATTCTTGCTTTTCTATTGATTAAGCATAAAGAGGTAGGCCGTCTAAAAAGTATGTTCCCCAGTTCTCTTTTGTTTGTGTTGATGAAACTTCGCTTAGGTGTGCAGGGATGACTAACTTGTCAACCGTAAAGCTTACAGATATATTTATATTGTAATAGTTGAAAATCCCGAAGGAACTAGAAACTCTTCCCATCTTTTTGCAAGATTGGATGATGGATACTAAATTAAACTTGCTTGCCATTCTTGCTCTTGTTTCAATTCAATCTCATCTTCAGTTGGTGCCAAAGTTCATTGAGGCTGCCAAAAGTAATGTAAGTATGTATATGCACTTCTTTTATTGTTTATTTTTGCCTTGAGTTTGTTCTGGTGCACATAATGCAAATGTCACAGGTGCATATTGTGTACATGGGAGAGAAAAAGCATGAAGATCCAGCAATAACAAAAGCGTCTCACTACGAAATGCTGTCCACCTTGCTGGGAAGGTATTATAATCACTCTAAATTTCAACGAAAATTCAATAGACTTTGCTCCTTTTTCTTTTGGATAAATTGAGACATTTACCTTTGTATCACAGCAAGGAAGCAGCAAAGAATTCGATGCTGTATAGCTATAAACATGGCTTTTCTGGGTTTGCAGCGAGGTTGACAGAATCTCAAGTAGAGGAAATTGCAGGTGTTTTAACTTCCTGAAGCAGTTTGTATTGGCTGCTTTGTTTTCTTTTAGCAGCAAAAACTTAAAAAGGTTACACTTTCATAATTGCAGCGTTTCCTGGTGTTGTCCAAGTCATTCCTAATCGCATTCACAAACTTCATACAACCCGAAGCTGGGAATTCATGGGGCTGAATGATCATTCTTCAAAAAATCTTTTAGGTAAAAGCAACATGGGTGAAGGAACAATCATTGGTGTAATAGACTCAGGTAAAAATCTTTCCATTGATAGAAGTCTTAGAAAAAAATAAAGCTACTAAGATAAACTTGGAAACCATGCTTGCAGGAGTGTGGCCAGAATCTGAGAGTTTCAATGACAGGGGCATGAGTCCAATTCCATCTCGTTGGAAAGGAATATGCCAAGAGGGACAGCTGTTCAACTCCTCAAATTGTAACAAGAAACTTATTGGAGCTCGCTGGTTCATCAAAGGTCTCTTGGATCAAAAGGAAACGCCCATTGATACAACTACTGGAGAGGATATTCTATCAGCAAGAGATAGCTCTGGGCATGGCACTCATACAGCTTCCACAGCAGCCGGTAATTTTGTAGAAAACGCAAATTATGAAGGACTAGCCGCAGGCTTAGCCAGGGGAGGAGCTCCTCGAGCTTACTTGGCAGTTTACAAGGTTTGTTGGTCCTTTGGACCCAGAGGGTGCACAGATGCTGATCTTCTGAAAGCATTTGACAAAGCCATACAAGACGGAGTAGATATCATATCCGTGTCAATCGGCAGTTCTATACCTTTGTTCTCCTATGCAGATAAACGTAATTCAATTGCAATCGGCTCCTTCCATGCAACTGCAAAGGGCATTACAGTAGCTTGCTCAGCGGGGAATGACGGTCCTACTGCTATGACAGTTGAGAACACTGCTCCCTGGATTATCACTGTCGCTGCTGCTACCATAGACAGGGCCTTCCCAACAGCCATTACACTTGGAAATAACCGCACTCTCTGGGTAAATGGTCATTCATTAGCACTAGATTAATCATAAAATGCAACCTCTTCTGGTTATAATCTTGTGTCTTGCACATGTAGGGGCAATCCGTTGACACTGCAATACATAACCATGGATTCACTGGCATTACATACTCTGATCGCATTGCCGCAAACTCCAGAGATGATTCAGCGTCCGACCTCTCTTTTTTGTTCTTGTATGAGCTCTATATTTTTCTTTTCCAACGCCTTGTGTGATACATTTACTTCTTCCAGCCAGGGGTGCGAGCGGGGAAGTCTCAATGCAACATTAGCAGCAGGGAAGATCATACTTTGTTTTTCACAATCAAGTGCACACAGCATATATAAAGCTGCAATTTCTGTGCATGATGCAGGAGGGGTTGGACTTATTTTTGCCCAGTATAGGAGTGACGGGCTTGAATCGTGCCGTTTTATACCATGCATTAAAGTAGATTATGAAGTAGGGACACAGATACTTTCCTACATAAAAAAAGCAAGGTATGGTTCAGTTAAGAAGGTGAAGAACCAAATAGATTACACTTCTAACATTTAATTTTTTTCGTCTTTTCGAATCTCTCTGTTAAGGTCTCCAATTGCCAAGCTGAGTATTCCAAAGACAGTCATCGGGAAATTGTTGTCTCCTAGAGTTGCAGATTTCTCAGCCAGAGGACCTAGTTCAATAACCCCAGCAGTGCTGAAGGTACATGTAAAAAGCTATATATTCCTATTATTAATAGTCCTCTAATTCCTTAACCAATTCTTCCTTCTCAAATTCTTCTTTAATTGTAGCAAGGTTTTAGTTTTATCGCCTGACACCATGTTTTTCTTGGTCAATCATGGCGCAGCCTGACATAGCTGCACCAGGCGTGGACATCCTAGCTGCTTATTTACCAACAGGCGAAGAAAAAAGCAGTGGATATGCATTCCTGTCAGGAACTTCAATGTCTTGCCCCCATGTTGCAGGCATAGCAGCTCTAATCAAATCTGTACATAAGAATTGGTCTCCTGCCGCCATAAGATCAGCTCTAGTTACCACGGGTGAATCATTTCTGCTTCCCATCTTCCCATTTTCATTCATTATAAACACCATAATGTTTTATACCCCAAGTTTGACCATTAGTCTGCAAAACTGCAGCTTCCCTAACAGGAACTGATGGGTCAAACATAGCTGAGGAGGGATCAACTCGCAAGGCAGCAGACCCATTTGACATAGGCGGCGGACTCGTAAATCCTAACAAGGCAGCTGATCCAGGGCTCATCTATGACGCTGGACCAGAGGATTATGTCCAGTTCCTTTGCAGCACTGGGTTCAGCTGCAAGTCCGTCAGCGGTTTAACTCAGACCAAAGTCAACTGCAAAAAAAGCAGACTCAATGAGTTGAACCTCAACCTTCCATCCATCACTGTTCCAAACCTCAAAAGGAAAGTAACAGTGACCAGAAAGGTAACAAATGTCGGACCCGTTGATTCAGTGTATAAAGCCACAGTCCAAGCTCCACAAGGCTTTAAGATGAAAGTAGAGCCCCAAATATTAAGCTTCAACAACACCACCCAAATTCTAACGTTTAAAGTTTCCTTCTTCTCGACTCAGAAAGTATATGGAGATTATAGATTCGGCAGCCTGACATGGACAGATGGCAAGCATATCGTCAGGATTCCTATATCAGTGCGAGCTATGTTGTTTGAATCAAGCATGGATGTTTAAGATTTAGCATGGCATTCAGTCAACCTGTTGCTATTAAAAATAAAGATTGATCAAAATCAGCTTCAATTTTGTGAAAGGAATACATAAACCAAACCCGTAAACATTTCTTAAATTATTCAATCTGGTAGAATGTGCAATCAGAAATCTAAGCAAGACAATAAGCAAAAAGCAATTATCACGAGAAATTAGCAAAGACAGCACAGCCCTGCCAGAAACGAGACCAAGACGTAACGCCGGTCGCCAACAATTGTAAGCCTATTGGTTGCAGCTGCCGTGCATCCATTAATATTTGGAAACAAATTGGCCTGCCTCTAGAAATTTTCAATTCCAATTCTACTATAAACTATCTTATACATCGAGCTGATTGAATTTTTAAGTATTTCTTGTCTTAGTTCTCCAAAGTTTCTGATTGATGGGGTTGTACATGCGTGGTCAACGCTTACATAGGCCTGCTTTATAAATGTTAATTATTGATTATGACTTATGAGATAATAAACTATTTTTGGTATTTTTAAGCCTCATTTAAACGAGTTGCCCTCTTGAACTCACCACTTGAAAGCTCTATTATTCATGGCTTATCTCAAAATATAAATGAGATGATGGTAATGATACAAATCGTATTTTTTATTTTTAATCTTCTTGCAAATTTGCATCTTTCTAAGAAACAGAACGTACTTAACTGTTGAGATTTATGGTCAAAGTCTTAATTTAGTGATAAGAAGTTTTGAAATCTTAAGCTATTAGGTTCAAATCTTACTTTGTTTGAATTTGTATATTGATTTATTTAATTAATTTAAATGATTTGTATGAATGTAATATTTGATTATAATTTTTTTTTGTGATTTATTTTTTGTATAAACCACAGGTATTTTTATCCATTTTAACTGTCTTACCCTAATTCTATTCAGAATTTATTTTTGTGATTTATGTTTCTGATTAAAACAAACTATTGAGATTTGAAGAATTGAAACAATAACTAACCTTGATATGTTTGGTTTAATAAATCCGGATTTTTTTGGTAACCCATAATTTCAAAAGTATTCAGTGACATTATGACTTTTAGCACTTTCAATGGTAACCGAACAATTTATATCCCTAAACAGAATATAACCAAAACAGAAGGGTGGAGATGTGATTTCATTACAGATATCATATGAAGTTTAATCTCGAAGCATCTTGATCTTTTTTTTGTTCATTAAAGCATCTTGATCTTGATGATCTTCATTTGAAGAAATCAACCCAAGTCTGTAACAGCAGATATGCTGTGGTTGGTTAGCCCATTAAGCATGCATTGACAGAACTTCCGAAAAAAGACTAGAAAATATAGGAGGCATGAAAATTTTGACACAGTCGAAAGCTTATATTTGTAGATTTGAAACAACTAATAAGATATTATATTTTTAATAGCAGTATAATTTAGTTTAAGTTGATTTCTATCGTACACAAATTAATTAAAGATCTATGAACCTGCCTCACCAATCTATCTGGTCTGGATACAACGTGGATCGACACAAAGGACAAGTAAGCTGACCCTCGTTCACCCATGTATCAAGGCAATCTCTGTGAAACACGTGAGAACACTTGCAAAGCTTTCTCATCTCATCACTTTTCTCCATGGAATCCAAGCACACAGTGCATACCCTATTGTTCTCCATCCGCTCATCTCCAAATCTCTCGATGAAGTCGCCATATTCAAGAATCTCTAGGTTTTTCTTGATCATTGCTGTCACAACTTGGAGTGGGACGGGAACCAGGGAACGAGATCGGCTGTCCGTCAGTAGAACATAACCGTCGAAATGATTAGCAGAATAGTAATCTTCCTGCGGCGGCGGCCTGAGCAGACCCAGGCGAGTGAATGCCTCTTTGATCAAGAACTTGAAGTAGCTTACAAGGCTTAGCAAGCACGTTGCGGGGATGCATCGTTTCATCATCATGGCAAAACAGAGATCGGAGAACACTAGAAGCAAGTAAAAGGGCTGAAATGATGGAGCGATTGAAGATGTTATTAATGTTTCCAGAAGAACTAGTTGGCCGGTTAAACAAATAAAACGGGGAGGCATAGGACGCCTAGCTGTTTTTTTCCTTTTGTCATTTACCTCAAGTAAGTAGTATTTCTCCATGTGTTGTTGTATTAATAAATGGTAATATTATATTACCCCAACGAAGTTGACGACCATTTAATGTTGAGCCCGATGATGCATGTTTTCTCTTTTTTTCGGTGTTAACCATCCGGTATCCCCATATCTTTGGTATAAGACTAATCCGGATTCGAGTCGGGCAGGACCCAAAGGGCGGCAAAGCTCTCTCTCAAGAGTTTTAACACAGCTGCATATCCAGGGACTCGAACTCGAGACCTCTAGTTAAGCTAGAACAGTCTCCTGCCAACTGATCTACGTGCTCTTGGGTGATGACGCATGTTTTCTCTAACATCTTATCGTTGGTGCAAAGTATAATTAAGAGGTAGATAAATGGTCTTTTTCAAGTGAAGAAAAGTCTGATGATTCACAGAATCAGATAAACAGCAGCCCTGGCCCAGTTCTTAGAGATATATGTTATATGGCTCCACTATGATAATATTGCTTTCAACTTTCTTCATCGATGCATCAGTGGGATATTAATTAAGTTTTATACTTAAATAAGATTAGACAATTGTCGAATGGTAAAAAAGAATATAATATATTAAAAAATTTAGATTCAAATCCAAATAAATGTTGGATCATTTTTTAATTTAACAAAAAAAAAAATTCTAGGGTGGAGTGGTTGTTTTAATTGCCAATTCTTTGTCCTTCAATTGGGGTGGCTGGAGCTGAGCCCATTAAGAAGGGAAAGTTCTTCCTAAGCCCAATTACTCAAGTCCCCGAAGATAGAGTTCTGGGTTTTGTCCAAAAAATTTGATTGCTTTTCTCCATTTTTCCTTCTGATCTCTCTTTCCTGTCTCTCCATGGCGTCCTCTTTATCCACTTTCCATCATCTCAGCTCATCCATTTGTCCGAGGAAGGTTGACAATGCGAAGCTTTCCTCTTCTCTTTGTCCTTCACCCATCAACTTATCCTCAAACCCCAACGTTTCTCTCCAATTCCTCAACACAAAACAGTCCCCCCTCCTCTCTTCAGTTCCAAGATTCTTAACTGTTATCGCCATGGCTCCTCCTAAACCTGGGGGCAAAGCCAAGAAAGGTTTTTTCGAATTCGTTTATGTCTTTTGTTATATTTGATACCCAATTCTTATTTTCTGACATTTCTTGCTTTTTTCTTTTGTGTGTGTGTGTGTGTGTGTGTGTGTGTTTGCAGTGGTTGGAATGGTAAAGTTGGCTCTAGAGGCAGGTAAGGCGACACCAGCGCCGCCTGTTGGACCAGCGCTTGGAGCAAAGGGTGTAAATATTATGGCCTTTTGTAAGGATTACAATGCTAGAACTGCTGATAAAGCTGGTTACGTTATTCCCGTCGAAATTACGTATACGATGTGGGTTCTTCCTTCATTTCTTCAATTCTGAATCTCTGCTAAACAATATGCCTGATTTCTTCGGTTTATTCCTTTCCAGGATAGAAGCTTCACCTTCATTCTGAAAACACCCCCAGCTTCTGTTCTGTTACTTAAGGCAGCAGGTATACTTCTTTGTTACCACTCACTAATAAGTTACCAAAATTGTTCCTTAACTTTTTCTTTATACATATGAGGTCATTGGCTGCTTGGTATGAGGGATAATTCCATGTCTTCTAGTTCAACATTGGCCTTTTGCATATGTCATACGTGAATTAAGTTCTTGTTTTTGATAAAATAGTTAAATTGAAGTATTATGGCACGTTTGTTTTAGGGGTTGGACCAACCAATATTTTGAATGTTCTGGAAACTTAACTATCTGTAAATTTATATGTGATGATATTCCTGTTATTACTTCCATAGATTAAAGTGCAGTTGGTAAAGAACTGGTTGTTGTTTGTGATATGCAATTGAAATCTCTGTCTTCAGACGGAATAGTCAACTGCAACCAAGTATTGTGTTATGCTTGGTTCTTTGACATTCAAGTCACTGCACTTAGTTGAACAACATTAGTAGATTTTTTGAGAATTTATGTTCATGGAGCGACTTCAAAACAAATAAAAAGAGTTCATGGAATGAAATAGAAGCAGAAATTGAATAAATTTTTGGTAACGACAGAGTTGTACATCCAATGTGTTGAAAAGTTCGAATTTGGAGGTGTCAGTTGTCATTTTGATAACGTTTATAATTTATAGGTGTCAGTTGTCATTTTGATAACGTTTATAACTTAATCCTCATTTATGTGCAGCTAGATTTGTTTGCATCTTGGAGTCAAAAACATGTTGTTCCATTTGCTGGACTATTTTTTGCTGTTTGTAGAAAGATTTTTCACATTGTTGCTGATGCTCAGAGATAATGCCTCATGTAGATATTGCCGGTCTTGTCCCCCTAAGTAAACCGTGTTCACTTTGTCCTTGCATATGGATATGCACTGTCAGTACAAAACACTTATTGCCATTATGTTGAGTGATCTAAGTAATAAATGCAATCCTGGATCATGTCAAAATAAAAGTAAACTAAGATACTGTTGGTATTTTGTTTTGATTTCCAATCAGAGCATAATCTTCTATTGAAGTGAATTCTGCTCCATTTAACACTATGTTTGGATAAACATTAGTAAAGAAAAGGAATGGAAAGGAAAGAAATGTAAATTAGAAGAAAAGAGAGGAAAGGAAAGGGTACATTTACCCTTTGTTTGGATAGGTAAAGTTAATAAAGGAAAAGAAATGAAAGTAATTATAATAACCCTTGTTTGGTTAAACAATGGAAAGAAAAAAAATGATTCATTGTAATGCTTTTTTTCCAATTATAATCTTTTTTGTTTTAAATTTTATAATTCAATTAGGTTAAATTTGACATTTTACATGTTAAAATTTTTTTTGAAGTTTTCTTTCCTTCCCCTTTACTCCAAATTTGGGTTTTAAAAAAACTGAGTAAGTCAAGGGAAAGCAAGGAGTGCTCACTCTTTCTCTCTCTTTCCTTTTCTTAACTAAAAAATTTTTTCAAACAAAGGAAAGGTTTACAACCTTCCTTTGTTTTATTTTGCTTTTCTTTCCTTTTCCTTCCCCACCCCCAATCCAAACATAAGGTAAGTGAAACTATACTTTGTTTGATACTAGTATGAAATGATTGTATGAACATAGACCTTGTCGAAAGTGTTGATCCTTTACTTATCAATGTATATATCTTCATTCTGCAGCCCATACAGCCATTAAATTTATGATTAGTTTAGCAGTTGTTAGTCGTATGAGCATGTTATATTTTGGTTTATTGTCTTGGGTATGTAGCATTTGATCAAGATGAATGAAAGTTTTAACAATCTTATCTTGAAATGTTTACTGTAGTAATGCATCAGAGCTCATTAGGGTGAAATCATAAACCCTCCTATATTTATACCAAAAGGATACTAATCCTCTTTAGTTTCAAAATACCCATTTTCCCCCTTTAAGTATCCTTAAATCTAGAAATTGTAAACACTAAACCTTAGATTCTAAACCCGAAAACCGTAAACCATAAACCTTAATTCTTAAATCTTGAACCCTAAACCAAAACTCCTAAATTTTAAATCCTAAACCCTATTAAAGGGAAAAAAATTGATATTTTGAAATTAGAGGGGGTTAGTGTCCTTGTAGTATAAAGGGGTTTATGTATTTCACTCTAGCTCATTACATGCCTAAGTAACTTATTCATGGATATGACTATGCTAGAATCAAATTGTGATTGATGGAAGACACAGGAGAATAATTTCTATCAACCATTTGTTGCCATTTTGGAAAAAGGATAATCATTGTTGTAATAATAATGCAGTTTGATTATGTTGTGTGGTGTTTTAGGAGCGGAGAAAGGTTCTAAAGACCCGAAACGAGAGAAAGTTGGGAAGGTCACAATTGACCAACTACGTGCAATTGCTGCTGAAAAGCTACCCGACCTGAATTGTACAACGATTGAATCAGCGATGAGAATTATAGCCGGTACTGCTGCGAATATGGGAATCGATGTCGACCCACCCGTTCTTGAACCAAAAAAGAAGGAACTGTTGTAGTTGCATACCTTGTCATCTGTACAATATTTTCTAGGTCTATGTTGTCCCATGTCACTCACCTGAGTAAGAAATTCATTTGAAAATCCTGATGTGTAGCATTCATAGATTCAATTTTGGTCCTCCTGGGTATGGAAGTTCATTCTCATAATGACTATGTCGAATTGGTAAATCTCTTTCACATCTTCGGGCCCAATTTCCGCGAGCTTGGGTCTATTTGGTTAGACTTAGAACTGAAGGAAGCGAGATAAGGTTCCATCCAGAATTGGGGTTTGAACCGTCTGGCTTTTATGCCGAGCCACGCCACTGGCCGTAAACAGAAAAGTGGTTGTCAGTTGCTGCCAGCTATATTACTTGTATTGGGCTCCTCCACGTTTTCCACATAAGAATATAAATGGATTGAATACCCGTTAATTTTGAGATATTTAAATTCGATTAAAATATATAAAATTTGAATATGATTAATTATTCAATTATTTTGATTTATGTTATTCAAACTTTAACACTATAAAATAAAAAATACTTATTTAATTATTCGAATCTGTTAAATATTTGTTTATTAAGTCAAAATTTGACTTTAAATTTAAATTTAAAATTAATTTTGAAATAATTTATTTAAAAAAATTAAGTTAATAAATTTATTTTAACTAATAAGTGCATGTTTGGCCTAGCTTATGGAAGAGCTTATCTATTTTATAAGCAGAAGCCAAGTGTTTGGCTTTCAAATTTTTAAAGATTTTAACTTATGCGGGAAGCAGATTTGAGCTTTTTGATGAATCTATAAATTGAAACTTTTCCAAGAAGTGCTATTATTAATAATATGTATTTAGTGAAATTTTTACATTTTCACTTTGTTTTTCAATAATTTACAAAATTATAAAAGAGGATTCATATTATTTTACAATAATTTATTTATTTTGTGTCATTTTTATATTTATTTCATTTGTTTAATTTTAATTAACAAAAAATTTTTATTTAGTTTTATTTTTTCTTCACTTAAATAATTTAATAAAGTTTATTATTTTATTTTTTTCATTTATCAAAAATATACAAAAATTCTAGTAAATAGTTTTCAACATTCTACAGTACTTTTTAAAAGAGTTGAATGGAAAAGTGTTTTGTACAATATTATTCCAGAATGCACATATGCATATACATGTGTATACAATCGGGAAAGCCAAGGAATAAGGAAACTGAATATTCTAAATAATTGGCTTTCCTAATTTAGAGATTGCAAGAATAAGTCATTGCAGGTATAAGTCAACTATAAACCAAATAGTCTAAATATGTAAGATTACATTGGGTCAGGTCTATTAGGCCCCCTCAAGATGGTGCTCCAGTGGAGACACCAATTTTGAGAGAAATATCGTGGAGCCGACAGCGAGGGAGCGATTTAGTTAGTGCATCTGCCAACTGATCAGTGGAAGAAACATGAGAGACTCGAAGGCGACCATTTTGCACTAATTCACGAACAAGATGATAGTCCAGTGCGATATGTTTCATGCGAGAATGAAAGACTGGGTTTGCACATAAATATGTCGCACCAATGTTGTCACTATAAAGAGTCGGTGGAACACTGATCGAGACACTAAGTTCTGTAAGTAGAGAATGTACCCACTGAAGTTCTGCAGCAATAGAAGCAATTGTTGATACTCAGCTTCTGTGGAAGAGCGAGCAACAGAACGTTGCTTCTTCGAACTCCAAGAGACAGGATTAGGACCAAGAAAAACAATATAGGCACTGGTAGAGGTACGATCATCAGGATCACCCGCCCAATCTGCATCACAAAAGGCATGAAGAGACAAAGAGCGGTGGCGCTGTAGTCGAATACCATAGGATTGGGTACCATTGAGGTACCGAAGGAGACGCTTAACAGCACCCCAATGAGAAGTCGTCGGAGCATGCATGAACTGGGATAGTTTGTTGACAGCAAAGGCAATGTCAGGACGACTAATGAGAAGATACTGTAAGCTACCAACTGTCTGACGATAAAGCGTTGCATCCGCGGGTGGAGAACCATCATGGAGCTGCAGATAGGAGGAGGTGGCTAGCGGCGTCTGAACGGGTTTAGAAGTTTCCATGTTGTGCTTGTTAAGGATATCCAGAAGATATTTCTGCTGAGTAAGGCGTAGGCCCTCTGGATAGGAAACAACCTCAACACCAAGAAAATAGGATAGAGTGCCTAGATCTTTTATCGAAAAACGAGAACCCAATTGATCAACAAAGTTCTGGACAGCCATATTATCACTCCCCGTAAGGATCGAGTCATCAACATATACCAAGAGATACATGGTAGTCTCCCCATGACAATAAATAAATAATGATGCATCTGATATAGAATTTATAAAACCAACCTCAAGAAGAAAGCGACGCAATTCATTGTACCACGCTCGAGGAGCTTGTTTGAGACCATAGATGGCTTTGTTGAGCTTGCACACATAGGTGGGCAAATTAGGATCAACAAATCCCGGCGGTTGGGTCATAAAGACATCTTCATCTAGTGGACCCTGAAGGAAAGCATTATTAACATCCATCTGACGAAGAGACCATCCTCGGGAGATCGCTAAAGAGAGGAGAACTCGAACTGTTGTGGGTTTAGCCACTGGGCTAAACATGTCATAATAGTCAAGCCCTGGTCGTTGATGAAAACCCTTCGCTACAAGCTGGGCCTTGTAGCGATCTATGGTGCCATCAGGTTTTTGCTTGATACGAAAAACCCATTTACAACCAACTATATTCTGAGAAGGATCATGAGATACCAAGTTCTAGGTACCATTACGAAGTAGAGCATCGAACTCTTCGGACATAGCTACACGCCGCCTTGGATTTGTGAGAGCTTGAGTGTGGGAGGTAGGCTCGGTGGTGTTTAGTTCAGTAGCAAAGGTAAGGCTATACTTTGGGTTTGGTTTGACAATGTTCTTCTTGGATCGAGTTACCATTGGGTGTAGGGAGGTGGGAAATGGTAGAGCAGGTGAGTCACTATGGGGAAGATTATGTTGGGTGTCTGTAGGAGAGGAGGTCACGGGAGATAGCTCATGGGAAGTGGGTTGTGGGTGGAATGGAGGAGACGGCGAGAGATCGCTGGATGTAGGATTGGCAGGCAAATTGGGAAAGGGAACGTTGGCGGTAGGTGGGTTTGGAGGAACAGGCAAAGGATAACCCGGCACAAAGGCCCCCTCGGTCACCTCAGACGGTACCATACCCAGCAATCCATTGCGAGAATCAGCACCAACACTGGCCAAAGAGGACGATTGAAAAGGAAACTCAGACTCGACAAACACAACATGACGAGAAACATAAATTTTTTGAGATAACAGATCATAACATAGATAAGCACTTTGAGTAAGGGAATAACCAAGAAATGCACAAGGATAAGAACGAGATTCCAACTTGTGAGATGTGTAAGGACGGAGCCAAGGGTAACAAAGACACCCAAACACCCAAAGTTTAAAGAAGTTAGGAGGAGTTTGAAAGGGACACTCAAAGGATGATTTCATGGATAGGTGTCGTTTGAGCATACGGTTAATGAGATAGACAGCGGTAGCAAATGCAAAGGGCCAAAACGAGGAAGGGATGGACGCTTGGTGAAGTAATGTTAAACCGGTTTCAACAATGTGGCAATGTCTGCGTTCTGAAAAACCATTATGTTTAGGTGTGTGAGGTGGAGTCGTCAAATGGGAGATACCACAAGTCCCAAGGAAATATCTAAGAGCTATATATTCCCCACCATTGTCTGTGTAGAGTGTGACAATAGCTCGATTGAAGCATTTTTCCACAAGCAATTTGAAGCATCGAAACACAGCCAGAACATCAGATTTATTTTTAAGTGGATAGAGCCAGATATATTTGGTATAGTGATCAACAAAAATCACATAATATTTATAGCCATCACATGATAAAACCGGAGAGGTCCAGACATCCGAAAACACCAAATCTAGAGGAGAATTGGATACAAGTGAGGAATCATGAAAAGGTAATCTGTGACTTTTATTGCACAGACAAGCACCACAATGAAGGTTACTCGATGAACTAGAGGAACAAGAAACAAACTTAGACAAATGACGCATGACTCTATGGGAAGGATGACCGAAACGACTATGCCATAAAGAAAAAGATTCATGAGAGACAGAAAAAGCCAATGGGGATGCCGATACACCTATAGATGGAGACCAAGAGTAGATGCTGCCTTTAAGTGGACCTTGATGGAGGGTGGCCCCTGTGCGAGGATCCTTCACCTGAAAGTGTGTTGGAGTAAAAACAACAATAACATTATTATTTTTGCAGAGTTGGGAGACAGATAACAGATTTTTGGTCATTGAAGGCACACAAAGGGCATTAGAAAATTTAAGTGAAGAAGGATTATAGGGTGGAGAGAGAGAACCTATATAGGTAATATTCAAGCCTGCACCATTGCCGACAACGACATCATCGAATCCCTCATATGGAGAATGGAGGGAGAAATTAGCAAGATCTGTTGTGACATGATGTGTGGCGCCCGAGTCGAGAATCCAGTCAGATGAGGATGGAGCAAAGGAAGAGACTGTTGTGTTGGCTTGAGGCGAAGCTGTTCTGGGCCGATTCGGAGTCCGTGGTGCCACCAGACCAGGCCACGATTAAATGATTGAGGGTTGGGCACCGCTTAGTAGAGTGTCCTTGTTGTTCGCACAATTGGCAGCACCCAAGGTAAAGATGAGGACCATGTTGACTCTGTGTCTGTGGTGGTCGGGAAGTCCATGTCCCAGAAGAGCGAAAAGAACTAGGTTGGGACGAACCCATGGAGCGATTATGCGGCCTATGCGGTGGTCCAAACTTAGCAGCGACATTTGCTGTAATTGGGAGGGGTATGTGATTACCCTTCTTGGCAGTAAGGTGAGCTTCCCGATTGAGGAGCTTCTCATGAAGTTCTTCAAAGGAAATCGCCGTCTCTCGTGCTTGAATAGCATTGGCAAGTTCTGTATAGTCCTCATCAAGACCATTAAGAATCTTGATGGTAAGATCCTTGATGTCAACTGGGGCATTCATCATTGCCAGCTCATCCACTTTTGTCTTGATATGTTGCATAAACTCGGTGATCGTCTGGGAACCTTTGGTCGGGTTACTTAGTTGAGTTTTCAAATGAGTTATTCGACCACGTGTCGGTTTACCATATGTGAGAGCCAAGATTGACCAAGCATCGCGAGACGTTCGGGCAGTTGCAATGAAGGGAATCAAAGTTGAAGACAATGAACCAAGTATAGCATTCAAGAGGAGTTGATCTTGACGTACCCATGTGTGATAGGCGGAGTTAACAGTTGGGGCATCATTGACCGTGATGGTTTGCGTAGGACATGGGTGTGTGCCATCAACAAATCCGAGCAAATCATAGCCGGGGAGAAGAGTAGAGAATTGTAGGCGCCACAAAAAATAGTTCGAGGCAGTAAGCTTCAATGGCGCTTGCGCAGCAACATTGAGGGCAATGATGTTTGACATGGTGCGTTGATCAGTTGGATTAGCGGCTGTATTAACTGGTTGAACTATGTCGACAGCGGCTAGGCGCTGGACCGAAGAGGAAGCATGCACTGGTGAAGACTCTGAGTCCATGGTAACAGCAGTAGGAAGCAAGCAACAATGGTGGTGGAAGGAAGAAAGAAAGAAAAAGATTATACTTTGGTGTAGGCGTGAGCCAACAGCTTCGATACCATAAAAGAGTTGTATGGAAAAGTGTTTTGTATAATATTATTCCAAAATGCACAGATACATATACATATGTATACAATCGGGAAAGCTAAGGAATAAGGAAATTGAATATTCTAAATAACTGACTTTCCTAATTTAGAGATTGCAAGAATAAGTCATTACATGTATAAGTCAACTATAAACCAAATAGTCTAAATATGTAAGATTAAATTGGGTCGGGTCTATTACTTTTATACTAGGTTTGCCAAACACTAGTCTAATTTCTCTTAACAGCACTTTTAAAAAAGCTCTACTAAAACAACACTTTTTACAATAGCTCTAGCTAGGCCAAGCAGACCCTAAATATAAATTAAAGTTAAAAATCATAATTATGATATTTGATGAATTAATTTAATTAAATACAATATTAATAATAAATAATTTATATAAAAATATATAAATATCATATTAATTAATTATTATTTTTAATCAGATTCGGGTAACGGACACCTTAAGGTAACTACCCAAACCCTACTCGAACCCGTGACAGGTAGTAATTTTAATACCTAAATCCTATTCAAACCCAATTATATACTACCATAATCTTATTTAATCAGATTAAATAGTATCGAATACCAATTTATAAGGTACTCATTACTATCCCTATTTCCACCAAATGCATTAATGATGTTTTAACTAATTCATTAAAAAATCCATTTCATTAAAAATTAAAATTTTTTAATGCTATGTACTAAACAAATATCTTAGACAGTAGCGGAATCAGCACTTTTAACCAGTCGCATCATGGAGATAAAGGCTAATATGACGTGCAGTCGAAAGAATGACTAATCAGCATTATTGACGGACCATTAGCCACGTTGGAAATGTGACAAGCAAAAGATGGGCCAGTTTTCCTGAAAATGCATCTTCCAATTTGGAGGCTGCTGCCACGTAGGCAGCCACCATGTCGAAAATCTTCAAATTTATCGTAATGTTTGGTTGCTTCAATTTTCCACACGATTTCTCCTTATCTTGATAATATTAATATATTCTTAGTCTAATCCGGCATTGATACTTTTCTTTCTCTTTGCATCCATTTTATAAAATATAAAACATTGTCCTTTTTAATTCAAATATTTTGTAGTTTTATTTTAAAAAAATCTCTTAAATATAGATTCAAATATTTATATATATAATATTTGACGTGAAATTAAAATATTGTGTTATTAATTATTAATAGTATTATTAGTTTCTTTGATAATTTAGTTTTTACTCTTTTTTACAATTACAGTAGAACAAACATGAATACCCAAAGGCAAAATTTGGTCCTGGATTGAATTTCAGGAAAAAAAAATATAGAAGTTTGAAATTCCTCTTTTGAGTAACTGAAAATTGAAAATTTCAATATGAAAACATGATCAAATTAGATTTTAGTTTTGACTTAAATTACTAAACTTATTGGAAAAATAAGAAAAGATATGATGTATTCTTAGAATACTTTTGTAAATAAAATAAAATTTATGATTTGATGTATTATTAATATATAAATATTTATTAAATTTTATTAATTAATAAATTAAAAAATATTTATTTTTAAATATTTTTTTAAAAATAAACTAATTAATGGAATTATATGATATGATTAGTGTTTAAGGGTTATATATTAAAAATAGAATAAATATAAATTCATAATATAAATGATAAAAAAGAAAAAAATGCAATTTACCAAAAAAAATCCAAGAGTAAAGAGAGAGAAGTTGGGGTAGGTATTGGGTAGGGATAAAAAGGTAAAATCATTAAGCTCAAGATAGGCAATGACTGACTATAAAACAAGAGAAGTCAAGCCTAATAATGGAAGAAAAACAAGGAAAAACAATTTCTTTTTGCTATAAAACCCTAGAGATGGAGAGAGACAGACACAGTATGTGTAAAAAAAAAACTGCAAATTTCTCCTCGAATAAACTGCTTCCTTCTTTTTGCTTTTATTGCTATTAACCTCTCAATCTGGTGCAGCCATTGCCACTTCTACTCTCAAAACTCCAACGATTCCTCCAATTAAAGGTGCTTTTTCTTTCTCTTTTTCCGTTGAATATGTTTGGAATCTGGGATTTCTTTTTCTTTTTCCACACTTTTCTCAGATCCTGAAAAAAAGCCGTCGGATTAAGGGTAAGTTTCTTTCGAGTTCTCAGACAATCCGGTCTCTTTTAGAACACCAATATAAAAACTACATAATATTTTTATAATGGTTTCTTCTGAAACCTTCTCATCATTATCGTATCTCTATAATAAACAAAAGATAAAAAAAAAAAAGAAATTTAAAGTTTCTTTTTACCTTACGTTTAGGGATTTATTAGTCTTCGGAGAAGGTTGCGGTAATCGAAAGTGAGAAGGAAGAGAGACTATAGAAGGTAATTCTATTTTCTTTTATTTATTTACTCAACTGATTCATTTGAAAATTTTTAATTTTAATGTTGTAATGAGTAAATTTTTTCGTTGAAACTGATTCTAATTTTGAAAAATTTACTCAAATTGCTCCAATTATATATACATACACATATACATATTTGTATATGTATACATGAATACATACAAGTATATTCATGGGTGCATGTATGCTTGCATTTATGTAAAAATTTGTCTAGTAAATAGCCTTGTGAAGTTTTTGCTGATTCAAATAAGACATGGGCTGCAATTGTAATACATGGCCCTTTTCTTTTTTTTTTATTCTTTATTTTTATAGTATAGAATCTTGCTACTTAAATAAAGCCATTACTTCCTTTTATTTTGACCCCTTTTTTAATGAAGGCTGAATATGAATTTCTGCCTTTTTAGTGAAAGGAGAAACACCAATGTAGTATGCTTTGAATCATATAGAGTTTTAAAGGAAGTCAAGCATGCAAACGAATGTCCCCTTAAAGTAATCCCCATGGAAAAAATTATTTGCATAACAACATCCGGCTCTCTATTAATGGTGCCACTTTTGTCTATAACCTGCATCCCTCCTATAGTCCCTGCCAATTTTAGTACTTACAATGACTTGATGCTGCAGGTGGTGATATGCTGTTTCTGGATTCCTGTAACTCATAAATCTTTAGCTAGGATTGCAATTTTTGCCACTTTTTAATGAAATTGTGTTTGAGATTTGTTGGAAATTCTTACACTGAAGCAATTACATGTAGGAAGCCTAATATAGGATTTAGGAAATCTAAGGTTGACGTAAAACTGAAAATAACGCAGTTTAATATATTTTTCATACTTGTGGTTGTTTATATTGTTTTCAGATGGAAGTGCAAAATTCTGAGCAAGGGCATATAATTGAAATACGCGGAGATGTACCAGCTGCAGGGACAAGTCTGGGCGGAAGTACGATTTGTGGAGGCACAGCATGTGGGTTTTCTGATGCTCAAACCAGTTCTAAAGATGCAAAGGAACGTGCAGCCTCTATGCGGAAACTTTTGATGGCAGTAGTGCTCTGCATTGTCTTTATGAGTGTAGAAGTAGCTGGAGGAATTAAAGCCAACAGTCTTGCAATCTTAACTGATGCAGCTCATCTCTTGTCAGATGTTGCTGCATTTGCAATCTCCTTGTTTTCTCTCTGGGCATCAGGGTGGGAGGCAACCCCACGGCAAACTTATGGATTCTTCAGGATTGAAATTCTTGGTGCCCTTGTCTCCATCCAGATGATATGGCTTCTAGCTGGCATCCTTGTTTATGAAGCCATAGCTAGACTTATCCATGATACAGGTGAAGTTCAAGGCTTTCTCATGTTCGTGGTGTCTGCATTTGGTCTGGCGGTTAATATTGCTATGGCTCTCTTGTTGGGTCATGATCATGGGCATCACCATGGCCATGACCATAATCATGGCCATGGTGGGAATGATCACAACCACCATGATCATAGTCATAGCCATGACAGTGAACCGCATAATCATGGATTAAGTATAACTTCACACCACCACCATCATGGGTCGAATTATAAACTAGATGATGAGCATCATCATACTCATGAAGTTGAGCACCTAAAGCCTCTGCTCAAGACATACTCAGATAGTGAAAAAAAATCAGAAAGTGGAGCACCTCGGAAGAAGGAAAGAAACATCAATGTGCAAGGGGCTTATCTTCATGTCCTAGGGGATTCCATTCAGAGTATTGGAGTAATGATTGGTGGAGCAATTATTTGGTACAAGCCTGAGTGGAAAATAATTGATCTGATATGCACCCTTGTATTTTCCATTATTGTACTGGGAACAACCATCAGGATGCTGCGAAACATTTTGGAAGTTCTAATGGAGAGCACACCACGAGAGATTGATGCCACAAGGCTTGAGAAGGGTTTATGCGAGATGGATGAGGTTGTTGCCATACATGAACTGCACATTTGGGCCATAACTGTTGGTAAGGTGTTACTAGCTTGCCATGTCTTAATTAAGCGTGAAGCTGATGCTGACATGGTATTGAACAAGGTTATAGATTATATCAGGAGAGAATACAATATCAGTCATGTAACTATTCAGATAGAGCGCCAGTAAATCCATGGTGCATTAAACTCTGTAATTTTACTGTTGGCTGGTTTAGTTTTAAGATTTCTGCCTTTCCTTGTCTGTGAGGACTGTTTTTGCAAATTTCTCATCACCTAGCAATTGGTTATATTTTCCCCTTTTGGCGAGGGTAATCCAGAGGCTCAGTCATCTGCCATATCTGTTTGTTTCTTTTTTTCTTTTTTGTTTGAAACCCTTTATTTTAGATAGAAAACAAAGTTCATATACTATATTTTTACAGAACAGAGTAACATTCAAGTATACACTAGTTAGTAAAAACGCACAATCGACAATATTTTTCCAATCAAATGTTGCTTGTTTACATGTTTTTGTAGAACTCCACGACCGAAAAACTGTAGGCACAGCATGCAACTCGAACACGAGAAAAGCCTGCTCCTCTTGCCAGGCTCTCGAATTCTCTTTCGGTCCTTTTCTTTCCTCTTTCATTTATGTGCATCGTGAACAAATCAAACTGATACACGCTTTTAACTAGGAGGCTGGTATCTGGGCTTTCAGGGATTACAATATCCACTACTATCACTTTCCCAGTGACCGGTAATGCTTCGTAGCAGTTCTTGAGTAACTCTAGGCATTGGTTATCATCCAAAACATGGAGGATCCACTGCATTTTTCCCCACAAAAGACCCAGTGTTAGTCGATAACTCCTCAGATTGTTAAAAAGTGACACCAATCAAGATTCAAGAGTGCTTTGTTATGTGAAGTACGATCGAAGTGAAGAACAAATTAAGCCTAACCTTCATGAAAATGGCGTCTCCTTTTGGTACACTCTTGAACATATCTCCTGCCACATGCTCAATTCCTACAACACAATTAAATTTATGAATGCCAAAAAGATAAAACAATTTAGAAAGTCGTCATTTTTAGTAAATAAAATTAGGAGCTATGAATTGTTAATTTTACTAGTAAGAATTACTCTGTTCTTCTTTTTCTTTTTTTAAATTCCTATAGCAAAGATGCAGTTCAGACCAGGGCTAATTTTTATTTGCTCTATGTTTATATCACTAATTCTAATGATCATACCAGGATAGGAGGGTGACTTCTCAATAATCTGTGGCAAATCAAAATTAATACCCTTAATGGCAGGGTACTTGGAAACTATACTGTTCAGAATGGAACCATTGCCATCGCCTACATCTACCATGCAATTCAAGCCCTCAAAACCCTTGTAGCTTTTCAAAAGCTCTTCCACAAACAGATTGTTATAATCTATCATAGAGCCCTTGAAGATTTCTCCAAACCTC
Organism: Heritiera littoralis; assembly: GCA_031772115.1. Classification (NCBI taxonomy): domain Eukaryota; kingdom Viridiplantae; phylum Streptophyta; class Magnoliopsida; order Malvales; family Malvaceae; genus Heritiera; species Heritiera littoralis. The sequence continues at coordinate 506,505 of JAPDPK010000056.1, forward strand.
GTATCCTTGCCCACAAACTCAACTGCACTCATCCCATGTGCCCTGTTAAATAGAGGCCCCCCTTGTAGTACTGCATCTTTCAATTGGTACCTGGTTTGATTTCAACATGAAAATTTTGGAAAAGTGAACTCACGACATGTCAAGCAGTGATGAAAATGGAGACAATAGACATTCTCAAAGTGTTTTACCAGAGATCTATAACGGCTTTGTCCTGATACAAGTGTAACAAAGGAGACAAAGATCCTCCACCTGGGCTCCTAATGAAGTATTTGGCAACAGGTGTCAAACCATAGAGACTAACAACCCGGCCATCCTGGTCGTCGGTAAGAGAGAAAGCAAGGATGGAGTGGCTAGCTAGAAGCCGGAGGATACGATCAAGGATCAAAGGGGCATCTGGGTTATTTTGAAACGGAAGCTGGGATGCAATCTGGGAAGCAGAAAGCAGCGCACCGGGACCAGCCCCCTGTATGATGTCAAATACACCGAGTTGAATAGCTGCGTTCAACGCCATAGGCATCACCGAAGCGCTAACCAGTTGCATGGCATACTGCTCCGCATGTTTGTCTTCTTCATCAATAGAGGTTCTCGCTTGCTGGCTTTCCTTCAAATTCATGGTATCTTGAATTCAAACAGTAGACGACAATATGGCAGTTGAAGATCGTCTGATCGATGTTAACACCCTTCTGCATCCCGTTTCAGCTTTTGTATTCACTTTCAGACGAAGATTCAACTTCGGTTGTTTTTACTTTTAAAATTTAACCATCACAGCGTTCACATCATCATCCGCGCGCACATGAAGTTTTGTCTCAGCCTTTCGTGTGTCAATTCAAGGCGACGTTCAAGACTGACTGCTTGACTTTTCTCTAACAATGTTGCCAAGGAGTTATTATTGTTTTTATCTTATTTGGCGAATTAACAGATTTAGTTTTAAGTAATGTCAATTTAATAAATATATTAATAGTATGATAATAATATAAACAAGTCGTGTACTATGATGTTAATTAAATATCATGTTTAGACTTTTAATGCAATAAATTAATTTTTGTTAATTAAAAGAAGTAGCTACTCTCACCTCCTCTATCTATTCTATCTATAATTGATGATAAAATTTTATATTTTTAATTTGGCGAAGAATAGAGGGCAGCACTCTCCTTTTATTTTTTTTTGGTAAAGAAAAAAATGGGAGTAGGAGGAGCTGACTCACCATCCAGGCAGGGCGCAAATGGATGCCCACCTCATCAAAAGCCACCAGCACTACTCCAACCCACGACATGGGGCAAAGGCTTAACGAGCGTAATCAACTGAATCTGCCATTGAGGGTAGCACTCTCTTTTTTTTTTGTTTCATGTGCAAGTTATTCGAAAAATATTTCAATTCTGCAGCAACTACAATGACAAAATTAATCTTTCACCCACATTTAAATTAGTTTTTACTGCAATTTAATTTCATACTAATTCATTAGATTTCAAAATGATGCATTTGTATAATACATACCAAACAGTGAAATGCCAGCATTTATTTTCTTACAAGATAAAATACATAAGAAGTTACAATTACAACTAAATATAACAATACTAAATAATTATATCAAATTCACACATGTTGAAATTTGAATTTAAGATTTCAAATTTCAAAACTTTTTTCTTACAAATAAACCGAAGCCTTATTGACAACATCTAACATAATTCCCAGCTTATTATTAAATACGTAATCTTGAAAAAGATGAACTTATTGGGTTTTGAACATGTCGAGGCAGCATTCTGTAGCGAGTCCCGTCGTCCAAAAATTCTCATAGTATTCTCCATAGGTAAAACTTCTATAGACCGCAGGGTTCTCACTGTCGATGAATTCTGCTGCCGGAGCTATCAAAGCATCAGGTGATGGACAGTAGAAGGTAGGGATGGATATTCGTTCTTTATTACAGTTTACAATAGCTCGATGGCGCACGCTTTTGTAACGATCGTTGCTAATTACCTGTTACAAAGATTAGAACCTGGTAACCAGCTGCCTACACTTTTTATGATCACCGAACAAGATATAGTACCTAATCCTAAAATTCTCCTTGAAAATATCTTGAGCTTGGCTCAACAATAATTGTGGATTTATAGGATTAGATCGGTGGTGGTTGGTGATATTATTTTCAGTGAGATTAAAAATAAAGAAAAAACATTTAAAGATATATTTTTTAATAAAATAAATTAACAAAATTAAAAGTAATGGTAAGAGGGTATCCTCATGCTATTTTGTCATTTTCTTGCTCACTGAGCCACGTCTGTGTTCACCGAATATCCAAACGGACCCATACTAATTATACGTTGTTAGTGAATCACAAAGTATCATCTTTGTATTTTTTGTTCATAGGAAGATATAAGGTAAAAAACATCATATTAATGAACAAAATGAAAAGATATGCAAATCTTCAAAAGTAATATTTTTTACCTTACTCTTAATGAGATTGCACTTGATGATTAAGTGACATTGTATAACTGCTATATAATATTCGTGAATAGAAAAGTACCAAAATTCAAGTTCCATAGTTCAACTCCTCAAGTGTACTTAAAATGTTTATAAAAGATTTACAAAAAAAATTTTGAGAAAATGATTTTATATATGCATACACTATACACACACTCCCACCTAAAAGATGTTGACTTGCAATAAAAATTATTTTAATAGTTTTATAATTTTTAATTTGATATTAATTTTTACATATTATTCACGTAAATTATGTATATCAAATTTAAGTTAATCAAAATCATTTAATTATTTATTTGATAATAATAAAATTTTTATTGTTAATATACATTGAAAAAATATTATTCTTGATTAAAATTAAAATGGTAGTGATATTAAATTGATTTAAAATTTTATGTATACAAGGAACACAAATAAATTATTAAACCTAATGACTAAATTTGTAAAAGTATTAATTTTTTACATAAAGCTATAAAAGATGATACAAAATATTATTTTTACATTAATATAACCTAATCCCTCTTTTTATATCACAAAATTTTATTTCATGTCAATATTTTTAATTTAACATAAAAAAGATAATTACAAATAAAAGTAATGAACATAGAATTTTTATTATTTGGTCTTGCTAAGATGTTTATAGTTGAAAAGAAAATAAAAATTTTAACGGTACATATTTGAAGCACTATCAATATATAATTTCATACACTATCATTTAATCATATCTTGATATCTAATCAATTAGCGACTTTAACCATATTTATTTTTAAAGATACCAATGTCACTCTATGATTAACAGATGGTGAAAGAAATTTATTTACTAATGTTCCAACAAATATAAATCCAACTTTTAAATTGTTAAAGATAAAAAAACAAACCACCAACTTTGAAACCCAGCATCATCATTGCCAAAATCGAACATGGCTATGTGCCCATGTCGGTAGGAATGATTGAAATGGGTAGATATGAAAAATTTACTAATATAATAGTTAGGTTACAAAATAAGAAAGTGATTATGAAACTTAACCATTAGTTTAACAAATTTTTCATCTTCTTCCTTTTCTATCTTTTTTACCAAGTAAAACCTTAGGCTTGTAGCTTGAAACTCCAAAATCTGAGTCTGCCGGCTTGATTTGTAATTCCACATAAAAAGAATGTGATTTTTCATTGTCCTAATGAAAAGAGAATCAAACTATACTGCATATTTTACATGATGGGAGATAAATATTAGATTAAGGGAAAACTTATATGATTCCAGGCTGATGCACTGCCTACCTTGCATCAGCATTCCGTAAGTTCATTTCCTCTAACAAGTCCAGTTTTGGCAAATAATTGTTTTTGACAAACAAGCCATGTGAACTCACCTGCATTTGATCACCGATGTTGACAATGAAAGTGTTGGGTATAGGATTCACGGCTATCCACTTGCCATTTCTTAAAACCTGTAATCCTGGAACTTCATCCTGAAGAAGAATGGTTATTAAACTAGAATCAGTATGGCCAGGCAACCCATAAGTAACTTCAGGCTCTGGACATGGTGGATAGTAGTTTAAAGCCATATGTTGCCCGTGCTTGCCTAATGTCTTATCTAAATGATCCCTCTTCAGGCCTAAGCTCTCTGATATAGCCTCGAGCAGCCTTAGCACTAAACCTCTAACGCTAGTGCAATACTCAGCCACATCCTCCCTGTCAAGAAGCAAAGGTTGAACTTGAAACAAAAAAAATATTGGTTTATACACTATTGTAATTAGCTATGTCTGTCAAGATTATTCACCTGAAGGAAGGGGGATTTGAAGGCCACTCATGGACGTAATCTTCGAGAGGGTAGCAATGGAGTCTCAGAAAATCCCTCCAGTTGGCAACCTTCTCCGTCTTGATATTGAAGCTAGTTGACAACCGGTTAGCCTTGGAGGGGTCGTCGGAGTAATTCTTCAACCTCTCACTCTCCGGTAACTGAAAGAATTCTCTAGCTACACGCAGCATTTTATTGACCGTAGCCTCTGAAATCCCATGGTTCTTCACCTGATAACAATAAATTACCAAATCTGTGAGACCAAGATTGGTGGCAAGCAATAATTACAGTTCTCAATACAAACAATGGAATTCACTGGCACCTGAAAGAAACCGTCAAGTTGGCACGCTAGGCCAATCTGCTTAAGAATATCGGAGCGGTTTGGACCGTAGAGGCCCCGGAGATCGATCAGAGGAATGGAAACATCCGATACCAGAACATCAGAGAGATTTGGACGGTCGGAGATTGGTCTGATGTAATTGGAAGGCACCTCTTTAACCATAGATAGGAGGTCTGTCAGTAATAGCTTGTTGGCGGCCATGGACTCTGCAGGTATCGATCTTGATTTCCTCTCACTTTGCAGAAGTTTAGAAATTCTGCACCTATTTATACACACATTTAGCGACGATAATTAAATGTGGATGGCTTTGCGATTGCCTGTGCTGTTGACATCATATGATTATAGTGGTTTCAACTTTTAACCTTTAACTGCTAAAAAAATATTTTAAAAATAGAAAAAGCTAACATGAAAGGTTTGTGTCAGTAAATAATAAGTTCACAGAGCTAATTAAATGATCCACGAGAGAGTTATTTATATTTAATTGCCAACATTTCAATGTTTAAAAGATAAAAATATATTGAACTTGCATGAAAGTTCTCGTTATCAAGATAATATTTTATCTTTTTTTATATTTTTAATTAATTAATTTTTATAAAGATTATTTATTATTATCTAATACATTACTAATGAAGTTTTTAAACTATACAAACGAGATTAAGATAATAATATATATTTTTAAGAAATACTATAAAAATAAATAATAAATAATTAGGTATGTGTCACTAGGTTAATTTCGCTTATAAAATTTAAAAATTTCATTAATAGTATATTGGATAATAATATTTTTTATAATACACAAGTAGTATTGGAATTTATTCTCCCTTTTAAAGAATTTTATAATAATATATATATTTTTTCATACCTGTCTTGTGCGTTGTAAGATTCTATTTTTGAAATATTCTTATTAAAATTGAATTTTGATAAAAAAGGAAAACTAAAAATATAACAATAATCGATTTTAAAGAAAAATTGCTGCAAATCAGTAATATTCCATATTAAATATTTTAATGGAAAGAAGGCATAATTCAGCAAGCTTTGATATTTTAAATTTTATATTTGATGTATTATCAATAGACAAGTTTTATATATTATCAGTAAATTATAATATGTTATCTTATTAATTTATAAGTTTTAAAATAAAAATTTTTAAAATATATATTTAAAACAAAATATCATAATATAATTCAAAAAAATGTAAAATTTATACATCGAAATTCGAAAATGCATCTAATATTAACTTTTAATTTTATTTGATATTTGATGATGTGGGTACTTGGTATTACCATTTTATATGGTAGAGACATATGCATGTAAATAGTACATCTGGGGAGATGCTTGTTTCTTTTCCGACCTTAGAAAATTAAAGAAGAAAAAAAAAACCCTCACTTGTAACTTTTTTGTATTTTTTTAAATCTACAAAAAAACAAAATGAAATTAGCTTGATATATTTGGAAAAGGGGTGTTCTGGAGAAAAAAAAAATCAAACATGGTGACAAGAAAATCACGGTGGCCGACCTGAGGAATGAGAGAAAAAGATTTATATATTTTTTAAAATATATTCTTTTTAGCAGTGAGTTGGTGGATGCACGAGAATATGTGAAGCTGTCAAAATGGTACAGGATTTGTATTATTTTTATTTGAATTTACATTTGATGTATTCACATTGTATAATTACTATATATATATAGGCAATCTATCATACAATATCAAAAGTAAAGTTAATAAAGATATAAATATCTTTAAAATTAAATTTAAAACAAATTTATTGATATTTATTCTTAAAAATTTACATATTTTTAAAATTTTATTTATTAATAAGATAATATTTTGTAATTAATGGATATTATATAACTATCAAAGATGCATATAAATTCTTTTATTTATTTAACAATGAAAATTTGAATTAAATTTAAAGTTGGAATCCTCTTCTTTCTATCTCTCATTTTCATTTACATCTATGTGAAAAAAATTTTAGATATCTTATTCATTTTTCTATCTGAGACTAATTTTATTCAAATCAAAAATAATAAATAATAAAACTCTCTCAAAAATAAAATTTCAAAAATTTGAATCATACTTAAATACGTACATGTCGGCAGAAAATCTCTTCTGTTTATAGCAAGTTAGCAACCCAGTCTGGTCTCGGTCAGCGTCGGCCCTTTAGCTTTAGAGGACAGATACCTATTTGTCGCCGCAAATTAAATCAAAGGCTCACACTGCTAATAGAGTAAATATTGGTGACGCCATTATGATGACGTCGCTCAAAATGATCTTAACTATGTCAGTCGTGACGCTTCTTATCTTTAAAACAAAATCACTACATTGTTATAACCAACCAATTCCAAAAAAAAAAATTGTGGGGTCTTGATCAAAAACAAAAACGTCGGCCTTAAATTTCCTCACCTGCCAGGTTTGCAATGGAAAATTTGATAGCAATGTGTGATTACATTTAGTATCATTCATTATGTTATTGATATTTGAAATTATTTTTATATTTATTTTTATGTATTTACTATATTTTTAATAAAAAATAAACATAAAATAGATTAATGTTATATTACGATTGATTTTATTGTAAAATATTTTTGGACAATTTCAAACATCCAATCCAAAAATTTATACATGATATAAAAATAAAAAAATACGAATTAAAATTTAATAAAATTTTAAAAAACTACATTTAGCTTATCATACAAATTTTATAAGAATTATTATCTCATTTATTGTCAATAGACTTAAAAAAAATTGATTCTTTGAATTTTTATTTTAAAAAATATATGGTACGTAAAGACATCTGCTTATAATGTTTTTTAATTTCACCAACATAAAATGAGATAATACTCCGTTGGATAATTATTCTATACACCATTAGTAAAGTTTTTTTACTTTACAAATGAGATTAAGATAATTACACATGTCTTATTTTATTTATTTTTATTTTCTTAATTTTTTAAAAGATATATGTGATCATCTTAACTCTATTTATGAAATAAAAATACTCACTTATGATATACTAAATATTAATCTTAATCCATTTTATATAATATGATTTTTTTTTATATATTTTACACCATAGAGCAACAGCAACACAAATGGCAGATTCAAGAGACGTTTTGGTTTTGTTTACTAGAAACTAGAATGATTACTATCATGTCAATCTATGTTCACTCGCGGCAAAAAAAAACTGATTGGCGTGAAATGTCCTGCTCTCTCCCCCATAGTCCACTTTTTGTAACATATTTTGAAATTCTGCATTGAAGATACTAGCAGCTACTATGTCCACTTCGAAACTTTCCCAACATCAATCTGCTCTTTTACCTGCCACAATTTTGACTCATCGGTTCAAAGAGATTACTTGAGCTAATTGAACATGATTTCCTCTGCAACTCGCTTTCAACGGGTGAAAATAGATATAACCTAATTCAAGATAATTGAAGTTTAATAGTAAATTTTTCTTCGAAGGTGACATAAAAAACGACAACAAATAGATGTTTAAGTTTTCAAAAGACCTCAAAATACCATTAAACACTATATTTTTATCGTATAGACTAGTATTTTATTAAGGAACATCTTTCTCGAAGGAATCACTTGATAAACTCTACAACTTTGCATGATATGTTTGCATTACTTCTGCTCTTAAATGTAAAACGAATTAGTACTTTTATACCATAATACAGAATCACTTTTGCCGACATGACATCAGGGAAATTCTCGACTAAAGCCGTGGTTATCTGAAGTGGATTCTCTCTTTTCTAGTAGATGCCGAACCTGCTGCCTCATTGATTAAGCGTAAGCTTGGATGAGCAATACGATTTATTTCAATAAAAGTGAAAAAAAACAAAATTATTATTAAAGATATATAATTTTAATAAAAAATTAAAGAAAAATAATAAAATAGTAATTTTATTCTCAAATTACCACAGCCTACCAGGGTCCAAACTAAGCCTATGAAGAACCAAGAGGCGACTAGGTATCATCAGTCCATCACACCGTCAATTTTTCCAAAAGAACCACTGTATTGGCTCTTAACACGTCTGGGTTACTAGGCTTGCTCAAGAGTTAAGCTACTGCCTAAGCCTGAAGGTTTGCTCAGAATTTAGTCGAGTTTTAACAAAAATATGAGATGCATTTAACGGATTTAGACAAAAATTTTAAGCCCGTTTAAAAAGGGCCGAGCTCGGGTTTGACTCTTCGAAGCCCGAGCTAGACCCGAAATATAAATAAAATTAATTTTTAAAAAAATATATTTACTAAGTATAATATAATTATATGTACATAAAATATTATTGATTAATAAACATGATTATACATATTTCATAGGAAAATTAACATGCAAATTTTAACAAATCAAATTAAACTTCAAAGAGATTAAAAGAATAATAAATAAATAAATAAAATTTAAAATAATAAAATAATAAATAAAATAATATTCGAACAGAATGAGCCGAGCTTGGACTTATAATATAAAATACAAAATGGGTCTAGACTAAAAGTATAGAGCCGGACTTGAACTTGTAATAAGCTATTATTATGTGGCTTAGGCTCGGCTTGATCCCAACCCGAGCCTGCCCATAAACACCCCTAGTTGTTACCAGCAACTTTCAAAAAAGAAGATTATTAAAGAAGAGTTAAGATTTTTTCTTTAATCCTACTCTCAATCATAAAAATAAAAAATAATTAAAAAATAAAAACATGCGAATTGTTACTTTGGGCTTTACTTGGACTGAACTAATTTTGTTAGGCCTGAGCTTGGTATTTGGGTTAATACCTCGGGTCTTAGTTGGATTGTGAGGGGTTTTGCGGTTGCTGGAATAATGACGGAGGAGGAAAAAAATGCCAGTTCCAATTGTCCAAGAAGTCGACCAGCCAGCAACAACAACTCAACTCATCAAGGAGTAGCAAAAATTCGAGGTTTTCCCATTTATCTGATGGATTATGGAGTAACATTAATTGTTTTATTTTGTTGTGGAAACCCTTTTTTTTATTAACATTTTCCAGCTCATTTACAGTTATAATCTGTCTTCGATTAATAAACAGAAGGGGATGAAGCCAATGTCGAGGATGTTAAGTTTGGACAAGATGAAGATGTAGAAGATGATGTCACCCTGATGGTATCTCCTTGAATCTAACTTTTCTGTATTCTTTTGTTTTTATTTTTGAAATCAATGTTTTCTGGATTCCTAACAAGGGGAATTATATTGTTCAAACACAATACTAGGGAACTTGATTGCATGATTCATATTTCAGTTATTTCTATGCTAGAATGGGAGTTCTCGTATGCTTATGCGCATGCATTTCAGCATTTGTTATTCCTTGTGCAACTCTGGAATCTTAATGGTTTCGTTTATTTTGATATGGTAAATGCATTCATATCTCCTCTTCTTGAAGTCTATTGGCAGCTGAACAGGTGGTGCTCTTGGGAATGAGAGCTCCAAGCAGAACAGAAGTGAGAAGAAAGGCCGTCGGGCAATGCTGAAGCTTGGGATGAAGTCTGCTTTAGGGGTCAGCCAGGTCACTATCAAGAGGACCAAAAACGTAATGTAAAGCTTATTTCAATATAAATAAGTAATGCGGGCAACTGGAAAGAGAGAGGGAACGGAGCATTTATAATTACATTTGAAGTGCTTAAGCAGGGACCTCCTAGCTGGTATACAGAGATTATGGAACAGTTTTGTCACTCGACATGGCCTTCTACTGCATTCAAGGAAGCCTAACACCTAATTTCGTCTTCGTCAATGTATGGTTTTGACAGATTCTATGCTGATTCATATCCTCTTATTTTGCATGACAAAGATGCCGATGACTTTCCTATGAAAACCCACATCTCCCCGTTCAATTGTGCTTCATTTGTAGATGTTTACTACAGAGATGAATGCATTTTGTCAAGTGTTTTACATGGCATACCAAGGGCAGCTGATGTTGGTGAAGATGGTGAGACAACTGCCCTTATGAGATGATTACTGAACTGCCCATTCAAACTGGTTCTGCTGAAAGCACAGGAGACGGTAATGAACTCCAGTCTGCCAACGATTCATTTGGTTTTAATCAAATATTAGCTCCCCAAACCAGCGCGAGACACAAAGCACAAGCGAGAAATTAATCTTATATCCAATGCGGTATAAGAGCACCTCATGGATTACACAAAAAAAAAAGAAAAAAGAAAAAGGATCCCCCATTCATGACCCTTGAGCAGGTGGGCTAATCACCAGATCACTGCAATGAGCCCGTAGAGGGTGCTGTTGGACAATGAGAGGGGCAGGCCAGTAAATCTCTCAAGCTGGAAGCCACTGTTAGTGAAAAAGATCTGGGCCACTGATTGTGGTTATGTCATTCATTTTGGGTGCATTTTACCCGTAGAGAGAAGCCTATTGTCTCACAAGTTAGCAATTGCTTTGTATTGGCGAGATGCAACATGGCGGAAAAAGATGGGTACCTTAGATGGAAGGAGATAAGCATGCACTTTGACTGGAGCATGTATAAATGCAGGCAAGAGTTTAATCATTATGAATCAAACACTATATTGCTTACGAGGTAATAACCGCCATGTGGTTGAAAAGGGCTATCAACAATTTGAGAGGCGAGAGGAAGAGATGATGATGAAAAGGAAGCTCAAGGGAACAATAGCTGATTGACTTTGTCTATCCATTGAAGTTGCAATCTTCATAACTTACTTTGTAGTTCATAAGAAAGTGCGAGTGAATAAAAATTTAAACTTTAGATCTAATCCATCTCAAAAAAAAAATTAACAAGAGTTAAACCAAAGCCAAACCTTGTTAATCTTCATTAACTTTTGGGTACTAGAGTTTACCCATTTGGCATTCTACTACCACCTCAAGAATTAAATTATTGTTCTGGGTACAGTCCACAAATATCATTATGCTCAAAGAACAACTTAAGGAACAAAAAATAAGCAGAGTAGTTACTATGTAAATTGACAGAGGTCTGAGGTTTGCAAGAGTGACAAGTACAAATTCAACAATCCATGCGCATAATGTCCTCCGATGAATTTTGGAAATGTGGTAAGCAAAACTAAGTACAACTTTTGCTCATCCTCGAATTTCGGATTTGTCCGTACTTTGGCGGCTTACATGTCCTTCAAAAACAATAGTCCGGTTTCAAATTTCAGCGTGATGCACTAAAAAGAGCTCTGCCAACAATACCGGTGGCCTCAATGTAGCGATCCACACATCTAGAGATGCAACTACTCTACCTTCCAACTCAGACTTGATCCCGGCTTTGTGATACACTTGTCAAAGCACTTCCCCCTCACAGTCTGTATAACAAACAAAAAACAATCCAGAGATAGCTCAAGTAGAGGATTTATGGATCAGCCCCATACGGTGCTACACTACACAAAGCATGATAAAAACTCTCCTACACCGCAACCTAGTAACAGACCCAAACTCGTATCAATGATCAATCTATCTATATTATAAAAGTTGTAGAAATTCTAGCTTCCTCATTTAGCAACGTCATTCACTTAGATTTAAACGTTTTCTGCCTCCGTTTTTTATTTGTTGTTTCTTGCCTAACTCTGACGGCATATCTATTTTTTAGAATTTGATGATGTTTTGTTATGATGGGTTGACAAAGGATAGCTGACCATCTCGACTCTTTCATCTTGTCTTTTCTTTTAAGAGTTTTTAAGAAATTTTTTTCATTCTCTAAAGGTTACAGGAGGGTTGATGGAAACTCTAATATTTTCTTCATTTTTTTGTTTCTTTTCCTATTTTCCTAATACTCATTTTTGTTTCCTTTTGACATTTCTACAGCTCTTTCCGTTTTTTATTTTTACCTAATACCCATTTTTGTTTCCTTTTGACATTTCTGCATCTCTTTCCGTTTTTTATTTTTACGCATCATGGAGTGGTGCCGTTGATGGCATAGGTGAAGGAATCAAAAAGAAGATTGAGAGTAAAACTAGGAGAGAGAAAAATGGGTAGGAGGAAAAGGGCGGCATGGGGAGGTGTAGGTGGAGAGCGAAGAGGTTGTGATGATGGTGGTGGGTTTTTTGCTGAAAGATCAAATCCGAGCAAATGGGTTGCCTATCCAAAATAATGTTCTTCTTAAATGGATCAATCTTCGAGTTTGTTCTCATAGTAAGAGGATCTCAACAAGTAATTCTCAAATTAATTCTTTTCTTTTCAAGCTTTTAATTTTCGATTGCCTTTTTTCTTTTTTTAATTTTACCTTTTTAGCAACCTTAGGAATCATTGTAACTTAGATTCATTTCCTTTTTTAAATTTGTTAGAAAAATGAAAGGCATTTTTATTTGTAAATGGGTGCATCTCCATATCGTATTCATTTAAATTTGTGTTTTTTCTCAAATTGTCGATAAATTGTATTGTACGTTTCATCTTATAGGATATTTCACATATGAACGATCTAGAGCAAACAACCGAGCAACTCTTTCCCACCACGCTCTGATTGTATTTGCTATTATGTTTGCTATCCTAATTTGCCGTCATGTTTAACCTGATTTTTTTTTGTGTAGCTGTATATTTTTCAATTTAATATTATGTTCTTTTTTGTATTTTTTTTCATTTCAAATTTTGTTCTTATTAATTTTTTTTTTTGCTTTAACTTTAGGTGTTGCTTTTGGTTCTTGCATTGTTGCTATTTATGTGCTTCAGCTCATAACTGATGCATAGCCATAGAGTAGGGATGTAATTGGTTCTTTAGAAATTTGTAAGTAGTCAAACTTCAGTTTTGACTCATAGCTTAAAAACCTTTCATTATTAAGGTCTGGATTTACTAACCAGCCTTGAGAAACTAAGGTATGAAGCAATAAAGTAATGAAATTATGGTTTTTAGATTTACTTCTCATTTTTATGCTTTTTTTATTTTTCATCGTAAGTGAGATTTGTCTGCTTGGAGTTGACAATAATAATCAATTCAATTACAGAGTTTAGAGTTATCCACATGCATGCTATCCAATGGCTTATGCTTTGCAAACACCTATGAGTCTCTCTACTCTTAATGCTATGATTAGACTAAAGTATAGAGCTTTATATATTGTTACTTTTATCCTATGTGTGTGTATATATATCTCGAATTCAAATTATGCATGTAGGTAAGGATGTAAGGTTCGATCCTTAATGTAAACAAACTTGAGTATTCATTATTGATGAAAATCTTTTAGAAGGCTGAAAATTAATTTTCAAATAATTGTAAAGTTAAATTTGACACACTAGATCATTCAATTTTTATTGGTTGATTTTTTTTATTAATTTAAAAGATGTCTAGGGATATGTAAAAGAGATGCAGGCAACGTTTCCCTTACTGTTTACATGGTTAATACTAAGGATAAACTGAAAATTAGGTTTTCCTTTTTTCTTTCTTTATCTAATAAGTAAGCCTTTTACTGACATTGGTTTTTCCAAATAAATAATAAAGATCACTTCTTTACAAATCTTAAAGAGAACAAAGAGAAAGTTCAAACAAATCTATCTAGATAACAAAAGTCATAGATTTCTCTTCCTTCTCATGCAGCCACATTATTTGCTGGAATTTTAGGTGTTTTGCCATGTCCTTGAGCCTTTTAGCTAGATAGATGGGTAATTTCAATAAAGGAGTTGAGTGCTTTGTGGGTCCCGCATCATAGCCATCTTTTTTTTTTGTTTCTTCTTATTTACCTTCCTTTGTCTAGTTCTGTAAATTTAACTTGCTCAAATCTCAAAACAAAAAGTGATCAGATGGCTTTTGATTTTTCTTTTAACAGGAGAAAATAGTTGAAAAAGTCAAGGGTGAGGGTAAGTAGAATTTTTATTTACTTCTTGCTTTTTTTTTTTACCTTAGATAATTATTTTATTAAAGGTGGGATCCATTAGTTAGAAAAATGATTAAATAAAATAAAGTAAAAATAATGTTCACAATTCAACTTTTTTTTCCCAAATCCTTTTGTCATTTTAGCTTTCGTGCTCATTAAATTGTTTCTTCCTTCTTTGCTAGCAATATCTTCACTTTCGGAGAGGTCATGACATTGTTATCATGAAAATGAAATAGAAAAAATAATTAAAAACAGAAAAATTGAAAAAGCAGTTATACAAATAGAAATATAATCGAATACATTATTGCCATAGCATTTATGTGATTGAGAGTTTTGTAAAAATAGTATATTTGACAGTGAATTTTATAAATATAGTATACTTGAGGTATTATTCATGATTTTTTTTTACGATATATGCACAGAGATGTGGTTTAGTTGTAACTTAACTCTCATATACATTAGTTGTTATCTCCATTGGATGCATGTGATTTTATATTTTGTAACTTTTCGTTACTTTTGAACAAATTATTTTATGTTTATTTGCTATGTCTATTCCTGTCTCTTTTAGTTCACATGTTTCAATAATTTTTTTATACTTATTCAAATTGTGTTGGTTTTCAAACACATTTTTCACTCAATGAAAACATTTATACTTTTTTGTTATTTTTTTACTCCATTTTCTTCATAACTAATATGATTTTGTTTGTTAAATCTTTTCATTCATAACAAGAAAATTTATTGCCTTGAAATAAATATTTTTTATTTAAAATAATTGAATAGTGAGATCTGTATGATTACCTTGAAAGATATGATTATTTTACTTTATTAAACTTGATCCAATAGCAACGCACCGGGTTCATTCTAGTATAATAAAAGTTGTAGAGATTTTCGCTTCCTCATTGCGCCACGTTGCTTACTTGACTTTTTACGTTTTCTGTTCGCATTTTATTTTTTTGCTTCGAACGGTTCTTGCTGTGTTCGTGGGTATTTTAAAAATTTTACCCTTAGTTTTTGTTCGGTTTTCATCCGTCCCAAAGTTCTATCTAGGCTTCAAAATCATGTGGGATGCACCGAAGCACATTTCCAAATACCATGTGGGTCTCGCAACTTTTCTCCCCTTTATGCTTATATCTCTCTGCCTTCCTTCTCCTCCCCCTTTTAGTTCCTACCGCCATGCCCAACTCTCTACCAAAAGAGTTTCTTTACCAATAGACATTTTCCCAACACGATCCCTTCTCCCATGCTTCTTTCCTCTCTATCAACCAACACGGCATCGTTATCTCCCATCACCCATTTTCCACCCCTTAATCTCTCTCTTCTTTCTTTTTTTTTTTTGCTTTTAAAACGCGGGAGTAAGGAAAAGTGTGAAAGTTAGCAGAGATTTCAGCATTATCTCCATGGCTGAAACCTTAGCTAGAAGATGAAGAGCATTAATCTAGCCTTCATCCGTGTAAGATCTGATTTTTACCCTACAGTAGACCTTAATCTCATAAAATTAGAAATGGAAATTAAATAAATAATGAATGTTAAATTCCAAAAAGAGTGAAAAGCTCTTTTATTTGAGATGAGAACAGAGCCAATTAGGTGAAATACTCGACGGGCGAGTACCATGATGAAACGGCTCGCCAATGGGCAAGCAAGTTAATGGAGTGATCGCCAATGATGACGGCGAGTTGGGCGATGGAGTGTGCGAATAGGTGTTTTCGCCAACGTGCTAGGTGAATCAAAACAAGGTTGGCGAGTTGATCTTTCCCGGTGATCGCCTAATTGGGCGAGAACTTGTAATCGCCATATTGAGAGGCAAAGAATAGCCTATTTGGCGAGAAGGCAACTGCCATTCGCTAAGTCTCAAGGTAATTGTAAAGAAAAAAAAAGAGAATTTCTTTTAATTGCCAAGATAAAGCTGGCAACTGAATGGCTGGCGAACTGGTGTAGTGTGGCGAGCAGACGAGGTGGAGACCGGGAATCAGCTTAGGTGGACAAAGGAAAATGGCTTCAAAACAATTAACAGCCAAAATTGACTTGTAAGTGATACGGTTGAAGACAATTAATGGTGAAGAGGTTGAAGTCAGTAAGGAATTTACCTGATTGGTTGAGGTAGTAAACAAAGGCTGCAGCAGAAGAAAAAGGCGTGTGAAAGGGAGACTTTCACGCCATTTGTGCTTCAGATTTCTACATGCATTAAAGGCATGAAGGACGTGAACAATGATGAAGGAAACAGGATAAGGGCCAGGCGGTGGCTATTGATTGGCTGAGAATGTTTATATAAGCAGAGACAATTGATGAAAACGAGTTAGCCAATTTCAGTTTCTTCACGAGAGCTATTTCTCTGTTTCTTCCATTTCTCTGCCATGTTTGATCTACTGAGTTTCACTCTTCAGTTGGCTAAACCAGTAAACATGCTTATAAAACCTTTCTTTCTTAGCCTGGTGAGCTGAAGGAATAAGCAAATAGAGGCCAACATGAGACAGAAAAACAACGTGTTCTGGAAGTACAGTTGGTTGAGGTGAGTTTCATACTTTCTGGGCTGTTGTTAATGATAGAATACAACATTGTTTTAGTTAGATCCTTGGAAAATAGGAAAACAAGGAAAATTATGGAACAGGTGACGACAAGGGCGACTACAGTGATCGCCCATGTTGAAAATAGTAATCGCCAATGAGGCGAATAGATATTAAGTACTCGCCAAGGTAATTTATGGGCGAGAACGCCCAATTCTAGTGAAGTGAATGACGGGCGAGCTCAAATGAGGCATTGGGCGAAAAGGATTGTGGGTGAACTCCCACAGTTAGCCAATGAAGGCTTCATGAGAAATGGCGGGCGAACT
The DNA here is from genome assembly GCA_031772115.1 of Heritiera littoralis. NCBI lineage: Eukaryota > Viridiplantae > Streptophyta > Magnoliopsida > Malvales > Malvaceae > Heritiera > Heritiera littoralis. Next base: position 523,708 of record JAPDPK010000056.1, read on the forward strand.
GACACGTGGTAGCCATATGGTGAATGGCGAGCTCGTCTGGGCGAACTAGTAAAGCTCTGTTGGCGAGTAGTCATTTGATTAATTTCAATTTCGCCCAAGTAATGGAAGAATTATATATAAAGAAAATATTAATGAAATTTATATGTAATTTGCAGCGATAAATGGCAAAGACTATGGCCGAACACAGAGCAGGGTGAAGCAAGGCTTCGTTGACCCAGGTAAGGGAGATGTGTGTGAAGTAATGCATGTCCTGTGGAGTAAATATTATGAAAACATTAAGTTAAATGTTTTGTTTTCTGACATGCATGGTTTTAAGAAGTCAAATTGATAGTTGTTGATCGCAGGCGAGCTGATAGCCGCCTAATGTTGTTTTGTTGGGTGAAATGATACAGGGCGGGTGAATTCCTTTATTTACGTTGGTAAGCCTTGTATTTTAATGTCGGACGAATTAGTATTGGCGGGCGAGCCAAGCCTTTTTATTATTTATACACCGTTTTGAGTTTTAAATGTGGGCGAACTATTTTGTATAGAAAAGTGGGGCGAGCCAAGAGGCAAGCTCTCTTTTATGAGAACTGGGCGAGTGCCCTTGTTTTAAAGAGAAATCCGGGTAAAGCCGTAGTCGGGCGAACCCTTTTTAAGATGTTGGGCGGGCGGCCCTTGTTTTAAACTGAAAGCGGGCGAACTGATATCAATGAGATTTCTGTTTTGAAAAAGCTAAGTGGCGGGCGAATACTAATTCACGTCTTATCAAGTTGATTTCTGGGCGAGCCACAGAGGGCAAGCCAGTTTTGCTTCAGATTTTAAAAGCAAAGAGGGCGGGCGAACACATGTTCTCCGCCACAGCGAGCTGCTTCCATGGGCAAGCCATGTCGGGCGAGCTGACCATGGGCGAGCAGGTTTAAAATTTGAGATTATGGGCTGTTTTGGTGTTTTATTGTTTTATAAGAAATCAAATCATTTTGTGGAAATGATATATGAGATATAAAAGTTGATTTTGAGACTTTAGGCCCTGAGTTCATGCGTTGCTAGTGCGTGACCTACCTGGGGCGGTGGCTCGGTCAATGGACCAATGAGTGCACCTCAGGGCGTCACAGGGCTGATGGACCTGCCAAGTCATCAGCGGTCTCGAGGTCACTTGGCAAGTGGACCCGAGAACCCCTTTAGATTATGGCCATAGATCTGAGATAGCCGTGAGGGGCGATGGCCTACGGGTGCACCCCAAAAGCGGCAGGTTTCGTTCTCCCAAGGTGGAGGAGGAACGATGATAGCATGATTTATTTGTTGCCTAGTCTCAACTTATCAGTTTCTATTTACTGTGAGGATTTGTTGAAATCCTCGATAGTGTTTACTACATTTTAAAGTAAACTGTTAGTCGGTGATTTAATGGTGTTTTAAGAGAGTTGTTTACTATATATCCACTGTCTTTTCTACTGGGTTATTGTTAAGAAAAGAACAAATGAGTTGTGATATATAGTTTTGCTTTATTTAAAGCAGCATATGTTTCCTTTACTGAGCGTATGAATCGCTCACCCCTTTGTTTTAACTCCACAGATAAGAAGTACACGGAGTCGAGAGAATTAGTTCTCAGATGGGTATAACTATGCTTAAAGCACTGAGGCATGGCACGTTAAACGTGACAGGTACGGTCTTTCCTCTTTTACATTTCAGACATGTGTATACAGTACTACCTTAGTGCAATAAAGGTTAATAGGGGATGTCAGATGTAAGGAAATATGAAAAGAAATTTCATATTCCATAATTAATAGATAAATGTTTATCATTTATCACTATTACTGTTGAATGTTAATGGCATCGCAGACAGCCCAACCGGTAAAGTTGTATGGAAATACGTGAAAAATGTGGTAACGGGATGTTACAGATTTAATGGTATCAGAGCTTGGGTTGGTCTGATGTTTGTTGATGCCTTTAGCATAGAAAGTGTTGAGAAAGCTTAACATCCCCTGTAGTACTGTATAGTCTGAATGTATAGAGGAGTCGAATGACTGTGAAATGAATTAAGTGGTGAAATATGATGAAAGTTGACTAATTAGGGGTTACTAATAGAGATAGTAATCCGGAAATTTTGCATGAGATAGGCGATCTTATCATCATTATGTCGGGTCTATTCGATAAGGTACAGTGAGGAACTCGGTGAGGGCCCCACCAGGACTTCGCTGTCCATATCGAATTAAGATCCTGAAAATGATGATATTGAGATGAAAAGGGGTAATATTAGCATATAAGTTCTAAGATCGCGTGTTTGGAGTTATACTGATGAGAGAGAGAATTAAAGGGGAATTTATGAATATACTCCTATATTGACAGGTTTTCTTTCGAAGTTATAAGGGATTGAATGGATTTAAAATACAAATTGATGGTGAAATAGTATGAGTATTTGATGGTATAAAGGATGAATTTTACTGTGGACCCCACTGATATATTGATACGTAAGGCGACCCAGAGTATAAGTTATGAGAGGTCGTGAGATAGTCATACTTGTTGTGGATTTTGGGGTTTGAATTTAAAGTGAATTGGGTGAGAAATGATGTAAACTGGTTATATATACTCCTTATGTTTTAGGAGAATGGATATTAGTAGTGACTTGACATTTGAGGAAGTCAAGTGTTTGAGTCTGTGGATGAGAAAGAAAACTTTGAGGTAGGCGAACTCGAGCACGGTTGGAAGAACCGGGCATCGAGGTGATCGCCAAAGAGGATAGTATGGATGAGTAGCGATGTCACAGCAATCGTTGTCGATGGGCCCAAAAAGGGGGGTTGCCATGGCCGGTTGGGCTGGTCCGTTACGATATCCATAGAACCGTGGTATTATGAGATTTATGAGAAATACTCGATGGGCAAGAACTACATTGGGATAGCTCGCCAATGGGCGTGCAAATGTATGATCGCCAACGGTATGGGCGAGTTAGATGATGGCGAGAACTAACACTAGTCCGCCAATATAACTTGAATTGCTAAAAAGGGGCAAGGATACTGATCACCCAAATAATTTTAATGATGATTGCCCAAAGAGTATGGTGAGTAAGCTGATCAACAAATTTTGGTGTAAATCATAGCAAAGTGGCGAGAAGAGCGATCGCCAATGATATGAATCAAAGCAATGTGGTGAATAGAATAAAAGCTGTAATCGCTAAGAAAATGAAAGGTCTCGTAGTTTCCAAAAATTATAAAGTTGGTATCGAGATTTAGTTGACAAGCTTAGAGGTTGGTAAAGTGAAATAGAAATTGTTGTAAGCTCTTACCAATGAAGCAGTATAGCTCGAGAAATTACTCAAGAAATTGATGAGTAAAGAATAAAACTGGTTTGTTATAACTGATGAAAAACGAAAATTTTATCGTTTTGAAAACAATGAGATTAATATTCTCTACAGTTGCTTCTAGGTTCCGGAACAAGTATGGTATTCTAAAATACCTATCATATTCTATCTGGATCCCTAGCCGACTGTATTATCCTTCCTATTTGTGTGCCTAGAGCCAACTAGGATGATTTTAAAAAGAGTAAACATGTATATTGATATCAGCAATATTGCTGTATAAGGTATGGAAAAACCTTATTGTTAAGTCAGTGACCATGAGTTGTAATTGAACTATGTATATTAGAGACGTGAGGTCTCGAAAGATTAAGTGGACATTGAAAATTATCTGAATAAAAGATTTTACTACTTAAGTGAGGTTAAAGTGTGCTTATTGGCGTATAAAATTTATGAGTTTCACCCGTATAGCACAAATTAATTGTTGAAGAGTTTGTGGAATTTGCTACCTTATTGATTCAATACTTAATTGGGAGAAAGTAGAAGTAAATGGGTATGTATGAATATAGTATTCGAAATGGTTACAAGATAGTAACAGTAAAATACTATATTAAGTGGGAAAACAATTGGGGTGATGAATGTAAAAGAATGAAATTGTCTTGAGAAGACAAATCATATGATGACTAGGGAACACAAGTTATGAGACAGTTCCCAAGTATATGAATAAATGTGATTTCCTCTGATCATTATGTAGTTATGGCTGGAATTAATGACAAGCCATGAAAGTGTCATACTCAGAGGAGCAGATACAAGAAGTACTGCTAATCTTGAAAATGATCACTAGAGATAAGAGAAGTGATCGAGGGGAAGATGATTACCGAGACGTAATCGGTGACTAATATTAAGGTCTGCAAAAGAAAAGCCGTCCTAGATTAATCATGAAACAATCATTGTGAGGTGGTGAAGAGTCCGAAAGAACCATGATGTTATATCAGTGATTATGGATTAAGTAACCAAATTATTTCACTTCTGCATCATCAGATTTCGGGATGTAATGAGTGCTTTAGTCGATATTTATATTGGTGAAACAGAGAGGGAGTATGTGAAGTTCCAGTTAGTGGATACTTGTGATAGGGATTCCTGATTTGCCATATGCCTTGAGAGAATATTAAGAGGCTTTGAGATTCCAAAATTTTACTGTTAGCACTGCCTCAGATTGATATAGATATCCGAGCGCATTGTGTGGACGCTCAGGGATATATTGAGAGCGAGTGCGTGGTATTTTAGCGACTACTGGGACAATTACATACGAATGATTAAAATTTTAATCGACCAGCTCTAAATGAGATGATAAGTGATAAATAGTATAGATCAGTTACTAACTCTCAAGAATGATAAAAGACTTGAGGGAGTGTAAATTGGTTTGAAAGAAGACACCCGAGATTCTTCAGGACCTTGAGAAAATTCGGGATGAGCGACCCACGAGTGGGTTGATTGCTCAACACCGGATAACATGTTGTGAGATGTGGACGAACAAGGTGGTCGTCAACACACTTGAGAGAATAATCCTAGAGCGCGGGAGAGCGCCAAAGGGATGATTATTGATGACCTGAAGAGACGGGCAGTACTCTTAGAGACAATGAGGAGTATAAAGAGATATTCATGGTCTCATATTGGAGACGAGATTAAATAAGAGTTGAGAAGGTGATAAGGAAGAAAAATACCTATATTAGAGGTACTTCCTATACTCAGTGAAAAATTGAAAAGAGTAAAATGCTATCTGGATAGTTGTGGATATATTAGTAAGTCTGCTCATTCCTTGATTTTGGAATTTGTTGAGCTAATTAATGCCTTGGCCGGATCATGTGTCAGGGAAATGGTGAGGTTTTATAGTATTCCAGTGAGCATTATAGTTGATAGGGAGTCCGGCTTCGTATCTCTGTAATGAGAGAGATTACAGGAAGCTATGGGATCCCGATTGAGTTTAACACCGCAGATTATCCGCAGACTGTGAGACAGTCCGAGCGTATGAGATGGACGCTCGAGGATATGGTGTGAGCGTATGCGATTGATTTTATAGGCTCTTGGGATAATCCTCTACCCTGGCAGAGTTTGTTGATAATAATGGCCACAAGAGAGTATAGGCATAGCACTTGAAAGAGGTTATTTAGCAGACGATATAATCCACGATAGCATGCGAAATGGGAGACCGAAAACTATTTTCGACTTGATCGAACAGACTTCTTGAGATATACAAGAGGTTATGGTTATGTATATTAAGGTCTCATCATTGAGATGCATAGTAAGAGGGAAATCGAGTTTCCGATGTATTGGATCGTCGGAGATCTTAGATCATATGAAAGACGTGCACTACCTCTCGAGTTGCCAGGAGTGCACAATGTGTTCCATGTTTCAATAATGAGAAAGTATTATCCATATCCTTCTCACGTGATTCGAAATGAGTCCTAGAGATTAGAGAGGACATGAATGACGTTGAGAAATTGATACGGATTCTGGATAGGAAAGATAAATTGCAGTGATAAAGTGCTGTGATCTAAGATCATGTTATGGCTAAAGTGCTTTGATGGTATCATATTAAGAATAAGGCAACTTGAAAATTTAAAAGCCTTATGCATGAGAACTATCCAGAGTTTCTTCACTGATAGGTATGGTTGAAATTTGGAGGACCAAATTTCTTAAGGTGGGGAGAAATGTAAGATCTGATTTTTACCCTACAGTAGACCTTAATCTCATAAAATTAGAAATGGAAATTAAATAAATAATGAATGTTAAATTCCAAAAAGAGTGAAAAGCTCTTTTATTTGAGATGAGAACAGAGCCAATTAGGTGAAATACTCGACGGGCGAGTACCATGATGAAACGGCTCGCCAATGGGCAAGCAAGTTAATGGAGTGATCGCCAATGATGACGGCGAGTTGGGCGATGGAGTGTGCGAATAGGTGTTTTCGCCAACGTGCTAGGTGAATCAAAACAAGGTTGGCGAGTTGATCTTTCCCGGTGATCGCCTAATTGGGCGAGAACTTGTAATCGCCATATTGAGAGGCAAAGAATAGCCTATTTGGCGAGAAGGCAACTGCCATTCGCTAAGTCTCAAGGTAATTGTAAAGAAAAAAAAAGAGAATTTCTTTTAATTGCCAAGATAAAGCTGGCAACTGAATGGCTGGCGAACTGGTGTAGTGTGGCGAGCAGACGAGGTGGAGACCGGGAATCAGCTTAGGTGGACAAAGGAAAATGGCTTCAAAACAATTAACAGCCAAAATTGACTTGTAAGTGATACGGTTGAAGACAATTAATGGTGAAGAGGTTGAAGTCAGTAAGGAATTTACCTGATTGGTTGAGGTAGTAAACAAAGGCTGCAGCAGAAGAAAAAGGCGTGTGAAAGGGAGACTTTCACGCCATTTGTGCTTCAGATTTCTACATGCATTAAAGGCATGAAGGACGTGAACAATGATGAAGGAAACAGGATAAGGGCCAGGCGGTGGCTATTGATTGGCTGAGAATGTTTATATAAGCAGAGACAATTGATGAAAAACGAGTTAGCCAATTTCAGTTTCTTCACGAGAGCTATTTCTCTGTTTCTTCCATTTCTCTGCCATGTTTGATCTACTGAGTTTCACTCTTCAGTTGGCTAAACCAGTAAACATGCTTATAAAACCTTTCTTTCTTAGCCTGGTGAGCTGAAGGAATAAGCAAATAGAGGCCAACATGAGACAGAAAAACAACGTGTTCTGGAAGTACAGTTGGTTGAGGTGAGTTTCATACTTTCTGGGCTGTTGTTAATGATAGAATACAACATTGTTTTAGTTAGATCCTTGGAAAATAGGAAAACAAGGAAAATTATGGAACAGGTGACGACAAGGGCGACTACAGTGATCGCCCATGTTGAAAATAGTAATCGCCAATGAGGCGAATAGATATTAAGTACTCGCCAAGGTAATTTATGGGCGAGAACGCCCAATTCTAGTGAAGTGAATGACGGGCGAGCTCAAATGAGGCATTGGGCGAAAAGGATTGTGGGTGAACTCCCACAGTTAGCCAATGAAGGCTTCATGAGAAATGGCGGGCGAACTGACACGTGGTAGCCATATGGTGAATGGCGAGCTCGTCTGGGCGAACTAGTAAAGCTCTGTTGGCGAGTAGTCATTTGATTAATTTCAATTTCGCCCAAGTAATGGAAGAATTATATATAAAGAAAATATTAATGAAATTTATATGTAATTTGCAGCGATAAATGGCAAAGACTATGGCCGAACACAGAGCAGGGTGAAGCAAGGCTTCGTTGACCCAGGTAAGGGAGATGTGTGTGAAGTAATGCATGTCCTGTGGAGTAAATATTATGAAAACATTAAGTTAAATGTTTTGTTTTCTGACATGCATGGTTTTAAGAAGTCAAATTGATAGTTGTTGATCGCAGGCGAGCTGATAGCCGCCTAATGTTGTTTTGTTGGGTGAAATGATACAGGGCGGGTGAATTCCTTTATTTACGTTGGTAAGCCTTGTATTTTAATGTCGGACGAATTAGTATTGGCGGGCGAGCCAAGCCTTTTTATTATTTATACACCGTTTTGAGTTTTAAATGTGGGCGAACTATTTTGTATAGAAAAGTGGGGCGAGCCAAGAGGCAAGCTCTCTTTTATGAGAACTGGGCGAGTGCCCTTGTTTTAAAGAGAAATCCGGGTAAAGCCGTAGTCGGGCGAACCCTTTTTAAGATGTTGGGCGGGCGGCCCTTGTTTTAAACTGAAAGCGGGCGAACTGATATCAATGAGATTTCTGTTTTGAAAAAGCTAAGTGGCGGGCGAATACTAATTCACCGTCTTATCAAGTTGATTTCTGGGCGAGCCACAGAGGGCAAGCCAGTTTTGCTTCAGATTTTAAAAGCAAAGAGGGCGGGCGAACACATGTTCTCCGCCACAGCGAGCTGCTTCCATGGGCAAGCCATGTCGGGCGAGCTGACCATGGGCGAGCAGGTTTAAAATTTGAGATTATGGGCTGTTTTGGTGTTTTATTGTTTTATAAGAAATCAAATCATTTTGTGGAAATGATATATGAGATATAAAAGTTGATTTTGAGACTTTAGGCCCTGAGTTCATGCGTTGCTAGTGCGTGACCTACCTGGGGCGGTGGCTCGGTCAATGGACCAATGAGTGCACCTCAGGGCGTCACAGGGCTGATGGACCTGCCAAGTCATCAGCGGTCTCGAGGTCACTTGGCAAGTGGACCCGAGAACCCCTTTAGATTATGGCCATAGATCTGAGATAGCCGTGAGGGGCGATGGCCTACGGGTGCACCCCAAAAGCGGCAGGTTTCGTTCTCCCAAGGTGGAGGAGGAACGATGATAGCATGATTTATTTGTTGCCTAGTCTCAACTTATCAGTTTCTATTTACTGTGAGGATTTGTTGAAATCCTCGATAGTGTTTACTACATTTTAAAGTAAACTGTTAGTCGGTGATTTAATGGTGTTTTAAGAGAGTTGTTTACTATATATCCACTGTCTTTTCTACTGGGTTATTGTTAAGAAAAGAACAAATGAGTTGTGATATATAGTTTTGCTTTATTTAAAGCAGCATATGTTTCCTTTACTGAGCGTATGAATCGCTCACCCCTTTGTTTTAACTCCACAGATAAGAAGTACACGGAGTCGAGAGAATTAGTTCTCAGATGGGTATAACTATGCTTAAAGCACTGAGGCATGGCACGTTAAACGTGACAGGTACGGTCTTTCCTCTTTTACATTTCAGACATGTGTATACAGTACTACCTTAGTGCAATAAAGGTTAATAGGGGATGTCAGATGTAAGGAAATATGAAAAGAAATTTCATATTCCATAATTAATAGATAAATGTTTATCATTTATCACTATTACTGTTGAATGTTAATGGCATCGCAGACAGCCCAACCGGTAAAGTTGTATGGAAATACGTGAAAAATGTGGTAACGGGATGTTACAATCCGATGGGTGGGAACAAGTCGAGAAATGCAACCCGCTTGCCAAGTTCCTAATGATAGGTTCTTTTCTCTAAGTTTTTTGCTGAATTTTTCCACTTTCGTTCATAGTTAATGCCTCATTTATATGTTATTTAGAAAGGATTTTCATTTCTTCGTCTTCTTATTATTGTTGATTAATGCAACTGTTAGAGCATTTCTTAATTTTCGACATCATTTTGGATTTGATAAAATGGGTTTCTTGGTTTTCTACTTTCTATTTGCTACTTTATGTGATTTTTCAAGTCTTTTTTTGGTGTTTATTTTGGGCTACACTAGCTATCAAGGAAGGGAGCTGATATGAGTTTACACTAGCTATCAAGGAAGGGAGCTAATATGAGACGGAAGCTGGGATGCAATCTGGGAAGCAGAGAGCAGCGCACCGGGACCAGCCCCCTGTATAATGTCAAATACACCGAGTTGAATAGCTGCGTTCAACGCCATAGGCATCACCGATGCGCTAACCAGTTGCATGGCATACTGCTCTGCATGTTTGTCTTCTTCATCAACAGAGGTTCTCGCTTGCTGGCTTTCCTTCAAATTCATGGTATCTTGAATTCAAACAGTAGACGACAATATGGCAGTTGAAGATCGTCTGATCGATGTTAGCACCCTTCTGCATCCCGTTTCAGCTTTTGTATTCACTTTCAGACGAAGATTCAACTTCGGTTGTTTTTACTTTTAAAATTTAACCATCACAGCGTTCACATCATCATCCGCGCGCACATGAAGTTTTGTCTCAGCCCTTCGTGTGTCAATTCAAGGCGACGTTCAAGACTGACTGCTTGACTTTTCTCTAACAATGTTGCCAAGGAGTTATTATTGTTTTTATCTTATTTGGCGAATTAACAGATTTAGTTTTAAGTAATGTGAATTTAATAAATATATTAATAGTATGATAATAATATATACAAGTCGTGTACTATGATGTTAATTAAATATCATGTTTAGACTTTTAATGCAATAAATTAATTTTTGTTAATTAAAAGAAGTAGCTACTCTCACCTCCTCTATCTATTCTATCTATAATTGATGATTAAATTTTATATTTTTAATTTGGCGAAGAACAGAGGGCAGCACTCTCATTTTACTTTCTTTCATGTGCAAGTTATTCGAAAAATATTTCAATTTTGCCGCAACTACAATGACAAAATTAATCTTTCACCCACATTTAAATTAGTTTTTACTGCAATTTAATTTCATACTAATTCATTAGATTTCAAAATGATGCATTTGTATAATACATACCAAACAGTGAAATGCCCGCATTTATTTTCTTACAAGATAAAATGCATGAAAAGTTACAATTACAACTAAATATAACAATACTAAATAATTATATCAAATTCACACATGTTGAAATTTGAACTTAAGATTTCAAATTTCAGAACATTTTTCTTACCAATAAACCGAAACCTTATTGACAGCATCTAACATAATTCCCAACTTATTATTAAATACGTAATCTTGAAAAAGATTAACTTATTGGGGTTTTGAACATGTCGAGGCAGCATTCTGTAGCGAGTCCCGTCGTCCAAAAATTCTCATAGTATTCTCCATAGGTAAAACTTCTATAGACTGCAGGGTTCTCACCGTCGATTAATTCTGCCGCCGGAGCTATCAAAGCATCAGGTGACGGACAGTAGAAGGTAGGGATGGATATTCGTTCTTTGTTACAATTTACGACAGCTCGATGGAGCACGCTTTTGTAACGATCGTTGCTAATTACCTGTTACAAAGATTAGAACTTGGTTACCAGCTGCCTACACTTTCTATGATCACCGAACAAGATATAGTACCTAATCCTAAAAATCTCCTTGAAAATATCTTGAGCTTGGCCCAACAATAATTGTGGATTTATAGGATTAGATCGGTGGTGGTTGGTGAGATTATTTTCAGTAAGATTAAAAATAAAAAAAATGCTTTAAAGATATATTTTTTAATAAAATAATTTAACAAAATTAAAAGTAAGGGCAAGAGGGTACCCTCATGCTATTTGTCATTTTTTTGCTCACTGGACCACGTCGGTGTCTATTGGACATCCAAACGAACCCATAATAATTATACGTGGTTAGTGAATTACAAAGTATCATCTTTGTATTTTTTGTTTATAGGAAGATATAAGGTAAAAAACATCATATTAATGAACAAAATGAAAAGATATGCAAATCTTCAAAAATAATATTTTTTACCTTACTCTTAATGAGATTGCACTTGATTATTAAGTGACATTGTATAACTGCTATATAATATCAGTGAATAGAAAAGTACCAAAATTCAAGTTCCATAGTTCAACTCCTCTTTCTTCCCTATATTAGGCCAAGTGTACTTAAAATGTTTATAAAAGATTTACAAAAAAAAAAATTTGAGGAAATGATTTTATATATGCATACACCATACACACACTCCAACCTAAAAGATGTTGACTTGCAATAAAAATTATTTTAATATTTTTATAATTTTTAATTTGATATTAATTTTTACATATTATTCACGTAAATTATGTATATCAAATTTAAGTTAATCAAAATCATTTAATTATTTATTTGATAATAATAAAATTTTTATTGTTAATATACATTGAAAAATTATTATTCTTGATTAAAATTAAAATGGTAGTGATATTAAATTGATTTAAAATTTTATGTATACAAGGAACACAAATAAATTATTAAACCTAATGACTAAATTTGTAAAAGTATTAATTTTTTACATAAAGCTATAAAAGATGATACAAAATATTATTTTTACATTAATATAACCTAATCCCTCTTTTTATATCACAAAATTTTATTTCATGTCAATATTTTTAATTTAACATAAAAAAGATAATTACAAATAAAAGTAATGAACATAGAATTTTTATTATTTGGTCTTGCTAAGATGTTTATAGTTGAAAAGAAAATAAAAATTTTAACGGTACATATTTGAAGCACTATCAATATATAATTTCATACACTATCATTTAATCATATCTTGATATCTAATCAATTAGCGACTTTAACCATATTTATTTTTAAAGATACCAATGTCACTCTATGATTAACAGATGGTGAAAGAAATTTATTTACTAATGTTCCAACAAATATAAATCCTACTTTTAAATTGTTAAAGATAAAAAAACAAACCACCAACTTTGAATCCCAGCATCATCATTGCCAAAATCGAACATGGCTATGTGCCCATGTCGGTAGGAATGATTGAAATGGGTGGATATGAAAAATTTACTAATATAATAGTTAGGTTACAAAATAAGAAAGTGATTATGAAACTTAACCATTAGTTTAACAAATTTTTCATCTTCTTCCTTTTCTATCTTTTTTACCAAGTAAAACCCTGAAACTCCAAAATCTGAGTCCGCCGGCTTGATTTGTAATTCCACATAAAAAGAATGTGATTTTTCATTGTCCTAATGAAAAGAGAATCAAACTATACTGCATATTTTACATGATGGGAGATAAATATTAGATTAAGGGAAAACTTATATGATTCCAGGCTGATGCACTGCCTACCTTGCATCAGCATTCCGTAAGTTCATTTCCTCTAACAAGTCCAGTTTTGGCAAATAATTGTTTTTGACAAACAAGCCATGTGAACTCACCTGCATTTGATCACCGATGTTGACAATGAAAGTGTTGGGTATAGGATTCACGGCTATCCACTTGCCATTTCTTAAAACCTGTAATCCTGGAACTTCATCCTGAAGAAGAATGGTTATTAAACTAGAATCAGTATGGCCAGGCAACCCATAAGTAACTTCAGGCTCTGGACATGGTGGATAGTAGTTTAAAGCCATATGTTGCCCGTGCTTGCCTAATGTCTTATCTAAATGATCCCTCTTCAGGCCTAAGCTCTCTGATATAGCCTCGAGCAGCCTTAGCACTAAACCTCTAACGCTAGTGCAATACTCAGCCACATCCTCCCTGTCAAGAAGCAAAGGTTGAACTTGAAACAACAAAAAATATTGGTTTATACACTATTGTAATTAGCTATGTCTGTCAAGATTATTCACCTGAAGGAAGGGGGATTTGAAGGCCACTTATGGATGTAATCTTCGAGAGGGTAGCAATGGAGTCTCAGAAAATCCCTCCAGTTGGCAACCTTCTCCGTCTTGATATTGAAGCTAGTTGACAACCGGTTAGCCTTGGAGGGGTCGTCGGAGTAATTCTTCAACCTCTCACTCTCCGGTAACTGAAAGAATTCTCTAGCTACACGCAGCATTTTATTGACCGTAGCCTCTGAAATCCCATGGTTCTTCACCTGATAACAATAAATTACCAAATCTGTGAGACCAAGATTGGTGGCAAGCAATAATTACAGTTCTCAATACAAACAATGGAATTCACTGGCACCTGAAAGAAACCGTCAAGTTGGCACGCTAGGCCAATCTGCTTAAGAATATCGGAGCGGTTTGGACCGTAGAGGCCCCGGAGATCGATCAGAGGAATGGAAACATCCGATACCAGAACATCAGAGAGATTTGGACGGTCGGAGATTGGTCTGATGTAATTGGAAGGCACCTCTTTAACCATAGATAGGAGGTCTGTCAGTAATAGCTTGTTGGCGGCCATGGACTCTGCAGGTATCGATCTTGATTTCCTCTCACTTTGCAGAAGTTTAGAAATTCTGCACCTATTTATACACACATTTAGCGACGATAATTAAATGTGGATGGCTTTGCGATTGCCTGTGCTGTTGACATCATATGATTATAGTGGTTTCAACTTTTAACCTTTAACTGCTAAAAAAATATTTTAAAAATAGACAAAGCTAAAATGAAAGGTTTGTGTCAGTAAATAATAAGTTCACAGAGCTAATTAAATGATCCACGAGAGAGTTATTTATATTTAATTGCCAACATTTCAATGTTTAAAAGATAAAAATATATTGAACTTGCATGAAAGTTCTCGTTATCAAGATAATATTTTATCTTTTTTTATATTTTTAATTAATTAATTTTTATAAAGATTATTTATTATTATCTAATACATTACTAATGAAATTTTTAAACTATACAAACGAGATTAAGATAATAATATATATTTTTAAGAAATACTATAAAAATAAATAATAAATAATTAGGTATGTGTCACTAGGTTAATTTCGCTTATAAAATTTAAAAATTTCATTAATAGTATATTGGATAATAATATTTTTTATAATACACAAGTAGTATTGGAATTTATTCTCCCTTTTAAAGAATTTTATAATAATATATATTTTTTCATACCTGTCTTGTGCGTTGTAAGATTCTATTTTTGAAATATTCTTATTAAAATTGAATTTTGATAAAAAAGGAAAACTAAAAATATAACAATAATCGATTTTAAAGAAAAATTGCTGCAAATCAGTAATATTCCATATTAAATATTTTAATGGAAAGAAGGCATAATTCAGCAAGCTTTGATATTTTAAATTTTATATTTGATGTATTATCAATAGACAAGTTTTATATATTATCAGTAAATTATAATATGTTATCTTATTAATTTATAAGTTTTAAAATAAAAATTTTTAAAATATATATTTAAAACAAAATATCATAATATAATTCAAAAAAATGTAAAATTTATACATCGAAATTCGAAAATGCATCTAATATTAAGTTTTAATTTTATTTGATATTTGATGATGTGGGTACTCGGTATTACCATTTTATATGGTAGAGACATATGCATGTAAATAGTACATCTGGGGAGATGCTTGTTTCTTTTCCGACCTTAGAAAATTAAAGAAGAAAAAAAAAAACCCTCACTTGTAACTTTTTTGTATTTTTTTAAATCTACAAAAAAACAAAATGAAATTAGCTTGATATATTTGGAAAAGGGGTGTTCTGGAGAAAAAAAAAATCAAACATGGTGACAAGAAAATCACGGTGGCCGACCTGAGGAATGAGAGAAAAAGATTTATATATTTTTTAAAATATATTCTTTTTAGCAGTGAGTTGGTGGATGCACGAGAATATGTGGAGCTGTCAAAATGGTACAGGATTTGTATTATTTTTATTTGAATTTACATTTGATGTATTCACATTGTATAATTACTATATATATAGGCAATCTATCATACAATATCAAAAGTAAAGTTAATAAAGATATAAATATCTTTAAAATTAAATTTAAAACAAATTTATTGATATTTATTCTTAAAAATTTACATATTTTTAAAATTTTATTTATTAATAAGATAATATTTTGTAATTAATGGATATTATATAACTATCAAAGATGCATATAAATTCTTTTATTTATTTAACAATGAAAATTTGAATTAAATTTAAAGTTGGAATCCTCTTCTCTCTATCTCTCATTTTCATTTACATCTATGTGAAAAAAATTTTAGATATCTTATTCGTTTTTCTATCTGAGACTAATTTTGTTCAGATCAAAAATAATAAATGATAAAACTCTCTCAAAAATAAAATTTCAAAAATTTGAATCATACTTAAATACGCACATGTTGGCAGAAAATCTTTTCTGTTTATAGCAAGTTAGCAACCCAGTCTGGTCTCGGTAAGCGTCGGCCCTTTAGCTTTAGAGGACAGATGGCAAATTCTATAGTAATGTTATAAAAATTGACCTTATTTTAAGGTCATTGAATTAGAACCATTGGATTAGTCAAATCTAATATAAACCGTTGATGAAATTTTAAAAATTAAAAAACTCTTTAACTTGGTAACATGCTAAACCAATTATTAAAATTAACATTATTTACTAAATATTATTAAAATTATACTATTATATTACTAATATACCCTTGTTATAATTGTAGTACTATTCTTCTTCTTATATAAACCTTTTTATTATTTTTAAACCCTAATTCCTAAATCATAAACCCTAATTCCCAAATCATAAACCCTTTTATTCCAATTTTTATCTGTTTCACCTTTAATCTAGTTTGTAGCTGTCTCAATATTTTATAAATCCTAAACTTTAAGCCTAACCTCAATCAAATAGTTGTTCTTATTTATTCCCCTCTTATATTTTTAACAATGGGTAAGTTTGTAGAAGAGAATTGCACAAACGATGGAAATTGCGATGAAAAGTGCAAAGAACCAATGATTTACAAAGAAAGTCCTCCCAAGCGACCAATGAATCATTATATTTTTTACTAGTAAGATTTTTAATTCTTGACATGTTTTCAGGCAGTTGGCTGCCTGGTTTTATAAGTATTTCAATAAAAAAATTTATCGGGGAAGTCGACTGCTCAATTGAAGCAGTCGACTTCCTAAGAGAAAATTTATCGCAGAATGTTAGAATGCGTAAGGCAGTCGACTGCTAAATAGCCAGAAGCATTCTGTTTCCAGAATGCATATGGGAAGTTGATTGATATTTTCGGGCAGTCGAATTCCCAAATTTTTTAAGCATGCTATTCTTAATTTATTTATAGAATGTCGACTTTTATTATTAAGAATTCGACTTCCTATGTATTTTGAACATAATTTTCACATCACTTGTGTAAATTGGATTGTATTCATCGTGAAAGTAAATAGATTAAACGTAAATTTGTCAAGGATCATCAGAAATTAATAAAAGATTATCGTAAATTGAAAAAGGGTCATCATAAATTTGAATAGATTATTTGTAAAATTTAAAAAGGATAATCGTAAATTTGGGTAGATTTTTCGTAAATTTAATAAAGATAATTGTAAAAATTTTGACATTCATTGTAAATTTAATTATATTTATCATAAAAATGATTGGATTTATCGTAATAATAATAATGATAAATACAACCAAAAAAATAATAAATACTTATTAATAATAATATAATAATAAAAAATATCAGAACAACATTAATAAATAAAAACATATATATGGTAACAAAATAAAAAAAAGTTTCATACTAGGAGTCGACTTCTAGAGAAAGATAGTCGACTGCCCAGATGCATTCTGGAAACAGAATGCATCTGGTAACGAAGCAGTCGACTGCTAATAATTAGCAGTCGACTGGTTCATTACCAGATGCATTCTGTTTCCAGAATGCATTTGGGCAGTCGACTACCTTTCTTGGGCAGTCGATTTCCTAATTTTTTTAAGCCCGTTGTTCTTATTCAATTTATGTTAAGTCGACTTTTATTATTGAAAATTCGACATTCCATGTATTTTAAATGTAATTCTCACATCACTAACGTAAATTAGATTAGAATTATCGTAAAACTAAATAAATTAAATGTAAATTTAGCTAAGGATCATCATAAATTAATAGAAGATGTTCGTAGCTTTAATAATGTTCATCATAAAAATGATGAAATTTGTCGTAAATTTAAGTAGATTGTTCGTAAATTTAATAAGGATAATCGTAAAAATTATGAGATTCATCGTAAATTTCGGTAGATTGTTCGTAAATTTAATAAGGCTAATCGTAAAAATGATAAGATTCATCGTAAATTTAATAAGGATAATCGTAAAAATGATGAGATTCATCGTAAATTTCGGTAGATTGTTCGTAAATTTAAAAAGGATAATCGTAAAAATGATGAGATTTATCGTAAATTTGGATATATTGTTAGTAAATTAAATAAGGATAATTGTAAAAATAATGGGATTCATAGTTAATTTAAGTAGATTGTTCGTAATTTTAAAAAGGATAATCGCAAAAATTATAAGATTCATCATAATATTAATAATTTCAATCAAAAAAATAATAAATATTTATTAATAATAATATAACAATAAAAAAATCATAACAATATTAATAAATAAAAAATATATAATAACAATTTTTTTAAAAAAATTTTCATTGGGAGTCAACTTTCTGAGAAAGGAAGTCGACTCCCCATCTGAATTCTGTTTCCAGAATGCTTCTGGCGATGAAGCAGTCAACTGCTGTATCGCCAGAAGCATTCTGGAAACAGAATTTGATGGGGAGTCGACTTCCTTTCTCGGGAAGTCGACTCTCCATGAAAATTTGGACTTTATACAGGATTTTTTAGGCAGAAAATCCCTAAACCAAACATTCTCTCTTAGACACTCTTCCTCCTTCATCTTTCTCTCTAATTCAATCTTGCAAATCCCAAACATATTCTCATCAACATCATCATATTCTAAATCCAAATTTCTTCCATTTACACCAAAATCCCTAAAAATTTATTATATTCATTATAAATTTTATGATATTCATCGTAAATTCAATGAAATTCATCGTAAATTTTATGAGATTCGTCATAAATTAAATGAAATTCATCGTAAAATTTATTAAATTCATCGTAAATTCATGTGATTCACATAAAATTTATTAGATTTATCGTAAAATTTATTACATTCATCGTAATATATCGTAAAATTTATCTAATTGATCATAAAATTTATAACATTTATTATAAAATTTATGACATCTTAAATTTTATTATATTAATAAAATCTATAATAATTAGCAGAAAAATTAATGTAACTTAGGATAAATTTTAAGTAAATAATTATAAAAATACTAAGAGTTCAAATAAATGATAATTAACAGTAAAATAAATCCCTTATTAAATATGACAGTCGACTTCCTTTTATAAGCAGTCGATTGCCAATATGCTAAAATCAATCTGTCGAGTAAAATAACTGGGGAAATCGACTTCTATACACGAGTAGTCGACTTCCCAAACTTTTCTGGGCAATTACCTTGTTTTTTTTAATATTAATGGGTAATATCGTAATTTAATTTTGATTAATGGTTAAAGATGTAAATATAAATATTTTCTTACCTTTTAAAAGATAAAAATGTAATTTAAATCTTTTTAATTAAATTTTAGTTTACCTGTTAACCTGTTAAGCCATTATTAACATATTTAAATAATTTTTAAATTTTATTCAATATCTCATGAGATATTAAATATCTCATGAGATATCATGATCTTATAATAAGATCGATATTTTGCGACCTTCATGTAAAATTTCTCGAGGACAGATAGCTATTGGTCGCAGCAAATTAAATCAAATGCTCACACTCCTAATAGAGTAAATATTGGTGACGCTATTATGATGACGTCGCTCAAAATGATCTTAACTATGTCAGTCGTGACGCTTCTGATCTTTAAAACAAAATCACTACATTGTTATAACCAACCAATTCCAAAAAAAAAAAATTGTGGGGTCTTGATCAAAAACAAAAACGTCGGCCTTAAATTTCCTCACCTGCCAGGTTTGCAATGGAAAATTTGATAGCAATGTGTGATTACATTTAGTATCATTCATTATGTTATTGATATTTGAAATTATTTTTATATTTTTTTTATGTATTTACTATATTTTTAATAAAAAATAAACATAAAATAGATTAATGTTATATTACGATTGATTTTATTGTAAAATATTTTTGGACAATTTCAAACATCCAATCCAAAAATTTATACATGATATAAAAATAAAAAAAATACGAATTAAAATTTAATAAAATTTTAAAAAACTACATTTAGCTTATCATACAAATTTTATAAGAATTATTATCTCATTTATTGTCAATAGACTTAAAAAAAATTGATTCTTTGAATTTTTATTTAAAAAAATATATGGTACGTAAAGACATCTGCTTATAATGTTTTTTAATTTCACCAACACAAAATGAGATAATAATTTATTTGATAATTATTCTATACACCATTAATAAAATTTTTTGATTCCACGAATGAGATTAAGATAATTACACATGTCTTATTTTATTTATTTTTATTTTCTTAATATTTTTAAAAGATATATGTGATCATCTTAACTCTATTTATGAAATAAAAATACTCACTTATGATATACTAAATATTAATCTTAATCCATTTTATATAATATGATTTTTTTTTATATATTTTACACCATAGAGCAACAGCAACACAAATGGCAGATTCAAGAGACGTTTTGGTTTTGTTTACTAGAAACTAGAATGATTACTATCATGTCAATGTATGTTCACTCGCGGCAAAAAAAAACTGATTGGCGTGAAATGTCCTGCTCTCTCCCCCATAGTCCACTTTTTGTAACATATTTTGAAATTCTGCATTGAAGATACTAGCAGCTACTATGTCCACTTCGAAACTTTCCCAACATCAATCTGCTCTTTTACCTGCCACAATTTTGACTCATCGGTTCAAAGAGATTACTTGAGCTAATTGAACATGATTTCCTCTGCAACTCGCTTTCAACGGGTGAAAATAGATATAACCTAATTCAAGATAATTGAAGTTTAATTGTAAATTTTTCTTCGAAGGTGACATAAAAAACGACAACAAATAGATGTTTAAGTTTTCAAAAGACCTCAAAATACCATTAAACACTATATTTTTATCGTATAGACTAGAATTTTATTAAGGAACATCTTTCTCGAAGGAATCACTTGATAAATTCTACAACTTTGCATGATATGTTTGCATTACTTCTGCTCTTAAATGTCAAACGAATTAGTACTTTTATACCATAATACAGAATCACTTTTGCTGACATGACATCAGGGAAATTCTCGACTAAAGCAGTGGTTATCTGAAGTGGATTCTCTCTTTTCTAGTAGATGCCGAATCTGCTGCCTCATTGATTAAGCATTAGCTTGGATGAGCAATACGATTTATTTTAATAAAAGTGAAAAAAAACGAAATTATTATTAAAGATATATAATTTTAATAAAAAATTAAAGAAAAATAATAAAATAGTAATTTTATTCTCAAATTACCACAGCCTACCAGGGTCCAAACTAAGCCTATGAAGAACCACGAGGCGACTAGGTATCATCAGTCCATCACACCGTCAATTTTTCCAAAAGAACCACTGTATTGGCTCTTAACACGTCTGGGTTACTAGGCTTGCTCAAGAGTTAAGCTACTGCCTAAGCCTGAAGGTTTGCTCAGAATTTAGTCGAGTTTTAACAAAAATACGAGATACATTTAACGGATTTAGACAAAAATTTTAAGCCCGTTTAAAAAAGGGTCGAGCTCGGGTTTGACTTTTCGAAGCCCGAGCTAGACCCGAAATATAAATAAAATTAATTTAAAAAAAAATATATTTACTAAGTATAATATAATTATATGTACATAAAATATTATTGATTAATAAATATGATTATACATATTTCATAGGAAAATTAACATGCAAATTTTAACAAATCAAATTGAACTTCAAAGAGATTAAAAGAATAATAAATAAATAAATAAAATTTAAAATAATAAAATAATAAATAAAATAATATTCGAACAGGATGAGCCGAGCTTGGACTTATAATATAAAATACAAAATGGGTCTAGACTAAAAGTATAGAGCCGGACTTGAACTTGTAATAAGCTATTATTATGTGGCTTAAGCTTAGCTTGAACCCATCCCGAGCCCACCCATGAACACCCCTAGTTGTTACCAGCAACTTACAAAAAAGAAGATTATTAAAGAAGAGTTAAAGATATTTTCTTTAATCCTACTCTCAATCATAGAAGTAAAAAATAAAAAAATAATTAAAAAAATGTGGATTGTTACTTTGGGCTTTACTTGCACTGAACTATTTTTGTTAGGCCGGAGCTTGGTATTTGGGTTAATACCTCGGGTCTTACTTGGATTGTGAGGGGTTTGCGGTTGTTGGAATGATGACGAAGGAGGAAAAAAAATGCTAGGCCCAATTGTCTAAGAAGTAGACCAGCCAGCAACAACAACTCAACTCATCAAGGGTTAGCAAAAATTCGAGGTTTTCCCATTAATCTGATGGATTATGGAGTAATATTAGTTGTTTTATTTTGTTGTGGGAACCCTTTTTTTTATTAACATTTTCCAGCTCATTTACAGTTATAATCTGTCCTCGATTAATAAACAGAAGGGGATGAAGCCAATGTCGAGGATGTTAAGTTTGGACAAGATGAAGATGTAGAAGATGATGTCACCCTGATGGTATCTCCTTGAATCTAACTTTTCTGTATTCTTTTGTTTTTATTTTTGAAATCAATGTTTTCTGGATTCCTAACAAGGGGAATTATATTGTTCAAACACAATACTAGGGAACTTGATTGCATGATTCATATTTCAGTTATTTCTATGCTAGAATGGGAGTTCTCGTATGCTTATGCGCATGCATTTCAGCATTTGTTATTCCTTGTGCAACTCTGGGATCTTAATGGTTTCGTTTATTTTGATATGGTAAATGCATTCATATCTCCTCTTCTTGAAGTCTATTGGCAGCTGAACAGGTGGTGCTCTTGGGAATGAGAGCTCCAAGCAGAACAGAAGTGAGAAGAAAGGCCGTCGGGCAATGCTGAAGCTTGGGATGAAGTCTGCTTTAGGGGTCAGCCAGGTCACTATCAAGAGGACCAAAAATGTAATGTAAAGCTTATTTCAATATAAATAAGTAATGCGGGCAACTGGAAAGAGAGAGGGAACGGAGCATTTATAATTACATTTGAAGTGCTTAAGCAGGGACCTCCTAGCTGATATACAGAGATTATGGAACAGTTTTGTCACTCGACATGGCCTTCTACTGCATTCAAGGAAGCCTAACACCTAATTTCGTCTTCGTCAATGTGGTTTTGACAGATTCTATGCTGATTCATATCCTCTTATTTTGCATGACAAAGATGCCGATGACTTTCCTATGAAAACCCACATCTCTCCGTCCAATTGTGCTTCATTTGTAGATGTTTACTACAGAGATGAATGCATTTTGTCAAGTGTTTTACATGGCATACCAAGGGCAGCTGATGTTGGTGAAGATGGTGAGACAACTGCCCTTATGAGATGATTACTGAACTGCCCATTCAAACTGGTTCTGCTGAAAGCACAGGAGACTGTAATGAACTCCAGTCTGCCAACGATTCATTTGGTTTTAATCAAATATTAGCTCCCCAAACCAGCGCGAGACACAAAGCACAAGCGAGAAATTAATCTTATATCCAATGCGGTATAAGAGCACCTCATGGATTACACAAAAAAAAAAAAAAAAAAGAAAAAGGATCCCCCATTCATGACCCTTGAGCAGGTGGGCTAATCACCAGATCACTGCAATGAGCCCGTAGAGGGTGCTGTTGGACAATGAGAGGGGCAGGGCAGTAAATCTCTCAAGCTGGTAGCCGCTGTTAGTGAAAAAGATCTGGGCCACTGATTGTGGTTATGTCATTCATTTTGAGTGCATTCTACCTGTAGAGGGAAGCCTATTGTCTCGCAAGTTAGCAATTGCTTTGTATTGGCGAGATGCAACATGGCGGAAAAAGATGGGTACCTTAGATGGAAGGAGATAAGCATGCACTTTGACTGGAGCATGTATAAATGCAGGCAAGAGTTTAATCATTATGAATCAGACACTATATTGCTTACGAGGTAATAACCGCCATGTGGTTGAAAAGGGCTATCAACAATTTGAGAGGCGAGAGGAAGAGATGATGATGAAAAGGAAGCTCAAGGGAACAATAGCTGATTGACGTTGTCTATCCATTGAAGTTGCAATCTTCATAACTTATTTTGTAGTTCATAAGAAAGTGCGAGTGAATAAAAATTTAAACTTTAGATCTAATCCATCTCAAAAAGAAAATTAACAAGAGTTAAACCAAAGCCAAACCTTGTTAATCTTCATTAACTTTTGGGTACTAGAGTTTACCCATTTGGCATTCTACTACTACCTCAAGAATTAAATTATTGTTCTGGGTACAGTCCACAAATATCATTATGCTCAAAGAACAACTTAAGGAACAAAAAATAAGCAGAGTAGTTACTATGTAAATTGACAGAGGTCTGAGGTTTGCAAGAGTGACAAGTACAAATTCAACAATCCATGCGCATAATGTCCTCCGATGAATTTTGGAAATGTGGTAAGCAAAACTAAGTACAACTTTTGCTCATCCTCGAATTTCGGATTTGTCTGTACTTTGGCGGCTTACATGTCCTTCAAAAACAATATTCCGGTTTCAAATTTCAGCGTGATGCACTAAAAAGAGCTCTGCCAACAATACCGGTGGCCTCAATGTAGCGATCCACACATCTAGAGATGCAACAACTCTCCCTTCCACTCAGACTTGATCCCGGCTTTGTTATACACTTGTCAAAGCACTTCACCCTCACAGTCTGTATAACAAACAAAAAACAATCCAGAGATAGCTCAAGTAGAGGATTTATGGATCAGCCCCATACGGTGCTACACTACACAAAGCATGATAAAAACTCTCCTACACCGCAACCTAGTAACAGACCCAAACTCGTATCAATCATCAATCTATCTATATTATAAAAGTTGTAGAAATTCTAGCTTCCTCATTTAGCCACGTCATTCACTTAGATTTAAACGTTTTCTGCTTTAGTTTTTTATTTGTTGTTTCTTGCCTAACTCTGACGGCATATCTATTTTTGAGAATTTGATGATGTTTTGTTATGATGGGTTGACAAAGGATAGCTGACCATCTCGACTCTTTCATCTTGTCTTTTCTTTTAAGAGTTTTTAAGAAATTTTTTCCATTCTCTAAAGATTACAGGAGGGTTGATGGAAACTCTAATATTTTCTTCATTTTTTTTGTTTCTTTTCCTATTTTCCTAATACTCATTTTTGTTTCCTTTTGACATTTCTACATCTCTTTCCGTTTATTATTTTTACCTAATACCCATTTTTGTTTCCTTTTGATATTTCTGCATCTCTTTCAGTTTTTTATTTTTACGCATCATGGAGTGGTGCCGTTGATGGCATAGGTGAAGGAATCAAAAAGAAGATCGAGAGTAAAACTAGGAGAGAGAAAAATGGGTAGGAGGAAAAGGGCGGCATGGGGAGGTGTAGGTGGAGAGCGAAGAGGTTGTGACGATGGTGGTGGGTTTTTTGCTAAAAGATCAAATCCGAGCAAATGGGTTGCTTATCCAAAATAATGTTCTTCTTAAATGGATCAATCTTCGAGTTTGTTCTCAACAGTAAGAGGATCTCAACAAGTAATTCTCAAATTAATTCTTTTCTTTTCAAGCTTTTAATTTTCAATTGCTTTTTTTCTTTTTTTAATTTTACCTTTTTAGCAACCTTAGGAATCATTGTAACTTAGATTCATTTCCTTTTTAAATTTGTTAGAAAAATGAAAGGCATTTTTATTTGTAAATGGGTGCATCTCCATATCGTATTCATTTAAATTTGTGTTTTTTCTCAAATTGTCGATAAATTGTACTGTACGTTTCATCTTATAGGATATTTCACATATGAATGATCTAAAGCAAACAACCGAGCAACTCTTTCCCACCACGCTCTGACTGTATTTGCTATTATGTTTGCTATCCTAATTTGCCGTCATGTTTAACCTGATTTTTTTTTTGTGTAGCTGTATTTTTTTCAATTTAATATTATGTTCTTTTTTGTATTTTTTTTCATTTCAAATTTTGTTCTTATTAATTTTTTTTTTGCTTTAACTTTAGGTGTTGCTTTTGGTTCTTGCATTGTTGCTATTTATGTGCTTCAGCTCATAACTGATGCATAGCCATAGAGTAGGGATGTAATTGGTTCTTTAGAAATTTGTAAGTAGTCAAACTTCAGTTTTGACTCATAGCTTAAAAACCTTTCATTATTAAGGTCTGGATTTTACTAACCAGCCTTGAGAAACTAAGGTATGAAGCAATAAAGTAATGAAATTATGGTTTTTAGATTTACTTCTCATTTTTATGCTTTTTTTATTTTTCATCGTAAGTGAGATTTGTCTGCTTGGAGTTGACAACAATAATCAATTCAATTACAGAGTTTAGAGTTATCCACATGCATGCTATCCAATGGCTTATGCTTTGCAAACACCTATGAGTCTCTCTACTCTTAATGCTATGATTAGACTAAAGTATAGAGCTTTATATATTGTTACTTTTATCCTCTGTGTGTGTATATATATCTCGAATTCAAATTATGCATGTAGGTAAGGATGTAAGGTTCGATCCTTAATGTAAACAAACTTGAGTGTTCATTATTGATGAAAATCTTTTAGAAGGCTGAAAATTAATTTTCAAATAATTGTAAAGTTAAATTTGACACACTAGATCATTCAATTTTTATTGGTTGATTTTTTTTTATTGATTTAAAAGATGTCTAGGGATATGTAAAAGAGATGCAGGCAGCGTTTCCCTTACTGTTTACATGGTTAATACTAAGGATAAATTGAAAATTAGGTTTTCCTTTTTCTTTCTTTATCTAATAAGTAAGCCTTTTACTGACATTGGTTTTTCCAAATAAATAATAAAGATCACTTCTTTACAAATTTTAAAGAGAACAAAGAGAAAGTTCAAACAAATCTATCTAGATAACAAAGTCATAGATTTCTCTTCCTTCTCATGCAGCAACATCATTTGCTGGAATTTTTAGGTGTTTTGCCATGTCCTTGAGCTTTTTAGCTAGATAGATGGGTAATTTCAATAAAGGAGTTGAGTGCTTTGTGGGTCCCGCATCATAGCCACCTTTTTTTTTTGTTTCTTCTTATTTACCTTCCTTTGTCTAGCTTTGTAAATTTAACTTGCTCAAATCTCAAAACAAAAAGTGATCTGATGGCTTTTGATTTTTCTTTTAACAGGAGAAAATAGTTGAAAAAGTCAAGGGTGAGGGTAAGTAGAATTTTTATTTACTTCTTGCTTTTTTTTTTTACCTTAGATAATTATTTTATTAAAGGTGGGATCCATTAGTTAGAAAAATGATTAAATAAAATAAAGTAAAAATAATGTTCACAATTCAACTTTTTTTCCCAAATCCTTTTGTTATTTTAGCTTTCGTGCTCATTAAATTGTTTCTTCCTTCTTTTGCTAGCAATATCTTCACTTTCGAGGAGGTCATGACATTGTTATCATGAGAATGAAATAGAAAAAATAATGAAAAACAGAAAAAATGAAAAAACAGTTATACAAATAGAAATATAATCGAATACATTATTGCCATAGCATTTATGTGATTGAGAGTTTTGTAAAACTAGTATATTTGACAGTGAATTTTATAAATATAGTATACTTGAGGTATTATTCATGATTTTTTTTTACGATATATGCACAGAGATGTGGTTTAGTTGTAACTTAACTCTCATATACATTAGTTGTTATCTCCATTGGATGCATGTGATTTTATATTTTGTAACTTTTCGTTACTTTTGAACAAATTATTTTATGTTTATTTGCTATGTCTATTCCTGTCTCTTTTAGTTCACATGTTTCAATAATTTTTTTATACTTATTCAAATTGTGTTGGTTTTCAAACACATTTTTCACTCAATGAAAACATTTATACTTTTTTGTTATTTTTTTACTCCATTTTCTTCATAACTAATATGATTTTGTTTGTTAAATCTTTTCATGCATAACAGGAAAATTTATTGCCTTGAAATAAATATTTTTTATTTAAAATAATTGAATAGTGAGATCTGTATGATTACCTTGAAAGATATGATTATTTGACTTTATTGAACTTGATCCAGTAGCAACGCACCGGGTTCATTCTAGTATAATAAAAGTTGTAGAGATTTTCGCTTCCTCATTGTGCCACGTTGCTTACTTGACTTTTTACGTTTTCTGTTCGCGTTTTATTTTTTTGCTTCAAACGGTTCTTGCTGTGTTCGTGGGTATTTTAAAAATTTTACCCTTAGTTTTTGTTCGGTTTTCATCTGTCCCAAGGTTCTATCTAGGCTTCAAAATCATGTGGGATGCACCGAAGCACATTTCCAAATACCATGTGGGTCTCGCAACTTTTCTCCCCTTTATGCTTATATCTCTCTGCCTTCCTTCTCCTCCCCCTTTTAGTTCCTACCGCCATGCCCAGCTCTCTACCAAAAGAGTTTCTTTACCAATAGACATTTTCCCAACGCGATCCCTTCTCCCATGCTTCTTTCCTCTCTATCGACCAACACGGCATCGTTATCTCCCATCACCCATTTTCCACCCCTTAATCTCTTTTTTCTTTTTTTTTTTTTTGCTTTTAAAACGCGGGAGTAAGGAAAAGTGTGAAAGTTAGCAGAGATTTCAGCATTATCTCCATGGCTGAAACCTTAGCTAGAAGATGAAGAGCATTAATCTAGCCTTCATCCGATGGGTGGGAACAAGTCGAGAAATGCAACCCGCTTGCCAAGTTCCTAATGATAGGTTCTTTTCTCTAAGTTTTTTGCTGAATTTTGCCACTTTCGTTCATAGTTAATGCCTCATTTATATGTTATTTAGAAAGGATTTTCATTTCTTCGTCTTCTTATTATTGTTGATTAATGCAACTGTTAGAGCATTTCTTAATTTTCGACATCATTTTGGATTTGATAAAATGGGTCTTCTTGGTTTTCTACTTTCTATTTGCTACTTTATGTGATTTTTCAAGTCTTTTTTTGGTGTTTATTTTGGGCTACACTAGCTATCAAGGAAGGGAGCTGATATGAGTTTACACTAGCTATCAAGGAAGGGAGCTAATATGAGACGGAAGCTGGGATGCAATCTGGGAAGCAGAGAGCAGCGCACCGGGACCAGCCCCCTGTATAATGTCAAATACACCGAGTTGAATAGCTGCGTTCAACGCCATAGGCATCACCGATGCGCTAACCAGTTGCATGGCATACTGCTCTGCATGTTTGTCTTCTTCATCAATAGAGGTTCTCGCTTGCTGGCTTTCCTTCAAATTCATGGTATCTTGAATTCAAACAGTAGACGACGATATGGCAGTTGAAGATCGTCTGATCCATGTTAACACCCTTCTGCATCCCGTTTCAGCTTTTGTATTCACTTTCAGACGAAGATTCAACTTCGGTTGTTTTTACTTTTAAAATTTAACCATCACAGCGTTCACATCATCATCCGCGCGCACATGAAGTTTTGTCTCAACCTTTCGTGTGTCAATTCAAGGCCACGTTCAAGACTGACTGCTTGACTTTTCTCTAACAATGTTGCCAAGGAGTTATTATTGTTTTTATCTTATTTGGCGAATTAACAGATTTAGTTTTAAGTAATGTCAATTTAATAAATATATTAATAGTATGATAATAATATATACAAGTCGTGTACTATGATGTTAATTAAATATCATGTTTAGACTTTTAATGCAATAAATTAATTTTTGTTAATTAAAAGAAGTAGCTACTCTCACCTCCTCTATCTATTCTATCTATAATTGATGATTAAACTTTATATTTATAATTTGGCGAAGAATAGAGGGCAGCACTCTCCTTTTACTTTCTTTCATGTGCAAGTTATTTGAAAAATATTTCAATTTTGCCGCAACTACAATGACAAAATTAATCTTTCACCCACATTTAAATTAGTTTTTACTGCAATTTAATTTCATACTAATTCGTTAGATTTCAAAATGATGCATTTGTATAATACATACCAAACAGTGAAATGCCCGCATTTATTTTCTTACAAGATAAAATGCATGAGAAATTACAATTACAACTAAATATAACAATACTAAATAATTATATCAAATTCACACATGTTGAAATTTGAACTTAAGATTTCAAATTTCAGAACATTTTTCTTACCAATAAACCGAAACCTTATTGACAGCATCTAACATAATTCCCAACTTATTATTAAATACGTAATCTTGAAAAAGATTAACTTATTGGGGTTTTGAACATGTCGAGGCAGCATTCTGTAGCGAGTCCCGTCGTCCAAAAATTCTCATAGTATTCTCCATAGGTAAAACTTCTATAGACTGCAGGGTTCTCACCGTCGATTAATTCTGCCGCCGGAGCTATCAAAGCATCAGGTGACGGACAGTAGAAGGTAGGGATGGATATTCGTTCTTTATTGCAATTTACGACAGCTCGATGGAGCACGCTTTTGTAACGATCGTTGCTAATTACCTGTTACAAAGATTAGAACTTGGTTACCAGCTGCCTACACTTTCTATGATCACCGAACAAGATATAGTACCTAATCCTAAAAATCTCCTTGAAAATATCTTGAGCTTGGCCCAACAATAATTGTGGATTTATAGGATTAGATCGGTGGTGGTTGGTGAGATTATTTTCAGTGAGATTAAAAATAAAAAAAATGCTTTAAAGATATATTTTTTAATAAAATAATTTAACAAAATTAAAAGTAAGGGCAAGAGGGTACACTCATGCTATTTTGTCATTTTTTTGCTCACTGGACCACGTCGGTGTCTATTGGACATCCAAACGAACCCATAATAATTATACTTGGCTAGTGAATCACAAAGTATCATCTTTGTATTTTTTGTTCATAGGAAGATATAAGGTAAAAAACATCATACTAATGAACAAAATGAAAAGATATGCAAATCTTCAAAAATAATATTTTTTACCTTACTCTTAATGAGATTGCACTTGATTATTAAGTGACATTGTATAACTGCTATATAATATCAGTGAATAGAAAAGTACCAAAATTCAAGTTCCATAGTTCAACTCCTCTTTCTTCCCTATATTAGGCCAAGTGTACTTAAAATGTTTATAAAAGATTTACAAAAAAAAAAATTTGAGGAAATGATTTTGTATATGCATACACCATACACACACTCCAACCTAAAAGATGTTGACTTGCAATAAAAATTATTTTAATATTTTTATAATTTTTAATTTGATATTAATTTTTACATATTATTCACGTAAATTATGTATATCAAATTTAAGTTAATCAAAATCATTTAATTCTTTATTTGATAATAATAAAATTTTTATTGTTAATATACATTGAAAAAAATATTATTATTGATTAAAATTAAAATGATAGTGATATTAAATTGATTTAAAATTTTATGTATACAAAGAACACAAATAAATTCTTAAATCTAATGACTAAATTTGTAAAAGTATTAATTTTTTACATAAAGTTATAAAAGATGATATAAAATATTTTTTTTACATTAATATAGCCTAATCCCTCTTTTTATATCACAAAATTTTATATCATGTCAATATTTTTAATTTAACATAAAAAAGATAATTACAAATAAAAGTAATGAACATAGAATTTTTATTATTTGGTCTTGGTAAGATGTTTATAGTTAAAAAGAAAATAAAAATTTTAATGTTACATATTTGATGCACTATCAATATATAATTTCATATACTGTCATTTAATGATATCATGACATCTAATCAATTAGCAACTTTAACCATATTTATTTTTAAAGATACCAATGTCACTATATGATTAACAGATGGTGAAAGAAATTTATTTACTAATGTTCCAACAAATATAAATCCAACTTTTAAATTGTTAAAGATAAAAAAACAAACTACCAACTTTGAAACCCAGCATCATCATAGCCAAAATCGAACATGGCTATGTGCCCATGTAGGTAGGAATGATAGAAAGGGGTGAGTATGGAAAATTTACTAATCTAATAGTTAGGCTACAAAATAAGAAAGTGGTTATGAAACTTAACCATTAGTAGAACAAATTTTTCATCTTCATCCTTTTCTATGCTTCTTACCAAGTATTGTAGCTTGAAACTCCAAAATTTGAGTCCACCGGCTTGATTTGTAATTCCCCATAAAAAGAATGTGATTTTTCATTGTCCTAATAAAAAGAGAATCAAACTATACCACATTTTTTACATGATGGGAGATAAATATTAGATTAAGGGAAAACTTATATGATTCCAGGCTGATGCACTGGTCTACCATGCATCAGCATTCCGTAAGTTCATTTCCTCTATCAAGTCCAGTTTTGGCAAATAATTGTTTTTGACAAACAAGCCATGTGAACTCACCTGCATTTGATCACCGATGTTGACAATGAAAGTGTTGGGTATAGGATTCACGGCTATCCACTTGCCATTTCTTAAAACCTGTAATCCTGGAATTTCATCCTGAAGAAGAATGGTTATTAAACTAGAATCAGTATGGCCAGGCAACCCATAAGTAACTTCAGGCTCTGGACATGGTGGATAGTAGTTTAAAGCCATATGTTGCCCGTGCTTGCCTAATGTCTTATCTAAATGATCCCTCTTCAGGCCTAAGCTCTCTGATATAGCCTCGAGCAGCCTTAGCACTAAACCTCTAACGCTAGTGCAATACTCAGCCACATCCTCCCTGTCAAGAAGCAAAGGTTGAACTTGAAACAACAAAAATATTGGTTTATACACTATTGTAATTAGCTATGTCTGTCAAGATTATTCACCTGAAGGAAGGGGGATTTGAAGGCCACTCATGGACGTAATCTTCGAGAGGGTAGCAATGGAGTCTCAGAAAATCCCTCCAGTTGGCAACCTTCTCCGTCTTGATATTGAAGCTAGTTGACAACCGGTTAGCCTTGGAGGGGTCGTCGGAGTAATTCTTCAACCTCTCACTCTCCGGTAACTGAAAGAATTCTCTAGCTACACGCAGCATTTTATTGACCGTAGCCTCTGAAATCCCATGGTTCTTCACCTGATAACAATAAATTACCAAATCTATGAGACCAAGATTGGTAGCAAGCAACAATTACAGTTCACAATGCAGAAAATGGAATTCACTGGCACCTGGAAGAAACCGTCAAGTTGGCATGCTAGGGCAATCTGCTTAAGAATATCGGAGCGGTTTGGACCGTAGAGGTCCTGGAGATCGATCAGAGGAATGGAAACATCCGATACCAGAACATCAGAGAGATTTGGACGGTCGGAGATTGGTCTGACGTAATTGGAAGGCACCTGTTTAACCATAGATAGGAGGTCTGTCAGTAATAGCTTGTCGGAGGCCATGGACTCTGCAGGTATCGATCTTGATTTCCTCTCACTTTGCAGAAGTTCAGAAATTCTGCACCTATTTATACACACATTTAGCGACGATAATTAAATGTGGATGGCTTTGCGATTGCCTGTGCTGTTGACATCATATGATTATAGTGGTTTCAACTTTTAACCTTTAACTGCTAAAAAAATATTTTAAAAATAGAAAAAGCTAAAATGAAAGGTTTGTGTCAGTAAATAATAAGTTCACAGAGCTAATAAATGATCCGCGAGTTATTTATATTTAATTGCCAACATTTCAATGTTTAAAAGATAAAATATATTGAACTTGCATGAAAGTTCTCGTTATCAAGATAATATTTTATCTTTTTTTATATTTTTAATTAATTAATTTTTATAAAGATTATTTATTATTATTCTTTTTAGCAATGAGAGATAAAGATTTACATTTTTTTTAGAGATATATTCTTTTTAGCAATGAGTTGGTGGATGCACGGGAATATGTGGAGCTGTCAAAATGGTACAGGAATTGTATTTTTTTATAAAAAATTGTCCTATACACTGTCAGTAGAGTTTTTTAACTCTACAAGAGGGGTTAAGATGATGACATATGTCCCATTTTATTTATTTTTTATTTTTTTAATATTTTTAAAGGACACATGTCATCATCTTAACCCGCTTGTGAAGTTAAAAAACTCCACTGACAGTGGATAGGATAATAATCCTTTTTTTATTTGAATTTATATTTGATGTATTCACATTGTATAATGACTATATATAGTCAATCTATCATACAATATCAAAAGTAAAGTTAATAAAGATATAAATCTTTACAATTAAATTTAAAACAAATTTATTGATATTTATTCTTAAAAATTTACATATTTTTTAAATTTTATTTATTAATAAGATAATAATTTGTAATTAATGGATATTATATAACCATCAAAGATGCATATAAATTTTTTTTATTTATTTAACAATGAAATTTTGAATTAAATTTAAAGTTGGAATCCTTTTCTTTCTATCTCTCATTTTCATTTACATTTCTGTGAAAAAAAATTTAGATATCCTATTCGTTTTTCTATCTAAGACTAATTATGTTCAGATCAAAAGTGATAAACGATAAAATTCTTTTAAAAATAAAATTTTAAAATTCGAATCATATCTAAATCCATAAAAAATTATTTACTTCTATTTTTTTCAAGCTCATGTCGGTAGAAAAATCTATTTTGTTTATAGCAAGTTAGCAACATAGTCCGATGTCGGTAAGCGTCGGCCCTTTAGCTTTAGGGACAGATAGCTATTGGTCGCCGCAAATTAAATCAAATGCTTAACACTTCTCATAGGGTAAATATTGGTGACGCCATTGTGATGACGTTGCTCAAAATGATCTCAACTATGTCAGTCGTGACGCTTCTTATCTTTAAAACAAAGCCATTACGTTGTTATAACCAACCAATTCCGGCAAAAAAATGTGGGGTCCTGATCAAAAAAAAAGTGGGCCTTAAATTTCCTCACCTGCCCGGTTTGCAATGGAAAATTTGATAGCAATGTGTGATTACGTTTTTTATCATTCATTATGTTATTGATATTTGAAATTATTTTTATATTTATTTTTAAGTATTTACTATATTTTTAATAAAAAATAAGCATAAAATAGATTAATGTTATATTAGGATCGATTTTATTGTAAAAATTTTTTTGGACAATTTCAAACATCCAACCCAAAAATTTATACACGATATAGAAATAATAAAAAAATACGTATTAAAATTTAATAAAATTTTAAAAAACTACATTTAGCTTATCATACAAATTTTATAAGAATTATTATCTCATTTATTGTCAATAGACTTAAAAAAAATTGATTCTTTGAATTTTTATTTAAAAAAAAATATGGTACGTAAAGACATCTGCTTATAATGTTTTTTAATTTCACCAACATAAAATGAGATAATACTCCGTTGGATAATTATTCTATACACCATTAGTAAAGTTTAGATATCTTATTCGTTTTTCTATCTGAGACTAATTTTGTTCAGATCAAAAATAATAAATGATAAAACTCTCTCAAAAATAAAATTTCAAAAATTGGAATCATACTTAAATACACACATGTTGGCAGAAAATCTCTTCTGTTTATAGCAAGTTAGCAACCCAGTCTGGTCTCGGTAAGCGTCGGCCCTTTAGCTTTAGAGGACAGATGGCAAATTTTATAGTAAGGTTATAAAAATTGACCTTATTTTAAGGTCATTGAATTAGAACCATTGGATTAGTCAAATCTAATATAAACCGTTGATTAAATTTTAAAAATTAAAAAACTCTTTAACTTGGTAACCTGCTAAACCAATTATTAAAATTAACATTATTTACTAAATATTATTAAAATTATACTATTATATTACTAATATACCCTTGTTATAATTGTAGTACTATTCTTCTTCTTATATAAACCTTTTTATTATTTTTAAACCCTAATTCCTAAATCATAAACCCTAATTCCCAAATCATAAACCCTTTTATTCCAATTTTTATCTGTTTCACCTTTAATCTAGTTTGTAGCTGTCTCAATATTTTATAAATCCTAAATTTTAAGCCTAACCTCAATCAAATTGTTGTTCTTATTTATTCCCCTCTTATATTTTTAACAATGGGTAAGTTTGTAGAAGAGAATTGCATAAACGATGGAAATTGCGATGAAAAGTGCAAAGAACCAATGATTTACAAAGAAAGTCCTCCCAAGCGACCAATGAATCATTATATTTTTTACTAGTAAGATTTTTAATTCTTGACATGTTTTCAGGCAGTTGACTGCCTGGTTTTATAAGTATTTCAATAAAAAAATTTATCGGGGAAGTCGACTGCTCAATTGAAGCAGTCGACTTCCTAAGAGAAAATTTATCGCAGAATGTTAGAATGCGTAAGGCAGTCGACTGCTAAATAGCCAGAAGCATTCTGTTTCCAGAATGCATATGGGAAGTTGATTGATATTTTCGGGCAGTCGAATTCCCAAATTTTTTAAGCATGCTATTCTTAATTTATTTATAGAATGTCGACTTTTATTATTAAGAATTCGACTTCCTATGTATTTTGAACATAATTTTCACATCACTTGTGTAAATTGGATTGTATTCATCGTGAAAGTAAATAGATTAAACGTAAATTTGTCAAGGATCATCAGAAATTAATAAA
Organism: Heritiera littoralis; assembly: GCA_031772115.1. Lineage (NCBI taxonomy): Eukaryota > Viridiplantae > Streptophyta > Magnoliopsida > Malvales > Malvaceae > Heritiera > Heritiera littoralis. The sequence goes on from JAPDPK010000056.1 coordinate 559,711, forward strand.
AGATTATCGTAAATTGAAAAAGGGTCATCATAAATTTGAATAGATTATTCGTAAATTTAAAAAGGATAATCGTAAATTTGGGTAGATTTTTCGTAAATTTAATAAAGATAATTGTAAAAATTTTGACATTCATTGTAAATTTAATTATATTTATCATAAAAATGATTGGATTTATCGTAATAATAATAATGATAAATACAACCAAAAAAAAATAAATACTTATTAATAATAATATAATAATAAAAAATATCAGAACAACATTAATAAATAAAAACATATATATGGTAACAAAATAAAAAAAAGTTTCATACTAGGAGTCGACTTCTAGAGAAAGATAGTCGACTGCCCAGATGCATTCTGGAAACAGAATGCATCTGGTAACGAAGCAGTCGACTGCTAATAATTAGCAGTCGACTGGTTCATTACCAGATGCATTCTGTTTCCAGAATGCATTTGGGCAGTCGACTACCTTTCTTGGGCAGTCGATTTCCTAATTTTTTTAAGCCCGTTGTTCTTATTCAATTTATGTTAAGTCGACTTTTATTATTGAAAATTCGACATTCCATGTATTTTAAATGTAATTCTCACATCACTAACGTAAATTAGATTAGAATTATCGTAAAACTAAATAAATTAAATGTAAATTTAGCTAAGGATCATCATAAATTAATAGAAGATGTTCGTAGCTTTAATAATGTTCATCATAAAAATGATGAAATTTGTCGTAAATTTAAGTAGATTGTTCGTAAATTTAATAAGGATAATCGTAAAAATTATGAGATTCATCGTAAATTTCGGTAGATTGTTCGTAAATTTAATAAGGCTAATCGTAAAAATGATAAGATTCATCGTAAATTTAATAAGGATAATCGTAAAAATGATGAGATTCATCGTAAATTTCGGTAGATTGTTCGTAAATTTAAAAAATAAATCGTAAAAATGATGAGATTTATCGTAAATTTGGATATATTATTAGTAAATTAAATAAGGATAATTGTAAAAATAATGGGATTCATAGTTAATTTAAGTAGATTGTTCGTAATTTTAAAAAGGATAATCGCAAAAATTATAAGATTCATCATAATATTAATAATTTCAATCAAAAAAATAATAAGTATTTATTAATAATAATATAACAATAAAAAAATCATAACAATATTAATAAATAAAAAAATATATAATAACAATTTTTTTAAAAAAATTTTCATTGGGAGTCAACTTTTCGAGAAAGGAAGTCGACTCCCCATGAAAATTTGGACTTTATACAGGATTTTTTAGGCAGAAAATCCCTAAACCAAGCATTCTCTCTTAGACACTCCCCTTCCTTCATCTTTCTCTCTAATTCAATCTTGCAAATCCCAAACATATTCTCATCAACATCATCATATTCTAAATCCAAATTTCTTCCATTTACACCAAAATCCCTAAAAATTTATTATATTCATCATAAATTTTATGATATTCATCGTAAATTCAATGAAATTCATCGTAAATTTTATGAGATTCGTCATAAATTAAATGAAATTCATCGTAAAATTTATTAAATTCATCGTAAATTCATGTGATTCACATAAAATTTATTAGATTTATCGTAAAATTTATTACATTCATCGTAATATATCGTAAAATTTATCTAATTGATCATAAAATTTATAACATTTATTATAAAATATATGACATCTTAAATTTTATTATATTAATAAAATCTATAATAATTAGCAGAAAAATTAATGTAACTTAGGATAAATTTTAAGTAAATAATTATAAAAATACTAAGAGTTCAAATAAATGATAATTAACAGTAAAATAAATCACGTATTAAATATGGCAGTCGACTTCCTTTTATAAGCAGTCGATTGCCAATATGCTAAAATCAATCTGTAGAGTAAAATAACTGGGGAAATCGACTTCTATACACGAGTAGTCGACTTCCCAAACTTTTCTGGGCAATTACCTTGTATTTTTTTAATATTAATGGGTAATATCGTAATTTAATTTTGATTAATGGTTAAAGATGTAAATATAAATATTTTCTTACCTTTTAAAAGATAAAAATGTAATTTAAATCTTTTTAATTAAATTTTAGTTTACCTGTTAACCTGTTAAGCCATTATTAACATATTTAAATAATTTTTAAATTTTATTCAATATCTCATGAGATATTAAATATCTCATGAGATATCATGATCTTATAATAAGATCGATATTTTGCGACCTTCATGTAAAATTTCTCGAGGACAGATAGCTATTGGTCGCAGCAAATTAAATCAAATGCTCACACTCCTAATAGAGTAAATATTGGTGACGCTATTATGATGACGTCGCTCAAAATGATCTTAACTATGTCAGTCGTGACGCTTCTGATCTTTAAAACAAAATCACTACATTGTTATAACCAACCAATTCCAAAAAAAAAAAATTGTGGGGTCTTGATCAAAAACAAAAACGTCGGCCTTAAATTTCCTCACCTGCCAGGTTTGCAATGGAAAATTTGATAGCAATGTGTGATTACATTTAGTATCATTCATTATGTTATTGATATTTGAAATTATTTTTATATTTATTTTTATGTATTTACTATATTTTTAATAAAAAATAAACATAAAATAGATTAATGTTATATTACGATTGATTTTATTGTAAAATATTTTTGGACAATTTCAAACATCCAATCCAAAAATTTATACATGATATAAAAATAAAAAAAATACGAATTAAAATTTAATAAAATTTTAAAAAACTACATTTAGCTTATCATACAAATTTTATAAGAATTATTATCTCATTTATTGTCAATAGACTTAAAAAAAATTGATTCTTTGAATTTTTATTTAAAAAAATATATGGTACGTAAAGACATCTGCTTATAATGTTTTTTAATTTCACCGACATAAAATGAGATAATACTCCGTTGGATAATTATTCTATACACCATTAGTAAAGTTTTTTTATTTTACAAATGAGATTAAGATAATTACACATGTCTTATTTTATTTATTTTTATTTTCTTAATATTTTTAAAAGATATATGTGATCATCTTAACTCTATTTATGAAATAAAAATACTCACTTATGATATACTAAATATTAATCTTAATCCATTTTATATAATATGATTTTTTTTTATATATTTTACACCATAGAGCAACAGCAACACAAATGGCAGATTCAAGAGACGTTTTGGTTTTGTTTACTAGAAACTAGAATGATTACTATCATGTCAATGTATGTTCACTCGCGGCAAAAAAAAACTGATTGGCGTGAAATGTCCTGCTCTCTCCCCCATAGTCCACTTTTTGTAACATATTTTGAAATTCTGCATTGAAGATACTAGCAGCTACTATGTCCACTTCGAAACTTTCCCAACATCAATCTGCTCTTTTACCTGCCACAATTTTGACTCATCGGTTCAAAGAGATTACTTGAGCTAATTGAACATGATTTCCTCTGCAACTCGCTTTCAACGGGTGAAAATAGATATAACCTAATTCAAGATAATTGAAGTTTAATTGTAAATTTTTCTTCGAAGGTGACATAAAAAACGACAACAAATAGATGTTTAAGTTTTCAAAAGACCTCAAAATACCATTAAACACTATATTTTTATCGTATAGACTAGTATTTTATTAAGGAACATCTTTCTCGAAGGAATCACTTGATAAACTCTACAACTTTGCATGATATGTTTGCATTACTTCTGCTCTTAAATGTAAAACGAATTAGTATTTTTTTTTTTCGGTCTAGACCATCCGGTATCCCCATACCTTTGGTATAGGACTAATCCAGATTCGAGCCGGGCAGGACCCAAAGGGCGGCAAAGCTCTCCTTCAAGAGTTTTAACACAGCTGTATACCCAGGGACTCGAACTCGAGACCTCTAGTTAAGCTAGAACAGCCCCCTGCCAGCTGATCTACGTGCTCTTGGGTACGAATTAGTGCTTTTGCACCATATTACAGAATCACTTTTGCCAACATGGCATTAGGGGAATTCTTGACTAAAGTAGTGGTTATCTAAAGTGGATTCTCTCTTTTCTAGTAGATGCCGGATCTGCTGCCTCATTGATTAAAAACTAGTTTGGATAAACAATATGATTTATTCCGATAAAAGAGAAAAAAATAAAATGACTATTAAAGATATATATTTTTAATAAAATAATAAAAAAATCAAAGAAAAATAATAAAATGGTAATTTTATTCTCAAATTACCACAGCCTACCTGGGTCCAAACTAAGGGCTAGTTTGGTTGGCCGATTGGCCCCAGTGCGGGCCAGTCGGCCAACTAAAAGACAAAAAACAAGGGGGTAAAATTACCCCATTGTCCTTACTTTTTAATTTTTTTAAAATTATTTTATTAAAAAAGATATATCTATAAGCGTCTTTTCATTGTTTTTAATCTCACCGGAGCCAATCGCACCGCCCATCCAAACTAGCCCTAAGCCTATGAAGAACCGAGAGGCGACAAGGTATCATCAGTCCATCACATCGACGGACGATTTTTCCAAAAGAAACACTTTATTGGCCCTTAACACATTTGATTTGTTACTAAATCTGTTCAAGGGTCAGACTACTCGCTCAAGCTCAAAAGTTCACTTAAAATTTGATCGAGTTTTAACAAAATATAAAATGCATTTAATGAGCTTGGGCAAAATTTTAAAGGGGCCAAGCTTTGGCTTGACTTTTTGAAGCTCAAGCCAAACTCCAAAATATAAATAAAATTAATTTTTAAAAAATATATTTACTAAGTATAATGTAATTATATATACATAAAATATTATTGACTAATAAACATGATTATATATTTAATATGAAAATTGACATGCAAATTTTGACAAATCAAATTAAACTTTAAAGGGATTAAAAGAATAAAAAATGTCCACAAAAAAAAAATATAAATAAACAAAATTTAAAATAACAAAAAATAAATAAAATAATATTTAAGCGGGGTGAAATGGGCAGGCCGAGCTTGGCCTTGCAACATAAAATACAAAACGAGCCTAAATTAAAAGTCAAACACGAATTTTCGAATTGGACTGAACTTAAACTTGTACATAAGCTATCCTATTATTATGTGGCTTAAGCTTAGCTTGAACCCATCCCGAGCCCACCCATGAACACCCCTAGTTGTTACCAGCAACTTACAAAAAAGAAGATTATTAAAGAAGAGTTAAAGATATTTTCTTTAATCCTACTCTCAATCATAGAAGTAAAAAATAAAAAAATAATTAAAAAAATGTGGATTGTTACTTTGGGCTTTACTTGCACTGAACTATTTTTGTTAGGCCGGAGCTTGGTATTTGGGTTAATACCTCGGGTCTTACTTGGATTGTGAGGGGTTTGCGGTTGTTGGAATGATGACGAAGGAGGAAAAAAAATGCTAGGCCCAATTGTCTAAGAAGTAGACCAGCCAGCAACAACAACTCAACTCATCAAGGGTTAGCAAAAATTCGAGGTTTTCCCATTAATCTGATGGATTATGGAGTAATATTAGTTGTTTTATTTTGTTGTGGGAACCCTTTTTTTTATTAACATTTTCCAGCTCATTTACAGTTATAATCTGTCTTCGATTAATAAACAGAAGGGGATGAAGCCAATGTCGAGGATGTTAAGTTTGGACAAGATGAAGATGTAGAAGATGATGTCACCCTGATGGTATCTCCTTGAATCTAACTTTTCTGTATTCTTTTGTTTTTATTTTTGAAATCAATGTTTTCTGGATTCCTAACAAGGGGAATTATATTGTTCAAACACAATACTAGGGAACTTGATTGCATGATTCATATTTCAGTTCTTTCTATGCTAGAATGGGAGTTCTCGTATGCTTATGCGCATGCATTTCAGCATTTGTTATTCCTTGTGCAACTCTGGGATCTTAATGGTTTCGTTTATTTTGATATGGTAAATGCATTCATATCTCCTCTTCTTGAAGTCTATTGGCAGCTGAACAGGTGGTGCTCTTGGGAATGAGAGCTCCAAGCAGAACAGAAGTGAGAAGAAAGGCCGTCGGGCAATGCTGAAGCTTGGGATGAAGTCTGCTTTAGGGGTCAGCCAGGTCACTATCAAGAGGACCAAAAATGTAATGTAAAGCTTATTTCAATATAAATAAGTAATGCGGGCAACTGGAAAGAGAGAGGGAACGGAGCATTTGTAATTACATTTGAAGTGCTTAAGCAGGGACCTCCTAGCTGATATACAGAGATTATGGAACAGTTTTGTCACTCGACATGGCCTTCTACTGCATTCAAGGAAGCCTAACACCTAATTTCGTCTTCGTCAATGTATGGTTTTGACAGATTCTATGCTGATTCATATCCTCTTATTTTGCATGACAAAGATGCCAATGACTTTCCTATGAAAACCCACATCTCCCCGTCCAATTGTGCTTCATTTGTAGATGTTTACTACAGAGATGAATGCATTTTGTCAAGTGTTTTACATGGCATACCAAGGGCAGCTGATGTTGGTGAAGATGGTGAGACAACTGCCCTTATGAGATGGTTACTGAACTGCCCATTCAAACTGGTTCTGCTGAAAGCACAGGAGACGGTAATGAACTCCAGTCTGCCAACGATTCATTTGGTTTTAATCAAATATTAGCTCCCCCAAGCAGTGCGAGACACAAAGTATGAGCAAAAAATTAATCTTATACCCAATGTGGTATAAGAGTACCTAGTGAATTACAAAAAAAAGAAAAGAAAGATCCCCCATTCATGACCTTGAGCAGGTGGGCTAATCACCAGATCACTGCAATGAGCTCGTAGGGTGCTGTTGGACAATGGGAGGGGCAGGGCAGTAAATCTCTCAAGCTGGAAGCCGTTGTTAGTGAAAAAGATCTGGGCCACTGACGGTGGTTATGTCATTCATTTTGGGTGCATTTTACCCGTAGAGGGAAGCCTATTGTCTCACAAGTTAGCCAATTGCCTTGTATTGGCGAGATGCAACATGGCGGAAAAAGATGGGTACCTTAGATAGATGGAAGGAGATAAGCATGCACTTTGACTGGAGCATATATAAATAAATGCAGGCAAGAGTTTAATCATTATGAATCAGACACTATATTGTATACGAGGTAATAACCGCCACGTGGTTGAAACTTGAAAAGGGCTATCGACAATTTGAGAGGCGAAAGGAAGAGATGATAATGAAAAGGAAGCTCAAGGGAACAAAAGCTGATCGACTTTGTCTATCCATTGAGGTTGCAATCTTCATAACTTTATTTTTTGTTCATAAGAAAGTACAATGAGTGAATAAAAATTCAAACTTTATATCTAATCCACTCAAAAAGAAATAACAAGAGCTAAACCAAAACCAAACCTTGTTAATCTTCATTAACTTTCAGGTACTAGATTTTACCCATTTGGCATTCTACTACCACCTCAAGAATTAAATTCTTGTTCCGGGTACAGTCCACAAATATCATTATGCTCAAAGAACAACTTAAGGAACATAAAATAAGCAGAGTAGTAACTATGTAAATTGCCAGAGGTCTGAGGTTTGCAAGAGTGATAAGTACAAATTCAACAATTCATCCAAAGTATAATGTCCGACGATAAATTTTGGAAATGTGATCAGCAAAACTAAGTACAACTATTGCTCATCCTCGAATTTCAGATTTGTCCAAACTTTGGCAGTTTACAGGTCTTTCAAAAACAATATTCTGGTTTCAAATTTCAGCGTGATGCACTTAAAAGAGCTCTGCCAACAATACCAGTGGCCTCAATGTAGCGATCCACACATCTAGAGATGCAACTACTCTCGCTTCCACTCAGACTTGATCCTGGCTTTGTGATACACTTGTCAAAGCACTTCCCCCTCACAGTCTGTATGACAAACAAAAAACAATCCAGAGATAGCTCAAGTAGAGGGTTTATGGATTAGCCCCATACAGTGCTACACTACACAAAGCATGATAAAAACTCTCCTACACCGCAACCTAATAACAGACACCCAACTCATATTCTCATAAAGAGACATTTAGCAGGCAACAGCCAAGCCAACAGGTGAGACGTCCAATAACTGGTTGCTTTATGTTAATATGAAGAAACTAAAGAAAACATCTAATCATATAAAATACAAATAAGCTATGAGCTATTAACAAATATTTTTCAAACCATGTTAATCGGTGACAACTTAAGTCAACAAACTTCTATCATGTAAGCATTAGTAGAATAAACAAAATATTGAAGAAAAATATCCATAGCATGAAGTATAATTTATTAGGCATTCCAAATTGTAAACGCTGCATAGAAAAGATTTTCTAGCATTAACATTTATAATATCCTCTCAACCTTTCAGACATGCTAAGTCAAATGATAATGATCGGTTTAAGCCACTTAAAACAATCAATGGATTGTGGCTTTTGTAATGAAATTGATCGTTAAGGGCTGCAAAAATGCAAGCATGATGGAGCTGAATGGTGATGGCAAGAAGCTGAGTAGAGCTGACATCTGAACCAGAGGAGGAGCTGCAAGCTGAGATGAATTAAGGAGCTGATAGAGGAATCGAGATCGAGAGAGAAGGAAAGGAATGAATAATAGACTGGTTGAGGTGTCATTTTGTCATTTGTTAACGTTGGTAAAATTCTATGAGGGCAGCTATGCCTTTTTTTTGCTATTTTTTCTGTCATGGGTCACGTGAGTACTCTGCATATATGAGCAACCTGTACTCCTTACGGAAAAATATAGAAAAATTATCAGACTTTTCTCCTTTTTCTTATTCTCCATTTTCTTCCTCCTTTTCTGAGCCTCTCTATTTCTCTATTTCTCTGCAACTCCTCACCATAATCGTGACAAAATTGGTATCAGAGCTCGTTAAGCATCCTATTAAACTGGGAAAAAGTAAGAAAACTAAAGCTATGGCAGAGGGAACTCGTTTGAATACTCTGCAAGAACAAATACAGTCCTTGCAAAATCAACTGGAAGGGATGAAAGCATCTGAAACCACCATTCCTCAGTGGTGGGAGGAACAACGGAAGGTGATTGATGCTAAGTTCAATGAAAACCAGTCTTATATCAGCAAAATGTTTGAAACTTTGCTTCAGAGAGAGGCCACTCAAACACCATCGGTTCAAGCCACATCAAGCACTTGTCAACAAGCTCCTGTACCATCGAAAAGAGAAGGCAAAAACCCAGTGGAGATCACGATCATTGGAGACCGTGGTAAGTATAACCTGAAACCTGATGATCCTGGAATACTACCTAGAAATACCCCAGATACTTACCTCCCTAGCCCTCGAAACAGCATTTCACAGAATGAACCTGTGACTAATGCTGGTCTTAATGCATTTTCTCCTAGACCAAAAATAGAGCTGCCTATGTTTGATGGAAACAACCCTAGGGGATGGATTAGAAAATGTGAGAAGTATTTTACTCTGTTTTCTGTGGGAGAGTGTCATAAATTAGAAGTGGCCACAATGTATTTGGCTGGTAAGGCAGAGATATGGTTTGAAGGGTATATAATGCTTAAACCCAAGCTCACATGGCAGGAATTTTCCACTGATCTATGTCAAAGGTTCTGTGATAAATCATGTGCTGATGTGATTGAAGAGTTTAATAAGCTTAGTCAGAAGTCCACTGTTGAAGACTATCAAGAGAGATTTGAGGAACTAAGGCCCTATATGTTGCAGTCTAATCCCTACTTGAGTGAAGACTATATTGTCTCAAGTTTTTTAAGTGGTCTAAGGGAAGAACTTAGACCGAGGGTTAAAGCCAGTGACCCTTCCACTTTGGCCACTGCTTATAGGTTGGCCAAGTTACATGAACTTTCCTTGGAATTCGAAAACAAGAAATACAAACCTGCTCTAAAAGCAAACTATTCCCAAAATACTAGTCAGTATATCAAAAACACCCAAACTCCATGGACTCAACAAACTAAACCTTCACCAAACACTCTTATCCAAAACAGCAAACAGACCCTCATTGAACAGAGGAGAGCCAACAATCTTTGTTTCAGGTGTGGAGATAAGTTTACTCCTGGGCATGTGTGTAAGGCCAAGCAGTTGAATGTTATTACTGCTGAAGAGTGTGTGGAAGATAAGGTTGGCCTAGAGGATAGTGTGGAGACAGAGCAAAACACTGAAGAAGAGCCTAACAATGGTGAGAACGGCTTGGAGATTTCTATTAATGCTTTAACGGGCAGAGTGGGGCATAGCACTTTAAGGATCAAAGGCAGCATCAAAGGAAGATCTATTAGTGTGTTAATCGACAGTGGTAGCACCCACAGTTTTGTGTTGCCAAGATGGGCCAAAGAAGGAGTTGAGATAGTTCATACTCAGCCTTTAACAGTCACTGTGGCTAATGGTGAGAAAATATATAGCACAGCTCAATGTAGACAATTGACGTGGGTTATGCAAGGGCATCAATTTCAGCATGACTTAAGGGTTTTACCTCTTGGTGGAAGTGATATGGTGCTCGGGGTGGATTGGATGAGGAAGTATAGCCCATTGATGTTTGATTTCAACAATATGTCAATGACTTTTACTAAGGAAGGGCAGGAAGTTACATTGAGAGGAGGAGATCACCAAAGTGGGTTGAAGCTTATATCTGGACCCAAAATGCAGAAGCTGGTTGAGAGAGATCAGGAAGTACTAGGTGAGATGTACATGATCAGTGCAGAATGTTCTTCAACTGAGGTACCCTACCAGTTACAAACATTGCTTAATTCTTATCAAGACATCTTTGAAGCACCAACAGGATTACCCCCAAACAGAGCCCAGGATCACTGTATTCCACTCCAACCAGGATTTAAACCAGTGAATCTAAGACCCTACCGATTCCCTCATTTCCAAAAAGATGAGGTTGAGAGGCAAATTACTGAGATGCTGTCCTCTTCAATCATCCAAACTATTACCAGCCCCTTTGCTTCTCCTTGTTTGTTAGTCAAGAAGAAAGATGGTACTTGGAGGCTATGTGTAGACTACAGGTAATTGAATGACATGACTGTGAAAGACAAGTTTCCAATACCTGTGGTGGATGATCTCTTAGATGAACTAAAGGGAGCCTCTTACTTCTCAAAGATAGATCTCAGATCGGGATATTGGCAGATAAGAGTCAAGGAGGAAGACGTGCATAAAACAGCATTCAGGACACACCACGGCCACTATGAATTCAAGGTGATGCCATTTGGTTTAACAAATGCTCCAGCTACATTTCAGTCCTTAATGAACAATATTTTTGCACCTTACTTGAGAAAATTTGTATTAGTTTTCTTTGATGACATCTTGGTTTACAGTTCTTCTTTGGAAGTTCATGCATGCCACTTACTTACTGTTTTTGATCTGTTGAGATTGCACAAGTTGAAGGCCAAAAGGTCTAAGTGCTTTTTTGGACAAAGGCAGGTTGAGTATCTTGGATATATCATCTCTGCAGCTGGGGTAGCTACTGACCCTTCCAAGGTGGAGGCTATGAGGAATTGGCCACAACCTAAAAACCTCAAATCCTTAAGGGGTTTCCTAGGATTGACTGGCTACTACAGAAAATTCATTAGAGGTTATGGATTGATCAGCAAACCTCTAACCAATATGCTAAAGAAGGATGGATTCATTTGGACAGAGGAAGCAAAGGAAGCATTTCAGAAACTAAAAGAGGCTATGAGTAATGCCCCTGTGTTGGCCCTACCAAATTTTGGTAAACCATTCTATCTTGAAACTGATGCTAGTAGTGGAGGAATTGGTGCTGTTCTATCCCAAGAGGGGAGACCTTTGGCTTATATAAGCAAAGGTTTAGGACCTAGACATGCTGCCTTATCTATCTATGAAAAGGAGTACTTGGCTATTCTCATGGCTGTGGACAAGTGGAGGCATTACTTGGAAGGAACACCCTTTGTTATTAAAACCGACCATGAGGCCTTGAAATACCTTTTGGAGCAAAAGTTAACCACTACAATACAAAAGAAAGGGCTTACAAAACTGTTGGGGTTAGATTACTCTATTCAATATAGGAAGGGTAAGACTAACGTGGTAGCAGATGCTTTATCAAGGCAATGGGAAGAAGGAGCTCAACAGTACAGTATACAATCTACAACTATAATTCCTGCATGGGTAAGCGAGATAGAGGACAGCTACACCAATGATTCCCTTGCTCAACAACATATTACTGCCTTGGCTGTCCAACCTTCTACTGCATCTCCATTCTCTTTTGGTAATGGAATACTAAGATATAAAGGAAGGGTCTATGTAGGCAGCTTTGGTAACCTAAGAGAACAGATTCTACAAGTATTGCATGATTCACCCCAAGGAGGTCACTCGGGTATTCAAGCCACTTACCATCGAGTACAATTGTATTTTTACTGGCCTCATCTTAAAAAACAGGTCCAAAGCTACGTTCAGCAATGCGACACTTGCCAAAGAAATAAGGGAGAGCATGTGGCTTATCCGGGACTACTACAGCCTATACCAATTCCTAAGCAGGCATGGGAATTAATCTCAATGGACTTTGTGGAAGGACTCCCAAACTCTCAACATTTCAACTGTATCATGGTGATCATTGATAAGTTTACAAAATATGCCCATTTCCTACCTCTGTCTCACCCATATACAGCCTTGGATGTTGCTAAACTGTACCTGGCCAATGTTCACAAACTACATGGAACTCCTAAGACTGCCATTTCTGACAGGGACAAAGTCTTCACCAGTGTTTTCTGGCAAGAACTGATGAAGCTTTTGGGAACCAGTGTTCATCTTAGTACTGCTTATCATCCAGAGACAGATGGACAAACAGAAAGGTTGAATCAATGCCTAGAGCAATACTTGAGGTGCATGTGCTTTTTGAAACCAAAAACATGGGCTAGATGGCTTCCCTTAGCAGAGTGGTGGTACAATACTAGCTACCACACTGCACTAAGTATGTCCCCTTTTCAAGCCTTATATGGGTATGAACCTCCTGCCATGGCTTGGGATGCTAGTGCTGAAGCTAAGGTGTCCTTAGTTGCTGACATGCTTAAGGAGAGGGAACAATTAAGTAAGTTGATGATTGACCAACTTCAAAAGGCTCAAGATAGAATGAAGTTTTATGCTGACAGGAAAAGAAGTGAGAGAGAATTCCAAATTGGTGATGCTGTCTATCTTAAGCTGCAACCCTATAAACAAACTTCCATTGCTCTTAGGAAGAATCTGAAACTGTCCTCTAAATACTATGGCCCTTATACTATAATTGACAGGGTAGGATCAGTAGCCTATAAGCTACAATTACCTTCAACTTCGAAGATACACCCTGTGTTCCACGTCAGTTTACTAAAGAAGAAGATTGGGGATAAGGTGGTTCCTAGTATTGCACTTCCAGAGGAAGGTACTGATGGTCAGCCCCTTGTATATCCTGCCAGAGCACTGGATAAAAGGATGATCAAAAAGGGTAACAAAGCTGTAACTCAACTCTTAGTTGAATGGGTTAACTTGGGTCCAGAGAATGCCACATGGGAGGAATATTCAGTCCTTAAGTCTCAATTTCCTTCTTTTGATCCTTGGGGACAAGGATCCTCTGAAGCGGAGGGCAACGTAATGAAATTGATCGTTAAGGGCTGCAAAAATGCAAGCATGATGGAGCTGAATGGTGATGGCAAGAAGCTGAGTAGAGCTGACATCTGAACCAGAGGAGGAGCTGCAAGCTGAGATGAATTAAGGAGCTGATAGAGGAATCGAGATCGAGAGAGAAGGAAAGGAATGAATAATAGACTGGTTGAGGTGTCATTTTGTCATTTGTTAACGTTGGTAAAATTCTATGAGGGCAGCTATGCCTTTTTTTTGCTATTTTTTCTGTCATGGGTCACGTGAGTACTCTGCATATATGAGCAACCTGTACTCCTTACGGAAAAATATAGAAAAATTATCAGACTTTTCTCCTTTTTCTTATTCTCCATTTTCTTCCTCCTTTTCTGAGCCTCTCTATTTCTCTATTTCTCTGCAACTCCTCACCATAATCGTGACAGCTTTCTGGTTGCTAATGCCATCTAAACACAGGTAACTATCTCAACAAGAAATCCTTCAAGAAAATCTAATGATGCACCCATTTTAGTCCATTAACAGATAACCTTCAAAATCTTCCGACTCCATAGAGGTTATCTAGCCAGGGAGCAGATGACAGGGCACAAACACTTCCAGAGTATGTTCTAAACGATGCATTGAAAAAGGCACAATTTGATGACCAGTTAATGACCCATGAACTAAAATGGCAGTTAAAGAAAAAAAAAAATTAACGATGATAGGAAAAACACAAAAAAAAACATTTATATTCAAGATGTTCAAAAACCCAGAAGCAGAATTAAGAAAGAGGAACAGAGGGTAACCTCGAGGAACTCCTGGGCATAAGCTTGGGCGAGTTGAACCTTCATCTGGTCCATGAATTCATCTGTTGAAATTTGGGGAGATCCTGTTCCACTTGAACCTGTTGAGAAAGAATCCATTTTTTTTGCTCCTTTTATTCTTCTTTAGCCTGCTAAACTCTCTCTGCCTCCAAAGCCAAGACTTGGAAAACTCAAAACAGAGAAGAGAAAGCTAAACCCTAACCCTAACCCTAACCCTTTACCTGAACAGCTAAAAGGAAAGAAGAAGATGCTAAACAACTGCAGAAGGGTGGTTAGGCCCATTTATGGCCCGAATGGTTGGTTCTGTTACAGCCTAGGACTGTATCCATTTCAGTTGGATTTAAGAAATTGCTCACTTTGTAATGGGCTCAAAAATTTAAGGCCAATTTCAATAGGGTTTAGTTAATAGGTTTCTTTTTTTTTTCTTTTTCTTTTTGTTTTGCTTCATTCTCTTTCTTTCTCATCTTCTCTCTTACCAGCCCTCGAAGCAGGGACATGTGGCTCGGGTACTCTGACCCAAGCACACCAAGCCAACAAGCCGAAACAAGGGCCGGTCTTTTTCTTTTTAAAGAAAAACGAAATAAAGTTTCTTAGATTAACTTGGTTCATGATCCAGGATTTAGGGTCTTTCATAAAGTAACAAGGAAATGAAATGGTTTGAGAAAGTAAAGAATCTGCTGGGTTCTTATCATGTCCCAGAAAACGCCTTCAATGTCAAGTTGATCATATAGGCCCCAGTACAATCCCAGTTATCCAATCATCCTTAGATCAGGAGAACCCTGGGCTGTGCATTGTTGCGGGTCACTTTACAGTCCATCCCTTCAGATAGAGACAGACAGACAGACAGAGAAGCCGACAACTGAAGCATGGAACAAAACATAGCAGCCGCCAACTGGACGGTAGGGAGTCCTCCCTCAATGGTCCAGTTGAGTTTAGAAGCTGTGGTCCAATGCGTACAGCCCTACGCCCACAACCCAATCAACTCTCTTCGCTTTCTTTCCTTTTTTTTTTTCTGTTATTTTTCTACCCACCAAATGCTGAAAACCTTTTATCAGAACCATATGAAACATATAATTAAGCAGACAATAATACTAAATAACAAGTATAAATACATTGCAGAACTGTTCCACCTTTTTGGTTTCTTGCATTCAGACTGTCCATCTCTACACCAAGCTATATGGTCCAAACTCATTAGGTGTTACAGCTACAGTGTGTAGATTTCTTAAAATATATTTTTCAAAGGCAGAAGATTTATAAAAGGGTGAAATTAGTTTAAAAAATTTCCATATAATTTTTTAAATATTAAAAAGAATCGGACACGGAAAATCATTTAATACTTTTAACAAACTTTTAGATTAAAAAAAATCGGTTAAAATTGATTTGTGAATCTCGAACATAAGACAGTCGGTTGTTTTACATTGAAGTCGACTATTAAATAAAACAAAAATCTTCTATTTTCATAATACACTAGGGATGTCGAATGCCCTATGTGACTAGTCAATTGTCTTAACAGGAAATTCATGAGGCAATTACATGTTTTATATATTGAAGCATTCAGATAACGTGCCTGAAAAATGTGTTCTGGATATCATACACTAAGGCAGTCAAAAATACGTGAGATAATAATACGTTATTATTAAGTTATGGACATCCCCGGTGTCCTCTGTTGCTGCATGAAAGGTAATGTGCGGGCCTGTTGCAGATCTGGCCATCTGAAGCTTAGCAACATTAAGGAGTCCTTGCCTGTTGATATTGTATAGCCTTTGAGATGTTTGTTCTCTTTCTAAGGTGGATGCTTGCATTCTGTCGTGGCAATCCTGGCTGGTGTTGATTGAAAGTGAAACCTACCGACCCTTGAAGTTAAGAACCATCTTCCGAGATTTTTCTGTATGGTGATACCATTTGCTAATTTTTTGAGAGACGAAATGCAGGTGCCTGTTGGGATGGTCTCTTTTTAGCTTGGCGGTGAGTCAGGAGGATATTGTTGAATTCAGTAGCTAGCTTATGTTGCTTAAGTCCTGTCAGCTAGTGTTTTTCTATATTTCCTGCTTAGTTTTTGCTGTTTTTGCTTTCTGGGCTGTAATGGCTTTCATGAAGATCTCTATCTTCTTTAAGCCATTTTTCATCTTTAAAGAAATGCATTGCTTATCAAAAATATAAAGTGGTTGAATCAATCAACACGAGTGAAGAATCACAGCTCTTGAATTTAATCTCTATAAATAGAGATGTCCATAGCTTGAATTAACTATAGGTTCTAATATCTTCTTTTCCGTTATTAAACGGATCAAACCATTTATGCATTAGAAATTAAGACGATTTTGCCATTCATTAGGAAGTGTTTAGTGGTTTGATTTTATTATTGCAAAGTGAAGTCAAACAATAGTTTTATTGTATCCCTACGATTGTTCATCTTGTTGCATACCATAAGTGGTAGAAACAAAATAAACATAAAAGAAAGTGATGTATACAACAAACTTAAGGTCATATTCTCTCATGTTATTGACTTTTTATTTTATACCCACTACTTCTATCAAAAATAATATTTCATAATAAATTTAGCAAAAATTAAAATTACGACAGCAATGAACGCAACAATTATTATCTTATTCATTATGGTTCGGACAAAAAGTGCAGTGGTAACTGTAATTTAAATCCCTAGGTGGTGGTCCTGAGACACAGCAAAATGGAGGTAAAACAAGGAGCTGCTAAGCTTAAAGAAGGCATAAATCCTTATCAAAGCCAAACATCTCGATGTTAACAAAGTGCAAAGAAAATGGGTCAAACATCATTGTCTCTGCCTCCACAAATCTTCTGAAAATTTCCCTGATTCATATATGTGGACTAAGCTAGCTACCTAGCTAAGTACTGTTACAAGCAATAGTCTTTGTGAATCATATTCTTCTCTCCCGATATTTATAGTTGATCAATTCAACTTTGAATAAAATCCTTGACGACATTTGTGGTATATATGGCTTTCTAATACCTAAACCATTTTTTTCAATATCATTGACGCACCTTGTTATACCTTTCTCTCGGAAAGAGCCGCTCTGTATTGTTAGATTGAAACTAGAGTCCTATAATGTCTAATAAATTGTTCAAAAGGCATGGACTGGAGAGGTCGATGGAAAGTGCCTACATTTAGCTGGGAAATCTACGGCGCGCCGTACTTAGTGGAATTTGAGTAGAATAGAAATAGGAAAAGAAACGTGTTAATTTTCTGAATGACTGAACAAATATGATATAATAATTAGCTTGTCTGACCACCACATAAATAATCCAAGAGCTGGGTTAGGAAAACCGGTGTTCTGTTTGAAGGAAAATCATTAGTTTTGCCTGCCATTAGCTATCTAAAAATTAGGTTGAATTATGGTCTAATTAGACGGCCGGTTCACACAACTTTCATTAGAAACTAATGAAAACCTTTGATAATTAGGATGCATTAGAGGTTTGATTAGTGGTTATTACGTTCTTGGCGTGGCAGATAGTACTTGGCTTAATTCAAGATATTTGCAATGATCATCATCATCTTTGATTCTTCCATGACAAAGGCTGCTACCCGAAGTCACAAATTGTCCCACCATCCATTCCCCACCCCCACAAATCGTTTGTATGGTAAAGACAGGAGGACAGTGAAGGTGGGCGATATATGCCATAGATTGTATTGCGGCTCCGCTGGATATACATTCTATTCTCTACATTTTCACATGGCTGCAAACGTAAATAGAAAGACAGTACTCTAGGAAAAACACAAAAGGTTTACTTTAAAGAATTCCATTTTGATCTACATCATCATCACATGCTACATCAAAGACATACATTTAGCTAATCACAAAATCCAGTTTTTTTTTTCACTTGTCTAAGGTAGTAAAATATATTGATTAACGCATGCTCTGAGGCGAAGGGTTTAACATTAATTAGGGCACATGCTAGCTAATTTTGAGAGATTCTGATCTAAATCCAATGAACCTAAGTTTTCGATCACTTGTTGTTCGAGTTAAAAAATTTTCTTCCTCACTATTCTGATGAAGTAAGAAGAGGCAGAGCAGAATTTGGTCAATAAGAAGGAATAGAATAACACAAGGAGTAGAGCTAATTAAACTTGTGCTTAAAGTATAGTGTGCGTTTAACATATAGCAAGTTGCAAAAACGTTGTCGCTTAATATTGTAAGTAGCAGTAACTTGAGAAGGATGCTTGATTAGAGAGGCACGCAATGGAGGGTTATTCTTCTAGGAGCTTGCTGCATTTGCCTAGCTAAGTTACGTACAATCAAGCAGCTCTCGATATTCAACCCCAAAAGTCTCAATTCTTGTGTCATGATCATAAATTCAAGATGGTTAACATGCGAAAAGCATCCATTAGAGAAAATATATAAATAGTAACAATTAGTATATAATTAACTGTCATCATTTCTCCAAATGAAATTAAGATTCGAATTTTCTTGCTCCCTAGCATATTTAAAGAGCAAATATAAATAAAGAATCAGGAGGAAGGAGCATGGCTGGATGGCTCATAAAAACACAAGTGGGGGCGTATTTGAGGTTTTGGGGATGCGGGAATGGAGAGAGGAGGGTGCAAGTTGGGGAAGCGGCGGCCAAAGTCAGATAGAATAATTAGTCTATCATAAAAACTGATTCCAGCGTTGATTTGTTCAATTTAAGTAGAACTTCAACGTCACTCTAATCAGGTTGGGTGACGGAAGCACCCTTCTCTGAAATTAAAAATTATACATATTTATTGCTAGTACTACTATATAAAATAATTAATTAAGAATAATAATAATAATGTAATGTTTATGAATAATAAAATATGGAAATTAATTGGGTTTACGCGATGGATTATTTTACATACCATGCATGCATATATATGATCTGAATCCAAGTGGGCGTGGCGTGGCGTGGCGTGGGGTAAGCCAACCAGAAGACAGACATATTATTTAGTATTACAACATTCAATATATTTCATTTATTTATGATTTCCACCCTATTACCATTCAGTCAATAATAGTAAAATTAATTACTGTCACATCACTATCTTACTGGAAATTAAGGGAGGGGATCTGCCAGCCATATTATCGGCATTCCACCAATTCAAGGTATTATATATATATATATCATGTTGAATTAAAGAGTACAATAATAATAATAATAAGAAAATTAAGTTTAGTAGTCAATACGCGGTGTAGATGACGGGATGAATGGAAGGAAAGGCAGGCCAGCTCAGACGTAGAAAAATGAAGCCAGGCATATCCCCATCTGCGCAATTTCTGAGTAGGTGACGTTCATCAATTAGCGGCAGTTAATTGGCTATGCGCAGTACTGCCCCAATCCATTATATATCCTCTATAATTGGAGCAGCCTTGTCTTTTTTCCTTTCTGAACAAATTATGACTTTAAAATGATTGGATGGTAGGCCTCGTTATAAATATCTGAATCTTATAATATTGCCACTGTTCCACTGTCCGTAATTCTTAATCCAACAGGTCTACTGTCATTTCGTGAGTAACACTCATAATTTCGGTAAACAATTCAAAAAAAATTACCATTCAATTTTATAACGCAATGTGTAGTTTTCTTGTATTAATGCCCTGATGTTACTTTCCCTATTCCTACAACCTATATGATGGAGATATCACACTTAAAATGGAAATGGTGCCTTGCTATTACATCGATGTAAAGCCATTCGCGTGGTTTAATAAAAATGCAATTGAGTCGAGTGAAAATGATTCAGTATCATAAATGAATTTGATTCCACTCAAAAACTTGAGTTTCAAATTTTGATTGAGTCTAGTTACTAGTTTTTGAAATTCAAGCTAGAGTTAATAGAATATTAAAATCGCTCAAGTTCGAGTCGATAAGTTTAAACTTTATAGATAGATTCGATTTGTCAATTTTTAATTATATATTATAAGAGTAAAATAAAAAATTAATAATAAAATATTAAAAATATATATTAAAAATTCGATTAAGTTCACGAGTCGTTTGAATGGAGTATTAAGATACTCGAACTCGATTTGACTCTTTACTCAAATAGCTTAAATTCGACTAAAAATAAAACTACTCAAATACAAGTAATCATCGAATCAAATTTGAATAACACATAAATAATTTCAGTCATTTATTACATCCATAATTTGTAATTGATTTATATACATAAATATTTTTATTTAATTTGTATATAAATTAAGAGCAGATAAGCAGATGCATTGTTTGCTTATTTTATGTGTTGAGGAAGCAGGGAAGCGTGGGTGGTGGATAGGACCAGTGCTGGCCTGTTTCCAGGTTGGGCTAATTCAGGGGTCCAAAATTAAAGCCACAGCATCCAAAACATGATCTGAAAATTTCGACACGCAGTGTTAGATGTGATTATTAAGTTAAATTATTGCTTTTGAGGTTTTCACAGATTGGAATTACACACAGACATAGACTTAGGCATGGTAGTTGAAGAGGCAAAGCAAATTAGAAAAGCATGGCAAATAGATGGGTCCATTTGGGAGTTCCATGTGCTGCACGTCCGTGGAAAATAAGAAATCTATTTTCCTTCTCTTTCTTTTTTACATTTACATTTATATTTACAATTTGCCCTTGGGTTTGAGAGTTGAGATTGAATATATATAGACTATAAATATCCTTTTCCATCTGGTTGCCCGCCACCGCACAGTAGTCGGTACAAGATCAAATTGAATGGCTTTTCAAGTGAAAACCCTAATGCTGTTCACTTCCTTTTCATCCCTTTGCAAAAGACAAGTTAATTAATTTTTTGGTAAATTTAAGGTTTCTAACACCAGGAAAGAGAATGTATGTATTAAATCTCAATTTTTTTTTATTAATATGAGGTACAAAGAAGAGTAGAGAATCGAACTTTGGACTTAATTTCTCTTAAAAAAAGATAACAACTACTAGATCAAACATTAATTGTTAAATCTCAAATTTTACAAGTACAAAACTGTCACGGTTTAAAATTAAAAACATGATTATTTGAGATTTAGATCACTTCGCTTTATTTTTAGATTAATTTAATCAGAAAATGAATTTACTACTACTAGAAGTAATACTTAATTAGTGCTATGAATCAAGATTTTAGCGGCAAAAGTCCAAAAATGAATCAAGAAGGGAGACAAGCATTATCAATTACAAAATTAAGACGGAAGTGGAACTACAATCAATTTGGGTGATTTTTTATTTTGTAAAACCGTGTATGAAAAATAAGATAGAATA
Organism: Heritiera littoralis; assembly: GCA_031772115.1. Classification (NCBI taxonomy): domain Eukaryota; kingdom Viridiplantae; phylum Streptophyta; class Magnoliopsida; order Malvales; family Malvaceae; genus Heritiera; species Heritiera littoralis. The sequence continues at coordinate 581,217 of JAPDPK010000056.1, forward strand.
GAATTAATAATGTCAGAATAGCAAGCTCGTGCTCTCCAAAACAGCTGGCTTATATAGTTATATATCTACAGAAATACTAAAATAATATGCATACCACCCAGGATGATGACAGCGACAAGCTCACATGAGCCCAATCAAATAATACATGGGGTCCCTGCGTATAAACTTAATATTCTCTCTCTCAAGTCTCAACGAAGAAAGAAAGAGAGAAAAGAGAGAGAGGCTAAAGCCTAAGAGAAATTAAAGTGTGAATTTAATCATTCAAGGAAAGGGGAAAATGTACTGCCATTGCCAAACGGGACAAGGTTGAGGGAGGCGCTCTCCTGGAAATAGAATCACTCGCACCCAATAAGCCTCTTTTTCTTTCTCTTTCATTCTCTTCTTTCAAGGTCAACAACTGGATGAAGTTGCAACACATTTCTTTGAAACGTCCATGGGGGTGTATTGTTGTCCAACTCTAGTTCTCGTGTTTGGGTCTTGTTGGTCAAAAGAGCAAAGCACCGACTTTCTGATTGTACCGAGAGGTGAGAGGTAGGTTAAGCAGCTAAAACCCAAAAGAAAAGAAAAAAACCAACCTTCCTGCTTCTCCGGGGTCTCCATCCCCACAACTCCCGAATAGTCTTCAACCCTAGCGAAACCGAGAAAAGTATAGCAAGTAAAAACATGGCACAGTTTCTGGTGTTCTTTGTTTGTCTGTTTGTTTGTTTTTTTTAATTTCAACTAGCACAATTAGTGCCCACTTTTCTTCCTTTCTTTTTAGGTTTCTTTGGTTGATTTTTCTTCTTCATCTTTACCGTCTAGATCCCGCACGAAAAGTCACAATTGGTGGTAAAGAAACCATGGATTTTGTGCTGTCAGGCGGAGAAGGGTTGAGTGAAGAAGAACAGATGGGTAAAGGTAAGCTCCCTTTGTCATACGCTTCCTTTTCTTCTCCTTCGCCTTCTTCTTCTTCTCAACACAAAACCCAGCTGGCTTGTCTTAGCAACTCTCGGTGGGGGCAGCAGCCTCATCAGATTTACGACAGTCACCCCCAAATGAGTCCCAACTGGTTAAGTAACAGGTACGAACCTGAGGAAGATAACGAAGCAACTGCGACAGCAACTGCAAGTGAAGGTGATTCCAAACGCGTAGACTCAGATTCAACTCTTGAGCTCGGGAGTAGTGGCAGTGCAAGTGCCAACATCGAAAAAGAACACATGTTCGACAAAGTAGTCACTCCAAGCGATGTGGGGAAACTCAACCGGCTTGTTATCCCAAAACAACATGCTGAGAAGTACTTTCCCTTGGATTCTTCCACGAACGAGAAAGGTCTTCTCTTGAATTTCGAGGACAGAAATGGGAAGCCCTGGAGATTCAGGTACTCTTACTGGAATAGCAGTCAGAGCTATGTTATGACCAAAGGCTGGAGCCGTTTTGTCAAGGATAAGAAGCTTGATGCTGGCGATACAGTTTCTTTCCAGAGAGGAGTAGGTGAATTGGGCAAAGATCGTCTTTTTATTGATTGGAGGCGGAGACCTGATGCACCAGACTCGGTTTCTTTCAATCCCCATCAAAACCACTTATTTTTGCACCGCCCAATCCCATGGAGTCCATTGCTAATGCGGCCACCAAAATCAGGAAGAGAGAACTTCCACCTGTCACAGATAAACCCTCTAAGCAGAAATAGCTACTACGGCGGTTATCCAAGTGGAAGCAATGTGGTGAATCCAGGAGGTACAATGGGATCAGTAGCTTATTTCGGATCAGCAATTGGTGCAGCAGCCCCAAACATGGGAATGGGAATGATGGAGTGGCAACAGCAAGGTGGAGTTGTTGAGCCAATTGTGTTTGATTCGGTGCCGGTGGTCCAAGGCAAGGCTGCAGCCAAGAGATTAAGGCTTTTCGGTGTGAACATGGAATGCCCCATATCGGAGTCGGATGATTGTGAGATATTATCCACAACTACCATAGCAAATGCTACAAAGGTATCGCAGCCTCCTCAACCTTCTTCATCTTCCCACCATCCTCTCCAATTAAGGCTCTACAATGCCACGCCACTGCCCGCCACTGACTTCCATAATGCCAACAAAGGGAAGGCTTCCATGTCCTTGGATTTGGATATGTGACCATAACAAATTGCTTTGGCTTACAGTATATTCAACGCCCAAGTTAATTCCCTTGCCACCAGCGCCATCACTCACCACCAACAAACGACAACAATATGCGTGAAGATAAGGCTAGAAGAATAGCAAGGCTAGCAGCTAATCCGCTTCTTTTTTCAATTTATCACTTCTTGATTCTTAGAGGAAGAAGACTCACTGTTAAATATACATTGCTGGTTTATGATCATATCCTTGTCTATACTGAATAAAAAAGGAACGGAAGAATTAATATTGATGAGAAATTGAGGGGAAAAAACGTTTCAGATCTCAATTTTGTTTTTTTACAGCTTAATTAGTACAGAAGAGAGGAGTTCAAGGTATGGGTGTCTGTGAAGATTTAGCAAGACGAGATGATCAAAACCATAACCATTAACCCAAAGTGTCTTTTGCTTTTAACTTGCCTATAAAATATAAGCATTACACAGAGATAGTTAAATGAGACATAGATCCATCAAGCCCGAGATTTCATGTTTGCTTTTTGTAGGGTCTGTTCTCTCCCAAAGGTATCCATCCCATTGTTTCCACTGAATTAGTTCCCAAGTATCTTTATTCCCTTTGGCTCCTATCTTCTTTCTTTCTTTCTCTCTCTTTCTCTTTCTCTTTCTCTCTCTCTCCACTGGCGTTTAGTTAATAACAACCTTTCCCGACTCCTCACAGTAACTGAGCAAAGTGCTAGCTATCTGATGTAATCCAAGTTTTTTCTCTCCATCTTTTGGTTTTACCTTGGTAGGTTGTTGTTCTTGTCGCTGCTTCGTTGGGCACGCCCGCAGGTTGTGCAGACAAATTTGCAGGGCTCTTAAAAGGTAGGATTTTACTCAATTTTCTTGGACCCTTTTTGTTTATATTAATTATTCCTCACCTGTTAACCATATTACGCATTTATTTCTCTCCTTTTTACTTCTTTTCAAGTTTGAATTTCTCTTTGTTTCTAATTTGCTTGTTTGCTCGTCTAATTTAGATATAAAGTGATAGAACATGAACGAGTTTTAATATTTCCGTGAACTTTTTGTTTATTTTTGGTGTTTTTTGGATTTAAAAAATTGTTATATTCAAGTTCAGTTAATTTAAATATTAAAATGCTTAAAATCAATTTAAGATTCACCCGCTTAAATTAAAGTAGTTGATTCATGAATATTAAATGGACATGTAAACATATATATTCATAAATAATAAACAAATCATAAAATAAATTTAGGATAAATAGGTAGTATCATTAATTTATTATTATCAAACAATACACAATTTCAAACTATTTTTAAATTAGTATATTTGTGAGTAAACAATTTTTAAATATTGTTTACCATAGTTTGTTAAACTTAATAAATAAACGAAAACCAAATCTTTTCACAAACTATTCATCAAAGGATTTGTTCATTTATACCCTAATTTTTTACATCTAATTAACTCTCTTGGTGAATGCAGATGCCATTATAAATATAAATTTATTTCATTCTTTTTTTAGTAGTTATCTGATTAGCTTGCACTGCATATGCTTTTTCTTTTAGATGAACCAGTAAGTTTTTTTCTTATTAATTTCCCTCCTATGCATAGCACACATCTTTTGCTTTAATAGCATAGTCGGCACAGTGCCAAGTAGTCGAGAGATATCAAACATTGTGGAGTTTTAGCATGTGCGTGTGTTCAGATAGCTATCATTATTGTTTCATAGATATCAAATAAAGATTGCCTCAGCTGAAGTAGAGAGAGCAGGACATTTATCTTTCAGGTGAGCCATGTTTTCACCTTTTTTCAACAACTTATACCTTAAATTCTTCAAAAATTACCAAAACAAAATTAATGGTCTCCAACTTTGACAAGATAGCTTTTCTTTGTTTTTCCACCTCCAAATATATATTATTTCCAGCCTCATTTTTACTGTGTCATAGTGTCTTATGTTAGTAGTTTAAATGTTATGGTCTCCTACATCCCACATTAGATCGAAAGATTTAAATTTTTGGTGAATAGCTTTAATTCTCTTTTATTCATATTCTGAATAATTATGTTGATCTAGACAAAAATATTTGTTTAATATATATATATATATAGTTATATAACTATTAAAAAAATTATTATTATGTTTGAACAGAAACAATTTTACAGTAGTTATATAAAAAAGGGTTACAGCTATTTAAACAAAATAACATAACTATTCATCAAAAAAAATAAGTTGTTATGCATGATCAATTTCATTAATTACTTATGTTTGAAGAATTTTGAGATTTTGTTGTATTTTAGAGGCATAATTACCTTTAAAAAATGATTCAGGTCTCAAAGCTAAATTCATTCCTATTCTTTCTATTTTTTATCTTTGTTTTTGATATCTTATTAGATTTGATATTCCTTAACTGCAAGTTGCATATCGGCAGTAATAATTGATTGAAACAGTTAAAGACCTGACCTGACCTCACGACAGTTTTCTTGTTTGTTTGCTATAGCTTGAATTCTTAAATATATCCAAGCCCAAAAAAATTTAACCAGATCTGTGAATCAAACCCTGTGTAGCATGGGACAAAAACTTTTTTCATTTGGTCTACAATTTCAGGAGACTGAAGAAATTCAGTTTATCCTTTATAGACTGCAAAGTTCATCATCAGTCATATGTGCTAAACTAAAAAAATAATTACATGATTAATCTTTAATAGTTAAATCTATCATTAATTGGTTTTGATAAGCTTTCGAAGAACAAAACCTTTCTCAAAACAATTTTACTTGTTCGGCGTACTGATTTTAGTTTTCTAGGAGAGGATGCTAACCTGTATAGCACATGACATCTGCACTTTCTCATCATTTCATTTATCCGATAGTTTATAAGATTTTCCAGACTTGCTGCTTTTATTTTTCTCAACTTCAAAACCCTAGATGAAACATGAATTATATATTACTGTCACATACATTTTGTTCATCAGTCATGCACATTAATTGGAACTTTGTTCCAAGTCCAACACCTGAGAACAGCCATTGACAAATTTCATTCTCATTCTGTTTTCTTGTCTATAGCAAGCTCTATATATTATATATGAATGTTAGCCTAGGACATGCATTACATATATAAAAAGCTCTATGATTTGGGCTGTAATGAATTAACCAAACAAGACTATTGCGCGATATGAAGGAACTTGCCTCTTATATTTATTGCAAACTCTCTTATGGTTTACAGTGTTCAAGAGATCGATGTTACTGAAATTGGAAGAAATGCAAAATATATAATAACTGAATTATACTTGCTGGAATTCCTTTACAGTTTTTTCTACTTGCCTTAGACCTAGAGGAGAGCAAATGCTTGATATCAGCCGCATTCTTTAACCTGTAAACGCTTTGACTTTTCTTCTGTTTAAAAGCTTGATTTACAAATCCAAATAAAAAAGCTCTTAAATAGGTGTTTTTGTGGTCAATCATAATTTTTGTGGATAAAATGATTTATTATCTCCGTATTTCTTTTTATTTTTATTTTTATTTCATGCATATCATTTTGGACATTTTAATTTTTTTTCAAAGGAACATCAAACTCTTAAAATATCTAAACAATATTTTTCTTACTTTTAAAAACTCTTTTTTTTTAACTGCAACAATAATATGCTGACTTAAACCTTAATTACTGGTTTTGGGCATTATTTAATGCTTGTGGACTGGATGCGTGGTTTTCTTGTTTATCTCTCGACTGAAAGCGAAAGGAAATTACGTAGGAGAGTCTCAAACAAAATGCAAAATTGAAAAATATAAGGTAGATGGACACGTACATGAAATGAAAAGACCCATATTTAATTTTGTTGTCTCCAGGTCATAATCGGTCAATATGTCACTAAAATCACATTTCTAATTAAAAGCCAAAATATAAATTGGGTTCTGCTGCCAGCTCACTCATTTTTTTTCTTATTTAAAAGATGTAGTTTAAATTGTTTAAACTTAATCCAAATCTTAAAGTATAGTACAATTTTTTTTAATTACTGTATCAAAAATTATGGATTATTTTATTTTACTTTATTATGGGAATGAATCATGGTCCGTTATGATGATGAATTTCCCTATAATTAGATGATCATGTTCAAATTTTTGAATATCATCACTTTCAAAGTCCTTATATCAGTGAATGTGTGTATCATGTAATATATATTGTGCATACTCATAAGATTTCAGATTTTAGCATCTGTCCAAACGCTATATATGACTTGGCAATTAATATTGAGAAAATAAGCTACATTTCAAATCGAAAACTCGACCGGCGGCTAACCTAGAATATATGGCGAAGCTTTCTTTTATGTTTTTTATGGAGAAAAAGGGAATTAATTATTTAATTTGACCTTAGGATATTTACATTATAAAGTGAAATAATTATCTTATTAGAAACATCTATCATCTTCCTTTAATGGTTTAGAAAAAGGGGTTAATATTTGCATCATTAGGTATATTAATATATATAGTTTTAGTGAACCAATCACTTCATTAATAATTACTTAATTTTAAAAGTTTCAAAAATTAATGTTCACAATTACATTTAAGAGTTCGTTTTTTATATATTGAGAGTGAAAAATAATTACCACATGTCTTTTTTTTTAATTAAATTTTTTATTTTATCATTTATTTTAAGAGATATGCAATCTCCCCATCAGTGAAAATTAAAACTTCTTACCATATATTAACCATACATGGGATCATTTTTCTTAATAATAATTAGACAAAATAGTATATACTTTTATTCATTATGGGGATAGACAAGAATATTAAATGTTTAATGACTCAACATTTGAAATTTACTCATTAATAAAGAAGATTGATTATATCATGTACTCCATAAAATATAAAATTAGCATCAAATGCATACTCTTAAAAAGTTGTTGTAGCTTTAAACTTTGATAATTTAAAGTTTTGTCCCTACCTCTTTGGTATGGTCAAGTAGAAAATTTGTCAACTATGTCATTATTTTGTAGTATTTATTAGTTTATATCTAGTTAAGGTATTAATCTCTATCTTTATCACTTTAATTTAGCTAACTACTATATTTATCAAAGACATCATTGCAGGTGTGTGTGTATATATATTTATTTATTTAGAAGTAGTTTAGATGTTTGAGTGTGAAAGACAGATGTCAACAGGCCTTTAGCTTTAATTTATAGTTTATTTAATATAATAATTAATGTTCCATTCTTTAAGTCCCTCATTCTCACTCACTTTCTTTTCCAATAACCCAACAATTGATTTTGAAATTCTTGTAAGATTAATTTTAATAATGATAGTAAACCGTCTAAAGTAAACATGCTTATATATAGGATATGTTGTTGTTGTTATTATAAGTTCTAACAAATATTTAAGTATATCTTATAATTTCCTCTTTTTGTGGGTACAATGAAGTTTGAGGAAGAGAAAATACAAGTATTAAGACTTGACTTGTATTCAAATCTACAAAAATCTCACACGGTCACATCTTAGAGATAGATAGATATGTAACCATTTGAATAATGTTCAAAGCCATCTCTTCTATCTTTCATTTAATTAAATGTCTTTTTTTTTGGTGTAATTAAATGTCTTTTTTTGGTGGAAAAAAAAAACTTAATGAGACATGTCTAAATACCCATATTTCAAAAAGCTACCTAATTTTTTTTTTATAAAAATATATACATGTGCAATTTACAAGTACAATTATTTATCAAATTAACGTTTTCTGATCGTGATATGCCAAAGACAAAGGCAGTAATAAAAATGCAAGAAAGACATCAGAAAAGTAAACCATAGCAGGAATGAATACAAACTGAAGGAAAACAAAAGAAACAATAAGGAAACAGAAAAATGCTTATGTAACTGCAAGTACAATTGCCAGAGATAGTAACGATTCATCAAGGATAAGAAATGTTCGAAATTTGATGCCGAGGCCAAAAATTACCAACCCTGGAAAAAGGATGGGAACTGAGAAGATACTACTGTTTGCCGTTTTAGTATGAATTGTAGAAGCAATGGAAATGGACCCAATTCCCATTTGGATTGTGTCAAACCGGGGGGATTATATTGGAGGGTCGTGTCCTTTTACCAGGGAAAGCATAGTTGTGTCATCCTTTACAAGGACAAGCCACTGCCATGGTTGCAATGCTGATCGACCTCACTGACTTCTTTTTATCTTCATGGATTATGGATAGTGAAGTTAAGGCTCTTTCATCGTTCACATGTTCATGTGTAAGCGTTATTTTGGGCCCCTTTAGTCTGTGAAAGCCAAAAAAAAAGGCATCTAGAATATATGGTGGTAGCTAGCAGGTAGCAATCCAACAGTAACAGCAGCAGCAGGGAGAGAGACCCTTCAATGAATGGTGTTTAGGGATGCGGTTTTGGACTGAGCCGAGGCAACACACAACAGACAGCCGTAACGATATCTCGGGCAATACCCATACCCCTTTTATGCCATCAACTTCATGTATTTAGAATCTACTCTGATCCTTAACAGTATTTCTGCCCTCATGGTTTCCATCTCCCACTTGCTTTTGCTTGAAATGACTCCTCTAACCCTTTCCACCCTCTCCAGCCTTCTGGGTTTGGCCGATTTGCTACTTTTTCTTTTTGCTTTTGCACTCACTCTATTGCCTTTTCCTGCATGCTGCAGCCACTCATGGGGATTATCGCATCATGGGAGTTCAAACTTTAAGATATCCTTGATTAATATCCCCTCCCTCTCCAAATATGTACTATATATATATATATATATATATGCTTATTCCTTTATTAACCAATTACAAGTTTAATCTCAATCTTTAATCAAATATCGATATTTATAATCCCTAATAAGAATAATGCAAGGTTTAAATGATTTGTAATTTTTATTTTTACATGAAAGTTTAAAAGTAGAAGAAATTACTTCATTTTCAAATTCACGATAATTTTTATTATATTATTGAGATTTACGATTTCATTAAACTTTTATCTACAAATTTTTTTGATTTAAAGGTAATCTATTAGTGAGGAATCATAAATCTAAGTTTGCACAGAGTATTCGATCCATAACTACTTGTGATTAATCCGTCCGCAAATGATGGGTTACATTAATTGTACATGTGTTTTTGCTATTGATGTAAAAAGCTCCACCTTGGGTAAGTGAGAGGTTTGAAATGCTTGTCAAGTAGGTCATGCTTAAGCTAAAATTTATGTTTGGGCGATCCCACCATCTTATATATGAACAAAAAGGAAGCTCATAAATGACAAGCATAGCGCAAAGAGAGCGAGTAGTAATCAGTAATCACCATCCAAAGGCAACAAAGAAAAGGTTGACAATGATCGAAGGGAGAGCAATGAGTGGATCGGAAACAAGGTTCATACGCGCAAACCTGAACTGGGACACCAAAGTCCCCACCCTAGAAATTAGATAGCGTTGTAGGATTTAGGGTTAAAGATGAGAGGCGTAATCAATGACGACAATAAAGTTGGAAATGCAAGAGCAAAGTAGTTTTCCTTGTTCCATTTCCCTTTCTCTCTCTCTCTCTCTCTGACGAACCCCAAAACTTTGCCAAGAGATGAGGACGCGTGCAAACTACTCCCACTCCCTAGACTGCATGGACCACGATGGGGTTTGATGTTTCTTTGGATTTAATGCACTACATTCCCGTGATAGCCTTCACTGTCCACCATCTTGCTTTGGATCTATTCTGGAAGACTTTTTCCGTGGTGAAAACTAAAGAATAAGAGAATTCTAAGGGCACGCTTCCCTTCCTTTCCCCTTTCTACCACTCAACATTCCACGTCTCTTAAAAGCGGATGTGGACAAGGGATTGCATCTGCCTCTTCTCACTCTTGGGCATCGAAAATGTCAACCCAGGGACGGCTCTGATTAACTCTGCCCTAGCTGCCTGTGTATTTTTACGATGCAGATGGTGCTATCATGCAGAAAGAAGATAAAAATAAATAAAGTGGAAAGCGGAAAAGAAGTAGAAGCTGCAACAAAAGAAGAAGAGAAGATTAAAGAGAAGCCCAAAATAAAGCTGATGCTGTTGGCTTAAAGAAAGAAAGAAGAGCAGTAACTATAGAAAGAGAAGTAAAATGTAAGATCTGATTTTACATTACTGTAGAGTCTAATTTTATAAATTAATAATGAAATTAAATAAATAATGAATTTTGATTTCCACTTGGGTGGAAAAGCTCTTTTATTTGAGATATGAACGGAATAATTTATGTGAAATACTTGACGGGCGAGTACTAAATGGAAGAGCTCGCTATTGGGCGAACAAGGGTGATCGCCAATGGAGGATGACTAGTGTCTGATGGCCATACTGACGAATAGGTGAGTTCGCCAGTGAATCAGACGCACGGTTGGCGAGTTGAGCCATATTAGGTGATCGCCCAATGTGACGAGGGATCTGATCGCCCAAGGAATGAGTAGGGCGAGTTTGATGATGGCGAGTTGATTGGTTGCCTCTTTAGTTTGGCGAATAGGTGAGTTCGCCAAGGCTGTGGATAGATGATGGGCCGCGTGTGGCGAGGACTGAGATCGCCAATGCATCTGACGAGTAAGGTGGTCGCCCATATAGAGGGGCAAGTGAAAGGCCAAGTTGGCGAGAAAGGCAATTGCTACTAGCCAAACCTTTACGTGATCGCCAAAAAGAGGGAAATTCTCGTAATTGCCAAATCTTAAGTTGGCAAGCTTGAATGGGCGAACTGGAATGACACTTGTGGACAAAGTGAAAATAAATTTAAACCAATTGGTAGCCAAAACTGACTTGTAAGTCATACGGTTGAAGACAATTAATGGAGAAGATGTTGAAGTCAGTAAGGAACTTATCCTTATTGGTTGAGGAACAAAAACAAAGTCAATAGCAGAAGAAAAGGCTGGTGGAAAGGAGACTTTCACGCCATTGTAAGTGCAGTTTTTCTTCATGCATTAAATGCATGAAAGATGTGAAATAAATGAAGGAAATGGGATAAGGCCAAGTGATGAATTCTGATTGGATGGCATGGCTATAAAAGAAGAAACAATTGAGGATAACAGAGTTAGCCAACTCCAGCTTCTTCACGAAATCCATTCTACTGCAAGTTATGCTCTGTTTCTTCCATTTCTCTGCCATGCTTGATTTACAAAAACTTCATCTTTAAGTTGGTTAAACACATAAACCTACTTGTGAACCTTTCCTATTGAGTTTGAAAAGTTAAAGGAATAAGCAAAGAAAGGCCAACGTGAGACAGAAAGCAAGCTGTTCTGGAAGTGCCGTTGGTTGAGGTGAGTTTCATAATTCTGAGGTGTTCTTGATGCTCAATGATAGATTTCTATGTTTTATGAAGTAATAAACATAGATACGGTCTTATTTTTAGTTAGATCTTTAGAGAATATGAAAAACAAGGAAAATATAGGAATAAGTGACGAGAATGGCGACTATGGTGATCGCCCATGTTGAAAGTTAGTAATCGCCAATGAGGCGAGTAGGAAATAAGAACTCGCCTAATATAAAGTTTTGATCATATGGGCGAGGTCGCCCAATGATAGTGAATTGATGGGCAAGCTCAAATGCATAGGCTTTTGGGCGAGTTGAATTGTGGGCGAACTACCACATTTAAGCCAAAAAAGGCTTTGCGAGTTGAATGTTGGGTGAGCTCCCAAAAAGTATTAATGGCGAGTAATGGCGGGCGAGCTCCCACTTGTAAGCCATTTTGATGAATGGCGAGTTCGATAGGTCGAACTAGTGAGAACTCGTATGGGCGAGCTATGTGATTATTAAGTCTAGCCAAAATGTTGGAAATTTGGTAAAGGAAAATATTAATAAATTTAATAAATCATTTTGCAGCTGAGAATGGGAAATAGCTTTTGGCGAGCAGGAAGCAAGGTGAAGCAAGGCTTCGTAACATTAGGTAAGGGAAATATGTGTGAAGTGAATGTGTGTCCTGTGGAGTAAAAATGTTAAGGAAAATATTAGAAATTGTTTTGTTTTCTGACATGCATTTGTTTAATAAAGTGTTTTGATGTTGGCGAGCTACAAGCCGCCATATGTTGTTTGTTGGGCGAACGGGTTAGGGCGGGCGAGTAGATTTGTTCTAAGTAGAAACTCGGGCGAGCCAAGTGGCGAGCTTTTTTTTATGAGAACCTGGGAGAGTGCCTTAGTTTTAAAGAGAAAATCAGGGCAAGCTAAAGTTGGGCGAACCCTTTTTAATGTAGTTTGGGCGGGCGACCCTTGCTTTAAATAAAAGGCGAGCGAGCTGTCATTGATGAGCAAAACCTTGATTTGAAAAGATAGGTGGCTGGCAAAGACTAATTCGCCGCCTTGTTGAGTTAGTCATGGGCGAGCCGTGATGGGCGAGCTGACCATAGCGAGAAGGTTTAAAGCTTATTTTCTTATACGAAAAATAAGATAGTTTAATATTTGGAAAATAGAAAATATAAACTTTTTGAGGCGAGTTGACCATTGGGCGAGTTGACCAATGGGCGAGTTGACTATTGGCGAGCTGACTATGGGCGAACTAGCCATGGGCTAGCCAATTTAACCCGTGCCTTTCTCACACGGAAAAAGTTGAGATTGCGGGCTGTTTTACTATTTTATAAAACCTTTTGGAAATCAAATCATTTTGTGGAATTGATAACGTAAGAAAAATAATTCCATAAACTTAATTTTGAGACTTTAGGCCCTGAGTTCATGCATTATTATTCATATAATTGCATGACCTACCTGGAGCGGTGGCTCAGGTCAATAGACCAATGAGTGCACTTCAAGGCGTCACAGGGCTGATGGACTCGCCAAGTCATCAGCGGTCTCGAGGTCACCTGGCAAGTGGACCCGAGGATCACCTATAGATTATGGCCATAGATCTAGCAGAGATAGCCGTGAGGGGCGATGGCTTACGGGTGCACCCCAATAGCGGTAGATTCCGTTCTCGCAAGGGGGAGGGGGAACGATGATAGCATGATTTACTCGTAGGGTGATGCCTAGTCTTAACTTGTTGATTTATGTTTACTAAAAGGATTTGCTAAATCCTATTTACTGTTTAATTCATTTTATGGTAAACGGTTGAGTATGAGTATTTAAATGGTTTATTGAGAGTGTTGTTTACTATATCCACTGTTTCCTATCGATATGATTTTAGGAAAAAAAAGAGTTTGTGGTATATAGTTTTGGTTTTATAAAGCAGCATATGTTTCCTTTACTGAGCGTATGAATCGCTCACCCCTTTGTTTTAACTCCACAGATAAAAGACACGGAGTTTGAGAGAATTAGCTCCCATATGGATAGTTACATATAAAGCGCGGGGGCAACTTATGTCAAATATGACAGGTACAATCACTTCTCTTTTACATTTCAGACATATGTGTACAGTACTACTTTAGTGAAATAAAGACAATATGGGATGTCAGATGTAAGGAATAATGAAAAGAAATTTCATATTCCGTATTTGATAAATAAATATTATTATTTATCACTATCATTATAGAATGTTATTGGTATCGCAGACAGCCCAACCGGTAAAGTTGTATGAAAATACGTAAAAAATGTAGTAACTAGCTGTTACATAAAATAACACAAAGATAATAGGCTGAAAAGTTTACAACTACTTTTTGACAAGCCAAATCCAATTTAAATACATAAACGAATAACTAAAAATTCCTAAGAAAATGCATTACACAACTAGCATGTTCTCCTACTTTCTTGCCACTACAATCCACTACTTCCATGAAAGCAACTACTTGATGCACAACTTCAACACTCCTCCTTGCTTCAATAGTTGCAGACTCCAAGCTTCTTTCTCAACAATTCAAATCTGTTTTCAAGAAGTGCTTTGGTGAATATGTCAGCAATCTGATCATTAGTCTTGCAATACAACAAGCATACTTCTCCATTCTTTTGTACTTCCCTTAAGAAATACAACTTGATATTAAAATGTTTTGTCTTCCCATGGAAGACAGGATTGTTAGAGATTGCAATTGCTGCCTGATTATCAACAAACACCTTTGTACTCTCCTTTTGCTCCATATATATGCAAATCAGTCAAGACTTTTCTAAGCCATAAGGCTTGATTCACAGCTGCAGTGGCAGCAATGAACTCAGCTTCAGCCATCGATTGTGCCACAGTCTCCTGCTTCTTGGAACTCCATGAGAACACTCTTGAGCCAAATGTGAAACAGTATCCTGAGGTACTCTTCATATCATCTAAGGACCCTGCCCAATCACTGTCAGAATACCCATGAAACAGAAAATTCTGATTATAACAAAACAAAACTCCATAATCAAGAGTCCCTTTGACATATCTAAGAACACGTTTGGCTGCTTTAAAATGCACTTCACTGGCACAGTGCATAAACCTTGACAAAACACTGACGGCATGCAGAATGTCAGGTCTAGTTGCTGTGAGATACATCAGGCAACCAATGAGACTTCTGTAATCAGCCTCTTCCACTTTCTCTACGCCATCTTCTTTGCTTAGCTTCTCCTTTTGATTCATAGGAGTACTCACCGGTTTGCAATTCTCCATATGAAATTTCTTCAAAATTTCCTTAGCGTATTTCCTCTGACAGATAAACACACATTGCTCGTTCTGTCTAATCTCCATGCCAAGGAAATACGTCATCTCGCCCAAGTCTGTCATGTCAAAGACCTTCATCATATCTTTTTTAAATTGCTCAATCAACATCGCATCACTTCCTGTTATCAAGAGATCATCAACATATAATGAAACAATCACAATGTTAGCTTTATAATTTCTAACATAGAGTGTAACTTCACTTTGGCTTTTTACAAAGCCTAAACCTAGCAAGTGCTCATCAATCCTGCCATACCAAGCCCTAGGTGCCTGCTTCAAGCCATATAGAGCCTTCTTTAGCAGATAGACCTTGTCTTCCTGCCCTTTCACAACAAAACCTTTAGGCTGTTCAACATAAATCTCCTCCTGCAAATGACCATTGAGAAAGGCTGATTTGATGTCAAGCTGAAATACCTTCCATCCATTTTGGGCTGCTAATGCTAGCAACATTATGATGGTGTCTAGTCGTGCAACAGGAGCAAATGTCTCTGAGAAATCAACACCAAACACTTGAACAAAGCCTTTCACCACAAGTCTAGCTTTATGCTTGTTGATGGAGCCATCGGCATTCAGTTTTGTTCTAAACACTCACTTAACACCAATAATCTTCCGATTCTCAGGTCTCTCAACTAGCTTCCAAGTCTGATTTTTCTCAATCATATTCAGCTCCTCTTGCATAGCAACAATCCATTTTGGATCCTTCTCAGCTTACTCATACCCTGCAGGCTCAAAAATAGCAACATTGCACCTCTGATAAATATCAGTAAGTAGTTTAGTACCTCTTATAGGTGGTTCATCAACCTCCTCTCCATGATTCAATCGGACATCAATGTTTTGATTTCCCTTTTCAGTTTCCCAACACCACTGTTGATCCTCCACATATTGAACATCCCTGCTTATCAGAATCTTTCTTGTTTGAGGTTGAAAAATTCTGTAAGCCTTTGAGACAGTGCTGTAACCAATAAAAATGCCAGGTTCTGCTCTCCTATCAAGCTTGTCTCTTTTCACCTGTGGAACATGTGAAAAACAAACACAACCAAAAGTTTTTAGGTTTGATACAGATGGTTTATATCCATACCAAGCCTCAAATGGAGTCTTTCCCTTTACTGCCTTTGTAGGAAGCATGTTTAGTAGAAATACAGATGTGTTTGCTGCTTCTGCCCAAAAATGTTTAGGAAGCCCTTTCTCGTACAACATGCATCTAGTTATCTCCATTATGGTTCTGTTCTTCCTTTCACTCACTCCATTCTGCTGTGGAGTGTAAGGGGCAGTCAACTGGTGCTCAATACCAGCCTCATCACAGAATAAATTGAACTGTTCTGATGTATACTCCTTGCCATTGTCTGATCTCAAGACTTGAATTCTGCAGCTACTCTGATTCTCAATCCATACTTTGAACTTCCAAAATACTTCTGCAACCTCTGTCCTGAACCTAAGGAAGTAAATCCAACACATTCTTGTTAAATCATCAATGAAAACAATGTCGTATTTACTTCCCTTTAAGGATGGAGTTCTCTGAGGTCCACAGAGGTCTGTATGAATCAACTGCAACTTCTACGATGCTCTCCAAGTTGTCTGTGAAAATGGCAGCCTTCTTTGCTTACCAAATTGACATGCACTGCAACTTGATGAAAACTCTTCTAGTGAAGGTAAGCCTCACCAGCTCTATTTTCTTCATGTATAGAAGTGCTGCATGATTGAAGTGCCCTAGCCTCTTATGCCAAAGTTCTGTAGTATTGATTGAGCTTAAATATGCAGCTTGCTCCTCTTCCATTAAGTCCAAGGAGAAACTTTTACCTTTCATTCTGACTCTGAACATATCATGACCATCTGCATCCTTAATCAAACATATCTTGTCTTCAAATATCACTTTGAAGCCTTATCTAGCAGCTGACCCACAGTTAACAAATTTTGATTAATATCAGGTACATAAAACACATCAGTTATGATTCTAGTACCTGAACAGCTTTCAATGACAACAGTCCCTTTCCCTTTAACAGCAATACAATCACAACTACCAATTTTGACTTGTGATGTTACAGATCTATCAAGCTCCTTGAAAAGCTCTTCATCATAAGTCATGTGATTGGTGTAGCCACTATCAATTAGCCAGCTTCCACTTGAGTTGTTTTTCAAAACAAGTTGCCACAAATAACTACTCCTCCTCTTGTTGATCTGCAACTTGAGCCTCATTATTTTGCTGTTGATTTTTGTTCCTACAGATTTTCTCAATATGGCCTAGTTGATTGCATTTTCTGCATCTCACATCAGGTTTTCTCCAACACTTGACTTGAGGATAATTCTTTCTTCCACAATACTGACAAGGAGGGTATACTCCTTTGTTGTTGTTGCCTCCACTACTACTATCATTGTTTGCAGCAGCATCATTTGAGTTAGCAGAACTTTTCTTCCATTTTTTTTTCTTTCCTTTCTTGCCTTCATTGATCTGCAACTGTGCTTGCAGAGCTCCTTCCACTAAGCCTTCCTGTCTCATCATTCTCCTTTGTTCTTGTGCCTGTAAAGCATTCAACAACTCTGCCAAGGTGATACTTGACAGGTCCTTAGAATTCTCCAAAGAGGAAATTGTTGCCTCAAATCTTTCAGGTATAGTAACAAGAATTTTTTGCACAATCCTACTATCAGGAAAATCAGTACCAAGCAATCTTACGTTGTTGACAATGCTTAGAAGTCTGTCAGAATACTCTTTGATTGTTTCTGACTCCTTCATCCTCTGAATTTCAAATTCCCTGACCAAGTTCAGCACCTGCATTCCTCTATTCTCTCATTGCCAGCATACTCTTCTTTGAGAAAATCCCAGATCTCTTTGGTTGACTTGAAGGTCATAATTCTGGTGAAGATTGTTGGTGAGACAGCTGAAAATAGACAGGCTCTTGCCTTTGACTTTCTTTGCCTCTTTTCCATGTGATTCTTCAACTGTGCAAGTGTTGGATTGTTTGGCAAAGGAGGAATCTCGTAATCCTTTTCAACTGCATCCCAGAGGTCACTTGCTTCCAAATATGCTTCCATTTTAACTGCCCAAACTTGATAATTCTCTCCATCAAATACAGGCGGAGCAACAACTGCAAATGATGTTTCTGTGTCCATTGTTTTGATGGCTTTTCAAGAGAAGAAATTTGGCTTATGGTCCCTTAAGAAAATAGGCTCGGATACCACTTTGTTGGCTTAAAAAAGGAAAGAAGAGCAGTAACTATAGAAAGAGAAGCAAAATAACACAAAGATAATATGTTGAAAAGTTTACAACTGCTTTTTGACAAGCTAAATCCAATTTAAATACATAAACGAATAACTAAAAATTCCTAAGAAAATGCATTACATAACTAGCATGTTCTCCTACTTTCTTGCCACTACAATCCACTACTTCCATGAAAACAACCACTTGATGCACAACTTCAACAGATGCCAGAGGGGGTGGGTGGGGGGACTCACTATAGCTACTGATCATAACAACACCGCTACGGCTTCTATTTCATACTAGCGTTCTTTATCATGACAGAGCATTAACAATGACAGTGCAAAGGGCGGCAGCCGATCCCATAAAACAACCGCAATTATTGAAATATGAGGGGAAGTGACAGTAACAACTCATTGGCCTACCGTGCATGCAGCTGCTGAAGCCGCTAAAACTAAAGAGACACTCCAAACTTATTTATGCAATATTTTTGTAAGCTTTTCATTCTAATCGTTGGGCTCAGTGTTCACTTTTGGTTCAATGGTCAAGACAAAACCAAATCCACAAGAGGTCATTTGTACATCTTTTGTCATGACGTTTCACGTCAAAACGCATTTCGAAATTTTAATTTCAAATCGAACCAGTAATTAGTCTTAGATCACTAGCCGATTGCACCACTTGGATCCAAAAATACATGAACACTAGTAATTATTTTAGGGAATGGGGGAAGAAGGAAGAAAGAGGGGGTGGGGGGAGGTGGGGCTGACTGCAAAGTTCAGAGCCACCTGGGATGGCATGGGGCTGATTTTTGTCCTACACTTAGCTCTCCCTCAATTAATGCCGGGTATCCAGATTGTTGCTAAGCTATCCCAACTGCATCTGAAAAACCCTTTGGGATATGCCCATTCTCTTTTCTTCTCTCTCTCTCTGCCTCTGTAACCTTTCCATTTCCAACTTAATTTTGTCTTCACTCCTTCTGCCCCCACTTTACAATTCTAGTCATGCATTTTTTAACCCTTTTTCAATGCTCTGTTTTCTTCTTCTTCTTTATTTTTTTTACTTTCAACCTGCCTGGCATGGCATGGCATCTTCTAACGTCTTCTTCTTTTGCTCCTAATGACAACACTATTATTCTGGTTTCATGCAATAATGATGAGATGGGATGGACCATTTCTGGGAGAGGGAGGCCTGAGGAGAGCAATTAGAGCTGAACTACATTGTGGTTTGGCAGTATCGAATTTCCCTGGATTTATTTTACAAATTAAATTCTGTCTGCTGCCATTGTAAATAGGATGGCAAGTCAGGGCAGAGGTCCCCCACTTGCATGAGTAGTCACTTTAGCCTGAGTTGGGTGATGAAGAAGGTTTTACATGGGCTGTCCTTATACTTCCATCTGGGTCTGGGCATTCAAAACCTAAGCCTTTGCCTGGTACCACTGTAGTAAATGAGAGATTAATGGCCTTTCATCTCCAACCACAATTCAATGCAAAATACTTATCTTTTCAACTATTCTTCATTAATTCTTGGAACTACATGGCATGCCATTTTCGTTTTACCCTTCTATTTGCTGCAGGGATGGAAGAAATAGACAAACTTGTATGGTTTTACACAAAGTAACCGTCGGCATATACTGAAACGTCATTGTTTTTCTTTACATGTTCTCGCCATGAAAATTTGTTGGCTGTCAGAAGAGAGTGACTTTGGAATCCCACCATTAATTCTTCCGTGGCATAAATGTGGTCGGACATTAATTAAGATTCACCCACTCTTATGCTTAATGTGGAAGACAGAATAGTAATTTGGTACTACTTGCAACTACATTTGTTTCTAGTAGCATTCACTTCATCCTCTAGCATAGAACTTGATTACAATATTTGGTCATTAATGTAATAAGCATAATTTTGAAAAGCCTTAAAAATCTTTTTTAGTTTGTCCATCGAAAACTCATTTCTTCTTTTATTTTGTTTTATTTTTAATACTAGTTCGCATTAATTCATTAACTCAGCATACGAGATTAAGAAATTGCTGTCTTATTTTTTTAATATGCCTGCTTAGCATGTCAAAGACAAATCTGGGAATGCAGCCCGTAAATGTCAACACTTAACTTCAAGTACGGAGCAGACATAAGCAGTCCAATAACGCTGTTCATTATGGATCAGATAGAATAAAAGCCTACCATGTAAGCCGCCCAATATGTTGATGCAATGGGCCTAATCGCAGAACCATAGCCAGTTAAGTGTGTGTACACATATATATATATATAAGAATAATTATTCCACACAATTAGTGAATTTTTTATCCCACAAGTGATATTAAAATCTTGACACATGTTCTATAAAATTATTAAAAAATAATAAATAAATAAAATAAAATGTGTCCTGATTCTAACTCTACGTGTAAAGTAAAAAAATTTAACCAACAGTGTGAAATAATTATCTTTTATATAATAACTAGCTTAGGCACAAGCTGTGTATCCTCATGGGTGGTTAACCTTGGGGATGCTTTCCTCCACGCTTTGTTAACCGACTTTTGTGCCCCATATTTGTCACCAGAAACTCATAAACTGGTGGCTTTATCCGTGTTAAATTAATGACTTTTAAGCTACCATTAAACTCAAAATCTGGTAGTTTGTAGGCCCAGGACAGGAGTTTCCATCAAATGCTTCATCACATTATGAAATGTATTAAAGTTTCTCCATTATAGCATCACCTATGCACTCCTTAATTCCATACTTCGACTCATCAACCCCACGTGTTAGATTTCGGGCTCAAGCCCTAAAGTGAACCTCAATACAATGCCAAAATAGTGAAAGATAGCTACACATGTAGTCCTACAAATGCATGTCTATTAGCCACAGCTTCCTACAACCATCAAAATTCAGGGCTTGGAATGCACTAGTGTGAAAATGTGCCAGAGTAGGAAGGTAGCCTTGGAAGGGATAATATTTCAGGGTTGAGGTGGGAAAAAAAAAAAAAGAAACGTAAACTTTATCTTAACCATCCTCTGTCTGGCTCCGATTTCATGTGCGAGATATGCCCTCAATACTTATAAAGCTGATTTAGCCTCAAGCCACAACTTCCTGTAAAATAAGACTTCTGGTGGCATTTCAGGCTCTATTGGATGATTTACATTGGGATCCTTCTCAATAACCTGAACCTTGTACCAAGAATAGAAAGATTCAGCATTGAATTCAGTAACAAAATTATCAAATTCCAATTGATAGCATCAATTCAGCAACAAAATTATCAGCATATGGCTGCAAATAATACCTGACTGATGTCATCGCCCTTCCAGAAACCATCATCATCATTGCTTTGATAAAAGGCATACGGTATTCTGCTGCTTAATAGAGGAGCAGATGTATTATGCATTTCCTGATCATGTAAAACAGCTTTACCCTTCAGCTTTGTTACCTGAAAATTCATACAGTGCTGATAGATACATTATTCAATTAAGGTTTTTCAGGACCTAAAAAATTCTTAGTGTGATAATGTTTACCCTATGCTAATAGCAAATCATTAGGTCATTGAGGGGCAGCAAGGGTGGAGGAGGACTAGCTCATTCTTTCCAAGATCATTCTAGCTCAGAACATTCTTTCAACAAAAACTATGTCAGAAAAAATTTAATAAAGTCGTATTGCAGGTCAATTGCCCTCAGTCTCAGCATATAAGAGAAAATAGTTTTTCTCTGATATAAACAACATAGCCATTGATAAATCAATCAATCAATCAATCAAATGCATGCAGATTGGAATTGTTACGACAAAAACATAATAACAGTTATAAAGCCGACAGTGTGTGCTTTGACCTTCCAAATTGGTTTCCAATGGGAATTATATCTAAAACATGAAGCAAATTCTCCAGTAAGCAAATAAGACCAACAAGGGCAAAAGGATACTAGGTATAATACATTCATACCTCACGGTGATCAGCTGGTTGTCTCTCACCATATAAAGTGTACGGATCACTTGATGCAGGCCTAACAGCCATTTGAGCAGCCTTATTTCTGATAACATAAAGGTTATTGATTATATTTAGGAGTTTATCATTCTCATGCTCGCTCAGCAAACCTAAATCAAATGAAGAATTCTGTAGAAGCAACTCCGATAAATATCGGATTGTATTAATCATTAATTTAACATCTATTTTGGGACGTGTAGACTTTGATGGCCCTTGAAGTCTTTCAGTAAAATCAGAAAAAAGACCTACTCCAATGGATAGGAAAGACATGCTAGTAGTTGGCGCATTATGTGCTATGTCCTCAACACTATCCAACCCACTATGTGTTGCATCCATGATACCATCCACAGATCCAGTAAAACTTGTGCCTCTCACAAGCTGACTTTCAGATGTAACATACTCTTCCCCGAGAATTGGCTGAAAACTGCAAGTATTTACTGCTGAACTTCTAAATGACTTGTGGGGAACGCCATGCTCCTTTCTTGCTATATCACTGAACCTTTCTGTAGGACATCTACCTGATTTAACAGAATCTGTTAATATGTGTTCTCTTGACGAAGAAATAACAGCTAAAGCTGCAGTCTTCTGAGAAGACAAGGAACTCTCTCCATGACATTCCTTCTGATAGTAATCCACTTTATGTTTAGATTTTCCAGGAATAAACAGAGGCGCCAGAGGATTTAAACTATTACGTGCCATTTTTTCATTCTTAGAATGTTCTGATTTCAGAGGCACTGAAACTCTAGCTTCCGGAGACTGACCCTTAGAATCTTCTGAATTCACGGGAGCTGAATCTCTGAATGGAGATTTATAAGCCAGGGTTCCTTTCCAGCAAGGTGAATCTACATCAGAATCATCATGGTTAGTGGAAGATTTATCATCAGGAGCACCTGCTTCAGCACCATGTTGTTCCAGAGTTAAGTCTTCAGGAACATTGGGACAAGCAATTTGAAGCTTGGGTTTTGCTATAACAGAGCGATTTTTATTTTCAATGTGGACAGTTTCAGCAATCTTCCTTCTTTCACCTTTTTCTATTATGATTTGGTTATGACAAGCCACCTTGTCTACAGGATCCATCATGCTAGGCAAAACATTGTCAAAATAAGTATCCTTTTTGCTGACTGCGTCAGTGCCACCAGAAGCCACATACTCTATTGCATCAAGTTTAAAAGCTGGAGGATTAGAACTAGCATTTGACGGTTTGAAAGCTTGAGCTGAAGATAAACACTCTGGTGTACATGAAACTGGAGTTTCAGCTCCACAAGACCCAAAATGCGGAAAGAACCTCTCATTGGTAATAATAGTTGAATCACAATGACTCTGAGTCATTAATGGGGCTGAGTATGACAGTTGACTTTGAGTATCTTGAGGTATGGGAGAAAATGACAAATCCAATGATACAGACAATGGCTTCGTCATACATCTGTTCAACAAATTTACCTCAGAACTGGCCCGTTGAAAAATACTGCTTTCAATATGTATTTTCTCCATGTCTTCTGCTCTAATTTGATTATCTTTTCCTATGACCACACTGCCTTTTCCATGCAAAACTGAAGATGCTTCAATAACAAGTTTTGATCCTTGAACAGTAGTACCTGAACAAAATATTAACAGTTTCAGCCCTTATTGCATGGTCATCGGAAAACGTATAAATTGACTGAATATGCTTCTTATTTTTATTCATCTTTGCACCTTTAACTGGTCTCCGGTCAATCCAAGAAGAATAAAACCCTGAGATTCAAAACCAATAAACTACTGATCCCTTTAGAAGAACAACTCTAAGGCTTTGCTTGGTAGGAAGGATGGAAAGAGGTAAGGATGGAAAATTTGCTAATCTAATGATTAAACTATAAAACAGGAAAGTGGTTATAAAACCTACCTATTAAATTAGCAAATTTTCTATCCTCACATCTTTCTATCCTTTCTACCAAACAAAGTCTAAGAGTTCCTAATTTTTCAGTATTAGAATATTACAAACTCACAATTGTTAATTCCTAATGACATTAATGAGATTGCCATAGTTTATCTCTGGTATTATGCAACAAGACCAATCAAAGACAAGTGTTCATGTTTTACTGACGTGGTCCTTTATACATGTTTTCCTAATGGAGTCATCAGCGGCATTGCAGTATCCGACAAACTCCATCACAAGTCTCAAAAAGCTAACAATTATCAGGCAAGCTATTGTAACATAATCAATCAATCAATCATAGCAAATTAATTAGTTGGGTACGAAAATGAAAATCCTCTAAGAAATCAAAAATACCTTGCTCATGCAGGTTATTGCAAGACAATGAACCAGCACTTCCAACCTGATCATTCTTGCAGGAAACTTCTCGCCCTTGTTGATTCGAAGCAGTTCCCTGCACTCCACTCTTGCAGCCCACTTTGCCCAAGCTTGAGGAACTAGGAATGAAACCGGTTTGAGAAGATTGATGAGTAGGCAAAGCGTGAACTGGAGATTCCTCTAATGGGTAGTACGCAAAATGAGAATAGGGTTCATCAACACAAGGGAAAGCATCTGAGTGATAGGTATAGTAGCCATGCTGACGTTGACCACCCAAACTCAGGTAACGAAAGGTTTGATCAAAATTCGAATTACACAAAGAAGAAGAAGAAGAGTCGAGCAAAGGGTCAAAGGATTCATGGCGATTGAAAGGGTTGCTGATAGTGAACGGACGAGCCGAAGGTGACAAACGAGACGAGGATGTTGTAGTTGAAAAGACATTAATGGGCTTATTACTCTCACTCATCATTCTCCAAACCAAACAACCCACAAAAGGAAAATGTCACTTTTTTTCTTTCTACAGCAAAACAGAACAAAAACACAGAAACGAATGGATAAGTCGACATGATCATGCTCATCATCGTATCACAATATGAATTTTCCTTCATAAAAAAAAAAAAAAAGACTTTGACTTCAAAGAGGTAAAAGAATAACTGAAGAATGCAAATTGAATAAAATGAATGAAATCTTGTCATAATTCATACCTGAAAGTAAAAATCCAAGTGTTTGAAGCTGAAAGAATTCAAGATTTTTTTGGGTTTTGATTTCAATTTGTTTGGTTTCACGCTGCCTCTGCAAGAATGACGCGCCCTGCCCCGCTGCCATCTCTGCCTCTTGAGTTTGAGTTTATTTGAACACAGACTTCCTTTTCTCGATTATTAAGTCATCGACCAATAAGTGACTGACGCGTAGGACCACCGCTTACTTTTTTCCTATTTTTTCTTTTACCCTTTAAGTTTCATCGCTTCTTTTTACACCCTTATTATTTTCTTTATGGGAATAAATATATTAATAAGACTAATTGTTTAAGATTACTAATAATTTTTTAAGTTTGTATATTATACACTGACAGTATATAGTTTATATACATTGTTAATACATCAGAAATTAACACATCATCAATTGGTTAATTAAAAAATATACCAAGCCCTTAAAAGTAAATATAAATAAAATTTTTTATTTTACTTATAATGGCTTATTGGTAAGGTGTTAACTTCTAGTGCATGCATCATATATAAATCTTAATTTTTTTATCTTATTAATCTAATTTATCATCTTTTTCTATTTTCAAATTGAAGATTAGTAAATTTAAATGTTTTATGTAAACACACATATACACATATATAATATTTTTTAAATTTTGAAAAGTTTTTTGTAAATAATTTACTTATGTTATTTTTTTATAAAAATTAAAAAGAAAAATATTTAAAAATATTAAAGTAACAATCATATTGAAAAAAGAAAAGACAAACTAACATATTTCTAATTATAATAATTTCATGAAATTTACAATAAAAAATGAAAATGAAATATTAATAGAGTAAAATTTTCATTCTCTCCCACAACATTGAACTTACATTTAGAATAAATGAGAAATAACAAAAGTGACTTGTCATTAATTATTAAAATATAAAAAATAAAATTAATATATGTTTTATGACTTTCCATCTTTGTATCATTTTAATTAATAAAATAAATAGTTAAACGGATTAGGAAAAAAAATTTTATTGAAATTTATTGATATTCATTTTTTTAAAGATTTAATTTCAAATCATTAATATAATGAAATACGAAAATATTGAAATTAATATGACAATACTGTATGAATCTTTTCTTACCATTTTAATTAAATTGAGCGGTAAAAGAATATTAAAAATTGGTTTACATATATATTTTAAAAAGTTTATATATGATGCGCTGACAGTGTATAGCTTCTATATACTGTCAGTTAAGTATAAGATAACATCTCATAAACAAGTAAATTTTAAAAGTATATAGGTCTTTAAAAATAAATTTAAAAACTTTGTTAACATTTATTTTTAAAGACTTCCATATGAGGTATTATCCCGTAGTTGACTGACAATACATAAAAACTATACACTATCAGTGCATCATATATAATCTCTATTTTAAATGCTTATTTTCAAACTATTAGTTGATAGAATATGAAAATATTAAAATTATGCACAATAGTACGTCAAATATAAATTCTTTATTAAAAATGATACATGCATTTAGTATTATTTTAATCTAAATGTGACAATAATCATGATATTCGAGAAGAAAAAAAATGCCTACATGAAATTTGTTTTCACAACTAGAAATAAGAAAAGAAAAAGGAAATTGACATGTGATTAATTTGTTAAAACTGCAAACTTATTGTGATCGTACGTAAATTCGGAAGAGATGTGCGATTGAAAGGTAAGTAACACAAATGGGGCGCATTGCATTTGATCGAAAATGATTGGTTTCGTTGGGAACAAGATAAGAAGCAAGAACAAAAGCACCAGGAAGAGAGACAGACGATACAAAATCAATTATGATTTTATTATAATTATTAATGACATAAAATTAATAATAATTCCTATTTGTTTACACTTTATATAAAAAATGACCAATCAGCTAAGAAAGTGCACGTGAAACAGGCCTCTTACAATGTTTCATCTTTCTTTTTCCCAAATACTAAACCAAACCGAACCAAACCAATCTAACGGTCCAAAACAATAGGATTAACTTCGTACCTTCTCGATGAAGTAAACCCCTTTTCTTCAAGGAAACTACAGCTACCTACACGGAAAATCAATCATAATCCCCCATGCTTATCCTCGAACAGAACCAAAGCTTAGGAAAATTCTCTTAAATGATTTTACCAAAAAAAAAAGAAAATTCTCTTACATGAGGTTATTAGCTTTTGGAAGATGAATTTTATGAAATAATTAGGTTCAAATCATGTTATTTAATTTTAATTTTTTTTAAAATTAATTTTTATTTATTATATGTGATAATAAAAAGATAAATATTTATTTAAATAATTATTTTATTAATGATTTTTGGAATAGATAAATATTACTTTTTCTAGAATATAATTACATAATATGATTGGAATGAAAAAAATATATGCGGTGATATTCATAAAATTTTTTCTCTTGACTTTTTTATGTCACATGTTTAGTTAACATGTCTTCTTATACATTGTATCAATTATCAAGGAAAAAAAAACGAATGATTATTTCTTGTTTAATCAACCTTTTTGTGCTGAAAATGGACCTAAGGGTTGTGAAAGTGAGGTAAAATGGTTGCTTGACTTCCCTTGGTTAGAGAGGCTCCCTTATATATGTAAACTCATCTGACAGTCTTTTGGAAGGACGTGAACTTATGAGCCATATTAATCTGATGAGGCTTGACCTAATAGGTAAGACCTAGGCATGGATGGTGTGGTGTGGCAGACATGCTAACTTGACGTAGCATGGCATAAGTGGTCACAACCTCACTTATGTTTGGGTGACATGTGTTTCTAGCTGCGCAACTATGGTGGGATATGCCAGTAGCGGATATACTAAGACCGAGCTGAGACACACCTGAGATGACAGTTTCATGTTGATTCTTGGGCTTGTCCAAGGTAAAAAAAACTTTAGTGTCTCTGGTCCTAAAGTACCTTTATCATTTTATCTCCCTCACAACCAGTCTAATAACTCGAATAAGGGCTTTTTTCATCATTTTCGAGCTTTGGTTTTGGTTATGGTTAATAGGCTATTTTGGCCAAGCATAAGCCGTGGCTCCTTTGGATCCATGGTCGAGCTTAAGCCTTGGCACCTTTAGCCAAGCATAGACCCTGGCACCTTTGGTGCCATTGCCATGATAAGGCCTTGAACCTTTAGTGCCATGATCGAGATAAGGCCTTAGCACCCTTGGTGTCATCGCTATGCTAAGGCCTTAGCACCTTTGGTGCCATTGCCATGATAAGGCCTTGAACCTTTAGTGCCATGATCGAGATAAGGCCTTAGCACCCTTGGTGTCATCGCTATGCTAAGGCCTTAGCACCTTTGGTGCCATGGTCGAGCAAATCCCTTGGCCTAGGCACTTTTGGTGCCATTGCCATGTTAAAGCCATGGCACCTGTGGTGCCATTACTATGCTAAGGCCTTGGCACCTTCATGCCGTGGTCAAGCTTGGCCCTTGGCCTAAGCATTTTTGTTGTCATGGCCAATTTAAGGCTATGGCATCCTTAGTGTGCCATGACTGAGCTTAAGCTATGGTACTTTTGGTGTGTCATGGTTGAGCTTAAGCCACAGCACTTTTAGTGTGCCAAGGTTGAGCTTAGGCCATATGGCACCTTTGATGTCCCAAGGTCATCATGGCTACTATACCTATCACTTTCACAAGGGTAATAGCAAGGGATATGGTTCCTCGTAGAGGAACCTACTTGTTTCCAAATTCCACCAAGGGTGTTGGGTATGGTTTCAGCTTATACTCAATGATACCCAAGCTCACTAGCATAAGCCATGCCTCCTTTGGATCCTTCTTCTACCTTGAGGTTGATCAAACCTTTGATTTCTATCACCTTGATCATTGGTGGCTCATGGTCCAACGTAATTACCACAAGGTTGGGCATTGCAACTTCCACATCTGTTATCCTTTTTTTGCCGAACTCATGGAGTTGGCTAGTTTCTATGAATCTCCCCAGCTGATCGTTTCTTACGAGGTTTTCAATTTCATTTGTCAAACTGATATATTCTTCAATCATGCCATTGTGGTCACGATAAAATGAACATCTCTTGTGCTTAGACCTTGGGGCATTTTATTTCATTAGCTTTAACCATTTCAGCTGTGGATCTTTTTCAATTTGCATTAAAATTCTCTCATGAGAAGTATTCAGGGAAGAATAGAAATCAAAATTTCTCTTAAGGCTTCTTACCCTTGAGTACCCACTTGTTTTACTAAATTTTTTACCTCTTCGATTGTTCTCAACTTCTCTCCCTCCTTTTTGTAGCTTCAAAATTCATCATTCTACTCTTCCTTACCAGCCTTAGTGGTCATAGTCTGTTCAGCATTGATGTATTTCTTAGCTCATTGTAATAGCTTTGGGAGAGTTTTAGGGGTTTTAGAGAGAGAATTTGAAGTGAAACTTATCATTTATGAGTGTACTCATTAGGCTTACAACTACTACAAATTGTTCTAAGTCCTTAACCCTGAGAGCCTCAACATTAAATTTCACATTGTACTCCTTTAAAGATTCTCCAAGCCTTTGCTTTACAGCCATTAAGCTTGGTGTGGTTTTCTTAGCACATCAGCTACTAATGAAGTGAGTGAGGAATGAGTGCTTGAGCTCTTTAAATGACATAATAGACTAGACCCAAGTGCTAAACTTGAGTACCAAGCTCAGGCTGCTCCTTTAAGCACGGCCAAGAATGCTTTGCATAATAACGAGTCGTGCTCTCTGTATGGACACATATTAACACAAAAAAGCTCTAAATTATAAAAAAAAAAATTTAAAAGTATCATCCTAGACCTCAATGGTGGCCATTCAGAAGCTGATCGGAGAGTGTGCATGGTCAACCTCCTCTGTGAACGTTGAGGTTTCCAATAACCTCAGCTCATCCATGTGCACCAACATCTTACTCTGCATTTGTTTCTCCATAGCTTCTATCCTTGCCTCAAGCTCCTTCTTGTTGACTTGCTCCTCCACTAGGGAGGTGGTCTTTGGGTTCCTTTGCTCTTCATCAAGATAGAGAGGTTATGGCTTGTGGGCGTGGTTCTCTCTAGGATCTCTAACGCGAAAGAGGAGCTAGTGTTGCCTCCGCTAAGTGATAAGGATCCTTGGGAGATAGGTATGTGTTATATTTTGAGAGTTGTTTTTTAGTTGAGGGAGGGGTAAGGACATTTTGAACTAACTTAGTGAGGTTTTGGAGTTACTGGATGAGCAAGTCAAACTGTTATGTCGTGAGAGAAGATCGTAGGTTGTGGTGGTCATCTTGGACATTGGTTACATTAGTGGTTGTGGCTTGCTCCCTATCCTCCACTACTTTCTTTCTAGGTGCATTCTCAGTGGACATGCCCCCTGCATTTTGTGCTTCAAATATTTGTGCTGAAAATAGACCTAAGGGTATTGATGAGATTAAAGGAGGAGGAGATTAGAGAGGGAGATAAGAGCTTACGATTACTTGAGGATGTGAAAGTGAGGCAAAATGGTTGCTTAATCTCCCTTGATCAAAGAAGCTATTATATATAAATATATATATATATATAGACACACACATACACATATATATATATATATATGAACTCATCTAATTTGGTCATCTGGGAGGACGTGGCTGATGAGGCTTGACCTAATAGGCAAGACTTCGATGTGGATGGTGTGGTATGGCTGACGTGTTAACCTGACGTGACGTGGCATGAGTAGTCAACCAGCTTCACTTGTGTTTGAATGATGCGTGTCTTTAACTGCAGGTCCATAGTGGGACATACCAATGTCAGCCATGCTAAGGCCGAGCTAAGACGCACCTAAGATGAAAGTGCCAAATCAATTCTTGGCTTTATTCAAGATATAAAACTATAGCGTCCCTAATCTTAAAATACCTCTATCACAACCAATTTAGCTTATGGTAGAACTTGTTAATTTGGATATGAAATTTAAGACAATATCTCTAGTAACAAAGTATAAATTTGTGGAGATATTTTTACATTTGTTTAAAAAAAGGAAGGTTGAAATCCGCAAATTCTTTTCTGTAGAGGGATTCGTCTATGGGTTAGGCAGCACTGAATTCAGTAATGGCATTTGCTTTTCTTGGTCTAAATCTGCTTTTCATCTGTCAAGGGCTCAAAGGCGTCAGGAGTGATTGGCCCTCTAGTGGGAAATAAATATTGCCAAATTACCGCAGATTCCTTCGTTAGCATGACGCAGAAAAACAATCATACAAGTGAATATATTCGCTCTTACAAGTACCACAAGATGAAGATATCTTAAGCTCTTAACTACTACTTCAGGAAACTATACATACATATATATATATATATATATATGTATATATTAATAATATACATTGACGAAATTCTTTTCACATTAAGAGAGTTATTACATGACGATCGTGACGGTGATGGTGATGATGGAAATGGATGGTATTAATTAAATCATGTTTTTTACATGAGACAGCAAGCATTAACATTGTCATCGTTGAACATGTTGCTGACCTTGTCATCTCCACGATGAGTTACAGGAAGGTTCCCATGCCTCTGTCCAAGGTTGTAGCCATGCCTGTAATAGTTGTAACTCTCTTTGAACTCGTTTGTTGTGTCTTTGAAGTACTCGTTGGTGGTGGTGAAGTACAAAGGAGGATCTGGGTAGGGCCAGAATTCAGCCCTCTTTCCAGCCCTCCTCACTTGTTTCAACACCTTGTTGCGATCAACGTACCCGACCACCGTTACCTTCTCCATTTCTAGGTCCACATGCACCGAATCAATCCCTAAGCATTAAGTAAAATGATGTTTTAGCATGGATTAGTTGAATAATGATCCTATGAAATAGTGATCGGACAAGAAGTCCAAGTATTGTTCCGAAGGAAGATTTCTATAGAAAGGAGAATATACCTCTAAGCTTGAAAATGGCGTTTTTGACTACTCTCTCGCAACCAGTGCAGCACATCCTGACTTTGAGGTCCACAGTCTGTAAACAGATATTAATTTTAACAGTGAAAGATGCTATATATATTTTTTTCACAAAATTATATATACAATGGTTCTGTTTATCTTTCTTCTTATTCCTTTGTCCTTCCTTTTGAAGCCCTTTATGCTAGCTTTATACAGTTATAGGAAACCCAAGGTATTAAGAAATACCATGTTGGCTTTAGATTAAACTTAATTGTTCGCAGATTCTTGAATCCACTGAGACCAGGTAACATTTTCTTAAAGTTGCATGGAACAATAGATGATTCTAAGCTATAAAGCATGACAAGCAAGAAAACTGTGAGGAGCTTGCATTGTAATTAAAGCTTGAATATCTTCAAAAACAATATATCTTCACATGCTTTTGGTATGAATAACTAAAGATTGGTTAACATAAGATTATTCCGCAGGTATATGTTTAACCGAAAGTAAGGCTTTTGCAAACTTTTAGACAAAAGATTGTAGCACATGCCGAGTCAAGATAATTAGATGGTTGTCCTAAACATTTCTCATAACATAGGAGCATTGTTTAAGTAAGACTGGGAAATGAAAAGATTTTCTCTAAGTACACGTACGGAATAGGAAAACCTTGTTTCCTATCCTAAAAAATGGAACAAAAAAAAAAGATGCTCATCAAGCAACGTAACCTTTTTGTGAAGGAAAGGCAACATCCATACAGGACGTACGAAAGGGGAAGGAAAAGGCAAAGATGCAGATAGTATTTATATATAATCCATCAAATAGAAGGGAAAGTTTGGCAAATTGGCATCATGGATCAGATTGCCTGTGGATTGATGCATAATAAGAGAGACCCAGCTTTTTTTTTTTTCATTTGTTTTCTTAGCAAGTTGGAGATGGAGAACCATGATGAAAGGCGAAGGCAAGCAAATAAGATACCTAGATGGATCAAAAAAAAAATATACTTTGGGGATGAAAGAAACCTGCAGAGAAAGTGGTCGACCCTGGGGCATGTTGTGGTAATTGATGTTGCTGACGCTTTTTTTGTTGTCTCGGTAGCCAAAGAAACAGTATGTGATGGCAGAGATGATAGAGCCAAAAGCTCTGGCTATTAAGGTAGCCATAGAAGTAAGTCTGCACAAGTATATAAAGAGAACGAAAGAAGAGAAACTGATGAAGACAATCCCAGACCCAGAAGATATTCCTCTATTGCATTATGGGCATCGCCTCCCTTGAGTTGTAATATATTCCGAAGTAATCCGATACTATTCAGAAGATGAACCCTTTCTTCTAGCTTATATCCGTTGGACCCAGGCTGGGGCTTCATAGTTCACACGTTTATATGGAATTATAATTATGAACCCTGCTGGGAGGGAATGGTATCAAACTCTCATGTTAATGCTTGAAACGTGGGTCAAGCTAACATGACTGCTGACACATGCAGAAGGGAATATGAATATCAGCTGATTTGGATATGGATGGGCTTAAGTAAGGAAAGCTGGGTTTTGATGCAAAGGGAACATATATTCCTACAATCTTGTCTTTCCACCATCTTTTGAAAATCACAATGCAACATACATGAAACAATATCTATCGAGAAAGCCGTGCAAAGTTTTATTCGCCGCACATTTTTTTTTTTATTTTAGTTAGCCTTACAAGCTATAGATGTTTTACATTAATTCCAGCCTATAGAAAAGAGAACCTTTGCATTTTGTGGTACTATTGAGAAATATCAGCTGAGGAATTTAATAATAAACTAAGAAATAGAGAACAAATGCAATGTTATTCCACACATCAGAATGCAATCCATTCGGGGTAATAGTTATATTCTTCCAGCAGTTGCAGCCAACCACTGATCTGCAGACTGCCTAAAAAAAGACAGGAGAACTGAATTGCTCCTTCCATATACCCATCTTTCTGCTTAATTTACAAAACTACACAAATCTTGTGAATCACTCCTTAAAATTTTTTTTAAACTAAAAAGTGTTTTCATATTACATTGGATTTGAGAATAATCTCCCTTCACATTTCATGGTTGACGCTTGCCCAAAAAAATTTGATGAGAATTTGAACACAAAACTTCTCGTTATAAATCGTCTTTAATAAAAAATTCAACAAAATTTTACACTATTAAACCAACATTTTGAATTAATTACTCCTAAACATCCTGATTCTTGACTATGGTTTCCAAGTGGACATACCAATTTATCTGATAAAAGCAGGGCTACCTAGGCTGTAATCATATATATAGTTGTATTTTATGGATGGTGCTACTCCTACCCTACTAGTAATGTATTCTTTTAAATATATTCTGTATTATTAACTCCAAAGAATGTTATCCATGAGTTTAATGCCTAAGTAGTTTATTCTGCAAAATTTTTTTATATACTTCTTGAAGTTAGTGTCAATATGTTCATTACCATTGGAATCATAGTTTGCTTATTAGAAAGAGAATAACTTTTATTCTCCCTGCCATTAGCACACAATTTAGAGATAAACACGATATAACAGGAAGAATGTCCCTCGAATATATAGTCAATAAGGTCAAATCATAATTTGTATTATTGTACTTGGAATCAGGACCTGGTTTTCTGCATTTTAGTTCTATTGTTAAATTCCATGGGCCACAACTCAAGAGGAAAGGCAGCTGACGCGCAAAACACGCGTTAAGAGGTTTTATTAATATAGTCGGTAGGCATAAATGGTCTTCATTTTCAGGATTCTCTACCCTTTGCACCATTCCATAAACGTGTATATGTACATCTAGTGTTAGTCGACATTGCAAATTTCATAATTACACAAATAATTGTATATTTTTAATATGATATATGAAGTTTATATCTTCATCAGTTCATCGTCAATATTCATTTATTATCACTTTGCATCGTTGACACCGAGCCAGGCTAGATTGGTTCCGGCCCACAAATAATGAAAACCAAGTTGAATCAGTTGTTGAACCGGGCCGAACCGGGCCAGTTCAATAGGTAATAAACCTTGAACTAGTCTGGTTTAGTAGCTCGGTTTGTTAAAAATTGAGTCGAACTGGCTGGCCCAGCTTTTTTATTTTTTAAATTTATTTATTAATTTATTTTATTAATATATTAATTCAAAATAAATATTTATTAATATATTTTATGATTTAATCTAATAAATTTATTTTTATAATAAATAATGTTAATAATAATTATAAATTTATAATACATAAAGTTATTATAATTCATTTAATTAAAGTAACTATAATTTAAAGATAAAGTTGTTATAAAATTATCTAATAAAATTATTGTTACATTAAAATAATAAATAATGATATTATGATAAAGTTATTATATCTTATTTAATAAAGCTGTTAGTTTAGAAAATTACAATACTTTTAAAATTACTAATTTTGTTAAACTTATTTATTACATTTGAAATATAATTATACTTATCATTTAAAATATAAGTAAATTTATCATTTTGAATTTAAATTATTTATTCATTTATTTAGTATGTTTTTATTTAGTATGTTTTTAAAATATTCATTTATTTTGTATTTTAAATATTTATTTATTTTTTAAACATAGTATAAGTATAACATTAATTAATTTGGTATTTAACAATAATAATAAACGAAAATGATAAATGAGAAAAAGGAGAGAGTAGGAGACTAAAGATTTTTTACGTGGAAAACTCTTTCAAAAGTTAGAAAGGTAAAAACCATGGGACCGTAATCCATAAAAATATTTTCTATGACTAAACTTATAATTTTACATACAATTTACAAAAAAAAGAAAAAAAAGTTAGATTATTACCTATTCCTCATAATTTATACAGATTGCCATGAAAATTTTTTTCTCCTCCTATGAAATATTATTAGCGAATTTATTGGCCATTCCACATTCGATATTGCAGGATTCCCCTTCAAACCATATTTTAAGACATGTTAACATGCATAATGAATCTAGATTCAAAGTGGTTCGATGATATCCAATGATTTTTTCACATGTCAAGAATGTGAATTCTGAAGTAACAGAAAAAACTTGTACCATAAAAATATCTTGAGCCATGGAAGCTAAAATTGGAAATTGTCATTGATTTTCTTTCCACCATTGGAGAATATCAAAATTATCGTCTATAGGAAAGTCTTGACTTAAGAAAAAAGCTATCTCATTGAATTAGAACTTTGTCAAGTTGTTAATGATCCAAATCCGCCAGCTTTTCCTTTTAGCTTCATTCTCTTCTTTGTTGCTTCCTTAATTATGTTCAAAATGCCTTTTCCTTTACTGTTGCCACCACTCTCGGTTTCTTCGTACGATTCTTCTTGTCCTTAGTTGCAGTTGAACTGCTCCTTTCTGCTTCATAAATATTAAACAATTCTTTAAAATAATTGTTAATTAAGGACTTTTGGCCCTCAACAAAATCAATCACTACAGGAAATCAGGCTTTTAGCGGCGTTTTTTATATCATTTAGCGGCGTTTATAAATGCCGCTAAATGATTGTGACACTTTGTAAAAACGCCACCAAAAAGCGCCGGCTATTCTTGCGTCGGGACATATAACGGCGTTTTTAAAAAAAAATGCCGCTAATGCATAACGGCGGTTGTGAAATGCCGTTGAGTAAATTGTTTAGTGGCGTTTCTTGTGAAAACGCCGCTAAATAACATAAACCCCCAACGCTGCCCAGCCACGTATCATGCACTTTCGCCATGCTTTCACTCTGTGCCTAATTGTTTAAAGTACTAACGTTGTCTGTTTCTCTTTTTCTTTTTACTGTTTCTCTTTTTCTTTCTTTCTAAGAGATATAGTTTTACTTTGTTTCTTTCTAAGAGATAGTTAATTATTATATCAAAATGGCTTTGTTTAGACCTAATTTTTTTCCAATAATTTTAAGAGACAAATTTTAATATTATTTGATATATTTGAAAATTTATCAGGTGATTTTAAAAAACATTTCTTTTCATATTGATTTGATATGTTCAAAATTTAGAAGAGAAAAAATAAATCAAGAAAAGGGTCAAAGAGTTGCAGTATGTCAATAAAATGTCAAAGGCATTTCAGTTATCTTCACGTACTAAGCATTTCATTGACAATGAAATCATTCATAACAGTTCGAGAATGCAACATTGCTAGGCACATAGAAACTTTTAAAATCAAAAACCCTGGTTACATATAAATAGGGGTAAACTACAAACAAAAGTAGCAGCCCTGTAATTTCTAAACAAGCTTAACTTACACAGTAAGACAAATAGTCAAATATCTTACCGGCCGCCAACAATGTAACTTCTAAAGAAACAGAATCTAACCCCTAAAAGAGAAGGAAATAGACGAAAAATTTCAAGACCTGAGTCGAAGAAGCTGCTCTCTTTGATGATTATAGATTGTCTTCTCCATTGTCACTAGAATGATCAAAACCCTACTAATAAACAAATATATATTTAGAATGTTAATGACTTATTTACTTTGATAAAAGCACACTCAATAAATTTGATACCTGAGCTGGCTGAGAGTGAAGCTTCGAAACAATAGCAAAACTGAAAACAGAAATCCAAAAGGGATGTCGTTTGTATATCTCTTTTCATTAGCAAGAATACAAAGGAGAAGGCAATTTTCTTTCCTAACCAATATAGAAACAGACAGACATTATTTTAGTAAATATACATTATCCTTAGAAATCAGGATAATTTAGAAATCAACACATCAAATTCTTAGACAATATGAAACTGACAGTATGATCCAATATCAGTGATGCTGAACTGAGAAAAGAGTTTAATATAGTAGACACAAATCTGTATAGTTGATTATGGACAAAAAAAATCAGTTCCATACATCTATAACTTAGCAAGATGATGTTGCGTTCCTTCTGTTCTCTTAATCAAGCATCAGTTAAAAATTCTGAATGCTATGAGGAAAAAATAGGATTTCTTTTAAAAATTAGATATCTAAGACCTGCATTAACAGTCCTTATGCCATTATCATTATTCATGACCATGAATCCCTAACTGGCAGCAAGTATAGTTTCTGTCTACAAATATTACTACCATGTATATTTATTAATGTCAAAATCACTGTTATAACTATTGTTAAAATGGTTACTACCGCTTTTTTGTGTTTGAAGTGAACTTGCAAGTTTAATATTCTTCATATTAAAAAAAAAAAGTAACCTGTAAAGTTGAACAAAGCATAAAAAGAACAATTATATGCTTTTCACTAACATGAACACACACAGACATGCAGAGAGTACTTTACAATGACTTCATATCATGAAAGACAGAGGGAGGAGGAGAAGTCAATGATAGTTATAAGAGCTATAAGAAAAAATATATGCCAATGTAAAATATTTATTTATTGATGGGTGACTGAGAGTTTATTCTGAGCAAACAGCAAAGGCAGTGACAGAAGTTCAACAATCGGGAGAAAAAGAAATTGAGGCTATTTCAATGAGTAACAGTAGCTTGTGGTCATGAGTCCTTAAACTGAAGGCTGACATGGTTACAAAATTTGAGGTGAACTATATACAGTACCTTACCCCAGATTTTGAATCCTTATAATACTGGAAATATAAGATACAACAGAAGCAGACATATGCTCATGGCAAACAAACAGAGATTATAGAACTGCATCTCTATGTAACCTTGAACATGAACCTCACCTCAATGGGAAAAAATTAACTAAATGATGCAGTGACCACTTCAAAAAGTAATTAAATGCAAGGGTGAGTCTCCGGATGCAGGTTTAACACCAGTTACAGAGCACCCCATAATCAAACCATGTCTGCGAACTCCACGATACCATTTGGGGCCAATCCTTTTAAGCTATACATCCTTAAATCCAGCATTTTGTCAAGCCTTAAATTTATAACTACTTCTTTAAATATCTTAATTAATTACTACAACTAGCTAGCTAGCTAGCACACTTTTTGATAACAAAAAGATTGTAATACGTATCTAATTTTGTGAACCAATTCAACTGCGGAGATTATTTTTATAATCCAAAGAAGAAATTAATTGCATAGTCTACTAATAGTGCTATATAGTATTCATGAATTAAATTCAATCGGTTGAAGTGCTTAATAAAAAGATGAGAGTATGATTATACACAGTATGTTTCTCATTTTTTTTTATCTGTATACATATATATATATATATATATATATATATATGTATAGATGGGTTTGTTAGAAAATATATTTAACCACCTAATTAAGCTAACCCCATTTTTAAAAAAAAGAATAAGAATAAAGTAATAAACTTCGTGAGACCACCTCAAATGCTGATTAAATTTTTTAATTAATAGATTGATAGAGATTAGAAAGAAAGAAATAATATTCGAATATCATAGCAGGAATTAGAAGTTAATCAAACAAAAAGACCCTTTTGGAATAAATTAATGACTTACCTTAAGTAGTCATAGTCTTGTTTAGGTAATTCCCTTGTAGATAGAAGGTATTAACACATGGCTTGTGATGGCAAATGATGGAGAGCTGGATTTGCAATAGGGGAGGCAAGTTGGTTGGCTGACAGTGCCACACTTTCTTCAGCCAATGCATCGCAAAATGCTCTATGAGTTGTGAAGTTGTCCTTCCTGGAGGTTTCACAAGAAAGTTTACAATGCCATAGTAATTGCATTAGCAAGCAAAAGGAAGAGGAAATGAAACAAACAGTTTTGAACATCGAATTGCTTAATTAAACATAGAGGTTTGACTATCCTTCATTTGACTATCCTAGATAGCTAAGAGGAGAAAAGGAGAATAAAAGGAAAATGTTAAGAACCCTAGCATAACATAACAATGCAAGAAGTACAAGAGAAACGAATCAAGCTTAATTAATAGCTATTGAATCATGAAGAATACACATAAATACTACAGATTACGATGACTATTCCTAATCCTAATCCTAAACTTTTTATTACTATGTTATATCAATTCTTTTCTGACATGAACATGGTAGCTAGCTCAGATTTCAGAGGTATTGGTTTGAGTTTCTCTTGCAAGGTCACCATTAATGACACTAGTATTAATTAAATATCAATACAGATAAAAGTTCAATACAAAACGCTCCTAACTACAAATCTGCGTAGTCATGACATAATTTCAAAACCTTGTAGCAGTGCAAAGATGCCCATACAACGGAATAAAGTACCCAAAAACTCAAACCAAAGTATATAAAACAGTAGAATAAAGAATTCGATTTGTTAATTTCTTGATAATCTAGAACTTCCCAATATTTGGACCATCACATGCTGGAACTTGGAGCAACCATTGCCCTTACCGAAAGGTCAGTATTTCACATGCGGTTCTGCTGCTCCAGCGAAAGCAGTGTATCAGCAATCCAGAATGTGCTCCTTTGTTATCCTTGGTTGGCATGGCAGCAAGTTGTAGAAGCATAGAACTAGTTAACCACACAACCTCCTGCCAGAAACAGAGTTTCCCAAAATAGAAATTTTGGCAAACAAATAGCAACAGGCTTACACAACTCATGCTTTAAGAAGATGATCAAACATGAATTAAGTTGCACAATTGGCTGCTAATTACTTCAAGCCAAAGAAAAAAAAAAGCTATGATGGTCTCTAAAAGGAAACAGATAGATCATAAAGTCATTCAATAACAAGCAAGACTGCTGGAGAGTAATGAACTTTGGATTAGATTTTTTATATGCTTTTGTTCCACAGCCAAAAATAAAGTTTAAATATTCAATAATACACAAGTTAATGGGAATTATCAATAAAATAACAAGTTAAGAATGTAGTTTTGGGATTTTCTCTAATCTAGGCAGAGGATGAGTGAACTGCCAGGGTACCTCCTGCTGCTACTGCTAATAAGCTAGGTAGAAGAGGTAATATACGCAGAGAACTTCTGTCTGGCAATCCGTAGTTTAGCTCTTTGCAGCATTCATTCGAGTCTCATTCATAACTAGAATACTCCACTGAAATATAGTCAAATATGTGATAAGGAACCATCTGTCTGTAAAAAACCATTAGAACCCAGCCATTTCAAAGAGTCAAGTGAACATCAAGTTGATCAAAATTTTCTGAATCTACAAATCCATGATTGATTTTGTAATGCAATGATTTAATTGAAATTCTAAAAGACAAGAAAGAAATCGACAGGCAGCAAACATATTAAATCAAAGCCATCCAGACAGTTTTCAAACAACCAGGAAAATCATCTATTCATCTTGTGATTATGAATTCCTTATCAACTAAGTCACAGCCACCTTCAAATAGACTAAACACACATAGAACACATCTCCAGAACCCAAAATGAAAAGCAAATCACGCAGTGCCCTAAATCCAACAGAAAACAAAACGCAACTAGAAATCATCTCAATAAGGAACAGACAAGCAGCAGAAAAATTACTTCCAAGAGGGATGGAAGAAATTATACTTCCTTGAAAACAGGCATAATATCAAAAACCATTTAGTCTATGAGACAGAGAGATGATCACGGTTCAACTCTCAATTTCAATACAAATATCAAATTAGGTGGAAACTGAGATCTTCAAGTCCCAAAATTCTCTTAGTGTTTGATTTGAAAAATCAAAGTTGAGAGTTTTTAGAATTTAATTTACCTGGCAATACAGAAGACTTGTATCTTTTCCACGAAAATCTGAAACGCCAAATTTCAAGGGACTTAAGAAAATCCACCAACATTTCAGGCAAACAAATGAAACCTAAGAATTAAACCCTCTAAGAATCTGCAAGGAAAAAAAACTAAATCATCAAACCCTAAATCACTAGAAATGGTGACGAATGCCGCTTGTTTGACGAGTGGAGTCAGGCTATGACGAGCCACCCGATTGTTTTAACCTTGACATTTCTTGCTTGAGATGAGCAAGTCTCGTTTCCAATTCCTGGATCTTCCTCAAAAGCTCCTCC
The DNA here is from genome assembly GCA_031772115.1 of Heritiera littoralis. NCBI lineage: Eukaryota > Viridiplantae > Streptophyta > Magnoliopsida > Malvales > Malvaceae > Heritiera > Heritiera littoralis. The sequence continues at coordinate 622,733 of JAPDPK010000056.1, forward strand.
GCTGGAGGCGTTCCCATTTTCAGTTCCTTTTCCCTCCATGGCCTCTTTCCATCTCTCTTTCTCTCCATTACCAAATCCTAAATCACGAGAAGAAGTGCAGCTTGAAGATGACGAAGAGGAAGAGGGAGGTAAATGAAAATTTTGGGGATTGTTGGGCGAAAAAAACGAAAAGTCGCCAAAGATCTATAATTTTACTGGAAAAGAAAGAGGTAGGGGAAGAATCGTTAAAATTTGTTTTATTTTATAAATTTAATATTGGGAGATAACGGCGTTTATAAGAAAAAACGCCGCTATCCCTTAAGGTTAGTAGCTTTTCTTCCTTCAAACGCCATTATAGTATTGGTATTTTAAAAAATATATATATTCAATTTTGACAAAAAGCGGCGTTTCTACTTGGAAGTGCCGCTCTTTTCTTAAACTTGTGGCGTTTCTTCTTAAAACGCCGTTATGTTAATTATATATATTTTATTTTTTGTTTTATATTTAATTTAATTATTCAACATAGCGGCATTTCTATCAAAAAATGCCGTTATGTTTAAAATTTAGTAGTACCTATAAGATAAATGCCGTTATTGTATTGAAAAACGATAATTAGCGGCGTTTTAAATTGAAACGCCGCTAAATAAATGCCGTTAAAAGTCTATTTTACTGTAGTGAATGTTGGCTTTATAGGCTAAACCAAGAGGGGGGTGAATCGATTCTTAGCTAACCTTATGTTCGTTTTTCGATTCTTCTAAATTCTCTAGCTTATATTGAAGTTTTCTAAGTTCTCTAGACTATGCAAGCATGCAATCCAAATTCAATACAATAAGCACAAATATAATTGCAAGTAAATAAAGAGATGAGGGAAAGAGAAATGTACGCAAGCGATTTATAGAGGTTCGGCAAACTTGCCTACGTCCTCTACCTTGAGACGCTCCCAAGGATTTTCCCCAAATCCACTAACTTGAATTTGTATTACAATCCCTCTTTTTCAAGGCTCAAGAGAAATCTCTCTCTTTTTCTAAGCTCAAGAGAAACATCCATCTTTTTCTAAGGCTAAAGAGAAACCTCCCTCTTTTTCTAAGGCTTAAGAGAAACCTCCCCTTTACAAGGTGTGAATGTGTTTACAAAGGATGTAATCAAAGAAAGGCCTCTAGGTAGGCAAGTGATTACAAAGATTAAGCTCTAGAAAAGATAATCTAAAGGATTTGTGCTATAAAGTACAAAGATGTTGAGAGTAATAGAAGATATTGAATTCTAGCTCTTGAACTCTTTGAGATGCTTGGAGAAGATGAAGAAATTGAAGAATGATATGTCTTGGGTGCTCTATCTTCTTTCTTGAGCTTCCAAGCCTCTATTTATAGTCCCTTGGATGGTTTCTAAACGTTGGTAAGAGCCAAAACTGAATGTAGTCGTTGTATCTCACAGAAACTAACCGTTGGAGGCTTTTCACTTGTAAAGGGATCGATCCTTTCCCTTAGGGGATCGATCCCATGCTTCCTTTTTGCTTCCTGGGAGCATTCTGCCATTCTGGGATGGATCCCTCATCCTAAGGGATCGATCCCTCATGTTTTTCTTGCACTTTTCTGGGCCATTTTGGGTTAGAAATGATGTAGACTTTGATTTAATTTATCCCAAAACATTCTAGAATTTTGTGAGAGTTTTTCTTGACTTTTTCAATTGAAAACATAATCCAAAAGACTCATTAAGTAATTTTCTAAGGTTGTGTTCAAATATATTCTTGAAAACATTACTTAATGAAAATATTCAAAACCATTTTATAAAGTATTAAGACCAATAAGAATATATCATTAAATCATGATCTTAGACTTAAAATGGTTTGAGAAAATCATGTGTGATAAAGCAAATTTACAATATGAATCAAAACATAAAAGATCACTTAAGTTTTTGTCATTTCAAAATACATATGTCAATTTAAAGCTAACAATCTCCCCCTTTTTGATATGACAAAACTTAAGGTAAATTTGCTTTGAAAATTCTTTGATAAAATACTCTCCCTCAAATAAAACATGATTTTGTGAAGCTCCCGCTTAATATAAGCATGGTTTCAAAATACATTTTCAAACCCCATTATTTCTCCCCCTTTTGTCATAGCAAAAAGAAGGGAAAAACAAATTAAAGCTCCCCCTAAAATTATGGCTATGTGAGAACAGATAAATATGCCCCATCCACCAAGAAATATGTTAGTACATAGAACTCATAGCACAAATAAATAAGTCAATGTCCATAAAGAATGTGAAATGTGTGTGCATGCAAAGGACATAGCTTATGTTCCTAGATCAATTGTTTATAAATAATTTTCCAAGAAATTCCAAATTGGTAAGGGATTAAGCAAGTTGTTTATAAATTTTCTACTAAGTTTTATAACTTGCTCATTTTAATTTTATCAAGCACCTAGATATATCGATTGTTCTCTAAGACCCAACTAAGGTGCATGGCAATACATCATGATTATGAGCTGAAATTAGATGACATATCATATACATGAGCTCATAAATCATTTTCAAGAAAGAATGTGCATAGAATTAAATCATATATCAATTAACCACAAATTCTAGCATACAAGTGTCTCATGCAAAAGTGTCCTAAATGAATTCTTCTCTATTTGTCATTTCAATCTAAAGAAAGTGAGAAGAATTGTCAATTTAAAGCTCATACCAATTATTACCAATGGTTGACTTAGCCATTTTGCATGATGTTAATTGTTATGTGTGATGTGTTCATTCAAGAGAATAATTAAGTTAAACATGCAAGAGCACAGTCACACACACCATCAATAATGCATATGGATTAATTAGACATTAGCATACTATCATAAAATGTTAATCCATATCCATAAACACAACTCTAATTATATGGAAGATTTAAAGGTTCATGTCATTCAATTGCACACTTTTTCTTCCATAAGACTAAAGAATCATATGCTTAATTTTTCATTCAAGATCTTAACCAATTATAAGCAAGGAAGAGTTCAAGATTTTCATCTTAATCATTTTAATAGCCATATCCCTAGTTGTCTTTATCATTTAAGGTTCTAGAGAGTATATGCTATTTTAACTAAAATGGATTTGCCTAAATAAATCAATATCATGCTTAAATGTGTTTTATCATTAAGATTTTCAATCTATGAGTGAAGTCAAGTATAATTTCATAAAAAACAAATATTTTCATCTCATAGACAAGATCATTGATTCATCTTAAGCAAATATACAAGTTCAACATCAAAACAATCAAGATTTAATGCATGGATATCAATCAAAGTGTATTTGTTTTGCATTTATTCTTGAATATTGATGTTATCATTAAATCCTAAGTTCTTTAAAAATTTTGGCCATAAGAAAAATTTAAGTTCATTGATAATAAATTTTCATGCATTTGAACATTTAAGATCCATTTATCAACACAAATTGTAGGCCAAGGATAATTATGACTTTAGGTAAAGCTTTTTGTATGTCAAGTATTTCATTTACCTAGGTCATATTTGAATTCTATCATTAAGGTCAAGTTATGATCATTTCATCATTCAAGCATATGACCTTTAATTATTTATATTCCACCAAAAATATATCATGATGCCTAATGGGAATATGTGAGTCAAGCTACAAAATATAATCCTCTAAGCATGCTTGACTACGATGAACAAAAGTATGAAAAATGTCTACTATGCACAAGTTCATCAAATTCTCAAAAATATATATACACAAATCATTGAAATAATTCTTGAAATAATGTTTAAGCATTTATTGAAAGTAATTCAAGATTATTTCAAGATTTATGCATTTCATAATAGTCTTCAATAAGAAAAAATGATTTTGCACTTGTAAGTTCAATGAGAATGATATTAATTGTTGAAAATATTACAAATTGTTGAAGTTGAGGCATGAATCCAATGAAAAATGATTTTTTATATTGAAAAGATCATCAAAACGAGGTTAAAACAATGAATTTTAAGTTGAGAAGAAATAAGGTAACAAGAAAATTAAGAAAACTTCTCAGTTTTTGGTTAAAACCCCGAAATAGGCATATTTTGCCTAGAGGGATCGATCCCAAGAGAAAAGGGATCGATCCTTTAATTCCAGAATATAGATTTTCTGCATTTTATCCAAGGGGATCGATCCCTCATCCCATTTCTGCAGAATTTTGACAGAAAATTTAACTTTTGAGGTGTCAAAATTTCGTTTTTGAGCATTTTAAGTCCAAGTAAAAGTTTAAACATTTGTGTAACATGATTTTGGACTTTTATAAATGAAAAATATGAATGAAAAATCATTTAACAATAGATTTTGTAATTTTGAAAGAATTTGCACCATAAAATGCTTTTTTGGTCTCAAAGGAGGTAATTTTAAGAGTTATGCATATTTTTTCAAAACTAAGGCATTGAAAAATACAAATATGTCAAAACAAACATGTTCACATAGATTTTAAGTACATATATCATCAAATCACGACACTTGTGAACATTATGCCATAATTTTCATATTCATATTTCTTATTGATGCTCATGACATGGCATTTTGCATGAATGACATATTTGACATTTTTGGAGCAAATAAACACATCCATACTTGCTCAAATCACACAATATCATTTCAAAATCTTTAAGCATGCTTTTCATTCAATCATTAAGAATTGTCCACAAAATAATCAAAAATCATTATCATACCTTTTGTTCTATCATTCAACTTACAATGCATCAAAGATCATTAATAAAATGCCTCGTTAAATCATACAAATAATTTTAGCAAATATGAGTTTTTTGAGAAGCTGGAATTTAAGCTTACAAACTCCTTGCTTGAGAATGCTTTGCCTTGAATTTTTGAATCCACCTTGAGCCATTCTTTGAAGAATTGTTGTGACCTTGCCAAGGATGGATTCCCAAGCTCTTCCTCTTTTTCATTGGCACAAGTAAACCCCATGAGGATGTGTGAGCATTCAAACTCCATTGTTCCATTGTAATTCATGCTCTAACACTCCTACACCAAGCAATTTCAAACATACTTTGGTACCCAAATTTTCTTGGGTCCATGAGAGTTAGTGCAAACAATTTTAATCCTTTAGGGATCCATTTCAAACTCAAATCATCATTATTTATAGCATGCTTTGGAATCCACATCTTCCTAACCACTTTTCCTCTAAAAGTAGTTTTTCTATATGTGCATGCTTGAGAGGTTTGGCCTATCCTATTGCATAGTGAGCAAATGAGGGATGTATCATGCATAGAATTTTTGCTCACTAGGAATTCTTAAGATGAGTTTCTTTTTGTTTGCATTATAGCCTAACTCATCTTTGTCAAAAAAAGCTCTTTAGGTCTCTAACATATGATCTAGATTTTGTTAACCCATGTAGAATCTAAAAAATGAATTATGCAAATTTAAGTTCTTTTTATTTACTTCATCAATTTCTAGATTTTCTTCTTCTTATTTCTTTTCTAATTCTAGCTTAGCATTTAATAACATTTCATTTCTATTTTTAATTTAGCAATGATTTTCTTAGATTTAGAATTCATGCATTGAAATTCATTTGCTAGTTCATTAAAGGCATTTTGTAGTTCATCAAAAGTATAATCATTATCTTCACTAGAACTAGAGCTAGCCTCATCATCACTAACAGCCATAAAGCATGAATAGACTACCTCATCATCTATGTTATCCTCATCGGAGCTATCACTATTGCTTCATGCAGCCACAAATGCTTTCTTCTTTGGCTTCCTATTCTTTTCTTTCCTAAGTAAGAGACAATCTAATCTAGTGTGCCCCGGTTCATTACACTCATAGCACACTAATAGGTCCTTTTCTCTTTTACTTGACTCTCCTCTTTGATGTCTTCTATTATTTTCTCTCTCTTTCATTCTCATGAACATATTAAATCTTTTGGCAAACATTGTCATTTCCTTTTCTTCCTCATTTCCACTCTCATCACTATCATCTCTAATGTTCTCATGAATGGAAGACTTAAGTGCTACCTCTACTTTCTTTGAAGGCTCTTCATTTCTTTTTAATTTCATTTCATATGTAAGTAGGGAGCCCATAAGCTCATCTAGAGACAAGATATTAGGATCCTTAGACTCTTCTATTGCGGTTACCTTTGCCTCCCAAGATTTTGGCAAGCTATTCAAAATTTTCTTAACCATTTCTACATTGGAATAGGTCTTACCTAAAGCCTTAAGTCTATTAATTATGTCATTAAACCTAGTGAACATCTCACTCATAGACTCATTTTCTTTCATCCTAAAAAGCTCAGAGTCATGTGTGAGCATTCCTACTTTGGTTTCTCTAACTTGATTTGTCCCTTCATGTGTAATGACTAATTTGTCCCTTCATGTGTAATGACTAATTTGTCCCATATTTGCTTGGCATTCTCACATAGAGAGACTCTATTATATTCATTGGGAGCTAAGGCACAAAAGAGAGTGTGTATAGCACTGGCATTCAATTGTGCCAATCTCATATCATTTGTGTCCCACTCATCTTCACTCTTAGGGACATCATTTCCATCTACTTTCTTAATTGAAATTTTTGGAACATTAACTATTACTCTCTATACTTCATAATCATTTGATTGTACAAGCAATATCATTCTTGTTTTCCAATATGAGTAATTTTCTCCATTAAAGAGTGGAGGTCTAATCAATGAGTGTCCTTCTTCTCCCATGGGTGTACCTATGTTCAAATGAGTCATCTATGATCGTTTTGCTTGATGGATGTTAATCCAAATCAATCTCGAACCCAAGCTCTGATACCAATTGTTAGTTTTATAGGGGAATCGGTTCTTAGCTAACCTTATGTTCGTTTTTCGATTCTTTTAAATTCTCTAGCCTATATTGAAGTTTTCTAAGTTCTCTAGACTATGCAAGCATACAATTCAAATTCAATACAATAAGCACAAATATAATTACAAGTAAATAAAGAGATGAGGGAAAGAGAAATGTACGCAAGCGATTTATAGAGGTTCGGCAACCTTGCCTACATCCTTTACCTTGAGACGCTCCCAAGGATTTTTCCCAAATCCACTAACTTGAATTTGTTTTACAATCTCTCTTTTTCAAGGCTGAAGAGAAACCTCTCTCTTTTTCTAGGCTCAAGAGAAACGTCCTTCTTTTTCTAAGGCTAAAGAGAAACCTCCTTCTTTTTCTAAGGCTTAAGAGAAATCTCCCTTTTACAAGGTGTGAATGTGTTTACAAAGGATGTAATCAAAGAAAGGCCTCTAAGTAGGCAAGTGATTACAAAGATTAAGCTCTAGAAAAGATAATCTAAAGAATTTGTGCTATAAAGTACAAAGATGTTGAGAGTAATAGAAGATATTGAATTCTAGCTCTTGAACTCTTTGAGATGCTCGGAGAAGATGAAGAAATTGAAGAATGATATGTCTTGGGTGCTCTATCTTCTTTCTTGAGCTTCCAAGCCTCTATTTATACTCCCTTGGATGGTTTCTAAACGTTGGTAGGAGCCAAAACTGAATGTAGTCGTTGTATCTCACAGAAACTAGCCGTTGGAGGCTTTTCACGTGTAAAGGGATCGATCCTTTCCCTTAGGGGATTGATCCTATGCTTCCTTTTTGCTTCCTGGGAGCATTCTGCCATTCCGGGATGGATCCCTCATCCTAGGGGATCGATTCCTCATGTTTTTCCTGCACTTTTCTGGGTCATTTTGGGTTAGAAATGATGTAGACTTTGATTTTAATTTATTCCAAAACATTCTAGAATTTTGTGAGAGTTTTTCTTGATTTTCTCAATTGAAAACATAGTCCAAAAGACTCATTAAGTAATTTTCTAAGGTTGTGTTCAAATATATTATTGAAAACATTACTTAATGAAAATATTCAAAAACCATTTATAAAGTATTAAGACAGTAAGAATATATCATTAAATCATGATCTTAGACTTAAAATGGGTTGAGAAAATCATGTGTGATAAAGCAGATTTACAATATGAATTAAAACATAAAAGATCCTTAAGTTTTTGTCATTTCAAATACATATGTCAATTTAAAAGCTAACAATCAAGACCAAAAAAATCTTTATAACAATAAAAAAAGAATCTTTATATTTACCTCACCTTAACTAAGATCTCATAAAGTTACAATACAATAAATAGAAAAAATGTGTTTCCCAATAATTTTTAAAATTTTTCCTCCATATCATATAAAAAGAAGATAAAGTTTCATGATTACGAAATTTTAAAAAATTTATCAAATATTGTATAAATAATATGAACAAAATAAAGTGTAGTTGGATAAAGTTGAGTTAAAAATCTCTCGGTTGTGTCTTTAAAAATAGATAATAAATCAACACAACATTAAATAAAAATCCAATCTTGAGTATAAAGTGCTAAATACGGCTACTTGTATAATTGTTTTTAAAAAGAATTAATAAGTTCTTTATAAGGTAAAACAAAAGAAAGCAAAAGATGGAGTGAGTTTCAATTGTTTACACGAGAAGTGGAAACATTTTAACATGTATATTATTTGCTAGACAAAGCTGCTTCCCATTCACGTTTATTATTTGGGGTGCGGATCCATTGGACCTATGCCACTAGTACTACCACTGCCAATAACATTAAAACCACTTTCAATACACAAATTTATAATACGACATGCACATCTAGCATGAAAAAATATACATTGCATAACTAGGTTTAAACTTTTAATTAATATAGGAATAGCTGTAGTATTACTTGAAGCATTATCTAAATTAATAGCAAAAACTTTATTATTTCAAGTCCATACAATTTACAAACTTTAGTAATATATTTATGAATAATATATGCATTATGTGCTTCTTCTATTACATTCGTTTTTGCATGCACTAATCTTCATCTACCTAATGACAAATTATAACAATATAACTTATATCGTTAACACTAGTGCATGTATCATTAGTTAAACTAACCCTAGATGAGATATTTCTAAGTTTATCAATTAAAGCTTACCTATATTCTTTAAACATATCCATGCAATTTTTTTAATGCATGTCTAGAAACATATTTATATGCAGGTTGTAAATATTTACATATAAATTCTAAATATCCTAGTTTTTCATAAATTTTGAATGGCTGTTCAGTCCTAACTATAAATCTAACTAAACCATGTCTTGCTTAAACATTGTCAAAAGTAAATTTTTTTTACCATTACGTATATTAATTTAAGATTGTATGCCTTCATTAATTTCATCTTTTTCATCTGGATTAATTTTATGTGCACCAATTAAATATCTTTTATACGTACTTGTACTACCATCACTTCCACTGAAGTTATAAACGTAAACCTTTTTACATATTTTACAAATAGCAGAATATTCATACACCGAACCATCTTTGACCACAATGTCGAAATGCTCCCACACTTGACTCTTTTTAGTGCGGGTAATCTTCGTTTTCGTCGGTCTTGATGATGTTGTGGTAGTGGTGGCAACTGATGATTGTGTTTGACCATGGCATCTACGACAACAAGTATGTATCGATGGTGTCGAAGGAAACTCCTCTTCCAAATAAATATCGACTTTGAATTCATTGAATGATTTGTTACCCAAACTAGGGATTTCAGTAGAACTAAAAAGACGAGAAACAAAACATGAATGACAAAACAAATCTGACATTTTTATATTTTTTTGAAAATAAATATATTTTAAACTTTGTAAGAAATAGATGTAGGAATATATATTGGAAGTTGGAAGTTGAAACTAAAAATTTGTAACATTCTAAAACACAAAGGAAAATGATTTTTAGAGAGAAAAATGATAATATTATAAAATTTAGAATAAGAGAGTTTGAGTGAAATTGAGAAAGTTTGAGTGAGTATTGAGAGAGTAATGAGTGTTGAGATTTGAAGAGAAAATGTAAAGAAAAAAATGAAAGAAATTAATAGGTATTTATAGAAAAAAAAATATTGAATTTAAAAAAATTTTAAAAATTAAAAATGGTGGGAGGGATCCCTCCCTCCCTTTGAAATTGAGGCAACGACTCCTCATTGCAGCAGCCTGTGCAGTGGTAGCCCTTTTTTAAAAAAAAAAATTGAACTGGACTGGACTCTTACTAGGCCCATTTTTTTTAGTGAACCGGTTTCAGCTCGTATACATCGAGCTAGGTCGGTTCTGGTTAATGGGTTGGGTTGACCCTGTCAGGTTCTGAGCTGGACTGGGTCAACCAGCACGATATGCAACTCTAGATCCAATATCAGGTTTGAGATCGATTTAATTCGAAAACTTAAGACTTGAAACTCAGTTCGAACTTGATCGAGCTTATATTTTGAAGTTTGAGCCTGACTCAACAAAATACTCAAATCGCTCGATTTCAACTTAATAGGCTCAAAATCGACTTGATAAGCTTGATTTATCATTTTCCAACCATAAATTATGAGAGTAAAATAGCAAATTAATAATAAAACATAAAATATATATTTTAAAAAAATTCAATTAAGCTCACGAGCTGTTCGAGCTGAGTATTAAAATATTCAAAATCAACTTGACTCGTTACTCGAATAACTCGAGTTTTGCTCGAAAATAAACGAATTAAACTTAAATAATTTTCAAATTGAGTTCGAGTAACTCATAAGTAACTTAACTCGTTTAAATCCCTTCCGCCTATATGCATGTGTCTAGTTTAGGTCTTTACTTTGTTTTGGCCCATAGACCAATCTCACAAACTCTTGAAGCACATTCATCAGATAAACCTGGTACTGATTTTGTTTCAAGCCTTTTGGATGAAGAGAATTATGCAACGTAGAAGAGGGCAATGCTGAATTCTCTCAATGCTAATAAAGAAAGATGTGCTTTGTGGATGGGACAGTAACCAAACCTGATATTGATTCCCCTGACTTCAGCACTCGATGAAGTGTAACTCAATGGTGATTTCATGGCTTTTCAATGCTCTCTACTGTGATGACCTTCATGACAGCGAAGATCAGGTGCTTCATCCCAAAGATTAGCCAAGAGCATCAAATTCAAAACTACAGTAAACAAGTAATCATTAACAGTGCTTGTAAATGCAGCTTCTTATGCTGAGGGTCCACGTTAGAAGTGGTTGTGGTGGGGAAACAGGGTATCGTTCGAAGAATTCCATTCCAATGATTCTGATTTCTGAGGCACCCAACAGAATGAGCCTTCAGAATTCTGATTCTTGGAATCCTTGTCGAGCATTCTTCCAACTGAGTTGCATCAGCTGCCCAGGCCCTACCTACTTGCCATTTGTTGTGGGTTGGGCTTTAAGCCTGTCTGATTTGCTAATGCAAGAAACCAAATCATCACCTAGCCCAACCCAATAACCAACAAAATAAAAATAAGGCTTAATAGCCAAATAAACCCTCAATCTTTAGTCCAAAATAGAATTCAGCCCTCAACGTTTTATCCCATGGAATTTAGTCCATAAACTTTTATTTCAGTGGAATAAACCCTCAACCTTTTACAATTATGCAATTAAGTCAAAATCTGTTAAATGACACTAACTGTCGTTAGTTTTGCATACGTGGCAGCTGACGTGGATAGCTTAGTTAGCTACCACGTGGCATGCCACGTATGCAAAACTAACGGCAGTTAGTTCATTTAACAGATTTGGTCTATTTCCACTGAAATAAAAGTTTATGGACTGAATTTCATGCGATGAAACGTTGAGGGCTGAATTCCATTTTGAGCTAAAGGTTGAGGGCTTATTTGGCTATTAAGCCTAAAAATAACTCACTGTTGAGAATAAGATTTTTTTTAATATATATTAACTATTGAAATTTTACTATTATTAAATAAATAAATAAATATTTTTGATTAATTTCAAATTTAAAATGTATGATATATATATATAGATATGAATAAAACATAAATTTCAATTACCGAATTAAAAAAAATATAAATCATATGAAAATGTGTATAATGCAATTAATATTGCATTAATACCAACATTCAGAAAAAAAAATAAATCTGAATAGTTGTCTCTTTGAGAAAAACCATTGAGCCAAATGAATTTGATGTGTTGTCGACATTTATACCATCAAGAACTTCAATTGAAAAATACGATTAACAGAGATTAGTTATTTTCCCTTAAAAAAAAAAAAGAAAGTAGAGAAAGTAAATTTTCAATGAGCAATGCAATAAAAGTCTTTTTCTTTTTCGTCCTAATCATACAATCAAAATCAGTCAATCAGAGCAAATTGACAAAGTTATATATATATATATAGATATTTCCCCCACCTTATCTCTTTCACTCCTGATTTTAGATCACAAAAATACATGTTAATAATTTGGACTTAGCCAAACAAAAATCACAAGCCCACATTTGTAATTTCGTATGTGTATATTTATAAGACAATAATCTATATTTTTATATTAAAAGAATCCCCGAAGCGATTATAAATATGACAGCCGTTCAAAAAGAATAAAAAAATTATTATTAAATTATCAAAGACTTTTTAATTATTCTGAATTGAATTTTTTAAAAATATGAAAAAAAAAAAAACTGGAATTTGAAGTATCGGAGATAATGTGAGAAAGAAAATTTTTTACAAAAAGTAATTCAACTTAAAAAAAACAGTCAAGAAGATCAACAATTTCATAATAAAAATTACAAAGTAAACAAGTCTTAAAAAAAATCATAACTACCACTAAATATAAGCAAAACCTAAAAAAAATTAACGGCTTCACAGAAAAAAAAAGGTTTAATAATTAAATATACTTTCAACTTTACACAAAATGGATATAAATCCCCAATATTTTATTATAAGCAAATCAGTTCATAATATTTATTTATTTTACTTCAAATTAGATCATAAATTTTTAAAATTTTGTAATTTAATCTGAATCTTTTAAATAACATTAACTGCTATTTGAATATCATTCATGACAATTGATAAGGATAGTTTTGTGAATTATCACGTGGTATATCACATGTATAATGCAAATTTAAGTTAGTATCATTTCACATATTTGGATTTAATTGAATGATTTTGAAATATTAAAGATTTATTTACAATAAAATAAAAGTTTATTGATTGATTCACATGTGACAAAATGTTGAGAGTTTATATTTATTTTGTGTAAAATATTTAAGGTATATTTTACTATTAAACTAAAGATTTATAACAAAAAATTTCAATAAATAAAAATAAAAATTACAAAATCACAAATATTTACCCAAAACTAAAGCTAAAAATAAAAATAAAAATCAACAAAACCCACAATTTTCATGAGTAAAAATAGAACTAATCAAAAAATATTCACCCAAAAAATGAAAAAAAAATATAAAATGATTACTCTACATCAATATGAATAATTTTACTTCAAAGTATATTATGTAGTTATATTATTAAAAATATCAATAATTGATTATATATTAACAGTGATAATTAAATGATTAATGTTTATTTCAATAAATTTAATAATAGCGAAGAAAGTGTTCGTGCATTATTGCAATAAATCCCATGGTAGGAAAGAGTCATTTTCCCTGTCCTAAGAAAAAATTTCTCAAACCATCGACGATAACATAAATTCGAAGGAGTGTGGGTCAGGTCCCATAATAATGGTACTACAAACGTTGCGAATGAATAAAAAGGATTAAAAAGGTGCTTCAAAACTCCTCCTATGGACTGCCAATTGCAAAACATCAGCTTTTGTAGTACAAGTGTTGATGGTTTCGCTTTATAGAATCATATTACAAAAACCGGATAAATGAACAGCGAAAAACCAAAGACGTTCCACACACTTCTAAGCAGTTCCGATGCCCGTGATGCCCACCTTGTATTTGTACCTTTGTCCCTGTCCTAGCTTTTCTCCCCCTTATGGGAGAACCGGCTTCAGATATTTTATGAATCGATGCTCGGACATGGAAAAGAACCCAAACCGGCTTTGGATAAGGGATGATTGAATATTAACGATCTTCGTGAAGATACAAATATTTTAAATGAATTGTTTCCTAAATCCAATACCATGTTTCAGATGATCGAAATTGAACGAATCGGAAAGGCAAACAAGACATTGAAGAACAAAGATCCAGCATAATGCAATTTCGAATAAAAATGATATAAATACATAGATAATCAAAGGACAACTTCGGAAAATGTACAAGAAATTGAAATCTGCATGTTAGACAAAGGGGAAAAAAACAGGGTTTTAACTTTTAAGCAGGGGCTCCGAGAAGAGGGGGAGCGGAAGTGACAAAAGGAAGACTGCGGAGAATGAGGAAACGAATACGCCTTGGAAAAGGAGCTTCATAAAACAAATGCTCAAGCACTCTAGCCAACAGCGCCGTGTACTCCTCCATTAACTCCGCCACAACTGCCACCAGAATCATCTCTTCAAGCTTGTATCGGGACTCAGGCTAAAACAAGAGACTTAAAAGCTTGGGATCACAAATCCAGCAAAACCCAAATCAAATAATGAAGTGAAATGGTGAAACTTCAGGGGCCAGGGGAAGAAGAAGAAAGGTCAAGCGGAGGTGATTTGGAGGGGTTGTTGAGTAATCATCCTAGAGAGTCGAAACTCTCTGTCTACAAATATAGTGGGGGAGGGGACTCTGGTTAAACAGACAGTAGGTTAGTGAATGGATGGATTAATGGGGGAAATTACAGGAGGCGGCAGGTAGCATTGTAAGGGTTTGCAGTTTCCAGTGTGCGGCTGGGTCGAGGAGTTTCCACGTGGAGATACGCCCACAATAAATTTCAGTGCATTCAGCTTCATTTAGATTTGTTCGTGGAGACCCAGCCAGCCCATCCTTATCCTCTCCATTCATTCGTTATAGTAGTATTATTAAGTATTTTTTTTTGGTTACGTAGTATTAAGTATTTTATTTATTACTGTCTGAAGCAATTTGGTTGTTCTGCCACGTCATTTATCGATTGGTTGGAACTTTATCCATTTGTGCAGCTGTGCTTTATTTATTATCATAAACGTATCAGATGAATTGGCTGTGAAAAAAAAAATAAGGAAAATGTTTAAGTTTCAATTTTATGCTATGTTTGGTGACAGAGGAAAACGGAAAAAATAAAAAAGAATAATGCTTTATAGGTTGAATGAAAATCCGATCAACCCACTCGGAAATTTGCTAATAGCTAGTCCAAGGAAAGTTTAACTTTTATTTAGATTCCAAAAAATATATAAAAACCGTAGAGGCACGCCCATCATTTTGGTGGTATGCAACTCAGCACTGTTTTGCTCACAGCCCACAGTATGTACGCGTTCACAAACAATATAGGGGAACTTAGAACTGAATTTGATTTTATTATTTTAAATTGTATTTGTATTGTTAAAACACAAAAATATTGTGTTAAAGTTTGTTTCAATATATCAAATATAATATTTTTTTATTTTTATTAAATGTATATATAATTCTTATTAAATTTTAATTCATATATATTCGATTTCACATTGTTTTCTTATTATCATATTAGAAGTGCCCACTATGTACGCAGTCTTTGCAATTTTCAAAATTAGCACTATCAAAATGGGCCAAGAGCCGTTGAGTCGGCCCGGCTTGGCCCATTTTATTCAGGATTTGAATCTCATTTTTGTAGCTCATTTAAGAAAAAGAGCTTTTTAGCTCAGTCCATTTAGGTCCGAGCTTAAATGGTTCAACCGGTTTATTTTTAAAATATTTTTAATTATATTAAATTTTTATTTTTATTTTAATTACTTATATGTTTAACATTTTAATCAAAGTAAAATATATAAAATTAATTCTATTTAGTATTACTAAATTACTTCAAACCAACCTAATGACTTGCAACCTCTCACACATGCAAGATGGAAGGGGAAGAGTACATTTGCTTTGAGTAATAGAAGTTCATTTTTGTTTTTTAAGTATACACTTTATGTTAAATTCTCTTTTGTAATGACAATTAATTTATTTTGAAATGTCCAATGATATAGGTTTTCAAAAGATTTGAAACTATTTAAGTGGAAAAACTAAAATCTCAATTAGATCTTTATTTGGAAGAGCTAAAGATTATGGGTCACATGGTTGAAGATTTAAATGTGTTGCAATGGTGGAAAAATCATAAGCCAAAATTTACAGAGCTTGCAAGTATAGCTTGTGATATCTTGAGCATTTTAATAACAACAGTGGCATCGAAGAGTTCTTTTAGTGTTGGTTCTCGTGCTTTAAATAAGTATCAAAGTTTTCTAAATCATGAGAACGTGGAAACTCTCATTTGCACCCGAAATTGGATTTTTAGTTTTGAAGGTAATGTTATTAATTAGTTGACAATTTTAATCAATTCATAAGTTTAATTCTTGTAAGTTCTTATATTGTTCTTTATTTATGTTTGTAAATGGCGAAATTGAAAAAGAATTGATTGAATGTGATTGATACTATGGAGGAGATGGATGGTCATTTATTTATTTATCATGTTTTTTATTTTTAATATTGTTGAGACATATTTTTTAGTATCTAGGTTTATTAAAACAATTTATATTATGCTTGTTAGATTGTTAATATGTAATATTCAAATGATGTTAAAGACTTGATGAATTTGATATAAATTTATTTGATGTTTGTTTAATATTTATTTCAAATTTTATTTTATTTACTAAAAAAAAGATTTTAATATAAATTTTATTTTTTTTAATTTCTTATATAGGCCGACTCATTTAAGTTCGTTAATCCTTAAGATTGGATATGGGCTTTCAAATTCAGGTTCATTTAACAAAAAAAAACCTTTTTGGTCCGATCCATTTATAGCCAGACTCGTCAAGACCAATTCAAGCCGAATCTTGCTCATTTTGACAGTTCTATTTAGAATCAAACAAATCCATCGGCTAATTCTTCTTGCAGGTTGAGCTGGTTATTGGGCCGGGTTGGCCCGACCTGGTTCGCAACCAGATTGGGCCAACCCTGCCCAATAACCGAACCGATACAGTACCGGTTCGAAATCGGTACAGTACCGATTCTTATTAATTGGAACCGGGCCCAGCCCATTAAGGACCGAGACCGTCTGGTCCCGATCCAAAATCGGACTGGTTCCAGTTGAACCGATCCAGTTCAAATTTAAAAAAACAAAAAAAAAAAAAGCAGTAGCAGCCTTCTTCCAAGGCTGTGACTTGCCCCATTTGATAGGCAACAGCCAAATCTTTCTTCTTTTTAAAATTTTTTTTAAAAAAAAATTATTTTAATTTTTTTCCTCTAAATACCTCTATTCTATCTTCTATTTTTCTTTACATTTCTTCTATATTCATAATATAACTTTATTTTATTATAACAATAATTTTATTAGATAATTTTATAGTAATTTATTTTTACATTATTGTTACATTAATTAAATAAATTATAATAAATTTATAATAAATTATTGTTAAATTAAACTATTAACATTATTTATTATAAAAATAAATTTATTAGATTAAATTATAAAAATATATTAATATATATTAAAATAAATTAATTTAAATTTTAAACAATAAAAATTTTAAAATTATCAAATAAAAAAAAACTACCGGTTCGGTCCGATTTGGAGCGAATCGGTCCTGCGAACCGAGAGGATTCGCACCTTAATATCATGCGAATAGGCCCGGCTCGGACCGGTTCGCTACCAGTTCAGACCGATTTTCATTTAGTATGGGCCAGAACCGGTGAAAACTGATCCGAAATAGATCCGGTCCGGCCCATAACCAGCTCTACTTGCAGGTCTATGAGCATAGCGTAAATCAGCACGACTTCCGAAAAGAAAACAACTCAACTGCAATTCTGACCACAGCACAAATTGAAAATTTATTTAAATAAACGAAAAGATTAGTTTTGATGATACTAAAAATATAATAATAGTGAAACGATGATAAAATGGGAATATAATTAAATACATCCAACAGTGATATATTTAAATATAATTATAGCGATGACGGTAATACACATGTAATAAAAAAATTAAAAAATAAAGAAAAGAGTACATATGAAAATAAGATACGGTAAAAATTTTCACAGTGTTGTACGTACTCATTTGCATCCAAACGGGAAAAAAATAGAGATTAAAAGCTATACTGATCAAACACAAAGCTTATCCAGATTACAACTAATGTTATCAGAACCACACATGCTAACATTCGATTGCTATACTAATAGCACAAGATTCTCATGTTATGAGATGTAAGATATATATATATATATATATATATATAGAGAGAGAGAGAGAGAGAGAGAGAGAGAGAGAGAGAGAGAGAGAGAGAGAGAGTAGTACAATCTTTGTGGTTCTTTCCGATGAAGCTTTAGAATTATCTGTTCATCAGATTATTGAAATTGTTCACTATTAGTTTCTGAATCTTTTATTGTATTAATTGACCTTTGTTGTGTTCTATCAGGTGTATCTGATATATATCTTTCATTTTCTCCAGTTATTTCTGAGTTTAATGCATTAAGTATTTGTTGAAATTGTTGCAGGAAATCTGATTGAGTGTTTGATGATATTTCATATGGTTTAAATAAAAGTTTTGAATTTTTTGTTTTTTGTTTTTCTTCACTTGGTTTATCTTTTTTAGAAGTTCTAATGTTTGAATTGTCTATTTTTGTTTCAATTTTTTCTAAATGCTGACTTATTGTATGGAGATTTAGATTTGAAAATTTATTTTGTTCAATCAAGAGTTTAATATCTTTATAAGTGATTTGGGAGTTTTCTCTTTCAGGATTTGTAATCTTGAGTGGGGATGCTTTCAATCCAGATCATTTATGTTCATATTGAATTTCTGTCAATGGTGGATGTTGAGATTCAATTTGAGATTTATTTGTTTGCCATACTTTAACTGTATTATTTGTGTTAATATACTCATCATAATATTGTTCATACCATTTGAAAAATTTTATTTGAATTTTATGTGTATTCATGAAATCATAATATTCCTCTTAGATTTCTTGTTTACTATCTTGATGATTTTTAAAGAATAGTTCACATTTGATTTTATTCTTTTCAGAATAAAATTCTTTTCTTATTTTTTCTTTATCAATAGAGAATTTTTTTTGTAAAACGTTTAATTCTGAATTATTTGTCATTGAAGAGTCAGTTAAGGAAATTGGTAAATCTTCATCACTTTCTGATTTGGTTTGGAAAGACACAGGCTGTCTTTGTCTTTGGTAGATTGGTTTAGGAACACTTGTCGATGTATTTACAGATTGAAGATTAGTGGTTACAAATTGAAAATCTTGTAAAGTTGAAGGAATAAATGATGTTGAATATCTAGGAGTTTGAAAATTTGCATTTAATCTTAAACTTTGATATGATAGATGTATTGAAATATGGAAGGGATGTCTTCAGTTTATAAAATTTGTTCTATTAAAAGAAATCCTGACATCTCCATTATCAGTTTAAGAGACAACTCTTAATTCAGTTATTTCTTGTGTTACAGGTTGGACTGCTTTTTCTAAAACTCATTCATCTGAAAAAGAAATTTCATTCCACTTAATTGGTTTGGAAATATGTATCCTGAATCTAATTATGTCTTTTTGGAAAAAAAATGTCTCCTTTTGGGCTATATATCAGCAAAATTTTTCATCTACATTTCCAAAAAAAAATTATTTCCACTTGAACTCATAATTTTCAAAAATAAAAACAACTTTTACTCAAAGTTCTCTTCCAATTGTTATACCAGTAGGCTACAGTAAAACTTCGACGAGGCTAGGGAAAGATGAAAAAACCAAAAAACTCTTCCCTTACTTACATATGAAGACACTCTCCAAGCCAGTAGCAAACAAGAGAGGCCATTGAGTAAACATATTTTACACGGTACTCTCCCCTATTCTTCAAAGCATACGCATATTTCCTATCAAGATACAGCGGGAAACGGAATACCTACCTACAGACTATTTCCATAACATCAAGAATTCAAGATCTAAGTCATCTCCGTATTCCAATGATGAGAGCGAACAAGATAGTAACAATAAAAACTGCGAGAACAAGAACTGATAGGGAGCTTGGGCGTTGATGCATGGGAGCTGCCTTTGAATGCATTGATGGGCCCGTTTTGCTGTTAGGAGGCTCACTATCCTGCTTGACCCTCTGCCTCAGTTTTGTACAAGATTCTTCAGTGATATTCCTGCTGCCATCAAACTTGAGTAACTGGCTCTCTGTCTCTGACTCATCTGAGCTGGAAGTCTGTCCTGTAGATTCTGCTTTTGTGACCTGCATTGAAAGCATTGAAAGATATTGCTCACTTTGTGAAATTACTTCGGTAAACTAGTATTATGCCTGACCTTAGCCAAAACCCAAAGAAAGATAAGATAAAATTCATTTTTTCTACCTCAGTTATAGCAGATTGAACTTCTTCTTCATCGAGACCAGCAGTTCTTATTTTGCCATTATCAACAAAGTCTACAGAAGCTTTCATCGGCCCGGTTCGCAAGCGTATTCTTCTTGGAGCAGTACCCTGATTTATGATGTTGTCTGAATTTGGCCGTTGCTGAGGTCCACGAGTCCTAATCTTGATTCCAGTTCCCATACTTCCAAAGTTTTCTGAATTTGATTGTTGTAAAGGCTCATAGGTTCTGTTCTTCATTCCAGTTTCACCACCAAGATCACCACCATAATTCATATAATTCTTCAGACTGGGCAATTGTTGCAAATTATTGATATCACCCACTGCAGACTCAGTGGATGAAGTTGCTGGGCCAACAGAATAAGAATAATTTCCAAGACCATCAATATTTCCAGTTGTAAACTGTTGGCCATAAAGTGGTGTTTGAGTATGGCTAGACTCAAGCACCACATAGTTAGACTCAAAGGAAGTCTCCGATTGCAGTGATTCCTTATTAATATGCCCACCAAACCAGCAAGGAGCTCCAACCTCTGTGTCATACTGGTAAAGAAGTTGAAAATATCAAACATAAGTTAGAATCCAACGGTAAGCTAAATGTAAGTGCCTTAAAAGTGAAAAAATAAATACAAAATAAAAATGGCAGAAACCCAAAGTAAAGCTCCAGAAAACTAAAGAGAAAACGGCTAATCATTACATACATAGGAACATAAAAGCTAGTAGCAAGTTATTTCTTTACCTGTAGTTGCGGCATCTCAGTGTCTGTATCACCATACAAGCGATTTTCTTTGAGATACGACACTTCTGGTGGTATTGTCTTTGGGATGAATGCATTACCAAACAAGGGCATCTTTGTTTCAGCAACGAAGTGCTTCTGACCGTTTGACTCTTCACAGGTGTCAGCGTGGTTATACAAGACCTCATCCAACAATGAGAAAGATACATCTTGTTCACTAGTCCCATCCTCGAAATGAAATCCATTTTGATCATGGCCAAAATCACTTGCATATGGAGAATCCATGCAGAGTGACAGATCTTCAAAAATGTGTGAGTTCCCTGGCAAGAAGACTTTGTAGTCAATTTCACCAAACTTGGGCTCATCTGAATTGGAATTGCCTCCCAGGAGCAGATATTTCTGTGTTAAAAAGCAAGACAAAAGTTACTTGTCAAGAATCATGATATAGTCAAGATAAAAAAAAAAAAGAAAAAGAGAAATGCAACAATGCCAATATATAGACAAATTGTCTAATTCTCACCTCTACCACAGTTTCTTCCGCTGCATGATCTTCTGCATCAGAAGTCATATGACTATTGCAGCTGCTGTCACCCGTTCCTTGACCATTTTGCATTAAGTTATCGGCCTTTTGAGCTTGCGTCTCATATGACACGGTATCCTGGAGAAGATCCGATGAAGCGTCATCAGGAGAAGATTTAGACATGGTAGGTGAATATCCAATTTGGTCAACTTCATCATACTTCATGCTATCATTCTTCTCTTCCGGTTTATGAAACAATCTAAATAGCACAAAAGCACCCTGCACCAAAGAAAGGTCCAAGACATAATAATTCCTGTTTTTCTTTAAAATTTTCTTCTTGTCAGTTTAATCAAACCCATAAAACTTTAAGTCAGTAATGGTAATGGTGGTATTTGCAGTGGCTTGAACCGAAAACAACTAAAAAAAAAAGAAAACCTGGCCAGGGGCAGTGCCATCAAGGTCCTTGGTCATGGGGCGATATTCATGCATGATCCAGCTGGTACGCTGGCCCTTCGGTGCACGGCCCTTGTAAAAAACCAACGTCTTCTTCATGCCGATGAGTGACTTTTTAGACTTGATGGTTCGATCCTTACCCGTGGCTTTCCAGTACCCCTTTTCCGTTGCTCTATTGGAACGGCGGCCGTTGGGGTACTTCCTGTCACGCGGGCAGAAGAAGAACCACTCCAGGTCGCCCGATTTTATCACCGACAGTCCTGAATTTAAATCAAGCATCCACAAATAAAAATTTCACTAATTTTGGAATATCAAAAATTCTCAGCATCCTCAGAGGAATTTCAAAAAGATAGATAAGTAGGCTTAACGGAAATTTCCAGTAGTAGAAAGCAGGAATAAAATTTCTTAACTATATATATTTATTTCATTTATTGGGGAATAAAGGAATTTCAGCTGACGCTTTGGCTAAGGAATCAAAGATTCAGACACAATAATTTTTTTCTTCTTTTTTTTTTTCCTCGGTAAAACTAAATCAAACACAAAAGAAAAGAGAGAATAGTACGAGGCAAATCCCAGGGCTCCCATTTGCAGACATCGATTTCAGGAATGATCTCGACCTCGGAATGACGACCGTTGATCTTCAATCTAAGGTAGTGATTGATAAGCTCTTCGTCTGTCGGCCTGAATCTAAATCCTAAAGGTAGCGTTTCCATCGTTAAAACTGCCATCTTCTCCTTTGCTGAACTCTAACCTCAATGTCTACTACCACTTGCTGCTCCTTTTTAGTTTCCAGAGAAAAAATAAAAGCAAAATCGTCAAACTCTCTGGACTGTAAGTAAAATTGTCGTCTTCTTCGTCCTCTTCCGTTAACTTAACCAAGGCTTTTTCTCTCTCCTGGATTTCTTGCTCAGCTCAAATTTGTTGTCGTACGAATGCACTCGGTCTTCTCTTTCAGTTGCCTACTTCGTCCGATCGCTTTCCACAGCCGACTGCCCAATAGAGTCCAAGACATCGTGTGACTCTCACGTGATCTTGTCCGTCGTTGCGGCTGTGTCGCTCTGCCAGTCGTAGGATCAACTCTCAATGCAAACGTATATGTGGGAAGACGAAATACCCGCCCGCAGTGTATAACAACCAACGTCAACGTGGACAGCAAATTCAGCCATTGCAACTTTTTCGTACACCGCGTAAAATGGAACACTAGATCTTATAATTACTAAAACGCCCCTTTTGCCTTTTTCCGTTCTGAGATTTGTGCTTAGCTTATCCAGCAAGCTTTCCTCCTTTCTCTGAAACACAGTAATCTCAATAATGGTACGATTTTTTGCTTTTCTTTTTTGTCCTTCTTTTTTGTTTTGTTTTGATTAAAAAGAAAAGAAAAGAAAAGAAGAAACCTTTCCTCGTGCGCCCGTCTCAGCGCATAATTTTAAGTTTTTACCGCAAATTCTTTGTTTGATTCGGTCGCGTGTTTCGAATTATTTTGTTTGCAATGTCACAAATCATGAGTTTTTTTAGTCTTGATAGCTAATTATAGATGCACCCGAACTTTTTTTATTGAAATTTTTTCTTTTTTGGAATTACTTGAGTTGGATTTTGCAAACAATTTGATCAGATCTTGCATAGCGAAGAAATTTTATGGTTTCAAAGTTCCGGAGAGAATGGGTTAACTTAAGAGAAAGGAATAATTTCTATTTCCATTCCGTTGAAGCAGAAATAAAGTTTTAATTCTTTTGGTTAACTCAAACAATTTTGCATGAGAAATATATCCAATGATGAAGAGAATTGCATATGGGCGTTGGAATATTGATAACAGTTTACCGGTTGCGATAGTTGAGAAGATTATCTCGGTTTTGGTAGGGCTTTCTGCCAATCATTAAGATAAAATTATCCGCTTTTTTTTTTTTTTACAAGAGATGGTTTTTCTGACCAAGTCAGCCTATCGAATTTCCTCCCATACTCGTACTCTTCCCGTTGCACTCAAATGCATTCGGGGCTTACCAGTTCAGCCAAAAGTCTTAACTGTTCTTATGGCTCGTTAGTATGGACAAAATTTTGAGTAATGAAAACCGGTGAAAAAGAATATTCATTATCGATGCAAGATCTAACCAAACTGAGAAACATAGACTGCTTATTAGTTTTATGAGATATTGTCCAATAAGCTCAGTGCTTAACTCTGATTCCTTCATTTGTTTACCCTTTACCTTCGAAAACTGTAATTGCAGAAAATAATCAGATATCCAGATAAATAACAAAACGCCCAGCTTTAGTAACAGAGGAAAGAGCTAATCTGATTCCTCTAGTGTGATGTGGCTTGGAAATTTTAATGGGGAGCTGCAGGCACAGGTGGCACAATGGCGGACTATGGTCAAAAAAGATGCGGCCGGCCTTCCAAGCCCACCACCTTTTTTTCCCACACGCACATGTATCCATGCCATATAAAGTTAGTCGTGTCTGTAGTAATACTAAACCATGCAATTATACTTACATTACTACATGCTGTCCTCTACGATGGCAAAAGAGAGGGAGCAAAATCACAAATCAATACTGCTACTAATCATTTTCCTTTCTCATATAAAGAAGAGAAGCCAAACATTAACCTGGCAACTACAATCAATTGGCAATTCATAGCAGCAAGCTGCTTGTTCAGTATAATCTGCCTCCACTCAAGTCAAAAGAATGAAGCTCCCATCAAAAGCGTGGAAATGGAATTTGACAAATTTTTTTTTTTGTATACTGGTTTCCCCTGGTTTTTAGATTCCCATTTCAATTTATGAAAGATCCAACGTAGGGATCCAGGATAATATCGCTTTGATCTAAAGACAACTATTAATAGTTATGCATTATGCAATACAGGAAATAAAATTACCCATAGAAAACTACTCGGTAACAAAACTTGTAATGAGGAGATACATATCCAAACCAAAAGTTCCACACCCAATTTGACTGTATAAATTCTCAAACCATTCAAGGAGAATGTCTCAAACTGTATAACTGTGAGCTACAACAAACAATGGTGCCCTCCCAGAATTGTAAGCTGATCATTATATAGGAAACCCAAGAACCTCAAATTTTACTATATACAGATTTATCTACAAGGCAGGATGATACCCAAGAGTTGCATTTGTTTCCACCCTTTGCACAGCTCTCCTCATACTCCACTCTTGGCAGAATTCCAGTGCAAGTCGAAGGGCAGTTCCAAGTCCTAGGACAACAATAACACCTGTACAATGTCTCTTCAAGTTACAAAATCATAAAGCATAAAAGCTACTTGCTAAGAATGTGATTTCCTATGGACATCTATGGGAAGAATATGAGTGAGGTGAACGTACCAATTATGATATTAACAGGAAGTGCAGAGACACCAAGTGTAATTGATATTAACACATCCAACAATAGACCACCAATAAGGATTGAGAATGCCACCCACAATGGACTAAAACAGCCCTGTCATCACAAAGAGTGATTTGATGCAAAATTAACACAAACAGGTAGAATTTTCTCAAGAATATATAAGATCCCAACAGCTGGTTGCAGTTATCCACTTACCCTTTCACGGTCACGTGGTGTAAAGCTTGGATCAACCCTCCAAACCCAGTAATTTGTCTGCACCATGAACCACATTTGAGAATCAACATAGGCATGACTATGAGATGCTACAAATAAACCACAAAAAATACATAGAAAGATGCAGCACCAGTTTCCTATATTTGTTTTGGACTGAAACTAAATACCATCAATTACTCATGCTTTTAAAATGCTAGAACACAAAATCAGAGGGGGTGTAATTGGTATTCACACACACACTCACTCTCTCTCTCTCTCTCTCTCTCTCTCTACAATTTGTACATGGCATGCATAATAGTAGCCAAGAAAAACTAATGCTCAAACACCAAACAGTTCTATCTACAACTTTGTTGTATTGTCCAGCTTTTAACTTTGGTTTGAGCAATTAAACCCTCTTATTGGCAAATCAGAGCCCCCAAGATGAAATATAACTTCTTGCATCTAGTAGGCTATGACTAAATGAAACAAGCAAACTTATCCGTGGGTTTTGTTGCTATCCCTTTCACTTAAGCACAGAATACCTACACTGGGCTCGGACTCTGGAGCTGACACGTTTACAGCTATTGCTCTGCATGAAAAAAGTAAATTGAATCATGAGATCTGTTAAAATTAAGCTAATTTATAGTAGGAAATCGAAGTTTGAATTACTGGCATATCTCGCATTTGTTGGATCCTTTTGTACGAAACCAAGTGTCGATGCAAGACCGATGTGCTTTTGAAAGACCACCTTTACATTGGCACCCAAGATCTATAAGACCTTCTTCTTTCTCCTGTTGACAAACTCTGAAGTATAATATAGATAGTAATGAGTGATAGTATGTCCACAGATTGTTTTCAAGATTAATTTCCGAAAAACAAATTGAAAGCCAGACAAGGTCATCATGCTTATGGATGGTATATTTAAAGACACGAAACAATATATAAGAAGATCTGACTGAAGGATGTTCTCAAGTCAAATCCTCACCAAAACCTTTATGTGCTACATGGTTTTGACACTTTATACTGAAACAGAACTAGGAGTAAACATATACGCACTACATTAGTAGGTAATAGTTTAGAAAGTATAAACAGGGGAATATGATTACTCTCATGACTACATGAAATGCTTGGGACAAATAACATGATAAGATTAAAAAAAAAAAACCACTATGGAACCCCAAAAAACATAGCTAATAAATACTCAAGACTATGTGATGATCCTCATTCTTATGAGTATCTATGCTATTGGCTTTTGACGATGCGGGATGTACGATTGGTAGAACAAGCAGAACAAGTATAACTTACCTGCATTGCTCATGACAACTACTGGTCCTCGAAAAATACCCTTTTTTGGGAGAAGCCACACGAGGCAATTCCTCTTTAATGGAGTCCACATCTTTTGATGATTTAACTATTGGCTGTTGAGTCACATGAGACTCACCGTTTGTTACCACAATTGTTAACAATGTAGGATTGCCCTCAGAGGCTGAATTCCCAACTGAGCCTGGTTGTCCTTTCTCCTGAGACAACACTGGGATGTTTCCTTGCTTCTCAAGGTCGGGTTCAGGCAAATTGCCGGAGTGGTCACCAGCTCTGATGCTACTCCCATTTGAAACTTCATTCTGCATCTGATTGTTATTTACAAGATTACCACAAACCTTTTGGTTCGAAAATATAACTTCCCCAGCACTCTCACTGTTGATTCCAAAAAAAAATCTCAAAACTTCCAGTCAATCAAAACCCTAGAGATTATTTAATTTCGAAAAAGCAAAATTGCAAAACGCCAAGCTTAAACCCCTCAAATTGTGCTTGAACAGAATGCAACAGACGCTTGTGTAGTTTCATTACTTTAGTTCTAAACTAAAAATCAAACAAAAATACTATAAATCCAATATAACCCATCAGAGATAACCCACAATCAAGTTGGAAAACTAAATTTCAGCCTTCGGATCAGCTCAAACCAACTGAAGTTTCGGAGTGCAATGACATAAAAAAAGTATATATAAAAGGAGAAAAAGAGGCTTAAAATTTC
Source organism: Heritiera littoralis (assembly GCA_031772115.1). Taxonomy (NCBI): domain Eukaryota; kingdom Viridiplantae; phylum Streptophyta; class Magnoliopsida; order Malvales; family Malvaceae; genus Heritiera; species Heritiera littoralis. Next base: position 650,222 of record JAPDPK010000056.1, read on the forward strand.
TAGGCAGAAAAGTAAGGAACGTCTACCTGAAGAATATTTGTTCCTTTGAATCACTCTGCAGTTTGTTGACAGTTGAGAGTTGAAGAAGCCACAGCAACAATAAGAAGGAATAAGAATAAGAAATAACAGGAGAAAGTGGGAGAGAAAAAAAAAAAAAAAGAGAAAGAACGAAAATACTGATTAGCCCAGCTCACAGCCGAAACTAGTGTCAGCCACTTTATATTTCCAAGTAGGTCCCTTACGCCATAAATCAGTTGAAAGATAATTTTATCCATCAAAAAAAATTGAAAGATAATTTCGAAAGTAAACGGAAAATAAAAGAGTATATATATAATGTATTGATAATATATATAAATTATATATTATCAGTTAATTACATAATGTTATTTTATTAACGAGTAAAATTTAAAAATATGTAAGCTGTTGAAGATCGAAGGAGAAAGAAGAAAAGAGAAAAGAAAGAGCGGAAAATTAAGAAGCAGAAGAAGCTTTTCTACTATTCCTCTTTTTTTCTGTAAAACAGCTACAGTATCATTTATATAGCAAAGCCAGATGAAAACAAAAGATTGCCGCCAAAACATTTAGGCGGTAAAAATTAAAAATAAATGCAACAGAAAATAGAACAATATAAACGTGAGCTAACTCTAATTCTTAACACTCCCCCTCAAGATGGAGCATATATGTTGATAATGCCCATCTTGCTGAGTAATGTTTGAAATTGTCCAGGATAAAGAGGTTTGGTAAGCAGATCAGCAACCTGATGTTGTGATGATACATACAACGTCTTGAGCATACCAGATTGTATCTTCTCTCGAACCAAATGGCAATCTAGTTCTATGTGCTTTGTTCGTTCATGGAAGACAGGATTGGCAGCAATGTGCAAAGCAGCCTGATTATCACAATACAAAACAGCTGGTGTGGGATGTTCAATGTGCAGCTCTTTGAAGAGATTCAGGAGCCAAATAAACTCACATGTGGCATTTGCCATCGATCTGTACTCTGCTTCAGCTGAGGACCTTGACACCGTCTGTTGTTTCTTGGACTTCCAGGACACCAACGAATCTCCAATGAAAATACAGAAACCACTAATTGAACGTCTGCTATCTGGACAAGCTGCCCAGTCCGAATCTACAAACCCCTTTAAAACTGGTTTAGATGAGGATGTGAATAACAGACCTTGTCCCACAGTGCCCTTGATATATTGTAAGATTCTATATACTGCTTGCAAACGAGGTTTCCTCGGGTTGGCAAGAAATTGACTCAAATAATTCACAGAATAGGAAATGTCAGGTCTAGTAATGGCAAGATATAAGAGTCTTCCAATCAACTTCCTGAATTGAGTAGGATTAGCAAGTAACTCTCTTTGATCACGCGTCAATTTAACACTGGGATCCATTGGGGTTTTCTGAGGTTTACATCCAAGATAGCCAATGTCTGATAGCAATTGCAAGGCATAATGCCTTTGTGAGAGAAAAATCCCCTTTGCAGATCGTGCCACTTCAAGACCAAGAAAGTATTTTAAACTTCCAAGATTTTTTAGCTTAAAGCAATTGTTTAAGTAACTTGTCAAACTGTCAACTTGCTCTGAATTATTGCTTGCTATTATTATATCATCAACGTAGACTAACAAGGCAAGAAATGAATTACCTTGAATCTTAATAAAAAGGGAGCTATCAGCCATAGATTGTTTAAATCCAATAGCAAGCAAAGCTGAAGAAAACTTGGAAAACCATTGTCGAGATGCCTGCTTCAAGCCATATATTGACTTATGAAGCTTGCACACTGCATTAGCTGGTAAGGGCTCCCCCTGTCGATGATAACCAGGTGGCAGAGACATGTATACATCCTCAACTAAATCACCATGTAAGAAGGCGTTATTCACATCTAACTGTGTCAGACTCCAACCATAAATGGACGCCAAGGCAAGAAGCACCTTAACAGTCACTAACTTGGCCACTGGGGAGAAAGTATCAAGGAAATCCACACCTTCCTGCTGTGTGTATCCTTTTGCTACTAACCGAGCTTTATACCTCTCCAAACTTCCATCAGCTTTTAGCTTTATTTTATATACCCATCGACATCCAACTGGGTGTTTTCCTGCAGGTAAAGGTAAAATAGTCCAAGTACCATTGTCCTCCAAAGCTTTCAATTCAACATTCATGGCTTACCTCCATTCAGGGAATGAAACAGCTTGGGTATAAGAACTTGGTTCAGTGTATGATGAAACAGCATGAATAAAAGCTTTATGAGAAGGAGAAACCTTTGTATATGCAAGAAAGGAAGATAAAGGATAATTACTGGAGCTGTTGGAAGAAGATGCAGTGTAACATTGATAATCAGTGAGATAAGCAGGAGGTCTTCGAGCTTTGGAAGATTGAGAGGGAACAGATTGTGGAGAAATGTGAGAGGGTGAGGATGATGACTCAGGAGCGGAAGTAGGAGTAAGAATAGGAACTGGTAGGACTCTATCAGAAAATAGATCAGAGTTGGAAATTGATTTAAAGGTGGAAGAGTTTTTGAAAGGAAAAATATGTTCATGAAAAATGACTGTAGACACCAATTTTTGTCCGAAACTAAATGGTACGGAATTGTGAATCCCGAACCACTTGACGGGCATTCTAAAATCGGAAATGGATTAAACCCATGTGTGAATAATTGATATTATTTTGTTTTCTTTTATTTATTTATTATTTATTATATTTTTTATTTTTTATTTTTTATTTTTTATTTTATTTTATTTTATTTTATTTTATTTATTTTATTTTTATTTATTTACTTTTTTATTTTTTTTATTTTTTTTATTTTTATTTTTTATTTTTTATTTTTTTTATTTTTTTTTTCTCTTCTTTTTCTTTCTTTTTTCTTTCCTTTTCTGCTTTATTTGTTTTTTTGTATATTTTGACAAATATAAAAATTAAAATTAAAAAAAAAGAAAGAAAAAGAAAAAAACAAAAACCCTAAACAGAAACCCTAATCTGACCCCAAACCCCAACCCCCACAGAACCCATACCCCAAACCCCCGTGAGACCTCAAACCCTTAACCCCCAACCGAGACCTCAAACACTTAACCCCCAACCAGAACCCCAAACCAAACCCTAATCCAAACCCCCACGAGACCTCAAACCCTTAACCCCCAACCGAGACCTCAAACCTTTAACCCCCAACCAGAACCCCAAACCCTATTTCAAACCCTTAACCCCAACCAACACTCCAAACCGTAACCTGATCCGAAACTCCTAACCCCAAACAGAGATCTCGAACCCTAACTGAAAAATCCCAAACCCTCACAGAAACCCCAAATCCCCTGAAACCCTAAATCCCTGGGCCCAAACGAAATCCTAGCCCAAGCCCCAAACAAAGACTCGAAACCAAACCCTAATGGCCTCCTGAAACAAAAAAGGAAACATCTTGTTCTCAGAATCTGCAAGGAAATCAAAGAAAAAGATTTTAAAATCAGAACATTAAAAAGATAATCACAATCGGATCTGAGATTCGATTTCAAAAACTTCCAAAAAACGCAGATTTGATTTTTTTTATAAAAGAGGAACACAACACAGATCTGGACATCAACAACAGCCACCGAAAAAGAGACCAAGAGAGGAACCAGAACTGAGAACCAGAACCAAAGAATAAAAACACAAAAAAAGGGTTCGTTTAGATCTGAGTCAGATCTAAGAGTTTTCAAGAAGATTTGGTGACTAGGGTTCTAGATCTGGTTTCGGGGAGAGGAGAGGAATATTTCTGGAAGATTTTAGGCCTAGATCTGGTGTGTACGGTGTTCAAGCTCGTCGGAATCTGGAAAAACTTTAGTTTTCCAGCGACCGTTTGCGTTTTCCGGCGGCCGTTTGAAGTTTTCGGCCACCGAAAATCGCCTGGGTTCAGAGCGTTTCAGGATTTTTTTTTTCTGGAGGCTAGAAAATATGCAAAAAATTCGGAAGGAGGGATTAAATAGCGTTGTGAAACGACACCGTTTGGTGTAACTGCGACCCGCGTGCTGACCCGTCTGGATCCGCGCTCCGACCCGCAACCGAATCGACCCGATCGCAGGTATTTTTTTTATTTTTCTATTTTATTTTATTTTACTTCATTTTTATTTTATTGTTTATATATATATTTTATATTTTGTAATTAATGTAATAATTTAGCCAAAAAAATATTTCGCAGTAAAATGATCTAAATAATTAATTAATTTCAATGACAATGAATTAACAGATTTAATTTAGTGTACAGATAGTGTAATTTGATAAGTGTTGATAAAATTTAATTAGTGCAATGTAGTCTGTGTATTTAATTTGATATAAGTAGTTTTTTTTTTAATTGACTTGATTGTGTAAATTTCAATTTAATTGACATGATGTGATATAATTGGTATGATTTTTTTTATTATTTATTATTTTCTTATTTTTATTTTTTTTTTATTTTTAAATTTCAAATAAAGTTTGAATGATATGCTTAATCTAATGCATGGTTAAAGTATTGTTAAGATTTATTTAGGTAGTTTAGAGTTGCAATACCATAGAAGAATATAATAATAAACATTTTGAATATAATAAATATAAGTTATTCCAACGATGGAACTCTAAAGGCATCACGCTTAAGTGGTACTTTAGAGATCTTGAGGTGAGAAAATTCTATCCAAAGCCTCACCAGCTTAATGGAGGGTCAAAGTAGAGTTTTCAATAACAAATAATTTATATTCATTTTAAAAATAAATTTATTATAAAATTACGATAAAAATAATTAGTTACAAAATTAGAAAAAATGTTAATGATTAATAATTAATATAATAAAAATAGTAATGGCAAATAAGGAGGGAAATAAATGAAATAACCAAAGTTAGATATTAAAATAATAAAAATGAGTATGATTACTCCGATGATGAAATATCAAGGGAATTACGCTCAAGTAATTTTCTTGACAATTTTTAGGTAAGAAGGTTCTATTCGAGGCTTCACCAGCTCAATGGAAGGTCTAAATAGGGTCTTCAATAAAAAGTAATTTATATTCATTTTTTTAAAATTAAAATATGAATGATTAGTAATTCGTTATTGAATTGGGACAAGAATAAGTTATAAAAATCAGAAATGATAATTAATAATCCACGATAATAGAAATAATAATGAGTAACAAAATAAGGAATAGAATGAATAAAAATTAGATATGAAAATTATAATGTAAATGAATATGAATTACTCCAATGATGAAACATCGAGAGAATTACGCATAAGGGATTTTCTTGAAATTTTCTAGGTAGAAAAATTTATTTTCAAGGTCTCGCCAGCTTAATGGATGGCCTAGAGATAGTTTTTCAATAATAAGTAATTTTTATTCATTTTTTAGAATTATAGAATAAGTTTTTTTTTATCTAAAAATATTAAATTAAAATTAAAATTAAAACCAAAAATAATTAAGAAGATAAACATTTTCAGTAATTCATGTTAACTATAATGATAAATGGTAATGAAATAATAAATGGGAATTATAGGAGTTATTAGGAGTGAATATTGATTGTTCCGATGATGAGATTCCAAAGAGGGTTATGCTTAAGTAATACTTTGAAATCTTTAGGTAAGAGAATTTCTTTTAAATTCTACCAGCTTAATGGAGGATTTTTAAAGGAATTTTTTTTTTAAATGATTTATATTTTTATTTTCTAAAATAAAAATAATTTATATTCACAAATAAATATGACAACAAATAATGGATAAAAACATTAGTCAAGAAACATAAATAGAAAATAATAAAATGAACAAATAAAATTAAGAATTAATAAATAATAGAATGGTAAGAATAAATTGGGTAGAAGGAGTCAAAGTTAGGAATTTCTCATAAAATATTAAAATGAATCCGACGACGGAGCCACTTCAAGCAAGTCACATAGTACTACTTGAATACTCTTGAGGTGAGAAAGATTTTTGAGTTGTCCCACCAGCTTAATGGAGGACACTTAGAAATATTTTCAATAATAATTATATCGAGATTAAACATCAACGTAAGCAAATTTAGTAGATGACCTAAAACTAAGTGGTACCATTTTAGGATGGGCGTTGTGAGGGTGCTAATCCTTCCTCACACGTAACCGTACTCCCGAACTTAGAACTTTAAACGTAGACCAAGCCTTATCCTTAGTTTGAATAGGTGACCAATCACACCTAGGTAGAATGGTTGGTGGCGACTCCATATCTTTGTGTCTAGCTATTAGGTTTTTTCTAAAAATTTAATACGTTATGACAGTTTGGCGACTCCGCTGGGGACATTAGAGAGTCAGGCCAATACTTAGTTTTAGGTTAACTTAGAATTTACTGAAGAGATCTTATTAGAAAACGAACATTAAAACATTATTCCTTCATACACACACATCACTTTGCATTAGCATACATAAGCCCTCGACCCGGGCTCGATCCTTTTTAGGAGGGAGTAAAGTACCTACGCTCTCGTGAGGTAATACCTCCGCAATGGCTAGCGAAATACTCCCACTCAAATAGAACCTTTCCGTTTGTAACCTGTGATGGGTGAGGATTGGGTGCCTTACTAGTCCTATGTGGACGATAGTGAGGAACAATTTGAGAACCTTTAGAATTCTGACTTATCCAAACCATGCATATAATGAAGCCTAGGAGACCAGCCTAGGATAAAACCAAGTCAAACCCTAATATAGATAAAACCTTACACTATAGGACATATGAAGGAATAAACCATAAAATACTCTTTTTATTTTCTTTCCTATCTTCTCATTTCATTTTTTTTCTCTTTCTTCTCATTTTTTGTTTTGTTTCTCTCATAACAATCGGTGATAAGATTGAAGTCCATTACATCCATGGAGAAAGCACCTCGAGCCAAACCTCTTTGCAAGTCATCTATTGAAGTGAAAGTTATATCTGAAGAAGCCCAACAAAAGAATGGTGATTGTTTACCATCGGGTTTCATCTCGGACCTCCCAGAGAAGACTCGCCCTGACCTCAAGCAAAATGATCTCACCGAATTAGTGGACATTTGGAGATCTTGGAATAATGCAAGAAGAGAGACATTTGAGGAAAAGTATGGAGGTATAGCACGACTCTTGACAGTATCAGTGGACCTTAATTTAATCCGAGCCATGTTGCATTTTTGGGATCCGTCGTATAGGTGTTTTGTCTTCAACGAGGTAGACATGGTTCCCACCATAGAAGAGTACTCGGTATTATTGCATTTTGACCCTAAAGAATCAGATAAGGTGTACTGGAAAAGGAAGAAGTTGAGTTATCGCAAAAAGCTAGCCGTTATGACATGTACTGATGTGCAAGAGGTTGACCGTCAAATAAAGAATAAGGGAGAATGCACTTATATACCTTGGGAGTTTTTGAAAAGTTGCATCAGTAAGCATCGAGAAGATGAGTATGGTATGAAGTTGATGGCTTTAGCAATCTATGGAATGGTGATTTTTCCAAAATCCTTGTTATATGTTGAAATTACATTGGTAGACTTTGTGGATCAAATTGAGCATGAAGTGGCGGTAGTTCCTGCTATTTTAGCCGAGACTATTAGGTCACTAAATTACTGTCGACAAACTGGAGGGGGACGCTTTACGGGATGTTTGCCTTTGTTGTACATTTGGATGAAGAGTCACTTCAAATGCGAAGAATCGAAGTTTCGATCGGTTTTATTCAAGAAGAATATTCCTATTAAGGAATTTTGTGAGAGTAAATGGCTTGGGTCGAGGACAAAAAGGGAATGGGTGTCACTTTTACATGGACTCACTTGCAAAGATGTAGTTTGGGTGGCACCTTGGATGACGAGACAACCCATGCTATATAGTTGTGGAGGACATCCATGGATGATCTTATTGGGTGTATGGGGAACGGTCACTTATGCTCCTCTCATGGTGCGAAGGCAATTAGGGTACGAACAGTTCATCCCAATGACACATGGTCTTAATCAGCATGAATATGCTTATCATGAAGAAGGGTCTATGAAGAAAATCGAAGAAGATGTCAAAGCTTGGAAGACTACCCTTAGAATAGACCTCGGGATATTTATTGATAAAGTTGCTCCGGAGTACTCAGTCTGGCATGCTAGGCGAGCCAAAAATATCAAGGTTTCTCCCGAAGATGAAGAGATCCATGAAGAGCCTATACATCGAGACCCTATGATAGATCTGGAGATTGCCAAGAGGAAATTAGAGGAAGAAAAAAGGGACTTAGAAAGAGAAATTAAGAAACTCAAATGTGAAACAGAGGAGAAGCTGGGGAGAAGGGAACAAGCATATACAAGGGTCCATCAAGAGAAGTATAAGTTGATAGATGAAATCAGATACTTGAAGGAGCAACTCTCAAGGTCTGAAAGTAAACGTTTGCGAGAAGAGAATGAACAACTCAAGACTGAGATACAAAAGAAGAGGACCAAATGTGAAGAACTTGAAGGCAAGGTCATAAGCGAACAGATGAGTTCGCAAGATGCCCTTAATCGATCCCAAGAATACTTGCAAATCTTGCAAAAGGTTGTTAATGAGTTGAATGAGCTAAAGGAGAAGTATGCTACTTTAAGGAGAGCTCGCGATTCACATCTTTTGGTTTCCATGATTGAACAAATTAATGTCATGGCACATAGAGCAAGAGACATGGAAGATAGAATAATGGATTTGAAGCTCGGAGTTAGCCCACTTACTGAGCATGGGGAGAATCTACGACTACTGTTGGACGAGATCCAAGGTCACTATAGTTTGTTGAGGAGGCTTAGGTGGACACCTTAGATTTTCTTTATGGATGTAGTGGATCTTTAATTTTGTTCAACAATTGTTATGAGACTAGTTTTATAAGCATTGGTTTTTTTTATATAAGTTTTTGTTATAAGACAATCCTTTATTATGCAATAAATTTCTTACAAAGATTTTTCTTACTTTTGCTTTTCCTTCATAAGTATTTGATAAAAATAGTTTTATCTAATTGTGATAACAAAGGTACAAAAATAGCCCTTCCAAATCATCCATACCGAACTCGTGCAAGAACTAAAGCAATGGAAAATGAGCATTTAGCACGGATTGACAGGATGGAAAGAGTGCAACAAGAAATTGTCAAAGCTCAAGAGGAAACTCGAGAGCAGATGACCAAGATGATGGAGTTGATGATGAGTATGGCTAAGGGGAAAGGAGTTGTGCAAGACCTACACAGCGGAGGAATATCCTAGTGATGACCCACCATACCCTCCAGGGTTCACCCATCAAGCCCAAATGCCTCCAAAGGTTCATGCTCAGGCAACACCCTCAATGGGAGGACAAGGCCATGCTATAGGCCAAAATCAACCTGTTATAGGGTCTAGTCCTGTCGACCCTATTTTCGTCCCAAACTTGGACGATCCTGTTGAACAAGAGAAGTTGAAGAGAGAAGCAGTTGACAATCTAGCTGTAGGGATACAACAGAAATGTGACATGTTGGAGGAAAGGTTGAAAGCCATCGAAGGAAACGACTCCTTTGGGAATGTTGATGCAGAAGAGTTGAGCCTAGTTCCCGATTTGGTGTTGCCCGCAAAGTTCAAGGTTCCGGACTTCGAGAAATATGATGGGACTAAATGCCCGACAACCCATGTTACGATGTTTTGCAGAAAGATGGCGGGATATGCTCGTAATGAAAAGTTGCTCATTCACTGTTTTCAAGATAGCCTTACAGGATCTGCTGCAAGGTGGTATGTTCAGTTGGACAGGAGTCGTATACATTCGTGGAAAGACCTTGCTAGGGCATTTCTAGCCCAATATCGTCACGTAAGTGATATGGCTCCTGATCGCCTCTCTCTTCAAAGCATGGAGAAGAGAACAAACGAGAATTTCAGAGAATACGCTCAAAGGTGGAGAGATGCAGCTGCTGAAGTTCAACCTCCATTGACAGAAAAGGAGTTAACGATGTTATTTTTAAACACTCTCAAAGCTCCTTATTATGAGAGGATGATAGGAAATGTCAGTAAGAACTTTTCTGACATGGTGCTTTCAGGAGAGGCAATAGAAAATGCTATTAAAAATGGCAAGATTGAGGGTGGGGTTGTATGTAGAGGCCAAGGAAAGGAGGGTTTCCTAAGAAAAAGGAAGGAGGATGTCCAGGCTATCTCTGCAGGAGGAGGTTTTATTCACCAACGTCCAACCAATACCAATCTAATCCTCATGCTATCAATTATGTTTCACCTACCCATAAACTAAACCCACCAACAAATACTCAGCCATTTTTCGCTCGCCAACCTGAGACAACCGACCTTTTACTCAACTACAAACCTGATGAACAACCTGGAAGGCCACGCTTCAATCAAGAAGAAAGACCCCCTATCACCCCAATCCCCATAACTTATGCGGAGTTATATCCTAAACTGGTGCAAAACGTCTTATTGCCCCCGTATACCTTGAACCCCTAAAACCCCCGTATCCCAAATGGTATGATCCAAACGCCAAAAGTGCTGCTTACCACAATGACAATGTGGGTCACTCTATAGAAAAATTGCTTGGGACTGAAGTATTAAGTGCAGGGCTTGATGAAGGCTGGGCAGTTGAGTTTTGAGGAGCCGAGAAAGCAGAACAAGTTGTGAATGGGAATCCTTTACCAGACCATGGTGGAGCAGCAGTGAACATGTTAAGCAATGAAAAGAAGGATTATATTAAAAGAGCTGTTGCAGAAATAAAGACTCCGTTAAGTCAGGTCTTTGATGTATTAGTGAAGGCAGACATGTTGCAACCAGAAACCTTGATTTTGGAGACCTATATAGATTCGCATGATCCCAATCTGGTTTGTCCATACCACAATGGTGCAGTAGGTCATTCAATTCAGTCCTGTAAAGCTTTCCGTTATAGATTGCAGGAGTTAATGGACTCATATCAAATTGAATTTTGGGAAGCAAGAGGGAATGAGATTAGTGTGATTGATGATGACCTAAAGTCAAAGCCTCTGAAAATCCACCTTGAGGAAAAATCAAGCCAAGCTAGTGGGATCATAATCAAAGCTCCTATTCCGTTTCCATACAAAGACAACAAGGCGGTACCTTGGAGATATGGTTATGATATAGTAATGAATGGAGAAAGAGAGCATATGTCCCCTAAAAGTCTCGAAACAGCGAATATCACTGGAGTTGGGGGAATGACACGAAGTGGGCGTTGCTATAGTCCTGAAATGTTAGCTAAAGCTAGAAAAGAGAAGGCAGGAATTGTGGAAGGGGATAGGGTTAACCCGATAGAGGTTCAAGAGACAAGATGTCAAGAATCTATTACGAAAGAAGATGCCGATGAGTTTTTGAGCTTGATTAAGCATAGTGAATACAATATTGTCGAGCAGTTGAACAAAACACCAGCAAAGGTTTCACTCTTATCACTTCTCCTGAATTCTGAGTCTCACAGAAATGCTTTATTAAAGGTGTTGAATCAATCATATGTACCTCCTGATATATCCATGGACAAAATGGACAATTTAGTCGGTAATTTGGTGGCTTCAAATTATATATCTTTCAGTGATGATGAGATTCCCGCGGAAGGGAGGGGAAGCACCAAGGCTCTTCACATCACAGTCAGGTGTAAGAGCCACACAATTGGCAGGGTTCTCATTGATAATGGATCGGCTCTCAATGTGATGCCTATGTGCACTTTGCTAAGGTTACCAGTGGATTCATCATATATGCGGAAAAGCAACATGATTGTCAAGGCATTTGATGGAGTCCGTCGAGAAGTGTCGGGCGATATAGAGATACCTGTGGAGATTGGTCCATGTATTTTCAATATACAATTCCAAGTCATGGATATTACGCCTTCATATACTCTTTTGCTAGGAAGGCCTTGGATACATACGACAGGAGCTGTCCCTTCCACTCTCCATCAAAAGGTGAAGTTTTTCGTGGGGAATCAACAAATCTCAGTTTCGGGAGAGGAAGACATCTTTGTCACTCAATCTCCAAGTACTCCGTACGTTGAGACAACAGAGAATGCATGGGAATGTTCATATCGAGCTTTTGAGTTTGTTAATGCAACCTACATAGGAGAAGGTTCGAAATTATATGCTCCTCACCTGTCAGCAGCTACAGAGATGGTGGTGAAGCAAACCATGGGCAAAGGTTGGTATCCAGGAGTCGGATTGGGAAGAAACCACCAAGGATTAGAAAGGCCATCACAATTTTAGAAAGCAAGGACAGGTTCGGGTTAGGATACAAACCAACTTGGAAAGATAAAGCAAAGAAGATGGAAGAAAAGAAAGAGAGGCGAATAGCACATTTGAAAGGGGACGAATTTGAAACTAAGAAACTGGTCATTCCTTACCTTTATGACACCTTTTATTTTGGTGGATATCAAACTAGTGACGAAAGGGGGAAACTGGCGATGCAGCTTGAGGGGGATTTTTCTGATTTGTCCATTCACATGTTAGATAAGAAGATATCAGAGGAGAATGTAGCGGGACGGTTTGTGCATATGACCCCTGCAGGAGCTGAGTTGAAGAATTGGACGATTTTGGAGTTCCCAGAGATTTCCTTTGAAAAGTAATAATGCAATTGTCTTTTTCTTTTTTGAATAAAGCAAGTTGGATTTTTTTTAGTGCTTCAGCCCAGAAGCACCCAAATAAATTTTTATGTATGGGCCAACTTTGTTATTTTCCATTTCAATAAATGATTAGCATTATGCATTCCTATTTTCCCAATCATTTCTTTCTTTCCTTCTCTAGCATGCCAACACTGAAAATACCTATATTTTCCCATTTCATCCATTTTCAGGTATCAAAACAATAAACAAGATGATAATAATGTCAATAATTCAGAAATTGATTTTGAAAACCCTGCTCAATTTGGTGAATCTGATGATGAAGATGTCTTTACGGACTATCCTTTACCCCGTGACTTGTTGAGATCGATGGAAGAAGATAGGAAACAAATTGAACCTCATCAGGAAGTTGTTGAAATAATTAATTTGGGAGATGAAAAAGATAAGAAAGAGGTCAAAATCGGAATATCATTAGCATCAGATGAAAGAAAGGGTCTTAAGGAGTTACTTCGTGAATATGTAGATGTGTTTGCTTGGTCTTACCAAGATATGCCTGGCCTTGATACTGATATTGTGGAGCATAGATTGCCTTTGAAACCAGAGTGCAAACCGGTACAACAAAAGTTAAGACGCATGAAGCCGGAAATGTTGTTGAAATCAAAGAGGAAGTTAAAAAGCAATTCGATGCAGGTTTTCTTGAAGTGGCCAAATACCCGGAGTGGGTAGCTAATATTGTCCCTGTGCCTAAGAAGGATGGAAAGGTGCGGATGTGCGTGGATTATCGGGATTTGAACAGAGCTAGCCCTAAAGACAATTTCCCGCTTCCTCACATTGACACCCTTGTGGACAATACAGCGAGGCATTCCATATTTTCATTTATGGATGGCTTTTCCGGCTATAATCAAATCAAGATGGCTAGAGAAGATATGGAAAAGACTACTTTCGTGACAATGTGGGGAACATTTTGCTATAGAGTCATGCCATTCGGATTGAAGAACGCTGGGGCTACATATCAAAGGGCTATGGTTAGTCTTTTCCACGACATGATGCATAAAGAGATTGAGGTGTACGTGGATGATATGATTGCAAAGTCTCGTGAAGGAGAAGACCATGTGGCTAATCTTAAGAAGCTCTTTGAAAGGTTGAGGAAATACCAGTTGAAGTTAAACCCAGCCAAGTGTACATTTGGGGCAAGATCTGGAAAATTATTGGGATTTGTAGTTAGCGAAAGGGGGATAGAAGTTGATCCGGACAAAGTGCGTGCCATTCAGAACTTGTCCCCTCCTCGCACCACCAAAGAAGTAAGAGGTTTCTTAGGGAGGCTAAACTACATATCCAGGTTTATATCTCAACTTACTTCAAAATGTGATCCAATTTTCAAGCTTCTTCGTAAACATGACTCTGGGGAATGGAATGAAGAATGTCAAAAGGCCTTCGATAAAGTCAAGGAGTACTTATCAAACTCGCCTGTGTTAGTACCTCCTATTCCTGATAGACCTTTGATTTTGTACTTGACAGTTTGCGAAGGTTCAATGGGATGTGTACTGGGGCAACGAGATGAGAGTGGCAAGAAAGAACAAGCCATCTATTACCTAAGTAAGAAATTCATTGACTACGAAGTGAAGTATTCTCAATTGGAAAAGATGTGTTGCGCTTTAGCTTGGGCAGCCCAAAGACTCAGACAGTACATGTTATATCACACGACTTGGTTGGTGGCCAAACTTGATCCTTTGAAGTACATTTTCGAGAAACCATCTTTGTCTGGTAGAATAGCAAGGTGGCAAGTCATGCTTTCTGAGTATGATATTATATATGTGACCCAAAAGGCCGTTAAAGGGAGTGTAATCGCTGATTTCTTAGCAGACCGGGTTGCCGATGACTATGTGCCTATGAAACTCGATTTTCCAGATGAGGATTTGATGGTTGTATTTCAGGTAGAAGAAGAGAAGCTAGCTAAGAAATCATGGAGAATGTTCTTTGATGGAGCATCCAATGCTTTTGGGAGAGGAGTAGGAGTGGTCCTGATATCCCCAGAAGGAGATCATCACCCGATTACTGCAAGATTGGACTTCAACTGTACCAACAACGTAGCTGAGTATGAAGCATGTGTCATGGGTTTGCAAGCCGCCATCGAAAAGAAGATTGATGTGCTCAAAGTATATGGAGATTCAGCTCTAGTCATCTACCAGTTGCGAGGTGAATGGGAAACTAGGGATTCGAAGTTGGTCCAGTACCAAAAATACATAGCCGGTTTAACTGATCAGTTCAAAAGTGTTCAGTTTGAGCATCTACCTCGAGAGGAGAATCAAATGGCAGATGCTCTAGCCACTTTAGCTGCAATGTTCAAGTTGGACAGTAATGCTGAAATTCAACCCATCAGGATGAATCTGAAGAATTCACCAGCGCATTGTGCAAGTTTAGAAGAAGAAGTCGATGGAAAGCCTTGGTACCATGACGTCTTACAGTACATTAAAAACCAACAGTACCCAAAACATGCTTCGGAGAATGACAAAAGAATCATTAGGAGAATGGCTATGGGATTCTTTTTAGACGGGGAAGTCTTATACAAAAGAAGTCGAGACCAGGTGCTTTTGAGATGTGTGAATATTGCAGAAGCTAAACAGATATTAGAGGAGGTACATGAAGGATCTTGTGGGGCACATGCTAATGGTCATATGATGGCAAGACAAATAATGAGAGCGGGTTATTATTGGTCAACCATGGAAAAAGACTGTATTAATTACGCTAGAAAATGTCACAAATGTCAGATTTATGCTGACAAGATTCATGCTCCATCGGAGGCTCTGCATGTATTAGCCCCTCCTTGGCCTTTCTCTATGTGGGGGATGGATGTGATAGGACCCATTACACCAAAAGCTTCAAATGGACATCGGTTTATTTTTGTGATGATTGATTATTTTACCAAGTGGGTAGAAGCAGCATCTTTTGCTAGTGTGACACGAACGGCAGTATGCAGATTCATAAAGAAAGATATCATATGCCGATATGGACTTCCAGAAAGAATTATTTCAGATAATGCTCGTAATTTGAATAACACAATGATGGAAGAAGTTTGTGCACGGTTCAAAATCAAGCATCACAACTCGGCGCCGTATCGACCACAAATGAATGGGGCAGTAGAGGCCGCGAACAAAAATGTCAAGAGAATAGTGGGAAAAATGACAGAAACTTATAAGGATTGGCATGAAAAGTTACCTTTTGCCTTGTACGCGTATAGAACGTCAATGCGCACATCTACTGGGGCAACCCCATTCTCATTAGTGTACGGGATGGAGGCAGTGCTACCAATTGAAGTAGAGATTCCGTCATTAAGGGTCTTAATGGAAACACGATTAGAAGAGGCAGAGTGGGTACGGGAACGCTATGAGCAATTGAATCTTATTGACGAGAAAAGGCTTGTAGCCTTATGCCATGGCCAGTTGTACCAAAGGAGAATGATGAAAGCACATGATAAGAAAGTCCGACCTAGGAAATTCCGAGAAGGGGATCTGGTTTTGAAGAAAATCCTCCCAAATCAACAAGATAGGAGGGGAAAATGGGCGCCAAATTGGGAAGGACCATATGTAGTAAAGAGATCTTTCTCTGGTGGGGCATTAATATTGGCAAATATGGACGGTGAGGACTTGCCAAACCCCATCAATTCCGATGCTGTGAAGAGGTATTATGCCTAAAAAAAAAAAGAGAAATAAAAAAGGGAGGATTTAAATCGAAAACCCGAAAAGGGCGGTTTAAATCAATGGGGGAGACACTTATGTTGAAAACCTGAAAAGGCAGCTTAAGTGTAGGGGAAAGATTAGCATCGGAAATTTTGTGATATCAAAGGAAAAGGATTAGTCCAAAGGGCCCTGCAATATTAGACAAACTGATGGAGTAGGCTTTTCGAAAGAGAAATTTGAATTAATTCGATCAGAATTGTCAGAATGTTGGTTGTTGAGATATTTGATTGTTTCGTCAATGCAATTATTCCTTGTAATATTCTTCTGTTCAGATATGCTTGATGTTTATAACAAAATAATCTCTCTTCCAAACTTATCTCGTATCTACTACCATTTACCTTCTTACCTTGATTGGGAAAATCGAAATTTGCATTATATTAGTCACATTATTAGGATGGAAATAAATAGTTGATTGGCAAACATTTAAAAAAAAAAAAAAAGATAATTGCATTGCTTTAAAAGGAGAAAGAAGAGGGACAGAAATATAGTGGAATATCAGAAGATTGGTAAACTAAGTCGAATACACCAGCTGCTTAAAAACAAAAAAGGGGAAGAATGAAGTTTGAAGGCGATGATATGAGAAAGTCGCTAACTGGTTTAAAGACAAGATTGGTGCAAAAATAAAAAAAAGAGAAGAAAAAAAAGGGTTTTGAGCCTTTGTTGTCACAATTATAATGAAATTATTTTTAGCATGCTTCCCATTCATTTCAAAAAGAAAGACATTTTTAAAGAATGAGAAAATTTAAAGTGTCAGGGCCTTCCTAGTCGAAGGAGCATTTAAGAGATGAGAAAATTTAAAGTTTCAGGGCCTTCCTAGTCGAAGGAGCATTTTACAGAGGAGAAATTTTAAAGTTTCAGGGCCTTCCTAGTCGAAGGAGCATTTAAGAGATGAGAAAATTTAAAGTTTCAGAGCCTTCCTAGTCGAAGGAGCATTCTGGAGATGAGAAGAAATGTAAAGTTTCAGGGCCTTCCTAGTCGAAGGAGCACTTTCAGATGAGAAAATTTAAAGTTTCAGGGCCTTCCTAGTCGAAGGAGCATTTAAGAGATTAGAAAATCTAAAGTTTCAGGGCCTTCCTAGTCGAAGGAGCATTTAAGAGATTAGAAAATTTAAAGTGTCAAGACCTTCCTAGTCGAAGGAGCCTCTTAGAGATGAAAAATTCTAAAAAAAAAAAAAAAAAAAAAAAAAAAAACCTCAGGGTTTTCCTAGTTAAAAGAGCATATCGAAGATGAGAAAATTTGAAGTTCTAAGAGTCCCGCTATTCAGAAGAGTATTTTCACAAAAAAAAAAAAACAAAACAAAACAAAATCGGTGTCTAAAGTCTTTGCCCTATTCCTGATGCTCAGTAATGTGCAAAGAGGGGCAACTGTAGACACCAATTTTTGTCCGAAACTAAATGGTACGGAATTGTGAATCCCGAACCACTTGACGGGCATTCTAAAATCGGAAATGGATTAAACCCATGTGTGAATAATTGATATTATTTTGTTTTCTTTTATTTATTTATTATTTATTATATTTTTTATTTTTTATTTTTTATTTTATTTTATTTTATTTTATTTTATTTATTTTATTTTTATTTATTTACTTTTTTATTTTTATTTTTATTTTTTATTTTTTATTTTTTATTTTTTATTTTTTATTTTTTTTTATTTTTTATTTTTTTTATTTTTTTTTTCTCTCTTTCTTTTTCTTTCTTTTTTCTTTCCTTTTCTGCTTTATTTGTTTTTTTGTATATTTTGACAAATATAAAAATTAAAATTAAAAAAAAAAAAGAAAAAGAAAAAAACAAAAACCCTAAACAGAAACCCTAATCTGACCCCAAACCCCAACCCCCACAGAACCCATACCCCAAACCCCCGTGAGACCTCAAACCCTTAACCCCCAACCGAGACCTCAAACACTTAACCCCCAACCAGAACCCCCAAACCAAACCCTAATCCAAACCCCCACGAGACCTCAAACCCTTAACCCCCAACCGAGACCTCAAACCTTTAACCCCCAACCAGAACCCCAAACCCTATTTCAAACCCTTAACCCCAACCAACACTCCAAACCGTAACCTGATCCGAAACTCCTAACCCCAAACAGAGATCTCGAACCCTAACTGAAAAATCCCAAACCCTCACAGAAACCCCAAATCCCCTGAAACCCTAAATCCCTGGGCCCAAACGAAATCCTAGCCCAAGCCCCAAACAAAGACTCGAAACCAAACCCTAATGGCCTCCTGAAACAAAAAAGGAAACATCTTGTTCTCAGAATCTGCAAGGAAATCAAAGAAAAAGATTTTAAAATCAGAACATTAAAAAGATAATCACAATCGGATCTGAGATTCGATTTCAAAAACTTCCAAAAAACGCAGATTTGATTTTTTTTATAAAAGAGGAACACAACACAGATCTGGACATCAACAACAGCCACCGAAAAAGAGACCAAGAGAGGAACCAGAACTGAGAACCAGAACCAAAGAATAAAAACACAAAAAAAGGGTTCGTTTAGATCTGAGTCAGATCTAAGAGTTTTCAAGAAGATTTGGTGACTAGGGTTCTAGATCTGGTTTCGGGGAGAGGAGAGGAATATTTCTGGAAGATTTTAGGCCTAGATCTGGTGTGTACGGTGTTCAAGCTCGTCGGAATCTGGAAAAACTTTAGTTTTCCGGCGACCGTTTGCGTTTTCCGGCGGCCGTTTGAAGTTTTCGGCCACCGAAAATCGCCTGGGTTCAGAGCGTTTCAGGATTTTTTTTTTTCTGGAGGCTAGAAAATATGCAAAAAATTCGGAAGGAGGGATTAAATAGCGTTGTGAAACGACACCGTTTGGTGTAACTGCGACCCGCGTGCCGACCCGTCTGGATCCGCGCTCCGACCCGCAACCGAATCGACCCGATCGCAGGTATTTTTTTTATTTTTCTATTTTATTTTATTTTACTTCATTTTTATTTTATTGTTTATATATATATTTTATATTTTGTAATTAATGTAATAATTTAGCCAAAAAAATATTTCGCAGTAAAATGATCTAAATAATTAATTAATTTCAATGACAATGAATTAACAGATTTAATTTAGTGTACAGATAGTGTAATTTGATAAGTGTTGATAAAATTTAATTAGTGCAATGTAGTCTGTGTATTTAATTTGATATAAGTAGTTTTTTTTTTAATTGACTTGATTGTGTAAATTTCAATTTAATTGACATGATGTGATATAATTGGTATGATTTTTTTTATTATTTATTATTTTCTTATTTTTATTTTTTTTTTATTTTTAAATTTCAAATAAAGTTTGAATGATATGCTTAATCTAATGCATGGTTAAAGTATTGTTAAGATTTATTTAGGTAGTTTAGAGTTGCAATACCATAGAAGAATATAATAATAAACATTTTGAATATAATAAATATAAGTTATTCCAACGATGGAACTCTAAAGGCATCACGCTTAAGTGGTACTTTAGAGATCTTGAGGTGAGAAAATTCTATCCAAAGCCTCACCAGCTTAATGGAGGGTCAAAGTAGAGTTTTCAATAACAAATAATTTATATTCATTTTAAAAATAAATTTATTATAAAATTACGATAAAAATAATTAGTTACAAAATTAGAAAAAATGTTAATGATTAATAATTAATATAATAAAAATAGTAATGGCAAATAAGGAGGGAAATAAATGAAATAACCAAAGTTAGATATTAAAATAATAAAAATGAGTATGATTACTCCGATGATGAAATATCAAGGGAATTACGCTCAAGTAATTTTCTTGACAATTTTTAGGTAAGAAGGTTCTATTCGAGGCTTCACCAGCTCAATGGAAGGTCTAAATAGGGTCTTCAATAAAAAGTAATTTATATTCATTTTTTTAAAATTAAAATATGAATGATTAGTAATTCGTTATTGAATTGGGACAAGAATAAGTTATAAAAATCAGAAATGATAATTAATAATCCACGATAATAGAAATAATAATGAGTAACAAAATAAGGAATAGAATGAATAAAAATTAGATATGAAAATTATAATGTAAATGAATATGAATTACTCCAATGATGAAACATCGAGAGAATTACGCATAAGGGATTTTCTTGAAATTTTCTAGGTAGAAAAATTTATTTTCAAGGTCTCGCCAGCTTAATGGATGGCCTAGAGATAGTTTTTCAATAATAAGTAATTTTTATTCATTTTTTAGAATTATAGAATAAGTTTTTTTTTTATCTAAAAATATTAAATTAAAATTAAAATTAAAACCAAAAATAATTAAGAAGATAAACATTTTCAGTAATTCATGTTAACTATAATGATAAATGGTAATGAAATAATAAATGGGAATTATAGGAGTTATTGGGAGTGAATATTGATTGTTCCGATGATGAGATTCCAAAGAGGGTTATGCTTAAGTAATACTTTGAAATCTTTAGGTAAGAGAATTTCTTTTAAATTCTACCAGCTTAATGGAGGATTTTTAAAGGAATTTTTTTTTTAAATGATTTATATTTTTATTTTCTAAAATAAAAATAATTTATATTCACAAATAAATATGACAACAAATAATGGATAAAAACATTAGTCAAGAAACATAAATAGAAAATAATAAAATGAACAAATAAAATTAAGAATTAATAAATAATAGAATGGTAAGAATAAATTGGGTAGAAGGAGTCAAAGTTAGGAATTTCTCATAAAATATTAAAATGAATCCGACGACGGAGCCACTTCAAGCAAGTCACATAGTACTACTTGAATACTCTTGAGGTGAGAAAGATTTTTGAGTTGTCCCACCAGCTTAATGGAGGACACTTAGAAATATTTTCAATAATAATTATATCGAGATTAAACATCAACGTAAGCAAATTTAGTAGATGACCTAAAACTAAGTGGTACCATTTTAGGATGGGCGTTGTGAGGGTGCTAATCCTTCCTCACACGTAACCGTACTCCCGAACTTAGAACTTTAAACGTAGACCAAGCCTTATCCTTAGTTTGAATAGGTGACCAATCACACCTAGGTAGAATGGTTGGTGGCGACTCCATATCTTTGTGTCTAGCTATTAGGTTTTTTCTAAAAATTTAATACGTTATGACAATGACATCTCTAGAAATATAGGTGGCGTTAGACTCTATATCTAGCAATTTGTATCCTTTAATTCCAGGAGGGTACCCCAAAAAAATGGCTGGAGCTGCTCTAGGGGAGAACTTGGATCTAGTTCTAGCTAAGGTAGATGCATAACATAAGCATCCAAACACTCTTAGGTGCATGTACAAGGGTTTTTTCTTCCACAACAATTCAAAAGGACTCTGTTGTTTTAAGAGAGGTGAAGGAAGTTGATTGATAAGGTAAATAGAGGTCAGAATACAATCACTCCAATAGGCCAAAGGAAGGTGAGATTGAAAGAGAAGAGAACGAGCTACATTGAGAATGTGTTGATGTTTACGTTCCACAATTGAATTCTGTTGTGGAGTATCAACACAAGAGTGATAGGATATGATACCTTGAGATTTAAACAGGTTATGAAAGGCTAGTTCAGGTGCATTATCTGATCGAACTGATTTAATAGTGGTTCCAAATTGATTCTTAACATATGCACAGAACTCTGGGAAGAAAACAAGTACATCAGATTTGGCTTTGAGCATATAAACCTAAGTATAACGTGTACAATCATCCACAATGGTAAGAAAGTATCGATATCCTTCAACTGAGAGAGGAGTAAAAGGACCCCAAACATCAATGTGGACTAAATGAAAAGGGTGTTGTGAAAAGGATTGTGCAGACTTAAAAGGTAATCGTTTCTGTTTGGCTAATGGACAAATATCACAATGACAATCATTATTGGTATGAGAAGAAACATTCAAATCATCTTTTAATGTTTGAACTTTTACAAAAGATGGGTGGCCTAATCGAAAGTGCCAAAGTTCTCTATTTGTAAATGAAACAGTATTACATATTGACGAAATAGACAAATTGGAAAGAGTAGTTGTTCTGAGGTTCAAGACATAAAGGTTCCCCAATCTATTACCCATCCCAATCGTCTGGCCCGTTGTACGATCTTGAATCACACAGGAAGGAGAAGAAAAAGTGACTGAACAATAATGTTTGTGAGTTAAAGCACTAACTGAAATCAAGTTAAATTTAAATTGAGGAACATACAAAACATCATTAAGAATAAGATCAGGTGAAAGTTGGACTGAACCAATGTGAGTAACAAATATAGTATGGCCATTAGGTAGTGTGACATGAGAATTATGAATAGAATGATATGATTGAAAAGAAGTTAATGAACAAGATATATGGTGTGTAGCTCCAGTGTGTATAATCCAAGAAGTGTGTGAAGAAGATGAAGCTACATCAACGAGAGGAGAGAAAAACATACCACTGAAACAAGAAATTATGGGCTCAGGTTGCTTCTGTTCTAGAATAGACTGGGAATCAGTGTTCAGTTGAGAGCCAAGGAGAGCAATAAGGTGCTTGCACTGATTAGAGCTTAAACCTGCAAGAACATGCTCTGTATCATCAGGTACCACAGAGCTAGCTTGATGAATCTGAGCTTTAGAGGCTGTGTTTCTGCCTTTGGTTTTGTATCCAGGTGGATAACCAACAAGCTTGTAACATTTATCCACAGTGTGACCAAGAGCATTACAATGAGTGCATACAGGTCGATCACGTTTGTATTTAAAGTTCTGGTTGCTATGAGATACAGCTGCAATAGATGAAGAAGAATCTGAGAGAGGTAAAGGAGATTGACTTATTAGCCTTTGCCTTTCTTCCTGGACAACCAGTGAAAATACTTTGGTGATGGAAGGAAGTGGATCCATCATAAGAAGCTGAGCTCGAATTTGAGCAAATGATTCATTTAATCCCATCAGAAATTGCATGACACATTCTCGTTGTTGAAACTCTGACCAAAGTTGCATCCCTCCACAATGACAAACTGGAATAGGTTGATAGTCTTTCAATTCATCCCACAAAATCTTGAGATGAGTGTAGTAAGAGCTAACATCCATGGAACCTTGATGAAGAGCAATGAGACTGGTTTTGATTTGAAAGATACGAGGAGCATTGCTCTGAAGAAATCTGTCTTTGAGATCTCGCCAAATTTCGTAAGCTGTAGAATAGTAGAGTAAACTATCTGCAATATCTCGAACCGTGGAATTAAGCAACCAAGAGATCACCATACTGTTGCATCTCAACCAAGCACCATGTAACAGATCATCAACCGCTGGTTGAACAACAGATCCATCAATAAAACAGACTTTATTCTTAGCTGTGAGAGTCATAAGCATAGCTCGACTCCACGTGTTATAGTTGGAACCAGTGAGAGAATGAGAAACTAAAATGAGACCAGGATGATCTTCATTGTGAAGGAAATATGGACTGCTGGAATCTTCAATCGCAGTACATCCAAGAACAATTCGATTGTTACCATTAGCACCATTAGCAGAAGAGTTTCCTCGAGCCATGGCAGGGCCAAATGGAAAAGAAAGAATCACAAACCGGAACGCTCTGATACCATGTTGAAGATCGAAGAAGAAAGAAGAAAAGAGAAAAGAAATGAGCGGAAAATTAAGAAGCAGAAGAAGCTTTTCTACTATTCCTCTTTTTTTCTGTAAAACAGCTATAGTATCATTTATATAGCAAAGCCAGATGAAAACAAAAGATTGTCGCCAAAACATTTAGGCGGTAAAAATTAAAAATAAATGCAACAGAAAATAGAACAATATAAACGTGAGCTAACTCTAATTCTTAACATAAGCCATTACATGTAAATATTAATAAAATTTTTAAATTTATTTTTAAGAATTTGTTCATTTTTAAATTTTGCTCATTAATGATATGACATTATGTGATCAACTGACGGTGTATAAAAGTTATACACTATCAATGCATCATATATAAATCTAAAATAAAAATATTAGAAATAGAAAAAAAATTCAAAACAGAATCATAATTCAACTAGAATACCAAATTTTGATTATATCTAAATACAACTTTCACAACAAAATAATAAAACGACAAGAAAATAAAAAAAATACTATAATTTACATATTATTGATCTACGCCTTCTTTTATTTTTTAATTTAAATATTATGTTCATTTGAATAATGGAACGCATTTGAAATCTCAGCTTTAACATCTTCATATTTTTTGTCAAAAACATCCTTCATCTTCTTTTTTTTTTTGAAAGATTTGATATTTAAATTTGACAACCAACTTTCATTGGTATTAATATCTCTTAAGTACATGTCAAACATAACGAATTATGTCTTTCAAAAAAAACATAACTAATTATGAATTTGATTAATCACTGATACCGTATTCGGATTTAATTGCACTGGGACTCGGGTACTTTTGTGGATGCCTAATGATGTAGCACGATAAACCATTCTCACCGCACAGAACCTTGTATTTTTACCGGACTCTTAATTCTGAAAGTTTTAGTCAGAAATAGCAACCTATGATTGCTTTTTATTTTTCAATTTTGTCTTTTTTTCTTTTACTTTTAAACATATAATTTTAAGTTAATTTTTTAACCATTTATATATTTGACTTTAATTTTTATTATTTTATGTTTTTAAACAGATTAATTATAATTTATATAATAAAATAATTAATAATTAAATATCTAAAATAATAAATATAATATTAAATAAATCACAAGCAAATAAACAAAAGTAAGCATCATTATAATTAAGTAACTGAAATAAACAATTAAATAAATAATAGATATTAATATTTTTATTTTAAAATGTGTAAATATATATTATAAATTTTATTTATTCAAATTTTAATTTTATGCCATTAATGGGTATCCTTTTTTTCATTTTACCGTTATGAAATCTAATCTAAATTCCGTCATTGGTTTCAATTTTTAAATAAATTTCACTACTCATCCCAATTGACCATAAAATAGAGTGTTACTCTATTTTATGCATACATTTTCCTATTTGGATATTTTTTCTCTTGAAATATCCATTGAGCCGTTTCCTAATATTGGGCTACATTTTTAGTTTTTGACCATTCTATAGTTATAGAAGGTTTTTGGGGTTATTTTGGACCTTTTAGTGCTTATTTGCTGCCCTTTTTTTTTTTTTTAAATTCATGTTATTTGCTGAATTTTATGAAAAGCTGAAAAATTCCGAAAAGGTCAAGGGTCGAAACAAAACGTGGCTTTTAGGTGGAAATCGGAAAATGACGGTGAAAATGCTAGCCTTCTAACGTACTATTGAGGGAAAAGAAAGGTTGGTTCACAAGGGAGAATTGAAGATAATTATCAGCCCATCACATCTGCCTACGAAATGGACATGTTATTACTATTAAATGTAGATTACAAGTTTGGTATGTTATGGTTAAGGCACTAAGGCAGGCAGGGATTCTTTGTTGTTAGTCATCCATTATTGGGAATTGGGCAGCCAATAATGATCTGTATTAAGAACCTAGGTTGACCTTCAATTGAAAATCAAACTTGAAGAAGTGGAGACTGTGTGGTCGCCTTATTAAAGAAATGGGAGTTGAAAAGAAAAAAAATGCCAAACACTAAGCAGCAGGTACACGGTCATTCTCAACGATTCTAAGGATTCTTGTAGACCTTTGGATTTTCCAAATGAATTGAAATTGTTGGTTGTTCAATAACTCTGGAGTTGGGCTTGCTTCTGGTTTGATCTTTAAGATGAGCAACCCATTTATAAGTTGGTTCGGGCTTTTCGAAGCACCAGAAGGGCCAGCAGGCCTAAGATGCGCTCCAAGTTCCGGTGGTGCTCCGAGCCGAGAGGCTCGATGCCTCGATGAAGCATTTGCTTCGTGTCATTCAAGACACATGAATCGATTCAGATTTTGATGCAGCAATCTGGTATTTGTTCAATGATTGGAACAACCAGAAGACAGCAAATGTTTCCACGAGATTTTCATGGATGATTTAATAGCCCACCAGAGAATAATGCCAATAATGCCATGACCCAAAGGAAATTTGCTAATTTGCATTAATTTAACATTCCATTTTCTGGTTGGAACCGTACAAAGAAAAAAAAAGAAAAATTCTATCTTGATTAGCAGTCAACGTAGCCATTGTGTTAGCTGAGGTATCTTTTACTATGGGTGAAATGGGCTTGTTGACATCTATTTTTTAATTAGGCAGTGAGTTTTTTACATAAATTTTTTCGACGAGCTACTTTTATCTATTAAAAAGAAAAGAGCGGTAAAAAAATATCGAAATTTGGAATTTGAAGTAGTTTCGACATTTAAACGAATGTTTATAGGAGATAAGAATAAAGAAGAAAAAGAGAGAGCTATAAGAGAATAGAGAAAGTGAGAGAAGTTTTGAGGAAAAAGTGAATGAGTTAATTTGTTACCTGAGATTCTGCTACTTATACCTACACCTATGTCACATGCTTATTGTTCTTGATGGTGTGCATAAGCATGACTCACTGCCCCTGCTCAAGTTTCATATGATCTGTACCTTTGATTGGGCTTATGAGCCTAACAGGGTTACTCTGATTTGACCTCAAAATTCAATTGATGGCTAGGATAAATAAACATTTATTATCTATCAAAGTTCAAATATTCAACTTCCATGCATAAAAATGGTGTCAACATGGCTTAACCTATCCGAGTATAAGCATTATTATCGCTGAAGTGATAAAGGATGGAATGACAGCTTTGATAATGTCTGTATCACAATGATTCTTTCCCTTCAAATCTCTTGAAATGAAAATGAAAGAGAGTAAGAATGACAAAAGTATAATCTATAGGAGTAGTTTAACCAATTGTCAAGTGATCCCCTTCCTTTAAGCAGGGAATAAAATAAAATCCTTGAATTGCCATTTAAGGCATCTTTATTCTATCAAAACATATATCTAAATGCTTTCAGTTTGAGCTCCAACACAAGATCATATTTGCCCAACACAGCCAATTTCTTCCTCCCAACCCAACTTGTTTTCCTTTCCACAAAACAATGCCTCTCGAAACAAGCAATCCTGACGAGTCCAATGGTGAAGAAGGTAAACACAAACACTTTGACAAAGATATCAGAGACATGGTATCTGCCATCACTCGCCGCATTTCTGGCATTCATAAACCCGGTTCAAGCCACCATGAAGATGATGATGAGCACGGTGTGAGAATCATAACACTTGCTGGAAACAATGCTGGAGCCACAATGCGAAGTGAGTTGGATGAGAAATCCCGTCCCCATGAAATTTCACTTGGCGAGTCTGATGCATTGAGCACCTATGTGAACAGCAATTTCCAATCTGTCAACAATTCGATTATGCTCGGAAGCAGCCATGACACCAATGATCCAGGCGTCCATTTGGATGTTTCGGATGTTTTTGAGCATGAGGGCAAGAAGCCAGCAGATAAGCCCAGAAGGAGGGGACAGAAAAAAGAGAAGGATTTCTCCAAAAGTGAACATTCCGATTAAGTTAATGAACAAGAAATTGCAGCTGTAACATGGTGCAAAAGTGCTGAAGACAAGTCTTGTTTACGTCAATATAGATGCATAAATAAATCTTTGTATTGCTTTACTATCCAAGATTATGTTTGCATGACAGCATGTAAAAGGTACAAAACTAAGGGAATCCGAGTATTCCCATAGCATTACTATGTTACTTTTATGTTTTTGATAAAGACATCATTGGTTGTTTTCTGAATGATTGTTAGCCATAGTCGAGGGTGTCAACCATATAAAATAATAATTATGTACTGAACTTTGAAGTTCATACTCATTCGTGTTGCTTAGCCCTTCAAAACGAATTTGTGTTCCAGAGATATCAGATATTGCATCACTATTTAGCCTGTTATATATAAGTCATAACATGGCTTGCAAGGTCTACGAAATCCTAATGTGCAACCTGGACTCACCATTCAGTTAAGTGGCGATGTTAATGAATTTGTTCAAGGGGAATTTTTGCTGCATTTTACAACCATATGTGTAGGCTTTGAAAGGACAAGTTACTGTCACATATACCCTAATTCAAAAGTATGATTTTGCCATGTGAAGCAGCACTACTTAATTTGGTTGTAGAAACACATCAAACTACGCAGATCACACTTTCATGTTGTGACACTTTCTTCATATAGTATAGGTTATTCTATATATGGTGCCAACATTGAATTTAACTACGAGGATGAACTGAGTTAATTGATTGTCCCTAAGAAGCAAAGTTTTAAGAGTTAAGATGCAACTAGAATTATTTAAGGAGAAGAATTCTCTCTCTCTCTCTCTCTCTCTCTCTCTCTCTCTCTCTCTCTCCCTATACATATATATATATATATATATCTTTAAATAAGAAAAAGAGTATTCTTCTTAATGCCTCCATGTATATACAATACAAATAGTGATAGAGTGATAGTGAGAAGGTTTAATTTCCACTTACAGTGTTGAATTTCTTCCTCTTTTTTTTTATAATTGTTGTTGCATGTCGTAACTCTCAATGTTAGGAGCAATGGTGCATCCTTCTAAAATGGTAAAGCAGACTTTTTCCTTAATTTCTATTATGTGGAACAATTGAGCAAGAGAAGTAGAAAGATATAGTTTCTTTAAATACTACATGGAAGTAGTTGAGGGTAGGCAGCAATATGTTACTTTGCCTCGGGATAACTTGAATCACAAGAAACTGTGATGACTGGTAACTGAGTCTCTTGCTGTCTGATCTCCTTGGCTTCTTGAGCAATTTTTGATGCACAATTCCGCATATCTTCGTTCTTGCCCCAAAGAAGAATATACAGTCCAATGATGACAACAATGGAACCCAGCAAACTGTTCATTAGAAAGTTAGAAATAAGTATTCATCAGATTGTATGTAAGTAGATCTATTAATTAGGTAGAATAATTAACCTCCCAAGATTGAGTTGTTCATGAAGGATGGGGATATCAAACACGGCTGCCATTATCTGAACAAGAGGACTGAAGGCTGCTGTGAAGACAGGACCCCTCTTCTTGACACACCACGCCATGCCCACATAGCACAAGCCTGATCCTATCATTCCCTGCACTCACAAAACAATGGCATGCTAATAAAGGAAGAAGCTCAGGAGTAGGGCATCAAGCATTTTATAGAAATACACTGATTTGAGCTTATTTGGTGCTCAGTTGTTTAGCGGCCACCATCATAATCTTAAGCAAAAGTTTCCAATAAGCTATTTAAAGCCCCCATCATAATCATATACTATATTGTCAATTCAGGAAATGGAAAAAGCTAATGCTGTTGTTAGTGTTCTCCATTTTGATTTGTGTAATCCACTTGGATTGTTAATTCAGGAAATGGAAAACATCTGTTTGCAATGTTTTCCATTATGGTAATGGAATCTACTTGGATTGTTAATTCAGGGAATGGAAAACACTAAAGCTTTGTTTGGTAGGAATGATAAAAAGGAGTGAGGATGAAATATTTACTAATCTAATGGTTTAGCTACAAAATAGGAAAATGGTTATGAAACCTAACTATTAGATTATCAAATTTTCCTTCTCACCTTTTTCTATCTTTCCTACCAAGCAAAGCCTAATTCCGTCAACAGTGTTTTCTATTTCGGTTCTATGAATTCTATTTGGATGATTTATATGGAGAGAGTTCCCAAGAGTAGGAATTTCTGCAACCTGGATATACAAAAATCATATAAAGTTACCTGGACTTGAAGTTTGAATCTATGCCCATATCTTCTTTTGTAATTAAATAGCAACAAGGAAAAAGATGTTTTTAAGGTACTTGAGGGAAACAGATCTCTAATGCTAGCCTAGCCTACAAGGCAGCATAAACCTAGGCTAACCTTCCCTACTCTTCGACCCAAAGCCCGTATAGAGGTTAAAATTAGATCAGATAATTTTAGATACAACATGGTAACATGATAGGAAAAAGCATAAATAAAAGATATGAAGATGATACAGGTTAAAAGTTAATAAAAATTGTATGTGAATATAGCAAAAACTAAAAAATAAATTTTATGTTTAACGCGTTGACATGAATTTTTTATGTTTTATATGATAAAAACATAATTTTTCATAATACGAACACGAATTTTATACACAAATTATTAAATCTAATTAAAACTCAAACTGTTTTTGCTTATTACCCTCCTAGAGTTAGTCATCCAATTACTTGACATTTATACCAAAAAAACACTCTAGATATACTTATCTTCTACTTGAAAGAAGAACAGACTTACAGCATAGAGGACAGCTATGATTTCCACTTTTCCCTTCAGAATCCACATAGAAAGGTCCCTGCTTGTACACAAGCTTATAACAGCTGATTGAATTGCACCAAAGAAAGACATGATTGCAGTGCTGGAATATTGGCAGGGGTATCTTTTGCCTACATGTGATTGAATGATAAACCATGAAGACCACAGCAAGGTTCCTACTATCAAAGCTAGGCAACCGATGGTCCACCTCTCTGCCCTTCTGGAGGAGCTCAGCTTGACTGCATTTGCCATGGTTGGAGCCATGGCCTGTGAGTGAGGGTGTTTGAATAGAGGCATTCCTTTACAAAATGTTAATAGCAGGGCTCCTCCGACACAGATCACTGAGCCTAGTATTTTGGCTCTCCCACTGTTGCTTTTGAGGTTCACAGTTTCTATCCTGCAGAATAAATTACCATGCAGGGATTATTACCAAGTTTTGCTAAAGAACATAGTACCATAATGCAAGAACTAATTTGCATCCATACCGAAAGGGTAACGCCATTAAAAACGTGAGCACCGGCACCATGTTGACAAAGGCGCAGGCAAATGTAGCAGATGTATATTGAATCCCAAGGAGAAAACAGTACTGCGTTAGTGAAGCCCTACAAGGAATTGTAATTTAGCTGTGGCTGTTATATTATTAGCAACAAGGCTAGAAGGAAATCCATGAATCTAGTTCAGTGTAACTAACCCCACGATTGCACTGCAGAAGAGGTAACATAAAATGCGTAGTGTGAGCTGTGGTCTGATGTTCCTGCTATCAAACATCATCAGATCATCAGGTTGTGTATGAATTGCAAAGATATGCTTTTGGAGAGCGAACTTGTCATTTAGAGCTATCTAAGTTGTTCACATGTAAACAAGCATTTTAGTCCTGAGCAGCTGAAGAAACCAATGACAGAATGGCTAAAGCTAAACACAATCAAGAAATCAGAATTTAGCTGACTGTAGCATAGAAGAAAAAGTAGTAGCAATGGAAACTGGGGAGCTCCTACATACCTTTCCCAAAAGTAGCCAATAGGGGCCAAGAAAACTGTAGAAATTGACAGCCGGAATGTTATGAGGACCAAATGGTTCATCCCTTCATCCAGGACTTTCTTAAGAAGAATATTCACCACCGCAAAGGAAAAATCAATTGCTATCATTGCAATAAAAGGTTTCCATTCATTACAGCTCTTCAACTCTGCCATTAAATCCAGCAGTCAAAGAGCCAAGGTAAGGGTGCTGCTATCTCTGTCCCTTTGTGAACAATTTTCTTATTAGCACAGCTGAGACAAGCATCTGTAGCTCTAAATAGATGTGGACCGGAATAAGTGGGAAGAAAGCAAGATTAAATTCTTCAAATCACATCAATGCTTTAAGCAACCAACTTTGACAACAGTTTAATAGTTCTTCTCATCTTTTCACATGCATTTGACTGGTCCTTTCAAACAAATGGGGATTAGTTTGGGAAGTGGAATCCATTGCTAGGCTCTTGCAAATTATCGAAGCATCAATGCATGTCCACCAGCTTTTCTTTTCCATATTTTTCTTGCCCTTGTTGGATTATTGGACTATGTTTTTTCATTGCGATCAAGATTTAATGGTCAGTAATATTGCTACACATAATTCATGTAGGCATATTCTGATTAGGGTGTAGGAGAAATTATACTCTCTTCTCTTTTGTTATGCATGGCATCTAATACTTATATCTTTGAACAGGGAAGAGAAGCATCCTCGCACTTACAACGTGGGAAACAAGAACAATGTGTCAAATCTTGCATCACTGCAGCACCTGAAGAGAAAAGCACTGGATGCACCCTGTGGTCATTGAAGTGAAACGAAACTAACTTTTTGCTCTTTCAACTTTCCAATTCTATAATCCATGTGCTGACTTTTAAGCCATTGGTAACTTAATTACACGTTCTTCTTCTACTAAAGGTTAAGCATCTCAATCCAAGTTCTTCACTCTAGTCTGAGCTAGTTTCCATCTTTGTATATTTGGATATTTGGCATTTATTCTTCATTTGTTTCAAGGACAGGTAAATGATCTGAAAACTGAAAACTGAAAACAATGTCCTTTACCGCCTTCAGAATTAATCATTCTGACCTTCGGAATGTATGTTTAGCTTATAGGTAATACCAGATTTAGTTACCCCAGAATCGAGAAGTTAAAGTAGCAAATATAATCTACAGTAACATGTTGCCAGATACATGCTCCGTGTTAGAAATTGTGGAAATCTGCAGATTGGAGGTTTACATGTAAAGATCATATAGGAGATGCTTTGGGATTTCATAAACTAGGAATTTTACTATATATTGCCATCTTGGAGGGTAAACCCAGGGCACAAGGCTCCAATATTATGGAGTCTGAAAAGGATTATATATATGTATACAATCTTTTTTTCGTATTAACAAAAATATTAATTTCGTGACTTGAACTCGTAATTTTCAAATCAAAAAGTAATATTTATCATTGCAACAAACCTCACTCTCATATTGCCCTCCTGGGGCTTTGTACTGAAATAAATTCCCTCCATGCTCCAGCTCCTACTTTCATTTAACTATGCAGGCATTGAGAATAGGATTTTGATTCTAGATGCCAAGAAACAACTTTGCAGAGACCAAAACCATTCGTTTATGACTTTTATAAGAGCCACCACTGTACTACCTTACTTCCACTGGCAGCAAAAAGGGTCCCAACCCATCTCTTTAGATTTCTTATGCTGTGGAATAACATTAAAAATGTCTAGGAAAAAGGCAGAGAGTCCTTGGTCCACTCATTCATCTAGACATTCTCTTGCAGATTATAAATCTAAAGGATGATTTGACTAATTCGTTTCCTAAAAAATTGGCGAAAGAACTTTAAATTCTTTTTCTTTGTCCTTTCTTTATGCCTCTAATCAACCATTATTCCCTATTAAATTAGTAAGGTTGGAGAGCAAACAAGCAAGTTGATGTGAGAATTGCTTCCAAGTTCTGTAACATCCCGTTACCACATTTTTTCACGTATTTTCATACCACTTTACCGGTTGGGCTGTCTGCAATGCCATTAACATTCAACAGTAACAAGGATAAATGATAAACATTTATCTATTAATTATGGAATATGAAATTTCTTTTTTTCATTATTCCTTACATCTGACATCCCCTATAATCCTTTATTTCATTAAGGTAGTACTGTATACATATGTCTGAAATGTAAAAGAGAAAAGACTGTACCTGTCACGTTTAATGTGCCATGCCTTAGTGCTTTAAGCATAGCTATACCCATCTGAGAGCTAATTCTCTCAACTCCGCGTACTTCTTATCTGTGGAGTTAAAACAAAGGGGTGAGCGATTCATACGCTCAGTAAAGGAAACATATGCTGCTTTAAATAAAGCAAAACTATATATCACTATTCATTTGTTCTTTTCTTAACAATAACCCAGTAGAAAAGAAAATGGATATATAGTAAACAACTCTCTTAAAACACCATTCAAAACACCGACTAACAGTTTACTTTAAAATGTAGTAAACACTATCGAGGATTTCAACAAATCCTTACAGTAAATAGAAACTGATAAGTTGAGACTAGGCAACAAATAAATCATGCTATCATCGTTCCTCCTCCACCTTGGGAGAACGAAACCTGCCGCTTTTGGGGTGCACCCGTAGGCCATCGCCCCTCACGGCTATCTCAGATCTATGGCCATAATCTAAAGGGGTTCTCGGGTCCACTTGCCAAGTGACCTCGAGACCGCTGATGACTTGGCAGGTCCATCAGCCCTGTGACGCCCTGAGGTGCACTCATTGGTCCATTGACCGAGCCACCGCCCCAGGTAGGTCACGCACTAGCAACGCATGAACTCAGGGCCTAAAGTCTCAAAATCAACTTTTATATCACATATATCATTTCCACAAAATGATTTGATTTCTTATAAAACAATAAAATACCAAAAACAGCCCGAAATCTCAACTTTTAAAACCTGCTCGCCCATGATCAGCTCGCCCGACATGGCTTGCCCATGGAAGCAGCTCGCTGTGGCGGAGAACATGTGTTCGCCCGCCCTCTTTGCTTTTAAAATCTGAAGCAAAACTGGCTTGCCCTCTGTGGCTCGCCCAGAAATCAACTCGATAAGACGGTGAATTAGTATTCGCCCGCCACTTAGCTTTTCAAAACAGAAATCTGATTGATATCAGTTCGCCCGCTTTCAGTTTAAAACAAGGGCCGCCCGCCCAACATCTTAAAAAGGGTTCGCCCGACTACGGCTTTACCCGGATTTCTCTTTAAAACAAGGGCACTCGCCCAGTTCTCATAAAAGAGAGCTTGCCATTTGGCTTAACTTATAGCTTTCTATTAAGAAAGTTCGCCCGCCCTTTAAAAATAGAATTGAGTTTAAAACGTATAAAAGGGATTGGTTCACCCGCCAATACCAATTCACCCAACATAAATCACAAAGGGCTTGCCCAACATAAAACATACAAAGCGCTCGCCCGCCCTGTATCATTTCACCCAACAAAACAGCAAAAAGGCGGCTATCAGCTCGCCCGCGATCAAACAATTATCAATTAACTTCTTAAAATCATGCATGTCAGAAAACAAAACATTTAACTTAACGTTTTCATAAAATTTACTCCACAGGACATGCATCACTTCACACACACTTCCCTTACCTTGTTCAACGAAGTCTTGCTTCGCCCGGCACTCTGTTCGCCCATAGCTATTCCCAATTATCGGCTGCAAATTATATATAAATTTCATTAATATTTTCTTTATATATCACTTGGCGAGAATAAATCAAATAACTACTCGCCCAATCAGATTCCCAATTAGTTCGCCCGCCATTATTCACGAAGCCTTCATTGGCTAACTGTGGAAGTTCACCCACAATCCTTCTCGCCCAATGCCTTCGTATTAGAGCTCGCCCGTCATTCACTTTACTGGAATTGGGCGTTCTCGCCCACAAAATTACCTTGGCGAGTACTTAATATCTATTCGCCTCATTGGCGATTACTATTTTCAACTTGGGCGATCACTGTAGTCGCCCTTGTCGTCACCTATTCCATAATTTTCCTTGTTTTCCTATTTTCCAAGGATCTAACTAAAACCAAGACTGTATCTATGTTTATTACTGCATAAATCATAGAAATCTATCAGTGAACTTCAAGAACACCTCAGAAAATATGAAACTCACCTCAACCAACTGCACTTCCAAAACACGTTGTTTTTCTGTCTCATGTTGGCCTCTATTTGCTTATTCCTTCAGCTCACCAGGCTAAGAAAGAAAGGTTTTATAAGCATGTTTACTGGTTTAGCCAACTGAAGAGTGAAACTCAGTAGATCAAACATGGCAGAGAAATGGAAGAAACAGAGAAATAGCTCTCGTGAAGAAACTGAAATTGGCTAACTCGTTTTTCATCAATTGTCTCTGCTTATATAAACATTCTCAGCCAATCAATAGCCACCGCCTGGCCCTTATCCTGTTTCCTTCATCATTGTTCACGTCCTTCATGCCTTTAATGCATGAAGAAAACTGAAACACAAAGTGGCGTGGAAGTCTCCCTTTCACACGGCTTTTTCTTCTACTGCAGCCTTTGTTTACTTCCTCAACCAATCAGGTAAATTCCTTACTGACTTCAACCTCTTCACCATTAATTGTCTTCAACCGTATCACTTACAAGTCAATTTTGGCTGTTAGGTTGAATTCTGTTTTCATTTTCCCATCTATCTGGACGACCACTTTACTCGCCAAATGCATTGGCGTTTCCAAGTCCTCGCCACAAGCGGCCATCACTTATCCACGAAGTTGGCGAACTAAACTACTCGCCAAACAAATAAGGAAAACAATCAACTCGCCACACTAAATCAGTTCGCTAGCCATGGGGCTACTCCTTGTCCTCTGTGTGGCGATCACAAGTTCTCGCCCTTGTCGGGCCATCACCTGGCATGGCTCAACTCGCCAACCATGCCCTGATTCATCTCACAAGTTGGCGAACACGCCTGTGCAACCACACTCTCGTCCAACTCGCCATCAGCATTGATGATCACACATACTTTACTCGCCAATCGGCGAGCCGTTTCTATATGGTACGCGCCCGCCGAAGGAGCTTTCATCTTTTTGGAAATTAACATTCATTATTTATTTAATTTCCATTATCAATTTTATGAATTTAGACTCTACAGTAGTGTAAAAATCGGATCTTACATTTCTCCCCACCTTAAGAAATTTGGTCCTCCAAATTTCAACCGTACCAATCAGTGAAGAAACTCTGGATAGTTCTCATGCATAAGGCTTTTAAATTTTTAAGTTGCCTTATTCTTAATATGATACCATCCAAGCACTTTAGCCATAACATGATCTTAGATCACAGCACTTTATCACTGCAATTTATCTTTCCTATCCAGAATCCGTATCAATTTCTCAACGTCATTCATGTCCTCTCTAATCTCTAGGACTCATTTCGAATCACGTGAGAAGGATATGGATAATACTTTCTCATTATTGAAACATGGAACACATTGTGCACTCCTGGCAACTCGAGTGGTAGTGCACGTCTTTCATATGATCTAAGATCTCCGACGATCCAATACATCGGAAACTCGATTTCCCTCTTACTATGCATCTCAATGGTGAGACCTTAATATACACAACCATAACCTCCTGTATATCTCAAGAAGTCTGTTCGATCAAGTCGAAAATAGTTTTCGGTCTCCCATTTCGTATGCTATCGTGGATTATATCGTCTGCTAAATAACCTCCTTCAAGTGCTATGTCTATACTCTCTTGTGGCCATTATTATCAACAAACTCTGCCAGGGTAGAGGATTATCCCAGGAGCCTGTAAAATCAACTGCACCTGCTCACACCATATCCTCGAGCGTTCATCTCATACGCTCGGACTGTTTCTCAGTCTGCGGATAATCTGTGGTGCGAAACTCGATCGGGATCCCATAGCTTCCCGTAATCTCTCTCATACTGAGATACGAAGTGGGACTCCCTATCAACTATAATGCTCACTGGAATACTGTAAAACCTCACCATTTCCCTGACATATAATCTGGCCAAGGCATCAATTAGCTCAACAAATTCCAAAATCAAGGAATGAGCAGACATACTAATATAGCAATTTACTCTTTTCAAATTTTCACTGAGTATAGGAAGTACCTCTAATATAGGTATTTTTCTTCCTTATCACTTTTTCACTCTTATTTAATCTCATCTCCAATATGAGACCACGCATATCTTTTTATATTCCACATTGTCTCTAAGGGTACAGCCCGTCTCTTTAGGCTATCAATAATCATCCCTTTGGCGCTCTTCCGCGCTCTAGGATTATTCTCTCAAGTGAGTTGGCGACCACCTTGTTCGCCCAAATCTCACAACATGTTATACGGTGTTGAGCAATCACCTCACTCATGGGTCGTCCATCCCGAATTTTCTCAAGGTCCTGAAGAACCTCGGGTGTCTTCTCTCAAACCAATTTACACTCCCTCAAGTCTTTATCCTCCTTGAGAGTTAGTAACTCATCTATACTATTTATCACTTATCATCTCATTTAGTGCTGGTCGATTAAAATTTTAATCATTCGTATGTAATTGTCCCAGTAGTCGCTAAAATACCACGCACTCGCTCTCAATATATCCCGGAGCGTCCACACAATGCGCTCGGATATCTATATCCATCTGAGGCGGTGCAAATCAGTAAAAGTTTGGAATCTCAAAGCCTCTTGCTATTCTCTCAAAGCATACGGCAAATCAGGGATCCCTATCACAAGTACCCACTCACTGGAACTTCACATACTTCCTCTCTGTTTCCACCAATGTATATCGACTAAGGCACTTAATATATCCCGAAACCATAATCACTTCTATAACATCATGGTTCTTTCGGATTCTTCACTATCTCACAGTGATTGTTTCATGATTAATCTATGACGACTTTTCTTTTGCAGACCTTAATATTAGTCACCGATTACGTCTCGGTAATCATCTTCCCCTCGATCACTTCTTTTATCTCTAGTGATCATTTTCAAGATTAGCAGTACTTCTTGTATCTGCTCCTCTGAGTATGACACTTTCATGGCTTGTCATTAATTCCAGCCATAACTACATAATGATCAGAGGAAATCACATTTATTCATAAACTTGGGAACTACCTCATAACTTGTGTTCCCTAGTCATTATATGACTTGTCTTCTCAAGACAATTTCTTTCTTTTACATTCATCACCACTATCGTTTTTCCACTTAATATGGTACTTTACTGTCACTATCTCATAACCATTTCGAATACTGTATTCACACATACCCATTCACTTCTACTTTCTCCTAATTAAGTATTGGATCAATAAGGTAGCAAATTCCATAACCTCTTCAACAATTCATTTGTGCTGTACGGGTAAAACTCATAAATTTTATACCCCAATAAGCACACTTTAACCTCACTTAAGTAGTAAAATCTTTTACTCAGACAATTTTAACGTCTACTTAATCAGTTGAGACCTCACGTCTCTAATATACATATTTATTTTCTTTAAAATCATCCTAGTTGGCTCTAGGCACACAAATAGGAAGGATACTACAGTCGGCTAGGGATCCAGATAGAATATAATAGGTATTTTAGAATACCATACTTGTTCCGGAACCTAGAAGCAACTGTAGAGAGTACTAATCTCATTATTTTCAAAACGATAAAATTTTCGTTTTCACCAGTTATAACAAACCAGTTTAATTCTTTACTTATCAATCTCTCAAAGTAATTTCTCAAGCTCTACTGATTCACTGGTAAGAACTTACAAACAATTCCTATTTCAATTCACCAACCTCTAAGCTTGTCAACTAAATCTCGATGCCAACTTTATCATTTGGCAAATACGAGACATTTCATTTTCTTGGCGATTACAGCTTTTATTCTATTCACCACATTGCTTTGATTCATGTCATATTGTTGGCGATCGCTCTTTTCGCCACTTTGCTATGATTTACACCAAAATTTGTTGATCAGCTTACTCACCATACTCTTTGGGCGATCATCACTAAAATTAGTGGGTGATCAGTATCCTTACCCACTTTAGCAATTCATGTTATATTGGCGGACTAGTGTTAGTTCTCGCCATCATCTAACTCGCCCACACCGTTGGCGATCATACATTTGCACGCCCATTGGCGAGCTATCCCAATGTAGTTCTCGCCCATCGAGTATTTCTCATAAATCTCATAATACCACGATTCTATGGATATCGTAACGGACCAGCCCAACCGGCCATGGCAACCCCCTTTTTGGGCCCATCGACAACGATTGCTGTGACATCGTTACTCATCCATACTATCCTCTTTGGCGATCACCTCGATGCCCGGTTCTTCCAACCGTGCTCGAGTTCGCTCATCTAAAGGTTTTCTTTCTCATCCACAGACTCAAACACTTGACTTCCTCAAATGTTAAGTCATTACTAATATCCATTTTTCACACAATTCTCCTTTTTAAATCCAAACCCCAAAATCCACAACGAGGCTAACTATCTCGCGACCTCTCATAGCTTGTACCCTGGGTCGCCTTACTTATCAATATATCAGTGGGGTCCACAATAGGGATCACCCTTTACACCATCAATTTGTATTTTAAATCCATTCAATCACTTATAACTTTGAAAGAAAACCTGTCAATATAGGAGTATATTCATAAATTCCCCTTTAATTCTCTCTCTCATCAGTATAACTCCAAACACGCGATCTTAGAACTTATATGCTAATATTACCCCTTTTCATCTCAATATCATCATTTTCAGGATCTTAATTCGATATGGACAGAGAAGTCCTGGTGGGGCCCTCACCGAGTTCCTCACTGTACCTTATCGAATAGACCCGACATAATGATGATAAGATCGCCTATCTCATGCAAAATTTCCGGATTACTATCTCTATTAGTAACCCCTAATTAATCGACTTTGATCATATTTCACCACTTAATTCATTTCACAGTCATTTGACTCCTCTATACATTCAGACTATACAGTACTACAGGGGATGTTAACCTTTCTCAACACTTCCCATGCTAAAGGCATCAACAGACATCAGACCAACCCAGGCTCTGATACCATTAAATCTGTAACATCCCGTTACCACATTTTTTCACGTATTTTCATACCACTTTACCGGTTGGGCTGTCTGCAATGCCATTAACATTCAACAGTAACAAGGATAAATGATAAACATTTATCTATTAATTATGGAATATGAAATTTCTTTTTTTCA
The DNA here is from genome assembly GCA_031772115.1 of Heritiera littoralis. Taxonomy (NCBI): domain Eukaryota; kingdom Viridiplantae; phylum Streptophyta; class Magnoliopsida; order Malvales; family Malvaceae; genus Heritiera; species Heritiera littoralis. The sequence goes on from JAPDPK010000056.1 coordinate 690,801, forward strand.
TTATTCCTTACATCTGACATCCCCTATAATCCTTTATTTCATTAAGGTAGTACTGTATACATATGTCTGAAATGTAAAAGAGAAAAGACTGTACCTGTCACGTTTAATGTGCCATGCCTTAGTGCTTTAAGCATAGCTATACCCATCTGAGAGCTAATTCTCTCAACTCCGCGTACTTCTTATCTGTGGAGTTAAAACAAAGGGGTGAGCGATTCATACGCTCAGTAAAGGAAACATATGCTGCTTTAAATAAAGCAAAACTATATATCACTATTCATTTGTTCTTTTCTTAACAATAACCCAGTAGAAAAGAAAATGGATATATAGTAAACAACTCTCTTAAAACACCATTCAAAACACCGACTAACAGTTTACTTTAAAATGTAGTAAACACTATCGAGGATTTCAACAAATCCTTACAGTAAATAGAAACTGATAAGTTGAGACTAGGCAACAAATAAATCATGCTATCATCGTTCCTCCTCCACCTTGGGAGAACGAAACCTGCCGCTTTTGGGGTGCACCCGTAGGCCATCGCCCCTCACGGCTATCTCAGATCTATGGCCATAATCTAAAGGGGTTCTCGGGTCCACTTGCCAAGTGACCTCGAGACCGCTGATGACTTGGCAGGTCCATCAGCCCTGTGACGCCCTGAGGTGCACTCATTGGTCCATTGACCGAGCCACCGCCCCAGGTAGGTCACGCACTAGCAACGCATGAACTCAGGGCCTAAAGTCTCAAAATCAACTTTTATATCACATATATCATTTCCACAAAATGATTTGATTTCTTATAAAACAATAAAATACCAAAAACAGCCCGAAATCTCAACTTTTAAAACCTGCTCGCCCATGATCAGCTCGCCCGACATGGCTTGCCCATGGAAGCAGCTCGCTGTGGCGGAGAACATGTGTTCGCCCGCCCTCTTTGCTTTTAAAATCTGAAGCAAAACTGGCTTGCCCTCTGTGGCTCGCCCAGAAATCAACTCGATAAGACGGTGAATTAGTATTCGCCCGCCACTTAGCTTTTCAAAACAGAAATCTGATTGATATCAGTTCGCCCGCTTTCAGTTTAAAACAAGGGCCGCCCGCCCAACATCTTAAAAAGGGTTCGCCCGACTACGGCTTTACCCGGATTTCTCTTTAAAACAAGGGCACTCGCCCAGTTCTCATAAAAGAGAGCTTGCCATTTGGCTTAACTTATAGCTTTCTATTAAGAAAGTTCGCCCGCCCTTTAAAAATAGAATTGAGTTTAAAACGTATAAAAGGGATTGGTTCACCCGCCAATACCAATTCACCCAACATAAATCACAAAGGGCTTGCCCAACATAAAACATACAAAGCGCTCGCCCGCCCTGTATCATTTCACCCAACAAAACAGCAAAAAGGCGGCTATCAGCTCGCCCGCGATCAAACAATTATCAATTAACTTCTTAAAATCATGCATGTCAGAAAACAAAACATTTAACTTAACGTTTTCATAAAATTTACTCCACAGGACATGCATCACTTCACACACACTTCCCTTACCTTGTTCAACGAAGTCTTGCTTCGCCCGGCACTCTGTTCGCCCATAGCTATTCCCAATTATCGGCTGCAAATTATATATAAATTTCATTAATATTTTCTTTATATATCACTTGGCGAGAATAAATCAAATAACTACTCGCCCAATCAGATTCCCAATTAGTTCGCCCGCCATTATTCACGAAGCCTTCATTGGCTAACTGTGGAAGTTCACCCACAATCCTTCTCGCCCAATGCCTTCGTATTAGAGCTCGCCCGTCATTCACTTTACTGGAATTGGGCGTTCTCGCCCACAAAATTACCTTGGCGAGTACTTAATATCTATTCGCCTCATTGGCGATTACTATTTTCAACTTGGGCGATCACTGTAGTCGCCCTTGTCGTCACCTATTCCATAATTTTCCTTGTTTTCCTATTTTCCAAGGATCTAACTAAAACCAAGACTGTATCTATGTTTATTACTGCATAAATCATAGAAATCTATCAGTGAACTTCAAGAACACCTCAGAAAATATGAAACTCACCTCAACCAACTGCACTTCCAAAACACGTTGTTTTTCTGTCTCATGTTGGCCTCTATTTGCTTATTCCTTCAGCTCACCAGGCTAAGAAAGAAAGGTTTATAAGCATGTTTACTGGTTTAGCCAACTGAAGAGTGAAACTCAGTAGATCAAACATGGCAGAGAAATGGAAGAAACAGAGAAATAGCTCTCGTGAAGAAACTGAAATTGGCTAACTCGTTTTTCATCAATTGTCTCTGCTTATATAAACATTCTCAGCCAATCAATAGCCACCGCCTGGCCCTTATCCTGTTTCCTTCATCATTGTTCACGTCCTTCATGCCTTTAATGCATGAAGAAAACTGAAACACAAAGTGGCGTGGAAGTCTCCCTTTCACACGGCTTTTTCTTCTACTGCAGCCTTTGTTTACTTCCTCAACCAATCAGGTAAATTCCTTACTGACTTCAACCTCTTCACCATTAATTGTCTTCAACCGTATCACTTACAAGTCAATTTTGGCTGTTAGGTTGAATTCTGTTTTCATTTTCCCATCTATCTGGACGACCACTTTACTCGCCAAATGCATTGGCGTTTCCAAGTCCTCGCCACAAGCGGCCATCACTTATCCACGAAGTTGGCGAACTAAACTACTCGCCAAACAAATAAGGAAAACAATCAACTCGCCACACTAAATCAGTTCGCTAGCCATGGGGCTACTCCTTGTCCTCTGTGTGGCGATCACAAGTTCTCGCCCTTGTCGGGCCATCACCGGGCATGGCTCAACTCGCCAACCATGCCCTGATTCATCTCACAAGTTGGCGAACACGCCTGTGCAACCACACTCTCGTCCAACTCGCCATCAGCATTGATGATCACACATACTTTACTCGCCAATCGGCGAGCCGTTTCTATATGGTACGCGCCCGCCGAAGGAGCTTTCATCTTTTTGGAAATTAACATTCATTATTTATTTAATTTCCATTATCAATTTTATGAATTTAGACTCTACAGTAGTGTAAAAATCGGATCTTACAAGTTCCAACCTAGGCAAAACTGCTAAACCAAAAACAAATGTGATACAAGATCAAAGAAGTGGGCATTTAGCCACATTTACCAAAGAATTCAATAATACTATGCTTGGATTGGGGTAGGGAAAGAAAATGAAAGGAAGTAGGTGAAACATAAATACTTTTCCCTTACTTTTCTTTGTTTGGGTAATACTTTAAAAACAATAAAAAAAAGAGGAAGGGTGTTGAGAATCTCTCACTTTCCCTTAAAAGTTTCATTTATCATCTGCCTCACTTTGGGAAAATGTTAGGAGAAAGAAATGGAAAAAAAAAATAATTGTAAAATAACGTATATACCACTAATATTTTTTAATTTTTAAATAATCATTATAATTATTTGTCTCCTATAACTTATTTATTAATTTTTGTTTTTATTTTTACTTGGATCACAAATATGATTTTATCATTTAGTTATTATTTCAAAAATATTATTTATTTTATTTTATTTTATTATTTTCAAGAATTGTTGTTTGAATATTCTGTAAGTACATTGGTTCCAATGTAGTAATTATCAGTTGGACTAAATTGAAGACAAAAAAAAAACATTTTTCCCAATAAAAATAAAATACCTTAATACATATCAAAACTTTATTTGTAATCAAATGAATGATCAACATAAATTATTATTTTATTTTATAATAAAGATTGTTATGTTTGGAAAAAATATTATAATGAATCTTTTTTTTTTTCACTCTTTAACCAACCAATGATTGCTAGGATTTCTTTACTTTCTTTTCTTTTATTAATTTTAACAATCCAAAAAAGAGATACACATACTTTTTACTTTTTTTTACTTTCCTTTCATTTTTTTTCTTTTACTAATATCTATCCAAACATAAGATAACTGTTTGTGATCTTTCTTTTTTTTTTTTAATTTTCAAGGCTGCGTCATAGCAATCGACTTGGTTCTCTTGCATTTTGTAGGTTGCCCTCTCGAAATATTGTAAGCAGTTATTGCTGCAGATGATGACCTACATTTGAAGCTTTTAGTGCAAATTCGGCTATTCCCACAACCAAACAAAAGACACATAAGATCATATGTATGAAGATAGGAGCTTTTATTATTAATTTTCACCTCTGGTTTAGGACACACTTAAGTTGTCTCACCCCAGATTTTTAGTTGTTAAAAGAACTATACAAAGGGGTCATTATCAATTTGCTTAGTACCACGGATTTTTCTTGACACCAGAGCTAGCCCTTTTCTAGGTCCCTTCCGCTACGTCGGCTCTCAACAAAAGCACCAATGTTAGGTACTCAAGCCCAAAGAGAGAGCCTAACCTAAAAGACCGATCTAGTAGGTAGAAAAACCCATCAAGCTTAAATACCCTTCCACAATTGCTTATGGAGTCGATGTGGGATCATAACAATGAATCTCAGCCCATAATCAAACAATATGCTCTCCAGTTGTTGGACACCTTTATCTTTCCTCTTGGAATCTTAGGGAATAATGTAGATCAATTTTCATTGAATAGACTAGCCCATCCTGCAAGCGAAAGAGCAGAGCAGATTGAGCTATCGCTTTACTAGATTTAAGGTTAGTTTGGATGAGTAGCAAGATTGATTTTGAGAAGATTGAAAAAAAAATTGAATACTTCTTAATAAAATAATAAAAAAATTAAAATAAAAGGTGATAGAGCAATTTTACCCTCCCACTTTTTTTGTTTTCTAGTTATTGTTCCTCAACTGATCTCACCACATTGGAGCATTAACCGAGTTTAGTTGAAAACCTGCACAACTAGTGTTGATCAAAGCAACTTGATATTTGTGACATACTTTACCAAAATATAAATCCGTTAAAATCATGTAAATCTAAAGATATCAATCCTACTTTCCAATGTTAATATAGCAACTTTTACTTGTATCCAAAGTATAAATTAGAGCTATAAAGTGCAAGACCGTGGCTGATATTGACTATTTCTTCTAAATTACAGCATTACTAATATAAACTTATTTTATGAAGGTTAAAGAAACGTTTTTCTGCTATGAATAGATTATAAGCATGTCACTGTATATAATGACTATGTATTCTTAATTTGTGCTTCGCCTGTTTCCTTAAGAAAAATATTCTAATTACAGCCTACTTGGGATTCTATGAACAAGTAAAGAATATATGATTAGTTGGTGAATGTCGTCGCACAGTTTATACAGAACACAGAAATTGAAAGAACTGCATTTACTATGATGAACTTGTGATTGGCTGTAATCAATCAAGCACATAGGAATCCGACCGTGGCTGTCACAGTGCACAAACTGAATCAACGATGGGCTTGTCATATTCAGACCAGTGCCCAATACAGTTGCAAATGAATGTGAACGGCAAAATAAATAGGGTATCAGGTAGAATTTCTCTTTGTTGTTCCGTCAGTTGGAGACAATATTGGCATGTTCAACATATTAGTTTTGCCGTTCGCTTTCATTGGCAAGTCTGTTGGGCACTGGTCTGAATGCGACAAGCCCATCGTTGATTCAGTTGTCGGTGGAAGCCGCCATAAAGATGTAGCAGTTGCAGAAGTACCTGAAGCAATGAGCTGACTGAGGTAGCTCAAAGTTGGAACGCGAGCAGCATCCTTGGCAGTATCAAAAGTTCCAAGCCAAAGCCTGATTTCTGCCTATCTCCGACGAATATATGGTGTTCTCTGGCTGACGACTTCTCATTGTTAATTCCTCCATTTTAGTTTCAGGGTTCTTGTACTTGTGACATCTGAAAGGATAAGTTGCTTATGCCATTAGTCAACAAAAAAGAAATGGCAAAACCTGGTGGTTAAATTGTTGGGATGACCATTGCAGGCCTAGTTGCTTGTATCGACGAAATTCCTTTTTTTGGTTACAAAGGAATTTATCGACGCAATTACTAAAATACAGCAGCAAACAATCAGACGTTGTCCAGAAATTGTATTTTGGAACGATAAGAGACGCTTCATTTTTAGAACCTTAGACTTTTCAAGAAAAGTTAGACATGAAAAATAAAAGAAAGTAAATAATTTAATTTAATTTACTAATTCTAAAATAAACTAAAAAGATCCTAGTGCGTTGCCACCGGATCAAGTTAAAAATGCCAAATAATCATATATTTCGATGCAATCATGCTAAAAATGTCATATCTTCCCATTCAATTTTTTTAAATAAAAAATATTTATTTCAAGGCAATAAATTTTTTTTCATAAATGAAAAGATTTAACAAACAAAACCATATTGATTATGGAGAAAATGGAGTAAAAAAATTTTTAAAAAATTTATAAATGTATTTATTGAGTGAAAAATGTGTTTGAAAACCAACCCAACTTGAATAAGTACAAGAAATTTACAAAAACATGGGAACTAAAGAGATAAGAATATACATAATATGTAGACCTGTTCAAAGGTCGGGCTACTTGTCCAAGCCTAAAGGTTCGCCGATATTTGATCGGGTTTGGATAAAAAATGGAATGCATTTAATGGGGCTACGACAAAAATTTTAGGCTCCATTAAAAAATGGGCCAGGCTCGAGGTTGACTCTTCGAAGCCCAGCCTGGCCTTACCCAACCCGAAATATAAATAAAATTATTTTTTAAAAAAATACATTTACTAAGTCTATTGTAATTATATGTACATAAAACATTTTTTGATTTGAATGTACATAAAACATTGTTGATTAATAAACATGATTATATATATTTAATATGAAGATTGACATGTGAATTTTGATAAATCAAATTAAACTTCAAAGGGACTAAAAGAATAATAAATAAATAAATAAAAATTAAAGTAATAAAAAAACAAATAAAATAATATTCAGGCGGGCTGAGCTCAAGCTTGCAATATAAAATAAAAAGAAATTTGATAACTCGACAAAATAGTCTTGCCATTTGACTCACATGTGTATAATTAAAAATATATAAATATATATAAACAAAGTCGACTCTAAACAATAAATATACTAATTAGTGATTAAATATTTTAAATTTATCAAAATAAATAAAAATGTAAATATTAAAGATTTTATTTTTTTGAATAAATTAATTTAAATAAAAATATCAAAAGTAATTATAGTAATTTCAATGTCAGTTTGCAACTATTAATTTATTATTAATTGTTTTAGGTTTCTCAATATAAATATAAATATAAATATAAATATAAATATAAATATAAATATAAATATAAATATAAATATAAATATAAATATAAATATAAATATAAATATAAATATAAATATAAATATAAATATAAATATAAATATTAAAGATTTTATTTTTTGAATAAATTAGTTTAAATAAAAATATTAAAAAAATTATATTAATTTCAATATCTGATTGTAAGTATTATCTTTTCAACAAATTTAAATTAATAAAAAGTAGAATGTTAATGATTAAATGTTTTAGGCTTCTACAAAATAAATGCATATAAAATTTTTTTTAATAAATTAATTTAATTAAAAATAAGTATGATAAATTAATATATTATTTCAATGTATTTTTTTTTAAATATTAGAATCTTTTTATCAAATTAATATTAATAAAAACTAGAATATGAAAAGTTATGTAAAATTAAATTCACAATTAATACAAATATTAATTTATCATATTTTTTGAATAAATTAATCTAAATAAAAATGTTAGCTCAAATACTAAACCGAGAGGGGTGAATCAATTTTGCTAAAAACTAAGTTCATTTTTTTTTCTAGCTCTAGATTCAAAATAATCTCCAATCTGCCAAAAATGCAATTTACTCTAATAAACAAGTAAATAACAAATGAAAGTTAGAGAATAGGGATAAAGAGCATGTACACGAGTATTTATAGAGGTTTGGCTTCCCTTGCTTACGTCCTCTCTCTTAAACTCTTCTTAAGGTATTGCCAAATTCACTCATTGAAATTGGACTTTACAACTTTTTTTTTTAAAGCTCAAGAGTAACCTTTACAAGCTTTCTTTTTACTTAGGCTAGAGGAGAAACATTTATCCCTTCCTTTTTTCTGGCTCAAGGAAAAAAAAGCTTTCATAATCTCTCTTTTTAAGGCTCATTGAGAAAACCTTTAACATCTATTCAAATCTCACCTTACAATTTAGCACTCAAGAGTTTTTCTCCCCTTTTACAATTGATGGATTATGGATACAAGTTATGTAATCCAAAGACATCTAATAAGGTTAAGTGATTATAACTTAAGCTTTAGAAGGAATTACAAATATAAGACTAAAGGGTTGTACAATGAATCTTTCTCTTTAGCTTAACAAGAATATTGATGGTTGAATGATGATTGATTTGGAATTTTAGCTATTGAGTCTTCAACTCTTTGAAACTTCCTTTTGTATCCCATGTATTGTTTTTGGGCTTTAGATTGCTAGATTTGAAAATATTCCCGTCGGTAAATACAAAAATTTAACTGTTGAAGCTTGCCAAACTTGAGAGGCATCAATACCTTCCTTCGGGGTATCAATATTTTATGAAGGATTCTTGCAAAATGGTCAAAAATATATCAATAACATAACCTTAGAGTATCGATACTTGAACAGAGCATTCAGTTTCTATCTAAGGGTAAGGATGGGGTACCGGTACCATGCATTAAACCAGCCAATATTTTAAATAAGCAGTATCTATACATTTACCAAGGTTATCAATACCTTAAAACAATCAAGGCACATTTTTGCACTTTACAGCATGAAATTACTTCAATAAAACAAACATTAAAACACGAAACATTCATTTATAAAATCATTCATTTTGGCATGTACACATTTGAGTTTCAACCAATTCCTAAACACTTAGCATGTTTTCTATATATAATTTCATAGTTAAGTTCAAGTTAGAAACATGTTAGCGTGGTTAAAATTTAATTTTCTTAGGTTTACAAAATCATATCAAAACTTTAAGTATTTCAAAACTAACAAAAAAATAAAAAGATGAAAAATTATTTTATTAATTTCAATGTATTTTTGCAAGCATCAAAATGTTCACTAAATTAATACTAAAAAAATTATAAATATTAAATATATATTTGTAAATAGAATAATAGCTAATATATACCTTCAACCTTTTACACAAAAATGGGTCTAAGCCTTCAACGTTTTCTAACATGAAAATCAGTTCATAAATTTTTATTTTCTGAAAGTAAATCTCAAATCTTTCAAAATTATGCAATTAAGTCCAAATTTTTTAAATGACACTAACTTCCGTTGTATTGCATAGATAACATGCCACATAGAACTTACAAAGCTGTCAATGTTAGTTACCATTTAGGATGTTCAAACGATAGTATCATTTAATAGATTTTGACTAAATTGTGTTGTTTTAAAATGTTGGGGGTTTATTTATAGAAAATAAAAGTTTATGGAATAACTTGCATGCAATAAAATATTGAAAACTTATATTCATCTTGTGTAAAAGGTTGAAAGTATATTTGAGTGTTAAGCCTTTTTAAATAAATTAATCTAAATGAAAAAGGCGAATATGAGCATTTACTTACATATTAATTTCAATATGTGTTTGCAAGTATTAATATTTTTTTATTAAATTAATATTAATAAAAGGTATAATATGAAAAGTAATATAAAATTAAGTTTTTAAATAAAGAATAAAAATATTAATTTATCATAATTTTTAAATAAATTAATTTAAATAAAAAATAGGAATATGAAATTTCATTATTTTGAATTTATTTTTGCAAGTATTATTATTTTTTCTTTAAATTAATATCAATGTAAAGTAGAATATGAAAATTTATGTAAAACAAAGTTTCTACATAATAAATACAAATACTAATTTATCAATTATTCATTTAAAAAGAAAAAAAATATAATTCATTTAAAAAAATCATTTTCTTACCATAAAATTCAAAATTATACCATGAGATATTGTTACATTAATTTATATATTTTCATATTTTATTTATTTAAAAAGTCATATTTTCCACACCATTGAATTTACTATATTAATTCACACTAATTAAATATTTGAAAATAAATATTTAAAATAAAAAATAAAATTAATTTTATTTGAATTTTTTTCATACTCTACTAATTAGTATGTATAGCAAAGGTTATTATAATTTTTTTTAAATAATTAAATATAGGGGTGAGGTTGCTTGAAATCGAATCCAACATTTTCAATATGTTACAACTATTTTTTAAGCATTAAGTCAAGTGGTAGTTGACAGACAAAAGTTACTTAAGCAGATATTATTGTTGCAAAATGAAATTGATTTATATATAGTTATATATTCCTCTTCCAAATATTTATATTTGAATCATTATTCATGTCAAAATCCTGCTTGTTTATCTGCCGTGGGTGAACATCTCTCAAGCACCCTCACCTCAAATTTGTCTTGATTTGTGAGGTTGGCAGTCGTCCGAACACTTACTTAGGTTGAGTAAAGGGTCAACGATGGAAGTTTAAGATTTTAGAGGTTTACTAGCTTGTCAAAAGTTGAGTAAAGAGTACTTCGCAAAAGAAAGGGTCAAATCCCTTGTTCTCTCCTCATTAACTTTCTATGTAGCATAATACATGCCAAGTCAGCATGGCAAACCACTTTTGGCAGTATTTAGATCCCTCGCTTTGGCAAGTGGCCAAGGGTTGCTGTGCACCAAGATTGTTTGCTGCGAGGGAGCTAAGTTGCCTTAGGCAACTTGGGTTAGTTGGTTTATGAGGCTTGTTCGTCTAGTGTTGGGCCTTTCCTATGTGAGACCCATTTGCCTAGTGCTGAGCTTTTCTTATGTGAGGCCTATTCGCCTTAAGTGGGCTGTTACCTGTGTTCCAGGCCTTTTGGTTTATTGAGCTTAATGAGACTTGTTCACCTATATCAAATTTAACACACACATACGTATACATATATATTTTTAAATAAAAAGTTAATCGTACACTACACAAGCAAGAAAAAAAAACCTATTTATAATTATGTTTTGATTGCTATAAGTTTTTCTAACTATGACCTTTTTGTATTATAGAATTGTGATTCTAATAGCAATATAAATAATTGGTAAGTTCAAGATTAATTATAATTTAAACCGAATTTTACTTTTATTTTTGTCTTTTATTAGTTGGTATTCATAAAGAGATAATAATGACTCCCCATGGGGAGAATTATACATTAAGCATTGGTCTTTAGAGATGAAAAATTGATAGCAAGAGAAGCACATAATTTAATATTGTACAAAATTAAAATTTGATTACCAAATGTCAATAATATTTTAATCAAATGATTAAAAAAATTGTAACATGCTATGAGGTTTGAATTGAAATCCATACAACTTTAATTTTCATCCCCAATTATTAAAAATAATTATCAAATCAATTATAAAAACTTTGCTCGCGTGTAACAAACAAAAAAAATCATAGATTTGCGATTTTTTTTGCTTTAATTACTATGTATAAATATATTTGTCAATTAATGTTAACAACAATTTAATAAAAATTGTTAATCATCGTTTTCAAAAAATTATTCGTTTATTATTATTATTATTTGTCTTTGAAACTTTTAATAATTCAATTACAAAGTTTTATAACAATTTATTTATTTTTAGACTTCGAGCAGCGATGATCCAAGGCTGCAAGCAAAGTAGCAAACTACGCTTCGCTGCTATCCATCCGGATTCCGGACTTGAAAACAACGCTACGAGGCTCACCCGGCCCTACAAAACCCCCTCTTTGCTTCCTTTTTTCTCCACTGTTTGTTTGGGTCTTTCGCAATTCGGGGGTCTCTCTTCCGCTTTCCACTCTTTCTATCTCTGATTTCTCCGGCACGATAAACATCCATTCTTTCGCCCCTTTCCGATTCAGATCGACCCGAAAAGGTTCGCTCTCTCTGAAACCCTAATTTTCTCATCTCTTTATTTATTATTTCATTCGCACTCCCACTGCTTTACTGCTCGGTAACGCGCGCTGGTTTTTTTTTTTTTTTTAAATAGGTTTCTATCCTGCTCGGAAACGCACGCTGTTTTTTTTTTTTTTTAAATAGGTTTCTATCCTGGTTGGAAACGCACGCTGTTTTTTTTTTTTAACTTGTGATTTCTCATATATATATATATATATATATATATATATATAGGAAGGGATTAACTTATATCAATGTAAAATTAGATAGTCTTACATCAATTTTTAATCATTAAATTGAAATAGATTTGTGGTTGAGATTAAAACTCTCATTTCCTCTAAAATGCAATTAAATGTAAAAATATTTTTATTCTCTTTCCTTTTTTAACTTTCTTTCTTCTCCTTCTTTAATTATCTTATCTGAATATTATTTCCTTCTTTAATTATCTTAATTGAATGTAAAAATAATAGTTTTTACTAGTGCGATGCATGAATTAATTTTAATTATTTAAATTTATAAATATATAAAATAATATTATTTAATTTATTTGTTTAAAGTATATGTAAAAATACATATATATATAATATAATCAAGATATTTAATTATAAAAAATTAAATATTTAATTAAAATTATAAAATTCAAAATAAACAAATATTAGGAAAAAATATATTATAAATAAAATTATTGAGTACATCAACAAAATGTTAAGATAGAAATTAAAAGTATATTTTAACAATTTTCAAGCGTTAGAATAACATTTTTAGGTATATTTTTATTATTGACGTAAATAACCATTATTATATATATGCATTATATATATATATATATATATAAAATATATATAAAAAAATAATTATAATATAAAAGTATTTATATCTATATATGAAAATACAATAATTTGTGCAATGCATGAATTAATTTTATCTATTTAAATCAGTGTGTAACATATATATTTATATATTTAGATGTTTTATACATCAATTGTATTTATTTAGAAAAACAATAATTTTAAATATTTAAATAATAGACATGGTATTGATAGCTTAATTTTATACTTTTCAGTTTTGTTAATAAAAAATTTTTTTAAATAAATTAAAATTAAAATTATTTATTTCATAATATAAATAAATATCAATTAATATTTTATTTAGTTTTCTAAATAGATAGTATTAAAATTATATTTTTAAATATTTTTGGATTAGATAGTTTTTTAAAATTCTTTTATGATAATTTTTTTTTATAGATTGAGAAATTTTAAGGATTATAAATTTTGGGGCTTGGGCTTATGCTAAATTCCTTAATACCTTACTTAATCTCGGCTCGAATCCAGCTTGGCTCACCCCAGCCTATAAAAGGGTCTAAATATAAGTAATATATATTAAATATAATAAATAAAATTAAAAAATTTGTATATTTAAATGTCTCTACTCTTTCAGTATTAAATATAACAAAAGTAATGCATTTATTACTTAATTATTAAATATAATATAGAAATCATATATATATATATATTATAATATATTATGTTTAATACATGATTAAATAATACCATAACATAAGTTCAATATAAAAATCAAATTTTAAAGCAATAAATTAAGTCAACTATTTAATATTTAATGCATGTTATAAATTTAATAACTGTTTAATACATATTTAACTATTAATTTTTATACTTATTTGTTATATGTTACAAAGCTTACATGTCAAAAAATTAGATTATCTACATAAGAATCCATATAAAAAAAAGGTACTTATAAACATCTATCTTTTAATATAATATATATACAAATATATATGTGTGTGTTTGATTTGCTAAATTTGGTAATGCTTTTAACTTTATGCATGTGTTGACTTTTCAGTCATTAGCTCTTGGGTAACTTGGTTTCATCTTCTCAATTTTAAACTGATGATTTTTTATTTTGGGTAGGGTCTTCTGTTTTGGGTCAGAAGCCTGCATTTGGCTTTGGGTTTACTCCTACTCAATCAACTCCTTTTGGAAGCACGATGCAGCAATCTCAGCCTGTATTTGGTAGCGGTATATTTGGTTCCTCTGCGCCTTTGGGTTCAACTCGGTCTGCATTTGGTTCCACTACTCCTGCCTTTGGTGCCACAAGCACCCCTGCCTTTGGTGATGCAAGTACCCTGGTATTTGGTGCCACGAGTATGCTAGCTTTTGGTGCCGCGACCACGCCTGCCTTTGGTTCAACTGGAAGTCCAGCATTTGGGAGCACTGGAACTGCATTTGGCGTGTCCAATGCTCCGGTCTTTGGAACAGGAGGCACGTTCGTAGCATCAAGCACACCTGCTTTTGGCACTTCCAGCACTCTTACTTTTGGGGGTTCAAGCACTCCTACTTTTGGAGCATCTTCTCCTCCTTCATTCAGCTTTGGGTCTAGCACAGCTCTTGGTCAGTCAACACCAACATTTGGTGCCTCAAGTATGCCAGCTTTTGGTGCCACGAGCACCCCTGCCTTTGGTTCAACTGAAAGTCCAGCATTTGAGAGCACTGGAACTGCATTTGGCGTGTCCAATGCTCCTGTCTTTGGAACAGGAGGCACATTCGGTGCATCAAGCACACCTGCTTTTGGCATTTCTAGCACTCCTGCTTTTGGAGCTTCAACTTCTGCTTTTGGGGGTTCAAGCACTCCTACTTTTGGAGCATCTTCTACTCTTTCATTCAGCTTTGGGTCCAGCACAGCTCTTGGTCAGTCAACACCAGCATTTGGTGGCTCGAGTATGCCAGCTTTTGGTGCCACGAGCACCCCTGCCTTTGGTTCAACTGGAAGTCCAGCATTTGGGAGCACTGGAATTGCATTTGGCTTGTCCAATGCTCCGGTCTTTGGAACAGGAGGCACATTCAATGCATCAAGCACACTTGCTTTTGGCACCTCCAGCACTCTTGCTTTTGGAGCTTCGACTTCTGCTTTTGGGGGTTCAAGCACTCCTACTTTTGGAGCATCTTCTACTCTTTCATTCAGCTTTGGGTCTAGCACAGCTTTTGGTCAGTCAACACCAGCATGTGGTGCCACGAGTACGCCAGCTTTTGGTGCCACGAGCACCCCTGCCTTTGGTTCAACTGGAAGTCCAGCATTTGGGAGCACTGGAATTGCATTTGGCTTGTCCAATGCTCCGGTCTTTGGAACAGGAGGCACATTCAGTGCATCAAGCACACCTGCTTTTGGCACTTCCAGCACTCCTGCTTTTGGAGCTTCGACTTCTGCTTTTGGGGGTTCAAGCACTCCTGCTTTTGGAGCATCTTCTACTCTTTCATTCAGCCTTGAGTCTAGCACAGCTTTTGGTCAGGCAACACCAGCACGTGGTGCCACGAGTATGCCAGCTTTTGGTGCCACGAGCACCCCTGCCTTTGGTTCAACTGGAAGTTCAGCATTTGGGAGCACTGGAACTGCATTTGGCGTGTCCAATGCTTTGGTTTTTCGAATAGGAGGCACATTCGGTGCATCAGGCACACCTGCTTTTGGCACTTCCAGCACTCCTGCTTTTGGAGCTTCAACTTCTGCTTTTGGAGCATCTTCTACTCCTTCATTCAGCTTTGGGTCTAGCCCAGCTTTTAGTGAGTCAACACCAGCATTTGGTAGTAGTCCTTTTGGAACCACTACATTTGGAGCCCAGAGTTCTCCTTTTGGTGAGTACTCAAGTCTACAGAATTAATTATAAACTTTCAAATTAATCATATGGTTTGGTGAGAAGATGTATTTTCATAGGCCTTCCACCTTTTGAGTGTTAGGAAGTTCATATATTTATATATATAATTAATTAAATTCTTTTGAATTCTCATGTAGGAACTCAATCTTCTGCACCGGCATTTGGGAGCACAAGCTTTGGCCAGTCACCTTTTGGATGTCAACGTAGGGGAAGTAGAATAGCTCCTTGCACACCTACAACTGAAGCAGATAGTGGGAGCGGTACACAACCAGCTGCAAAGCTGGAGTCAATTTCAGCGATGCCTGTTTACAAAGATAAAAGTCATGAGGAGCTGAGATGGGAGGATTATCAGTTAGGAGATAAAGGTTCCTTTGTAAAATATTGTAAAACCCTGATAGTTAATCATTCTTCTTTTCTGTTTGACATTGACATGCTTGCCATATTAATTTGAAATTTCAGGTGGACTGTAGTCGGGTGCCCAGCCTTCTGGAGGGATTGGCTTTGGTGTGTCAGCTGCACCTAGTAGTCCTTTTGGCTCTTCTTCAACATTTGGTCAAACATCTGCAAATCCTTTTTCCAGCACAAGTAGCAATCCATTTAGTCCAAAACCTCCATCCTTTAATCGTATAGGTTTTACAACATCAACTACCTCATCAAATCTTTTTCAATCAACATCATCAAGCCTTTTTTGGCTCAACTTCTTCATCAACTTCAATATTTAGTTCATCTTCAACTCCTACATTTGGAATGTGAAGACCGCGAATTTTTCTAACTCGATCATGTAACCAATGCATAAGTGGTAAATGAATCAAGTCTGGGGCATGTCAATTTCGAAAATAATGATGTATGAACCTTGTCCTAAATGTATAAAAATCAAATTTATGAAAATGGGGGTTAGGAAGGGATTATTGTACAGGTATGCCATAGGTAGTGGTATATTAATTAAACTAGGGAAATAGGCAATTACATATATATACACACACACATACACATATGTACCAAATTTATTCATGCAGTTTCCATGTATACATATGTATATATAATTAGGCAAGAGGAAAAAAAATAAACTAATTAATATACATGAAAATATATATATATATATATATATATGCATAAGTACATATATATACTTATAATTATATTTGTACACAAATAAACATAAACATACTTCTAAGAACAAAGATCTACATAGATACATGTGTATAAATATATATATGTGTGTGTGTGTGTGTGTGTGTAAGGATAAATATGTATGTATGTGACTAGATATAAAAAGATATAAAAAGAGGATATATATATGTATATTATAGTTGTTAAAAGATAAATATATAAAAGAGAAATTATAAATGTTAAGATAAAATTAAATGTAATAATAAAATGCTATGTAAGTAAAAATAAATAAATAAATAAGAAAAAAATAATAATAAGTGAAAATCGATTGGCATCGGGTCACCTACCTGCTCCCACGATTTGAGATCAGAAGGTAGAGGACAAGTCCTTTGCAAAACAAATCCAAAAAAAAAAAAGAGAGAGAAAAGGAGAAATTTCAGCCATAGTGAATTGGGGAGAAGGAAATTGTGAGAGAGCCATGAGAGAGAGAAATGGAGTGAAATGGGAGAGAGCTGCAAAGGAGAAGCTCAGCGCACAAAACAGGAGAGAGCAGTAGGGGGAAGAGCATCCGGCGGCGACGAACGACCTCCATTTCTGGGAAACTGAAGCAAATGAGAAGTCGCCTAAAAAGGAAGAAACAGCCGCCTTGCTACCTGGAGGAACCGAAGAGAAGTGGAATAAAGAGACCAAGAGAAAGAGAGCAGTAGTGGTTGTTGGAAAGTTACGTGAACAAGGGAGGAGGAGTTGGTGTTAAGAGTTGAGATCAGGATGAAGGGAATCTGTTACGAAGCTATGATCAGTGGTTCTCTTTCAAGGCTGAACTGAAGGTTGGACCAAGGCAGAATTCAGCCTTGAGCAACAGAGTCTTAAGGCTGGAAATAGTGGCAGTGGCATGTGAGAACGAAAGGCGTCAATGGTTTCTCGCAATGGCTGCTCCAAACTAGGACTTTTGTTGGTTTTGTAGGTTGGAACATGGTGGTTCTTGGTTGGTAAGAACTAGAAGATAAAAGTCGTAATAGGGGCTCTTGGCAAGCCGAATACAAGAGACATTTTGGAGCTAAATTGTAAGGCCAAATGAAGGGCTGATAGTGTGAATTTTTTTGTGGTGCCTTTGGCTGAAATCAAGGCTTTTAATGGTTGAAAACAGAGCTAATTTCAGGGTTAAAAACAGAGGTGAATATAATGGCTATTTGGTGTCAGATAAAGGCGGGCTCAAGGGTTGCTAGGATTGTCTGAGGACAAGAAAACAGGGGCTGCATTCAACCTTGGACAGTGGTTGTTTAGGGCCATCCACACTGGTTGTGCAAGGTTGAGTTGATGCCTTGAAACAAAGGAAAAAGGGGCAGCAAGAAGTTGACTTGAACTGAGGAAGAAGAGGTTTATTTCAGGTCAGAGCCACAGCAGACCACGTGAGAGAAAGAATTGAGAATGAGCTGAAAAGCAAAGGTGTTCTAGAGGTGAAGGGAAAGGTTGAAAACAAGGGCATAAATGTGTCTTGCTTGAACTAGTAAGGGACGTTGAATGTGTTTAAACGTGGTAGTGCAAAGAGGAGGAAGGGGACATGAAAATATCCAGCCTTGTTGATTTAAAAGCGACGATGAGCCTCGGTGAAAGCAGCAACCGAGCACCCAAGGGAGGTTGATTGTTGACTTGATATGGGAAATTTTCCTTTAGGGTAAGGAAATGCGCAAACCATTGAGTTGTTTTAATTTTCAATAATATAACTGTTATTTTAATTTTCTTTCTTTCTTTTGTATTTTTCTTGGAATTTTGTTCTCTTTTTATGTTTTATTTTTATTCCAATGAAAACTCACGCTGAATGAATTTCCTTAAAGATAAACTATTAAATTTTAAAAAATATATAATATATATTGTTGAGGGACTTAGCTTACAACAACGGAAGTGAAGTCTTCCCCTAGTGGGACTTGGGTAAGCTCTGCAAAGTGTGATTGGTATTTGAAAACAAGAGAATAAGCAAACAAACAATGTTGGAGCAAGGAAAGAGCCCGAGCGTAGTATCAATCCCTAATTGTCAAGAGGGTTAACAATGAAAGTTTAGGGTTTTAGAGCTTTACCAGCTCGTGAAGAGTGGAGCAAAAGGTGTTTTGTAGAAGAAAGGGTCAGATCCCTTGTTCTCTCCTCATCAACTCCTTATATAGCCTAGTACGTGCCAGGTCAACATGGCAAAGGATACATTTCCCTTTTGGCAGTATTTAGTTCCCCCACTTTGGCAGGTGGCCAGGTGTTGCCGTGCACCAAGGTTGTTTGCTGCGAGGGAGCTAAGTTGTCTTGGGCGACTTGGGCTAGCTTGGTTTGTGAGGCTTGTTCGCCTTGTGTTGGGCTTTCCCTGTGTGAATCCTGTTCGCCTAGTGTTAAGCCTTTCTTGTGTGAGGCCTATTCACCTAAAGTGGGCCGTTACATGTGTTCTAAGCCTTTTGGCATTTAGGCTTAATGAGGCTTATTTGCCTATTCCAAATCTAATACACACATATGCATATATATATATATATATATATTAAAAAAAAAAGTTATTCGTACACTACACAAGAAAAAAAACCTATTTATAATTATGTTTTGATTGCTATGAGTTTTTCTAGCTATGACCTATTTGTATTTTAGAATTGTGATTCTAATAGCAATATAAATAATTGGTAAATTCAAGATTAACTATAATTTAAACCAAATTTTACCCTTTTTTTTGTCTTTTATTAGTTGGTATTCATAAGGAGATTATAATTGACTCCCCATAGGGAGAAGGATAATTATTTATTAAGCATTGGTCTTTAGAGATGGAAAACTGATAGCTAGAGAAGCACATAATTAATGTTGTAAAAAATTAAAATATGATTACCAAATGCCAGTAATATTTTAATCAAGTGATTAAAATTTTGTAACACGCTATTGGGTTTGAATTGAAATCCGTACAACTTTAATTTTCATCCTCAATTATTAAAAAATAATTATCAAATCAATTAATAAAAAATTGCTCGCACTTAACAAACAAAAAAAAAAACAAAGATTTGTGATTTTTTTCTTTAATTAATATGAATAAATATATTTGTCAATTAATGTTAACAACAATTAATAAAAATTGTTAATCATCGTTTTCAAAAAAATTATTCGTTTATTATATTATTATTTATCCTTGAAACTTTTAATAATTCAATTACCAAGTTTTATAACAATTTATTTATTTTTAGACTTCGAGCAGCGATTGTCAAGGACTGCAAACTAACGCTACGCTACGCTGCTATCCATCCGGACTTAAAAACAAAGCTACGAGGCTCGCCCGACCCTACAAAACCCCCTCTTTGCTTACCTTTCTCTCCTCTGTTTGCTTGGGTCTTTTCGCAGTTCGGGGGCCTCTCTTCCTCTTTCCACCCTTTCTATATCTGATTTCTCCGGCACGATAAACCTCCACTCTTTCACTCCCTTCCGATTCAGATCAACCCGAAAAGGTTCCCTCTCTCCGAAACCCTAATTTCTTCTCTTTATTTATTATTTCTCTCGCACTCCCGCTGCTTTACTGCTCGGTAACGCACGCTGGTCTTTTTTTCTTTTTTTTTCTTCAATAGGTTTCCCAATTGCAAGTGCATGTAATAGCTAGAGTTTTATTACCGGTTCGTTGAAGCATTTGGACATCTTTTTTTCCTGGTATATTCTTCTTTTCTCTTTGCTAAACTTGTTATTGTTTCTTTTAAGTAAATGCATCAGAAGGACAAAGATATAAAAGGGTTCAAAGCAATAGAAAACTGCATCCCAAGATTGGTCCATGGCATCATGTTTGCCGCTTTTAATTTGTTTTCGCAATGTTAATTCAAATTTCGCTTGGATTTTGTGAAGCTTATTTAGTTATTACTTATTCTAGTTTTCCTGCTTGCTTAATTTGCTTTATGCTTCTTTTTTTTCTCAGTTTGAGATCAAGGACGACCTGTGGATTAAAGAACTATATAAGCAAATATGTTTGGTTCAACTAGCCGTAAGTCTTTCTCTTCCTTTTATTCTCTCTGATAGATTTACTGGGATCTTATTTTAATTCGGCTCATTGAGCTGATGTTTCAATGAGTGCAGCATTGCTTCTATTCTTTATTAAGATTGGAAGCTTGTGGCTAGTGACTTTTATATAGGTATTATGAAATTCTGAGTTTAGGATTGGTCTTCACATTGTAGAGTAGCTTCATTTTTCTGAAAGCATTCTTATGTTGTATGCAGTGATATCCACAAATTATTGTTACTAATTCCTTTTTAAGTGTTTACCAGTGTCTTTTTAAAGTTAATCTTTTTCTTTTATTAATCTTTTGGCTGTTTTTCTGCTGCATTTTATCACAGCAAAAGTCTATTCTGATAGGGCTATCTTGTGTGGTAACTGTTTTGTAGGATGTTTAGCTTCTTGGTTTGTTTTTCTGGATAAATGGTCTGTTGTTATTTATAATATTTTAATAATTAGCAAAATTGTTGCGCTTGTTATTGGTCAACTATTCATACTTTTTTTGTGATATATATGTATGCTTGTAATTTTTCATTCATGTTTTTGTTGTTATCTTTAACTTGTATGTTACATGTCATCCTTTTTGAGAATAATTTTTGTTCTTGCTTGTGAATATTTGTTGAAAATTTATTAATTGTTAGAAACTCCTCAAACAGCTTTTGGGCAATCATCAAACAGCCCGTTTGCATCGCAATCTGTTTTTGGCCAGACGAACAATGCAAATAGCAATCCATTTGCACCTAAACCTTCCTTTGGTAGTCCAACCCCTTTTGGCTCTCAAACAGGCAGTTCAATTTTTGGGGGTACTTCTACTGGAGTGTTTGGTGCAGCCGCATCTTCTTCTCCCTTTTCCTCAACAACAACATTTGGTGCCTCCTCCTCTCCAGCTTTTGGAAGTTCCATGCCTGCTTTTGGATCTTCTTCTACTCCTGCTTTTGGCAGTTCATCATCATCTTTTGGTGGTAAGTGTTTCTGTATGCTTTTCTTTTCTGTTATTTTAGTTCTGTTCTCCTTCATTCCGTATTCTTTATATTCTTCTTTTCTGTTATTATAATTCAGTTCTCCTTCATTTCATATTCTTTATGTTTTAGTTAAATATATTGAAGAATATGATTTTAATGCCTTTTTGCCTTTTGATATTTTGTGATGCTTTATTCCTAGTGTTCTAATACAACATGCACAAACCATTGAGTTGTTAGACTTACAAGTATATACATAAAAAAAAAGGCGCAACCCAGTGCACATGGCTACCACATTGTGGGGTTTGGGAGGGTCATATATATGCAGCCTTCTCCTTGCATCAAGAGAGAGGTTGTTTCCGTTTGAAATCCGTGACCTCTAGATAATAAAGGAGCAACCTTTACCTATTGCACCAAGGAGCAACACTAGCGAGTATACATATAAATAAATATATTCATAGGACCATTAGTTGCACTTTTAATTTTGTGGAGATGGAATAATTTAGTGTTTCATTAGTAAGAGACTTGCTCATTTGTTTCATTCTTCATTGAGCATCTAAATATGATCTTGAACGAGAGCCATCTTTTTCATAAGGAGCATTTGTGATTTCTCATATATATTTAATTTGCTAAATTTGGTAATGCTTTTAACTTTATGCATGTGTTGACTTTTTATTCATTAGCTCTTCGGTAACTTTGTTTCTTCTCCTCAATTTTAAGCTGATGATTTTTTATTTTATTTTATTTTATGTAGGGACTTCTGTTTTTGGTCAGAAGCCTGCATTTGGATTTGGGTCTACTACTCAATCAAGTCCTTTTGGAAGTACGACGCAGCAATCTCAGCCTGCATTTGGTAGTGGTATATTTGGTTCCTCTGCGCCTTTTGGTTCAACTCAGTCTGCATTTGGTTCCACTACTCCTGGCTTTGGTGCCACAAGCACCCCTGCTTTTGGTGCCACAAACACCCCTGCCTTTGGTGCCACAAGCTCCCCTGCATTTGGTGCCGCAAGCACCCCTGCATTTGGTGCCCCAAGTACGCCAGCTTTTGGTGCCACAAGCACCCCTGCCTTTGGTTCAACTGGAAGTCCAGCATTTGGGAGCACTGGAACTGCGTTTGGTGTGTCCAATGCCCCGGTCTTTGGAACAGGAGGCACATTCGGTGCATCAAGCACACCTGCTTTTGGCACTTCCAGCACTCCTGCTTTTGGGGGTTCAAGCACTCCTGCTTTTGGAGCATCTTCTACTCCTTCATTCAGCTTTGGGTCTAGCCCAGCTTTTGGCCAGTCAACACCAGCATTTGGTAGCAGTCCTTTTGGAACCACTACATTTGGAACCCAGAGTTCTCCTTTTGGTGAGTAATCAAGTCTACATGATTAATTATAAACTTTCAAATTAGTCATATAGTTTGGCGAGAAGATGTATTTTCATAGGCCTTCTACCTTTTGAGTGTTAGGAAGTTCATATACATTATGTATAATATATATATATATATATATATGTATAAAATTAAGTTCTTTTGAATTCTCATGTAGGAACTCAATCTTCTGCACCGGCATTTGGGGGCACTAGCTTTGGCCAGTCACCTTTTGGGGGTCAACGTGGGGGAAGTAGAGTAGCTCCTTACACGCCTACAACTGAAGCAGATAGTGGGAGTGGTGCACAGCCAGCTGCAAAGTTGGAGTCAATATCAGCGATGTCTGTTTACAAAGATAAAAGTCATGAGGAGCTGAGATGGGAGGATTACCAGTTAGGAGATAAAGGTTCCTTTGTAAAATATTGTAAAACCCTAATAGTTAATCGTTCTTCTTTTCTGTTTGACATTGACATGCTTGCTGTATTAATTTGAAATTTCAGGTGGACTGCAGTCAGGTGCTCAGCCTTCTGGAGGGATTGGCTTTGGTGTGTCAGCTGCATCTACTAGTCCTTTTGGCTCTTCTTCAACATTTGGTCAAACATCTGCAAATCCTTTTTCCAGCACAAGTAGCAATCCATTTAGTCTAAAACCCCCATCCTTTAATAGTACAGGTTTTACAACCTCAACTACCTCATCAAATCTTTTTCAATCAACATCATCAAGCCTTTTTCGCCCAACTTCTTCGTCAACTTCAATATTTAGTCAATCTTCAACTCCTACATATGGAAGTGGTTCATCTCTTTTTAGTTCGTCTGTCACTCCTTCATTTTCAACTTCGCCATCCATTTTTGGTACCGGTGCAGCTCCAGCAACAACTCCAGCATTTGCTACTGGTTTAAATTTTAGCAGCAGTCAGATGTCCCCTCCGTTCAATTCTACCCCTGCAATTGGGCAGACAGGCAATGCTTTTGGGCAGGTGACATCTACCTTTGGACAGAATACTAGTAACTTTGGTCAACCTAGCATTTTCAACACACCTTCCACTGGGTTTAGTGGGAATATGTTTTCAAGCTCTCTATCGTTGGCTCCTTCTAGCAACCCAGCTGCCTTTGGCCCAACAACTGTAAGTAGCTTGTGAAGCCTTTACAATCATTCTTTGTTTTCATCATCCTTATGATCCTTTGCTCATTTCATTAGGTTTTAGATCGAAGCTATAATATTTGTTGCTTTAGTCTTCGACTTTGATCTAAGTGCTTTATTTCTGTACATTTCCATCATGCTGTTCCAGGGACGCAGAGTTATCTGCATTTCTTCTTTCTTTTATTGAATGACAATTCAAACTAAGTGTGTACTGTTAGAGCCCTGTGGTGCATGATTGATTGGGAAGTGGACTATATATCTGATTTAATTGCTGATAGGAGCTAGCTATTTGCTTCTGTATTATGTAATTAATAATGGCCCAAATAAGAAATTTTTTTTTGTCTTGCTGCATCTAGATTTTTATCTTTTTGTTGAATGAAGAGTTATGATTGATATTTTTATGAGGATAGCTCGTGTATCTCAAGATTTGGGGTTCATGGTGACTGATTTAGTTAAATGCCATGACCACTTGTTGATTGAAATTTTTTATTTTATTAAAAAGAATTATGCCGAGTTTTATGAATTTAGGAGTTTTGCTAGTTTTTATATGCAATCATACTCTGTAGATTTATGCATGTGTCTTTTTGCAAACATGCATGTTTTTCTTACCTGTTCCGGAACCTTAAGTTGGTGCTTGACCCACTATTTGTGCAGCCTTCTTTTGCTTCACCTTTTCAGCCAGCTCAGTCTAGTGGTGCTTTCAGCTTTAGCAATTTTGGTCAGACGCAATCAGGTAGTAGAAGTTTTGTCTTGAATATTATCATTGAATGTTTGAGCTTTCTTTGATGCTGCTGATTATAATGAAGTTGCTGGCTTTATAGGTGGTGGATCAAGCATTTTCGGTCAGAGTAATATTGGCCTATCGTATGTGTAATATCCTTTGGATTTTACTTCTGTTTTCATGGCACTTATACATGCCTACAATCACACACATATCCGTTACTAGTATAATTTTTTCTTCTACCTTTGTGCATGTGCATGCAAAAGTATGCCTGAAGAAGTTCTGTCCTTAACTATCCAAATAGTTATATGATTATATCGTGGAACTTTATCCTGCATGCTTTTTTGTTTGACAGGTCTGCTACACAAAGTGCTGCCGTTGTGCAACCTGTGACTATTACAAACCCCTTTGGAACACTCCCTGCAATGCCTCAAATGTCAATTGGTCGGGCTGGGACTGCACCATCTGTTCAATATGGGATTTCTAGCTTGCCTGTAACTTTCTGATTTGCTTTTAGTTACTCTTAAGGCTTCAAGTTTGATCTGCTGTTTGTTTGCTTGTTATAGATCATTCTCTCTCTTCATGCTCGTATTGCCAATGATTTTGTTGTAAAGTAAAATATAATAGTATTAATTGGTTAACTGGTAATGAATTTATCAGGTCGTGGACAAACCTGCTCCTGTTAAAATATCTCCCTTATTGACCTCACGGTACCTTTCACAAAGGCGGATTAGGTTACCTGCAAGGAAATATCATCCTAATAATGATGGTCCGAAGGTGAGGATGCTACCTCTTGTGAGAGTAGTAATTCTGAATTTCTGATATAAAATCTTATTACATTGCTCACCATATGAGGTTACAGTTCTAACATGTGTTTGTTTCATTTGTTAATCGATATCTGCAGATTCCATTTTTCAGTGATGATGAAGAGACACCCAGCACACCAAAGGCTGATGCTGTTTTTATTCCTAGGGAAAACCCAAGGGCTTTGGTCATCCGTCCCACTGAAAATTGGCCTTCAAGAACTTCTGCAGCGAAGGCATTACCATTGAAGGATGCATCCACTCCAATGCATGAGAATGGTAAGACCTTTTTGAGCTCATCTGCATTCCTTTGGTGGGACCAAGTGAATTAGTTTGGATTAAAACAAAAGCATATAGTAGGGGCAAAACTTGTTTGCATTGAAGCATTTAACGTTTTGCAGGCTTTGTTTTATCTTCATGTGTTACCTACCACCAATTGACAATATAAGGTCCTCAGTGATTCTCAAAATGCTATTGATGCTAAACTCCTTTTAATTGTATTTAATCTTTGAGAAGTCTGTAGTGAGTATTTTTTTCTGTTATGCTATTGATCCTCTTTTCAGTCTTTTGTGTTTCTGTTCTCTTTGTCTCTCTCTCAATCGTATGCACAACACTTGCATTCAAGCACCCTTGTATTATAGTCAAACTAATGAGCTAACCAAGTAATACCAATTGGCCTAGGGAAAAAAATGGTAATGCCAACTGTTGTGGGAAGTCACGTGTCTGTTCCCATTACAATATTCTTATTGCATTGAGAGAATTCTATGATTTTGTTTTCAAACGTATGAATTTTTGTGTAAGTTTTTTATGTTCTGATTACTTAGATTCTATTTACTGCTTGTGGCTGACTCTTTGGTGCTTCGTTTTCATTTAGGCAAAATTTCTCATGACGGCTCCAATGCTGAGGATAAAGACAGTACGTAGTATCTTATACTGAAATTATAATCACCTTTAGTTTCCTTTTGTGCCATTTTATTAATTTTATGCCTCCAATATTGTTTCTCTGATTTAGTGTTTTTTGATGTGAAAATTGCATGGGTCATAAAATATTTTTCCCTTTCTCCCATTCCGTGGCTTGATTTAAGAACTATTTGTAGCTCCTGAAAGTTTTTTCATACACTGTTTTATAACTCACGGCTAGACGGTCTGAAACAGAAACAAGGTAGCCTGTTGTCTATTCCTTGTTTTTGGAGTTTCTGATATCCATATGGGAGAAGGCAAAGCATTGAAGTACTCTTTTCTCCTTCTGCCTTGGTGATTCTATTTGTGATAAAGATGATGAGTGTTCTTATCTGTGTAACATTTAGATGAACTTAGGATCATTATAAATTGGTTTGCTGGCCTCTCTGATACTGTTTAACTTCATTTGATTGATATGATCAATGTAGAAAATCCAGCTGAAAATGGTCTCGTGAGGGAGCAAATTCATCCTGTCAAAGGTAACCAGAAAACTAATGGAGTCCATGATGATCATTCTGATCAGGAAGATGGCTCATGCGTGACTATCAATGGCCACAGAACTGGGGAGGCTGCTATTGTCTATGAGCATGGGGCTGACATTGAGGCTCTAATGCCAAGGCTCCGAAGGTCTGATTACTATACAGAACCTCGAATCCAAGAACTGGCAGCAAGGGAAAGGGCTGAACCAGGGTACTGTCGCCGTGTCAAGGATTTTGTGGTTGGACGGCATGGTTTTGGAAGTATCAAGTTCCTGGGTGAGACAGATGTGAGGCATCTTGATCTGGAGTCCCTTGTCCAGTTCAACAACCGGGAGGTGATTGTTTACATGGATGACAGTAAGAAACCTCCTGTTGGACAAGGTCTTAATAAGCCTGCGGAGGTAACACTTCTCAACATCAAATGCTTTGATAAAAAGACCAGACACCAATATACGGAAGGGCTGCAGGTCGAGAAATACAAGAACATGCTTAAGAGGAAGGCGGAGGACCAAGGAGCTGAGTTTCTGTCATATGATCCCATCAAAGGAGAATGGAAGTTTAGGGTCAATCACTTCAGCACATACAAGTTGGAAGAGGAAGAGGAAGATCACTCGGAAATAGACGCCGTTCCAGATTGCTGATAAGAAGATGGGGACACTGTTTGCTTCATGCCAAGTATTGAAGGAGGACTTTGTGGCTGGCCGCAATGTTTTGTTCCCAGGAAGGGTTGATTTCAATTGTACAGAAACTGCCAAATTATGGTAATATGTTTTGACGTTTGTGTTGTGGCACCAGCGTAACAAATGAATTGTTGTATCTTGTGGTTTCATTATTTTTTTTTTCTTATTGAGTAATGGTTTTCTTTTTGTATTTTCTCTCTTTTTAACTCTTTCAAGTTTCAGCATGTTACTTTTGAATTGACATGGCATTTAGTAATGCTACGTTTGCCTTGTTTTTAATATGAAAATGTTTCTTTGGCTTTGAATTTTGAATTAAAGGCTGTCCATGTTCCAATAATGCATAGATAAATTATCCAGTGCCAACCAAATATTTGAATGTAGGACGTAGCTTGTAGTCACATACTGTCGAGTGGGGTTAATTGATCTCACTTAAGTTTTTGAAAAATAATAATATATATGTATTTAATACAAGAAAATTAATGTTTTTTTTATATTGACATCCTTAAAATTTATTAAAATTAGTTAAAAAATGGATCAAAAATAAATTTCATTTTCACTCATATTCATTTTAATTTAAAATTTCTGAACTTTTTCATTACTAGTATAACATTTGAAAATTTTTTATCATGTACTTCTATTGAATTTTTACTAATAATATTTTTAACTTGATTTTAATTTTATTTTTTATTGAAAATTTCTCTTCACTTTGCTATGTTCACACTTTTTTTTTATTATAGTTTTTCTCTATAATTACATTTATAGTACATATTATGTATGAGTTTAATACATTTTATAAATTATTTGTTTGTTGTTCTTGATTAAATAAATGTATTATACGTAGTTAGTTATTCAACGGTGAAAATATTATTTGATTATTATAGTAAAAAATATTTCATTATTTACATGTTTGTGTTAATGTAATAACCAAAAAAATTCTTACAATATTGAATGAATTGTTTATTATTTAGCATAAATTTTATAACTAATAAAAATAATTTAAATAATTACATAGAGACATGTAGACGTGTGGACCTCTCGGCACAACTTAATTAGTCCCGAAGATAAGAGATCCTGTCTACTTCGAGCTCGAGTGAGACAAGTTACAGTAAGCCTACAAATTTTGGTTAAACCTTGTGTAAATCAACTAAGTTCATAAAGTTGATTTTAATGTATTTTAATTAGTTAAATGCGGAAATAATAAAATTATTTAATCTAAGTGTGAGTCTTGGATGTAGTTACATATTATACATCATATATATATATATATAAAACAATAAATATTGTATACACATATATAATAAAACAAAATAAATAAAATAAAATAAAATATTACAATAAAGTACCAACATAATATAAAATATACTTTATATGATATAATAATAATATAATAATAATGAATAGATGAAACCGATTGGCTTTTTTACGAAGCCAATCGGCTCCCACTTTTTCCCCACTCACATGGGATCCAAAAGTAAAACAAAACAAAAGAGTAAAGAAAAGAAAGAGTGAACAGGAAAGGAATAGAAGCGGGAAAAGAGAAATGGGAAAGAAACAGAGAGGGGCGACGAGGTAAAGTATATTGGAGAGATTGAAGCTGGGGCTATCGACCGAAACGGAAACAAAGGAAAGGAAGGTTTGTTCGGCAATTTGGGGAAGGAAAAGGAAAGGCTGTTCAGGCGGCCTGGGAGGAGCAGATCGGTACTGGAAAAAAGGAGGAAAAAGGAAGGAAATTGTGGAGCAAAAGAGGCTGAACACAGAGGCTTTCATAAAGGGCTGACAGAGTGGCGTTGGAGATGGTCTGAAGCTGCTGTTGGGGGCCTAAATCTGGATCGAAAGTTTCTGATTTTGGGTGGCTAACGGGGCGGCAGATTTGAGGGTTCCAAATAAGTAAGTCTTAGGCGTGAAGAAGAATAGAAGGGCTAGAAACAAAATGCAACAACAGGGGATGTGAAACTTCATTTTTTTACAGCCATTTATGAACAAGAAGGGAGGAAGAAAATTGATGGAACCAGCAGCAAAAAGGGTAAGGTTGTTTTTTTTAGTTTTGGGATTTAGGTAGGTACATTGGATTCAATGTTATATTGTGTCTTATGATGGAAACCTGTTGGAAACTCATTGTTTAGGGGCTTTTTGGAGGGTTTCAATAGCAAGGAAAATTGAAGAAAAGCTTGGTGTAAATTTGGCTAGTGGGAGAATTAAAGGTAAAAGGTTTTTTTTGTGTAAGCTTAATGTAAATGAAATTGTTTAATAAATTGGAAATAGGACATGATGATAGACGGCAAAAAATTTGACGGATAATGATGTATATATGGGGTTAAGAATAAGATATATATATATATATATATAAAATTGTATTTTCTGTCGACGTATGCAACTAACGAATAGTTGTAGTAATGAGCCTATCAGTGGATGGCAATGGGTACCCTATAAACGGGTACCCGGTGCTACCCGATCCGTTTAAGTAGGATTAGGGTAGTGTATAATCGGGTTCGAGTAGGGTTCGAGTAGTGAAATTACTACCCGTCACGGGTTAGGGTAGGGTTCGGGTAATTACCTTAGGGTACCCACTACCCGAACCCGATTATAAATAATAATTAATTAATATAATACTTATATTTTTTATATATCAATTATTTATTATTAATGTTTTATTTAATTAAATTAAATCATTATATATTATAATTATGAGTTTTAATTTTAATTTATTTTTATGAGTTAAATTAAATTTATTAATATAATGTTTTAATTAAGTTATTCTAAAATTAATTTTAATTTTAAATTTAAAAATCAAACTTTGACTTAATAAACGGGTAGTTAAACGGGTTCGGGTAGTTAAACGGGTATTTATATTTTATAGAGTTAGGGTTCGGGTAGCATAAATAAAAATAATCGGGTAGTTAATCGGGTTAGGGTATTATTAAAGTTAATCGGGTTCGGGTTCGGGTATCCCCAATCTAATGGGTACCCAACCCAACCCGTTTACATCCTTACCTATCACGTGTGATATGGATATTAATATTGAAATATGGATGGTGTAGGTTCCTGGTGGGAGCCTTGAATAAATATATAACAAGGAAGAGCTAAAGTTGGGAGACTCTCAAAGATAAAGGCTTTAAGTAAATGAAATAAATTATAAGGATGTAGTATAAATAAATATTTGAGTAAGATATAGTTTGAAAATATACTATGAATAATTATTAAATGGGCTTTGTACATTTAAATTATAGAGAAAATTCCGAGGAGGTGGAGTTGAACAATTGGCTTAAGAGTGCAAAGTGATATTATCTAGGTAAGGGAATTTACAGTAAACGTTTATTAGTCTGCTATGTTGTATGTCCAAAATTCTGTTATTTAATACTTGTTGATTTGAAATGCATTCTTGGTTGAATTTCATATGTATTGAACTGAGTTGAAGTACAAATGGTTTTAAATTTGAACTGTGTTGAATTTGTGGATAAAAATATTGTTGGTTGGCGTTTTATGCAGGTTGTTTGTTATGGATTATGATGCTGGATAGTGTTCTACCTATGTTGTCATAATGCCAAAATTTCGTTAGAAAATATTAAATAGATTTTTGGCATCGATTTAAATTCTATAATGTATTTAAAACCTCATATACCTCAAGCACCATTACTAGTGATCGAGATACTGTCTTTCTAAAATATGTTTTGTACAATGAGGTTATCAAAACGTGAGGGTGTAATACGAATTATGCCTCCCATACTCAAGATACATTGTAAAAGCATTCTTGCATGAATTTTGGCATAAGAGAAAAGGATGCTTGGAAGTTGCCTGTGTGGCACTTAACTCGCCTGTGTGGCGTAGATGAGCCTGTGTGGCACTCGCCTATGTGGCACCCGCCTGTGTGGCGTTTAAATTATGCCTGTGTGGCGTTTAAATTATGCCTATGTGGCATTTAACGTAACATATCCTGGATTGCTTTGTGATCTTCCAGGTCCTGGATTGCTTTGTGATCTTCCAGGTGTCCGACAAATAGTCGTGACTTGTACCTCAGCTACTAGATGATCACTGGTGCTGGGATGATTCATGATCATGGATAGAATCTTGGTTCGGAACGATAACCACTGCTAGCTACAGTGGATGCTTTCATAGAAAGCTTTCGATTATTTCCAAAGATCCTGATTATATTACGATACCTTATCAAAGAAATCCTGTCTCTCGGAAATGTTTTCATTGTGTACTTCGATTTTATAAATGCGTGAGTGCAAGTGTTTTTATAGCTTATAGAACAATGATTTGTCAACTTGCATTTTTTCGTAAGACACACTTAAGCATGAGTTTTGACGTACTTATTCAAGCATACACATGCACGAACATAGTAGAACATCTAATATCACTTAGCGTATGTTTTCTTACTGGACTTTCCCCAAAGCTCACCCTCCTCCACCTCATATTATTTCAGATAGACTCGGCACGAGCGTGGTGCATCGAGGGTCTTTTTGTCGAGCTGCAGAAAGCTATAATTTGAGCCAAGGTATAATCTTTTGTTCTTTTGTTTATATCCCAGACTAAATTCTTTTGTGTACACAGTGTATAGGAGTCGGGATGTAAGTACTAGGAGATATCGAGTTTGTAAACATACTATGATTCGTAGTTAAGTTGTAATCTCGATATGTTTATATATTGAATCAATAGATGTTAAGTATTTCAGTAGTTATCTTGAGACTTGAAATTGCTACAGGTTGAAAATGATGATGTACTTAGTATGGGGATAGATAATCGGCAAAAATAGAGGTGAAATTTTTCAGTATCGTTTTCGACGTGTCTTACGAGAAGACTATAATGGGACCTTAGACAACTAATCTTAAACAAATATAAGAGTAGGACTACTCATTAGGTTTTTAGCTACACTGAACGAGAGACAAACATAAGAAGTGAAAGAAAAAGTTAAGCCGAAAATCTGGCTTTCGAGGGCGTTACAGTTAATTTTTTAACATCTTTATTGGCATGAAAGAAAAATGAAAAAAAGAAAAGAAAAATTTTATGCAACCCTCTATATAAATTTCTATTATGAATGGATTGTAAAAAATTATTTATTTATTTGAAAATTGTATTATATTATGCTATATTTTTCACTTTATTTAATTTTGTCAATGTAGTAATAAGTAACAAAATATTATTTAATAAATAATATGATAATATTGATCTCGCTCACACAAAATTCTAACTCATGTATAGCATAATATAAATCTTTCTAATATATACTTCATTTAATAATACAAAAATGATATTTTTCATTCGGCTGGTCAATTATTAATATTTGAGGATGATAGTTGTTACCAGTACTTTGATCTGGAGTTCATTCATATTAAGCTAAAAAATGACGCCATTTCTAATTCTTACCAAAGATTACAACACTTTTATGAGAAAAAGGAAAATTTTTAATAGTAGATTAAAAATGATAAAATTTCATAATATGTTTTCTTTTATTTATTTTATCTATTTGAGTTGGGCATAATTTTAGAACTATATTTAGATTATATTTTATGATATTCGAATCTAATTAATTATTTGACTAACATAATTTTTGTTATTTGAAGCTTACCTTTAAAATATAAATAATATAATGAATATTATTTAATTACTCCAACTTGTTAAGTTCTAATTTATTAATCTAAAATTTGATTCTTAAATTAAAATAAAAATTTAATACATTTTATTAAAAATTTATATTGATAAATTTAAGTTATTTTATAAAAAATTAAAATTACAAAATCAGTTTAATTAAATATTGCATTAATTTATAAAAAAATATAATATATTAAAAAACTATTATTTAAATGAAATTTAAATGATAAATACCAAAACTAAAAACATGACAAATAATAATTTACTATCTAAACCGATTTATAAATAACCTAACTGCTAATCGATGGATAATACAGTTTTATAGATACCCATTATCATCACATATATAAAAGCTAGGTTTAGGGCTTTTTCTTGTTGTATTTCTTTCTCTCGTCGCAGCCGCTTAAGAGCCGAGAGAGGAGGCAGAGAGAAAAGAGAAAATGAAGACCATACTTTCCTCAGAGACAATGGACATCCCCGAGGGGGTTAACATTAAAGTGAAGGCCAAGATGATCGAGGTTGAGGGCCCCAGGGGCAAGCTCACCCGCAACTTCAAGCACCTCAACCTCGACTTCCATCTCATCAAGGACGAGGAGACCGGAAAGCGCAAGCTCAGGATCGAAGCTTGGTTTGGCTCCAGAAAGACCAGCGCCGCCATCCGTACCGCTCTTAGCCACGTTGAGAATCTCATCACTGGCGTCACCAAGGGATATCGTTACAAGATGAGGTTCGTCTACGCTCACTTTCCAATCAACGCCTCCATCACTAACGGCAACAAATCCATCGAGATCCGTAATTTCCTTGGCGAGAAGAAGGTCTCCTCTCTCTCTCTTTCGTTTTTTAAACCCTAAACCCTGATATATTTAGCTGCATATATTTATAATGAATTTTAATCTTGTTTTTTAATTTACTCGAGGAAGGCATTTGTTTGTCTACGCTATGAATACCCAATCTCTATTTCATGAATACTCGTTGGATGATGCTTCATTTTTATATTTTTCTGTTTGTTGATGTTTTTTTATTTCAAATAATTTTTTGTTGAATGTTTGCCTATTCTAGTATGCAGAAATGTTGAAATTGTATTCCCTTATCAATTCCAGTAGAAATATGTGATTTAAATAAAACTTTCTTTAGTTTTTTTATTTTCACTTTACATTTATAGCGAGCTATTTTCTGTTTATCCTTATTCTTTTTCTGAGTGTCAACATCCCTAATCGAAACTTAATATTCTTATATGTTCTTGACTTCTGACTTCCTTTACTGATGTATAGAAATGGACTGCAAAGCCTCTGCGTTTATTTTTAAAACCAAAGTGTTCCTGTTCAAGGGTTTAAGGAACCAAATGTGAACCATATGTATGTTAGAAATTGATGCAAACAATTATTAGTTTTAAGTTGAATAAGTCTTCCACTATGTGTATAACATGGAAGAGTGGTTTCTAGATTTTAGGAGTTAAGTTCTCACTAACCCACTTTATGTTTGTGTACTTAGTGGGTTAGAATATCATCCATGAAGTGAGACATGGGGTGTGGCTTTCATTTCAGTTCATCTATTTATAGTGTTGCAAATTGAGTTTTTTATCAATGAAGAAGATCCTTTGAATTCTTAGCCAATATTCTTTCTTCTGTTTTTTTTCTTTGCTTACTCATACTTTGCTCAATATTCGTTTGTTCTTGTCAAATACATCCTTATTCTTCGAAACCAACAATGTACTCTTCTTGAATTGCCATACTCTTGTTGTCTTAAGAGTTCTAGATGTACTCTCTGTTTTTATGACACCATCATATTAATATGGTTCGTCTTCTATTGGAAACATCAGGTTAGGAAAGTGGATATGTTGGAAGGGGTTTCCATTGTTCGATCTGAGAAGGTTAAAGATGAGATTGTTTTGGATGGTAATGATATCGAACTTGTGTCACGATCTGCAGCTTTGATAAACCAGGTACCCTCTCGTCATTTAGGATTTTTAAACGCTCAGTGCACACATTGTGCAAATAGTTTACATTTGTGTATGTTTCATTTATAGCTTTCAACTTTAATCTAACTGTCTAACCTTCATTTTGAACAGAAATGCCATGTGAAGAACAAGGATATTAGAAAATTCCTTGATGGTATCTATGTTAGCGAGAAAAGCAGGATCGATGAGGAGGAATGATTGTTACCTCTTGAATGGTAGATATAGTGCTGTTTTATTTTTGTGTCACAGTAATCTCTTGAGACCTTACTTTTGTTGTCTTTGCTCTTTCCCTGGATTTCAGTTGCAGAGTACAAGGATGTTATGCTTATTTGTTGTCTGGAAAATTTTGAATATCTGTTTGATCTTTAGTACGTAAATCATGCCATTTTTCCATTTTAAGTGTTGCTTTGGTTTATAGACTTAGTCCTCAACAAATTTCATTTTTTGCAATTTGCTTAGAGTCAAGTATATTGGTGTTGGAAATCTGCAAATTCCACCAGATTAATACTTGAAGTTGAATTGATTTTACTTACATTATAAGTTTGTCAGAATGTAATGTATGGTGAAAGCAGTTTAGCTGCCAAAGATGTTACTGGTAAAGTCAATTCATCTTATTCTTCGTTTTTATAGTTTATGACCTCAATTTGTTCTGAATTAAAGATAGGGATTCCATTCTTTTTTTTTTTCTGCCTGAGCGTTCACTGTTTGATAATGGTGGATCCAGATACTTCTCTGTAGTTCTAAGCTTCTAGTGCAAACACATTGAAGAATGAATTGCTGAACATTGCTAGTAGAAATTAAAGTTTTTTTGTCTTGCCAGCAAATGGTACCTGGTGAAGTTGGACAGGTGGTAGAAATTAGCTTTTCTATGTTTATGTTTGAAATTATATTTCTACTATTATTCTGATGGAACGAGGATCAGATTTTTCTTGTTTGAATTTTGATTTTGATATTAAATAATTATTAAGTACAAAAAATAAATGATAATTACTTATGCTTGATTTAATAATTAATGAATGAACAGGTTATCAAAAAAGTATATTAAATGGAAAACATCAGAATTTTTCGAGATTCAATGTTTAAACATTTATTACGTTGTTATTATTATTGGGCCAATAAGACATAGCAAATTTATAATTAAGTCACTAGTTCTACACAAGTGAAAATTCTGGGCTCAATACTATGGTCTTAAAGACACCGCTAAAGACTCTTTTGGATTCAAGTGTGCTGCAACAAATTTTCGCACTGGACCTCTAAGGGGTCAGTGGAAACAAGCAACGTCCGGTTTCATTGTGTTTTCATTGTATTTTGATAATGTTGGTTTCTTTTTCTTTTTCTTTTTTTTTATATGATGCATTGACAATATATAATTTTATACATTATCAATATTTTAGAGATTAATATTTTATCAATTGACAAATTAAAAAATATGTCAAACTTTTAAAAGTAAATATAAATAATTTTTTTAATTTGCTAATAAAGGTTTATTGATGAGGTGTTAACCTCTTGTGCATTGACAGTGTGTAGAAATTATACTTTATTAGTGTATTATATATAAATCATTTTTTTACTTTGAAATTTATAATATAAAAATTAAAAAAATACTTTTAGACATTATATAATACATCTTTTTTTTACAAGAAAAATATTAAATAACTGAGGATAGATGTGCTTGGATTCGAATTCAAGACTTACACTATGCCATAACTTATCTTTAATCACTAGGTCAAGAGGTTGTTGGCTATATATATATATATATATATATATATATTATATATATATATATATATATATATATATATATAAGGCTTAATAGCCAAATAAGCCCTTAACCTTTAGCCCAAAATGAAATTCAGCCCTCAACGTTTTATCGCATGAAATTCAGTCCATAAACTTTTATTTTAGTGGAAATAAACCCTCAACCTTTTACAATTATGCAATTAAGTCAAAATCTGTTAAATGACACTAACTGCCGTTAGTTTTGCATACGTGGCAGCTGACGTGGATAGCTTAGTTAGCTGCCATGTGGCATGCCGCGTATGCAAAACTAACGGCAGTTAGGTCATTTAACCGATTTGGTCTATGTCTATTGAAATAAAAGTTTATGGACTGAATTTCATGCGATAAAACGTTGAGGGCTGAATTTCATTTTGAGCTAAAGGTTGAGGGCTTATTTGGCTATTAAGCCATATATAATAATACCTCTTTGACAAAAAAAAATATGATACCTGATTTTAATTTCTTTTTTTTTTCTTTTTCATATTTTTAAATAAATTTGTTATAATAAATAATAATCATATATATTGTATAATACAATAATTAATAAATAAATATTTAAAAATAATATAAATAATTTTATCATCAAATAAATCACATATAAATGAACAAAAATAAACATAACTATAGTTAAGTAGTTAATTAAAATAGGATAAATTACATCTAACTCCTTAAGATTTGGTTATAATTCAACTTCAATCCACTAGTTTTAAAAATAGACACTCCACCTTAAAAATCTTAACACAGTTAAGAATAGCTAATAGAAAATATAAAAAGACAAAATTATCCCTTAGAATTTTCAACCTAATCACCGATCGTTGTTCCACCTATTTTCCCTTTGCTATCACGTTTTACTGGTCCTTACACTTTTCCTAAAATCTTCCCTGAATCTCAAATTTTTTCACAAAATCAAACCTTTCATCAATCATTCAACGTTTGATTTCAAAAACCCACTTTTGATTTCTTCATATCAACTCTTTTCAAAAGTTTTAGAGATGATTTTACCGTTTAAGGTTAGATTGAAAAACCCGTTTCCCTCCCTTGCGGACAAACGGAAATCAACATGCAATAGTTGTGTACATGCAACGGTTGTAAAATTGTTCAGATGACAATGTGGGTTCTCGGGTTCGACTTCGCAGCTGGGTTGCTGTCCACCGAGTCCCTGGTAGCCTTACATTTCCTAATCTGAGAGACCTATCTAGTATCCCAGTATCCAGATATTCACTTAAACTTGTAATTTTTATATGAAAATTTGAAATTATAAAATGCATTTTCTAGAATAATTCTTTTGGTGTTTTTGAATAGACTACATTTTTCAAAAGGTTTGCCTTCGGGGTATTACACTTATCCAGGTCTCTCTATCTCTCTTTTTGATTTTTTTTTCTTTATACCTTATAAATGCACATCTATCCATTTGTGGGCTGTCGTTGGGAGTTCCAATTTTTGGATGAAATGGGTTAATGTGCATTATATTAACTATGCTATATGCCTGTTGCCTGAACAAGTTGCCTTCTCTTTTTAGGCTTGCTTTATGCAGGTTATCCAAAATTCTTCAATCTGAGTTATTTGGATTATGGGTTTTTCTTTGAAATTTCAGAAGCGCTCCTCTTTTCGTTTCTTTTGTTTATTTTTCTTCTTTTGTTAAAATAGTTTAATGTGGAATAATATTTTTGTTGATGATTTCAGTTTAAATTTCTTTATTTAGGAAAGGTTAATAGTACAAGAGAAATGGGTTTTCTGGAAATTATGATTAGGCAAAATGTTTTTGGAGTTGTTTCTAATTTGTTTCTTCCGAAGCGTCTCCCGCGGTAAGTGTTTTGTCATCATCATCTTTATCTCATTTTCTATTTGCTACAATCATGTTTGCTAAAATTCCTAAATCAAAATAAGATTTCAATGCTCTGATTTATCTTCTTTTTGGGTGATGTTTTAAGTTGATTTTCTGAGGTAATTAATTTTCTTAGTTTATATTCTAAATTTAGCATCTCGTTTTATTTATTGAACCTATCCCCTTTTCTTTGTTGGTGAGGGTTTTGGCTATTTATCATCAGGCTGTGCCTTCTTGTTGATTGTTTGGGTTAAAATATGATTTGGTGCATTTTTTAATTATTTAAACATGATTTGTTTATATAATACCAATTTTAAACATTGATTTCTTGTTGAATGTTTTCTTCTTTTTTCTAGTTAAACCAGCAGAAGTAAACTGATTTCATTTCAGGATGGTGGAGTATATAAAACTTTTCAAGAGTATAATAGTCACTAAGTTGAGCTTTTAATAGTTGACCTAACAGTTGATTAACGGAAGGATTAAGTTGTCTTGCGATATACAAAAATTTGGGGCGGAGTATCCATTTTTGAAACTAATGGACTGAAGTTGAATTATAGCCAAACCTTAAGGAGTTGGATGTAATTTACACATTAAAATAATAATTATCCATGTACAAAAAAAATGATAATTATCTAAATAGTAAAATAAATAAATATTAATAATTTTATTTTGAGATGTGTAAATGTATTATTTTTTTCACACAAATTATATTATTCATTAACAAAATACTTATTTGAAAATTTTAGTTTGAGTAATTTTTTATAATTTACTAATTTTACAAATATTAAATATATATTATAAATTTGATTTCATATAATTTTTAATTTAATGTCTTTAATGATTATTTTATTTTCTTGCTATATTTCACCTCATTGTGACATTTGTATTTAAATGCATATTCCATTATTGATTTCTTTTTTTTTGTATGAATATCTCATTATTGATTTCAATATCACCATTACAATATCAAATCGCACTGTAACTAATCTCACCGTCATTGTTATTTTTAATTTTACTGACCCATCTCATATGCTATTCAAATGGATCCTAAGTCCGAGAGATTTATTAGATGTACTTAAAAATGGCTAGAGTAATGTACCGGTTATTTTTAAAGTGCCTATATCCGAATCTTATTATATTAAAAATACCCAAATTATTTTCATAAAATATACAAAATATCCATGAACTACTTAAATCCATTAAATATTTTATCATTAAGTCAAAGTTTGATTTTTAACTTTAATTTTAAAATCAATTTTAATACATATTATTGGAAAATTAATTAATTAGTCAATGTTAATTCTTAAAAAATAAATTAAGATTCTTATAAAAATATCATCATCACCAAAACCTTTATCCCAACACTATGGTAAGTTATATGAACCAATATATGATTTTACGCTAAGTTGTTAGCATAAATTCTCCTATTCCACTCATTTCTATTTAAAGCAATGTGTTTTTTCAACTCTTACCTGTTCCGTTGTATCTGATGAATTAGTTTAATTAAATATTATATTAATAACAAATAACTTATAAATAAAATATATAATATTAAAAATTTATTATTTATAATCTAACACAATAACGAATAATGAGTTCCTTAAAATCATTTCTGGAACTAATAGGCAGTGGGTTAATTTGATGATGATGTGTGTAACCTCGGTGTCCTATATGGTCCTTTTTAATTGCTCCAAGGTAGGACCTGTTTTACCTGGGCGTGGACTGCGACAGGGATGCCCGTTGTCACCCTATTTATTTATTCTGTGCCGATGGACTATTTTCTTTAATTCGGAAGGATATCAGTTCTGGGGTATTGCATGGGGTGAAGATTTGTAGGAATGCTCCGATTGTTTCCCACCTGCTTTTTGCCGATGACAGTTTTTTCTTTTTTAGGGCGGATGTTCATGAAGCTCGGGCCATGAAGGGGATTTTTGCTAACTATGAGATGGCTTCTGGTCAATCCATTAACTTTGCCAAATCAAGTATCTTTTTTAGTAGGAATGCAGATCCTTTATTGCAAGATGTTGTTAGTGCTATTTTGGAGGTCCGTAATCCTTTAAATACTGGGCGCTATTTGGGGATGCCTTCCTTGATTGGAAAAAACAAGAAAGCTGTTTTTAATTTCTTGAAGAATCGAGTTTGGCAAAGATTACAATCTTGGCGTGGGAAACCGATTTCAAAGGGAGGTCGTGAAATCTTGATTAAAGCTGTTGCTCAAGCTGTCCCTATTTATTGTATGAATGCTTTCTTGATCCCGGTCTCAATTGCGGATGAGCTTCAGCGAATGATATTTTTGTAGAGGCTGATCGGTTTAGATAAGAGTAAAACCCAGAAAGCAGAAAGGGAAAACGTTAGGTAAAATCTCGAAACCCTAATCAGGCAACCCTCCGAATCGATCCTGGTGGAGGCCGAATGATTTAAATTTCGTTGCATGTTTGTTTCGGTTTCCTTCACTGGTATCCAAGCCAGGTTCGGAGTCCCTGATTTGTTTTTATTATAGCATGATCTCTGGTTACTTTCTGTTTATGATTACATGCAATCGTTTCATGAGATTAATACGGATTAGAATGTATATGATATATTCAGAGGCTAGAAATCGAATTGTTGAAATTATATATATGATATATATCAATTTCGATTCAACTTATATGTGAGATATAATCTGTGATGCGAATTATTAATGGCGGTTTCTGTTCTGCATAAATGTTATGGAAGAAACAGAATAATGTCGAAAGTGTTCTAATGCGACTAAAATCATAGTCAGTATGAGATACTGGCTGGAACATCCTGATAAGATTAGGACACTTCCGGATAAGGGGCGTTGGCAATGTCAATACTGTTGACCTTTTTTTTTTCGGGGGCTCCTCCCCCAAACCCCCGCAAGGGGCGCTGCCCCTTGACCCCGCCCTAGCCCAATATGATTGTATTTTGGTGGTTGTAAATTTTAATAAATACGACCTGCGTGTCGTGCCTTGTTCTTGAAATTCTAGTTGTACATTCTTTTCTCATCTTACTCCCCTCGAATGTAACTCGAGGTTTCTCTTAAACTATGTAATTGTAACGTAGTATAGGGTTAGAATTTAGCTAAGTATGAGTTGATGGTGATCAACACTAATGGAGCTGACAACCATGCAAAGGATGACCAAAGAGGCACTTGGAGAAGATGCTACTACCCTTAGGTTACCCTTAGGGTTTCTCATTGGCTTGGGAAATCCATTTAGTTTGGGCTATAACTATGTCACGTTTATTTTATTGCTTAATTGCATGAGATGCATGGTTTATTTTGTACGTTTATGATATGAAAATCATATGATAATTTTAGAAAAGTAAAATTGGTGAGATCTTATTCAATAAACTAAGAAAATCCCTCAAATTAAATTAAGTCAATAATAGATGCCTACCAATGAATAGCACTCATCAAGACTAGAATCGATTTTGTTATCTTTGCCAAAGCAAAATATCATATCTATCTTAGTAAGACGCGATGGGATAATAGTGATATCCAAAGGCTATAAATTGGGTTGACTTAACTAGATTTTCGCAATAGGATTGGGAATTTAGAGGCATAAAGTTGGGCTTCCATTCATGAGATGAATTAGAACAAGTGTTGTTCACCCAACTATCCAAGAGTTACATGAGCTGTAATTGGTAAGTGTTGCCTACCTAAATAGCCAAATCTTGGGCGATTAGCCAAAGCTAACTCTAGATAAGGTGAAATATGGATCTTGGCCCACTAGAGAAATTATGTGATAATTTTTTCGAATTAATAGTGAGGGTTGTTGATTCGATAAAAATAGTGGGAGCATCATTTAATAAATATTTAATTAAATGAATGCATTCATGATACTTATATTTTGCATATTTCTGTTATAGATTATCATGGCATCAAACACAAATAACACACTTTCATTGCGATCTGTCCTTGAGAAGGACAAGTTGAATGGGTCAAACTTCCTGGATTGGTACAGGAACCTGAGGATAGTCCTCAAGCAAGAAAAGAAGTTGTATGTCCTTGAGATTCCTTTACCTGAGGAACCACCCTCTAATGCTCCAAGGGCAGAAAGAGATGCTTATAAGAAGCATCAAGATGATGCATTGGATGTTAGTTGCCTTATGCTTGCCTCCATGAATGGCTCCATTGTTGTCACAATAAAGCTCAATCGGATCTATAATGCTAGGAACAACTTCAAGCTCGGTAATGAACTTCCTGATCCAAACACCCTCCTTAGCAGCTTCAGAGGCAGCTATATACTCAGCCTCTGTTGTAGAATCGGCCACTGTCGCCTGCTTTGAACTCTTCCAGCTCACAGCACCACCATTAAGGCAAAACACATAACCAGACTGCGATCTATAGTCATCTTTATCAGTTTGGAAGCTAGCATCAGTGTAACCTGTTACAATGAGCTCTTCCTCACCTCCATATATCAAGAATGTATCCTTAGTCTTTCTCAAGTACTTAAGAATATTCTTGACAGTGATCCAGTGACGTTCAGCAGGATCAACTTGATATCTACTCGTCATGCTCAAGACATACGAGACATCGGGACGTGTGCATAACATGGCATACATAATGGATCCAATAGCAGATGCATATGGAACTTTACTCATACGTTCTCTCTCTTCTTGTGTTGTAGGACACTGTTCTTTTGAGAGAGTAATGCCATGTGTCATAGGCAAGAATCCTTTCTTGGAATCCTGCATGCTAAACCTTTTTAGCACTTTATCTATGTATGCACTTTGACTTAGGCCAATTAATTTCCTTGATCTATCTCTATAGATCCTTATACCTAGTACATAGGTAGCTTCGCCCAAGTCCTTCATTGAAAAGCAATTCCCTAACCAAGTCTTTACAGACTGAAGGGTAGGGATGTCATTCCCAATGAGTAGTATGTCATCTACATACAACACCAGGAAGACAATAGTGCTCCCACTGACCTTCTTGTAGACACAAGGTTCATCTTCGTTCTTGATGAAACCAAACTCTTTGATTGCATCATCAAAACGAAGATTCCAACTTCGAGAAGCTTGCTTTTGTCCATAAATAGAACGTTGT
The DNA here is from genome assembly GCA_031772115.1 of Heritiera littoralis. Taxonomy (NCBI): domain Eukaryota; kingdom Viridiplantae; phylum Streptophyta; class Magnoliopsida; order Malvales; family Malvaceae; genus Heritiera; species Heritiera littoralis. The sequence continues at coordinate 734,735 of JAPDPK010000056.1, forward strand.
AGCTTAACCTTTCCAGCATTTTTTGGATCAACAAAACCCTCAGGTTGTGTCATGTATACATCCTCCTCGAGTAGCTTTCCATTAAGAAAAGCGGTCTTGACGTCCATTTGCCAGATTTCATAATCATGGTATGTAGCTATCGCAAGCAAGATCCTAATGGATTTGATCATCGCGACTGGTGAAAAAGTTTCATCATAGTCAATACCATGAATTTGTTTAAAACCTTTAGCAACCAATCGCCCTTTATAGGTATGAACATTTCCTTCCATGTCGGTTTTCTTCTTAAAAACCCATTTACACCCTATAGGTTTTACCCTTTCGGGTAAGTCAACCAAGGTCCAAACTTGGTTGGCATACATGGATTCCATCTCAAATCTCATGGCTTCAAGCCATTTCTCATAGTCTGGCCCTGTAATAGCCTCTTGATAGGTAGTAGGCTCATCTTGGTCCATGAGCAATACATCACCGTTCTGAGTCATTAGAAATCCATATCTCTGTGGCTCACGATGTGTTCTAACTGATAGGGGTGGTCAATCGGTCGGTTCGGTTAATTTCGAACCGAAGTTTGCATTTTCGAAATTAACCGAAATTTTCATTTTCATTTTCGTTAACCGAACCGAAGGTTATTCTTTCATATTAACCGAACCGAAAATAACATTCGGTTAATCGGTTAATTAACCGATTAACCGAAATTGTCTCTTTTACACCAAAACAGTCCAACACTACGGAAATTTGTATAAAAACTCTCTTTTACACCAAAACAGTCCGACACCTAGTGTCAGTGACAATTCCAGTCCAGCAATTTGCAACTATTAAAACATTAATAATAACATCTTAAGCACCAAAACAGATTGCACCAAAACATCAAATTCTAGTCCAGCAATTTGCAACCATTAAAACACAAAAAATAACACCTTTATAACACTAAAACAGCCTGCACCAAAACAGCAATTCCAGTCCAGCAATTTGCAACCATTAAAGCACCAATAATAACACTTTTATAGCATCAAAACAAACTGCACCAAAACGTCTAAAACATTAATTCCAGTCCTGGCAGTCCAGCACTCAGCCTAGCACTCAGCAATCAACAATTCAACATATTGTATTTACAAGTTACAACCATTATAACACCATTACAACACCAAAACAGATTGCATTTAGTCATTTACAGTCTCAAATTAACAAGAGCAAGATAACAACTAAATAAAACATTTAACAACCAAACAGAACTATTACAAAACCAATATTCCAGCAAATTCATCTCCAACCAATTCCAACAACCCAATAAAATCATTCCAAACCAATTCCCCAGCAAACAGCAAATTGCATTTGCATTCCATCATCAATATCCATCCATTCAAACAATTATAAAAGTAATAAAATCAAAACTAAAACACCATGCTAAAAGTCTGAAACAGTAGCATAATCCAAACTAAAACGGTAGCATAATTCAAGCTAAAACAATAGCTCCATACACAAGCTCAAAACTCAGTGGGAGTGGGTACAGAATCAGCTCCATCCAAAGGGATATCTAGACAAAAAAGAAAACAAAGCAAGATTAAAATTCATAAGCTGTTTTTAATTCATAAAATAATAGGACAATAAACAAAAGAAAAATATATTTATACCAGTTTCAACATTTCCAAGCTCTTCTAGCTCTTCCACCATGTCTGATAGGTTTGTCGGTTCTCGAATCCAATCTTGAGTACACACAAGGGCTTCTACCATTTTAGGAGTTAAAGAACTCCTAAATGGATCAAGAACACGTCCTCCGGTACTAAATGCAGACTCAGAAGCCACAGTAGAAATAGGAATAGCTAAGACATCTCGGGCTAATTGGGAAAGGATAGGAAATCTAGGGCTGTTCACTTTCCACCACCCTAAAATATCAAAATCTTCACTGTCATTCTCAACAACCTCATTAAGGTACTTATCCAGTTCTGATTTTTGATTCACACCACCCGATTCAATCATATGCATCCTATACAAAGACTTCATACGCTTTGTCCTTAGTTGTGGCTCGCCTACATTACTCTCACTCATAGTGCTACTTGATTGGGCAGTACTAGCACTTGGAAGTGAAGGTTGATATGCATGATACAATTCATAAAGAACATCCTTCACGTTTTTTAGTACTAACAAACCTTTATCAACATCAGCATTATACAAATTTTTAAAAACAAATTCCATATAATTTAATTTGTGCCTAGGATCAAGGACAACAGCCACAAAAATCAGCATGTTCATCTTCTCAATATTACCCCAATACTTGTCATATTTGTCTTTCATCCTCATTGCCATCACACCAAACTCAACATTACTATCATTTTGGGCTTCATTCAAAAGACAACTCATTTCAACAAGTTCATCAAAGAAAATGTTGGATGTGACATACAAAGTGCCTGAAACCCGTAATGTAAGTTCATAAAAGTGCTCTAAAAACTGACCTAAGCTTCTAACAATGGTCCAGTCATCCTCATTAGGCAAACCCTCTCCCGACTCAAGTTCAGCCCTAAAGTTGCTATCTTGCTCCTCAAATCTCTCAAAAGCTCTTTCAAACTTTTGAGCACTATTCAACATTAAATAGGTGGAGTTCCATCTAGTACAAACATCAAGACATAATAAACTATTGCTCTCTATATTTTCAACGTCAACACACTCTTTGAATTTTTGTAATCTAGATGGAGATTGCCTCACATATCTCACTACACTCCTAACACGAGCAACAGATTGATTCATTTCTTTCAACCCCTCAGTTACAATTAAATTCACTATATGAGCTACGCATCTCATATGAATGTACTGTCCATTTAAAATGCAGCCCCCTCAATTCCCAAATTTTTTCCTCAAATATCCAATAGCAACGTCATTTGCACTTGCATTATCAACTGTGACAGTGAATAATTTGTCAATCCCCCAACTAAGCAAGCATTTCTCAATGAGCTTACCTATAGCCTCACCTCTATGACTAGAAATTGGACAAAAGTTTAAGATTTTTTTGTTCAATTTCCAATCATTATCAATATAGTGAGCTGTCAGACACAAATAATTAACTCTTTGCAAAGATGTCCATGTGTCCGTAGTTATACAAATTCTTTTACATGACTTCCTCAAAACTTGTCTTAATTTCTGCTTCTCATTCAAATAAAGTTGATTAATATCCCTAGCAATGGTAGATCGTGAAGGAACACGAAACCTAGGGCATGCAGTAGACATAAATTCCCTAAAACCTTCACTTTCTACAAACCTAAAAGGCAGTTCATCAATCACAATCATACTAGCTAGACTCTTTCTAATTGCCTCTTGATCAAATTTCCAAGTGGTGACATTTCCCTCCCCCTCACCCTTACTTTGTAAAACTAGTTGGTGTTGTGCACTATCAGTTTTACTACTATTAGAAGGATTTTTGCTACATGTTTTCATGTGATATAACAATGATCCAGTACCATTTCTCTTTCCATCACAACAAAAATCCTTATCACAATAGTTGCATTTACACTTTGGCAAACCCTCACTATTAATAAACTTAGTAAATGAGGCCAAACTTCTGACCTGGGTTTAACGGATTTCCTTTTCGCCCCTCTTCCTCTTCTTGAACACCCAGTTTGGACAGGTCGACTTGTATTTGCAACTTCAGGTACAGGATGCGAACTTCCAGACTCATCCACATAGTTAGGATTAGGGCTAGGAGTATTAAGAGAGTCTTCCATATTAGCTGACAGCTGCAAAACGTGAAGAAGAAACTGATGTTAAAAAATTATTATTCATGTAATTAACTACTAATAATGTTTTTAAATCAATAATAATAATAATAATAATAATAATAATAATAATAATAATAATAATAATAATAATAATGATAATAATAATAATAATAATAATAATAATAATAATAATAATAAGAGCAAGAAGCTTGAGATCATGCAAGTTATAGTTCTAATCATTCAACAGCTCCATTTTTAGAGCTGAAGATATATGTACGAGACAATGTTGTATATGTAAAGTTTGTATATTCAAAAGATGGAATTCTAGATTTCTACCAAATTAAAAAAAATGGATTTTCAGATTAGTTTGTTTATCAATATAGAAAGTTTCATTCAAAAAAGTAAGTGATTACTTTAAGGATTCAACTCCAAGACCTGCTGTTTCATTGCCTTTGTCTTATAGTGCTAATCAATTCAACTGACTGGCATAATTAACAAACAAAGTCTAATTAATATACATGGCAGTAGCACGAGAATCCCATTAACCTCAGTCATACACATGCCCGATCCTATGTACCAAATTGACACAAAAAAATACTTCAGTTGAAAAGCGTATATGAACAACAATTTGGAATTCTAAATGCAAGCTGCTAACAAGAAGGGATTACACGCCAAAAATCAATAGCCTCTCTATAGATTAATGTGAGACAAGCTTTCCAATTGACAAACTTCCTTTATAGCTCACATTATTGATGCAAAAATGTGAGAGAGGCCTATCTAAACAGTCATGCTACTGCTTTTACATTTGCACAAACAGTAACATAACCAACCAATTTTCCAAACAGAGCATGAAAAACAATTATGATAGAAACTGCCAAACCAATGACCAATAGCAGTTAAAAACATGAGCTTCAGTTAGATAATATATGCATAGGCTCAGTTCAAAGAAGCTAGAGTTCAACATTTGCAGCTCCATGAATCACTCAAAGCCAGAGTTCAACAATGTGATATATATTTTTTAAAATATTAAAAATAAAATAACTAATAAAAATAATTTATAATAATTTTGTAACTCTATTTTTAAATTTAAAAAATTTCACTGTTAATAATAATCCTACTGCACTGACATAGCATTTGACTAACCCAGATAAAAGAAAATTTTGGAATTCTACAATAAGGATATAACAAAACTTAGATCAAATAACAGGCATAACTTTTAATTTAAAAAAGAAAAAAAAGAAAACCCACCGGAAGGAAAGGGAGTCGAGACTGATGAAAGGGAGAGGCAGAGAGCTACTGGCGAAATGTCGAGCGAAGGGGCTTGGAAATATTAGGGATTAGGTCTAGAGGTAGAGAGGAAATGAAAGGGAGAAGGCAGAGCCCGAGAGCGGGAGAGCCACCAGCAAAATGTCGAGCGGAGCGGAGCAGAGGGGGCGAAGGGCAGGGAAAAATTAGGGTATCCCGTATCCGGAGGATTAGGTCGATAGAGGCAAAGAGGAAATGTCTCGAGAACGGCCTGGGATTGGGAAAAAATTAGGTTAACTGCCGGCTAGTGTGATGAAACGACGCCGTTTACATTTATTCATGACTTATGGGCTATGGCATTATGAAACGCAGCGTTTTGACTGGAGGGGTTAAATACTTCGGTTAAGTATTCGGTTAATCGGTTAATTTCGCCTTTCGAACCGAATTAACCGATAACCGAAATTTCAAAAAAATTATTTTCATTAACCGACCGAAATAGTTTCGGTGGCCGACCGTTTAACCGAAATCAATTCGGTCGGTCGGTTAATTCGGTTAAAACCGAATAATGAACAGCCCTACTAACTGATTTACGCAAGGCTTGTGTCTCTTGAGCAGGCGGTTGCTCCACAACAGCTTGTGGTTCTAGTTCTACAACAACTTGTGGTGCTTGCTCAGGCTCCATCTCAACATCGGGTGCGCTATCTTGTAGCTCTTGAATTTCTTCAAGTTCTACTTTTCTCCCACTAGTTCTTCTAGAAATGAATTCTCTTTCTAGAAAGACACCTGTTCGAGCTATAAACACTTTGCGCTCAGTGGGATTGTAAAAATAATATCCTTTAGTTAGTTTAGGATATCCCACAAAATAGCACTTATCAGATTTAGGTGCAAGTTTGTTAGAGACTTGACGTCTTACATAAGCCTCACAACCCCAAATCTTAATAAAAGACATACTGGGACGTTTACCAGTCCATATCTCATATGGTGTCTTTGGAACCGATTTAGATTGAACACGGTTCAGTGTAAAAGCAGCTGTTTCTAATGCATGTCCCCAAAAGGATTCTGGAAGATCTGTATGACTCATCATTGATCGAACCATATCTAATAAAGTTCGGTTTCTCCTTTCAGATACACCATTCCATTGTGGTGTACCTGGAGGAGTGAGTTGTAAGACAATCCTACACTTTTTAAGATAGTCATAAAATTCTTGGCTTAAGTATTCACCACCTCGATCTGATCGAAGTGCCTTAATGCTCTTGCCAAGTTGGTTTTGTACTTCATTCTTGAATTCTTTGAACTTTTCAAAAGATTCTGACTTGTGTCTCATAAGATACACATAGCCATATCTACTGAAATCATCAGTAAATGTAATAAAGTACATAAACCCACCTCTGGCCTGTGTGTTTAAAGGTCCACATACATCTGTATGTACTAAGCCTAATAAATCACTTGCCCTTTCACTATGTCCTTTGAAAGGGGCTTTAGTCATCTTACCCATCAAACAAGATTCACATGTCTCATACGATTCAAAATCAAATGAGTCCAAAATTCCATCTTTATGGAGTTTGGAAATGCGATTCTCATTTATGTGACCCAAGCGACAATGCCAGAGATATGTTGGATTTTGATCATTAGATTTAATCCTTTTAGCATTTATGTTATAAATAGGCATATCAAGATTTAGAATGTAAAGACCATTAATTAGTTGTGCACTATCATAAAAGATATCATTTAAATAAATGGAGCAACAGTTGTCCTTTATTATAAATGAAAAACCCTTCTTGTCCAAACAAGAAATAGAAATAATGTTTTTAGTGATGGAAGGCACATAATAACAATCATCTAATTCTAAAACAAGCCCTGTAGGCAATGTCAAAATATAAGTTCCTACAGCTAATGCAGCAACCCTTGCTCCATTTCCCACTCGTAGGTCGACCTCGCCCTTAGTCAACGATCTACTCCTTTTGAGTTCCTGCACATTTACACAAATGTGAGAACCACATCCAGTATCTAATACCCATGATGAAGAAGTAGATAGATTAACTTCTATAACATAAATACCTGAAGTGGTAGTCTCACTTCCTTTCTTCTTCTTTAGCTCTTCCATGTATTTGTTGCAGTTCCTCTTCCAATGTCCGGTCTCACCGCAATGGAAGCATTTCCCTTCTTTGGCAACCCCACCTTTAGGCTTCAGTGCAGTATCATTGGGCTTGAACTTGCCATTGGCTTTATTACCTTTTTTCTTGCCCTTTGCATTAGCCCTGCCCTTAGCTTTCTTAACTATTAAGACATCTTTGGGCTTGGCCTTTTTCATGTTGGATTCAACTGTTTTCAACATGCTAAGTAACTGTGGCAGAGTCTTGTCAATTTCATTCATGTTGTAATTAACAACAAACTGACTGTAGCTGTCTGGCAACGATTGCATAATCACATCAGTGGCCAACTCTTGGCCCAAAGGAAATCCCAATCTTTCAAGGTTTTCAATGTACCCAATCATCTTGAGCACATGAGTACCAACGGGAGTCCCCTCTGCCATCCTACACTGAAACAATGCCTTAGAGACATTGTACCTTTCTTGCCTAGCTTCCTCTTGATAGAGTTGCTTGAGATGCTCGATCATATCGAACGCATCCATTTCCTCATGTTGCTTTTGAAGCTCAGGATTCATGGCGGCAAGCATAAGGCAACTAACATCCAATGCATCATCTTAATGCTTCTTATAAGCATCTCTTTCTGCCCTTGGAGCATTAGAGGGTGGTTCCTTAGGTAAGGGAATCTCAAGGACATACAACTTCTTTTCTTGCTTGAGGACTATCCTCAGGTTCCTGTACCAATCCAGGAAGTTTCTCCCATTCAACTTGTCCTTCTCAAGGACAGATCGCAATGAAAGTGTGTTATTTGTGTTTGATGCCATGATAATCTACAACAGAAATATGCAAAATATAAGTATCATGAATGCATTCATTTAATTAAATATTTATTAAATGATGCTCCCACTATTTTTATCGAATCAACAACCCTCACTATTAATTCGAAAAAATTATCACATAATTTCTCTAGTGGGCCAAGATCCATATTTCACCTTATCTAAAGTTAGCTTTGGCTAATCGCCCAAGATTTGGCTATTTAGGTAGGCAACACTTACCAATTACATCTCATGTAACTCTTGGATAGTGGGTGAACAACACTTGTTCTAATTCATCTCATGAATGGAAGCCCAACTTTATGCCTCTAAATTCCCAATCCTATTGAGGAAATCTAGTTAAGTCAACCCAATTTATAGCCTTTGGATATCACTATTATCCCATCGCGTCTTACTAAGATAGATATGATATTCTGCTTTGGCAGACATAACAAAATCGATCTAGTCTTGACGAGTGCTATTCATTGGTAGGCATCTATTATTGACTTAATTTAATTTGAGGGACTTTCTTAGTTTATTGAATAAGATCTCACCAATTTTACTTTTCTAAAATTATCATATGATTTTTCATATCATAAACGTACAAAATAAACCATGCATCTCATGCAATTAAGCAATAAAATAAACGTGACATAGTTATAGCCCAAACTAAATGGATTTCCCAAGCCAATGAGAAACCCTAAGGGTTAACCTAAGGGTAATAGCATCTTCTCCAAGTGCCTCTTTGGTCATCCTTTTATGGTTGTCAGCTCCATTAGTGTTGATCACCATCAACTCATACTTAGCTAAATTCTAACCCTATACTACGTTATAGTTACATAGTTTAAGAGAAACCTCGAGTTACATTCGAGGGGAGTAAGATGAGAAAAGAATCTACAACTAGAATTTCAAGAACAAGGCACGACACGCAGGTCGTATTTATTAAAATTTACAACCACCAAAATACAATCATATTGGGCTAAGGCTATAACTATGCACCATGCTCAAACAACAACCACCGTGTTATACAAACAAGTGTAATGCAATTTTAACTTTTAGTTTTATTAATGAGGCAGATTTGAAAAGAATTATGACCCGACTGCGGGGTTCCCAGGGGCGGCTCTTCCATAACGTTTATGCAGAACAGAAACCGCCATTAATAATTCGCATCACAGATTATATCTCACATATAAGTTGAATCGAAATTGATATATATCATATATATAATTTCAACAATTCGATTTCTAGCCTCTGAATATATCATATACATTCTAATCCGTATTAATCTCATGAAACGATTGCATGTAATCATAAACAGAAAGTAACCAGAGATCATGCTATTATCAAAACAAATCAGGGACTCCGAATCTGGCTCGGATACCAGTGTTGGAGGGGTACGAAAAAGACTGGAGAGCATGGTATATCTCGGATGTGTTGGGATCGGTTGTGTATTCGTAAGGATCATGGTGGATTGGGCTTCTGCAATCTGCATGGCTTCAATTTGGCGATGTTGGGGAAACAGGGATGGAAAATTTTTACGATACTTCTAATATTTTTTATGCCTAATGATTTTAAATTTACGCTTAATCATATATTTTTTACGTTGACCTTATAATAAGATCAAAATTTGTGACCTTACTATAAAAATTCCCATCACGATTACAATATCAAATCGCACTGTAACTAATCTCACCGTTATTGTTATTTTTAATTTTACTGAAACCCATCTCATATGCTATTCAAATGGATCCTAAGTCCGAGAGATTTATTAGATGTACTTAAAAATGGCTACAGTAATGTACCAGTTATTTTTAAGTGCCTATATCCGAATCTTATTATATTAAAAATACTCAAATTATATTCATAAAATATACAAAATATCCATGAACTACTTAAATCCATTAAATATTTTATAATTAAGTCAAAGTTTGATTATCTACTTTAATTTTAAAATCAATTTTAATACATATTATTGGAAAATTAATTAATCATTCAATGTTAATTCTTAAAAAATAAATTAAAATTCTTATAAAAATATCATCATCACCAAAACCTTTATTCCAATACTGTGGTAAATTATATGAACCAATATATGATTTTACGCTAAGTTGTTAGCATAAATTCTCATATTCCACTCATTTCTATTTAAAGCAATATGTTTTTTCAACTCTTACCCAGTTCGTTGTATATGATGAATTAGTTTAATTAAATATTATATTAATAACAAATAACTTATAAATAAAATATATAATATTAAAAATTTATTATTTATAATCTAACACAATAACGTATAATGAGTTCCTTAAAATAGACCTGGCAATTTGTGTCAAAAATTTATTTTCGTATCATATAAAATCGTGTTCGTGTCGTGTTCGTGTCAAAAATTCGTGTCGACACGGAAAACTCAAAATATTATTTTTAGTTTTTTCCACATTCATATATTAATTTTATTTAATTTTAACCCCGTGTCATCTCGTGTCATCTCTTGTCATCTCGTATCATTTATTCGTGTCGTGTATTCATGTCGTGTCTAAAATTATCAAGTATACCTTAAAATCATTTCCGGAACAATGTGATTTAAAATAAAATACTTTAATTCTATTTAATACGAAATGCCCGCTTATTTTTAGGTTACCAGTCTAGACGTCCCGTATATAGTATTGGACTCTCGTTTTTATTTCTTCCTCTCCTTCTCGGAGCCGCCTAAGAGAGCAGAGGAAGGAGGACGAGAGCAGAGAGAAGATGAAGACAATACTTTCCTCAGAGACAATGGACATCCCCGATGGGGTTAACATCAAAGTGAAGGCCAAGATGATCGAGGTTGAGGGCCCCAGGGGTAAGCTCACCCGCAACTTCAAGCACCTCAACCTCGACTTCCATCTCATCAAGGACGAGGAGACCGGAAAGCGCAAGCTTAGGATCGAGGCTTGGTTTGGCTCCAGGAAGACCAGCGCCGCCATCCGTACCGCTCTCAGCCACGTTGAGAATCTCATCACCGGCGTCACCAAGGGATACCGTTACAAGATGAGGTTCGTATACGCTCACTTTCCAATCAACGCCTCCATCACGAACGGCAGCAAGTCGATCGAGATCCGTAACTTCCTTGGCGAGAAGAAGGTCTTCTCTCTCTCCCTCTCTTTCCTTACTTTCTTAAACGCTAAACCCTAAATATATTTTACTGCATTTATTTATATTGAATTTGAATCTGATTTTATTATTTATTTAAGAAAGGCATTTGTTTGTTTTTCTACGCTATGAATAGCCAATCTCTATTTCTTGAATATTCGTTGGGTGATGCTTCATTTTTATATACTTCTGTTTGTTTATGGCTTTTGATTTCACATATTTTTCTGTTGAATGTTTGCTTATTCTAGTGTGCAAAAATGTTCAAATCATATATTCCATCAATTATGTGAATTTTTTATGCCTAATAATATAAATAGAACTTTCTTTTACCGAAGGTAGTATTTCTTTTTGTTTACATTCTACATTTATTAGGGTTTATTTTCTTTTAATAATGTCATCCTTTTTCTGAATGTCAACACCCCTAACTGAAACTTACAATTCTTATATGTTTTTGACTTCTTACTTAATTTACTGATGAATAGAATGGGCAGCTTTGCTTTACATTTTAATATACTCTTGAATTGACATACTATTATTGTTTTAAGAGATGTTTTTCTTTTCTATGCCATCATATTAATATGGCTTGTCTTCTGTTGGCGAACATCAGGTTCGGAAGGTGGATATGTCGGAAGGGGTTTCCATTGTTAGATCTGAGAAGGTTAAGGATGAGATTGTTTTGGATGGTAATGATATTGAACTTGTGTCTCGATCTGCAGCTTTGATAAACCAGGTACTCTCTCCTCATTCAGGTTTTTAAACACTCAGTGTACACCTTATGCAAATATTTCCCATTTGTGCGAGTTTCATTTATAGCTTTCAACTTTGCTTTTATATTCTGACTGTCTAACCTTCATTTTGAACAGAAATGCCATGTGAAGAACAAGGATATTAGAAAGTTCCTTGATGGTATCTATGTTAGCGAGAAGGGCAGGATCGATGAAGAGGAATGATTGTTATCTCTGAAGTTGTAGTTATAGTGCTGTCTTGGGACCTTAGATTTTGTTTTGTTTCCTCTTTTCCTGGATTTCAGCTGCAGAGTCCAAGGATGTGATCTTTATTTTTTCTCTAGAAAATTTTTAATATCTGTTTGATCTTTAGAACTCTAATTATGTCTTTTTTCCCATTTTTAAGTGATGCGGTGGCTTACAGAATTTTTCCTCAATAGATTTCATTTTCTGCATTTTGCTTAGTGCCAAGTCTATTGGTGTTGGAAATCTGCAAACATTAACATCTCCATAGTTGCAGTTGAGTTGATTTTACAGTATGAGTTTGTCTGAGTCTAATGTATGGTCAATGCAGTTAAGCTGCGAAAGTTGCTTCTAGTAAATTCATCTTAGTTCCTTGATGTTCTAAGCATCTAGTTCAAACACATCAAAGAATGAAGTGCTGAACTTTGTTAGTAGAATGTCAAGATTGTTTTCTTGGCTGCTAGTGGTAACTGGTGTGGTTGGACAGATCATCTGTCAATCTCTGTAAAAATTAGCCTTTATGTGTATATGTTGGAAATTATTTTCTTATAATGCAGATGGTGCGAGAATCCATATTGTATTCAGGAACCGCAACTGATCCCAAAAGCAAATAGGATGAACGTGAACTATGAAAATGGTTTATATTTTATTACGGGTAAACGCACATGCTACAGTAACCAAAGTCTATCCAGCTCAGTTATCTCTGAACGTTCTAATTTGCTTCATTGCATCATTGCAATCTTCTGTTCTTGCCCTGTTATTTGTAAGAAATCCTCTTTTGTGGAAGCTGGAGTGGAATGTGCTTCTTTTGACCATCACCATGTAATTGTTCTATTCAGAATTCTGCTAACTCTTTCTCACAGCTCATGTTTACTTAAATGAGAAAAGAGAATACTGGAGACGAATACTGGAGATTTCTGAGAACGATTGGCCAAAAATCAGCATTGAATCCATTATAAGTGAAGTGAAATGCTGAGAGAAATTAAAATTACTTTAGCCAAAATCTTCAGTTTTGAGACAGGACACTTTTGGGACACCCTGAAATAGCCGGTTGCTCTAATATGCTATTACTAATGCTATCATTGGCACAAACAAGAATATTAACAGTTAAGCAAAATATCAACAAAGAAAGGAAACAAAAAGGTCTACGAAATTTCAATACACATTCCAATGTCTCAAACTCTCAATTAAAACCCATTTTGTGAACACACTTGTTTTCACTGACAGAGTCGATGCCGCTGTTCAGTTATTTCAACCTAATTATTAGTCTAATTACACCAGAACACGACATAGGCTCCAACAGTTTAGCACACGCCACCATCCATCTAAGAATGATGCTAATCACAGTACATGTGCGTTCACTACGTGGATTTTATAAGCCTGTATTACAGAAGATAGATTCTTTTTTTCCGCCATGATGTCTCATTTGAGGGTGTTCTCAATGTCAATCACAAAGCGGTACTTAACATCCCTCTTTATTAGCCTCTCAAGAGCTTCGTTGGCGTATTGAATTGGAATTATCTCTATCTCTGGGTAAAGTTTACGAGCAGAACAAAAGTCTATCATTTCTTGAGTCACTTTTGTACCACCTGTTACACTTCCTGAGATTGTTTTCATTCCTGCCAAATGGTCAATTCAAGCACTTATTTTACCCTGATCGAGTGAGAATGAAAGTGCAACACAAATAGTATTACAAACCCAGAATAAGACTTGCAGGACTGAATTTGACTTCACTTGGGACCCCAACGAGGACATAAACACCGGCATTCTTCAGGAGTGACATGTAGGGATCAAATGGATGATCACCAGATGCAGTGTCAACTATAAAGTCCAACAGTTTTGATAGGCCCTGCACCCAAAACATCAGCTCCAGAAAGTTCAGAGGTTCGAATGATTATAAATATGAGCTTCTGAGATGCTGACACTCTTTATTCTTTACCTTCATCTGCTCTTGATCAGATGAGACAACAAAATTGTCTGCACCAAGCAGATTCAGAGCTTCCTCTTTCTTAGATATGCTTGTGCTAAAAACTGTTACAGACAACCCGAAAGCCTTCCCAAACTTAACTGCCATGTGACCAAGACCACCGAGCCCAATCACTCCTAAAGATTTGCCAGGTTGATTCATGTTATGGCGCACCATTGGTGAATAAACAGTGATTCCAGCACAAAGCAACGGTGCTGCTGAAGCCAAAGGATAGTCGTTTGGTATTCTGAAGCAGTACCTGTTGATTCAACAGCAAAGCCAATAATTTTATCTTTGATAAATTTTTCTATGGCTATGGAGCATTATGCAAAAAAAGTAAACAAAATCATAGAAAAATGTTAATTAACTCTAGAAACAAAAATAATTGCTACACGCTATAAAATCCATGCATTTGTTTTGTAGCATCTTTTACTTGACAATTATTAGATAATTAAATTCAACTTTCATATCATGTTAAGGCTGCAAAGGCCACAAAAAGTTGCCTCCTTGGTTGCCCTTCAATCTAGAAGGAAATTCTAAGTATTTCTCTCTTTGATGGTCTATATATCATCTAGCTCCAGAATGATATCGATAACACCTAGAAATTGAGGCGCAGATATTGGAAGCACTATCCTGATAAATGATGCACTCGTATTACTTGTCTCATGTGGCAAATAACTCCTTAAACCTTTATATTGCGGAGCCATAAAAAATTATCCCAATGCATAAATGATAGAAAGCCTCGATTGAACCATAGATTTAGATACTGTTAAGAGGATTCTTATCAGTTATCACAGAAGCGTATTGCAAGGTTAAGAGGCAAAAAATATTCAATATAACTTGTAAGAAACAGCTTCATGCAGAAGAAAAAGAGTTATCAAAGAAAAAGGAAAATTTTGTGAAATGGCAAATCTGAATGGGTAATCTAATAACCTCCTTTAAGAAACTAAAAAGCAAATAAAGGAAAACAAAACAAGAATTATAGCCATATAGTTATGCATCATGAAACGCTTGCCTTTCAGGGACAACAATGTAGGTAGAATATCCGCCTTTTGTGACCGTTCATCCTCATCAATACCATTAAAAGTGGCAATCCACCCCTTTACACAATTGACTTCAACACCATCGTTGCAATACTCACAATCTCTGCATGAGTTGACATAAGTTCCCACTCCAACATGATCACCAACCTTGAAGCCTTGAACATTGGAACCAACCTCCTTCACAATACCGGCAATCTCATGCCTGATATGGAAGCAATTATAATAGCCACATCAGCTTCAGATCAAGTTTAGGAACAATTCATAATTCTCAATCAAAAGTCATACCCAGGCACCACAGGATACATTGTATTTCCCTTTAAATTCCTAGACCAAATGACATCAGCATAACAAACTCCACAGTGAGAAATTTTTATGGAAACATCGTCACTTCCAAGAGGCCTGAATACAGTTTACCAGACAAAAAAAAAAAAGTGGTCAAAGTAACGCAATTGAAAGATCATCAAGTTATGTATGAATCAGATGTATCTTTTGTCAAAGTTCACCTTCTAAGCAAATGTCAACAGATGATATTGAAAATTACTGCCCTAAATAAAGAATAGTTTGACAAGAACATGAACTTTGCATTGTTTAATGGTCTTAATAATTCAATGAATGAAAGATGTTCCAAGAAACAATCCTAATTTTGCTGTGTTCTGTCAAGATGGCAGTAACATAAAATATTTTGGTTGAAAGGAAAAAAAAAAGAATCGATCGAACGCACCTGCGACTGAATTTGTAGGGTGATAGAACTCCAGATGGATCTCTGGCAGCCCACCCAAGGCAATCCTCGGTTTTGGTCTGAGAATCCATGGTTAACTAAATCACCAATAGAGCAATTCAGAGTCAGTTTTCTTAACGTAAATCAAATTTTAAAAAATATATATATACAGAATATAGTGTATAACAACTAGTCAACTGCCAGCATCTCAGGATTCAGTTTGTTTGACAAGGTAAAAAGATAACAGATTCAGCACAACATAGAGACAGACAAAAATTCAGAAAAAACAAAGTTGTCTTATTCGTTTCCATCACAACCCAAATCCTAGAAACCGGGCTGTGGCATCCAACAGTCAATATTGCAGGTTTTTTGGGAGGAAACGATCAGAAGCAGAAAGGTTCGTTTGATGGGATTGAGAAAATGAACTATATGATTTCGTTACAGTTAAGTTAGCAATTAACGCTTCGTGTGGGATTCTGCGTTGTACCGTAATAAGTAAAATTCCAAAGAAAAACCGCTTCCCTCAGTTCGACGTACTGAAATATGAACAAGAAGAAGCTTACCTTAGATTGATTTGAGGTAGAAAGAGACGAACTCCTCAGTTCTAATTGTACTACGTTTCCTCAACTCCATAAGCGTAGCTCTTTTTAATACTTGTAAATCCGCCGACTCTCCCTGTCCCTTGCTATCTCTAACGTAGGATAGGAGGCTGATTATTCCACTCTCTTCTCCTATTGGTATTCCGAAGTTCTTCCTATACCTTAAGCCCATTCTCCACACTAATAAATGGGGTTGACTTTTTTCTCTCCTTTTCTTCGTTAAAATTTTAATTTGACAAATATGATACTCAAGAAGTATGAATGGATTCTAATAAATTGTCTTTCGTATCATGTACGATTGATTTTATTTATTTTAATATCTATAATACATTCTGCTTCATCATAGAGCTATAGCTCAATGCTATAAACCAGTTACGGACTTGGATGGGACTTAGGATAAGCTCTAAAGACATCTTCATAGACGTGGATGCTAACATCCCCATATGAAGAATTCGTGTTCACAATTCAGGGATTGTGTATTGTATTTTCATCGATGAGGGGCTTGTGTAATCTTGGCATGTATCGCAGAAGGTAAATTCATCTTTGCCGCCCTCATGTCAGTTCAGGTGTTCTCCATGTCAAACGGGTACTTAACATCCCTCTTTATTAGCCTCTCAAATCTCAAGAGCTTCATTTACATACTGAATTGGAAATTACTCTCTGGGCAAATGTTATGACCTGCACTCTTTACCATCATTTTGCCCTTTGGTGAGATACAGCAAACTTGTCTGCACCAAGCAGATTCAGAGCTTTCTCTTTCTTTAAGGTTGCCTGTTGATTGTGCTTCAATCCTGAAGGAAATGTCAAGCATTTCCTCTGCTTGATAACTCATACAGCTCCAGATTCAAGTATCCTAAGTTTCCAGCTTGTAATGTACTATCGTACATCTTTTATGGTGGAAATTTTTCAAAATAAAAAAAAAACAATAACAATTACACAATTACATCATGGGTTAAAAACCACGATCAGTGTTATGTATAAAGCACAACTTCAAGACATCCCTAATTTAATTTTTTGAAGAATCGAAGCAGTACTTATGATTTGAACTCTGCACCATTTGACCAAAATCAATTCAAAAACAAAATAATATAAATTCCATATTCTGGATTAAGTTCTCTTGTTTTGTGGGTTTTAAGAAAAGTTTCATTCACACATGCATATACTTATAAAGGCTTACGTGTATATTAACAAAAAGAATAAATCTCTAATCCAGTAAGAGGGAAAAGTTCACAAGTACTAGAGGAAGTCCCGCCTGTTGGGGAGGGTTTGTTTTCATTTTGTAATTCATAAGGTGATGTTGTTCATAGCAAATGTTTTGAGGCAGGAGTAGCAAAGAAGGTAAGTAACTAAACAAACGTTGAGTCAAGCATTACAGTTAAGCAGTTGTTCCCTCTTAACAAACATGCAATGAGCAAGCATGCAAAATAAGCAGGGAACTGTAAGTGAATCATACAAACCTAACATGTTTCTACACAATATGAAACATGTTCAATAAATAAAAGAGGAAGCGACAAGATCTAACCTCCAACCATTGCACTCTGTAACTTTGCTGTTGAAGCGATTTCCGAATCTGACGACAGGATTTTTCACCTTCTTCAAGTCTTCCAAGCACTCAAAAACCTCACTAGATGGTATGTTTTTCTGAGATTAACGTACTTGGGGACCGGAAGGAGCCCTCTTTTATTACTAACGAGAGCATGCTAATTATGGCAATAAAATCACGTTTTAACCATCACAAAATCGTGTTTTAATAGCCAAATATTGAGTTGAGATTCAGTGTGAAATTATGGACCATATCCGGAATTGGTCAACCAAATATTTATTTCCATAATATGTGGAGATATACTAACACTCTCCCACTTGGTCCATATATTTCACTTATAGAAGAAACAAATCACATGAATCATGGCGACAGTTCCTCAAGTGGTGAGTATTATCTTCCATGTATTACTATGTAAAATGTTTCTAAATCAACCCATTTTTACTTGATGAATAAACCTTATGTTTATTCTCGGTCCAAACAACAAGGATATTTCTCAAATAAAACTTTAGTGTATACAAATCAAAATGAGAAACATCATATTATTAATAAGATTTTCAATTACAATCAAAATGTGAGACCAAGTCCCATTCTCTCTACATGATCCTTAAATTTAAACGGTGGCATGCCCTTAGTCAAAGGATCAGCTAACATCAATTCAGTGCTAACGTGTTCAATGACCACTCTTTTATCTCTAACACGTTCTCTAATGGCTAAGTACTTAATGTCGATATGCTTACTTTGACTTCCACTCTTATTGTTCTTAGCCATGAATACCACAGCTGAATTGTCACAATATATCCTCAATGGCTTAGATATGGAGTCAACAACTCTAAGCCCACCAATGAAACTCTTAAGCCATACACCATGTGAGGTAGCCTCAAAACAGGAAACGAACTCGGCCTCCATAGTAGAAGTGGCAGTCAGTGTCTGCTTAGCACTCTTCCATGAAACAACTCCACCAGCAAGCATGAAGATGTAACCGGATGTTGATTTCCGGGTATCAACGTAGCCAGCAAAGTATGAGTCTGAGTAGCCAATCACTTCCAACTCATCGGTCCGTCTATATATAAGCATGTAATCCTTAATGCCTTGAAGATATCTAAGCACCTTCTTCGCAGCTCTCCAGTGGTCCATCCCCGGGTCACTTTGATATCTACCCAACATTTCCACAGCAAAAGCAATATCAGGCCTGGTACAAACCTGTGCATACATAATGCTTCCAACAACCGAGGCATATGGAATGTTCTTCATTTGTTCTCGCTCAAGATCATTTTTTGGGCACTGGTTCAAATTGAACCTGTCACCCTTCACAATGGGAGCTGGGCTTGGTGAACAATCTTTCATTCTGAATCTTTCCAAGACTTTATTAATATAGGCTTCTTGTGATAGACCTAATATACCTCTATGTCTGTCTCTATGGATCTTAATGCCAATGACATAAGATGCATCACCCATATCCTTCATATCAAAGTTCTTAGAAAGAAATTGTTTCACCTCACGTAGCATCCCCTTATCATTGGTTGCAAGCAGAATATCATCCACATATAGCACAAGGAAACAAATCTTGCTCCCACTGACCTTCTGGTATATACATTGATCCATGCTGTTCTCAACGAAACCAAATGAAGAGATGACTTCATGGAATTTTAGATACCATTGGCGGGAAGCTTGTTTCAACCCATATATGGACTTCTTGAGCTTACAGACCAAATCCTCACCATTACTTGAGGAAAAACCTTCAAGTTGTTTCATGTAAACCTCTTCCTCTAGATCACCATTGAGAAATGCCGTTTTCACATCCATTTGTTGCAACTTTAAGTCAAAACAACAAGCGCCATTATGATGCGGAAAGAATCTTTCTTAGATACAGGAGAGAAGGTCTCCTTGTAATCGATTCCCTCCTTTTAAGTGAATCCTTTGGCTACGAGTCTTGCCTTATAACGCTCAATGTTGCCTAATGAGTTAGTCTTGGTCTTAAAGACCCATTTACAGCCTATAGCCCTGGCCCCATTAGGCAACTTGACAAGATCCCATACTCCATTAGATGCATCGAATCCATCTCATCCTTCATAGCATCGAACCAAAGTTTTGATTCTTTGCTGTTCATGGCTTGTGAAAACGTCTCTGGATCATTAATGGGCCCAATATTGAAATCAGACTCTTATAGATACACAATATAATCACTAGGAATAACTGATTTCCTTTCCCTAGTAGACCTTCTTAATGTTGGTTCAACATTCTCCGAAAGATCATGTTGTTCAACTGGTTGCTCACTCAATTCTGGTGTATCCAGAGGAGCCTCGTCTACTGGTAAGTTATCAGCTACTTATGGATCTTCAACGATTGGTTGTTCAATGTCCAGTTGTACTGAAGGGACATTGTTCATGATAACCAATCCTTGACTCGAGGTAGAGGGTTGATCTCTCACAGAAACTAGGTCTTGAGATTGATCGCTCCCACTAACTAAGTCATTTTCAAGAAACTTGACGTTCCTTGATTCCACAAATCTAGTGCTATGAGATGGACAATAGAATCTGTAGCCTTTGGACCGTTCGACATATTCGATGAAATACCCACTTATGGTCCTGGGATCCAGTTTTTTTTCCTATGGGTTGTAAACTCTTATCTCAGAAAGGCATCCCCAAACGCGCATATGACACAAACTCGGTTTCCAACCTTTGAATAATTCAAAAGGCGTCTTTGGAACAGCCTTGGTCTGAACCCGGTTCAATATATACGCTGCCGTTTTAAGAGCTTCAATCCACAAAGACTTAGGCAACTTCGAGTTGCTAAGCATACTACGCACCATTTTCATCAAAGTTTGGTTCCTTCTTTCCACAACACCATTGATCCGGTGAACCAGGCATGGTATATTGGGCAACAATCCCATTTTCTTGAAGGAACTTCGCAAATGGTCCAGGTGCTTGTCCATCTTCAGTGTATCTACAGTAATACTCCCCACCTCTATCAGTTCTTACTATCTTTATGGGTTTTCCACATTGTTTTCTCTAAATCAGCCTTAAAGACTTTAAAGGCATCTAATGCTTCGTTCTTGTTATGAAGCATATAGAGATACATAAACCTCGAGTAATCATCAATAAAGTGATGAAGTATTTCTGACCATATGCATCAATGTCTGGACAACATATGTCAGAATGTATGATCTCTAATATGGTTGAACTCCTATTGGCACCTTTCTTAGACTTGTTGGTTTGCTTACCCTTAATGCAATCCACACAAGTGTCGAAATCAGTAAAATCGAGAGTACTAAGTATTCCGTCATTTACCAATCTCTTAATTTATTTATGGAGATATGACCTAATCTCCGGTGCCATAACGTGGAGGAGTCCCATTCATAACACATCTTTTAGTGTCAGTTTAACATGCAAGGCGTTATGAGCAGTGTCATTTTGCAAATCAATAGAGAAAAGACCATCACATAAGGTACCATTCTCAACAATATCAGACTTAAAATATATCAATACTGATTTATTTGAAAATTGAAAGAAATATCCATAAGGTACCAGCCTAGAAACAGAGATTAAATTTCTCGAGAAACTAGGAATATAAAAGGTCTTTTCCAATTGCAAAACAAAACCACTCCTAAGAACTAAAGTGCATGTTCCAACGCCTTCAACACGCGAGCGCATCTTGTTTCCTGAATAGATGCTCTCCTCATTTCCCACTGGCTTCCTTAGGTTTGTCATACCCTATAAGGATGTCGAAATGTGAATTGTAGATCCAGAATCAATCCACCATGTGTTATGATTAACCTCAACCATATTTGATTCAAAACAAACATATGAGAGTGGATTACCTTTCTTAACGAGCCACTGCTGAAGCTTGGCAGAGTCCTTCTTTATGTGTCCCTTCTTTTTACAGAAGAAACACTTGGACTCTTTCTTAATGTCAGCTTGGGCAGGGATTTTCCCTTTTCCCTTGTTCTTGGCTCGATCCTTGGTCTTTCCTTGGCTTGCAAAAAATGCACTTTCACCCGATTCCATAAGCAGCCTTCCCTCATCTTGAACACACATGGTCATCAATTCATTGATGGTCCACTTATCCTTATGTGTGTTATAGGATATCTTGAATGGTCCGTACTGCTTTGGTAGAGTGTTCAATATGTAATGCACAAGAAAAGACTCAGACATCTCCACCTCTAGCTTCTTGAGTTGGGCCGCAATATCTCTCATGGCCATTATGTGCTCGTGCACTCCTTTGACATTGGTGAGCCTCATCGATGAGAACTTCATTATTAGGGTGCTGGCCAACGCTTTGTCTGAAGTTACAAACTGATCATCTATGGCCTTTAGTAAGGTCCTAACGTTGGTATGCTGTTCAACTAAACCACGTATCCCAGCAGATATCTTTGTCTTAATATACATGACACTAAGGTGATTGGATCGCTCACAGCGTTCATGTAAAGCTACTTGAGCAGGAGTATTGGTCTCAGTCAATACGGGCTTGTCTTTCCTTATAGCATAGTCTATATCCATGCACCCTAATTGGAGGAGAACTCTCTCCTTCCAAACCTTGTAGTTCTCTCCATCCAGCTCGAGAACTTCTAGGTTAATACTAGCCTGAGGAAACACTGCATATAGAAAATAAACATGCTCATGTATCTAGAATTTTTGAGGCAAACTTAATTATGTCTACCAATGTAAACATATTTTATTAATGAATCTCAGACATAAAACTTGCCTGTGGGCTAAAGTTCTAATTCTAATAGATTCATATCATAATTGTTAGCTTTAAATTGACATATATATTTTGAAATGACAAAAACTGAAGTAAGCTTTAATGTTTTAATTCATACTGTAAATTTGCCTTATCATACATGTTTTTCTCAATCCATTTTCAAGTGATCATATCAAACATTAAGACCATGATTTAATGATACATCCCTATTGGTCTTAATTCTTTATAAATGTTTTGAATATTTTAGAAAATCACTTGATGAAAGTTTAGACCATGTTTTTATCTGAGGAAGTCAAGAAAAACTCCCTTAAAGCTTACAAATGTTTTGGGTTGGATTAGGATCAAAGACCACATAATTTCTAACTCAAAAAGTGCAGGAAATCACCTTCTGGAAAGAAGGGATCGATCCGCTAAGGGAAGGGATCGATCCCCTTTTGGCAGTAAGCTCCCAACGGCTAGGGAAGGTCCCTCAGCCCAGAATAAAGCATTCTGGAATGAAGGGATCGATCCCTTTTCCCGAAAATAGCCTATAACGGCTAGTTTCTGTGAGACAACGGTACTATTCGAGATTTGGCTCCACCCAACGGCTAGAATACATCCAAGAGACTATAAATAGAGGCTTAGAAGCTAAAGGAAGCAAGAGGAACTACTCAATCAACTCCAATACTCATTTTCCTCAAATCTTCAAGCCTCAACAACAAATCAAGAGCTACAAAGTTTCATTTTCTATCACTCTCATATTCCTTGTATAGAATAGCACAAATATTGTATAGGTTTTTTCTTGTGCTTAATTTCTGTTATCACTTGCCTATCTAGAGGCTTTCTTTGATTACTCATTTGTAAACTCACTTCATTCCTTGTAAAGGGGAGGTTTCTCTTAAGCCTTGAAAAAGAGGGAGGTTACTCTTTAGCCTAAGAAAAAAAGGGAGGTTACTCTTGAGCCTAGAAAAAGAGAGAGGTTTCTCTTTATCCTTGAAAAGAGGGAGTGTAACAAATTCAAGGATAGTGAATTTGGGGAAAATCCTTGGAGCGTCTCAAGGTAGAGGACGTAGGCAAGGTTGCCGAACCTCTATAAATCACTTGCGTACATTTCTCTTTCCCTACTCTCTTTAATTACTTGCAATTATATTTGTACTTATTGTATTGAATTTGAATTGCATGCTTGCCTAGCTTAGAGAACTTAGAAAATATTCAAATAGGCTAGAGAATTTAGAGAAATCGAAAAACGGGCTTAAGGCTAGCGAAGAACCGATTCACCCCCCTCTCGGTATTGCCTATTAGAGCCAACAATTGGTATCAGAGCTTGGGCTCGAGATTGATATAGACTAACCTCTATCGAGCAAAACGATCTAAAATGGCTCACTTGAATGTAGGCACACCCCTAGGAGAAGAGGGACACTCATTAGTTAGACCTCCACTCTTCAATGGTGAGAATTATTCTTATTGGAAAATTAGGATGATGTTATTTGTGCAATCTAATGACTATGAAGTGTGGAGAGTAATAGTTAATGGCCCTAGAATTCCAATGAAGAAAGTTGATGGAAAAGATGTCCCTAAAAGTAAGGGTGAGTGGGACACCAATGATATGAGATTGGCACAATTGAATGCCAAGGCTATGCACACCCTCTTTTGTGCATTAGGTCCAAATGAATATAATAGAGTCTCCTTGTGTGAGAATGCTAAACAAATATGGGACAAACTAGCCATCACACATGAAGGGACCAATCAAGTTAGGGAAACCAAAGTAGGAATGCTCACACATGATTATGAGCTATTTAGGATGAAAGAAAATGAGTCCATTAGCGAAATGTTCACTAGGTTTAATGATATAATTAATGGACTTAAGGCACTAGGCAAAAGCTATTCCAATGTAGAAATGGTTAAGAAAATTTTGAATAGCTTGCCAAAATCTTGGGAGGCAAAGGTGACCGCAATACAAGAATCTAAGGATCCTAACACCTTGTCTCTAGATGAACTTATGGGCTCCCTACTTACATATGAGATGAAATTGAAAAGAAATGAAGAGCCTTCAAAGAAAGTAGGTGTAGCACTTAAGTCTTCCACTTATGAGGTTATTAAAGACAATAGTGATGAGAGTGGAAATGAGGAAGAAAAAGAAATGGCAATGTTTGCCAAAAGATTTAATAGATTTATGAGAATGAAAGATAGAGAGAATGATAGGAGGCACCAAAGTAGAGGGGTAATAAGAGGAGAATCTAGTAAGAGAGAAAAAGACTCCTTAGTGTGTTATGAATGTAATGAACCGGGTCACACTAAGCTAGATTGCCCCTTACTTAGGAGAGAAAAGGATAGGAAACCTAAGAAGAAAGCATTTGTGGCTACATGGAGCGATAGTGATAGCTCCGATAAGGAAAATGAAGATAATGAGGTAGCCTACTCATGCTTTATGGCCATTAGTGATGATGAGGCTAGTTGTAGTTCTAGTGAAGATAATGATTATACCTTTAGTGAACTACAAAATGCCTTTAATGATTTAGCAAATGAATTTCAATGCATGAACTCCAAATATAAGAAAATCATTGCTAAATTAAAAATAGAGAATGAAATGTTATTAAGTGCTAAGCTAGAATTAAAGAAGAAATTAGAAGAAGCAAGCTTAGAGATAAATGAGTTGAATAAAAAGAACTTAAATTTGCATAACTCATTTTCTAGATTTTATATGGGTCAACAAAAGCTAGACCATATGTTAGAGACCCAAAGAGCTTTCTTTGATAAAAATGAGTTAGGTTATAATGCAATACAAAAAGAAACTTATCTAAAGAATTTTCTTGTGAGCAAAAATACTATGCATGATCTATCTCTCAATAGAATAGGACACTCTTCACAAGCATGCACTTATAGAAAAACCACATTTAGAGGAAGAGTAGTTAGAAAAATATGGGTGCCAAAGCATGCAATAAATAATGATGATTTGGGCTTGAAATGGATCCCAAAAGGATCTAAAATTGTGAACACTAACTCTCATGGACCCAAGAAAATTTGGGTACCAAAGCATGTTTGAATTTGTCTGTTGTAGGAGTGTTAGACCATG
Organism: Heritiera littoralis; assembly: GCA_031772115.1. Lineage (NCBI taxonomy): Eukaryota > Viridiplantae > Streptophyta > Magnoliopsida > Malvales > Malvaceae > Heritiera > Heritiera littoralis. The sequence continues at coordinate 760,296 of JAPDPK010000056.1, forward strand.
AGAATACAATGGAACAATAGAGTTTAAATGCTCAACACATCCTCATGGAGTTTGCTTGTGCCAATGAGAAAAAGGAAGAGCTTGGAAATCCATCTTTAGCAAGGTGACAACAATCTCTCAAAGAATGGCTAATGGTGGATCCAACACATCATGACAAGCACTCTCAAGCAAAGGAGTATTGTGAGCTTAAATTCTCACTCGTTAAAATTTTTGTTACATTTAAATTGTTTATGCCTTGATGATATGGTTTCTTGATGATCTTTGATGCTTTGTGAGTTGAATGATTGAACAAAAGGCATGATAAATGATTTTTGAGTGCTTAATGAATAGTACTTGATGCATTGAATGAAAAGCATGATTTGTGATTTTGATATGATTATTGGATTTTTGCATTTTGAGCAAGTTTCCTATGTGTTGATAATGTATTTACTTGTCTCAAAATACCAAATATGTCATATATGCAAAATGCCATGTCATGAGCAAAAATGAAGAACTTGTATGTTGGAAATTATGGCATGTTGTTCACAAGATGTATGATTTGATGATATATGTACTTAAAACCTATATGAACAAGTTTGTTTTGACATATTTGTGGTTTCCAAAGCTTTAGTTTTGTCAAAATATGCTTAACTCTCAAAATGACATCCTTTGAGGCTAAAAATGCATTTTATTGTGAAAATTCTTCCAAAATTGCAAAATCTTTTGTAAAATGATTTTTCATTCATGTTTTTCATTCATACAAGTCCAAAATCATGTTTTACAAATGTTTAAACCTTTACTTGGACTTAAATCACTCAAAAACAGAGTTTTGGTACCTCACAAGTTCAATTTTCTGGTAAAACATCTGCAGAATCTGCAGAAACGTATGAGGGATCGATCCCCCTTCTAAAGGGATCGATCCTCCCAAGCCAGAAAGGGCTTTCCTGCATGTTTAAACTAAAAATTGGGAGGATCTTTTGTTAGTTGCACACTATCTTTTGTATAAGCATAAAATTCATTGTTTGAACTTCTTTTTGATGATCTTTAATATATGAAAATTCATTTTTCATTAATATCATGCCTCAACTCCATCAATTAATATCATTTCCAACAAATGGTATCACTTTCAACAATCAATATCACTTTTCTTGAGCTCACAAGTGCAAAATCAGTTTTCTTATTGAAAATGATCATGAATTGCATAAATCTTGAAATAATCTTGAAATATACTTTCAATGAATGTTTAAACATATTTTTGAGATTTATTTCAATTATTTGTGTATATATTTGAGAATTAACGATGAACATGTGCTTGATAGATTATGATTTCTTTTGTTCATCTTAGTCAAGCATGCCTATAGGATTATGTTTATTAGCTTGACTCAACTACTCCACTATAGGTTACATGATAATTATACATCTAGTGGATTGATTTCAAATATAAATTCAACAATTGGTATAAAGTCATAATTGGTAATTGGCCTACAATTTGTGATGATAAAAGGATCCTAAATGTTCAAATGCATGAAACTTTATCATCCATGTACTTAAATTTTTCTTATAGCCAAATTAGTAAAGAACTTGGGCTTTAATGACAACATCAACAATTGATATACATGCATTGTATCTTGATTGTTTTGATGTTGAACATACATGTTTACTTAAGTTGAATCAATAATCATGCCTATGAGATGAGAATAGTTGTTTTCATGATATTATGTGCTTAACCTCACTCATAGTTTATGGATTTTAATGTTAAAATATATTTTAGCTTGATAATATTGATTCACTTAACTGAAGCCATTTTAGTTAAAATAGCATATACCCTCTAGAACGTTAAATGATGATAACAACTAGGGATATGGCTCTTAATTTATTAAAATGGTAATTTTGAATCTTTCCTTGCTCATAATTGGTTAAGGACTTGAATTGGCAAATGAGCATAGGATTTTTGTGCTTGAAACCATGGAAGAAAATGTGTTTGCTTGAATACTTTGATTTTATGAATCTTCCATATGGTATAACTTTGTGAATATGAATATGGATTAATACTTTATGATAGTATGCTTATGTTTAATTAATCCATATGCATATTTGATGATGTGTGATTGTGTTCTTGCATACTTAGAATGATTATTTTCTTGACATGAACACACTACATATTGGATCCATGCAAAATGCCTAAGTCAACCATTAGTAACAATTGGTATTTAGATTGAAATAACAATTAGTATCATTGGAAACTATATTTTCAATAATTGGTAAGCCAAATCTAAATTGCCAATTGATATGAGCTTAAATTGACAATTCTTCTTATGCTCTTTAGTTTGAAATGACAAATAGAGAAGAACTCATTTAGGATATTTTTGCATGAAAACTCGTGTGCTAGAACTTGTAGTTAATTGCTATATGTTTTGAGTCTATGCACACTCTTGCTTGAACGTGATTTATGAGCTCTTGCATATGATATGTCATCTAATTTCAGCTCATAATCATGATGTATTACAATGCACCTTAGTTGGACTTTAGAAAGAACAATTGATATACTTAGGTGCTTAATAGGATTGAAATGAGCAAGTCATAGACCTTAGTAGATATTTATACACAACTTGCTTCATTATTTACCAATTGGGAACTTCTTGCAAAATTACTTATCAACAATTGGTATCAAAATTATTTATAAACAATTGGTATAGGATAATAAGCCTTGTCTTTTGCATGCCTAAACATTTCATACTCTTTATGGACATTGTCTTATGAATTTGTGCTATGAGTCCCATGTACTAACATGTTTCTTGTTGGATGGAGCATTTTTATTTATTCTCACATAGCCATGATTTTAGGGGGAGCATATTTTTTATTATTTTTTTCCTTCTTTTTGCTATGACAAAAAGAGAGATAGATATTAAAAGAGAGATAGATAGTAAAAAGGAGAGATATAAAGGGGGAGAGATAGGAAGAGATATTAAGGGGGAGAGATAATGAGGGAAAATTCTTTTTCAAAACCCATGCTTATATTAAGGGGGAGCTTGATAAAATCCTGCTTTATTTGAGGGGGAGTATTTTATGAAAAGATTTTCAAAGCAAATTTACATTAAGTTTGTCATATCAAAAAGGGGGAGATTGTTAGCTTTAAATTGACATATATATTTTGAAATGACAAAAACTTAAGTAAGCTTTAATGTTTTAATTCATACTGTAAATTTGCCTTATCACACATGTTTTTCTCAATCCATTTTCAAGTGATCATATCAAACATTAAGACCATGATTTAATGATATATCCCTATTGGTCTTAATTCTTTATAAATGTTTTGAATATTTTAGAAAATCACTTGATGAAAGTTTAAACCATGTTTTTATCTGAGAAAGTCAAGAAAAACTCCCTTAAAGCTTACAAATGTTTTGGGTTGGATTAGGATAAAAAACCACATAATTTCTAACTCAAAAAGTGCAGGAAATCACCTTCTGGAAAGAAGGGATCGATCCCCTAAGGGAAGGGATCGATCCCCTTTTGGCAGTAAGCTCCCAACGGCTAGGGAAGGTCCCTCAGCCCAGAATAAAGCATTCTGGAATGAAGGGATCGATCCCTTTTTCCCGAAAATAGCCTATAACGGCTAGTTTCTGTGAGACAACGGTAATATTCGAGATTTGGCTCCACCCAACGGCTAGAATACATCCAAGGGACTATAAATAGAGGCTTAGAAGCTAAAGGAAGCAAGAGGAACTACTCAATCAACTCCAATACTCATTTTCCTCAAATCTTCAAGCCTCAACAACAAATCAAGAGCTACAAAGTTTCATTTTCTATCACTCTCATATTCCTTGTATAGAATAGCACAAATATTGTATAGGTTTTTCCTTGTGCTTAATTTCTATAATCACTTGCCTATCTAGAGGCTTTCTTTGATTACTCATTTGTAAACTCACTTCATTCCTTGTAAAGGGGAGGTTTCTCTTAAGCCTTGAAAAAGAGGGAGGTTACTCTTTAGCCTAAGAAAAAGAGGGAGGTTACTCTTTAGCCTAGAAAAAGAGAGAGGTTTCTCTTGATCCTTGAAAAGAGGGAGTGTAAAAATTCAAGGATAGTGAATTTGGGGAAAATCCTTGGGAGCGTCTCAAGGTAGAGGACGTAGGCAAGGTTGCCGAACCTCTATAAATCACTTGCGTACATTTCTCTTTCCCTACTCTCTTTAATTACTTGCAATTATATTTGTGCTTATTGTATTGAATTTGAATGCATGCTTGCCTAGCTTAGAGAACTTAGAAAATATTCAAATAGGCTAGAGAATTTAGAGAAACCGAAAAACGGGCTTAAGGCTAGCGAAGAACCGATTCACCCCCCTCTCGGTATTGCCTATTAGAGCCAACAATAATGATAAAACTATCAAATTATATCATTTTCTAATTCCTGTGGGTAAATTAAGAAACTAATTTGATATTTTATCCTAATTAGTTATAAAATTATAATAAAAATTCCTATGGGATAAAATTTACCATAACCTTATAACTAATTACAATTTATGTCTACTATCATTATGTGATTTACAAAAAATAATTTTACTTAATTAAGTTTGCTGTGGCTAAGCCCTAATTAAATAAATTATAAATCACTTAGACATATTGGTAAAAATTCTAAGCTTATTCATATTTTAAAAATTGCAATTAACACAAGGCAATTTTAATTCCAAATAATATGAATAACTTAGCTACATGTGCTTCTAGTATAAAAATAACAAAATTATACACATTCAAAATCAAATTTTCATAATTTAATCATAATTTTATGATAATTTTCACAAAATTATTCAATTTAAAATTACAGCATTTATAAAAATTCCAAATTCATGAAAAATCCTCATAAAATCCAAAGTAATGAGAAGTTTTCATAATTATATCAATTTTGTGAAAATAATCCAATTATTCATAAAATTATGAAAATTACAGAACTGAAAATTTGATATAATTATCAAAAATATAATTATTTGGCCTAAATTAAATAATTTTAATTACTTAAATTAAATAAATCCTTAAGGCCTAAATAAATAAACCAAATGGCCTTTTATTTAATTTATAAGTCTAAATAATTAACCAAAAGACCCAAAATAAATGGACCAAAACTAACCAAAAATAACCCAAACAGTGGCCCAAAACTTGAGGCCCAAAAGGATTTCTTTTCCTTTTTTTTTTTGCCGTTGCATTAATACAGCAGGGCGCGGGCGCATGCGTCACACGCGCCCGCATTACTCCATCGGGCACATGGATCTCACGCGCCCGCATTACTCCATCGGGCACATGGATCTTACGCGCCCGCATAACATTGACACCATCGGGCGCATGGATCTCACGCGCCCAATTCCCACTTTCTCTTCTTCGCCCGAACGGGCATTTTTTGCAGGGATTTGGGTCCTTTGATCCGACCTGACCTATACTCATTCAAACAGTCCCGTTTTTCATGTATTTTTCATCCCTACAGCTCTCCAACAATAGATCTAAAATAATTGAGCAAAAATCACATGAAAACAGAATGGGTTTTAAGGAATCCGAGACTTAAAGTTTCAAAATATGGGTTTTTCATGCTTCTTTCTACAGATCTTCAACAAGGCAAAGATTATACTACGACTCTGATACCAAATGTAAGTGAATCATACAAACCTAGCATGCTTCTACACAATATGAAACATGTTCAATAAATAAAAACGGAAGCGACATGATCTAACCTCCAGCCATTGCACTCTGTAACTTTGCTGTTGAAGCGATTTCCGAATCTGACGACAGGATTCTTCACCTTCTACGAGTCTTTCAAGCACTCAAAAACCTCACTAGATGGTGTGTTTTTCTGAGATTAACGTACTTAGGGACCGGAAGGAGTCCTCTTTTATTACTAACGAGAGCAAGCTAATTATGGCAATAAAATCACGTTTTAACCATCACAAAATCGTGTTTTAATAGCCAAATATTGATTTGAGATTCAATGTGAAATTATGGATCATATCCGGAATTGGTCAACTAAATATTTATTTCCATAATATGTGGAGATATACTAACAGGAACAACAGGGGAGAATTAAGTAGTCAACAAGTTTCAAATTAAACGAGACATTTCAGGAAAACATAAGAGTAGCAACTTCAGCTTCGACTTATACGCACGTCTTCAGTTGATCACGACTTCGAATTTCAGTGGTTAAACATTTCGGAAAATGCAGTGGTTTGCGACTTTCATGCGATTATCTGAGAGAAACTTTCACCATCCTCCCCAAAATTTGTTGTGCTCCGTGCTCCTGGGAGCAAGAGCATTGGATCTGAGCAAAAGTGAGTATAAAATGCTTTGAGCAAACAAATTATAGCTGTTCAAAGCAAGACATTAGCTGCTTCAGTAGGTTGTTGTGAATTGATTTGGTTCTGTATTGATGAACCTGGCAGGTTGGGTGCATTTGGTGGAGCTTCAATGAATCTCATGGTGGCAAACAGACAGAAAATATCAAACAATAAGCAGGCAAGGGATTATAAAGGGAAGCTAATCAGTGTGGATAAAGTAGTCATCGGAAAGGAAAATTTTACCTTCTCTGTTTAGAATGTCAGCCATTGTTAGGATACATTTTGCTTATCCTCCATATGGGGCGACATCAAAAGTAATGTCTTCATTGAACTTTAATACCAAAACGTCTCCAAACTCCGAACGATGGGCATTAACGAAGTTTCGCCAACCATGTGTGAGTCGCAGACGGTCAAGATTCCAGGTGATGACCATGTTGAATGGACCCAGCACGATACTTCTTGGTTGGGTTGGAATAGAAGTTGGAAACAAGGTTTTAACCTCCTGGGAAAAACTTTTTGGTAGATCCTGGAAATCAAGTAGTTCTTTTAGCATATGGGTTATTTTAAGTGCATGGTTTGCAAAAGAGCATATATTTTTAAAAGATTTCTTTTTCATTATAAAAAAACAGGTCAAAATCATGAAAAGAAAAAGAATTCAAACATGGGAAGTGATCTTTTAACAGGAAATCTTCAGCGACTATTTCATCAACCATGAATTTGCAAAATGGGGTGCCCCGTTTGTCCTGTCTCTATTCATTTTCTTTTTTGATCTTGGAAAAGAGACGGTTTGTAATTTGTTTGGGTTCGGGTATGGGTTTTCAATTTCCAGATGGAGATTTTGCGGTGTTTACTTTGAAGGTAAAACTGAAAGTAAAAGGCGAAGCAAACAAAGACAGTCAAAACCAATCAAAGGTTGAATTAGTTGATAAATAAGTATCGTTGTATGTCAAATTCAAAATGTAAGTTTTGAAATCAGCAAAAAAATATTTCACCAAACAAAATCAGCACAAAAATATTAACACTTTTTTTTTATTGAAAAAATATTAACACTTTTAATGCACCATATTGATGTAAAAACTGTACCGTTAAGATTGTTCGAAAAAAATTCACTTCGAGACATGAGCGAACTGATCCAAAATTAAAAAGAAAAAAAAGTCAAAACTGTGGTCAAAGAGGCGGTGAACAAAAGCAAGCAACGTAAAATCGAGTTGGTTTTATATAAAATACAAAAAAAATTATGTAAAAATTTACGCTGAAACTGTTGATTCACTCTTTTTTCCGTGGAAGCCAGGGGGAGCAGGTAAGAAACAAACAGTGGGCAAACAGGCGGTAAACAAAAGCCTTGAGTAGGGATGGCAATGGGTACCCTATAAACGGGTACCCGGTGCTACTCGACCCGTTTAAGTAGGATTAGGATAGTGTATAATTGGGTTCGGATAGGTTCGGGTAGTGAAATTACTACCCGTCACGGGTTAGGGTAGGGTTCGGGTAGTTACCTTAGGGTACCCGCAACCCGAACCCGATTATAAATAATAATTAATTAATACAATACTTATATTTTTTATATATCAATTATTTATTATTAATGTTTTATTTAATTAAATTAAATCATTATATATTATAATTATGATTTTTAACTTTAATTTATTTTTATGAGTTAAATTAAATTTATTAATATAATGTTTTAATTAAGGTATTCTAAAATTAATTTTAATTTTAAATTTAAAAATCAAACTTTGACTTAATAAATGGGTAGTTAAACGGGTTCGGGTAGTTAAACGGGTATTTATATTTTATAGGATTAGGGTTCGGGTAGCATAAATAAAAATAATCGGATAATTAATCGGGTTAGGGTATTATTAAAGTTAATCGGGTTCGAATTCGGGTATCCTAAATCTAGCGGGTACCCGACCCGTTTACATCCCTAACCTTGAGGGAGAGTAACCTTCTATTAGACCACACATGAAATAATAAAATATAAAAAACACAAAATTAACCCATGTTAAAATTTATTAAAAGTTTTATATGAATATTTTGTATTTAACGTATTAGTACAAATTTTAAATGAATTTTTGTACTTTATATGATATAAACATAATTTTAATTAACATAAATATAATTATATGCACAAATTATCATATTTACGTTCAACCCATAAAAAATAAAGAAAAAAATAAGTGTAATAGAAGAAATGCAGAAAAGAACACTGAGATGGAAACCTTTATTTCATAGGCTTTGCCCTTTTCCTAAAAAGCTTTATAGTATTGATTGATTTCCTATTTGTTCAGTACGTCTTGGGCAGATTTTCAGCTCGGTTGGTAGGAGCATTTCTCACCATTGTGGTGGGTCTCTATTTTGAGGCAAGAGAACAGACAATTTTGTGAATGGAATTCTGAAGGTTAAAAATTACCACAACGGGTAGAAGAATTCTGGAGATTTCTGAGAATGATTAGCCAAACAACCATCATTGAATCCATTACAAATGAAGTGAAATGCTGCGAGAAATTAAATTTGATCTTGCCAAAATCTTCAGTTGTGAGACAGGGTACCTGTGGGACACACTGAAATAACCAGTTGCTCTAGTATGCTACCACTAATGCTATCATTGGCACAAACAAGAATATTAACAGTTATAAACTCGCTTATATCTAATCCACCCGATCGACAGAGAATGAAGATAAGTGTCTGTTTATGTGTGGGCAAAGTGAGTTTGTGCGAGAGAAAGAGAGATCTTAGCAAGGGAAATTTCTGAACAAGCAAAATATCAACAAAGAAAGGAAACAAAGAGGTCTAAGGAATTTCAATACATATTCCCATGTCTCAAAACTCTCAATCAAAACCCATTTTGTGAACACACTTGTTTTCACTGACAAAGTTGATGCCGCTGTTCACTTATTTCAACTTAATTATTGATCTAATTACACCAGAACACAACATAAGCTCCAAGGGTTTAGTACATGCCACCATCCAAGAACGATGCTAATCACAGTACATGTGCGTTCACTATGTGGATTTTATAAGCCTGTATTGCAGAAGATAAATTCATTTTGCTGCCATGATGTCTCATTTCAGGGTGTTCTCAATGTCAATCACAAAGCGATACTTAACATCCCTCTTTATTAGCCTCTCAAGAGCTTCATTGGCGTATTGAATTGGAATTACCTCTATCTCTGGGTAAATTTTATGAGCAGAACAGAAGTCTATCATTTCTTGAGTCACTTTTGTACCCCCTGTTACGCTTCCTGTGATTATTTTCATACCTGCCAAATGGTCAATTCAAGCACTTAGTTTACACTGATCGAGTGAGAATAAAGAATGCAACACAAATAGTGTTACCAACCCAGAATAAGGCTTGCAGGACTGAATTTGACTTCACTTGGGAACCCAACAAGGACATAAACACCAGCATTCTTCAGGAGTGACATGTAAGGATCAAACAGATGATCACCAGATGCAGTGTCAACTATAAAGTCCAACGATTTTGATAGGCCCTGCACCCAAAACATCAGCTCCAGAAAGGTCAGAGGTTCGAATGATTATAAATATAAGCTTCTAAGATGCTGAGACTCTTTATTCTTTACCTTCATCTGCTCTTGGTCAGATGACACAACAAATTTGTCTGCACCAAGCAGATTCAGAGCTTCCTCTTTCTTAGATATGCTTGTGCTAAAAACTGTTACAGACAACCCAAAAGCCTTCCCAAACTTCACTGCCATGTGACCAAGACCACCGAGCCCAATCACTCCTAAAGATTTGCCAGGTTGATTCATATTATGGCGCATCATTGGTGAATAAACAGTGATTCCAGCACAAAGCAAAGGTGCTGCTGAAGCCAAAGGATAGTCGTTTGGTATTCTGAAGCAGTACCTGTTGATTCACAGCAAAGCTAATAATTTTATCTTTGGTAGATTTTTACTATGGCTGTGAAGCATTACGCAAAAAAATTAAACAAAATCACAGAAAAATGTTAATTAACTCTAGAAACAAAAATAATTGCTATACACTATTAAATCCATGCATTTGTTTTATAGCATCGTTTACTTGACAATTATTAGATAATTAAATTCAAGTTTCAACATTCATATCATGTTCAGGCTGCAAAAGCCACAAACAGTTGCCTCTTGGTTGCGCTTCAATCTAGAAGGAAATACTAAGTATTTCTTTCTCTGATAGACTATATATCTTCTAGCTCCAGAATGATATCTATAACAGCTCCAAATTGAAGCGCAGATATTGGAAGCACTATCCTGATAAGTGATGCACTCGTATTACATGTCTCACGTGTGGCAAATAACTCCTAAAACCTTTATATTGCAGAGCCAACAAAAGTTATCCCAATGCATAAATGATAGAAAGCCTCGATTGAACCATAGTTTTAGAAACTGTTAAGAGGATTCTTATCACAGAAGGGAATTGCAAGGGTTAAGAGGCAAAAATATTCAGATATAACTTATAAGAAACTGCTTCATGCCAAAAGAAAAAAGAGTTATCAAAGAGAAAGAAAATGAAAATTCAGCTTTCGTGAATTGGAAAATCTAAATGGATAATCTAATAACCTCCTTTAAGAAACTAAAAGGCAAATAAAGGAAAACAAAACAAGAATTACAGCAATATAGTTATGCTTCATTAAATGCTTGCCTTTCACGGACAACAATATAGCTAGAATATCCCCCTTTTGTGACCATTCCATCCTCATCAATACCATTAAAAGTCGAAACCATCTTCTTTACACAGTTAACTTCTACACCATCGTTGCAATACTCACAATCTCTGCATGAGTTGACAAAAGTTCCCACTCCAACATGATCACCAACCTTGAAGCCTTGAACATTGGAACCAACCTCCTTCACAATACCAGCGATCTCATGCCTGACATGGAAGCAATTATAATAGCCACATCAGCTGAAGATCAAGTTTAGGAACAATTTATAATTCTCAATCAAAAATCATACCCGGGCACCAAAGGATACATTGAATCTCCCATTATATTCCTAGACCAAACGACATCAGCATAACAAACTCCACAGTGAGTAATTTTTATGGAAACATCGTCACTTCCAAGAGGCCTGAATACAGTTTACCAGACAAAAGAAAAGTGATCAAAGTAATGCAACTGAAAGATCATCAAGTTATCTGTGAATCAGAAGTATCTTTGTCAGATGTTCACCTTCTAAGCCAATGTCAACAAAAGATATTGAAAATTACTGCCCTAAATAAAGAATAGCTAGGCCAAGAACGTGAACTTTGCATAAAGTTTAATGGTTTTTAATAATCCAATGAATGGAAGGTGCTACGAGAAACAATCCTAATATTGCTATGTTCTGTCAAAATGGCAATAACATAAGATGTATCAGTTGAAAGGAAAAAAATATCGATCCAATGCACCTGCGACTGAATTTGTAGGGTGATAGAACTCCAGATGGATCTCTGGCAGCCCACCCAAGGCAATCCTCGGTTTTGGTCTGAGAAGCCATGGTTGACTAACCCACCAATAGAGCCATTCAGAGTCAGTTCTCTTAACGTAAATCAAATTAAAAAAAAAAAAAAAAAACAGAACATGGTGTATACCAACTAACAACATCTCAGAATTTAGTTTGTTTGACAAGGTAAAAAAAAATGAAAGATTTAGAAACAGAAAATAATTCAGAAAAAGGAAAGTTGTCTAATTCGTTTCCCTCACAACCCAAATCCTAGATTCCAGGCTGTGGCATCCAACAGTCAATATTGCAGCTTTTCTGGGAGGAAACGATCAGAAACAGAAAGGTTCCTTGATGGGATTGAGAAAATGAACTATATGATTTCGTTACAGTTAAGTGAGCAATTAACACTTCGCGTGGGATTCTGCGTTGTACCGTAATAAGTAAAATTCCAAAGAAATACCGCTTCCCTCAGTTCGACGTACTGAAATATGAACAAGAAGAAGCTTACCTTAGATTGATCAGAGGTAGAAGAGACAAACTCCTCAGTTCTAACTGCACTATGTTTCCTCAACTTCGAAAGCGTAGCCCTTCTAACACTTGTAGATCCTCCGGCTCCCCTGACCCACGCTATCTCTAACGTCACCTCTTACGAATGCTGGGGTGGATGGGAGCATAGTTATCAAAATCTTACTTTAATGCATTATCTTACAAATTGATTCACTATAAATTTGATGGCTATAAATTTGATATTTATGAATATAAAAAATTATTTTTATCATGGATTAGTAATATATCCATCAATACAAAGTGAATCGATGGATACATTTTATAATGAAATTAAACAAAATGTAATAAAAAATTGATTTGATTAATTAATTAAAAATATAATTTTAATAATTTTTTAATCCAAAAACCACTTAAAAACATATTCTCTATATAATTTGATTTTGAAATATTGAAAAAAAATTAAATTTTTAGTTAGTAAATTAAAAATAAAAAATATATGTAAATATTATTTAAAATATATACTATTAATGAGTATGTTAAGAGTTTAAAAACAATTATATTTTTTATTTTTATCATATAATTACTTAATCTTATTAATATGTATAATATTTTTTATTTTTTATTTATCATACATGTATATATATTATTTATAAATAATTTTAAAATTATTTACCGTATTTTATGATTCAATACGATACTCGATACTCAATTCTTAAAAATAAAATTTCGATTTACGATACATATTTGGATTTAATAAGTAAGATTATTATCTTATCCACTGCCAGTGAAACTACTTCACAAGATGAATTAAGATAACGACATGTGTTTTTTAAAAATATTAAAAAAATAATAAATAAATAAAATAAGATACATATTATTATTTTAACTCTACTTGTAAAATTAAAAAATTTTACTAACGATAGATTGGATAATAATAATCCTAATAAAAATGGGTTGGAGGCTGATTATTTCGCTCTGTTCTTCTATTGGTATTCCTTAGTTCTTTCTATTCCTTATGTCTATCCTCTACACTATAAATCCAGGGTTGACTTTTTTTCTCTCCTTTTCTTTGCTAATTTTTTTTTTCGCAAATATGATATTACGAGGTATGATCGGATTCTAATTGTCTTTCGTACCTACTGATTTTATTTATTTTAATAAGTAAAGATAAATAAAATAATACTATTTAATTACTTAAATGTATAATTTTAATTGTTTTAAATGTATTAGTTTTGTTGGCTGCAAATTCAGGATCAATTTTTTTCCTTAAAATGCCAACAATCTCTTAACTTAGTGGTTAAGGATAAGTTGTAACATATTATAAGTCTTGAGTTCGAATCCAAATACCCTCATTCCGAATTATTTAATATTTTTCTTGTAACAAAAAAAATTTTCCCTTAAAATTGGTAATATATTAAGCTTTTAAAACAATCTTTCAAATGGATTTCTATCAATATTTGAATAAATATTCAAAACAATTCAAAAGGATCATGGGATAATTGATTGTAGGATTAATTAAAATGATAAACTTAAAATTTCTATTGTGGAAATGCATGTGATGCGACTTAGCAGTTGGTAAATGAAATTAAATTTTCTACTACTATCATTTACCTTACGATTCCTTTTGCTTTCTAATTATGAACTTTGATCTCATTAACTAAATAACCAATCATGTTTCTTTTCTTTAACAACCTCAATGCTCAGATAATGACCTGTTAACGGGACATTTATTAGTGTTTTTGACGGCCAACTGAACATCCACATACGCATGCAGTGACATCAAAACTTGTCTGTTTCAACTCAAGCATGGATTTGTTGGTATACAGGAGTGGTACAAATCAACCAAACTTGATGATTGAGATTCTGAGTTTCAAATAATCTGTCTCAACATACACAATGATCTCACCTCAAACTTGATGAATAGAAGCAGGAGTCAAACAAACAAAATTTTCAGCATATTTCTTGATAAAATTGAAATCTCAACCCTCCAGCTACAAGTCTGTCAGAAAAACCAATTCAACTTTTTGACAATGTAGGGTAGCCAATTTGATAAAACCACCTCTATTTTTCCTTCCAAATATCAAATAGTAAAACTAGCAGACACATGAAATATATTTAGTATAAAATCTTCAAAAGAGGAAAAGCAACGTCAGTGGCCAGTTCAAACCTTGAATGCATAAACATTAACCAGGCAAACATGCTTATCATCTTTCAGTCCATCAGACCAGATTAAAAGTCATCACAGTTGTATTCAAAAGCTTCTATAGAAAAATTGGATCCAAAAAAAAAAATTCTATAGAAAAAGAAGGGACCTGCAGAATAAAAGCCTAAAAGTAGGAAAACAACAGACAAAACATGGTAGAGGCATTCAGCCAACAGACTCAAATCCTAATGGATCTAGCATAGCAATAAAATTGATTGCAGGCAAAGGAGCAGGATACATCTTATTTTTTAGATTTCTTCTTCCTCTTTGGGCAAGGCTTCTTAGTTCGCAGTTCAAGCTCTGGAGGGCTTTTTAATAGGTCAGTTTGAGGATCTTCAGGCAGTGTACAGTGCAAAAATTTCTTGCTGGACCCAACTTGATGGCACAACAACTTTAACATTTTTCTTCCCCTCATCCATTTGAGCATTATCTTCATGTGTGTTTTGCTGTTTAATCCACCAACACCAGCTTCCTGTCATTAGAATAAAGCAGCTAAATAAGAAACAAGAACCTTGTATAAAAACAGAAAATAAGAATCGCCTTCCATTCTATCCTTATTAAACACTTTCCCTTCTCTCACTGAAAGATGAAAACCACATAATAAATGCAAAGCAGAATCTTGGTAAGCCAGCACAATACGTGTCTCAAAGTAGAAGCATAAATAGAGCATAATACCCAAATGAACACAACTATACAAGTAATTATTATAACTATATGCAGTATTGTGTTATGCTACATATCTATAATGAAGGTGGTGAAGATTCGGCTGTCTTACTTGGCATTGCAAAGAACAGACACTAACCCTTTTTCCACGTGTTACCAGAACATATGGACCAAAACTTGTTACCCTGCACAGTCCTCATGCTTAAAGGTGCAGACAAACATCGCTCATGCGATCAGAAGGAAATGAAGAACTCAAACATCATCAGAAATTTTCAAGAATTAAAAGGGGCCAAAGCAAAAAAAAGCAAAAATAAAAATTTACAGCATCATCTGCATAGTTGGTATAAAAATACTAGGGCAATCATTCTAATTCATCAGAAACAAAATGCAACTAATTGGCAGAGAGATACTGACAAAATGAACGCAATGGAGTGATGATAATCAGTTATCAACAAATTAATGTGTGAATTAGCCTCGGTCATTTCAGAACCCTCTGGAATTATATGTATACAATTCATGGATAATTTTGACACATAAATAGATAAAATGATAATAAATATAAGCTTTTAAGTTCACAAATGAACTCGCAACTCGCAAGACAATTCTCTATATCCACAAGGCAACAAATGCAAGATGAAATGGAAGGGAAAACCGGAAAAGAAACACTTTCTACAGCTAATAGACTTAATTATTCAAACTCAACCAAAAGAAGTGTGAAATGATGCACATTAGTGGAAGGCGATGGACATTTTTGAAAAGATAACCACAAAAACACAGTCAATAATAAAATTTATAAAAAAGAAGGGGGGGGGGGGGGGGGGGGGGGGGAGAGAGAGAGAGAGAAAGAAAGAGGACCTTGGCGTGGATCCAAGTGTTGGGAATGGTGAGAGGACCCTGTTGCTTGATGAGGTCGTAAAGCGAACTGGCGATGGAATTAGCTTCTGGAATGGGTACCTTTGGGTTGATCTTCCTCACATTCACTGCCCGACTCCTCGACATGTACCGCACCAACAAATTCCCAACGCCACCATTCCCTCCCGTAATGCTGTTCTTCACCACCCCTGCTAACCACATCTTCCTTTCGTTTCTGATTACTCCAACTTTTTCCCCCAATTTTTTCACTGCTTATTTCGTTATTGATTCTTCTTCCCCAAAGCTTTGAGGTTCTTCCGATTTCAGGGTTTTAGGAAACCCAGGTGGGCCGTGTTTGTCACGTGGTGCTGGGCCGATGTTTATTGCCTTTTAGGTACTGAAAATGGGCCTCCCTTGCCTACCCAATCAAACGCGGAATAAAGAAAATGACCGGTGAGGAGGGGTAGAATGAAATGGGCCTTTCTGTCTCTTCCGTCCATTTACCCTTTGGTCACTTTCTTTGTACTTTTTCTCTAGGATACATTTTATTCGATTCTTTAATGTTTGATCCTAATTTAATTTTAGTATATTAATTTTAAAAATAGATACTCCATTCTAAAAATCTTAATAATGCTAATAATAATTAACAGAATTGTGAAATGACAAAATTATCCTCTCTGAAAGTTTTAGTTCATACGGTTTCTTATTCATCGAATTTTTCCATTCCTATTTTTTTTTACTGTTTTTTAATCTCGTTGGGTTCTTTCACTTTTTCCCAAAGTTTTCCCTTTTTTACATATCTTTCAAAAAATAATAAGCAATAAATAATAAGAAAATAAATAGTAAATGATAAATTAATGGAGTAAAGTAAATAAATAAACAAAAAATAAATTAAAAGAAAAAAAATAGCTTTCAAAGCCTAGTTGTTCCTCTTCTTAGTGTTTCTTTCTTCATTTTTTTTTTATTGTAGCAGGTATTTGAAGCATTTCAAATAGTCTAATGGGTAAAATAATAACAAAATTAAGCTTTTAATGGTTTACTTAACGATTTACTAACGAAAAGACTTAGTTGTCCTGCGAAATAAAAAAATTCGGGACTAGTGTCCATTTTGAAACTAATGTACTAAAATTGAATTAAGGTCAAACGTTAAGGACTTAGATGAAATTTATCCGTTTCTTTATAATTTATGATCTTAAATTTTTTTAGTGACATGGATTAAAATGATATTTTTAAAAATATAATTAATGTATTATTTTTTTTAAAAAAATAGTGCAAGTAGTGTATTAAATGCCTGTAAACACTTGTTAACCGGATCTATGATCACATATTTTTATCATTTTTATTTCGATGTAATAATTTTTTTGTTAAAGAATAGTATAATATTTTGGAAAAATTGAAAAGAATGATGTCTCGTGGTTCTCTTGTGATCATGAATTATTTTATGTATCAACGCCAATGTTTCCTTTAAGCAAAAATCATTATCTTATTGGTTACAACGTTCTTATATGTGCAATAGCACATTTTGGAAAAAAATGTTTTTAGATTGGTTTTGATGGACGGAGAAATTGCTTATGCTGAGATTAAACCAAATAAAATGATTGTTGAATATATATGTTTTTTAATAAAATAATAAAAAAATCAAAAGCTAAAGATAAAAGGGTAATTTAACTGTTCAAAATTTTTGTCCTATTATTCAGACTTCACCACACGAGGTACGTTGAGATCCAAACAGACCTGTATCTTTATCATTTTCCTTTGCTGAACTGTATAACATTATATTTAGGGGCAATGCATTTGGTACATAAAAATAATGATTTAATGGAACAAAATAAAAAAAATGAATAGGATTTTTAATTTTATCTTATTTTATCATGTGTGATTTGTGCAAGATTATTAGTAGGGGGTGGACAGGGGTATAATTGAAATAAGTCAATAGACTGAAATTTTTTATTTTTAATTTGATTTTTAGCTCGCAGTTCGAAATTGGACTTAAACTCAATTGTATTTTCATATTTTTAAGCTAAAATTGAACTAGAGTATATATGAATATCTAAGATCATAGATTATGTTCGTTTACAAAATAAAAAATAAGTTTAATTTTATACTCGACTTCAAGCTCAATCATTTGTGCTTGAACACAAACTCAAATTGACATGTTTTTACAAATATTCAAAGCAAAATCATATATTGATAATTAAAATTTATAAATCAATACATACTATTAAAGATAATTTTGAACAGTGTTTTGTCAATTGAAGCAATTGGTGATGACGAGTGTATGAACACTGTTTTGTCAATTGAAGCAATTGGTGATGACGCGTGTATTACGATAGTTAAATCGAAGAATTGGTGAGCGGTTATGCAGATGTGAGGATTGGCGAGCTGTATGGGTTGACGAGCTGATGCAATATGTGCCTCTGCTCTAGGTATCTTGCCAACCCATATAGCTCGCCAACCCACAGCATAACAGCTCACCAACCTACATCAATCAATAACAACAACATAATATTAAAGATAGCTTTTGGCAAATTTTTCTTTTCTCAATTGAATGCTCAATTTTGTGCCAGCTAAGGTTAGGCATTGATCTTGATTTTGAGGGTAATTTTGCATATATGCATATTTTCCTTCATCACGTGTAAACCGTGTGGCATGTTTATTATGCTGAGTGCTCTCTCTCGGACTGACGACAGGTGGAAAGTTGAGTTTTAAAAAAACAAATTTTTACTTTTCCATTACTTCATCACTTTGGGTCCTATATAAAACAGATATAAAATCTTGTGTTTTCTCCCTCCTTCCTTCTTCATCCTACTTTTTCTTCCTCATCAACAAACACATTGAAAACATTATTATTTTTTACTATTTGAGTTTTTATTTCTATCACTACAAGTATTTCTTTTATTTTACCTGATTTATATTTTGAGCCATTTTGGATTTTACAATCATTACTTTTTTTTTATTTGATCATAGTTGCAGTTTGGTTTTTGTAGTTGATTTTATCTTTTCTTCTCAGGTCAATGTAGCTGAGATTTCCTCCAAAGTTAAGGTTTCCAATCCAAATTTTTGGAATTCTGCTGTCAACGTATGTACTTGAGGATTCTCGAGCCCTTCTAATGGTAATAATAAAACTCTTCTTTTTATCTTTCTTTAGCGTTGATTGAATTCTCTAATTTTTTTCTTTAATTTTTAGCTGTATTATTCCAAGGACATCCTTTTCTTTGACTTCTTCTTTTAGGAAAAATTTCTCCGCCTTCTTTTCCTGCTAAATTATATTGGAATCAATGGTGTATTTTTCTCTATGTAACTTATGTATCTTGGGGTTTACAACTCTTCAAGGACCTTATCCTAGAAATTCCAACCAGGTAAATTCACTTTTCATTTCTTACCTTTCTTTTTTTTTGAATATCTTGGATTTTTTTGTTCTATAATTAAATGATTTTATATCAGACTATTAGAGTAAGTTTTTTATTTGAGTTGTGGAAGGAATTTAATGAAAAAATAAATCTTTCTTTATATACATGCAAGAACACATGAGATTGCAAACAACTTTTTCATCAATGGCGTCCTCATCTTTTTCATATTCATCATCCTTATTAATTTCCTTGGCTTCTCATGGTTTCCACCCCAGCATGCTGGTAGGTTTTGGTAAATTATTTATCAATAACATCAATAGTTGAATTGAAGAGAATGGAAGTTTCTACAGCTGTGTAGATTGGCGAGCGGTTATGCAGTTGTGTGAGTTGGCAAGCTGTTATGATGTTGTGTGGGTTGGCAATCTATGTGGGTTGGCGAGATGCTGCAGTATTACGATAGTTGAATCGAAGAGAATGGAAGTTTCTACATGTGTGTAGATTGGCGAGCGGTTATGCAATTGTGTGGGTGGCGAGCTATGTGGGTTGGCGAGATGCTGCAGTATTAAGATAGTTGAATCGAAGAGAATGGAAGTTTCTACAGGTGTGTAGATTGGCAAGCGGTTATGTAATTGTGTGGGTGGCGAGCTATGTGGGTTGGCGAGCTTTTGCAATATTACGATAGTTGAATCGAAGAGAATGGAAGTTTCTACAGCTGTGTAGATTGTTGCAGTATTACGATAGTTGAATCAAAAGAAAATGGAAGTTTCTACAATTGTGTAGATTGGTAAGCGGTTATGCAATTGTGTGGATTGGCGAGCTGCTATGCGGTTGTGTGGGTTGGCGAGTTTCTGCAGTATGCGCCTCTT
The DNA here is from genome assembly GCA_031772115.1 of Heritiera littoralis. Classification (NCBI taxonomy): domain Eukaryota; kingdom Viridiplantae; phylum Streptophyta; class Magnoliopsida; order Malvales; family Malvaceae; genus Heritiera; species Heritiera littoralis. The sequence goes on from JAPDPK010000056.1 coordinate 780,449, forward strand.
TTATTAGAGTATATTTCTTATTGATTTAAATATTTTGTTGTTGTATTTAAATATTTTCTTTTACTAACAATTATTATGTTGTGTATTTTATGAAAAACAATAAATCTTTCTTTATATACATGCAGGAACACATGCGATTGCAAACAACTTATTCATATATGACGTCCTAATCTTTTTCATATTCATCATCCTCATTAATTTCCTTGGCTTCTCATGGTTTCCACCCCAGCATGCTGGTAGATTTTGGTAAATTGTTTATCAATAACATCAATAATTGAATCGAAGAGAATTTAAGTTTCTACAGTTGTGTGGATTGGCGAGCGATTATGCAACTGTGTGGGTTGGCGAGCTGTTTTATGGATTGGGGAGTTATGTGGGTTGGCGAGATGTTGTAGTATTACGATAGCTGAATCGAAGAAAATTGAAGTTTCTATAGCTGTGTAGATTGGTGAGCGGTATGCAGTTGTGGTGATTGGCGAGCTATGTGGGTTGGTGAGGTGTTATGCTGTTGTGTGAATTGGCGGCCTGTATGGGTTGGCGAGCTTTTGTAGTCTATGCCTCTTTTATTATAGTATATTTCTTATTGATTTAAATATTTTGTTGTTGTATTTAAATATTTTCTTTTACTAACAATTATTATGTTGTGTATTGTGTAAGGATTCGACCCAGTCCACATAGCAGGGTCGCCCATCCTTACAACGTGAGGTGGCAATCGCCTATCCTCACCAACGTATTGTTCGCTTCGGCGGTCGCCCACCTCACGACTTTATTCCCCACTGGGACGGGTTATTCCATGTTCGAACCCAGGACCTCCTCAAGTATTTGGGTTCTACATACATGTTACCATTGGTGAGGATAATACGTTGGTGAGGATAGGCGATCGCCACCTCACTTTGTAAGGATGGGTGACCCTGTTGTGTGGACTGGGTCGGATCCTTACATATTGTGTGTTCTAGCTTTGTTGTATTCTATTTAATTGCTGTAATACTGTCTCTAAAGGTAACTTTAGTCTCTATGTAATAATAGTGATGTTATTTCTACTTTTACTTCTTTTGTTGTTCCATGTTTACATTGAACCAAAATTTCAATCAGGTTTTGTAACAAATTAACGAGCATGATTGTTCAAGTCTTGAGTATTTTAATTTTTAACACTTCATTTGTATACATTAAGTTTGAACAAAAAATTGTGAAGAAAAAAATTTTCCCGTACCGAAGCACGGGCAATTTTCTAGTATATATTAAAATAAAAAAGAACTTGATTAAACTAGTGAGTTATTGAAGCTGAACATTAAAATACACAAAATATGACTTGATTTATAATTCAACTTATTCTAGTTCAAACTGAACTCGATAATAACTAAATAAATTCAAATTTTATTTAAGCCAAATCTAAATCATTTATAAATATAATATTTCATTGACATCTTTAAATAAACACTATCTTATATATTTTGTATAATACACTACATACAAATTGCTAAAGAAAGGTCAAAGTGTATTTACTTTTAGGTTAAAATGACAAACATGAAAATATAAGGCATATGAAACCAGCAAAATTGGATATTACGAGATAAAAATATTTTTTGTGCCTTAATAGTGTCACGTCCTCATGTCTAAGGCAAGACACGTTGCGGCCTTAGGTGGGTTCTCTCGACCTCTTTACACCTAAGTCAGCCTTCAACACTCCCAAGATGGTGTACGTGTTAGTGAGAGTCTCCAAGTCTCTCTAACAAGGTATACCTGACAGCACACTCACACAAACAGCAATGAGAAAGCAACAGAGAACGGAAGACAACAATGGAGGAAAGCTGTATATATTGCTGAGAAAGAATGAATGTACAAGAGTTACAACCAGCTAAGAGAGAAAACGAAGGGGGAGGTTGCCCCTTATATCACAAACCCTACAAAGAATAAGCGGCTGTGATGCAACCAAGTGTATGGCTCCTAGGTGATTTGTACAAGCTATTGCTGCTATAGCTAAACCTAGGACTGAGTAGTGCAGCAGAGAGTGTCAGGCATCAATGCTGCTAGTCATCTCACACGTGACCAAGGTGGTGAGCTGCGGCGATGTGACAATAGCATAAATACAATCATTTTATAAAAAATGGCAAGTTATTAAATTTTTATTTTATTTTACCATTCTTTTCAAGTAAACACTGATGGAAACACATTTTAAATTAAATTGTATTTATTTTAAGAATTATATATGATGCAATGATAATGTATAGTTTTTATACGCATAAGATATTGATATTTCATTAATGAGCCAATAAAAAAATTGTCAAAATGCCAAATGTCACGTTCCGATCACTTTAGCTCAGCACGTGCGGCCTTGGGCGAGGTTCTTTCGACCACTTCACGTCCAAGTCAACCTTCAACACTCACTTATAGAAAAAAAACGTAGGGAAGCAGCAGAAACGAGAAAACATAAAGGTGACAAAAAGCTGGAGAAAGTTTAGTATATTTCTCTGTGAAAGTATACTGTACAACTCCCTAAAGGGAGGGGAGGTCACCCCTTTATATACACAAACTCCCTAAAGAGTAAACTGCTATCATGCAGCCAAGTGTAGGGCTCCTAGGCGATCAGTACAGACTATAGCTGACACTATTGTAACCTAGGATTGCTATTTATAAGAGACAGTGTCAGGCAACCGAGTACGAAAGCCCCAGTGTGTCCCCCTATAGCCGCCGGTTTTCCTCTTACACGCTCTCAACCTCAAGACCTGATGTGGCGGGATGCGACGACGTGACATTCTCCCCCATCTGTTCTAGCGACGCCTTCGTCGCCTCTGCCAGCCCCGCGTGAAACTTCTCCACTTGATCTGGGTACTGCCACAACGCCTGTGCTGGCTCCCAACTGGCCTCGCTATCTGGCAACCCCTTCCATAGAACCAAGTACTCTTGTTGAGGTTTGTGGTGTTGTCGCTGAATCAACCGGCCAGCCAGGATGTCTTGGACTTCCTTGTCGCAGGTGGTCTTGACTCCTATGGGTGCTTGCCTTGATATTGCCCTCTCTGGGTCATCCAGGCTTTCATGGAATGGTTTTAGCATGCTCACATGGAAGACCAGATGAACTTTAAGTCTAGGAGGAAGCTGGAGTTTGTAGGCGACTCGACCTACTTTTTTGGCAATCTTGAACGACCCTTCATATCGGTGAACTAGTCCTTTATGTTTGCCGGGGTTCCTAAGTATCAAGTGCATCTTCGCCAACACATTGTCGCCCACTTGGTACTCTACATCTCGCCTCCTCTGGTCCGCCCATTTCTTGGACCTCTTGGTCACCTTATGGAAACACGCCCTCGCCAAGTCATTTTGCTCTTGCCAAGACTTGGTGAACCGATAAGCAGCAAGTGTTGGGCCTTCGTAGCCAACAGAGATTGCACTGGGAGTGAGTGGTTGCTGCCCCATTACCAACTCAAAAGGACTATGGCTTGTTGACTCACTTCTCTGCAGTTTGTAGGAAAACTGGGCCACATCCAATAGCTTGGGCCAATCTCGCTGAGAGGCTTTCACATAGTGTCTCAAGTACACCTCTAGTAGGGCATTCACCCGTTCTATCTTCCCATCTGTCTGAGGGTGTACAGCAATGGAAAACCTCAAGTCAAAACCCAATAACTTAAAGAGTTCCGTCAAGAATTTACCTGTAAACCGACTGTCCCTATCACTGATGATGGATCGAGGTGGACCACAATACTTCACTACATGCCTCAGGAAAAACAACACAGCTTCCTCGCCCGTGCACTCGTTTGTGGTTGGCATGAAGGTGGCATACTTGGATAGGCAATCGACCACAACCAGAATTCTGTTGCACCCATCAACTCTCGGTAGCCCCAAAATGAAGTCCATGGAAACACTCTCCCATGGGTGCTCAGGAATAGGCAGTGGCTTCAACAGACCAGCGGGCGATCTCGTCTCTACCTTGTCTTGCTGGCATACAAGACAGGTCTTCACATAAGCCTCGATGTCCTCCCTCATTCGAGGCCAGTAGTATTGATCTTCAATAAGTGCCTTGGTGCGGTTCATCCTTGGGCGACCAGCCCATATGGAGTCATGGCACTCTCGCATGACTTCTCTCCTTAATCGCCTAAAGTGGGGAACATAGAGGCGGTTCCCCTTGGTGTATAGTAGGTCATTCTCGCACCAAAATCTTCGAGTCTTCCCTTCCTTAGCCTGCTCCATCAATGCTTTGGCCGTAGGATCTTGTGCCAGTCTTTCCTTGATCCTCGCCAATAGAGATCCCTCTGGCCTACTAATTGCGACGAGCTCTGCTTTTCGACTGAGGGCATTGGCGACCACATTAACTCGCCCAGGCTTGTATGCCATAGTGAAATCAAACTCTGCTAAGAAATCCTGCCAACGAGCCTGTTTGGGTGACAACTTCTTCTATGACTGGAAATAACTGGTCGTCACATTATTTGTCAATACAACAAATTTAGCACCCAGCAGATAATGTCTCCAAGTACAAAGGCAGTGCACTACAGCTATCATCTCTTTCTCCTGGACTGTATATCATCTCTCTGTGTCATTTAGCTTCCTACTTTCGAAGGCGATCGAGAGGTCTCCCTGCATTAACACACCCCCGATGGCAAAGTCAGAGGCATCAGTGTGTACCTCAAACAGCTTGTTGTGGTCGGGGAGAGCTAGGACTGGCTCTTCAGTCACTACTTGCTTCAACCTTATAAAAGCCCTCTAGCACTTCTGATTCCAATCCCAACTCTAGCTCTTTTTCAGTAGATTGGTCGAGGGTGCTGCAATTCCCGAATACCCTTTGATAAATCGCCGATAGTAATTGGTGAACCCCAGGAAGGATTTCAGCTCGGTAACTTTTGTGGGCGGCTCCCATTCTTGGATCGCCCGAACTTTGCCCCCATTCATTCGGATCAGGCCTTCCCCTACTACATGGCCTAAGAACACCACTTCTTTTTGGGCAAACGAGATTTCTCCTTCTTCACGTAAAGCTCATACTCCCTCAAAACTTGGAACACTTGCCGAAAGTGCTCCACATGCTCCTCCAAAGTCCGGCTGTAAATCACAATATCATCAAGGTATACAACAACAAATTGATCAAGGAACGGTTGCAGTACCTTGTTCATAAGAGTGCAGAAGGTTGTCGGAGCATTGGTCAACCTGAAGGGCATCACCATGAATTCATACGCCCCATATCTAGTCACACAGGCAGTCTTTGGCTCATCCCCCTCGGCGATCCTCACTTGATAGTACCCCGATCTCAAATCCAGCTTGGAAAACCACCTTGCATCTAGTAGCTGGTCGAATAGATCAGCAATAAGTGGGATCGGGTACTTGTTCTTTACAGTTAGCTTATTCAACGCTCGGTAATTAATACACATCCTCAGCTCCCATCATGCTTCCGCTTAAACAAGACTAGCTCATCGAATGGAGCCTTTGATGGTCTGATAAAGCCTGCGTATGAGAGTTCCCTGAGTTGCTTCCTCAATTCTTCCAACTCAGGTGGGGTCATTCTGTACGGAGCTCTTGCTGGTTGTTGGGCGTTCGACACCAGCTCTATCTTATGATCCACCTCCCTCTTAGGTGGAAGCTTCTTGGGCAGCTCTGGAGGCATCACATCCCTGAAGTCATTCAGCACATTGAACACTTCCGTTGGGGTGTCATTGGTGATAAGTTGGGTTTCCTCTACCTTGACAACTGCTAAATATGTGCTCGCCTCTTGGCAAACTCCCTTGGTGACCTGCATGGCAGATATCATATTTGATCCCGAACCTGTCTCTCGCCTCACCGGGATAAGGCATTGGCACCGACGATCAAGGATACATATGCAGTCGGTGAAAGGAATAAGCAAGGCATTAATCCTATTAAGAAAGTCTAAGCCAACCACAAGATCATAGTCATCGATAGAGAATACCTCAATGGACTCTCAGCCTTTCCACTCGTCGATCTATACCTCTAGTACTCAAGCTATGCCAGTGATCGGTGCCTCCTTAGAATTCACTGTCTTGATGTACCCTGCCTCCTTATCCACCTTAATCCCTAACTTCCTTGCTGTCTTATCAGACAAAAACAAGTCTAAAGCTCCGGTATCGACTAGGGCGGTTAGTCGTTCACCAACGATATGTACATTTGCGAACATGAGTCTCTTTCTTGGGCGACCTCTCTTGGTCCCTACAGCATTCAATACCATCGAGCCCAACTTTAAGGCTTCCCGATAAGCCTTACTCTGCCCTTGGGCGATGGCGACCAATTTCCCTCGGTTGCGGCAATCTTGAGCTCGGTGCGGACCATCACACAGAAAACACCCCATTGGTCCCCTTTCGCTTCACTCGCCATGCTCTGCTTACCTATTCTCAATTCGTTCTTTTCCCTTTTCCTCGTCCCTGGAGGACTTCCATTTAGTGAAGCGAGGTTTGCTGCTGCTCGCCCATTTGGCTCCGCTCACCACTCTGGTTCCCCCATCTTTAACCTTTAACCTAGACTTGTCGACTCGAGTTTGTCCGTCCTCTTGAACTCCACTAGGGCTTCTGCGAAAGTGATCGTCCTATTTAGGTCCTAGACGCCCATTCTCTTCAACTCCTGTTTCGCCCATGGTTTCAGACCATCCATGAACGAGAAGAAAGCTTCTTTCTCGCCAAGCATGAGGATCTGCAGCATCAGCTCCTGAAACTCTCGCACGTATTCTCGAACTTCAGCCCTTTGCGTTAACCTTCGCAGCTTAGCTCGGGCTTCCTTAGCAGCATACTCCAGGTAGAACTGCTGTTTGAATTCCCTTTGGAACATCTCTCATGTTCCGATCGCCATTCCTCTTCGCCTGGCGTCCTTATATCGTCTTCGCTACCACAGAAGGGCAAAATCAGTAAGGTACATCGAGGCGGTACTAACCTTGGTGGCGTCCTCCTCGATGCTCATGGCTCGAAAGTACTGTTCCATTCCCCACGAGAAATTATTCACGTCTTTGGCTGAATGGGCCCCTTTGAACTCCTTTGGCATGGGAACCTCCAATCTTGCCCTAGGTGCCATGGCCAATAGGCTTCCCCCGACAACACCTTCATAAGCGGTGAGCTTCTTCTTGAGCTCCTCCATCTTCGCTTGTAGAGTTATGACCATAGCCTCCAACGTCGAGTTTTTTTGGTTGAGCTGTTCTACTTCCTCGTCAATCTTCTTTTGCATCTCGTCCACCTTCTCTTGTACCTTCTCATTGAACTCCTTGGCCGACGAGGATACCTTCTCCAAGCGATCCTCTAACCCATCTTGGATTTCGGCCATGGCCAACTCCACCTTGGCTAGGCGCTCCTCGAAGGCTGCTTCTACCTCCCTCAAAGTTGCGTCCTTCTTGCCCTTGCCACTTCCCCTTTATGGCTTCTGTACTTCAGGTTGTTGTGACGCCTCTAAACTGGCCATTTCATCTGCTTCAATGGCTGCTGTGTGACCGGCTCTGATACCAACTGTCACGTCCCAATCACTTTAGCTCAACATGTGCGGCATTGGGCGAGGTTCTTCCGACCACTTCACGTCTAAGTCAGCCTTCAACACTCACTTACAGAGAAAACACGCAGGGAAGCAACAGAAACGAGAAAACAGAAAGGTGACAGAAAGCTAGGCAAAGTTTAGTATATTTCTCTGTGAAAGTATACTATACAACTCCCTAAAGGGAGGGGAGGTCGCCCTTTTATATACACAAACTCCCTAAAGAATAAACGGCTGTCATGCAGCCAAGTGTAGGGCTCCTAGGCGATCAGTACAGACTATAGCTGATACTATTGTAACCTAGGATTGCTATTTACAAGAGACAGTGTCAGGCAATAGAGTACGAAAGCCTCCAGTGTGTCCCCCTGTAGCCGCCGGTTTTGCTCTCACACGCTCTCAACCTCAAGACCTGATGTGGCGAGATGCGGCGACGTGACACAAACATTTAAAAATAAATATAAATAAGTTTTTTTTTTCAATTTGCACATGATGACTTGACTTTTTTAGTTTACTTATTAATGATGTGTCAATTTTTTGTGTATTAATCATGTTAACTATATATTATCAGTGTATCATATATAAATACTTTATTTTATCATTCTCTTATAAATGAAGCATATATGGCTAATTTAAACATTTAATTGGTGTTCTATAATTGTATGTATGATGGACAATCATGCAAAGGCGAGAGACACATAAAGATTTCTTTCACATGCTAAAAAAAGGACTTATTGTTTTCATGGATATATATATATAATAAAAGAAATATGCAAAGCAAAAGAAAATTAAATGAAAAGTTTTAGTTGTAATTAAAGGCATAGCCGCATAGCTATATTGAAAAAACACTGCACATGCTTGGGAAAAAGTTACTCCATAAATTAAAGAACTCGTCCCCATAAACAATAAAGTATTAAAGTATGAACTCATGATGGACACCCGTTAGCCTTCACCAAAAAGAAAGAATCTCTTTCCTTTCTCAGCACGATTAGGGAAAAATTGAATAATATGTTTCAAAATTGTATAAAAGTTTTATTGATACTTTTGGTATGTGGGGCTGAAAAGAGAGATAAGAAACAATTCATGAATGGTTGGATGAATTTTTGAATCTGATTGAATTATATTTGAGTCAAATTCGAATTAAATTTGAATATTTAAAAAAAATTTATCGAATCAAATTTAAATGATTTAAATATTATGTTTAATTTAATTTGAATTTGAAAATTTAAAATTAATGAAACTTAACTTAGTTTTAAATTTTTAAATTGAATCAAATTTAAATTTGAAACTAAACCATATCGCTCAATGTGTTTAAAAAAGGCATATAGAACTTTGGAGAAAAACAAAATTAAAACATGAGAAAGGAGATGGTTAAAATAAAAGAAAAAAAAAAGAAACAAAAAATGTGGAAACCTCAAAAGATTAAAATTGAAAGGCTTCATAATCGGAGAGGAAAAAAAGAAAAAAAGCAGCAGTCCACATGCGTTTGCCATAGCCCATAAGCCCATCCCGCAGTATCCACATGGCAGATGGCACCTATCTTTGCTTTTTTTTTTTTTTTTTCTTTTTTTTCCATCCCGTGGGATTGAAGAAAAAGAGCGCACTGTCTGTCTGTCTGTCTCTCTGTCTGTCTCCACTCACCAGCTCACTATTCTAGAATCACCTCCTTACTCTTCACATTTTGTCTGAATTTCCCCTTCTTCACCTCATTTCCACTCTCAGGTTTGCTCCTTTCCTTTAAAATTCTTTTATTATTATTAGTATTATCATTATTTAATCGATCCATCTGCTTCTTTACCACCACGTTTTCTTCCGAAGTTTTTGTTAATATTTTAATTTTATTAGTTTTGGTTATTCAGGTAAACTTGTTCTTCTTTGGCTCCCACTTGTGTTCTCTTTACTGTATCCATTTCTTTAGATTATGAATTATTTTTTTATCTTTCAATTTCGGACACGATCAACTTATTTTATTTATTTTTTAAATTTTGCTAATTCCATGATTGTTAGCTGCGATTCTGCTTTTGATTGATATCTTGCTTAGGGTCATTTAGCATTCAGTTTCTGGCAGCTTCTGCTCTTGTTCGAACTGAAGAGCATGTGAAAACTTTTATTATGCAAAGTTATCGTGTACAAGATTGACAACTTTAACCGTTTTGTTCATCGCCATATGTTCAGTATTTTTTTTCGATATTGATCTGAAAAGCTTGTTTGTGGATTTTGATGGTCGCGGTCTTTACTTTCTAGAAACAGTAACTTTTAGTGACTGGAACTAACCGGTTAGATCTCTTACCAGATGGTGTCTGAATTAAGAACTGATGAAGCTTAGTTAAAACACCAACTTCTGGTTATGCCCAATTTACAGTTTCCTTGATTATATGTTTTATTTTTAGACAAAAAAAAAGGTTTTAACAAATGGACTTAGGCAGTGTTTTTAAATAATTATACTAGTCTTATTATATTCAATTTTGTAGTTTCAGCTGTCTAGAATTGTTGAAGATCTCATATGATCAAGTTAGTTCTGTTTGTGTTGTTTTAGAAAGTTTATTTGTTCGGGAAGACCAAAACTTTTAGTGTCTTGCATGATACTTGTGCACCCATTTCTTGAATAATTGAGGGACTATGGTATTCTTCAAATGGATAAACTGTTGTGTTCAATTGTTAGGTCAATCGAAAGTATGGCAGACACTGAAGAAATTCAGCCTCTTGTTGTCGATAATGGTACTGGAATGGTAAAGGTGAGAAAAATCTGTTATTTATTTTCTGGTGCCTATGTTTCTTACTTTAAGGCTGTAAAGATTTAATAACCCTTACTTATTATCTCAAGCAGGCTGGGTTTGCTGGAGATGATGCTCCTAGGGCTGTCTTCCCTAGTATTGTTGGGCGGCCTAGGCACACAGGTGTCATGGTGGGGATGGGACAGAAAGATGCTTATGTGGGGGACGAGGCTCAGTCTAAAAGAGGTATTCTCACATTGAAATACCCAATTGAACATGGTATCGTTAGCAATTGGGATGACATGGAAAAGATCTGGCATCACACTTTCTACAATGAGCTTCGTGTTGCTCCTGAAGAACATCCTGTACTCCTTACTGAGGCACCTCTCAATCCAAAGGCCAACAGAGAGAAAATGACACAGATAATGTTCGAGACATTTAATGTTCCTGCCATGTATGTTGCAATTCAGGCTGTTCTATCTCTTTATGCTAGTGGGCGTACCACAGGTTAGTAGCAGTATATGATGATTCGCTTGTGACAGCACGATGCTTCCTCAAAGTTGAATGCCACTTAGTTGACAATGCTCTTTTTTCCAGGTATTGTACTGGATTCTGGTGATGGGGTCAGTCACACAGTTCCTATCTATGAAGGTTATGCACTTCCCCATGCCATCCTTAGGCTTGACCTTGCCGGACGAGATTTAACAGATGCCTTGATGAAGATCCTGACTGAGAGGGGATACTCATTCACCACAACTGCTGAACGAGAAATTGTACGTGATATCAAGGAAAAACTTGCTTATGTAGCACTTGACTTTGAGCAGGAACTTGAAACTGCAAAAAGCAGCTCATCAATTGAGAAAAGCTACGAATTACCTGATGGTCAGGTAATAACCATCGGAGCAGAGCGTTTCCGTTGTCCTGAGGTCTTATTTCAACCACCACTCATTGGAATGGAAGCTCCTGGAATTCATGAGACCACCTATAACTCAATCATGAAATGTGATGTTGATATTAGAAAGGACTTGTATGGAAACATAGTGCTTAGTGGTGGATCCACCATGTTTCCTGGCATTGCTGATCGAATGAGCAAGGAAATCACAGCTCTTGCACCAAGTAGCATGAAGATTAAGGTGGTAGCACCCCCAGAGAGAAAATACAGTGTCTGGATTGGTGGGTCTATTTTGGCTTCTCTTAGTACATTCCAGCAGGTATGGATTATATTATATTGCTTTCACAAGGGTGTATTATCTTTAATTTCCTCTTTTATTTATGACAATAGTGACTTTAAATCTTGATCAATGTAAAAAGCTGAAGAGTTGATTTTGACAAAAGAGTTTCATTTTGCGCTGTTAATAAAGAAAGAAGTCAAAGAAAGACTTGACTGCAAGTTGAACGCCTTTGCCGGAAAGAATAGATTTAAATTAGAGAATGAAGTCAGTGGATCTGCTTAATGTGTTTTCCATCTTACACTGAAAGCTTCTGAAGTCTGATGATGTTGCATTTTCCATAGATGAAATTCTTCATTTTTATACTTTTGGTTATTCAGAGTTAAGACAATGTTACTCTTTCGATTAACTCTAAATGTTGCGTTTGTTTGCATTGAATGTAGATGTGGATATCAAAGGCAGAGTATGATGAATCGGGGCCTTCTATTGTTCACAGGAAGTGCTTCTAGATATGTGCTCGTGTTCTTTTGTTGTTTTCTTCGGCATTCTATGGTTTTGGATTTTCTGATTTGGTGATGGTCGTTTTGGTTTGGTTTGCATTTCATTTTGTTTGAATTTTTTTTTTTTTTCATCCTTTATGGATGCAGGAGACATACTTAGTTGATACGTATGATTATATGCAGAGAGAGTGTTTTGTAGTGTTAACAGATAATTATTGTATTCTATAATTATAGGCATGCTGCTTGGTCTCATTAATATATATGTAATAAAACTCTTTTTTTTTTTTTATTTCCTCCTTTAGAGTCCGTTGTATTTAAAGCAAGTTGCAAGGTAAAAGTTTAAGAGTTTGTATATTATGCACTGACAGTGTATAACTTTTATATATTGTCAATGTTGGCATCAAAAGTTAACACTTTATTAATGAGTAAACAAAAAAGATACTAAACTTTTCTAAGTAAATTGAAAAAAAATTATTTGTATTTATTTTTCAGGATTTAGCATCTTTTTAATTTATTCATTAATGAAGTGTTAATTTCTGATACATTGACTATGTGTAGAGGTTTTACACAGTATAAAAGCTTTTGACTTCCATCAGTATTGATTGGCTGATGCTTTTCAAGAATGTTGTATACAATTGTATGCTGGATCGGTATCTACTTCCATGCTCTCTTCTAATATTTGGCTGGAAAGTTTTGAATTCTTTAATGCACCCATGTAGCAAGTACTCTCAAAAACACCTAGTGAAACTAGGGATGTAAATGAATCGAATACGAACGAACTGATGTTTCTATTTGTTCATTTGTTTTTTAGTGTCGTTCGTGTTCTTTCGTTTGTTTGATAAGGATTGTTCGTTAATGTTCGCGAACAGTTCGCGAACATGTAAACGAACGCGTTCACGAACATATAAATGAACGCGTTGACAAACGCGTTCATGAACACGAAAACGAACTTGTTCATGAACACGTAAAGGAACGTGTTCGTGAACACATGTTCATGAACAAGTATTCATAAAATACATTAAATATTAAAAATCTTACATAAAGATTAAATTTCACATGCAAATTGAAATCATTTAATACAAAATTTTAAATACAACTTAAGTCAACAATATATTTATTAAAATTGATAATTACTATTTTAAGTACAATTTATATTATATTATACACATATACATATATTAAAGTATCATATATATATGTGTGTATACAAAAATATTTGTAACATATATTTATGTAAATGGTCAATGAATAACATCATATGAATGAAATCTTAACTTATTATGAGATTTTTATTAATTTTATTTCAGTACATTATGTTTAAAATTAAAAAAAAATAATTATTTTAAGTATAATTAACTAATTTAATTTTATAATAATCATATTTTATTAATTTTTAAACCAACAAAGTTGTATAAATATATTTAAAAATTAGGTACTAATTTTTTATGTTAATGTCTTAAAAATAGGGTATATATTATATAACTTATATAATATAAGTAGTATTTTAATAAATAACAAACGAATAATAAACGAACAACAAACGAATAATAAACGAACAATAAATGAATATAAACGAACGAAAAACAAACAAATAACAAATAACACTTTAAACGAACAAATAATAAACGAACATAAACGAGCCTGTTCGCGAACAAAAACGAACGAATCATATTTTTGTTCATGTTCGGTTCGTTTAACAAACGAACATTAAAATGTTGTTCGTGTTCGTTCGTTAAGCTTAATAAACGAGCAGAAATTGAACAAATTTACGAACGATTCACCGAACGTTCTGTTCGTTTACGCATACAAGTGAAACCCAGGACACAATACGAGGATCTTAAATTTTAGAAGGGAAATGGTAAAGGGTACAATTAGAAGGCCTAACTAATCGACTCAACTAGTAAATTCAGCGCAGCCTGCAGTTAGGGTCAAAGGGGAATGCAAAGCGGATAGAATTGGAATTTCAGCTACTAGTGCACGTACGTCAGGAGGAAAAAGAGAATTCCTGACAGGGAATCTGCTGAATCATTGTCGAGCGACCGTCAAACACTTACACTAGAAGGCTCCGAGGCTGAATATGCGATCATTTAAGTTGCTGTTTTAGTTCGTGAAATTTAAAATTTTTTTAAATTATTTTACTTTTAAATTATTTTATTTGATTGATTCTCGAAAATATTAAATTTTTGTATTTGATTGAAAGAAAATAAAATTACTTAATTACTTATTTTAAGATTACTTAATTAATTATTTTACCGTATACCCTTTGTATTATTAATTGATGTAAAGTGAATAATATTTGATAGAAATTATATTTAAATTAATTACTTTTTTATTTAAGATATTTATTTATTTATTTATTTGGTCTCTTTGTTTATAAGGTTTTTATTATGTGAATTATTTTGATTTAATAAATTATTATTATATTAAATTGATTTTGATTAATCAAAAATTATAAGGTCCATCTTATTATAGTCCATTTGATTTTAAATCTTTTTTTCTCTTATATATCAATTCATCAAAATCAAATAAAAATAATGACACTTTAAATTTAAGTGACTACAATGTTTATTGATCACCAATTTAGTTAAGAAATGTTATTATAATACTTGTCAACTTGTAAATTTTTTTAGATGTAATAAAATTAATGATTATAGTGGCTTAAAAAAAGGTTTTTAATAAGTGTTTTATTTAGGGTTGTATAATTATATTTAACATAATTATTTAATTATTTAAGGTGTTAATTTATTTATTTATTTTAATATATAAATAATTATTTATGATATAATATCTTTAATAGCAAAGGGTAAAGTTGACTCAAATGAAAAGATGTTAATGATAAAATTGAAACAAAAAAAAAAGAATTTCCAAGAAGAAATAAAAATAGCTCAAGGGAAGGAGGGTATTGTTTTCCTTCTAATTTTCCCATTTTGACACTGTTGAAAATCTAATATTTTTTATGAGAGGAAAAATTATCTAATCAAACGAAGTTAAATAATTACGAAAAATAAAATTTTTAGAGATAATCTTCAAACTCGTGAATCAAACACCCCTAAGAGAAAGAGCAACTCGAAGCCGCTTCACCATGTTTAGTATGCTACTGGCTCGTTAAGATGTCGCACTGTTATGGCACCTATTCAACAGAAACTCTTCTTATTTTCACAGATCTCTGTTTCTCTTCCAGGTCCCCTTATTAGTATTTTAATTTATTCTTTAAAATTGAGTTTATTTTGTCTTAACATGCTACATGCTTGACATCATTTGAAGTTCTTCAATTTGTAAGAAAGTTTTGAATATGTTAAATACAGATCAGGTGGATTCGTTGCAGAAAAAATAACTAGAAACCAAAAAAAATGTAAAAGCCAGTTTAAATACATACGCTATGAAGAAGAGCAACCAAAGTTGCTACGGTTCCAGCTCGGGCATCACTGGTTGGGAACTGTTGTCAACGCAATGGTGGGTGGTTTCTTCTGATGTTGGAGATGGAGGAAGACAACTGCAACGGCAAGTGGGACAAGAGGAGTGGGAAGACAACCACTGCTGGATACATTGTACATGGAAACCATGCTTACACTTTGCCAACACTTGAATTCCCTCTCCCTCCACGAATTCAGACAAGCAAATAGCACATTCAGCCTCTGCTCCTGCCAGCTTCACCCCGGTTGAGTAAACCAGAGTTGGAGCCGCCACCATGCGTGCTGCAGCTGCCTCTGGGACGGGCTTTCTCTGCTCAAGTTCTTGCTGGGTTTGGGGAAGGTGGTTGTTGCGGGAATAGCGCGGGCGGCGCCCACCACCGCCACGTAGGAAGCAGCGGATGGCAGCGTTGAGAGCCAGAGAGCATGTTAGAGCACAGAAGAGAATGATTAAGACCATGGCTGCGTTAGCTTCGAAGTCTTTTGAGTTGGAGTAATGCCGCCACTTGCAAGTGTGGGGGTTACAGGTCGAGGTTGGAGTGGAAGACATTTGTGGTTCCCCCGCAGTAAGTGACGGGGACATGTGGATGAGGTGTTGAGCGGTTGCCGCTGGCGGTGGTCGCATTGTTTTTGCTTGTTATCTTCTATGTTGCCGGTTATGACTTATGAAGAACGGGGAAAATGCTTTTGGAATTTCTGGTTTTGGCTTCTGAGAGGGAGATTGCGTGTGATTTAGAAATGAGGATGTTTTATAGGCATATTTTAGCAGGCATCAAGAAATGCATACGTGCACTTTAGGTTTAACAATTCCTTGTCCGCAGTTATTAAATGCGTTAACCTTGTGGGGTTTCAAAGCATATATAGGTCCCTTTTCACCTCCACTTGTTCTCTTTGTAAAAGTATTGGAAAAAAAAAAGCCAATGTTCTTTTCTTGGGTGTTTTTCAATGCCCTTTTCGCCCCTAATTACTCACATAATTAACTATTGCCAGCTTTTTTCAATACTTCATCGCCTGTAAAATCAAGTCATGCCAAGCCACTCCTAGCTTTCTTTAGTATTTTTGTTTAAAGAACATATTCCACACTCTTGCTATCTTGCTTTCTATACTCTTTCCTAAATGTTCATGCTACCAACTATATTTAGATGATTCGACAAGTTTCGAGAAAGCATGCGGCGATAGGCTTAATCATATGTATTGTGCTTGAGTCTCTCTTGATAAAACAGATGAGCATTATTAACGACAATTAAAACAAAAACGTCGCTTATGCAAGTTCAACGTATTTGCTTTATTGGCAGGCCTTGACGAAGAGGTCACAATCTAAAAGCCGAATAGGAGATGAGAGACTTGAATGTTCATATTGTCAGTAGTAATAGTCTGAAATGAAATGTAAAGATACGCTTATCGTTTGCCAAGCAACTTGTTAATGACTCGTTGATTAGCTTGTACACAGTGTTTGAAGTTTGTATTGTACACCTTTTACACAGTGTAAAGCCTGAGAGCTTAGAGTAGCGGACAAGATAAGTTGATAAGGTTTTCAAAACAGAAGTGAACCAAGATGCTGATTGGCTGTTTTTGGTCGTATTAGCGGAGAGACGAACACGTAGGCAGAAACTTAATTCCCTCAAAACTGTGCCAGAAAACAGACAGTTGTCGTTTTGTGGCATAGAGGGTGAGAGAGACTGAGAGTCAGAGAAAAAAGCTGATCAGGTCCACACGAGTAAATGAACATGAACATGCATGGCAGGACGTTGGCTTTCAGGGAAATGCAATCCACAGATGTCATGACCAACCGGACCCACCAGCGCCAGTTTTACCAGAAACTTCTTCTGAAATCAATGTGCGTGCATATGCACTTAAAATCAGGGAGACAAGGCTGTATTACCCATTGCCTTTGCCTCCAGGCAACTGCCCAGTGGCACTGGCATATCGAATTACAATGAGTAAGGACAAATCCTTTTACCCACCTCATCCGTTGGTGGACGTTGCTTTTTCGGAGTCCAATAATTTAGACCATTTACTCGTTTTCCTTGATTTCTTGGTCTAGCCAAAAATGAAAAAAAAAAAAAAAGGTTATAACATTAGTTGCCTAGTTGATCTTCATTATTTAAATTATGAGATATGCATTATCACATGTAACCTAATTTTTTTTTTACAAATTCTCTTCTTATGCTTACAAACTCAATTCTCATAGTAAAATTACATAGTAAATACTTTTTTCTTTGTATCTCTTTAATTCTCGAGACATATTCTAAAAGCTAAGACTCACCTTATGTTTATAGAGTTAAATTACTCGATCATTAAAAAAATTCTTATTCATAATCATATATTAATTAAGTATATTCATCTTAAATAAACTTGTAATTCTTTAATCATTAGAATTTTAGTGGAATTTAAATTAATATTAAATAGAATTTGAATCAATATTTAACAAATTTTTATATTGACTCAAATTTCACCAAAACATCAACTTTTAAGAAATTATCTTTTACATGCTTTCGATCTTATAAACACAATTTGCAACAATAAATTCTCTTAAATTGATTGGAAAAATCCAAATCCAATAGTTTTTTTTTCTATTAATATAACTAACAAAAAAAGACAATGCTGTCAATAATCTTTAAACAAGCGATTAACAAAATGTTGTGATATTCTGTAAAATTTATATTCAATTTGAAATAATTTCAATTAATTGTCTATTGCCTCTAAGGTTCTTCTCAACCAACTGATTCTCTAGCTTTCTGTCATAGTTACATTGAACACCTCATATATTATTAGGTCAAGCCGATATTGTTGAACTTGTCGAGCAAATAGAAGCCTTGAAGGCTTAAAACAAATTTTGTTGTGTTCTCCATATGCTAGATACTCAAATTTCTAATATCGTGGTTAATCATGTTGGGAAGTTCTTTAAGTGGGCCTACATGTATCAATTTATAGTCTATATGATATGTTTAGTCCATTTAAAAGTGATCAAATAAAGTTTAAGTTATTAGACTTTAGGGCATCTCATTTAGTATGGGCTTTGCAATATGTAGAGACGTAATATTTTATTTTATTTTTATGATGGGCCAAAATAAAATAAAATATATTACAAGTATAAATAGGTCATGGTCCCTAGACTAAATATAAGGTAATTCTCATTCTCAAATCCCATCATTGAGTGAGATATAAATTCTCTCAAAAATTTTAGACGTGAAAGACTTTAAGCTCAAGAAATCAATTCTAATGGATTTAGGAATGCTTCCGCACTATTCTTTTCTTGATGATTAAATATGAGAGCCTGTGTGTATTTATTTGTATGATTTTCCTACAAGTGGTAGCAAGAGCATGTTTATGTTTGATAACAGAGAATTAAAAATTTTTGTTTGAAACATTAGGGCTTTTATTTCCGGATTTATATATGATGCACTGACAGTGTATATTTTCTATACACTGTCAATGCATCAGAGGTTGACACCTCATCGTTAGGCCCTTATATGCAAATATAAATAAATTTTTTTATTCGCCCATAAGGGCCTATTGATGAGGTGTCAACCTCTGATGCATTGACAGTGTATAGAAAATATACACTATCAGTGCATCGAAACTATACACTGTCAGTGCATCATATATAAACTCTTTTATTCCCTATAAAATAAAGATCAAAATCATGTAAACAATTTTATGAATTTTGTTTCATGATTCAAGTAATTTATTCTTTGAGTTTTTTAAATCTCGAATTAAATATTCAACCAAAACAATTATGTTTTGTATGTTTTAATTCAAATTGATGAATGATAATTGTTTCTTGTAACTTAAATGGTTGAAACAAAGTTACAATTTTGGTAAATTTTTGGGTTTAGTTGAAAGAAATCAAGAAAAGGGAGTAAGTGTTCTTTCGTGGAGTTTTCTTAAAATTGTGATCAAATTAAATACATTCTTTGTTGTTTTGATCCGTTTCTTGCATGGGTTTTGTAGAATAAACACTTAATTTCATGATTACACCTTCAATTTTGGTCAAATAAATTAAAAAAAGGGTCAAAATTAAAGAGAAAAGTTGAATAGACTCGATCGGGTTTGTTCATGCTCCAGTCGGGGTAGAAGAAGATGGAATCCCTTGTGGGGTTTCTTCCCCATGCGCACAGGGTGGCATGCTACGCGCGGTTTTTCCAGTCCAGCCAAAAATTAAATTTTCTATTTTTTGGTGATTTTTATGAAATTTTTTGACACTGTTAAATATTTATTATTTAATATTCATTGTAATTTCAATGTTTTGATGTATTAGGCACATATTTTTTGATATTTTATTTCATGATAAAATATTTCATAATATTCTGAGATGATTGGTAGTACTTACTCTCCTTGTTGATGTGAATAAATTTATGTACTCTTAATGTTTTTTATATGAGCATAATGTGTTGAAAATAAAGTTCAAAATAAATTAAATTAATATAAAATATCACCAAAGTGACCTCTTTTTTGTTAATTTATTTATTTTAAAAATTAAGGCTGTCATTTAAGAATTTAAATCGCTGTGTTTTTAATATCTGCGAAAAATAATTGGCTCAAAGAATGGTTATTTTTTTGTTAGATTACAAACACAATAAGGTAGTAAATATTTGATAAAATTATTTTGTACCAAACATGCAATATGTCGATCCAAAGCAAGGCATGTTGTTGGCAGGATTTAGTTATCAATATTTACTAACAAAGTTTAAGAGTATCGCTTACAAATTGAAATTTCTGTCCAAAGACTAAATTTCAATGTTGTGCTTGGTATCTTATATGATCCAAAATTATTGTTTGTTAATTGTTAGTTTATTATTTTTATTTTCTGCATTTAGTAAATGTTTCTTCTATATTTGCCGATTTGAACAATATTCCAATACTTAACGACACTAACTCCAAGAAATGGAAGGAGCACATTACCATTGTGCTTGGATGTATGGATCTAGACTATGTGATCAGGTTAGATAATCTTCTCGTCCCTGCTGATAATAGTACAGCTACGGAAAGGACACTTTATGAGAAATAGGTGTGTTCAAACCGCATGAGTCTGATAATCATAAAGCACTCGATTTTGGATACCATCAAGGGCGCAATGCTTGAAGAAGAAAAATGCTAAAAGTTTCCTATAGCAAATTGCAGATAGATTCACTACAAATGAAAAGGTCGAAGTAAGCACCATCCTGTCTAAGTTTGTTTCAATGCGATATAGTGGCAAAGGAAACATAAGAGAATACATTATGAAAATGTCTAATCTTGTTACAAGATTAAAGCCACTAAAGTTAGAGTTGTCTGAGGACATTCTTGAACACTTGGTCGTAATATCTCTTTTTGCACAATTCAGTTCTTTTAAGATAAGTTATAACACTTAAAAGGAGAAATGGACTTAATGAACTCATTGCTCAGTGTGTGCAAGAAAAGAGAGGTTGAAACAAGATAAGATAGAAAGTGCTCGCTTAGCATCTTCTTCCAATGACAATGTTGCCAATAAAAAAAAGAAAAGGAACAATACAAAAAAAGGCACTGCAAACATTGGAACTTCGCAGTTTAAGGGGTAGTAAAAACAGGATAAGGCGATTACCTATTTCTTTTGCTGTAAAGGTGGTCATGTGAAGAAGGATTATTCCAAGGATGCAAAATAGCTTGCCAAAAAGGATAAACTTCTCAACTTTGTTTGTTTTGAAGTTAATTTGGCTTTAGTACCCAATCACACTTGGTGGATAGATACGAGTGCAACTACTCATATAAGTGTGAATATGCAAGGTTGTTTAAGGAGCAGAAAGCCAACAAATGTTGAATGATTCATCTATGTAGAAAATGGCAAAAAGGCTCTTATTGAGGCTATTTGTCTCTTTAGATTAAAGTTAGGATTTGGTTACTATTTAGATTTAAATGAGACTTTTTATGTATCGTCATTTAGATAGAATTTGATTTCTGTTTTTTATTTGGACAAATTAAGATATTCTTGTTCATGTGGAAATGGAAAGTTTAGTCTCTTTCAGTATTCAAATCTTATTGGTACAAGTTCTTTAATTGATAATCCACATAAATTGGACCTTCATGCCCCACACACTTAATGAATCTTTGCATATAAGTAATTGTGGTACAAAGCACAAATTAGTTAATGAGAATTCTTTCGTGTTATGGTATAGGCGTTTAGCGCATATTTCTAAACAAAGAATAAGGAGGCTTGTGTCAAAAGGAATTCTTAATTCCCTTGATTTTTCATATTTCAAAGTCTGTGTTGAGTGTATTAGGGAAAACAAACAAATATCAAGAAAATTGGTGCTAATAGGAGTTTAAATGTCTTAAATTTAATTCATACTTATATTTGTGGTCCATTCCCTACAAACTCTTGGAATGGTTAACAGTATTTTATTACTTTCATAGAAGATTATTCTCGTTATGGGTACCTATACTTGATTCATGAGAAATCTCAATCATTGGACGTTTTTAAGACCTATAAAGCTGAAGTTGAAAATTTGCTTTGTAGGAAAATTAAAGTCGTTAAATCTGACAGTGACGGTGAATACTATGGCTGATATGACGGATCAGGTGAACAATGTTTAGGACCTTTTACAAGGTATTTAGCAGAATGTGGCATTGTTCCTTAATACACCATGCCAGGGACTCTAAGTCAAAATGGTGTAGCTGAGAGACGAAATCGGATCCTAAAGGATATGGTCAAAAGTATGATAAGTCATTCTTTTTTGTCAGAGTCACTTTAGGGAGAAGCCTTAAATATTGCAGTGTATATTCTTAATTGAGTTCCAAGCAAAATAATAGCTAAAACTCATATGAGTTATGGACAGGAAAGAAGCATAGTATTAGGTATTTATATATTTGGGGTTATCCAGTTGAGACTAGGCCATACAAACCTAATGAAAGGAAATTGGACTCAAGGACTATGAGCTGCTACATTGTTGGATACTCAAAAAGATCGAGGGGTTTCAAGTTTTATGATCCCTCAAATAAATACTTTTTCGAAATGGGAAATGCTAAGTTTATTAAGGATGTTGAATATGATAAGAGTGCTAAACTTAGGAATTTTGTCTTTGAGAAAAAAACATGTTATTGTTCATATAGTTGCAATTGAAAATGATCAGACAATTATGTCTGACATTGCTTAAGATGCAAATCTGGATTATCAAGGCACTTCTGGGTTATCTTGTACTCATATTGAAGAGCTTACTCTTATTCAATTGGAGGAGCAACAACAACAACCTCAATTGGAAGTGCCATTAAGGAGATCCATTATAGAGAGGAGATCGACGATTCCAGATGATTATATCATATATCTCTAAGAACATGAGTTTGATATATGATTGAAAGATGATCAAAATCTTTTAGTGAAGCCAAACAAAGTGTTCACTCTCATAAATGGATAGAGCCATGAAAGATGAGATGAAATCAATGAAGGACAATGATGTTTGGGATCTTGTTGAACTGCCTGAAGGAGTGAAATCGATTGGTTATCAATGGATTTTCAAAACCAAGCAGGATTTGAAAGGCAATGCCAAAAGATATAAAATACATCTAGTTGCCAAAGGTTTTACTCAAAAGGAAGGCATTGATTATAAAGAGACTTTCTCTCCGGTTTCATTGAAAGACTTTTTTAGAATCATT
Source organism: Heritiera littoralis (assembly GCA_031772115.1). Taxonomy (NCBI): domain Eukaryota; kingdom Viridiplantae; phylum Streptophyta; class Magnoliopsida; order Malvales; family Malvaceae; genus Heritiera; species Heritiera littoralis. Next base: position 803,284 of record JAPDPK010000056.1, read on the forward strand.
ATAGCACTGTAGCTCATTATGATTTGGAGCTACATCAGATGAATGTAAAGACAACGTTTCTCAATGGTGACAGAGAAGAAACAATTTATATGGTGCAACAAAAAAATTTCGTGTCGAATGAATCGAAACATCTGGTGTGCAAACTAAAAAAATCCATTTATGGTTTAAAGCAAGCATCCAGTCAATGGTATCGAAAATTTGATCAAGTGATCACGTCTTTTGGTTTTAAGGAGAACACTGCTGATCAATGTATTTATCACAAGATCAGTGGAAGCAAGTTTATTCTTTTGATGTTATATGTCGATGATATCCTGTTGGCAAGTAGCGATATAGGCCTATTGCATGAGACCAAGAGATTTCTTTCAAATAAATTTGAGATGAAAGATCTTGGGAATGCATCCTTTGTGTTGTGCATACAGATCCATCGAGATCATTCTTGAGGTATACTTGGTTTATCATAAAAGGCATATATCGATAAGAAGCTTAGCAGATTTGATATGAAAAATTGTGCATCAAGAGATACGCCTATTGCTAAAGGTGATAAATTCAGTTTGCTTTAATGCCCAAGAAATAAGTTTGAAAAGGAAGAGATGCAGAAGATTCCTTATGCTTCAGTAGTAGGAAGTCTCATGTATGCTCAAATTTGTACACGTTCGGATATTGCATACATAGTTGGAATTCTTGACAAATATTTAAGTAACCCTAAAATGGATCATTAGAAAGCAGTAAAGAGGGTTATGCGGTATCTACAGAGAACTAAAGATTACATGCTCACATATCGAAGGTTAGATCATTGAAAGATCATTGGGTATTTAGACTCCGATTTTGTTGGTTGCCTTGATAGCAGCAGATTCACTTCTGATTATGTTTTCAAGTTAGCTAGAGGAACTGTATCTTGGAAGAGTGTAAAGCAGTCACTCATAACTTCTTCCACCATGGAAGCAGAGTTTATAACTTGCTATAAGGCATCGAACCAGGCAATATGGTTGCAAATATTTTTCACTGGGCTGTACATTGTCGATGGTATTGAGAGACCATTGAAGATTTATTGTGATAATAAAGCTGCAGAGTTATACTTTAAGAACAACAGAAGCTCGTTGAAGTCAAAGCATATTGACATCATGTTTCTTGTTGTCAAGGAGAGAGGAGAGAGTTCAGAGTCTTCAAATATCTGTTGAATATATCAGTACAAACTCCATGATCGTGAATTCACTTACTAAAGGTGTACCACCTAAAGTGTTTCATGAGCATGTAGTTTGTATGGGTGTGGTTCACTTTGATGATATGCTTGTATAGTGGAAGTTTGTTTTAGGTATATTCATTTATTGTTGAAACTCTGAAAAAAAAGTTTGATACTTTCAAATTGCAGTTGAGCATAAAGTTTTTTAAAAGTAGGACCAGTTGGAAATAGGCATGTTTAAGGGATCACGTTGCATGTAATTTTCGTGCTACATATCTATACTTGATCTGTGTCATTAATTATATTAATGTATGTGGCCATTGATGGGTCTACTTACGAAATATATGTAATGAAGATTGCTTTGATCTTATGTTAGTATAATTGATGGACCAGATTATTTTGAGATATTGTCTTGTGAAGATAGCAAGTCTAGAGCTCTTAAAGTTATTTTAAAATGTACAATTATCAAGTGACATATGTGGCCCAAGTGGGAGATTGTTGAAAAATTCTTTAAGTGGGCCTACATATATCAATTAATTATACATTACAGACTATTTGATGTGTTTAGTCCATTTAAAAGTGATCAAATAAAGTTTAAGTTTTGGGACTTTAGGGCATCTCATTTAGTATAAGCTTTGCAATGTGTAGAGACCCAATATTTTATTTTATTGTTATGATGAGCTAAAATAAAATAAAATATACTACAGGTATAAATAGGTTATGGTCTCCAGTCTAAACAAAAAGTAATTTTCATTCTCAAATCTCATCATCAAGTGAGATATAGATTCTCTCATAAGATTTAGACATGAAAGACTCTAGCCCTAAGAAATCAATTCCAATATATTCAGGTACGTTTTTGTATTACTCTTTCTTAATGATTGAATATGAGATCTTGTGTGTATTTATCTGTATGATTTTTTTACAAATTATTGGTAGGGGCTTAATCTGTAGAGGAATATTCATTGATTGCATAAAAAAACCTTGAGAATATACGTTTCTTTTCGCATTAACTGTTGATGGAATTCGATTTGAAGTTGCAGATCAAAAGCTATGTGAATTTAATTAAAACTTTGATATTTTGAATAAATTACAATTGGCCGAATGGCTATAGCAATTACCTTGCTACGTACAGGAGATTATGTTGATTGATTAAAGATGATGGATTGTTGGGAACTGTTCAAGCAACTATTTCATATGGTTGGCTGAAAATTTCAGTTTATTTTGGCTTTGATTGGCCTCCATAAGGGCTAAACATATTTGACATTATAACTTGTCTTTGATGTTTACTTCGTTCAACAAAGTAGTGAAACTGCATCTACCGTTTTATGTCTTAGGAATGTTAGAAATAATCATTTTTAATACTTTCATTTTTAGAGAGAGGATTGTACAAAACGGTTACTCCACGTCAGCATATCTCACTTCCATTCAAATTTTGTCATGTAATCACATTATTGAAAAAAGTCAATCATTTATTATATATCACATGTGATAATTGAAGGATGAATATTTATTTCAAGAGACTCATTAATGTTTCTAATAATAAATTATTGACCTTTTTCAAAAATGTGATTATGTGGCAAAATTTGAATGGAAGTGATATATGTTGACGTTGAGTAACCGTTTCATACAATCCTCTCTCTTCATTTTTATTGGGCTACGTCATTATCTATTTTTACGTGAAGACTGATTATTTACAATTACAAGTTACTTGGAAAGTATTTTTTAGCACCTACATACTTTAGTTTTTTACTTTCCACATGGATACATTTTCTATTTTTATGTGAAGACTGGTTACTTATAATTACAAGTTATTTGAAACGTATTTTTTAGCACCTACATACTTTAGTTTTTTACTTTCCACATGGATAATCTATTTTCACGTAAAACTAAAAAGTGATGTGGTTTAATAAAAATGATAGTGTTAAAAATAACTATCAAAAGTGACTGTCTTTAACATTTTTCTTTACGTTTTTGTATTCATTAAGATAATGTTTCATTTTGGAAAATTTTACAATAAAATCAAAAATTTTAATTTTACTATAAGATAATTGCAAATACATACGATTAAATATAAATTTAATATCATTAGGTATAAAATATATTAGAAATTTTGTAAACATATAAGAATAGACACATTTTGTAAAAAAATTATCACGTATTTATTTTTATTAATTTTAATTTTACGTTTATTCTAATATGTTTGCATTAATCTCGGAATAATTTTGAATTGTATTTTTTTTAATTCATCGATTTATCAAATAATTTGAGAAAATAAAAATATAAAATTATAATTTGCAATTGATTAATATATTGCAGTATTTTATGACGACATTTAAAAAAGAAAGTTCGAACTCAACAAACAAAAAAATACAGTGATTAATTTCGGGCAATCATACATTTCCACGTGTCCTTAAAGTACAGTCCCATTTAATGGGGGAATTTTGGGCTGCTTTTGGGTTCCCTCCTTGGGCCTTTAACTCCCGGGCTGGTTTTGCTTCTTAGGGCTTTTCTTCAGGTTTGTCTGGTTCGGCCCCGCATCATTGCCCGTACCACTGTATAATTAACGGTAATATTTTCACCCTTTTATTCTCTTGACTACCACCAGACGGCCCAAAAGGTAAAGATCAAGATTCAAAATCAGGGGCAAAAGAAAAGAAGAGCGGGGAAATTGATCATGGAGGAGTTCAAGATTCAAAATCGGCAGAGTTGAACGTTTTCGTGACTCCAATTCCCAAACGGAGGCAGAGTTGAACCTTTTTTTTTTCTTCTTCTTCTTCCCAGAATTCCACTTGCTTTCACTCTTCCTTTTTCATCTTGATGGTAGAGCTTTCAAAGTTGAATTTCAGGTGACTTCCGATGTATTATTTCTCACCCAACTTGCTGTCAATGCCTCCCGATGCCGACAAGATTTGATGCCAACCTTCTCCAACGCTTGCCACTTGGTATTTTAATTTCAATCACTCTGTCTCTTCTCTTATTTGTTTACTATATACTGTGACAAAGTTACTGGCTGCTTTCTTGTTTGCCCTAGACCCATGACGTCAGTCGTCGAATTTTCTCGATATGAATTCTTCATCTTGTGCTTTGATTCTCGATTCCTTCACCGGAATGATGAATTCTTTTTATTGCCAAAGCAACCTCCAATGCTGCTTCAAATAAACCAGTTTTGGAATGCTTAGACACTATCAGTTCTATTGAATTTCTCATGCTTTTGTTTTCCCTTTTGCAAGTTTTTAATGCTTGCCCAAATTCGTAAGTTGTTTATTCCCAGATATTTTGTCAGTGAAAACCAACGAAAATGCTGTGTCAGATGATATTCAGTTGGTAAATTTTCTTCTCTACATGATTGCACATTCGCACGTGGATTTATTCTCCTTGTATCGTCCACGTGGCAATCAAAAGAGTTTTATTGAAATGGGAGAGAAGTTACCGTCATACGGTAGTTTATGAGAAGTACAAACTGCTGCCTTTAGTATGCTCGGTGAAGTATATTCAAGGAAGGGCTCGTCTCTTCCCGTTGATATTTGACAATAAGCTATTCAGGTAAGTTCTCTACTTGGCTTTGATGGCATCTGTAAATGGGTCGCTAAGATTGAGTTTTTTGAATTAGGTTCGTAGAAAGATGATGGACTTATTAGCATCCAAGAATTTGGTTGAGGAAGACATGGTAACGTCCAGGTATAACTCCTCCTTCCCATGCCTCCTTATCAGTGGAGAGAAATTGAGAAATTAAAAGCAGATGTTGCTCTTTCAATTATTGATAAACAATATGTTTGTTATGTGGAAGGTTTTATGCGTCTCCTCTGCATTGCCTTCATTTGATTCTTATGGATCCTAAAGGTTCTATTTCTGAACATGTAAGTAAGCAAATCATAACAGCTTAGAGCCGTAATATTAATTCCTGAATTTTGAATTGTTTTTGTCTTAGCTGTTTCATGAATGTAAAATGTACTTGAAGGTCTTTGGTTTTGTAGCATCCTTGCATATGTTTTTTATGGCCTTGCTGGTGGACCCCAACTCATGTCTGCTGCTGTTGGTTGCACAGAGAAAGAACCTGGTTAACTGAGTTCTTAAGTTTATTTCAGAAGAGCCTAAAAGAGCAAATAATACTCCATATAGGCTTCCGCACTTATGTAAGAAGGATGGTTTACACATAAGGCAGGCTAAAGCTCAGGATTCTCAGAGTTCTTCTGATCATGATTTTTCAATGGTTGATGTTACATCGTTAAATTCAGATTACAGTGATTTTGATGGATCACTTAAAGATATTAATAGTTCTCAATACTCAAAGGTTAGAGTATCTGCCATTGTTTATCTACAGCTAAAATTTAACATCATTCTTTCTAGTCTGTGACTCACTTTTATTGTTTAGGTTTTCAATTTTTTTCCACTATAATAGCCTAGTTTTACGTGCTTTTTGACTATTCCATATTAATATGTGGAAAAAGTTTTGAAATATGGCGTTATGTTTGGAATGATGCTCAAAGGTAGAAAACTAGCTTGGGTCCCCAAGATCTTTTTCATTGTTAATTTTATATGGTTTTATCATGCACATGCATTCCCACTATTTGGTATGCTTCCAACCCAAGACAAAATTTTAATTTCAAACTCTTATCTTCATTTTTAAACAATTAGAAGATTAAACCCATTAATCTCTTCTTAAGGATAAAATATCTAGCCTATCATGAATATATTGAGGCATAAGTCATAAATCATAGAATCCTTAACTCTTGTTGCCTCTACACTTAGAAAAATATAATTATTGTCCAGTAAGAAATATCATATTTTATTATTTGGTTTCATCAGTAATGCCACTTTGCTGCTCATATACCTTAAGCTAAATATTGAATGTCTTCTGAAGTATTTGAATCAAGTAGTTCCTACTTCGATCATTTACATGTTTTTTCATTTTTTTAATGAGCAACTTGTCTTGTTTTACAATTTCTGACACCTAATTGAAATTATATTTGTAACTTTGCATGTATACGTTTTTGGCAGGGCTCCATCAGTTTTTGGTATTCTTCTATTGCTACTACGTGATTCTTCGAACTTCAAGATCAGGATACAAGCCGTTGCTGCATTGGATGTGCCAGCATCAATGCTTGGTAAGTAGTAGGATTACATATTGTTTCTGTTGTCATGGTTATGAATTATGATGTGATTGTGGTTTTGTTTGCCTTCAAATTAATGATGCCTCCTTTATTATTTATGGCTAAACTTAGACTTGCAACTGGGATTGATTGTCACAATAGTTCACATGCTTCTTTTCAATGTAAAGCTATAATTCTTTGATTTGAAAGTACAGTAAAACCCTCTAAATTAATACGATTGGGATCCTCATGGTGTTTGCAAATCCTCTAAAGGGTTTTACTTTGTAAATTGTTATTTTGTCTTAAAAAATGTGACTGTTTAATTTTCACACATTAAATTCCTCCAATTACTTTATAGTATTTAATTTTCTTAAAAATCTTGTTTGAGTTCATAAGCTCCTTAAAAATCTCATTGCATATATATCTTATGCAATATATTTTGTATTTTACTAGTTCTTGAAGTAAAAAATATTAAACATGATAGTTTTTTTTGCAAATTATCATCTTGAAGTTCTTTTCTAATTCTTGAATATTATGTAATATATATTTTTTTATCAAATTATTAATTTATGCGATAGTTAGGATTAAAAGTTTACTTTAGGTTTTAAAGAAAAATTATTAATTATTATAATAGAGGGATTTATTAATTTTCCATAGTGACTCAAGTCAAAATCATGATTTTTTATTAATTTAAGGAGATTATTAAATTAAATGAGATTAATTTAGAGGGGTTTTATTGTATCATATTGTTTGACAGTTTAAAGCTGGATTGGTAACGTTGCTTATTTTGTTTGATGCGAATTATGCTAGCATATGCCTAAAGCCATGAAACAAACAATAGGCCTGTTCGCAATAGCATATGCCTAAACACATGTTCATAAACCATTAAACAAACAAGTTTACGAACACATGTTCATAAAAATCTGTTCGTGAGCACCATACAAACAATAGTACAAATTGAATATTAAATATTAACAATACCACATAAAGATTAAAAATACTATATAATTATGTTTAAGAATTAAGCACAAAATCTTTAGGTTAATGTTAGGGTATATAAATAATTTCACTCATCATTATCATTGTAGATACCTTATTTTGTCTAGATATTAATTTGTAAAAATAAATAACTTGATTAATGAGGTGGTCTTGTAGTTACAATTAGAATTAACAATAAGGTTAGGATAATTATTTAATTAGATATTAAAATTAATTTAGAATTAAATTAGGATTTTTTTAGAATTAACTTTAAAATTATGGTTTTAAGAATAATTAATAAATAAATAAAATAGGAAGAAACAAAAAAAATTAAATAAAATAAACAATAAAAGAAAATTGGAAAATAAAAATTAATGGGATTTAATTAAATAATTTTTAGATTTTAATATTAGAATTAATATTATATTAGATTTAGCATGGGAATTTGATAGATAATTCGGATTAAAATAAAATAAAAAAGGATAAAGACTAGGCAAATTTTAGTGATAAAGATAGGCAATTTTAATTGTCTTTAAATTCTTGTAATTTTACTATAAAAAGGGGTTAAACCACATGGTTAAAGCATTCACCAAACTTGCCTCAATACATCCCTTGGCTATCACAAAAATCGGACTACCTTGAGCAGCCCATCACTAACTCGAGACCACTTTACTGCAACCAACTTCACCGCCCTTCACCACCCAAACCACCTTCTTCACTGATCCTCATCGCCATTCATGATTGTTCCCTCACCAAATACCAACCCTTGTTTTGTGACCATCATCTTAACATCTTCTCATAATCGAGCCCAACTACACCAAGCCGTACACATAGCAAAAGTTTTCTCATCTTCTTCATCCCTACTCTGAATTGCCACCATCATAAAGCCTTCATCTCCATCACCTCCCACACAGCCACTATCATTGATTAGAGGTGGTGATGGGTCGGACCGGATCGGTTCTAGGTTGGGTTCTACCAGTTTTGGCCCACCAAAACAACAAGCCAATTGAACCGGTTTGCTAAATCGGATCGAGTCGAGCTAGTTTAGTAGTAGGGAAATGCTGACTGATTTGGCCTGTTGGACTGGTTCATTAAAAATCGAGTTGAACAGAGCCAAACTAGTTGGGCTCGATTTTTTTAATTTTTTAAAAAATTTAAATTTATATATTAATTAATTTTAATTAAAGTAAATATTTATTAATATATTTTTATGATTTAATCTAATTAATTTGTTTTTATAATAAGTGATGCTAATAATAATTATAAATTAATAACAATAAAGTTATTGTAACTTATTTAATTAAAGTAATTGTAAGTTAAAGTTAAAGTTATTATAACATTATCTAAAAAAATTATTGTTAATATAAAATAATAAATAATGATATTATGTTGAAGCTATATTATAACTTATTTAATAAAGCTATTAGTTTAAAAAAATTATAATACTTTTAAAATTTTTAATTTTGTTAAACTTATTTATTACATTTAAAAAAATTATAATACTTATCATTTAAAATATAAGTAAACTTATCATTTTGCATTTAAAATATTTATTCATTCATTTTGTATTTTAAATATTCATTTATTTTTTAAACATAGTTCTTGGTATAACAGTGATAATAAATGAAATAAAAAGGAGAAAAAAGAGAGAGTAGGAGACCAAAGATTTTTTACGTGTAGTCCATAAAAATATTTACTATGACTAATTTTTTTTTACAATTTTACATACAATTTACAAAAAAAAAAAAGAAAAATTAGATTGCCCTGGAAATTTCTCATAATTTATATGGATTACCTTGAAAATTTCTTAATCCTCCGACAAAATATTATCGGCGAATTCATTGGCCATTCCAAGTTTGATGTTGTGAGATTTCGCTTCAAACCAATCTTTAAGGCTTGCTAACATGCATAATGAATCTAGATTAAAAGTGGTTCGATGGTCTCCAAGGATTTTTTACATGTCAAGAATGCGAATTTTGAAGCAACAGAAAAAACTTGCGCCTCAAAAACATTTTGGATTGTGGAAGCTAAAATTGGAAATTATCTTTGATTTTCTTTCTATCATTGAAGAAGATCAAAGTTATAGTCTATGTGAAAGTCTTGACTTAAGAAAAATCTTATCTTATTGAAGCTAGAACTTTGTTGAGTTGATGATGATTCAGATCCATCAACTTTTCCTTTTGGGTTCATTCTCTTTTTTGATGCTTCCTTAATTGTGTTTAAAATGTCTTTTCCTTTGCATTTTTGATATCTTTGTACGATTCTTTTTGTCCTTAGTTAAAGTTGAATTGCTTTTTTCTTTCATAAATATTAAACAATTCTCGAAATAATTGTTAATTGAGGACTTTTGGTCTTTAATATAATCAAGACCAAGAAAATCTTTATAACAAAAAAAACCTCTATATTTACCTTACTTTGACTAGTATCTAGTAAAGTTGCAATACAATGAATAGGAGGAATTTGTTTTCCAATATTTTTAAAATTTTTCTTCCTGACATTTTACAAAAGAAGATAAAGTTTCATGATTCCTAAATTTTAAAAATTTATCAAATGTATAAATAATAGGGACAAAATAAAGTGTAGTTGGATAATATTAAGTTGAAAATCTTTCGGTTATGTCTTGAAAAGTAGATAATAAATCAACACAACATTAAATAAAATTTCAATTTTCATCATAAAGTGCTAAATATGGATTACTTGTATAATTGTTATAAAAAGGAGTAATAAGTTCTTTATAAGGTAAGACAGAAGAAAGCAAATGATGGAGTGAGTTCCATCTTGTTTTCACGGTAAGTGGAAATGCTTTAACATGTATATTATTTGTTAAACAAAGCTACTTCTATTCATGTTTATGATTTGATGTGCAGATCTATTTTGTTAACATTTTAATTTTATCAATTGGACCCATTTCACTAATACTACCACAACCAGTAGCATTAAAACCACTTTGAACAAAAATTTATAATATGACATGTACATCTAGCATAAAAAATATACCTTGCATAATTGGGTTTATACTTTTAATTAACATAAGAAAAGATGCGGTATTGTTGGAAGCATTATCTAAAGTAATAGTAATAACTTTATTATTTTCAAGTTCATACAATTTACAAATTTTAGTAATATATTTATGAATATTATATCCATTATGTGCTTTTTCTATTATATCTAAGGATAAAATTCGTTTTTGCATGCACAAATTTTTATCTACCCAATGACAAGTTATAATAAGATAACTTATATCGTTAGCACTAGTCCATATATCACTAGTTAAACTAACCTTGGATGAAATATTACTGAGTTTATCAATTATAGCTTGCTTATATTCTTTAAACATATCTAAGCAATTTTTTTTTAATGAATGTCTACAAACAAATTCTAAAAATTTTACTTTTTCACAAATTGTGAATGTCTGTTCAGTCCGAACTACAAATCTAACTAAACGACGTCTAGCTTGAACATTGTCAAAAGTAAATTTTTTTCCGCCATCATGTATATTAATTTGAGATTGTATGCCTTCATTAATTTCATTTTATTCATTTGGATTAATTTTATGTGCACCAATTAAATGTTTTTTATACATACTTGTATCGTCATCACTTCCACCGAGCTATAAAGCGTAAACCTTTTTTCAATATTTTACAAATAGCAGAATATTCATTCGTCGTAGTTTCTTTTAGCACAATATAGAAGTGCTTTCATATCTTACTCTTTTTAGTGTGGTTAATATTCGTTTTCGTTAATCTTGATGATGTAGCGGCATGGGTAGCGGTTGATGATTGTATTTGGCTATGACCTTCACGACAACTAGTAATATGATGTCTTGGTGGTGTCGAAGGAAGCTATTTTTCTGGATGAATATCGGGGTTCAAATTCATTGAATGGGTCGTCACCCAAAGTGGGGATTTTAGTAGAACTGAAAGGATGAGAAACAAAACATGAACGAAGAAACAATTTTGACATTTTTATTTTTTTAAAAATAAATATATTTGAAAATTTGAAATGAATAGATGTATAAATATATATTAGAAGTTGGAAGTTGAAAATAAAATTTTTAAATTGTAAAACGAAAAGGAAAATGAATTTTAGAAAGAAAATTGATATTATTATAAATTTAGAATAAGAGAATTTGAGTGAATTTGAGAGAGTTTGAGTGAGTATTGAGAGAGTATGAGTGTTGAGATTTGAGAGTGTATAAGCATTGAGAGAAAATGTAAAGAAAAAAAATAAAGGAAATGAATAGCTTTTATAAAAAAAAATATTGAATTTAAAAAAATAAAAAATTAAAAAAATGGCTGCAAGCCAGCAACCGGCATAGTGGTAGGCCTTTAAAGAAATTTTGTCGGACCGATTTCGAGTACAGTCCTTTTTTTTTGGAACCGGCTTAAGTGGTTTTGGTTTACGGGCCAAGTTGATCCAGTCTGGTTTCGTGCTGGATTGGGTCAACTTGGCTCGTTAAGCACATATAACATCGATCACCCCTGTTTCACCCTCATCATATAAGCTCCTACCTTACCATCAAGCTTCAATTGCACTACCAATCTCCTTGCATAATCTGTCGCACGTCTCGCTTGTTGCTGCCTTGACCACTACTTCATTGATCGACTTGCTGTTGCCTTGACTTGCTCCTTGTCGCTGCCTGACTTCCTATCATCCCTTGGCTTATATTTACATTCTAGTTTTTTTACTATAGAAAAGGGTTAAACCCCATGGTTTAACGCATTTGCCATCACTACTTAAACTTGCCTTAACTCATCCCTTGGCTATCACACAAATCGAACTACCTTGAGCAGTTCATCACCAACCTGAGACCACTCTGCTATAGCCAACTTCTTTGCCCTTCATCACCCAAACCACCTTTTCACCGATCCTCATCATCGCTTTTCACGATTGTTCCCTCTCCAAATACCAATCCTTGTGCCATGACCATCATCTTCACCATCTACTCATAATTGAGCCCCATTACACCAAGCCATACACACAGCAAAAGTTTTCTCATGTTCTTTGTCCCAGCAAATATATTGTTGGGAAACTTTTTTGTGACAATTACTATTTTTTTGTGACATTTGTTTATTCGTCATAAAATGAACACGTTATACGTGACAAATTACAAAATGTCTCATTTTGTAAAAACGTCATTATATATTTGGCGCCAAATTTTGCCACCAAATAGAAATTGTGAAAATTTTTTTGCGACATTTTTTGCTTTTTAGTGATGTTTGTGTTTTCGTTATTGGTTTTGAGAAAATATAGTGATGCAAATATGCGTCACCAAAAGATAGTTATTAGTGACGATACAATTTCGTCATATAAATGTATGGTAATATATGACGATATGAGTAATGTCACAAATTTTCTATTGAGAAGACATTATTTATCTTTCACTAATATAATCAAATTAGTGTGTAATTAATAAGTAATGATAATTTATTTATCATGTATATATAACATAATTAATGACGTGTATTAACGTCGCTAATTTTAAAAAAAAATTGTTAGAAGAAAATTTCTTATTTTTAATTAAATTAAAATTTTAAATAAAATTGAAAGATAGGTTTATGAGAAAATTATTGGTGACATATTTCCTGAAAATTGTCATATTACAAAATTTTAATTTATGTATAATTAATACATTTATAATATTTTTATTGTAACATGTACAATTTATTTTACCTATTCCGTGATGAAAGACAGATAAGAAAAACAACAATATCATTTGTTTAAATATAATTTTCTATACCAACAAGTGGTTGAAAGAATTGGAAGTGGATTTCATTTCCAGGTACTTAGACAGGGTTCGAGTTTTGGAGTTTTCAGTATTAAGAGGCTTTACTGTTTACTACTCCCGGCCTAAATAGTATTAATCTCAAACTATAAAATGAATGAAGATACCTGTACTTACACCAAAAAATATAATTTTTTTATGTTTTTATTTTATTATTTACTTAATTTCGTAATTACAAAATTATCAAATTTTTAATATGTAATTTATAATTCAAAAAAATTTTATAAAAAAAATTATAACTCCAAATTTAAAAAAAAGCATAATGTAATTATAATTTTTATTTTTTCACTTTGAGAAATTGTTCATAGTTAGAGTTAACTTGAATATTGTTTTTAACAAAAAAACTATATATATATATATATATATATATCATATATACAGTAAATTACATTATTTTAAAATATATATTTTTAAAATTATTATTATTATTATGTATATATTGGGATAAAGGCTCCTAATTTTATATATATATATATATATATATCATATATGCAATAAATTATATTATTTTAAAATATATATTTAAAATTACTATTACTTTTTATGTGTCAATTCAATAACTTTGATGATAATTTTTTTATTTAACTTAGACGTATAACTAGATTTGTTACTAGGTCGAAATGTACTAGGTTTGAGCCGTGTCGAACATAATTACTTTTTGAACTGTTGGGTAGATGTTTGGCATTTTTATTGAATTTGTTTAACAATCATAACTAGATATAAATTAAAAAATTAAAAATAAAGGCAGATTAGAAGGTTTAAAAAAAAAGAGTTCAAAATAAATTTGAAAATTGAAGTAAAAACTTGAAAAGTCTAATAAAAAAATAAGTTAGAGGACTTAACTAAGAATGTAATTACAAGTTTTTGACTAAACAAGTAATTTAAACAATACCCACGCATTTAATTTCAAGTTTATGTAAACATATATTATAAAAGATAAAGTGATGGTCAAATCTTATATATAAAGAAGTTTTAAAAAATTTGGAGAGGCCAAAATTTATTTATTAATATACAAATATATATTATATAAAAAAAATTTCAAATATAATTTGGCGTGGCCAAAGCTCCCCCCAATTGTTGACGATTATCTCCTACTTTCATTAATATAAGTTGTTATGGATAAAATAAATGTGAAGTTTTGTGAGCGGAACAAAAAATTTTTTAATTATATATATTTTTCATCCATTATTAATGAATTTTGATGGATTCATAAAATTCAATATAACTCACAATTTTTTTAAAAAAATAAGTATTTTTAATGAAACTTTCATCAATGGATGTTTGAATAATTAATTTATTCTATATTTTAATATTTTTCTTACAAAATGTATGTTTTGAAATATAATCCAATAAATTAACATAATATGAAAAATAAAATATATAATTTAAGAATACTAATAATTTAAGTAAATATAATTGAAATAATTTTTCTTAGAAATATTATTGTTTTAAGAAATTGATTAGAAATATTATTGTTTTATAAAATAGCAACTAGGTAGACTATATATATATATATATATATATATATATTATGATAAGGATTATATATATATGTGATATTTATATATAATATATATAAAAGAAATGTATATTATATATATTTAATAATAAGAGTAATATTAAATATAAATAAAAAATAAAAAAAATATTTAACATGTAAAATACACTGGTACAGGGTTGTCTGTATAGGCAGACATTGAAGCAACCCAAAAAACAGAAAAAGAGAAAAGAGGGGGGCGATGCTGATTAGAGGGAAAGAGAACGATCGAGGGAGAAGAAAGGAAATTGAGTCGCACCGGCGTCGAGAGCCAGCTACTACTAGTGACGAGAAAGAGAGAGAAAACGGGAGGAACAAAAGGAGAAAAACAGAAAGGTTGCTGGGGCTGCCATCAGGGGCTTTTCCGTCGAAAATGGAAAGAAAGGAGGGAGGTGAGCTGCCTCTTGCTACCACTGTCGGCGTCGACTCCTCTTATTGCTACCGGCCAAGGCTAGACTAGAGAAAGGGGGTTGAATCGGATTTAAAGTGGTTTAGCAAAAAAAAAAAATAAAAGAGAAAGGAAAGGGGATCAGGACAAGGAGTTTGCAAGAGATGTTGAGACTGAAATAGGGACCAAATCAAGGGCTGTTTCGAGTAGCTGAACCAAGGTTGTTGGAAGTGAAAGCCGAGAGATACAAAACTAGAAACAGGGCCAAAATGAAACCCATGATGGTTTTGCTTGAGGCAGAACTCATCTGCTCTTTTTCTGTTCGGGGATAAGAAACGAAAAGCAAGGTTAAAAAGAAATAGAAAAAGAAAATGGATCATAGGCGAGAGAGAGATTGGGGGTAGGGCATGCGTGAGGGTGTGTTGAGTTTGAAGGCTTCAAACAAGGTGGCTATGACGGCTTGATTTTGTGGCTATGTAAAGGTTGATAATGGGTTGTACAAGGCTATTTAAATGGCTGAATTCCAGCCAGGTGGGGCATCACACGATCTTACCCAAAGAAAAAGGTTCTAAGGAATCAGCTGTTGCCGACAACAGTCCAAGCCATGGGATTGAAACGTCCAACAACTCGAAGGCAGAAAAAATTGATGCAGCAGCGAAGTCAGCAACAGAGTCATCACAGGTATGGATTTGTCCTCTTTTACTGCTAAGCCAATTCTTCGATTCCTCATTGTCTTACCTATATAAGTTTTTTTAGTTACAATCTGTAGGTTTTTTTTTTTTATCTTTTGTAGCTATTAAATTTCTTCCATAATTTTTTATGCAAAGTTGAAATTCTTGTATTGCTAAAATAATTTTCAATATATACATAATTATCTTATGTTTTATCACATGTTTTTGTCATTTGTTTATTTGATTTAATTGGTGCAAATCACTTAATTAATCATATATTTTATTTTAGAAAATATTTCAAAAAAATATGATTAACCCAAAACTCTTAATACCACGTTTTTATGTTTTGCTTTCCCTCTTTCTCCAAAACACTTTACAGTTATATACCTGCGGAACTCTTTTATGCATTCCACTTTCCTTTCTTCTGCTTGTCTTCCATCATATGCAATCAGAGAAGTAATGGTAAGTCTCAATTTTTTATGCTTTTTGTTTTCACCCTTTTTTATAGAAATTAAGGGTTTTTAATGTTGGGTTTTTTTTTTGTCGACAATTGTTCCCTTTCTGTGCCTCGTCTCTTCCATCTTCTACAATGAGAGAAGAACATTGTTTTTTTAGCGGCCACCATTGCTCAAGGTTTGTATTACATCCCTATCCTTTGTAATTGGCTATCTCCCTTTTTTTATTTTAATTCCTTAAACCCATATAGAGTACTGGGATTAACATTTCAATGTGACTTATCATTAATTCGAACTATATTAAGGGTGTAAAAGATATACTATCTTCTTGGAAACCTGTTTGGACTGCTAATTGATTTGCCTTGTTATATCAAATTGGTGGTGGAAGTGACAAAATTATATATTTTTCAATGAAAACAATGTAGAAGGTACCGTATGCCTCAGGTAGATCCACATTTTGGACACTACTTCAATAATATATAATGGAAATATGCTACTATCATCCTAACTCTTAATTGGATTAATCATATTTGTGTGCTTGACTAGGAAAGATGTAGTAGAATATGTGATCAAATTGTAAGCTGCTTCTAGACAGTTCAGTGGGGTCTTACACGAACCAATTCTAAATGACTCGTTGGAATTACAAGAAATAAAATTTAAAAGCAAATGGCTTTATGAGAATCATTATAAGTTATTCAAGTTTAAAACTTATGTTGATTCAAAGAAATATGTTTCTTTTATCATATTGTTGGTTTCTTTATTAGCAAAGAGTTCTTCTATTCCATTAGAAATGGCTTGTTGGTATGGCCATCCAAATCTTATAGTAATGATCATGTTTCGTACTTACAACCTATATGTTTTGTTATAGTTTTCTTTATTATTTGTGTGTGTGGATGTGCATGCACATGCTTTCCGTGGTGCCGTTCTATCATGCTTAATATGGGCCACAATGTTTCTTTTCAGAATTTAGATGTTTTCTCTCTTTTGGTTTGTCTTTCTACATATGCTGTAGCTTAATGGCATATGTTATTGTGTGATTGAGATAATAGAAGGATTGAGAGTGACACTTGAGTGCAACTCTTATTTGCATTTTTTACCTGTATTTTGAAGTGTGATGGCTTTTAATGAAATTAAGCTGCCAAATTTAGGGCCCCATTTAAGTGAATAACTATAGGGGGCTAAGGTGATTGGAAGAAAGTTACAATTTTATTTATTAGGCTTATTGTCTATATGTTATTAATAATGTGAAGCTAAGATGTGATTTTCGCCCTCTTTTGTTAGTGTTGTTGTGAATTCAAAGTATAGAGACTAAGTCTTGTTTCTCCCTCCAAAAGGCGTAAGAAGCAGATTTAATCAAAGGTGGATGATTTTCTTCATCAAGGTGTGTATTATATCCCTATCTTTGGCAATCAGTTTAATAAATTATTTATATCTTCTAGCTGTCTCCTTTTTTTACTAATTGATTGCAATTTTTGTTGTTGTGGTGAATGTTTATTTTAGAGTTCTAATAAATTGTTATTGATTTTGTCTATATATTCTGTTAATTTAATTCAAGATGTTATATGATGAATATGCGTAGGAAATTGGATAATTGACCTATTATTAACTTGAAACATGAATTACAAGGCTGACAAATCAGTTCTGTCTAGCTATTCTATCAATTCATATAGGGTAGACCTTGAATGCATAAAACTAACTCTAAACTTAACATTTATGAGCTAATTGGACCTCAAACATTAACCTAATTTAAATTAATTTATTTAAACATGAAATCTGGATTTTGTCAAGCTCAAATGATGTCAAAATTTCTATGTTACATAAAATGTTTATTATTTTTCACAAGGTAATTCTTTTTATGCTTAAATTATTTTAGGAGCAACTATTAACATGGATAAAAGTTGGATGATGGAGTCCAAATATTTTGACAAGTATGTTTTAGGAGTCTCATAATTCATGAATTTTGTACGTATCAAAATGGGAGAACAATATAAAATTTGTTGTCCTTGTCGAGATTGCTTAAATGTATTTAGTAGAAGTCAATGTGAGGTAGAAGATCATTTACTTTTGAAAGGTATATCAGAGTGATACACCAACTGGATTTATCATGGTGAGCAATCTAAATTCAGGATGCCAACTTCTGGAAATCTGGCTAATAAGCGTAGTAGTAGTTCTAGAGATGCAACGATAGTTAATGATGAAGTTTTGGATGATGGAGTGTATGATCTATTAGATGATGTTTTTCCTCGAGTGGATAAAGATGGTCTTAATGAGAGTACTAATTTGGGTGAGGAAGAAGCTGAAAAATTCAACAAACTTTTGAATGAGGTGCAAAGTGGATTATTACCTGAATACACCAGCATGTCTAAGTTGTCATTTGTTGTAAAATTGTTGCATATAAAGGTTTACTGCCAAATGAGCAACAAGGTGGTAAATACGATATTAAGACTATTGAGGGAGGCTTTCCCCACTAGTATAATTCCTTCATCGTATTATGAGGCAACAAGAACTTTGAGGGACCTCGGACTGAATTATATGCCAATTCATGCATGCAAATATGATTGTGCTCTATTTTTGGGGGAGTTTAAAGATAGACAAAGTTGTCCTACATGTGGGACGCCAAGGTGGAAGGTTGTTGAGAAGCAAATTCCATGGAAAGTCTTGCGTTGTTTTCCTGTGAAACCAAGACTCCAAAGATTGTTTATGTCTAAGAAAACTGTTGACACATAATTTTGTCCCATTTTAGTTATTATTATTATTATTATTATTATTATAATTATTATTATTATTTGTGTTATTATTATATTTATTTTTATTTTTATTTTTATATATATTTTGTATTTATTTTTATTTTATTTTTTATTTATATTATTATTTTTATTTTTTATTTTCTTTATTTTTATCTTTTATTATATGTTTATTATTATTATTATTATTATTATTATTATTATTATTATTATTATTATTGTTCTTATTTTTATTTTGGTTTTTGTCTAATCCATCAATCACCATCACTGCCACCACCGGCCACCCTCAGTCCCTGCCACCACAGTAACCCTCTCACTGACCCTGTCCATCTGCCACAGCCACTAGCCTCTGCTACCCCATCCCATCTCACCAGCCCGAGACCCCAAGCTCTCCCTCGGCCTCAAAAGACAGAAACCAACCCAGATCCTCAAAAAAAAAAGCCAAGACCCCTCTGCTAGCCACGGGGAATCGAACACCACCATTTTCGCTTCATCACCCGAGCCATCACCTTGAACCCACCTCACCACCGAAGCCCCAAACCCGGGAACTACCAGCCATTAGCCATCGCCTACCCGAAACCCCTAGCTCTCAACCATTAGACCTACAAAGCATCATCATCACCATTTTCTCTTCACCACCCGAGACCACCACCACCGTTGGTCACTGAGCCACGTCCCAAAACCGGGACCCCAACCTAGATCACAACCCAAACCTGCAAAACAAACCACAAACAAACCAAAACCGAAACCAGATCTGAAAAGCAAAACCAAAATAAAAAAAAAGAAACAACAAACAACTGAGAGGCCGAAGGCTTCGGCCTCAGATTCGTGGGGTTAGGAGCATTTTCGAAGGAAAAGGAGGCCGAGAACGAGAAGAGGGGGTGAAGAAGCGTCGGAAAGTAGAAAGCTTTTTGTGATCCGGCCACCGGAGGCGGCGGCCGGTGGCGGCGTACGGCGGTCCGGCAGGGCCGGAAATCGCCTGGCCGGGAGAGCTTTTGGAAAGCTCTGTGTTTTTTTTTTCGTGAAACAAGGAAAAAGTGAAGAAAGCAAAAAAAAAAGGGGTTTTTATAAGGGCCGGTGACCCGCGCGCGACCCGGGATCCGACCCGGAGTCCGCGCACCCGACCCGGCCGGCCAAGGGGAGGAGAAGATCCGCGCGTGTATCCGACCCGACCCGGGACCCGTTCGCTACGACCCGCGTGCCGACCCGCTCCAGCCCGTGGATCCGACCTGCTTTGGCCCAACAGCTTCTAAGCCCAATCCATTTGAGTATATATTCATAATTTTATTTATTTATTTGGTATTTGTTTAGTTATTTATTTATTTTGTTAGAAAATTTATTTTATGCATGAAAAAAAATGAATATCTATTTACATATAAAAAACTTTAAGATTTAATAACCTTAAGCTTAATTATGGAATTAATCTTAACAATAAATGTATAGTTTTAAAATGTGTATGTAAATATATAATATAATTTTAAAATATGTGAATATAGAAAGTATATAGCCCTAAAACATATAAATATATATTTTTTAGAATGTATAAATATATAAAAAAAAAATGTATATATATAAATTATATATAAAAGCATATTTTTAAAATAAAAATAAATTTATGAAATGTGGGTTAAGAAAAAAATAATAATAATAAATGAAGAATGATAATAAAATTAAAATAAAATAAGTAAGAAATCCCGATGATAAGTCTTCGTTGAACTCGCAAGTAGCGATTCTTCGAAAAACTTTAGGTGAGGGGAATTATATCGAATGTTACCAGAGTATTGGGATATTCGGTATTATTTCTCAATATTCGATTTCATGCTCATTTTTATTTTTATTTACCTTTTTATTTCTTATATATAACAATGATAATAAAAAATGCATAAAAAAATAATAATAATAAAATTTAAATTTAATTAAAGTCCGATGATGGGATGTCATGAAACTCACAAGTAGTGATTTCTTGACTGATCCCTAGGTGAGAAGAGTTGTACTAAATGTTACCAGAGTATTGGGATATTTAGTATGATTTTTCAATAATTTAAATTCTCTTTAAAAACGAAAATAAGTAAGTTTTTAAGAAAGGAAAAAGAAATTAATAATAAAATTTAATTTTAATTAAATGGTAATGCCCGATGATGGGATGTCATGAAACTCACAAGTAGTGATTTCTTGACTGATCCCTAGGTGAGAAGAATCATACTAAATGTTACCAGAGTATTGGGATATTTAGTATGATTTTTCAATAATTTAAATTTTTATTAAAAACAAAAATAGATAAGTTTTTTAAAAGAAAATAGAAAAAGGGAAATTAATAATGAAGTCCGATGATGGGATGTTACGGAAGTCACAAGTAGTGATTCCTAGCTGATCCCTAGGTGAGAAGAGTCATACTAATTGTTGCCAAAAGTATTGGAATATTTAGTATGATTTTTCAATAATTTAAAATTTTATAAAAAATGAAAACAAATAAGTTTTTTTAAATAAAGAAAATTAAATAAAGAAAGGATGGAATTTAAATTCAATAAAATGAATGTCCGATGATGGGATGTCATGAAACTCACAAGTAGTGATTTCTTGACTGATCCCTAGGTGAGAGAAATTCACTAAGCATTACCAGAGTATTGGGATACTTAGTGCAATTTTTCAATAATAAAAATTTTCATTTCAAATAAATGGAGAAATATTTATACAAAAAAATCAAAAAAATTCATTTGCATCATTTATTATCTGTTTGCATCATATGCATTCATAATAATTTTTGAAACGAGTGTGAATCTTCTGATGATGAGATTCTATAGAACTCACAAGTAGTGATTCTTAAGAAATCTCTAGGTGAGGAAATTATCCGAAATGCTACCAGAGTATTGGGGTACTTCGGAATAATTTTCAATACAAAAGATTTTCATTTATTTCAAATAAAAAAATAAAATTTAAATGTTTCAAAATTAGTACAAATAAGAAATGATTTCAAAATTAAAAGAATAAAATTGATTGCAATAAAATAGGAATTATTTCTAAATATTAATTTAAGACCATTTTATTAGAACAAAAAGGATAACACATGATTATTATGGTACCGTTTTTTAACGGGCGTCGTGGGGGTGCTAATCCTTCCCCACGCGTAACCGTACCCCCGAACCCAATTTTTGTTTCGCAGACCAAAAGACTATCTTTTTAATAAAACTTAATTAATGTTGAGATTTTGTTGAAAAGATAAGCGTTTTCAGGTGGCCGATCACACCTAGACAAAAAAGATTGGTGGCGACTCCATTTTTGTTTTTAAACGCCTTTTTCGAAAATTGTCGAGCGCGAAGCCGTTACGACAAAAACAGTGGAGGATATGCGGTGGCATGAAGAAAAGTGTGTTGATGATGATACACTAAGACACCCAGCAAATTGGGATGCTTGGAAAGAATTTAACAAGGTGAATGATTGGTTTGCACACGATCCACAAAATGTTAGACTTAGCCTAGCAACTGATGGCTTTAACCCTTTTGGGATCATGAGCTCTACCTATAACATGTGGCTCGTTGTGGTTATGCCTTACAATCTGCCCCCTTGGAAATCTATGAAGGAGCCTTTCATGATGATGTCATTACTTATTCTTGGACGAAACTCTCCAAGAAAAGATATTGACGTCTATTTGAGACTATTGATAGATGAGTTGAAAGATCTATGGGAAAGTGGGGCTTGGACTTATGATGCTTACAAGAAAGAATATTTTCAAATGCATGCTGTAGTTCTATGGACTATAAATGACTTTCCGGCATATGGGGATTTTTCATGTTGGAGTACTAAAGGATATTTGCCATGTCCTATTTGTAACGAGGATGCTCATTCACGAAAGTTAAGAAATATAATCTGTTATATGTATCATCGCCGTTATTTGGCTCCCGACCATGTTTGGCGAAAAAGCAAAGTGTTTGATGGTAAGGTAGAAAATAGGCCAAAGCCTAAGGAGTTATCTAGGAGTGAGTTGTTACAACAATTAGAGGCTGTGAAAGATATTGGTTTTGGAAAGCATCCAAACAATAGGAAAAGAAAGCGTACCCTTGATGAATTGAATTGGACTAAAAAGAGCATTTTCTTTGAGTTGCCTTATTGGCAAACATTGAAGTTAAGATACAATCTTGATGTCATGCACATTTAGAAAAACATTTGTGATAATGTTTTAGGAACATTGTTGAACATTGAAAGGAAGACAAAGGATACAGTGAAGGCGATGTTAGATTTAGAGGATATGAGAATAAAGAAAGAACTGCACTTGAGAAAACTCTCAAATGGTTCTTACTTGATGCCTCATGCATGTTACACTTTATCAAAGGAGGAAAGGAGGGAATTTTGTGAATTTTTAAAATCAGTGAAGTTTCCAGATGGATATGCATCTAACATCTCACGATGTGCTAATGTAATTGATGGTAAGATATCGGGATTGAAGACTCATGATTGCCATATTCTTTTACAAAGAATACTTTTGGTTGCTATTAGGAAGTTTGTACCAAAAGATGTCTTTGGAGCATTGGATGACCTGGGCAATTTCTTTTTAAGATTATGTTGCAAGACATTGAAGAAGAAGGATGTGGAGGATTTATTAGTAGATATTGTTGTTATTTTATGTAAATTGGAGAAAAATTTTCCTCTAGCTTTTTTTGATGTGATGGTACATTTGGCTGTACACTTGCCACATAAGGTCATGCTTGGAGGACCTGTGCATTATCACTTGATGTATCCCATTGACTTTTACGGTGTTGTAAAAGATATTATTCAGCTAGATTACATAAAAGATTGTCAAGTTATTTTGTTTAGGTGCGAGTGGTTTGACCTTGAGAGTAAGAGGAAAAGAATTCATAAGGATGGTCATTTACTAAGTATCAAAGTTGACAAATATTGGTACGTGAACGACTCGTTTATTTTATCAATTCAAGCGAATCAAGTTTTTTACTTGAATGACACCAAGTTGGGGAAAGATTGGTAGGTGGTACAAAAGTTTCATCATAGGAACTTATATGATGTTCCAGATATGCAACATGTGGAAAGTAGTGAAATGTTTGATGTGGATGAAGATCAAATAGATCAAGAGACTGAAATGTTTGAAAGTGAACGAACTATGCAAAATGAAGAACATGATGGACCACTGCATAAGGATGATATTGCTGCAGCTGTCATTGCTCCTGAGGTTGTGAAAAATACTCAAGCAATAGTTGATGATGCTTACATGGAGGAATCCGATCAAGATTATCAGGAAGGGACTGAATATGACATTGAAAAGGAGGAAAATGATTATGATGAATATGATAGTGATGTAGATCCTAAGTTCTAAATATTTTTGTTATTATCATGAGAACTTAATTAATTGTTTAAGTTTGGTTGTTATGAAGTAATTTTGTTTATAATAATAGTTGTTTTATATTATGTTTGATTATTTCCCTTGTAAATATTTTTGTATCATGTTTCCAACTTGGTTTAAAATCTTTGACTGATTAAGGTAATTGTCCTTTTAATGTTTCATTCCTTTTTTGTTTGATTTTTCTAAAGAATATATAATCATATACAATTTCTTTGTCTATACTGCAAGATGGCACCGGGAAAAAGAGGGAAAAAAAAGAAACATTTCGAAAGAATTAGTCCAATCAGCTGTGCAACCTTCACTTGTATTGCAACAAAATGATCCAGTGGAATCATCAGAGCAAGTCCGTTTTGCTAATGACTTGATGCAATTACCACAACAAGCTAATCAAGATTCACCCATTCAAAATGCTGGTATGTAGTGTATTTAGAATATAAGATTTGCATTCCTAGTAACAATATAAATTGTTTGGTATGATCTTGAATGTGAGAAAAACAAGTTCGCTACAAATTGGTATATAAACTCTTTGCAATATTCTTCCTTAGCCTGTCATATTTAATTAAACTATTGCATTGGAACTTGAGCTTGCTTGCTTCTTGTATTACATTGGTTGTATTTAGAATTTATTTATAATTACTGTTGTAAATTGCTTGCTGTTTGAAACCTGAAAACTAGAGCTTGCTTGCTGTAGTACATTGTAAATATACATTGTAATACATATGAAAATAATGATGATAAGCTCTAGTTGGTTTGTTAAAGCTATATTAATAGCTATAATTCTATTATCAGACTAGAAAGAAACTCAAGAATTGTAAAGTTACATTTCATCATTCTTTATAAATGGGTTATCCTGTATTACATTGGTTGTTGTATTTAGAATTTATTTATAATTACTGCTGTAAATTGCTTGCTCTTTGAAACTTGAAAAATAATCCATGAACTCTTATCTTTGTCTACTTTAAGTGCATGGCATGGGCTGATTAGTCCAATTGGTAGTCATATAATTGAAATGATAAATATTCTTCTGTTAAATTCCAAATGACAGTGAACATATGATTAGAGTTCTTTTTGATTTAATGTATTAAAGTTGTCCACGCATCTCTTAAGCTGCCAACCAAGTATTTTGGTATTAATAGCTGAATTATAAGCCTAACACTTGACCTGGTGTTATAATAATAAAATTTTTATTTCAGCTGTTTGTGATTATGCTGTTAAGCTGCATAAAATTTGCTTAATTAGCTATTGTTGGTATTTCTAATCTTATATGATTCAATTTATTTTAGTTAAAACAATTCTAAATTATTTTTTATTTATTTTCTTTTAATGAGCAGTTTACCCTTTTAATGAAGTTATTGATTGGTTCATGTTTGGAGGTTGTGCTTTATGGTCAAATAATGAATCGTGATGTTCAATGAATTGTTCTCTTTATTTATTTATTGATATGATAAATATTCTTTTGTTAAATTCCAAATGACAGTGAACATATGATTAGAGTTCTTTTTGATTTAATGTATTAAAGTTGTCCATGCATCTCTTAAGCTACCAACCAAGTATTTTGGTATTAATAGCTGAATTATAAGCCTAACACTTGACCTGGTGTTATAATAATAAAATTTTTATTTTAGCTGTTTGTGATTATGCTGTTAAGCTGTATAAAATTTGCTCAATTAGCTATTGCTGGTATTTCTAATCTTATATGATTTAATTTATTTTAGTTAAAACAATTCTAAATTGTTATTTATTTATTTTCTTTTAATGGGCAATTTACCCTTTTAATGAAGTTATTGATTGGTTCATGTTTGGAGATTGTGCTTTATGGTCAAATAATGAATCGTGATGTTTAATGAATTGCTCTTTTTATTTATTTATTTATTTATTGAAATAATAAATATTCTTCTGTTAAATTCCAAATGACAGTGAACATATGATTAGAGTTCTTTTTGATTTAATGTATTAAAGTTGTCCACGTATCTCTTAAGCTGCCAATCAATTGGTAGTCATATAATTGAAATGATAAATATTCTTCTGTTAAATTCCAAATGACAATGAACATGATTAGAGTTCTTTTTGATTTAATGTATTAAAGTTGTCCACGCATCTCTTAAGCTGCCAACCAAGTATTTTGGTATTAATAGCTGAATTATAAGCCTAAAACTTGACCTGGTGTTATAATAATAAAATTTTTTATTTCAGCTATTTGTGATTATGCTGTTAAGCTGCATAAAATTTGCTCACTTAGCTATTGCTGGTATTTCTAATCTTATATGATTCAATTTATTTTAGTTAAAACAATTCTAAATTGTTATTTATTTATTTATTTTCTTTTACCCTTTTAATGAAGTTATTGATTGGTTCATGTTTGGAGGTTGCTTTATGGTCAAATAATGAATCGTGATGTTCAATGAATTGCTCTCTTTATTTATTGTTTTGGTTAAATGATTATATATTTTTAATTATTATTTTTATAGTACTTATTAAAGTGAAAGTAAGAAGACACTGTAAATGGAAATAACACAACAAAACATACTGGCAGTAATGTATGTCTACTGGGCTGCTTGGGTTGTTGAATATTAGATTTTTTGCTTTTAAAGGATTAACATTGTTAGATTTGTGTGTTGCAACCATGGATTTAATGGAGGTTTTGCTTCTTCTTTTTCTTCTTTTCTCTTTCTCACTATTTATTTCATCCATTATTTATTTTTCTCTCTTTCCTGCAATTTCCCAGCTCTTTATTTCTCTATTTCTGTCACTCTCCTTTTGCCTCTGAGCTTGCTCCTTACAAAGTTGAGCAACTCCCCAGTCTTTGATCACCCTTTGTCAGCTTTCTAAGAAAATTGTTTCCATCGTTTTTTATTCTACAATTTGCTTTTGATCTCATGCTGCTTTCCTTTAATCTTAGTTTAAGATATTTGGAAAACTGGATTGCTTTTCTATTTGCATATAATTCAGATTTTGGTGCGTTGTTCCGCTTATTTCCTAATTTGTCTTTATTTATGGGAGTTTAGTTTATCTAAGTATGCTGTTAAATTTAGAATGTGTTAGATTATCATATGTTATGGCAGTAGAATTGCTTTAAATGCCTTTATGTTTTCATTAGAAACAATGGTTGGAAATAATAATTTTCTACTTAAATCGTTTAAACATGCACTTTCCTTGCTCTCGCACATGCGGCAAATGACTACTTAGATTTGGATAACAATCCCTTAATTAGGGACATTAATTATAAGAAGTGAGAGTTTTATTATTTTGGGGATTGTTTGAATTAATTGCTATGCATTTTTCGGAATATGCATGCCTAGCTATTACAGCATGAACTTTTTATTTTTTGATAAAGTTGCTCTCTTAGGCTTCTATAATGCAGCCAGACTTTTGTTCAATGGTGAAAGCATCCCAATATTAATATCATCACTTGTTCACTTCAACTACTACATCTAGGACTACGAGTGTCACTCAATCTTAACTTAGTCTTGCTCACCTAATTTGCACTAATAAAGTGGTTGAACAGGTACCCACGTTTTTCCACACTCCTATTAATAGAAGTCAAGGATGTTACAAGCTTTATGAACAATTTTTTACTCCCCACAGAAAAAGAAAACTCACTGCTATTTTATTCTTGAAATCTACAGTTGTTTTGCATACCATTAATGGTTTTTTTATAGCTGTAGATTCTATCCCTTCTATAAGGGTACGAGGCCCAACTCAAGGGATTGGATTAGAAAAATTCATCAAAGGAAAAAATAAGATGGTAATAGATACACTAGCAAATAAGGG
The DNA here is from genome assembly GCA_031772115.1 of Heritiera littoralis. NCBI lineage: Eukaryota > Viridiplantae > Streptophyta > Magnoliopsida > Malvales > Malvaceae > Heritiera > Heritiera littoralis. The sequence goes on from JAPDPK010000056.1 coordinate 831,233, forward strand.
TAGACCTGTTTGTGAAGTTCAATAAGCTAAATTATCTTCTGAAATTGGAATCATTACTCAACAATTCATGCCGGTCCCAACAAAATGGAGAGATATGAAGAATACAGACAAGTTGCATGCCTTTGAGAGATTTAATGTAAGTGTAAAAAATTTATTACATATATTCAATGTTGATTATTTTTCTATTTATGTTTTTAAATGTAGCAATTAATTTGATTTTTTTCTTTTAGACAAAGTTTGAGATGAAATTGGATGATGAAGCTGTTAAAAAATCTATCTTGTCAATTTTGTCCAAATTGTCAAGAAATGAACGATATAAGCTACACTTGCATTATAGAAAGTTTCCAAACGCTGAAGTGGCACGCCAAAATAATCCTCCAAAGTATAACTTATCTCAAGAAAATTGGAAAAAACTTTGTGATCTGTTTAGTGATCCTGCATACAAGGTTTGTTTCTTATTCACATGTGTTGTACTTGTAGGATTTATCTTCCTATTTATCACATAATATTTTTATACCATGACTATTTTTTTATATTTTATTTTGCATTCTTATGTAAATGAAGAGGAGGTGTGAGACAAATGCTAAAAGTCGAAGCAAAGTCAAGTTGACTCATAACCAAGGACCGAGGGCCTTGTAGGTAGTCGCTACTCCATGGTAAATTTTTATATTCTAAAAGTTCTTAAACATTCTAGATTTTATTATTTTATTTTATTACCTTTATTTTTTTAAAAAAAATATTGTATTTATGAAGCGCAATGATGACCAAAAACCTAATAGGATGGAATTTTTTAAAGCGACTTATTATTTTGAGGAAAAAGGATGGTCAACACCAGAGGCTCAAGCAACTTACGTAAGAATTTTGAAATTAAGAATTATAATTTTATTTTTGTTTTAGTATGATTCTTAGTTAATATTATTTTTCTCAATTGTTAGGAGAAAATGGTGGGGTTAGAATCAACCCCTACCGAGGAAGGAACAGAATCTAAGACCATTGATGCTACAGTGGATGAGGTCCTTGGTACTCGGTTTGGATATATCAAGGGACTTGGTTACGGACCTAAGCCAACTAAGAACAGCTCAAAAGAAAATGCTTCAGAGTTGAAAGAAACTCTAAAAAAAACACAAGATGAACTTCAAGACTATAAATCAAAATTTGGACATTTTGAAAGTCAAATTGAAGCAATGAAAAATGCTTTGATAGCTGCTGGAATTCAAGTCCCTATCCCCCAATCTTCAGGTATTTCTTTTCCTTTTCACAATTTTTTATCATGAAGCACACTAAATGCTATTGTATAAATCTAGGCATTTTGAATTTAAGACAAATGATTTGACCATTTGGCATTATTACATAGTAAAAGAATGGGCTTTGTTTAAATTTGAGATTTACATGTGGTTTAAATTTGAGATGAACTTCAATAATATGATAAACACACATGATCTTGAAAGTGAGAAAAGCAAGTCTGCTACAAACTATTTGGCATATAAATTGTTTGCTATATTTTCTCTTAGTTTGTTATAGGCAATTAAGCTATTGCATTGGAACTTGAGCTTATTATGCTACATTGTTTGTTGTATTTACATTGTTGTATTACAATTACTACTACAAATTGCTTGCTGTAATATACCTATGAACTCGAGCTTGCTTGTTGCATTACATTGGTTGTTGTATTTACAATTGTTGTATTACAGTTATTGTTACAAATTGCTTGTAGTATTACACCTGGGAACTTCGAGTTGTTTGTTGTGTTTAATTGTTTGTAGTATTTACAATTGCTGTATTAAAATTGCTGCAATAAATTACTTGTTGTACTATACTTTGGACTTTGAGCTTGCTTGTTGCATAACATTGGTTGCTAGATTTACAATTGTTGTATTACAATTACTGCTACAAATTACTTGTTGTATTACTCCTTGGAACATGAGCTTGCTTGTTGTGTTACATTGGTTTTTATATTTACAAAATTCATGATGGAAATATATGTGTAGTGCTTTTAATGGTTGTCCTTTTGACAAAGTCTTGCAATAAGTCCTAGAATATTGTTCTTATTCTCTTTTAATAATAATTTATTATTTTTATTATCAAATTATGTAATATCTTGTATTGATAGTTTGTTAATAATTGTTTATCATAGTTTCAAGTGACACATATTCACAATCAATGCAATCACCGTCGACTCAAGAATTGGATTGAGAGCTACAATTCAAGTTTCTTCTAGTTATTTCCTAGATTTGGTATATTTCGTAGATTTGGTATATTTTGTTCCAAACTTTCAAACTTATTAGGTGGTCTTCATGTTTATTTAAATTTCTGAATATTAGACAATTTGGATTGTATTAGTTTTACTTTATTTTAAACAATATTATTTCTATGTGATTTATATTGATTTTATTGAATGTATTAATTACATTTGAGAACCAATGCAAATGTTTAAACAGTTATTTATTTTGCTATATTATTTAAGCGAGATCTTGCATGAATAATACTATTTTTATTTAATTATTTAAGAAAAATATAAATATTATTTATAATTAAAGAAATGTGACGCGTAATATTGTGATATTAAATATTTCAGTCACTATTATAAAATCAAAATATCGTGATATTTGAGATTTTATTATGACGATATTTTACTAGTATTAGTGACGTTAATTTTTGTCATTTATCATGTAACGATTTTATGTTTCGTCACCTAAAATTAAAGTTTTAACTATATTTAGTAGAATTTGAGACATTATTATACTATCATGGGTGACGATAATTTATGTCACTAATAGCGTGATGATTTTATATTTCGTCGCCTAAAATAAAATTTATATATATTTTTAGTACATTTTGACATTTTTTATGACATTACCATAATATTATAATTGACGAAAATTAATGTCACCTATAATGTGACGAATCGATTTTTTGTCACAAAAATCATAAAATTTTAATTATTTTTAGTGACGTTTAAGAGATTTTATGACGTTATCTTACTACCATATGTGACGAAAATTTATGTCACATATAGTGTGACGAATTCATATTTTTGTCACACAAAACCTAAAATTTTAACTGTTTTTAGTGACGTTAAGGAGTTTTTTATGACGTTATTGTACTACTATAGGTGATGAAATTTTATGTCACCTATAGTGTGACGATATGATATTTTATCACTAATATATAAAATTCTATCACATCTTTTGTGACGATATCAATATTTAGTGACAAATTTTTGTACTAATTTATGACGTAATAAGACGTCACAAAAGAGTAACCATTAGGTGATGCTTCATGTTATCGTCACGTTAGAGTCATATATCGATGACAAAATTATAGGTTTGTCACGTTTGACTTTTAGCGACGGTACAAAGATGACGATCATAATCGTGACGATTAAATTTACGTCACTAAAAGCTATTAGTAACGAAAAATTAATATTTCCTGACATTATTTCAAGCCTCATAAAATGCCAAATTTGTTACGGTGATGGTTGGTAATGGCGAAAGGGAAAAATGCTTATTATATTAAGTTGCGATTGCACCTTCTTGTCGTCAGGGTCGAATTAATATAGGCATATCAGGCGAGAAGTTTATTTCTTTGGATTAGATTTAGAGAATTCCCAAGATAATGGACAGGCGATGAGGCAAGGCATCCAAATCATTGGATGCCTTCGGCTTCCTGCGTACGGGAAGTGCGCTCGAGAGACAATCACGTAAGTTGTAGTATATCAAAGCATTGTAACAAAAAAAAAGTAAATCAAAGCATCAATGCCCCTTTGCTGGATGGCAAAGTCATTGAGCCCTTGACAAAGACATTATTTGTATATTATCTTTGACAAAGACATTATGTGTATATTATCTAGAGCCAGAAAACGACAGGACAGATAAATCTTGACTAAAAAGTCAGGTTGCAACGTGGCCCTCCTGGCTACCAACTTCCTTTGTTTTCTCCACTTCGCTAAAGAATTATGCAAACTCCCTTTTTATTATCATTTTCAGCCAGGATGATGAACCTTAAGCGTTAGGTTTGGTTTTAGTTTAGAATGTTTAATATGATATCAGCTTTACAATGAACAATATATATATATATATATATATATATATATAATATTTAAGTCCATTTTGTAATTTTTATTAGTTATTCATTTTAAATTTTTCATGTGATAGATTTTCACATTTTTCTTTACACGTGATAAAATAATATTGATATTATATCACATATGTTAAATATTAAACTTTTCTTTAATGTAACTGAAATTTTTTAGCATATTATTAATTAATTTTAGATAAGATGTCTACTAACAATTAAGTATAACTAGTAATAATAGTTGTTGTTGCCAAAAACAACAATAAATGTTTGCTGACGTCAAATCCTCGATCTTCGTGTTAGTTTGTCTTCAAGAATTCTGCAAGAGAGAAAACCATCAGGGGGTGCAGGGGTTTTCCCCTGCGCGCGCACTCCGATGCTTAAGTCAGACAAGGTTTCTGTAGGCAAATAGAGCTTAGGGTTTAAGAATGATATCTGTGACCTATTTATAGGAGTTATTTTGCGCGCAATAACTTTTAAGCCCCACAACTTAAATAATAACTCAGTGGATCATTTATGGGCCTTCTGAGTCCTCTTTCCTCTTAGGCTTAGATTATCCTTTGGCTCAATGGTCTTCAACTTGATTTATAGAAAAGCCCAGTAGTCTTTAACCTGACCCACATCAATTGCTCCCCACTCTTTTGCAGGGTTTACCATGTGAAAGAGTATATAAAGAATGGGCTTTTCAAATTCTTTTGCTGTCCTCTTTCTGGGAATATCACAAGAGTCTTTTCATCTTCACTTGAGGGCTCAACTAGTGAACTTCATTGTTATTTGTAACAGAAACAACGTCGTGTCATCATTTCTTTTGTCAAGTATTTTTTTAGAACCTACCGGGATACGTTTTTCTTCTCTGAGCTAAATGCTTCTCCAGTAGAATATACCACCATTCTTTTCAAATTCAAGGCCTTAGCTGACCGAAACCAAGAGCTATAAAGAGAAATTACAAGATTGCAGAGCCACCAAAGCCTTCTATTAGCCAAGAGGAAGAAAACCAAATCTGGGTTAAGGCTATGGGGTCGCATCATCAAGAAATGCCACAAAAGGGTGCATATGTTCTTAATTGGTTTCATCATATGCGATTTGTGCTTGGCATGCTCCTGATTGGTTGAAGCTTGATCCGGACGCTGAGGATTTGGAACCTTTTATGAGAATAGACATTTATAAAGATCTATCTGATCTTACCAGCCCTTAAGAGCCTTTTCGTTGACCCGAGATGGTCGGGGTTCTCACAGGCTAGGACGAAGATGATTTAGATAATTATAGCACCTCAGGGCGTACATGCTTGGGTGTCTGTTAGTATCAATGCTCCTTTTGAGGCAGAAGTTAATCTAGAGCGCTCTCCAGTTTTTGTGAAAGAGCTTAATCTTTTACAAACTGATCAACACATTTTTTTAACCCTTACACTTTATGCATGACTGACATCGCGCACTTTTTTGCTTCAAGAACATGCGTAGCCTACATTGCGCATTTTTCGCTTCAGGTTTTTGGTTTGCCCGTCTCGCGCATTTTCGCTTCGGGACTTTATTGACAAGACTATAACATTATTTATATCCGAAATGCCAACACAAAATGTTAAATGTAATTTGTCAACCAATTGCAGCACATATCCAATGATAAATTGTGACATACCTCGTAACACACCTCACAGCCTGCATACTGTGTGCTCCCCAAGTTTTTCTTTGCGACTTTTTGTGTCCAAAGAAGAACTTTTCCTGGAGTATTGGTCTTGTCTTGCGTACTATCCGCTTAAGGACTTGTTAGAATATAATATCGTTTATATCCGAGATGCCAACATAATGTGTTAAATGTAATATGATAAAATTGTAACGTACCTCGTTTAGAGATATTTTTGCCCTTCTTGCACCCTTTTGTGCTTAGGGACTTTTTGTTTTGCTCGCTTAGGGACTTATTTTTGCCCGTCTCGCGCATTTTTCGCTTAGGGACTTATTTGTGCCCGTCTTGTATCTTCTCGCTTAGGGACTTATTTTTGCCCGTCTCGCGCATTTTTCGCTTAGGGACTTATTTGTGCCCGTCTCGCGTCTTCTTCTCGCTTAGGGTCTTATTTTTGCCCGTCTCGCGCATTTTTCGCTTAGGGACTTATTTGTACCCGTCTCGCTTCTTTTTCTCGCTTAGGGTCTTATTTTTGCCCGTCTCGCGCATTTTTCGCTTAGGGACTTATTTGTGCCCGTCTCGCGTCTTCTTCTCGCTTAGGGTCTTATTTTTGCCCGTCTCGCGCATTTTTCGCTTAGGGACTTATTTGTGCCCGTCTCGCGTCTTCTTCTCGCTTAGGGACTTATTTGTGCCCGTCTCGCGTCTTCTTCTCGCTTAGGGTCTTATTTTTGCCCGTCTCGCGCATTTTTGGCTTAGGGACTTATTTGTGCCCGTCTCGTGTCTTCTTCTTGCTTAGGGTCTTATTTTTGCCTGTCTTGCGCATTTTTCGCTTAGGGACTTATTTGTGCCCATCTCGCATCTCTTTGGCCAGTTTCCGTTTTTTCTTCTTCTATCCCTGCAACATGTCTATCGAACATGGAGGATTATCATAGTACAGATAAAAATAATTGGCCTTTCGTTTCATAATGTAATATTTCCAATTAAATGGAGTTAGTAGCAATATAATTGCAGCAAATGTTAAAACAAAAATAGCAAATGTTTATCACCAGTACCATTCCAAGTCTTTGTCTTTGAAAATTTTGTAAAGTACGAGTGTTGGGATGTTCTGCTATCAACCACGGATTGTGCACTAAGTCGTGCCTTGGTACCAGCAATCTACCTTCATGAGCTTACCACAAGCTGTTTTCAATCGAACCAAGCTATCCTTGGCTTGTTGCCTTCCACGATAGTGGCTAGTGCCTACCTCGGACACCTGCCTGATTCAATCACAATTGTTAGAGTGGACAAGAAAATCGCAAGCATAATAAATGAGGGTACCTCAAATCTGCTCCCGCCCATACGTCCTTGCTTGGTCAGTGAACACTATAACAATGTGCAGGGGACTTCGCTGACCTTGCATCCAAGCAATTGGCTGCGCTCATATGTCACCCACGTGCTTTTTCTAACTCATTTGTAACTAGTTCTCATTTCTTGTTATCCATGTTAATACTAATGAGGCATCCTCCTGGGACCAAGGATGAGTCCGACTCACAAGGTCTGAACGATTATTTAGAGGATGGAGCTATGGATGACCTGGACAATCTCGAAGGTCTATGGCTTCCTCAACAACCGCGCAATCAGCCTAGGGTTACTGAGGTTCGTGACCAGCCTAGGCCTATCAAAGTGCATAATGAGCCTGAACATGTTGAGGCAGGTGATTAGCCCGAGCCTATCGAGTCACTGCAAAGGTTAGATGGTGACGAGCTCTAATTTTTCAATCTACTGCCATTGATCCCTAGCCAGACTCTGCAGCTGTGACCGGGCCCTCGAGCGATGCTCCTACTTCTGAAATTGCTCCTCCGGCTCCCCAAGATCCTAGTGCTGATACAGCATCTTCTCATCCGGCAGGTTTGGTTCTCACAGCTTTGATCTCGACGCCCTAAGCTAGCACATCCTTGTCTTGTTTAAAGGACTCACGAAGCCGACACATCCTTTATATAGACAAACCCTCTTTCACATGTGTGGTTGTCGATAGGCCAAGTGTGTGGCTCTTAAGCCACTTCTAGATGGTTGCTAGAGTAGTTCTTGGAAGCTTCTGTGTCAGACGATCGACAGATGGGCCGAAGAAAGCTTTTGGACACTCTGTCGGATTAGTGCGCGCACCAGGTCTAGAAGATTCTAGATCATTTCACTCAGATCCCGCGCTTGGGCGTGCGTTTCGATCGTCAAATTTAAATGTGCTCGCCAAAGATTTTTCTAAAGGGCGAACTAGTAGTTTGGATTCCGTGCTTGCTAGCATTGATAGCCATTGCCGAAAGGTATGACTCGAGTGTTCTTTACTCGCTTGCATTGTGCTAATGGGGCAATCTTGCCTATGGGTGCTGTGTTCACCTATTTTTTTTTCAAAGGGGGGAGCTTGTCCCGTGCGAGTGCCCTATCTCATCCAAGGCTTGTTGCGCGCGGGAGCTACCATGTCGACCAAGGCCTGTCACGCTCGGGAGCTCCTCTCTCGCTAAAGGCCTGTCGCGTGCAGGAGCTCTTGTCTTGTACAAGGCCTGTCACTCTTCTTGGCTTTAAAGTTCAATTTGACAACGAAGAAGATAAGGTTGCCCATGGTCTAGTCGTGTCGCATTCCTATAGTTGTGCAAACTGTTCTATCGTGTGGCCATGAGCTAGCTCGGGACAGAGTGCCTGTTGCATGCTTGTAGTCACGCAAATTTACAGTGTAGCAAGCACCTTTTGAGCGACAGATTGTTCTGTAGCATAACGTTTTGCATGCAACTGGCTATTCAAAAGAGTGGCATCTTTGTGAGATCTTCAATAGTGGTCCCTTTTTCTCGCCATTTTGGCTGTCGCACGCGTGAGCCACCTCTCGCAAAAAGAGTCTGTCACGTGGAATCTTGTCGCCAAAATTTGTCATGTGCGTGCCTGTGCTCGCAGAATTGAGGACATGGTTGTCACCCATTCTTTGTATTTTGCCGCTAGAGATCATTACTTTTACACCATATAATTTATGAAAACTTGTTACAGAGACTCAAGCTAATGAAACATTTTCTCAATTATCACAGAATTTCTAAAATTTATTGATAGTATTGAATTAGTCTTTGTGTTAAGGCCCACGGGTAAAGAACATGAAGCGAGATAGTAAGTCGGCTTTCAATTTTAATCCAATGGCGATAGGCCCCGGCCTAGGTGCCAATGGCAATGGGTCTTGACTATACACATCTAGTGAGAAACGCCATGAACGATCAATGTCAAAGCAAGCTAGCAACATCCAACAACAAGCATATGACACTAGAAGGATTGTTGATCAGTCCGAGATGTCTCTTCCAGTAAGTTAAATATCACGATGTCAGACTCCTCTGGCAATCTAAAGCTGACCTTCTTTTTCAACTTCCCACTTTGGCTTCTGAACGTAGAACATGAAAAATTCACCGAAGAAAGATCCACCGAGAAACTCATGTCCCTTGCGGTAGACGGAACAGCTTCACGTTCTCCGGATTGTTGCACCCTACTAGAGAAGTTTTTGAAGACACAAAGTTCACCTCCATTAAGACAATCTGAGCTCAACCCTGAAGGACCCGGAGAAGCTAACAGCCAGTCCTCTAGGGTGCTAAACTTCCTCACTTTTGTCATCCTACACTCCGATGGTTGCAACACTCTTTTAACCCGGTTCTTTTTCATCTTCCTCTTCTTCAAGAACTCGGCCGGCTTGATAGCCTCAATGATGGATGATTTTTCACTTGAACTACGAATATTTGAACCCAATACTGCCTTGGGTTCGCGCTTTGAACTGGAGTGCTTGCTTACTTTTGCCCCTATTGGACCGCTCCTTAGGAATGACAAATAGAATGGATGATTGGCAAATCGTGGGAGCTCGAATTTGTATTTTTGGGGGATTATAAAGAGCAACGGGAGATGTCAACTGTCAAGACGAAGAACTCTAGGTAGAGCTCGGCTTCTCCTCTATCTTGCAAAAGACAGTGCATGCATTGACCAATAATTAATTTGACAAAAAGACAGTGGTAAAAGCAATATAACCGATCGTCAATATGATATTCAAGAACAAGAAAATACGACAAGCACAGTCTTCGCATTTATGGAATCCAAGGGTTCAGTGGTCTTCGATATCAATTCGAGAAAGTTCTGAAATTATCCATATGGAGCTCTATAGCGGGACTGATATAATATTTGGGGTACTATCTGTTCTCTTGGGCATGGCAGCATCCATGGAGTCCGGCTGGGTGCTTATTGGCTTTAAGATTGTCAATTGGACTTTGCTTTAGCGGTTGGAATAATGGAGTTTGATGGATAGAAAAATTGAGTAGCTTGCTACTGCAAGAGTACAAACATAGCCCAAAGCACCGAGGACTAATTAGATGCCATTGGTATCATCGCCTTGTGGCTTCGCATGAGTTAAAACAGCTGTGGCTCGGTATTGAACAGATTATAGAGAGCCTAACACGCGGTTCTTTCTTTGTGACAAAGTCTAATTCATTCATATTGCTAACTGGATTCCCTTTTATGGACTATCTTTGAGTGCAGCAACAATAGATGGGCACCCGTCTCAATTTTCAAGAGGTCTGTAGGGTTTGCAAAGTACGCAGTCATCATTGAATGGTTAACCGGTTAAACCAGCACCTGGATGTCTAGCATGATCAAACAAATGAAGCTTCTATACCGAACTGCTAGCTGTCTGATTTATTAGCTTAGCTGTTGCAAGACACGCAATTGAGGCTTTTTTAGGTGCAAAGCAATTTGCAGAGCTTGTGCTGCTTAATTACTCAAGAAATAACTACATATCAAGAAAGAGAAACAACAGAATCAACAGGACAAAAGAGACAAATTCCATGGACTGACATTTTCTTCCATCTGGGAGGGATGGGGCATTTAAAATTTCCATGCATCTTCAGTAATATGTTTCTTACGCACAACTGTATCAGTATGGTAGTAAAATTACTTGAAAACGGGAACAAGCTTCTCAATTTTAGGAAAGCCTCAAATTTTCTGCTTGCATTAATGCCTATGCTGATGCTAGTCTTTGGTCTTTCTTTAATGCTGGTTTGCCTTTGTAGTCAGGGTGTCATGTTGCAAGTAAGGCTCTTGGAATGTGAACCTGTTCAGCAATTCTCTTACTAAAATATTGACCACTGCAGTGCGTGAGATGCCATATTCCAGTTCCTGATGGTTACAGATAATAAGCCTTGTAAAAATCTTTAGCGTCATCATCAATGTCAATTAGTTCAGTGATTATCATCAGTGTCAATTAGTCCAGTGTCCTCATGCATGACGCTTTCATTCTATAAACGCGTTAGTTCTTTCAGTAAACTGTTTGGTTAAACTCTGCGTTGCTTTTCTTTTCCTCTCTGTTTCGAATGTATAGTTGAGAATTGAGATGTATTTTCTTGGGAGAATGGGAGCGAAACAGATTCATTGGTCTTGTTCTTCCCTCGCTGTTTTCCCGGTTTCATGAAGGCCTCTTGCAACTGTACCCGGACAGCTTTATTGAATAAGAACATCTCAAACAAAATATCATAACAATAGCGTTGCTCCATTGATAGAATATAGCGTCTAGAAAATAAGCATTTATCAAAAGAGTTAAGGGTTGATTAAGTATGATGTACAGGTCCAGGATGCTCGTCTTTGGGATATGGAGCCATGCAAGAACTTGGACCTTTCAGAGTAAACAGTGATGGAAAAACGTTTTACAGAAATGAATATGCTTGGAACAATGATACTGAACTGTGAACTCTCTTTTCAGTTTGGCTACACCAATCTGATTCTATTGATTTTAACTGACAAATCCTACGAAAACTTGCAGTGGCAAACGTGATCTTTCTGGAATCACCCGCAGGAGTTGGTTTTTCTTATTCAAATGGTTCATCTGATTACACCGAAGTAGGTGACAAGAGAACAGTACAAGACTCCTACATTTTTCTCCTCAACTGGCTTGAAAGATTCCCGTAGTACAAAATACGTGATTTTTTTTTTGTAACTGGTGAGAGCTATGCCAGCCATTATGTTCCTCAGCTTGCTTATTATATTCTCGCGAGAAACAAGAACACAAACCAAACCGTATCAATCTCACTCTCTCGCTCTCTCGCCATTTCTACTGCAGTCTCTGCCGCTTTTCTTTGTACTCTGTCGCCCGAGATATTTCGGGCGACAGGCATGCTATCGCCAGTAGCTTGCTATCTCTCGCTAAGCCTGTCGCCAGTAGCTTGCTATCTCTCGCCAAGCCTGTTGCGTGTAGCCTATCTCTCGCTCCAAGGTCTGTCGCGGGCGAGATCCACCCCATCGCCCAAGTATGTCGACGCGAGAGCCACCATATCGCCCAATGTTGTCGCGTGGGCCTCTCGCTAGCTTGCGACAGCGTTCCTGTCGCGAGCCGTGGCGTGCGATTTTGCTCTGTCGCTTGCACGCGTAAAACCTTGCGTGTGATAGTAGTTTGTCACGTGAATTGTGCACCCTGCCGCAGCCTACGTACCCTGTCTTCCGCAAATCGTTTTCACCATTTTTTATGGCTTTTTTATTTGTTTCTCCACAGACTGCGTCAATTGTTGTTGCAAAAAACAACAATAAATGTTTGCTGACGTCAAATCCTCGATCTTCGTGTTAGTTTGTCTTCAAGAATTCTGCAAGAGAGAAAATCATCAAGAGGCGCAGGGGTTTTCCCCTGCACGCACACTCCGATGCTTAAGTCAAACAGGGTTTCTGTTGGCAAATAGAGCTTAGGGTTTAAGAATGATACTTGTGACCTATTTATAGGAGTTATTTTGCGCGTAATTACCTTTAAGCCCCACAACTTAAATAATAACCCAGTGGATCATTTATGGGCCTTCTGAGTCCTCTTTCCTCTTGGGCTTAGATTATTCTTTGGCTCAATGGTCTTCAACTTGATTTATAGAAAAGCCCAGTAGTCTTTAACCTGACCCACATCAATAGTATTAGATTGAGATTCTACGGGTAGTTGCATGTTGATTGTTGTATTCCTCGCTTATGACATTTCAATTCTAAGAGTGAGTTTGAGACAATGGTGGGGAGGGTAAGGTGGGATTGATTAACTAAGGGTCTGTTTGGATGTCACCGCACCTTCGGTGGGGGTGACTCCAGTAGATTACAGTAATAATAAAATAAAAAATAATGATTGCAAAAGACAAAAAAAAAGCTTAAAATTTTTTTTGCCCTTATTTCAAATATTTTATTATTATTTGTTTTTACTTAATTGTCATTTTATCTTTTTCAATCTCATCGGAGCCAATCTCACCGTCCATCCAAACTAGCTCTAAAAGACAAAGGCTGAGTTTGGATATCCAGTTAGCATGGTGCTAACTTGGCAATGCTAATTGGGCATCCAAAACCAGTAAAAGACAAAAAAATTGGATAAATAAAATTTTTTTTTCCTAGATTTAATTTTTTTATTAAAAAAAATATATTTTTAAAAGTCATTTTTTTTTCAATTTCATAAGAACCAATCTCATCATTTATCCAAACTAGCCAAAAAAAATGTAAATGAATAATTTACATTTCTACCATTATTTTTATTATTTTATTAAAAAATATATTTAATGACCATTTTATTTATCTCAATCTCATCGAAATCAATTTTATTGCCATCCAAACGTGCCGACATCATCTAAGCTTAAAAGATGACCACCAAGAATTAATCATCGACCCTCGTTTCCCACTTCTACTTTTATCCTAGTTCCATTTTTACTGCTTACGCACACATTTTCACCTCTACTTTAATCTGATACATATGCATGGACGACTGATCTTTTACCTAGGCTATTATAATTATCACCTCAACTTGTTGTGATTGATATTTCCCTTTCCTCTAGATGTATTTGATTACAACCTGTGCATGGGGGGCCTTGCTTCTTGAAAGTTCAAACTGCCTACCCCACTTTCCCGAACATACATACATTTAAAGCAAAAAGGCTTTAAATATAGATATATTTAAAGCAAAAAGGCTTCTTATAATGTTCAAATTTGAAGTTGGAACCTAAAAAGCAGGGAAAAAAATTAATGGAAATGAAGATGTAGAGAAATGCAGACGGATGGGAGACAAATGAGGCTGGTCACTCTCCTGTAAATGCTCAAATTTCCCGTTTATCCTTTCTTTAGACCAAATCCACGCTCTTTTAGAAGTAAATCTCTCCCTTTTAACTTCATTCTATTTCTGGTTTAAAACATCCCAAAAAATTCTTGAAAAATAAATAATACACACAAGGAGAGTATATCCAGTCCTCTACTTCTTTTTTAGCACTGGTATCGGTTTTCTTTTCAAAAGATAACAGCCAGCAACAACTGTGATGGTGGAGATCTTACACTTTCCTCATTCATGGTACCTTATTATTATAACTTTCCTTCTGCACCAATGTCTACCTGCTTTTCTTAGCTACTCCATTGGTCCTTCTCTTTTTACTTTATGCCTTTTTTTTCTTTTTTTTTTAATAATGTATTTATATGTGTATGGTTTAAACAAAGCTCCATGTACCTTTTTGCAGATATTTTCACATTGGAAGTGTCTGACAGTCTTAACAGAACCAGATCACCTTCTTCAGGTACCTTCCTGTTTCTCTTTTGGGTATAAAATTTTCTCTTTATTTTCTCAAAACAAAAAGGGTCAAGGTCAGATTTTTGCTGCTGCCATGAATGTATGTATGTATGTTTTATGCTGAATATCTTCCAAAGGCAGGATTTTATTTCTTCTTAGTTAGTTGTGAAAGATGAAAAAGATAACCCCAGATAAAAGGTTCTGCAAAGTATCTTTCTTATCTAAGATGTTTGCAAGTTTCTTAAAGGGCTCCTTCGCTCCAAGATTTCCTTTTTTTTTCTTGTAGTTGGTCTGCTGCCGTCTTCTGTCGGGCACTAGGGATATTAGATACGTTTTAATAATCATTTTCGTGGTCCTTGAGATGCTTGCTTTTGACTGCCTTTCCTTTTCAAGTTCTTTTATTTTAGGTACAAATCAAAATATTGGTGCCCAGATTCCCTTAAGGCGCTTCAATTCTTGTTCTCTTTTCTATCTTTCCACTGATTCTTCTGTTTGTTTGCCTTCTTCCTGTTAATGGGACAGCTTTAAAGTGTTTAGTTAATTTTCTTCTATTCAGTCTAGTTTATGAAACTTTACTTTTACCTGCCTGAATTCCACCGTTATCTGCGGTCTATTTATGAATGAACCACTCGTTTTCTGACTTATTTGGATGCAATGTGCCCATTTACCCCTAGTAACTACTTGTGATATCTTTCCATGCTTTGTGTAAAGGAAAGTTACGATGATATCCTTTAAGAGAATTCATATGCTGATATTTTTGTTTTCACTTGGTGCTATGTTTCAATTCTGATCATTCTCCTTTTAATCTTTTGGAATATTAGCTTGTCATGAGATAATCACAGTAGATCGTGATGGCCAAAGAGTATAGTGGATCGCCAAAGCATCAGCAGCTAGAAGCAAAGAGGAAGCGTCTCACTTGGATTCTAGGGGTTAGTGGCCTCTGCATATTGTTTTATGTGTTGGGAGCTTGGCAGAATACTTCTACTCCCACTACTCAATCAGATGTATACAATAGAATTGGTTGTGATAACAATGCCACTACATCAGATGACGGCAACGCTGCAGTTAATCCATCAACAACTAACTTGGACTTTGCAAGCCATCATCAAGTTGAGCTAGACAGTTCTAAAACAGTCAGTCAGTTCCCAGCATGTGATATGTCATTGAGCGAGTACACTCCCTGCCAAGATAAAGTGAGGGGGAGGAAATTTGATCGTGACATGTTGAAATATAGAGAACGGCATTGTCCCATGAAGGAAGAACTCCTCCTCTGCCTTATACCTGCTCCGCCAAAATATAAGACCCCTTTCAAATGGCCTCAGAGTCGAGATTATGCCTGGTTCGACAACATCCCTCATAGAGAACTCAGCATTGAGAAGGCAATTCAGAATTGGATTCAAGTAGAGGGTGATCGTTTCAGATTCCCTGGGGGAGGCACCATGTTCCCTCGGGGAGCTGATGCATATATTGATGACATTGGCCAGCTCATTCCCCTTACTGATGGAACCATCAGAACAGCAGTTGATACTGGCTGTGGGGTAAGTAATGAACATCTTTTTCAATTTATTTGCTTGCATCTTTTTTCGTGCTTTAGAATTTGTTGCTAGCTAATTAGCTTAGAAACTTTCTAAAATCATGAATCTTTTTGATTACCGTGCTATTACAATTACCATATCTACTTTTGGTATATGCTAATAACTGGTACTCCAATTGTCTATTAATTGCCTCTGCTAATTCTTTTCTTCTTTTCTCTGGTCTTAGGTTGCAAGTTTTGGTGCTTACCTCTTAAAGAGGAATGTCTTGACTATGTCATTTGCTCCAAGAGATACACACGAAGCACAGGTCCAGTTTGCACTGGAACGTGGAGTTCCTGCAATGATTGGAATCATGGGTTCACAAAGGCTTCCTTACCCAGCAAGGGCTTTTGACTTGGCTCATTGTTCTCGCTGTTTGATCCCTTGGCAAAAGTTTGGTAAGGCATCTTTATATCTCATGCTTTTTTGTCAACAATAAGATTACTCTGCATGGAAGGTAGAAATGACTCCCACACTACCTTTTAAGTTACAACAACTTGGCATCATGTGACCCTTTTACTACCCTCTATCTCATTCTTCTTTAGGTTGAAAAGTTGTACGTATTAGCTAATAGTTTAAATGGTATAGATGGTTTGTACCTTGCCGAAGTGGACCGGATTCTAAGGCCTGGTGGTTATTGGGTTCTCTCTGGTCCTCCTATTCACTGGAAGAAACACTGGAGAGGCTGGGAAAGGACACAAGAGGACTTAAAACAAGAGCAAGATGCTATTGAAG
This sequence comes from Heritiera littoralis, assembly GCA_031772115.1. Taxonomy (NCBI): domain Eukaryota; kingdom Viridiplantae; phylum Streptophyta; class Magnoliopsida; order Malvales; family Malvaceae; genus Heritiera; species Heritiera littoralis. The sequence goes on from JAPDPK010000056.1 coordinate 847,769, forward strand.
ATGTTGCCAAACGACTATGCTGGAAGAAAGTGATTGAAAAGAATGATCTATCTGTTTGGCAAAAGCCCATCAACCACATTGAGTGTATTAGAAGTAAGAAGGTCTTTAAAACACCGCATATTTGCAAGTCAGATGATCCTGACACAGCTTGGTACGCTCTTTAGCATCTTTCATGCTTATATTTCCTCCTTTGACACATACGCATAAATCCTTCATGGTCTTATTTTCCCTTTGTCATTTGTGCTGAAAAGGTACAGAAATATGGAAGCTTGCATAACCCCACTTCCAGAAGTAAGCAGCGCAGATGATGTTGCTGGTGGTGCACTCGAGAAATGGCCCGAGCGTGCATTTACTCTTTCTCCTAGAATTAGTAGTGGCTCAATACCAGGCATCACTGCCGAAAAATTTAAAGAGGACAATGAACTGTGGAAGGAAAGAGTAGCACACTACAAAAGAATTGTTAGTCCCCTACCCAATGGACGATATCGAAATATTATGGATATGAATGCTTACCTCGGGGGATTTGCCGCAGCTATGGCAATGTATCCAGTGTGGGTCATGAATGTGGTCCCTGCAAATTCAGATCATAACACTTTGGGAGTTATTTATGAACGAGGTTTAATTGGTACATACCAGGACTGGTGTGAGGCATTCTCAACATATCCAAGAACATATGATCTCATCCATGCTAGTGGCTTGTTTAGTATATATCAGGACAGGTAATACCTGAGAGGATGGCATTCTCAGTCATGAACCTTCTTTGATCTCATAATTTACAATTGTGGATGAACTTGTGTTAATTTGTTTATTGAAGGTGTGATATTACTTACATCTTGCTGGAGATGGACCGGATCCTGAGGCCAGAAGGGACAGTTATATTTAGGGACACAGTGGAGCTGCTTGTGAAGATTAAGAGTATAACAGATGGAATGAGATGGAAGAGTCAAATCATGGACCATGAAAGCGGACCTTTCAATCCAGAGAAAATTCTTGTTGCAGTCAAAACATACTGGACTGGTGAAGCAACTCAAAAGCAACAGTAGTAGAGATTTATAGTGCATCTCTCACTCTATCTCTCTTTGTACTTTCTTTGTTTCATTTTTCATCTTGGGAAATAGTCGAAGTCACTGAGATTTCACCCAAGATAATATTTCCATTTCAAAAAAGGTAGGTTTACTTAAAATGATTGTGTATTTTATTGATGCACTTTGAAAGTAAGCATTGTACCCCAAATCTCTGTCATTGTCATTGTCTTGAAATCATAATAGTAGTAGGATTAGCTTAGCAGAAATGCTCACTGTCTGCATTAACTGAAAACTAAGCTCTTGCCGCCGCAGTTGTTGAATTAATGATCATGTAAAAAGTTGTAAGATGATTAGGCACAATTCGTTAGGGACAGCAAATAAACCTTAATTTCTTCAATAGCAGATACTAGGATACCACAACCACTAGTCTGCTAGAATGGTGTGCTGTTGAAATTCTCATTGCAGCATGTTATATAGATCTGGAGGGCTAATGGTGTGGTTGAGCTTGGATGCTATTTAGACTTTCCAGTGTCCAGGTGCACTGCTGGATATGTGATTGTTTTGTTGCACATGTTTTCTTTCTTTCCTTTCTTATTTTGTTGGCTATTGATCATATTGAATGGTTATTGGCTTTTCAAGTAGATAATTGTAAGTCTCTCACAAGTCAAAGCAAGCCAACAACCTTGTATGCCATTGTTCTATCTTCTTACAATTACTTGTATTGTATGCATGAATCCTTCCAATCCCAGTTCAAAAGACTTCATACAGAGCAACTTTTTTCAACAGTTAATATACAAAAGAAGAAACGGTCTTTACTCTTTTAGTAACTTACAAGTTAATTTATATTTTTAACTACCTTATTATTGGATCAAGTTCTTAAGTTGTACCTAAAAAAGAAAATAGTAATACAACATTGATAAAGACATCCAACGAAGTAGGAGCGATTGCCTTAATTGGCAGAAGAGGTTGGCGAGTCTGAGCAACCTTATATTGACTAAAGATTCGGGCTTTCTGACAATGAGTGGAGTGAGGTCATGGTTTTTATCGGATACGCTGGCGTGGGTAGTTGGATAAGTTCAAGTTCTGGTGGCTGAAGAGGCTTTCAAAGTCGCCAACCGCAACAGACCGTGGGAAACTCCGAACAGAAGGATACGGACCATCATTTGTCTATGACATGGGTAGCTAGGTTTTCTCTTTTTCTTTTTTTATGGGGTAGCTAAGTTTTCTATGAGTTGGCTATGTCCAATGTTGTATCATGCAACTTTTAGCAATCGACCAGTAATTGGAAGAAATAAAAATAATTTTTTTCATATATTTAAACATATTTTGAATCTTAAAGCAATCACTTTTAAGAGAAATTTACTGATTATCACACTCGATTCAAATATAATTAGTTTTGAATCATAAAAATGAATGTAAATATTTGTAGTTACATAAAAAAAAAAAACTTCCAGTATATAGATGTTATGTTTTACATTGTGAATTAGTTATAAATTTTATTTTATTTTTATATAAAATTAAAAATATATATGAAGATTTTTAAAATAAATAACTAATTAATTTAAATTGTTTTAAGATTCATATAATTGTTAATTATACTTATCAATAAGATGATATTTTGTTATTAATTGACAGTATATAGTAGCTACATTTAATACTCAAATGTACCTTTAATTTTTCGTACAAAATGGATATAAGATCACAACAATTTATGGCATGTAAATCAATATATAAATTTTTATTTTATTATAAATAAATCTTTAATATTTCAAAATAACGTAATTAAATCTAAATCTATTAAATAATATTAATTATAGTTTAGACATCTTATGTACCAAGTTTCGTGGATTGTCACGTATACAACACAAATAAAAGTTAATATATTTGAACTTAATTAGAGATATTAAAAATTTATTACAAAAAATAAATTTTATTAATCGATTTAAATGTAATAAAATATTAAGAATTTATATCATTTCGTGAAAAAAAAAATGAGAGCATTCGATTATTATTCCTAGCAGTTATAATTATAAGAAAGCTTTTCCTTTCCCTTTCCACCCCACGTCACTCCCACTAGGTTATGTTCCCTTCAGCCAGCCAACAGGAGAAGGGCATACCTGTGACCTGGCCCCGCTTCTTTCAACCATTGAATATAAATATATATTTCAATCTCTTGCCTTCTGCTGAGTCTTCCACTATAAAAACTAATAAGCCAAACAGAAATACCTTCTCAAGTTGAGATTTCATTCAAATCACAGTGTAGTATAGTACAGAAGTAAGATCGTTCTCTACCGTAAATCTAAGGGGAAGAAAATGGAGAGGGTGGAGGAATCGGCGGATAAAGTGGAAGAAGAAGTAGGGAGAGTGGCGGAGCAAGCCAGAGAGTTGCAAGAATCAGGCGCTTCGCTTCTATCCATGATATCGAACGAGGAGCAATCTCTTCGCCAAAAAGCTAATTCCCTCGAATCCTCTATTCGCCGCCTCCGTTCTTTGATCAATTCCCTTCTCTCTCAAAAGCTTTTGGATCCCGTGCTCGCCGACAAGGCAAAGTCCCTACCTTGCATGTTCCTTTTCATTTTTTATTTCCTCTTTAGTCGTTTCTTTATTTAATCAAATCTTAACGAAAAAAAAGTTTTGAAATTTGGATCCGAAAACAGCTGAAAGAGGATTTACAGAGAGCTAGGTGTATTATAACTGATGGAGACGCCGCTGCTTTTCTTCCTGCCAAAGCTCAGGGTATACTAATTTTAAAGTAATCTGATTTTCATGTTATTAGAGATGGTAATTAATTAATTAATTAGTAACTGGTAATGGCAGGGAGATTTCTGAGGATGTTTCTGGGACCGATCAATGTGCGTGCATCCCGTAAAGACGTCCAGTTGAAAGTTAAGGAGGAATATAACAGCTACAAAGTAAGCATCAGTGCATCACTTCTCTTTAACTATTTTTTCTTTTTTAATTCTATTCTTTGATTGGCACCCGAATATATTCTTCAATTTTACAATTGCATGTTAGTTCTCTCATTTGGAAATTCACCCCAAAATGCTCATTTTACATATCAGTTACCCCTGACTACTGTATACTTACACATCCCAAATTAGGAGTGGGATTTTATTCAGAATCATGATTTATTTGTGAATTATATTATTAGAAATATAATTTGTGAATATTTGAAATTTAAGTATTTATATTTACTTAGTGCTGTCTCCCTTTAACAGGATAGGACTGCCTTTCTGTTTCTTCTTTTTCCGTTAACTTTGCTTATTTTAAGATCTTGGATCTGGGAAGGATGCTTGCCTGCATTTCCAGTTCAATTGTACCAGGTATTATACAAGTTATTCCTTAGGGTTTTTGTTTGGGATTCATTTCATTTGTTGCTGCTCTAATGCAGAGTTATTTTTCTTTGATTTAATGCTGAGTGTATGCTATGTCAGGCATGGTTGTTGTTCCTTTACACCGGTTTAGCTTTGCGGGAGAACATTTTGCTAGCCAATGGAAGTGATATTCGTCCATGGTAATTTCATGCCATCTTTTTTTTTTTCAAGTGTTTCCTCAAAGAAAGCATGTCAACTTTCTAGTGTTGTTTTGTATAAATGGGACTTTGTCATAAAAAATGAGATTGTATATGCTGTACTTTTGAGATTAAGATAACTTGAGAGGTGTGTTTAAGTTCATGCAAATGGTGACTTGTGGCCAACATCATATTGGAAGATATGCTTATTCTCCTAGCAATCAGATGGCCTCTCTCCTTTCTGTTTCTCATTTAAGGGTTACTACATAATATTAAATTATGTCTTTTGTGGTTTTTGGTGTAATGCTTACAAAGGAAAAAGGTTGGAAAGAATTCATAAATGTGATCTTGTTCTGTTGTATTTTTATGCATTATAGTTAATCATCCTTGCCCTAGTGCATTTTCCTTCTAAAGTAATCATTGAATGTTAATAATTCTCTTATACCATTATGCTGGTGAACTTGTGCAATTGATTAGGAATACTTGGATGAGATGTTTGCACTCTACAATGTGCTTGCAAGAGTGTGAGCATGTGGGTGAGTGGAGAAGAAAAAGTCGAAGTTTGTGAGTGAGATGCTTTAGGGGGATAGGATGTCATAAGATCATCAAACTGGAGAGTTAGAGTTAGAGGGAGGTAGGTCATCAATACGATTTTCTATCTTATTATAATACTGAGTTGTTGTCTCTTTAAGTTTTGAAGTGTGGAATGCATCCTTCCTGGTTGTTTCCATGAGAACATAGAAACAAAATGGAGTCTATGTCTATGTTAAATTCTCCTTTGTTTGCACTATCACAAGTGATTCTATGTACTGGTTGTAACTTGTAAGCATTTTCTTGCATTGTGGATGGTTTATCTGTATCATATCCCCTTCCTGGTTGAAATCAAATGTTTAGATCTTCCATTATGTAATTGTTTGTAGACCTATTGCTCAAAGTTAATGCCTGGAACAGTCTCTTGTTCCGCTTTGCTTAAACATATTGATTTGTCTTGACTAAATTGCTAGATTTGTGTGGAGAGTAGAGATTGACCTGCTTGTGTTTACATACATGCGTTTTGCTTGATTATATAGCCTCTTCTGGTTTGTTTGGTGAGTTACATTAGTTACAACTTAACCTGTTAAAATTAGTTGACTCAAATGACATCTATATTATGTAAAGTGGGTGCGGAAATAGGTTTAATCCACAACCACTTTATCTAGTTATTTGAAATTGTTCAAATCCACTTAGCAAACTGTTTTCTAGCCATGAAGTACCTAGAATCTTGTGGAATCTCCTTTCTGATTAGTATGTTTTGATGGTTTTTTGGTAACTGCTTATCTAGTCTAGATTTATGATTTAATTAGCTTTGATAGATTGTGGCCTACAACAGCCTGGGAGAACAATTATTGTCTACATTATGAAATACCCATATGTTAGTTAATCATTAATTCTGGAACTTCTAATGCTCATTGTCGATGTTTGTCTATTGTTTGTGTTTCTGCATCGTATTTTCATGTTTAGTCTTGCAAGTCAATTGATGTCTATATGGTACTTTCGCAGGTGGATATATCATCACTTTTGTGCTATGGTTATGGCCCTAGTTAGTCTCACTTGGGAGATTAAAGGACAGCCTAATTGTGCTCAAAAGCAGGTCACTGTTGTACCAGTATGCACTAATTATAATTTTTGTGTCATTGATTAACAAACTGTTAAATCCTGTGCAGAGAGGTTTAGAACTTTTCCTTCAATGGGCTATGATGCAAGGAGTTGCCATGCTGCTTCAAAATAGATATCAGCGCCAGAGACTTTATACTCGTATTGCCCTAGGAAAGGTGTTATCCTCTATCTGCATAAAAAAAAAAATTGTTTCCTTTGTTCAACATTAATTTTTTTTGCTTGTTGCATGAGCAGTAGCTATTATACCTCCATTTCGGATCCTTAAAATTATACAGAACCAGATCTAAATTCTAATATTTTGTTGTTGTTTCCAGGCTAATAGAATGGATGTTGTCTGGGGAGAAACAGCTGGTGTAGACGGCCAATTGTGGGTTTTATGTCCATTACTTTTCCTTATGCAGGTAATGCAAACTAACTTTTGACAATGTCCATTTTATGTTGTTCTATACCACTAAAAGGGTCTAAAATCTTTAGTTCAAACTCACAATTTGTGGTGTCCTTATGATTTCCATAATTTAGTACAGTTCAGGTTAGAAAATAAGTTAATCTCTTCTTGCTATCAAATTCTTGTTTATCTTTGAAGTTACTCACTGTAGACTCACTTGTAGACTAATAGTTTATTTAACTTCTTTGAAGTGCCCACAAAGCTTTAAAGGTATGTTTAGCCTGTTAGGCATACTGTAATTTGTTTAATTTTAGTTTTCTATTGACATAGAACTTAAATCAGTCACGTCCTAAAGGTTGTGTGAAGTTTGTCTTTAAGGTTAAACTTCCTTTAGGTCACTAAACATCTCAAGGATAACTGCTTAAGGGCTATAGATTACAACCAAAGATCTTGCAGAAAATCTCAGTTGTTGGTCGCAAGCACAAAGTCCTTTTTCATTTTCTTTCTGTTGGTTTTCTAATCACATGTCTCTTTGCTGTTTCTCCTGCTTAGCATGAAGGAAACTATTATCCATTTTCTTTTCCTCTTTATTCTCTCGATGCGAAAGGGATAGAGATTGATGAAGCATATCTTTTGTCATTGGAGCATCTTGTTATAACTCAGAATACTGTCTATTCATGAGTTAATCCATTTCTTTTGTAGTTTCTCCACAAATAAATGCAATTAACCTTGTGCTTGTGAACATGATTATAGGTATTCGAGGCATATGTTGGATTTCTATTGCTCAAAACAGCATTTGTTGGGGTTGCTTCTGAATGGCAGGTATAGGTTTTCACTTCTCGCAGTTTCTCTCTTCTTTCATTTATACCAAAAAAAATTATGAAACAAATTATAGTTGTATGCATGCTAGAAATAATGTAATCAGTGATGGAAAGCTGTGTTTTCGCAGGTAATTTTTTGTGGGATTCTTTTGGTTTTGATGGCTGTTGGGAACTTTATAAACACAGTACAAACACTCATGACAAAGTCAAGGTTTAAGGCAAAGATGAAAAGATCCAAGAGCAAGCAGGAGTTGGATTAGGGTGTTCGAATTTGTTAGGCCGATCTTGCATAGCTTTATAGTAATTTTCTTTTTTTTTTTTTTGCTCATAGTTGTAATTTTCTTTTTAGGTTTGCAGTCTCTCAAACATGTTTGTTTTAGATGTGGCAATGAAAATCTCTGATTTTCATTTTTACAAGCAGCTCAACTTCATATGAAATTACTCTTTTTTTTTTTTGTCTTTTCTTTTAACCAAATAAAGATAACTGTAAAATTGAGTGAAAAATAGACTTACAATTCTAGATATGTTATAATGACATGACACAAACAATAGGCACGAATGCAATATGAGTTAAAAGTTCATAAAAATTATATATAAATATAGTCAAATCTAAAAGATAAGTTTTATTTTTGATATGTTGATATGAATTTTGATATAACAATTTTATATTTTATATAATATAAATATATATATTTTTTATGATAATTACACGAAGAATTTTCAAGTGAAAACAAGAAATGTCTTTTGCCTATCCACAAAAAGTAGTCAGTTCATACTAGCATGCTTTTTTTTCATTATTGGGCCAAGCCCAATGATTTTCCTTTTTTTGCATAAATAATTGGCTCGTATTGTAATGCAACCAGTTTTCATTTCTCCAATTAATTAAAGATTTCTCAAATGGATTGTTAACTTTAATCTGATTTCTGATCCAAAAAAAAATAAAACCTTCAAGTTGATCAATTATTTGGGTTAAGCTTATTTTAAGATTAATTAAAATCTAATGTCAAAAAAAATTCACTTAAAATCTGTATTCACTCTTCTGATTTTATGATTACTTTAAAAGTTGTATCAATTATTTATTCACATGTCTCTGCTTCGTCATTAAGGTTTTGCTTGGTAAAAAGGATGGAAAGGCAGAGCTGGTTACGGGCCGGACCGAGCCGGTTCCGGGTCGGTTTTCATCGGTTCCGGCCCTAACCAAAAGAGAATTGGTCCGAACCGGTAGTAAACCGGTCCGGTTCGGACCGGTTCTATCTGTTATAAGAGGCGAACCGGCCCGGTTCGTTGGACCGGTTCGCCTCAAAACTGGACCGAACCGGTTTAAACCGATTCGGTCCTTTTTTTTTTTGCTTTTTAAAATTTTTATTTTTAAAAATTTATATTAATTTATTTTAATATATATTAATATATTTTAATAATTTAATCTAATTAATTTATTTTTATAATAAATAATGTTAATAGTTTAATTTAACAATAATTTATTATAAATTTATATTATAATTTATTTAATTAATGTAACAATAATGTAAAAATAAACTATTATAAAATTATCTAATAAAATTATTGTTATAATAAATTAAAGTTATATTATGAATATAATATTATGATAAAATGATATTTGATTCAAAATACAAATAACGATATTATGAATATTATTATTATATTCATTTTGCATATCTTTATTTATATTCATTTATTATATTCATTTTGCATTTAAAATAATTTATTATATTTGAAATATCATTTACTTAATATTTATTCATTTATTTATTTATTCATTTATTTAATATGTTTTTAAAATATTAATTCATTTTGTATTTTAAATATTTATTTATTTTAAACATAGATAAGTATAACATTAATTAATTTGGTATGTAATAATAATAATAATAATAATAATAATAATAATAATAATAATAATAATAATAATAATAATAATAATAATAATAATAATAATAACAACAACAACAACAACAACAAAGGAGAAAAAGGAGAGAGTAGGAGACCAAAGATTTTTTACGTGGAAAACCCCTTCAAAAGTTGGAAGGGTAAAAACCACGGGACCATAGTCCATAAAAATATTCACTATGACTAAACTTATTTACAATTTTACATACAATTTACAAAAAAAAAGATTATTCTCTACTCTTCATAATTTATACGGATTGCCTTGGAAATTTCTTCCTCCTCTTCTAAATTATTATCAGCAAATTCATTGGTCATTCCAAGTTCGACATTGCGCGATTCCGCATCAAACCAATCTTTAAGGCATGTTAACATGCACAATGAATCCGGATTAAGAGTAGTTCGATGGTCTCCAATAATTCTTCCACACGTCGAGAATGCGGATTCCGAAGCAACAGAAGAAACTTGCACCGCAAAAACATCTCGGGCCATGGAAGCTAAAACTGGAAATTGTTTTTGGTTTTCTTTCCACCATTGGAGAAGATCAAAGTTATCATCTACAGAAAAATCTTGACTTAAGAAAAATCCTAGCTCATTGAAGCTAGAACTTCGTCGAGTTGTTGATCCCGATCCCGATCCGCTCGCTTTTCCCTTTAGCTTCATTCTCTTCTTTGCTGCTTCCTTAATTGCATTTAAAATTCCTTTTCCTTTTTTGCTACTTTCGGTTTCTTTGTATGAATCTTCTTCTTCTCGATTAAAGTTGAATTGCTCCCTTTCTGTTTCATAAACATTAAACAATTCTCGAAAAAGATTGTTAATTGAGGACTTTTGATCCTCAATAGAATCAAGACCAAGAAATTCTTTATAACAATCAAAAAAAATTTCTATATTTACCTCACCTTGACTAGGATCTAGTAAAGTTGCAATACAATAAATAGGAGGAATTATTTCCCAATATTTTTAAAAATTTTCCTCCATATCATATACAAAAGAACTTAAAGTTTCATGATTCCTAAATTTTACAAATTTGTCAAACATTGTGTAGATGATAGGAACAAAATACGGTGTAGTTGGATAAAATTGAGTTGAAAATCTTTCGGTTGCATCTTTAAAAGTAGATAATAAATCAATACAATATTCAATAAAAGTCCAATCTTCTTCAAATGTGTGCTACTTATATAATTGTGATAAAAAGGAGTAACAAGTTCTTTATAAGGTAAAATAGAAGAAAGCAAACGATGAAGTGAATTCCATCTTGTTTCCATGGGAAGTGGAAATGCTTTAACAGGTATATTATTTGTTATACAAATTTGCTTCCATTCACGTTTATTACTTGGTGTGCGAATCCATTTTGCTAAAATTTTAATTTTATCAGTTGGACCTATGCCAGTACCAGTACCACTAGAACTAAAACCACTTTGAACACATAAATTTATAATATGATATGCACATCTTGCATGAAAAAATATGCCTTGCATAACAGGGTTTAAACTTTTAATTAAATGAGGAATAGCTGCAGTATTACTCGAAGCATTATCAAAAGTAATAGCAAAAACTTTATTATTTTCTAGTCCATATAATTTACAAACTTTAGTAATATATTTATGAATAGTATATGAATCATGTGCTTCTTCTATTACATCTAAAGATAAAATTCGTTTTTGCATGGACCAATCTTTATCTATCTAATGACAAGTTATAACAAGATAACTTATACCATTAGTACTAGTCCATATATCACTAGTTAAATTAGCCCTAGATGAAATATTACTAAGTTTATCAATTAAAGCTTGTCTATATTCTTTAAACATATCCATGCAATCTCTTTTTAATGTATGTCTAGAAATAGATTTATATGCGGGTTGTAAATAGTTACAAACAAATTCTAAAAATCTTGATTTTTCACAAATTGTGAATGGTTGTTCAGTCCTAATTACAAATCTAACTAAACCACGTCTAGCTTGAACATTATCAAAAATAAAATTTTTTCCACCATCACGTGTATTAATTTGAGATTGTTTACCTTCTAAAATTTCACCTTCTTCGGCATCAGGATTAATTTTATGTGCAGTAATTAAATGTCTTTTATACGTACCTGTACCGCCAGCACCTCCACCGGACTTATAAGAGTAAACGCCTTGACACAATTTACAGATAGCACAATATTTATTCGTCTCACCTTCTTTTGCTACAATATCGAAATACTCTCATACCCTGCTCGTTTTTTTTTCGACTAAACTTCGGTCTTGATGATGTAGCAACAGTGGTGGCAGCTGATGATTGTGTTTGAGCATGACCTCCATGTCGACCACGACCAACCGATGGCGCCGCCAAAGGAAGCTCCTCCTCCAGATGAATATCGGGTTCGATTTCATTAAATGATTCGTCACCCAAACTAGGAATTTCAGTGGAACCAAAAGGTCGAGAAACAGAGCATGCACGACGAAAGAAATTTGACATTTTTATATTTTTTTTGAAAATAAATATATGTTAAAAATTAAAAAAAATAGATGTATGATATATAATATATTGGAATTTGAAAATTGAAATTTGAAAATTAAAAGTAAAATTTGCAAAATTATAAAATAAAAAGAAAAATGAAATTTATAAAGAAAATGATGATATTATAAATTTGGAATAAGGAATATATATAATATATTAGAATTTGAAAATTAAAAGTAAAATTTGTAAAATTATAAAATAAAAAGAAAAATGAAATTTATAAAGAAAATGATGATATTATAAATTTGGAATAAGGGAATTTAAGTGAATTTGAGAGAGTTTGAGTGAATATTGAGAGAGTATGTGAGTGAAGAGAATAAGAGTAGATGAATATAGATAGTAGATTTGAGAGAAAATATAGCAGAAATGTAAATGAAAATAAAAGATTATAGAGGTATTTATAAGAAAAAAATTAGAATAAAAAAATAAAAAAAAAATTTTAAAAAAAGGATTGATGGGCAAACGCATACTGCAGTTGCACTGCAGTGCAATTGCAAGACTGCGCAGTGGCAGCCAAGCCTTTTTTTTAATTTAATTAAAATTAAAAAATTAAAAAAATTTAAAAAAAATATTGATGGGCAACAGCCAAATGGTCGTTGCCCATCAAAACGCAGAGGCAAGTCTGTGACTTGCCTCTGCTGCAGACTGTAGTTGCACTGCAGTCAAAATAAACTTTTTTTTATTTTTTTATTTTTTTAAATCGGACCGATTCGAATCGGTTCGGTTATGGGCCGGGCCCTTAACGGGTCCGTCCTTAACGGGCCGGGCCCGGTTTTAAAAATTTAAAACCGGTGCAGCCCAATAACATACCGGGCTGGGCTGGTTCGAATTTTGGGCCGGATTGACCCGATCCGGTTGCGAACTAGGTCGGGCCGACCCGGCCCAATAAGCACCTCTATCAGGAAAGGGGTGAGGATGGAAAAGTTACTAATATAATGGTTAAGCTACAAAATAGAAAAGTGGTTATGAAACCTAACCATTAAATAATCAAATTTTTCATTCTCATCCCTGTCCATCATTCCTACCAAGTAAAGCCTAAATGTTTTGTCAGATCCATCTTATGGAGTATTTAACATGCTGATACGTAATACGTTAATTATACACGAACTGTAAGTCCGTAAGAGGAGGGGTAGCTTCGTCGCTTAATAAGCTTAATTAACAATCAACATTTGTCTTGCTTCATAAAAAGGTTTCAGTTTAAAATTCCATTGTTTTTTGTACTTTATAAATAAAAGAACTTCGCAGCTTAATTATGTCCACCAATTTTTTATAGAAAAATAAAAAATGATAAGATTTAAATTTGACTTCAAGACTTCATTAAGGTATAGTTACTCTTTAGTATTAACTATTTAACTAAAAGAAAAAGGTGAAATACAACTTTTTTTAAATTTATTTTAAAATTTCTATGGAAGGAATATTTGAATTTGGTTCTTTCTTTTGGGAAAATAGTGAAAGAAAAAGGTGATGGCTATTGAATTGGCTACCATTTGTAGAGGTGGTTAGCAAGTCGAGTTGATCTGGTTCAGTTCAAAATCAGATCGGATTAATTCGGCCTAATAACTGGAACGAGTATTATCGATTTCAGAATCGACTCAGCTTGGTTTCAGACCGAGCTAAGTTGGTTCATGGTTTTAGAGATCGGGTCCAATAAAAAGCTCGACTTGTTATGATCGGAGATCTAATGGTCTCAAGCTAAGTCGGACCGATTCCAGGTTGGAATCGATCCATGTATAATGCGCAGGCATACTGCTTAGTAGCAACAGAGCACCCTCCTTTTTTTATTTTTATTTTTTTCACTTTTATAAAAAATTAAAACATTTTAAAAGTATTATAATTTTTTAAATTAATAACTTTTTTGTGTAAGTATAAGTATCTTCATTTGTTTTACGGTCTGAGATTAATCCTATTCGGGTCAAGAGTGGTAATAGTAAAGCCCTTCCAACAATGGGGATTCCAAGACTCAAATCTGTCCAAATATTTGAAAAAAAAGTCTACTTCCATTTCTTCCAACCACTTGTTGGTTAAAATTAATAATTTTATTAAATAAGTTATAATAACTGTATTATAATATTATTATTTATTATATTATTATAATAATAATTTTATTAGATAATATCATAATAACTTTACTTCTATTAGAATTATTTTAGTAAATAAATTATAGTAACTTTATTTATTATAATAACTATTAACTTTATTTATTATAAAAATAAATTTATTAGATTAAATCATAAACATATATTAAATAACTAAATAAGTCAATATTTATTTTGATTAAAAATAATAAATATATTTAAAAAATAAAAAATTCAAAAAAAATCGAACTAACCCTGTTCGATCGAGCTTGGCTTGATAACCCTTAAACCGAGCTGCTAAGCCGGGCTGATTCAAGGTGTAGTCAAACTTAACCAAGCCTAACTCGGCCCAATTGTGAACCGATTCAAACCGATTCACAAGTTTATTAGGTCAAAATTAATTTGACCAGACCCAAAATCAGACCGATCCGACCCAATATCAACTCTAACCATTTGCATATGTGTGCTTTTGAAACTGTATTTTTTTTTACAGATTGAAGTTGATGATGCGTGTAAACATAAACAAAGAGATTTCACATCAAAATCTAAACATTAAATAAATAAATAAATAAATAGCCCATGCATTTAAAAAAGGAAAACAGAGTTTTGTAAACAAAGACACCCGACCTAAATAATACTCCCTTTCTCCCGTTAAACTTGTCACTTGTTGACAAAGCATATAGTTTTAGGAGGTCAAAGATTTCATATGTCATGTCATATAAATAACTCAAATTGATCAAATTATCCTTAAAAGTTGTAAGCATTAAACTTTTTAATGATTTTAAAATTGAAGTATAATAAAGAGTAAAAGAAGAAATATAGTATTAAAATTTGTTACTTTTTTCAATGTGACATTTTTTAATGAGACAATTTTAAAAGGTAAAAGTGACAAATTTATTGGGACAAAGGGAGTAATAGAAATAAAAAGAAAAAAGAAAAAGAGTGATGCTATAATGGAAGGGTTCTCTTCTCTGCTCTCTCCCATATGCCGCCCATAACGCACTGGCATCTGGCGCACCAAGTCCACACGGTTCATGTCCGACTGTCCATTCCAAATCCCATGTGCTTATTGTAATCTAGTTATAATGTTAGTATTATTTTATTTTGATTCCCTTTATTATATAAAGCAAAGTGATGAAAGACAGTCATAAGTGGGGTGTACTCCCCTCCACCACTCATCTCTACCCTTTCTCTTTTTACTAACTTTTTTTTTAACACTTTTTTATTTTTTTTACAAAAAATTCAAGAGCAAGAAGATTCTTATTATTAAAATTTACAAATTAATTAAATTTTTACTAGTAAAATTTTTAAAATTTATAAATCATTTATTAACGAAAGATCACATAATTTAATTTTACTTATTTTGCACATAATATTCAAAATTTAACCATTTTTGTCTACCGATGGCAAAATTTGTGTATATTACAGGCTGGGGCCATCCTTAATTTTATGTGTAAATCCAGCCACCAACACCAACATTACCAACCAAAGCCATAGCCACCACTTTCCCACTCCCCATGTGCTGCTGTGCAATTACTGTTTACATGTTCATATTATTAGCCATATGAATTAGGTTAAATATATAATGGTCCCTTATCACCTCGTTTTATTAGTATTTTTTAAAAAATTAAAATTCACGATCAAGTTCTTATAATTTCATTCTGTTAATTAGCCCTAAGTGGAAGGTTGCTATCCATAAAAATGACATGACTTCAAGGACAATAAATTTTCGCTAAATGTCATTCGAATATCTTGTAAGTTTAGCATATTACGTCATGTCGGACTGGGGTCCATCATCACATCATGAAGAGGCTTTTTTTTTAAACCAAAAAAACTGTTTTTTTATAAATATTATTTTTATTTTAAATTTTATTTTGAGGTAAAAAGCCCAAAAAATTAAAAAAATCAAAACAATAAAAATGAAAATTTGAGGTTTTTTAATTTCTTTTTTCAAATAATTACAAAATTAAAAAAAAGAGAAAAAAATAAGATAGCAAAGAAAAAAAAAAGGATTGGCGTCGGCAGGCTGAAATCATTGATTGCCAATTTATTTTTAAACAAACAAATTCGCATCGATTCAATTTGATTAAATTGAACTAGATTTCGTTTGAATTCTACCTTTTAAAAATTTATTAAATTTATCAGGAAGTGCATTTGGACGATTCTATATGATGCGTTTGATAATTCTCCCTCCAGTGGAGGGCTGGAGGGAGGAGAGTCCATTTTAAATAGATTTTTTTACAATTTTAATGATTTTAAAAAATAATTTTTAAATATTTAATAACAAAAATATTAATTGATATAAAATAATTTTATTAATTTTTAATTTATTACCAAAATTTTTTAGACATAAAATAATTTTATTAGTGTTTAATTTTTTTATTTATAAAGAGTATAAGAGAGAAAAAGGAATCAAACATTCTACTTAATTAATCCCACTTGAAGAATATAGTAATCATTAGGTCAAATCTTAACTATTAATTTTAATTATTTTATTAATTGTATAAATATAGAATATAAATTATAAATTCACTATATAAAATTTTTAATTTAATGTCTTTAATAATTATTTTTTTTATTACACTCATCTCATCATCATTGTAATTATATATAAACACATTATCATTATATTACTTAATCTTAATGCTATAATAACTTATATTAGCATTACTATTATTTTCAATCTCATCAAAATCAATCTCACAATTATCCAAACAGATCCTTAGCTATGATACGTTTGGTGTGAGGCAAAACCTTGAGCTAATTAGATTGTAGTCGACCATCTCCTCTTCCCCTCTGCCTCTTTTTTTTTTTTTTTTTTTTTTTTTTAATTTTTTATTTGTGATGTGTCGGTAGAACCCACGTATGATTTGATGCTTGCATGTAAACTAACTCGGCGTTTTTCAACAAATGGTGGTTTATTCAACTCTTACTAAATTAGTCTTTGGATTAATTTGCCTGACAATTAAACTTATCGGCATCTGATTGTGACTTTAACCCATATCATATGAATTCATGGTGTAATCTTATCGGTACCCAGCAGTGGGCAGGCCATCCCAAACACAATTATTAACATCATAAATACTATACTCACACTTATATCTATGCTTACAATAATTACATTAAAAAAAGGATAAGTAAGTCGATAATGACGGGAAAATGGAAAGGCAAATCGTCAGTAAAAGAAAATAAATAAATAAATATAAGAAAAAACAAGTGGGAAAGTCTGTGGTGCTAGAAATGGCGAGGCTCTTGGTAGTAAAATAACACAGCACATGGGTAGGGGCACATCCGAAGGCTGTTGGATAAGGAATCTTTTGAGACCAGAATGAGATAATATGAATTTAAATTTAAATTTTATAATATATCATAATTTTTTTAACTATTCTATCAAAAGATTGACATCATTAATTGATATTATATAAATAGAACAACTAAGAAAGTGGGAAAATGCAGAATGCATTTTTAGAGAACCCACTCCATGTTGCTGGATAGCTAGTTGGCAATGAGGGACTACTGTGCTATGCGTAATTGCTGCTTTTACTGTCGATTTGCATTCTCATTATTATTTATATGTGGCTGTTCTTTCTATTCTTTTTTTTCTTTTCTTTTCTGACTGCCGGCCAATATTACTTCACAAATTAAAATATTACAAGCATATTCTTCATTTACACTAAACCTTACTTGTGAAATTCTATTTTATCTGATGAGATATCTAAATATCTTGACAGCTTCAACCTTGAAAGAATTTCTTTTTTCTTTTTTTCTTAAATTGACAACTAATAAATTAAGAATATCTTTTTCATGATAGATACATGAACAGAACATTAGATATATTACTATACGGTTGAAAAGTAGATCTAACGGGTATAAGTCACTAGAAAAATTGTCGCTTTTTGTTGTGTATATTTCTATCTTGTTATTATTTAAACCTGGAATTTCTCTTCACAAACCCACCGAGCAGTGGCCCCAAGATAGCAGAATTATTGATATAATTGGTAATAGTAGATAGTTTGCTAACGTTTCTTTCAGTTCGTTACGTTTGTCTATTTATTTTAATGAATCTGTTCAAAAAATTTATTTTAATGAAATATTATTTGATACATTGACAAAAAGTTTAAATTTCAAAAAGAGTTAATAAGATAACACATAGTTTAATACATTCTTCTTACTGTTTCATTTGTTTTGCAAACTCAGAATAGTGAATTGTTAGTTAATTATCACTATTCATTGGCATTCCAAATTACAAATCCTTTTGATGGAAACTTCCATCGAGGCTAGGTTAATTAACTTGCCTAAGGGTACTGAAGTTCTATCGTGATCTCCAAATTTACAAGATCAACCATTACCGGTTAATTCAAACCCAAGGAGCAATTTCCTTATTGCAAGGGGAAAAAGTAGTTTATATTTATTGTATTGATAATGTATAAATGTTATATATTATCAATCACAAAATATTAATTTATTAATAACAAAAAAAATTGATTTAATGATATAAAATTTTACTGAATTTTTAAGTAATAATAATTAATATAAAAATTTTTATGTTTAAATTTTCACACTACTTAATTTTCTTAAATCAATATCAGCCTATAATATGTGTATATATATATTTATTATATTATAACAAAAAAAGGAAAATCATTAAATAACAGTGTCAGAAAATAAAAGTTGAAACTGGCAAGCAGTCAGTGAAGTCAAGGCCACGAAGGCAAGAACAATGCCTAGACGCAACAAACTCGAACATATGGCAGTAATAATAACACTTAGAAGAAAAGAGGGGAGAAAGGAGATTGATGGAAAGACGAGATCCCTTCTATATTTCTTCCTAGTTGTAGCTGAATGTTTCATCAGCACGTGTTTGAGATTCTGAACTGCCAAAACCTAGATTCAAAGAATGATGACAAAGACAAATAATAACTGATCACAGAGGTAAAAGGGAAAGAATAGGAAGAGTGGACAAGTCAGAACACAGTTGATTAAAAGAAACGATATTAAAAAATTCTAAGAAACAAACCCTGGACTGGAAGTAACTGTTATTCTCTCATTCCTTAATATAAACCAAGCGAAGTAAGAGAGGAAAAAAAAAACCCTGATCATCAAGGAAAAATTTTGACACAATAAACATCTGACTCTCCTACTTACACCATATATTATATATCTTTGTACTCCATCGGTCCATGATTCTTGTACTCTTTTATCTCTTCCTCTCTATGCTTTGTTTGTTTTCTTTCTGTCCTTCGATGGTGCTGCTGGTAACATGTACTCGAGCTTATTTCCTCTGTCTTGATTCAACTGGTCTCTCTTCCCGTTTTCCTTTGAAACGGAATTCCTTATTCACCAACAAATCAATAAATCGAAAAGAAGGGACGATAAATGCAAGCCGGACTGCCATCCAAGAGTTTGTTTCAGACTTTCAGTATCAACAAAGCTATTTTGAAGAAGAATGAAGAAAGAAGAAATCAATGAAGATTATGAAGAAGAAGAAGATGACACTGAATTATTGAGGGTTGAAAGGAAGGAGGGATAACGACTAGATGTAGAAATATATTGGAGAAGATACAAAACGAAGAAACAAGGAAGCTTTTGACGCTAGAAGGGTTTCAAATCATATTGTTAGGTATATTGTGAGCTTCTGCACACATAGCTACATATGGTACATGTTCAGTGTTGGAGCTTCTGTCAAGGTTATTGAACCATGGCCAGGAAGGAGGGAGCCCCATTCCCTCCTCCATTGGGAGTGCTTGCATTCTGCCTTTGAAATTCTATCTTATAACCCATCTTTCGCTTTTCTTCCAATTCGTCATCATCTTCATCCTCATCTTCATCTTCCTCATGATCCATATTATCACTATCATCAGGTTCACCGATCTTGTCATAGCCATCCACCAAGGATTGTCCTTGATGGTGTTGTCGCTGGTGCATACCCTCCTCCCCCATCAGCTCCCTCACAATATCTTCTGGCTTCAATACCAACCCAAGAATCAATAAGTATCTTATAAAATGGTTCATCAAAATACAATGGCAATTGAAAATATTAAAATAAAGACGGTAGTAAGTAAAATAAAATTACCTTCTTAGCAGCCCCTCCATTTCCTTCTCCGAAGAGACTCCCCGGTAAACCTTCTTTTCCTATCAGCACATCAGCAGAGGTTCCAGTTTTGTTTTCAGCTTGATCAGTTGGCGGCGTCAATTGCGGTGCCGCCGTGGTTGGTGGGGCATTACTCGTAACTTGATGCTGCCGTGACGTTTCTTCTTCAGGCCTATTCTGGTCACTAAAGCTACTGGAACCACCGCTAGTCCCAGCTCCAAGCATTTTCTTACGGTAAAGGGCATCGAGTTGGTGAAAATAGGGGCACGTTTTTGCATCCTCGGGACGTTTTTTATTACTTTCTTTAACTTTTTTGAAGTACTTGTTGATGTTTTCCCATTTTTCCTTGCATCTTTTGGCGCTTCTCTTGTAACCCATTCTGAGCATCCCAGCGGAGATTTCTTCCCAAAGAGGGCCCTTGGGCTCGGTCTCTTGGTACCTGGATTCAAGCCCACTCCTCAGGTTTATAAGTGCAAGAACTTCTGCTTTAGGCCATCTAGATGAGGCAGGCTCCATGCTCCCACTCCCACTAGTCTCATGCGGTGGGACCTGTTGCTCCGGGACTGCCATTACTACTGAAGAAACAGGCTGTTGGTGATGCCTCACAATTTCAGTATTTTGAGGTTGATGCTGCTGGGGCTGAACAAACAGTGGCTGCTGCGGATGTTGATGGTGCGACTGTGACTGTTGCGAGTTATGCTGTTGTGGTTGTGGTAATGACAGTGGCTTATGCAATGGTGAAGCTGCTGCAGGAATAGGAGCCGCTGGTGGAACAACTGGCACCGCCGGTTGTGCCGGTGGAGGTGGAGCAGCGGGAGTAGTGACAGTTGAGGGTAACTGTATAGTCTGACCTGTAATCTTTTGCAAAAAAGAAACAATAGCAGCATCCCTTGAAGCAGCAATGGCACGTTCTTGAGCCATAAGTTCTTGTTCGCGAGTTAACCTTGCCATCTCTTGTCTTTTCCAAGCTTCTTCTCTTATCATCCTATCTTGCTCTCTCTTCTCTATAGCTTCTAGAAACCTTTGCTGCATGGCTTCTTGTTTCTGCATGACTAGTTTCATTAGACCCTTGAAGAACTCCATCATCCTCCTGGTGGTACTCCCGCCTCCTCTCGACGACTTCCTTTTTCGTTTACGGCTAGTACCAGCCATGCTCGACGGTTCTCCTCCAAGTTCATCCTCGTCGTCATCATCGTCTTCGAAGCCTCGAGAAGAGGAAGAGCTGTCAGAAGAGAAGCTGATTCCAAATGGAGCGGCTCTGGTGGTGATAGGAGCTGCTGACGCCGGCACTGGCACAGGAGTAGATCCAGGCATGGTCACCATAGGGGAGGACATTGGCATAGCTGTAGTAGTTGGAATTCTGACAGAAGAGATGGGCAAAGGGATCCCAACCGAAACCGAAGCCACGTCGGGGCTGGCGGCGGTGGTGGCACTGACAGGTTTCACTGGCGCTAACACGTTGGGAGCAGCGGTGGCAGAAGCTGTATGGAGAGCCTCTAGCTGGCTGAAAAACTTGTAACTCTTACCATCTTGACGCCCAGATCGCCCTTCCTTTGTTCGCTTGTAGTACTTGTGGACGTTCTCGAATTTCTCCTTGCACTTTTTGGCACTCCTTGTGTAACCCAGCTCGGCTAGCTTCCTGCGAGCGACGCCCATGGTTTTTCATACAATCAATATGGTTAATTCGCCAATCATCAGAACCAATCCTTTTACTGTTAATTAATGCTAAGTATACAACGGGAAAAGCAAGAGAGATGAAAGAATGAATGAAGTCTCGTTAACCTGAATGAACATTGAAGAATGAACAATGAAGGCAGGAAATTTTTTTCACCAAAAAAAGAAAAAAATTTTTCTTTTTCAGTGAAAAAAACATATCACTTAACAAAATCATAACAATTTTGTTAAATGCAAAATTTCTTATAAATACATATCATACAGTACAAGGGACGTGGATAGTAAAAAATTCACACATATGAACATTGAAGAAGAGAAATATTAGTATAAAAATAATTTCCTGCCTCATCTCTCACACAGTTACCCAAGTACTGACCTCATCTGCCCTTTCCATTATATTACTGAATTATAACCGATCTGGTGTCTAAGTAAAGTAAGCATTATTGGTGTGAAAAGGAGAGAAAACCCAAAAAACAAAAGATTAATTGAAAGAGGTGACGGGGGAGACTTGAGAGTGTGGGGAGCGCTCCCTTCCATGGCGTCTAAGAAACTCAATAATTAAGTAGTAAAAAGAATTCCTCTCGGGATTTTCAAAATTCCGATTTTCGAATTGAAATTGATAAAATATGGTAGCCAGGGGGGGCAGAAGTAAATAAAAGAGAATATATATACAGAAAAGAAAAGGGTAGGATTGGTTAGAGAGATCATGCAGCGGATCTGGGCCATTTCTTAATTGTAAGAAAGAAGGTGCTAAAAAAACAAGAATAAGAAGATGCCCCAGCTCGTGAGCTGTGATGGAAACAGATTGAAAGCCATGTGCGTTTGTGTTCAGAATGAGAGGGAAAAAGGGGGGAGGAGATCTTGAGAAAAAGCCCATACCATCAGTATTTCACTGCTACAACTAAGCTCTTTGAGAGCAATGCATTATGGTAATGATTAAATTTTCACTACTAGTTGAATTTAATTTTATTTTTTGGCAAGGAAAAAGAAAAGAAGTGATTTTGCGTTACGGCCGTGTGGCGTGGGGGCGGAGTACTTTTACCTGGATACATCTTCCCAGAGAGGGCCCTTGGCGGTGGCATCACGGAAAGCAGCATCCATGTCTGACCTAATCTTGAGAAGAGCAAGAGTCTCCTGACGGGGCCACCTATTACCACTTGCAACTCCAGCCACTCCTCCGCCACCAGGTAGATCCCCTTCATGTCCTCCCTCATCTCCACCGCCACTTGCTAACCTCATGAATTCATTCAAATTTCCAGTGGCGGGCGGTCTACTACTTATAGGCGATGCCGCTTCTACTAACTGCTCCGACTGCTCGCTTACCATGTGGCTGCCGCTCACTGCACCCGTTGTTGAAGCACCCGTCTCCCCGTATTGAGATTGATGCCCCCCTCCTCCTCCTTGCTGCATCTCCTTCAATTCTGTTGCTTCCCCTCGATTAAGTTGCTGGTTGGCAAAAGTAGAAACAATCTATCAATGGTGCATGAAGATCTTTCTTCTTCTTCTTCTCATCAATGATAATATAATTCAGTTGAATAGTGTTGTGCGTATTGCCCTCCTCTCTCCCCACGCAGCCTCGATGCGAGAGGAGGAGCTTCTGCTTTTTGCCGGTGATGGGATGTTGAAAAAAGAATTGAAACGATAAGAGAAACAAACGGTGAAAGATGGGCTGATGTTAAATACGATTGAAAAATATTTTTCCTTTAAAAAAGAGACTGAAAGAGAGTAGACAACTGGAAAGATTGAAAGGCAGAAAGAGTATTCCTACGAGTTAGTGCTACCTCGGCCGTTTGAGATTTAGATTTTTATTCTTGGATTCTATTCTCCTTTCATTACAAGCAAATGTTTTTTGTTTGCTTATTTTGATGGAGAATTAAACTAGCAGTAGAAAAGAGAAAGAAGGAAGAAGAGTACTATCTAGGATAGAGCGGCAGCAAAGGAAAAAAGAGAAGAGGGCAGAAGAGCACAATCACCGTCATCATCAGCTGCACTGCAACTGCACACTGCAGAATAAAAGAGAAAGAGAAAGTAAAGGACGGAAAGAGAGAGAGAAAGAGAGAAATGAATGGAGATGACGATTATGAGGGTGATGATGATTAAGAGAGAGAGAGAGAGAGAGAGAAGAGGTAAAACGAAATGATAAAAGAAAGGAGATGCTGTGTTGTCAGCGGCTCTCACTTTGCAGCTAATAATTGTTAAAACCACTTTTGCCAACATTTGTTCTATTTAAATTATTGTTCAAATATCTTTTTCTTATATAAATAAATATATTTAAGCAGATACCATATATAATAAAATTAAAAAAATTTACATATGATATATTAATAATATATAATTTTTATACAGATATTATATTAGAAGTTTTTTTTAAGTAGTACATTTTCATTAGAAGTTACAATCACAATCAGGATATTACATTCTATAAACAGGTAACTATAAAAATCACATTACTCCAACTAGATAACCTAGTAAATAACTATAATAAACTAGTAAATAATTAGACTAATTTAAGCTCACACTAGGTGAAACTCGAACTTTAAACTTCAAAGTCTCAGGCCTCCTCCTTGCTATTATGCCAAGGCCTCATTGGTGATATTATATTAGAAGTTGATCCTTCGTTAATAAGCAAACAAAAATATGCTAAGTCTTTATGATCAAATTGAAAAAAATCTTATTTGTATTTATTTATAAAGGTTTTGCATATTTTTAGTTTACTCATTAATTAAATGTCAACTTTTGCTACAATAATAATGTATAGAGATTATATACTATCGATGCATCATATATAAATTTATTTTTTTTAATTCTATTTTGTGCACTATTGTACATGACCGATCAATTATAGAGTAACACATTATTAATAAATAAAGTTGAAAAATATAAAAAATTTTAAAAACAAATTAATAAAATTGAAAATTTTTATTTATAAATATTTTTAATTTTTAATTTTACTCATGAATGATATATCATTTTATGTTGACTGACAATGTATAGCATATACAGTCAATACATCAAATAAAAATTATTTTAAAAATTAAAAAAAAAAATCTCTATTTAGGTGGCCACTTACAAATGGGTTTTTGATTTGGGTTATTAGTCTCTTCCCAACAGAAAAGCCTGGCGAAGTTTGAGTAGCTGGAAAAGAACAAAGTGGACATGGAAGGCAAACCAGAGAGGAAATAGAATCGGAATATCTTAGGCTTCAATTAAAGCAGGTTAGATGCATGCTTCGTAAATGACTGAACCAAAGGCAGGCAAACAGGCAAGCAAAGCAAAGCAATAGATTTCATCTCCCTTTGGTAATACATGCACGTACGCCACTAAACTTAATTTCTGTTTTTTTCAGAAACTCAATGCCAATGCCAATGGGAATCAATTTTAATCCCGTACTCTTTCTCCTCTCACCTGCCTTAATGACAATAGGCATTGTCTGTGCCCCTTGTCAGTTAGAGAAGACTTCAGTTAAACAAACTTGTCGGTAAAACCCCTTCTTACTGAGTTCCATGTGATTGGGGGTCCTTTGCCTTTATTATTAATCAATGACTAATTTTGCCCACCATCCCTCCTCCTTTAATGAATATTTTCCTGAAAAAGAACGATGAGATAGAATTATGTAAAAATAAAAAAGTTAAATGGTAAAAAAGATTTTCAAACAAAATAGTTATTATAATTGAGCTTTTATTTTTGTTTTCAATCAATTGTGTTTTTATATTTTAATTTTTACTCAATTAAGATTTTTTGTGAACGGAAACCTTAAATCCGTATAAAAACTGTTAAATCAGTATGATACAAGTGGCCAAAAAAATAACAAACCTAACAGTTTTTGTCCAAATAAGGGTTCAATAGTGTGGAATTAAAAATATAATGACTCAATTAATTACGAAAAAAAGATAATGACTCAATTGTGAAATTTTTTATTATTCTAGGTCTTTTTTTGACCATTTAGCCAAATAAAAATAGTAGTAGTGGTAAGAATATTTACGTAATGATAAGATTGAATAGGGTAGTAGTAAGATAAATTTTATAATAGAATATCATGTTTAGATTAGACTTGTTCATTATTTGGATGAGTCAAGACAAAAATATTAAATTTATTAGATGAGTTTGGATTTGAAAAATTAAGGTCTAATAAAAATCGAATCGGACTTGATCTTACCATTTATAGTCTTAGTCCGGTCCGTTAGTTATAACTTGTTTACTATTTTTATAATTTAATTAATTTGATATTTGATTATAGCATAATATTGTATTTTGTAAAATTTAAAAAGATTTTTGAAGATGTGTCAAGTAAGGAAGCTATTGAAAAATATGATAATGTATTTTTATTTACTTTAGATTTTTATTTCTGTGCATATTTAATTTGACCTTTGCATTGTTTTGCTGGATTTTAATTTACATTGTTATGTTTTTGTAGTCTTTTGTAAAGTATTTATTTAAATTTACTGTGTTATACCTATTAATTATAAAGGGTATTTTATGTTTCTAAATTTTATTTTATATTTTTTTAAATTTAATAGTGTTTGAGCAAACTTCAACTTATTTGTTATATATAAAAACAAACTTGCACAAAAAATTAGGCCTAAAAAATCAGACTGGGCCAAGCTCAGGCTCATCATCAATCTCTTAATACCTATACTTGACTCAGCTTAGTCCATGAACACCTCTTAATTTAGATGTACATGCAACAGTAGCGGTAAACGAAATGTTAGAAGAAAAAAAGAAGATATTGTAACTATTTATTTATTCGTATAATTTGTTATATATAAAAAATATAATTAATTATATATAAATATATTTATTCAAAATTTTATTCTTTATTTATGTCAAGGTAAAATGTAGGAAGAGAAGGATTTTCTTTTAGGTTGAGGACCGCAGTGACTTTCAATGAAGGAAACGAGGTCAAAGGGGTACCGAAGGAGAATTTCTATAATAAGATCACAAATTTTGACTTTATTATAATATCAACGTAAAAAATATATGATTAAGCGTTGTAGACACCTCATTTTGTCCGGATTGTAAAAAAAAAACTAATAATTTGTAAATTTTGAATTGACATTTTGAATTAACATCTAGAAAAATTATGATTAAGATTATTAGGATTATTTAAATTAGAAATATTTAATAGATTAGGATAATTTTATTAATATAAGATAAATAGTAATATAGGTTAGGATTTATTAGATAATTATAAATTAAAATATTTTTAGGATAAGATAATTAGATCTTTTAGGATAATTAACATTAAAATTGATAGAATTAGATTAGGATTAACATAAAAATTAAATAGATAAAATATTAAAAATAAAAGATAATTAATAGAATAGGTTTAGTTGTATTAGGACTCTAACAAGTTTATGACTATAAAAAGGGGTTAAACCCCATAACTTGGGACAACAATTCTCAGAGAAAGAAATTGATAGAAAAAATCAGTCTGCATCAAACAAATTTCAAAAAAAGGAAATCCACAAGGCAGACAAGCAATAGCAGCATCCACGGCAAGCACCAAACGCCGGCGACAACAATCGGACGACACCTGAGGAAGGTCGCACACCGGAGAAGGTGGGATAGCATCGGGCTTTCGGTGTTTCTTTGGTAGGGACGAGGGCGAAGCAGTGTCGGGTTGTAGTTAGCGACATACGGTTGCTAAAAGAATTCCAACATCAGACGATACCACTACGCAGCTGCTTCCCGTTCTAGCTTCAAGAGTAGTTCCCTTATTTTTTTTAAGACTGGTATTGGGTTTAAAAGTGTTGCTTATTGCCCATCAAATCCAAGAGTAACCCACGTCAACAAATCATCAAAGTCCAAACTAATTTGCTTTTGTAAGTCTGAGTGCTCATTACCAAGGTAAGCTTTCTTGCTTTATTTCTCTGTTGTCATATTCTCGTTATTAATGATGTACTTGATAGTGTAGGTTGCTTTTCTTTATAAGAAAGATATTAAAAAATAATAATGAAATATAGGAGTATATAAGATTAATAAAAAATAATAATAAATAACAAAAATAAAGAGAATAGGTGAAATTTCAAAGTTAAGTAAATAAGTAACAATATGTACAAGTAAGAAATAAAAGATAATTAAAAAGGTAAATAATAAATGAATAAAATAAATAAAATTAGGGAATTTATATTAAGATTAATAAATTATGGTATAATAAATTTATGAGAATTGGTTAAGCTTTCCCGATGATGGAATCTTCGTGGCGATTACAAACGAGTAACACTCGAGGAATTCCTAGGTAAGAGAATTCCTTTTAGTCTATCCAGAATGATGGAAGATTTAAAAGGTATTTTCAAAAAATGAAGGTTAAACTTTATTCTCCAAAAAATTAAAATAAAATAACAAATAAAAATCATAATTGTAACAAAAAATAATAACAAACATAATAGTAAAAATCTTTAGGATAATAATAATAAAAAATATAAATTATACAAATTATTCCGATGATGGAATCTTTGAGGCGATTACGAATGAGTAACACTCGAAGAATTCTTAGGTGAGAAGATCCTTCTAAGTTTATCCAGAACGATGGAAGACTTAGAAGTCATTTTCAAAATAAATGACTAATAAATAAAGATAAAAACATAATAAATAATAAAATTTATATTCTAATAAAAATAAAATAATAAATAAATAAATAATTGAATAATAATTCTGATGATGGAATCTTCAAGGCGATTGCGAATGAGTAACACTTGAGGAATTCCTAGGTGAGAGGGTTCTTCTAAGTTTATCCAGAATGATGGAAAATTTAGAAGATATTCTCAATATTAAATACCAATAATCCTAAAAGTATTAATAAATAATATAAAAAAATAATATTTAAATTGAATAAATAAATAAAAGTAATAAAAATAATTAAATAAAAAAATAAATTAAAGAATGAAAAAATTCTAAAATATTTCCGACGACGGAGCCTCTTCAAGGGAGTCGAATGGTACCCCTTGAATACTCTTGAGGTGAGAAGATTTTTTAAGAGTTCATCCAGAATGATGGAGGATTCTTAAAAGAATTTTCAATATTTAAACAATAAAATATAAAGGCCACATAACTAAGACTAAGTTAAAATAATACAAGATTAAAATGGTACCAACTTTGGGCGTTGTAGGGGTGCTATAACCTTCCCTACACGTAAATGAACTCCCGAACCCAAAACTTAAAATATAGACCAGTCCTAGAGTCATTAGGTGGCCAATCACACCTAGGTTAAAAAAAAGATTGGTGGCGACTCCATATGTTTAATGTCTAGCGTCCTAGGTCTAGGAAACGTTATGACAGCTTGGCGACTCCACTGGGGATATCAAAGTGAGTCGAGCCATAATTTGATCTTGTGTTATACTAAGTCTAAATTTTTGATGGCCTAAAATTTGTTGGAATTTATTGCACTAATCTTATTTGATGTTCTCCTTGATTTGTTTAGTGTTTTGAAGAGTTGGTTAAAATAAAGTTCCCTCTCACACACCACACCTTGCATTTGCATACATAAAGCTCTCGACCCGAGCTCAGTCCTTTCTAGGAGGGAGTAGAGTAGCTACCGCTCTCGTGAGGTGGTAACCTCCGCATGGGCTAGCCAAATACTCCCACTCAAATTGAACCTTTTCCGTTTGTAGCCTGTCATGGGTGAGGATTGAGGTGCCTTACTAGTCCAGAGTGGACGACAGTGAGGAACAATTTGGGAACTTTTAGTAACTATTATATCCAAACCTAGCATATAAAAAGCCTAAGAGCCAACCCTTAAGTTAGAACCTTGACTATCCGTGAAGTAGTTAGCCAAAGTTAGGACACATGAGGGAACAAAATCCCAATATCTTTCCCATAATTGCATTCTCATGCATTGTCATATCATATAAAAGAAGGCTTTTTACATAACAATTTGTTAATTGATTGAACCTCAGTTACATCCATGGAGGATTTATCAAGCGTTAAAGTCACACCTTTCCCCACTGAGAATTCCAACAGTGTCAGAATCAGATCTGAAGAAGCTCAACGAAGGGAAGGAGACTGTTTACCTCAAGAATTTATATCACCACTCCCTGAAAAAGTTCACCTGGATCTCAAACAAAATGATTTTACTGAGTTCATTGATCTTTGGAAGCTTTGGAGTCTTTCAAAAAAAGAAGATTTTGAAAAGAAGTACGGTGACATAGCATTATTAATTGCAGTTACTGTAGACAAAGACTTGATTAGAGCTATAACGCAATTTTGGGACCCTTCCTATAGATGCTTTGTTTTTAATGAAGTTGACATGGTTCCAACGATTGAAGAGTACTCACTCTTACTCCGCATCCAGTGTTCTAATGCAGATAAGATATATTGGAAGAACAAGAAGATCGGTTATCGTAGGAAGCTCGCTGGAATGATGAATGTTAGTTTGCCAGAAATTGATAAATGGGTGAGACAGAAAGGAGGGCAAGATTATGTGCCTTGGGATTTCTTACGAGATCACATCAGGAAGAATATAGAGAATGATCAAAGTATGAGCATGATGGCATTGGCAATATATGGCTTGGTGGTCTTTCCCAAAGTCTTGGGATATATAGATGTCACAGTGATAGATTTCCTTGATCAAGTTGAGCATGGAGTTAATCCCGTTCCAACTATTCTAGCTGAAACTCTCAGATCTTTGAGCTTTTGCCGACGAAATGGGGAAGGACGCTTCATCGGCTGTGCCCAATTATTATACCTTTGGATAAGAAGTCATCTTGTATGCGATAAAAGTGAATTTCGCAGAGCTTTCCTTAATACCAGCTTCCCTATCAAGGAATTTTGCAAGAGTCAATGGCCAAAACCCAAATCCAAGAATGAGTGGGTCTCAATTTTTCGCAAGCTTTCTAGTACCAGTCAAGAGATAGTATGGATGGCACCTTGGATGCGACATGATGCCGTATTGTTTAGTTGTGGGGGCCAACCATGGGTTCCACTTTTGGGGCTGTGGGGTGCTATCAGTTATGCACCAATAATGGTAAGGAGACAGGCAGGCTATGAACAATTCATTCCTATGACCAAAGGACTGGATAAATTGGAATTTGCATACACTGAAGCAGGAGCTTTGAAAAAGATTGAAGAAGTTATAAAGGTTTGGAAACAAACTTTGAGGATCGATCAAGGAAGACTTACTAATGATGTGACTCCAGAGTATGCGGTGTGGCACATGAGGAGAGCTAAGGATGTGGTAGTTCCTAAAGAAGTAAAGTTAGATCAATCGACAGAACCTACTCCACGAGACCCCATGATAGATTTGGAAATTTCTAAGAGAAAGCTTCAGGAAGAGAAAGAGCAACTTGAGCAAGAAAATAAGAAGCTCAAAGTAGATATGAAGGAAGAATCTAGACAGTGTAACCAGACAATCAAGAAAGTTGACCAAGAAAAGAAGGAATTAACAGAACTAGTCACCAGACTGAGAAGGGAGTTGTCCAAATCCGAAAATAGGCGATTGAAGCAAGAAAAAGAGCAGTTGAAAACAGAAGTGCAGACAAAAAAGCAAGAAAATGAACAATTGAAAGATGAAATACAAAAAATGAAGCTTAAGCAAGAAGAACTTCAAACAGAGAAAGATTTGGTGCAAGCACAGATGCAAGCCGCACTTTCTGAAACCCAAGAATATAGACAGGCATTTCAGCAAATAATTCATGAAGTGACTACTCTAAGAGAAGAATGTGATGGTTGGAGGAAAGCTGAGGGATCTCAACTGTTATTGAAGATGTTCCAGCAGTTCAACCTAGCCGCGCGCAAAGCCAGAGAAATGGAAGAAAGGATAGAAGAGATAAAACCAGGGGTAAGCCCTATTTCAAATCATGGGAGACAATTAGAGCAGTTACTTGATGAGGTGCAACATCACTATAGCCTGATCAAGAGGCTATTATGGAGACCATAGGTCCTCTTTATGTAGTAGATTTCATTTTATGCTTATGTTAGGCTACAAGTTCTTTAGATTTTCTCTTGGATGTAATCTCAGATTTTTTAATAATAAAGGTTCTTTCATTTAACAAATAATTATGTTCCAAGTCTTCTTTGCATACATGCATAAATTCATTCATAACAAAATAAGAATAAAAGGACTAATGTTGGGATGTATATCAATCACAAAGGTCTCGAGGTGACAAGATCCAAAGTGGCAAGTCGATCTACTCAACATCCATATAGTACCCGTCTTCGAAGTAAACAAATGGAGAATGAACAGTCTGTAAGAGTTGAGAAGATAGAGAGAATGCAAGAAGAAATGAGAGAACAAGTGGCAGGAGAATTGGAAGAAATGAGGAAGCAAATGTTCGAGATGATGCAAATGATGAAAGCTATGACAAAAGGGAAAGCTGTTGTCAAAACATCCTCCTCAAAAGATGAAGGCGGGTCTCATGAATTCAGTGCTGAACCAGTTTATCCACCAGGGTTTACCCCGCCACAGAATTCTCATGGCGTAACTATTCAAGGTCATTCACCAGCTGTAGAGCAACCATTTATTCCTATGGGGCAACAAAGAAATCAAGCTCAAGTGGAATCAAACCTTGGAGGAGGCTTTGTGAACCCTTTATATGTTCCAAATCTAGACGATCCTCTGGAACAGGAAAAGCTGAGAAGAAAAACTTCTGAACCTGTAGAAGATAAAGAAATTCAGCTTAAATATGATTTGTTAGAAAAAAGATTGAAGGCCATAGAAGGGAAAGATAATTTTGATTGCAGTGATGCAAGTGAACTGAGTCTAGTTCCTGATTTGGTGATTCCGCCAAAATTTAAAGTTCCTGAATTTTCAAAATATGATGGAACGACATGCCCTGTGACTCACATCATAATGTTCTGTCGGAAAATGGCTGGGTATACGAACAATGAAAAGTTGTTAATCCATTGCTTCCAAGATAGTTTGACAGGATCTGCAGCTAGATGGTATGTTCAACTCGATAAAGAGCGAATTCGCTCTTGGAAAGATTTGGCTAGAGCTTTTAAAGCCCAGTATAAACATGTAGTGGATATGGCCCCAGATAGGTTATCTCTTCAGAATATGGAAAAGAAGTCGAGTGAAGGCTTTAAGGAATATGCACAGAGATGGAGAGACATGGCTACCCAAGTCTACCCACCTCTCACAGAAAAAGAGACGACCATGCTGTTCATTAATTCGCTTCGAACACCTTATTATGAAAGGCTTGTCGGCAATGCAACAAAAGACTTTGCAGATTTAGTGGTAGCAGGGGAAATGATCGAAAATGCAATAAAGAATGGGAGAATTGAAGCAAGTGATGCTCCAAGTTTCAGGAAAGGGGCAAACTTCAAGAAGAAAGAAGGGGAGGCCAACAACATCAGCTTTGGAAGTAGGCAACCAAGCAATGTTCCTTACCACGCTCGATCCAACTACAATTCTTACCCTACCAGCAACAATGTATCACAAAGCCCCTACTCTTACCAACCAATGTCCCAAAATCCATACCCTCACCAATCGGTGTCCCAACCTCCAACCTATCGTCCAATAACCCCATTCACTCCACAAACACAATACCAAGCCAACAATTCAGGCCACAACCCAGGAAGATCTTGGAATAATCAAAACAAATACCAATTCGATCCCATCCCAATAACCTACACTGAACTGCTACCACAACTCATTGAAAAACGCCTAATAGCACCAGTCCATATTGAGCCATTTAAACCTCCTTTTCCTAAATGGTATGATCCCAATGCTCATTGTGATTATCATTATGGGATCACTGGTCATTCGACAGAAAATTGCACAGGGCTCAAGTACAAAGTTCGTGATCTTATAAAAGCAGGAATTTTGAACTTTGATGTTGAAAAAGAACCAAATGTAGTTGGAAATCCTTTACCGGATCATGGAGGAAAAGTCAATGCTATTATTGAAGGGAAAATATGTTGGGTTAAGGGTAGCATCGATGAAGTCAAGACACCAATGGAAAGGGTAATGGATGCAATGATAAAAGCAAAGATGATTCAACCTGCTAATATGGGATTGGGAGTTGAAGAAGAGAACAGTGAAGAAACCTTTTGCAAATATCATGGACAATCAGTTGGTCATACCATTCAATTTTGTGAACAATTTCGAGAGAAAGTACAGATGATGATGAATGAGGGTACAATAGAATTTTATGAGGAAACGGCTGAAGATGCAGTTGTTGCTATGGCAGAAGATTCAAAAAAGGATCACCCTTTTGAAGGAATAGAGCCAGTGACCATATTTTGTAAGAAGAAACTAGCACTTAATACTACTCCAATGGTTCCCAAAGTCACCATCAAAGTTCCAAAACCATTCCCATATAGGGATGATAAAGCAGTTCCATGGAACTATAATTGCAGTATTGTAACTCAAAATGCATCAGATGTTAATAGTGCTGCGACGTCTGGGAATCTAACAAATGAAGGTGGGATAACCCGCAGTGGGCGTTGCTATACACCCCAAATGCTGATGTCACAGAAAGGGAAAGAGGTTGAAGAGGTTCTGTTGAAGGATGACAAAGGAAAGACAGTAATACCTGCGGAACTTAAGCAATCCGTGACAGAAAGAGAAGCTTGTGAATTCCTAAAGTTCATCAAGCATAGTGAGTATAGTGTTGTAGAGCAACTGAATAAACTGCCGGCTCGCATAACAATGCTCTCTTTATTGCTAAATTCAGAGCCACATAGGAATGCCTTGCTAAAGGTACTCAATGAAGCACATGTGGCACATAACATTTTGGTAGAAAAGTTAGATAGATTGGTGGGAAATATCACGGCTGATAATTTTATCTCATTTAGTGATGATGAAATTCCTCCTGATGGAAGAGGTAGCCCCAAGGCTTTGCATATAACTACCAAATGCAAAGATCATATCATACCACGGGTCCTTATTGACAATGGCTCAGCTCTGAATGTAATGCCAATGGCTACTCTATCTAAGTTACCAATTGATAAGTCTCACATGAGAAGAAGCCACACGATAGTAGCTTTTGATGGTACTCGTCGAGAGATAATAGGAGAGATTGAATTGCCTATC
Source organism: Heritiera littoralis (assembly GCA_031772115.1). Lineage (NCBI taxonomy): Eukaryota > Viridiplantae > Streptophyta > Magnoliopsida > Malvales > Malvaceae > Heritiera > Heritiera littoralis. Next base: position 882,387 of record JAPDPK010000056.1, read on the forward strand.
GAGATTGGGCCACATGTATTCAACATTGAGTTCATAGTGATGGATATCACTCCCTCATACAATTGTCTTTTAGGAAGACCATGGATTCATCAAGCTGGTACAATCCCTTCAACTTTGCATCAAAAGATTAAATTTGTCTTGGATGAACACTTAGTGACTGTGAATGCTGAAGAGGATATGATTGCCACAACCTTCTTGTCAACACCATATGTGGAAATCGCAGAAAATGCCGTCGAATGTTCTTTCAGATCTTTGGAGTTGGTCAATGCCACTTTTGTAGGAGAAGGATCTACTGCGCCCGTGCCACGATTGTCTAGGGTTACTAAAGCAGGTGTTTGTCAGATTGTAGGAAAAGGATGCCGTGCTGGGTCAGGCTTGGGAAAGAGGCTGCAAGGGATCAGGATGCCGGTGAAGGTCATCATGAAAAAAGATAGGTTTGGCTTAGGCTATAAGCCAAAAGGGTTTGAGATGGAGAGGTTTGTTGAGGAAAAGAGGAAGAAAAGGAGGGCTGCTTTCAACGAGGAGGATCTGGAAACTGAACCAATGGTATTCCCTCCATTGTATGATACCTTCCATTCAGCAGGATATGTCTATCCTGGAGTGAATAGTTCCGCATTGGAAAAGGCTTTTGAAGAACTTTCTATCCAGATGGTACATAAAGAAGAAATTGGAGAGAATATTGAGATGTTAGAAGTACTTCCTTGCCCACCAGGTTTTGAGTTGAAGAATTGGAGTGCTGTTGAGATCCCTACTGTCTATAAGACTTCTTCAAAGTAATGCAATAAATCCTTTCTCAATGCTTATGCCCAAAAGCATTAGAGACCTTATGTAGGGCGTTTATTCAATTTCAATAAAATAAAAGCATGATGCATTTGCTCATATCTTTTTCCATTTTTTTTTCCTTTTCTCTTCTTTTGCATTCGTTTCTTTTTGCCTATACACTTCTCTATATTTTCCTATTTGTTGCCCAATGCCAGGTGTACAAATGATGAATACACAGACAATTATAATGATGATCCAGGATTTGACTTTGAGAGGTCAAGATGTGTGGGTGAACTTAATGAAGATGAGAATTCTGATGATTATGCTTTGCCTCCCGATCTATTGAGATTAGTAGAGCAAGAAGAAAAACAAATCATGCCTCATAAGGAATCTACCGAGGTCATCAATTTAGGAGATGAAGAAGTCAAGAAAGAAGTCAAGATCGGAACTTCCATCTCATCTTCTACACGAAAGATTTTGGTGAATTTGCTCCATGAGTTCCAGGATGTATTTGCATGGTCATATCAAGACATGCCTGGTTTAGACACAGACATTGTGGTACATAAATTACCCCTGAAACCAGAATGTAAACCAGTTCAACAAAAGTTAAGAAGAATGAAGCCAGACATGCTTTTGAAGATCAAAGAAGAAGTTAAAAAGCAATTTGATGCTGGTTTTCTGGAAGTGGCAAGATACCCTCAATGGGTAGCAAACATTGTCCCTGTTCCGAAAAAAGATGGGAAAGTACGAATGTGTGTCGATTACAGGGATCTGAATCGGGCTAGCCCAAAAGACAACTTTCCATTACCACATATCGATACTTTGGTTGATAATACTGCTAGGTACTCCCTCTTCTCTTTCATGGATGGTTTTTCAGGTTACAACCAGATCAAGATGGATAAAGATGATATGGAGAAAACTACATTCATTACGATGTGGGGGACTTTCTGTTACAGAGTCATGCCATTTGGATTAAAGAATGCAGGGGCAACTTATCAAAGAGCTATGGTAACTCTATTCCATGATATGATGCACAAGGAGATGGAAGTATATGTGGATGATATGATTGCTAAATCCCATAAAGAAGAAGATCATGTGGTCAATCTCAAGAAGTTATTTGAAAGATTGAAAAAGTTTCAACTCAAGTTGAACCCTGCCAAGTGCACGTTTGGAGCAACTTCTGGAAAATTGTTGGGATTTATTGTTAGTGAAAAAGGCATTGAGGTGGACCCAGACAAAATACGTGCTATTCAAAACTTGCCTCCACCACGTACTCAAAAAGAAATAAGGGGTTTTCTTGGAAGGTTGAATTACATTGCTCGCTTCATTTCTCAATTAACGGCCAAGTGTGATCCAATTTTCAAACTCCTACGAAAGAATGATAAGGGGGATTGGGATAAAGACTGTCAGGTAGCTTTTGATAAAATTAAGGAGTATCTCTCAAGTCCACCAGTATTAGTCCCTCCTGTTCCAGGGAGGCCTCTCATCCTCTACTTAACAGTGCATGAAAAATCGATGGGATGTGTACTGGCGCAACATGATGCTACAAGTAGAAAAGAAAGGGCTATTTATTACTTGAGCAAAAAGTTTACTGACTATGAATCCAAGTATTCATCCTTGGAAAAGATGTGTTGTGCTTTGGCCTGGGCAGCTCATAGACTCAGACAGTACATGTTGTATCATACCACTTGGTTGATCTCAAAATTAGATCCTGTCAAGTACATATTCGAGAAGCCTTCTCTATCTGGAAGAATAGCAAGATGGCAATTATTGCTTTCTGAATACGATATTGTGTACGTGGCACAGAAAGCCATCAAAGGGAGTGCCATTGCGGAATTCCTTGCAGAACGAGCTTTAGAAGATTATGAGCCCATAAATTTTGACTTCCCAGATGAAGACTTAATGGCTGTCATGCAAGTTGATGAGGATCAAGTAGAAAAGGATACATGGAAGATGTACTTTGATGGTGCATCAAATGCCCTGGGGCATGGCATTGGAGCTGTCTTGATATCCCCAAAAGGAGATCAATGCCCATTCACTGCAAGATTGAATTTCAATTGCACCAATAACGTGGCAGAATACGAAGCTTGTGCCATGGGGCTTCAGGCTGCTATTGAAAAGAAAATCAAAAAAATGGAAGTCTATGGTGATTCAGCTTTAGTAATCTACCAATTGCGAAGAGAATGGGAAACAAGAGACTCAAAGTTACTTCTCTACCGTGACTTCATAGTTAAGTTGGTTGAACAGTTTGAGGAAATTCAATTTAATCATTTACCTCGGGAAGAGAACCAAATGGCTGATGCTTTAGCCACCTTAGCTGCAATGTTTAAAGTGGATTCTAATGTCGAAATTTATCCCATTAAGCTAAGGATACAAGAGTCTCCTGCGCATTGTTGCAATGTTGAAGAGGAAGTTGATGGAAAACCATGGTATTGTATTTTGAGATATTTGAAATATCAACAATACCCAGATTCGATCTCTGAAAACGATAAAAGAACATTGAGAAGACTGGCAATGAATTTCTTGGTAGATGGTGAAGTCTTGTACAAAAAAGGAAAGGATCAAGTGCTCTTGAGGTGTGTAGATGCTGTTGAAGCAAGAAGAATTCTTGAAGAAGTTCATGAAGGAGTTTGTGGGACCCATGCTAATGGTCAGAGATTGGCTAAACAAATTATGAGGGCAGGTTATTATTGGATGACTATGGAAGGTGATTGCATTAAGTATGCCAGAAGGTGCCATAAATGCCAAATATATGCAGACAAGATGCATGCTCCTCCGTTGCCGTTGCATGTAATGGCAACTCCTTGGCCTTTCTCTATGTGGGGTATGGATGTCATTGGGCCTATTACTCCAAAAGCTTCAAATGGACATCGTTTCATCTTTGTGGTCATCGATTATTTCACAAAATGGGTAGAGGCAGCTTCATATGCTAATGTGACGAAAGCTGTGGTGTGTAGGTTTATCAAGAAAGAGATAATATGCCGATATGGTCTTCCAGAAAGAATCATTTCAGACAATGCACTTAACCTGAATAACACAATGATGAAAGAAGTGTGCAGTCAATTCAAGATCAAACACCACAATTCAGCACCATATCGTCCGAAGATGAATGGAGCAGTAGAAGCAGCTAACAAGAATATAAAGAAGATCGTTAGCAAGATGACAAAAACATATAGGGATTGGCATGAGAAATTACCATTTGCCTTGCATGCTTATCGCACTTCAGTTCGTACATCTACTGGGGCCACCCCATTTTCATTGGTATATGGAATGGAAGCAGTATTACCTATCGAGGTAGAAATCCCGTCATTACGAGTATTGATGGAGGTTGAATTAGAAGAAGCTGAATGGATCCGTTGTCGTTATGAACAACTAAATTTGATCGAAGAAAAAAGGTTTAAGGCTCTTTGTCATGGGCAATTGTATCAAAAGAGGATGATGCGAGCTCATAATAAGAAAGTTCGTCCTCGACGTTTTCAGGAAGGAGAATTGGTATTAAAGAAAATTCTACCAAATCAGCCAGATCCTCGTGGAAAATGGGCACCAAATTGGGAAGGCCCTTATGTGGTGAAGAAAGCTTTTTCAGGAGGGGCATTGTTACTTAGTGAAATGGACGGAGATGATTTACCAAATCCAATAAATTCAGATGCAGTGAAGAAATACTATGCCTGAAGAAGAAAAAAGAATTCAAGTTGAAAACCTGAAAAGGCGGCTTGAATTCAAAAAAAAAATTCAACAAAAAAAAAGAAAAAAAAGAAAAAGAAATTTCAAGTTGAAAACCTGAAAAGGCGGCTTGAATTCAAAAAAAAAAAAGAAAAAAAACAAAAACAAAAAAAAAAGAAAAAAAAAAGAAAAAAGAAAAAAAAGAAATTTCAAGTTGAAAACCTGAAAAGGCGGCTTGAACAAAAAAAGAATAATTGTGCTAAAGTTCGAAAAGAGGAATGTCTCATAGTGAAGGGGGCAAAGTTCTGATCTAAAGGTTCTTGGAAGATTATGGGCATCTACTAACGAGGTTTCCAAAGCAAAATTCTGTGATGATGGGTTTATAGTTGTCTGGGTATTCATTATTTGTGACTCATTAGCCAGTGCTTTTGTACTTATCCCTATCAATTCTTGAAACTGTTCACTTGTTATTCAAATAAATATACCCTGTTCGAATAAGTATACCATCGTGTTCTTATCTTATTCATCTTGCTTTTGTTCTAATTGGAATTGAATAGCATACTATAGGGTCTTTAAAGAAAAAAAAAGGGTGTTTGCATTACATTGAAGGAAATACAAAGGGATGATGATTGCCAACATTACTTGGGGCAAAAACATGAAAGATAAAGATTGATTCAATAGAAGTATGACACTGATCTCGAGCGAGGCAAGAATAGTGGAAGAATGGAAATTGGAATGTGGGGGTTAATTTTGGAGGACATTAAGATTCTAACTAAAAACTGATTTTTAACATTTTGCATCATACATTTAGGTTATAGGCATTCACTTCATGATAGGAATGTTGTCAATTTCATTACTTTCACTTTAACATAAAAAAAAAAAAAAGTCAGTGTTGCATGGACATTTGCATTATTTGACATACATTTACATTTGCATTATTTAGGTGCATACATTGAAGGAAATAGATTAAAACTCGAGAGGTCGAAATTCTTGGAAACGAAATTTTGAATCTTATGTCGTGTTGTGATATTAAGACTATTGGATTTGGTATATTAGTGAGTGATAAGAACAAGGTTATTTTCCAAAGTATCAATGCCTCTGGTGAGAGGAGCACAAGGTTATGTTTCAAAGTTTCAATGCCTCTGGTGAGAGGAGCACAAGGTTATTTTTCAAAGTTTCATTGCCTCTGGTGAGAGGAGCAAAAGGTTATATTTCAAAGTCTCAATGCCTCTGGTGAGAGGAGCACAAGGTTATGTTTCAAAGTCCCAATGCCTCTGGTGAGAGGAGCACAAGGTTATGTTTCAAAGTTTCAATGCCTCTGGTGAGAGGAGCACAAGGTTATGTTTCAAGTTTCATTGCCTCTGGTGGGAGGAGCACAAGGTTATATTTCAAAGTCCCAATGCCTCTGGTGAGAGGAGCACAAGGTTATATTTCAAAGTCCCAATGCCTCTGGTGAGAGGAGCAAAAGGTTATTTTTCAAGTTTCATTGCCTCTGGTGAGAGGAGCACAAGGTTATTTTTCGAAGTTCCAATGCCTCTGGTGAGAGGAGCACAAGGTTATGTTTCCAAGTTTCATTGCCTCTAGTGAGAGGAGCACAAGGTTATGTTTCCAAGTTTCATTGCCTCTAGTGAGAGGAGCACAAGGTTATGTTTCAAAGTTTCATTGCCTCTGGTGAGAGGAGCAAAAGGTTATTTTTCAAAGTTTCAATGCCTCTGATGAGAGGAGCACAAGGTTATATTTCCAAGTTTCAATGCCTCTGATGAGAGGAGCACAAGGTTATGTTTCAAAGTTTCATTGCCTCTGGTGAGAGGAGCAAAAGGTTATTTTTCAAAGTTTCAATGCCTCTGATGAGAGGAGCACAAGGTTATATTTCCAAGTTTCAATGCCTCTGGTGAGAGGAGCACAAGGTTATGTTTCGAAGTTCCAATGCCTCTAGTGAGAGGAGCAAAAGGTTATTTTTCAAAATCTTACAGCCTCTGGTGAGAGGAACTAAATGTTTCTTAAAATTGTAAATACTTCGTAAAAAAATAAAAAAAATAAAAAAATAAAAAAATAAAAAAGGTAAATCCGAACAAAATAGTTGTCTAATTGTCTTTGCACAATTCCTGATTTTCAGAAAATGTGCAAAGAGGGGCAGCTGTAGACACCTCATTTTGTCCGGGTTGTAAAAAAAAAACTAATAATTTGTAAATTTTGAATTGACATTTTGAATTAACATCTAGAAAAATTATGATTAAGATTATTAGGATTATTTAAATTAGAAATATTTAATAGATTAGGATAATTTTATTAATATAAGATAAATAGTAATATAGGTTAGGATTTATTAGATAATTATAAATTAAAATATTTTTAGGATAAGATAATTAGATCTTTTAGGATAATTAACATTAAAATTGATAGAATTAGATTAGGATTAACATAAAAATTAAATAGATAAAATATTAAAAATAAAAGATAATTAATAGAATAGGTTTAGTTGTATTAGGACTCTAACAAGTTTATGACTATAAAAAGGGGTTAAACCCCATAACTTGGGACAACAATTCTCAGAGAAAGAAATTGATAGAAAAAATCAGTCTGCATCAAACAAATTTCAAAAAAAGGAAATCCACAAGGCAGACAAGCAATAGCAGCATCCACGGCAAGCACCAAACGCCGGCGACAACAATCGGACGACACCTGAGGAAGGTCGCACACCGGAGAAGGTGGGATAGCATCGGGCTTTCGGTGTTTCTTTGGTAGGGACGAGGGCGAAGCAGTGTCGGGTTGTAGTTAGCGACATACGGTTGCTAAAAGAATTCCAACATCAGACGATACCACTACGCAGCTGCTTCCCGTTCTAGCTTCAAGAGTAGTTCCCTTATTTTTTTTAAGACTGGTATTGGGTTTAAAAGTGTTGCTTATTGCCCATCAAATCCAAGAGTAACCCACGTCAACAAATCATCAAAGTCCAAACTAATTTGCTTTTGTAAGTCTGAGTGCTCATTACCAAGGTAAGCTTTCTTGCTTTATTTCTCTGTTGTCATATTCTCGTTATTAATGATGTACTTGATAGTGTAGGTTGCTTTTCTTTATAAGAAAGATATTAAAAAATAATAATGAAATATAGGAGTATATAAGATTAATAAAAAATAATAATAAATAACAAAAATAAAGAGAATAGGTGAAATTTCAAAGTTAAGTAAATAAGTAACAATATGTACAAGTAAGAAATAAAAGATAATTAAAAAGGTAAATAATAAATGAATAAAATAAATAAAATTAGGGAATTTATATTAAGATTAATAAATTATGGTATAATAAATTTATGAGAATTGGTTAAGCTTTCCCGATGATGGAATCTTCGTGGCGATTACAAACGAGTAACACTCGAGGAATTCCTAGGTAAGAGAATTCCTTTTAGTCTATCCAGAATGATGGAAGATTTAAAAGGTATTTTCAAAAAATGAAGGTTAAACTTTATTCTCCAAAAAATTAAAATAAAATAACAAATAAAAATCATAATTGTAACAAAAAATAATAACAAACATAATAGTAAAAATCTTTAGGATAATAATAATAAAAAATATAAATTATACAAATTATTCCGATGATGGAATCTTTGAGGCGATTACGAATGAGTAACACTCGAAGAATTCTTAGGTGAGAAGATCCTTCTAAGTTTATCCAGAACGATGGAAGACTTAGAAGTCATTTTCAAAATAAATGACTAATAAATAAAGATAAAAACATAATAAATAATAAAATTTATATTCTAATAAAAATAAAATAATAAATAAATAAATAATTGAATAATAATTCTGATGATGGAATCTTCAAGGCGATTGCGAATGAGTAACACTTGAGGAATTCCTAGGTGAGAGGGTTCTTCTAAGTTTATCCAGAATGATGGAAAATTTAGAAGATATTCTCAATATTAAATACCAATAATCCTAAAAGTATTAATAAATAATATAAAAAAATAATATTTAAATTGAATAAATAAATAAAAGTAATAAAAATAATTAAATAAAAAAAAAATTAAAGAATGAAAAAATTCTAAAATATTTCCGACGACGGAGCCTCTTCAAGGGAGTCGAATGGTACCCCTTGAATACTCTTGAGGTGAGAAGATTTTTTAAGAGTTCATCCAGAATGATGGAGGATTCTTAAAAGAATTTTCAATATTTAAACAATAAAATATAAAGGCCACATAACTAAGACTAAGTTAAAATAATACAAGATTAAAATGGTACCAACTTTGGGCGTTGTAGGGGTGCTATAACCTTCCCTACACGTAAATGAACTCCCGAACCCAAAACTTAAAATATAGACCAGTCCTAGAGTCATTAGGTGGCCAATCACACCTAGGTTAAAAAAAAGATTGGTGGCGACTCCATATGTTTAATGTCTAGCGTCCTAGGTCTAGGAAACGTTATGACAAGCGTAAATTTAAAATCATTAAACATAAAAAATGTTAGACGTATCGTAAAAATGTGATTATCAATATAAATATTAGTGTCAATAGATTTAAACACATGATAATTTTGTTATAATGTATGTTTATGTTAATTATCATGTGTTTACATACTTCTAACATATTTTACACCTAATAACTTTAGATTTATTCTAAATCATGTATTGTTTACATTAATTTTAAGTTAATTATCAAGTATTTACTATACGTCTAACATTTTTTATACCTAATGACTTTAAATTTACGTTTAATCATACATTTTTTACGTTGACCTTATAATAAGGTCAAAAATTTATGACCTTACTATAGAATTTCCCGGTACCGAAGTTAATGTTTTAAGGCACACTCTAACACTCAACTTAGTATCTAATTAAGTAAAGAAATGAGAAAGGAAAACAGAGTATGACAGTAGCTAGGTTTTTTGGGAGCCAAAGGTTTTGGAGAGGATTCTAGATGCCTATGTTGAGAGAGAAGGTCTAAATGATTCGTTTTCCTTTCCCCTTAGCTCTTATTTATGTACCTGGGATTGTGTACCCTCAAATAAAGACAAATTTTGATCTTGATAGGATTCAACTACCTTAAATTTACAAGTGGAAAACGAGCCGATTCAAGCCGGTTCGGTCCAAGTTATTTTGGTTTCGAGTTTTTTCAGTTTAGAATTTTTTCAGTTTTTTTTCAGTTTTTTTAGTCTCAGGTTTTTTCGATGTTGAATTTTTCCTATTTCGTTTTTTCGATTTTAGGTATTTTCGAGTTCAGTTATTTTCGGTTTCGAGTTCAGTTCGGTTTTAATCAAGAGGGCTTAGCGGGCTTAGTCAAATTATTTTGAAATTTTATAAGTTATAAATATTTTTATAATTTTGAATGTAATAATTAATTTAATTTTATATAGTTAAATAAAAATATAATAGAAATGCAAAATTAAAGTTAAAATTTAATAAATATTTATATAAATATAAATTTTTACATTTTAATGTTTTTATTACTTGACAATTATTATATATTTTTTTAATTTCTTACGATATTCACATTTGTTATAAAATATATAATTATATATTAATAATTTTATAAAAAATTATTTTTTAAGCGAACCAAATATATATATTTTTTTATATAGTAAAACTAAAGGAAAGTGAAAATCTAAAAGTATTAACTATACAAATAAACAACTAACAAACTATAAATAAATCACACTAAACAATTAAACATTTATATAAATGACTTTATACTCTTAACAATAATTTATTAGGTCATTGTATTTTTTTGGGTTGAGCCATTGGAATCTGGACACTCTTGGTTCAATAAATTTCTTTGTTTTTACTTTGTTTTATTAGCTTTTTTAATAATTATATTATATTTTTATTAAAATTTTAAATTTTTAAGATTTTTTTACATTTATTTTGTTTTTTAAATACCAACATAATTAGTAATTAAATTTAATTGTATAACTAGTTAATTAATTGTTCAATTATAATATTGAATAAAATTATAGTACACATTAAAAATACTTAATATTGTGAATAATTGGTTAACTAATTACCTCAATTTTATATTTATTTTGTTTTTGATTTGTACATAAATCATAATATTAACGTTATTACATTAAATATAATCATACTGGTACACACTAATTAATCAAATATCTCATTAAAAATTTAGAACATTGAATTAAACAAGTTATATATACCAATTGACATTATATTATAAACAATAATATTTGATATAATCATATCATATACAGTTATACACCAATTAAGTACTAATTTTTTCATGTTCACATTAACATAATAATATTAAATATACACCAATTGATTGAGTGTCTAATTAAGATGTTAAATAATAGATACTACTAAATTAATTAATATAATACCAGTTATTTAAATATAATTAATAATAATATTAATAAAGTAAAAAAATTTTATTAAAATTACTGCTTACACAACAATGCTATTCTAGTATATTATTAAATTACACTTTAATTTACTATTAGAATTATTATTTTTATCCACACTTTAATTTTATATTTAATAGATAATAAACAAATTATTTTTAATAAATATTTAATTCTATCAAAATAATACTTATACACTAAGATATTACATAATTTATTCTTAAAATATTATTATAATTTAATATACAAATCATTATTATAAGACACCAAATTTGTTTATTCATGTATAAGATTATTATTGTCGTAACGATTTTTGTCCGGGGACTCGATCGCTAGATGATTTTGAAAAAAAACACAATAAAGAGGAGTCGCCACCAATCTTTTTTGACTAGGTGTGATTGACCACCTAAAATTATTTATCTTTTTAATAAAATCTTAAAATTAATTAAGTTTTATCAAAAAAATAATTTTTTGGTCTGCGAAAACAAAGTTTGGGTTCGGGAGTTCGATTACGCGTGGGGAAGGATTAGCACCCCCACAACGCCCGTTAAAAAACGGTACCACTTAATCATATATTATCCCTTTGATCTTAATTAAATGGTCTTAATTAAATATTTAAAAGAACTTTATTTATTTCGAAATCATTTTTTTATTTGTTTTATTTTGAAATATTTAAATTTTATTTTTTATTTGTAATAAGTGAAAATTTTTTGTATTGAAAATTATTCCGAAGTACTCCAATACTTTTGGTAGCATTTCGGATAATTTCCTCACCTAGAGATTTCTTAAGAATCGCTACTTGCGATTTCTATAGAATCCCATCTTCAGGAGATTTGCACTTATTTTGGAGTTTCATGAATGCAAATGATGCAAACGAAATATATATGATGCACATGAGAAATATATTATTTTATTTTATTATTGTTATCTTTTATATTTATATTATTGTTTTCGAAATTTATTGATTTTATAAAATTTGATTTTTTATTGAAAAATCATACTAAATATTCCAATACGCTGGTAACATTTAGCAGATTTCTCTCACCTAGAGATCAGTTAGGAATCACTACTTGTGAATTCCATAACATCCCATCATCGGACATTATTTATATCTTGTTTACTTTTAATTGCTATTACTCTTTATTTCCTAACAAAAATGCAATCTTGTTTATTTATTTGTTTAAATTTTTATTTGCTTAGTATTAGTTTAAGTCATACAAATTAATTATATTAGAAATCTTAATATCGAACTAAAATTACTTGAATACCCCAATACGCTGGTAATATTCAAAATATTTTATTTCGACCCTAAGAATTATCAAAGAATCACTACTTGTGATTTCTAAAAAAAAATCCTATCATCGGAGATCCTTTTGTATTTAAGATGTATATTCTTATATTTTATTTTAATACTTATATTTGCATTTATCTGTATATTTACATTTATTTATTTATTTATTTATTTTAGTTCCTAAATTTTTATCTGTTTAAAAGTTTTTTATTTTTATTCACTTACTATTTTCTCATATTTGCCTATTTTCATATTATTGTTTTTATTACCATTTTTATATTTATTTATTTTTTATACTAAGAATCTTATTAATATTTTTCTTTATATCGGAATAAAATCAGTTAAATGTCCCAATACGCTGGTGACATTAAAGATTTTATTTCGATCCTAAGGATTGTCAAAGAATCACTACTTGTGATTTCTAAGAAATCCTATCATCGGTAAAATTCATTATATCAAAATCTTATAATTGTTTCAATTGTAAAACAACATACAATTTGGTTTTGGTTTTATAAATTTGCTTTGTAGAATTAATAACTATAAGCTTTGTATGCTTAAATTTACATTCAATTAAACCCTTTCTAATTATTGTAAAACACAAAAAGGAACCACGTATACAAATAAAGCAATGACTACCAATTTATTAACTAAGTAAATCATGGCACGTGATTTAAGCCTTTTTCTTCAAATATATTATAAGTGATTGATTGCAAATAGGTAAACATGAGCCGTATGCATTGTGCACCATCAATTCATTTACCAAGTAGATTAATTATTCATTAGCCAAGTGAGTCAGTCATGCAGACTAAATAAAATATGATAAAAAGCTCACCTGTCCACCAAGTCTTCTTACCGTTGGACCCAAATTATGCGATCACCTCCTTGCTCTCAATCTTCACTTCCTCCTTGGATTACTAGAATGAATCTTTGCCTTAACTTCTAGAAATGTCTACTCAGAACAGTAGCAATGTAGTAGGGTGTTGAATACTAAAAAGATGCTACAATTGTGGTGGTGACACAGCCAGCAGTGTGATGCTGGGGGAGAATAAAGATGGACGGGTAGCGGGCTGCAAGAGGAGTTGCAAAAGTGGTGATGCAGTGCAAGGTGGTGTGCCGGAAATAGAGGCACGATGCAAGCACTGCAGCACGGGACTGGGAATGGTGATTGAAGGTGGCGATGGGGAGTGCCACGAGAAGGAGGCAATGACGATATTGCAAGTGAAAGAGGTTGTAAAATCTTTTTTTTTTTCTGTGTAAAAATCGTGTCCTCCTATATATGTCTCTTGTGCTTTTATAGCCATTCCTGAGCATGAATAGGGGAAAGAGACAAAGTTCCGCCATTTATGTTCTTAAAATATGGCTGTCATTATGCAAATTTTTATTATTTGATTTTTTTGTGATTCAGTCTTGATTTTCTTTTCCCTTTTTTATTGGTTTCACACTTTTAATTTGTTTCTTTCCTTCTCTTTGTTTTTTTTTAAATAAATCTTCTTGGTCAACTCTTTTTATTTGTCCATTAATTTTGAGATTCCCTCGTACTTGTGTGGGATTTAGATAGGAAGAGGTTAAAGGTTTGCATGGAATTATTTAGGATTTTGCATAGGATTTTAAGGTTTGAATGAAATATTAGGGTTAGAGGGTTTGCCTAAAAGAATTGACTTTATTTTTTTATTTTATTTTATCTGAAATTGCTCGGACAAAATTAGGTGTCTACAATTATAATATAATAAATAATAAATTATCTCTAGCTTGATTTATTAACATCTTTTGTTTTAAGGCTAAAAATAAAATTACCACTAGCTTGATTTATAATTTTCTCTTTCAATGATGTCCAAGCTTATAAAAAAAATTGCACTTGTATTGTTTAATTTAATTACTTAAAATTTTCTAATATTAAAAACATGAATTTTAATTTTAAGATTAGGTTTTTTTAATGTAAATTTAATATCTTTTTATATTTGAAACTTTAAGAAAATATAGTTTAAATTTAATTTTATTAATAATGTTCTTAATGTGTTGCATAAGATATCAAATTCAAAGTTTCAAACAAATATTAAAATTATATAATTTTTTATATATTTGATTTATTATTGTATTAAAATTAAAATTTTATTATAAAATAAAAATAATAAAATGTTAAAATGTTTTTTATAATAAAATCAAATGTTAAATTAATAATATATTTATTATTATAAATACAAAAAGTATAATATTAAAGATTATTTGATATCATATATTATGGTTTTCTAAATTAATTTTATTTAATAATTGAATTAAAAAGATTCAATTTGATATAATTGTATAATAAATAATAATTGTTTTCAAAATTTTAAACTTTTTGATTAAAAAAGTGTATCAATCATTTATTTATTTTTAAATAATAATCATATAATTATAATTCGAGTTTTTTTGGGATATAAATTCCGTTTTTTTACGGGTTTCAGATCGGATCGGTCTTGGTTTTAGATCGTATGGAGTTTGGGTTATGTCAGGTTTAGGTTTTTTCGACTTTAGGCTTTTTCGGTTTCGGAATTTTTTCAGTTTCAGGCCTTTTTGATTTTGAGCTTTTAACTTTTTTGATCACTTCGAGTTGATCCAGGTTCGGACTCAAGTGGATTCGGATGAATTTTCGGATTCTGATCAGTTTTTGCCACCTCTACTTAAAATGAAAGTGCCATTATTTTGTAATATATGTTTGTTGGCAAGGACCACGTGTCCTAGTTGGCTGTCAACCGAATGATTGGGTTTCTGATGGCGAGTTAGGCTAGTAGTCTTGTAGATTTTGTCTTGGGCTAGAGTATACTCTAGGCATAACAATGTATTTATTTTTCGATACACTGTCAGTGGAAAATTTAAAATTTTTTAAGCAGGAGTGAAATGATGAAATTTATCTTTTAAGAAGTACTAAAAATAATTAAAAAATAAAATAGGATATATGTCATTATCTCAACTTCATTTGTAAGTTTAAAAACTTTACTGATAGTATATTGATAATAATATGTATAAATGTATGTATCATTTTATATAAATAAATAATTGGAGATCCTTAAATATTAAAAATAAATAAAGGATAATTATTCCATTCACTATCAGTAAAAGTTTTTTTTTACTCCACAAGTGGTATTAGGATTATGGCACATGTCTTATAAAATATTAAAAAAATAAAAAATAAATAAAATAGGATATGTGTCATGATCCTAATCCCGCTTTTGGAGTAAAAAAAACTCCACCCACGGTACATGAAATAATTATCTATAAATAAAATAAAACATGTATCATGATCCTAATCCCATTATGAAGTTAAAAAACTCTACTGATAGTATATAGAATAATTATCATTTTTAAAATTTATAAACGATTATCTCTTTTTTATAATAATGAGAATCTTTCATTCAAAACCAATTAAAGTCATCAACTTGAATACACCATAAAAAAGTAAGTCCGCCCCCCCACAATAACATGCTTTTACCATCTCATCCTCAACCTTAGCCAACTTATGAGCTAGATGCAGAGGCGGATCCTCTTTATGCCTTTAGGGGGGAATTTAGACAACCCTTATGTATACTTACAAGCAGGTTCAGTGTCTATTTTTTGAGCGGCCTTTGGCCCCCTCAAGTGTGGACAAGTCTTAATTTATATGTATATATTTATATTAAATAAATTTAAATTGTTAATTTATTTGTTTATATTTTGATGCATAATTGGATTTGATATATTACAATTTAAAAGAAGTTAAAATCTAAATTTTTTATCTATTCATTATACTCATCAATCGCTATTTACAAATTCTTAAAATTAAGAATTTATTATAATATTTAAATCACAATAATTTACAAAAATTAAATTAACTTTTTAGCTTTCTCAAAAAAAATCTAAATTTTCAATCAAATTGTAAATGTTTTTTCTGTTCTTTTCTTTTTGGTAGAGAGCCCAAAGTTTATGAGAAATAGGGGAGACTAATTTTTTCCTCTTTTTAGTTTTTGTAACTTATTATAATTTTTCATCTTACTCTATATCTTTATAGATTATTATCCTATCCACTGTCAGTGGAGTTTTCTAATTCCACAAGCGGGGTTAGGATATTGACATGTGTCCTTTAAAAATATTAAGAAAATAAAAAATAAATAAAATGGGACACATGTTATCATCCTAAGCCCGCTTGTGGAGTTAAAAAACTCCACTGACAGTGTATAGGATAATTTTCCTATCTTTATTTAATATTATTTTGAAATTTTTTTTCAACCAAAAAATTAGAATGGAAGAAGTTTAAAAAAGCATAAGTTTTTATTTTAAAGTTTCAACCTCAATTTTATTTAAAAAAAGTATATCTATTTTTCTTGTTTAAATAAAAAATATATTGTCTAAAAAAATTGATTTATATATACTTTTTTATTTCAATTTTTTAATTTGTGTGAAAAATTAAGAAAGTTTCTATAATTCATTGAAAGATTGTATAATTGGTAATTTACTATTAATTTAAAAGTTTTGATATTCTTCAAAGTTTAATGTTAAATTTATAATTTTTATCCATGTACACATGTATCTATCTATGTAGTCTGTGTTGATAAAATATGCTTTATGGAAAGAAAAAATTATATAATGTAATATAACATAATATAATATAATATAATATTAATTGACCACTCCAAAATCAAATGTCAATATCCGCCACTAGCTAGATGATGCGTGCTCTCTTGTCGTATACAAATTGACACCATTCACAAGTGGAGCATAAATCAACAATTTCACAAATCATCACCACCCTCCCACAACATCGACTTCCCTTCTTTGATCTGTTAATAACATCAATAGCCAATTTCGAATAAAAGTGTAATCAAGTCAAATAAAAATGATTTAGTATCAAATTCGAACTCAACTCGATTCAAGTTCAATTGTATTTAATTTTTAAAGTTTAAACTCGATTCGACAAAATACTTAAATCATTCATGCTTGATCCGATAGGTTCGATTTATCAACTTTCAACCATATATTATAAGGACAAAAGATAAATTAATAATCAAATATAAAATTTTGTATTAAAAAATTTCATTAAACTCGTGAAATGCTTGAATCAAATATTAAGATATTGAAACTTAATTTGTTATTCAAGTAATTCGAATTCAAGTTCAAACTCAATTTAAAAATAAATAAATCAAATTCGAATAATAATTGCATCGAATTTGAATAATTTACAACTAATTTGATTAGTTTATATCCTTAAACTTTCGAGTCACTCGCTACTTTCACTTCCTTAAATCAACGGTGACAGATCAGTCTAAATCCAAAAAGAACAGAGTGACTAGTAACTGCAGGCTCCACTCTATAGCGCTCGACAACACCAAACCATTTGTATCTATGATCAGTGATCACCATTCCAAGTCTTGCAATCCCATAATTTACATCAAAAGCAACGTCAACGTTTATTTTAAGAACCAAGTGGCCACACTAACGCTTCTCGGAGACCCATTTGCATGTTTCCCCGACGAAAAAGTCTCATCATTCGCCCTGTCCATAGCTTTCCAAGCAAAGTTTCACTCATTTGCAAATATTGTCGCACACGTTTCGACTAAGTCCATGACTAATTAGCCATTCCACTCGTACATTAGTTATAGTCCAGTCGAAGGCTTCGTTGCCTAAAGAAGTCTGCACACGAAATGTCACTTTGCGCAAAACTTTGACTGTCCACATCAACCTTCAAATTGGAGAGTGATAATATTCAACAAATATTTCCTCACAGCAAAGTAAAAGCTGAGTTCACGTTGAATTGTCCTAGTATTTATAGAATCAATTAAAATGAGTTTGTTGGATACCCAGTACATACCTTCGACTTAGTAGCATGTGGTAATCAAAATAGCATCTTCTTGATGAAATAGTTCATACTGTAATAATTAATCCAATCTGCCAGCTTCGTTGATTGAGGACTTAGCATTTCGAATAGAGGGTTTACATGCACGAAGGGGGTTTATTCAACCATCTATGTCCCCATTCATGTATCTTGAGACCATCCCTCACCTTCCATCTTGACCCTTCTACCAACACTTCTCCTCCAGACAAATCAAGGGCTTGAATCCGAACCAACCTCCTAAAAGCGAATCACTCGAAAAAGTACCTTTTGCTTTAACACACTATGACACATTTATTCTCATTTTGAATCAAATGTCAACATTGTGTAGCTAGGAGAACTAGGTTAAAGCTTCAAAATCTCGAGAACCCAATTCCACCATCTATTTTAGTGACACATAGGATGTGTTTGGATTAGAGATTTCAAGATAAAAATTTATTTTAATTAGAATATTCAAAAGTTCAAAATTCAATTTTTTTTATTTGGCAAAAATATTGAAGAACTTCAAAATTTAGAAGGAATTTCAAATCTCAAATTCTCTCTTGAAAGTCCACTCAAAATGTGGTTTTTCAAAACTCTTTCAAATCTGCCCATACTTTATTGCACAACAACCCACTATTAAATATAAAACAAAAAATATATATTATTTTATTTAAATATAATATATATTTGTTTTTTATATTATTAATAATATCTATACATTTTTACAAATCTATATAATGATACTCATATTGTATTTTTTATAAATTTTTTACCTATATATAATATCATTGTTTTTTATAATTATTTTTTTATTTCATCAAATTATAGTATTAAAAAATTCTTTCCAAAAATATATATTAAAACAAGATAATTATAAATGCTAGTATTTTAAATTGATACATCTTGAAATGCCTTTTGAAATTTTAAATTCTCCATCCAACGCACTCATAAAGATTTTGTTTTACAATAAAAAAATAAAATAAATATTAATAATTTGATTAATTGGTTTTTTAATTTTTTTATCAAACAAAGCCAAGGAATCACAGCATATAACCAACGAATGCTATTCTTGACACTCCTCCCATCCCACCAGAATTTTACAATTATTATATTTTAACTTAAGCCCAAAACCTTAAAAAATTTAAAACAACTCATGACAACTAAACTCTTCAATTTATTGTTCGGCTAGCTGTTATATATCCTTATAATGATTTTAGTACATGTTAAAACTACTCTCTCTCTCTCTCTCTCTCTCTCTCTATATATATATATATATATATATAATTTTATCATGTAAATCACAATGTATTTATATATCACATTAGATATGAAATTAATCTTACCAGATTTTGTGGCTAATGCTAGAGAATTTGACTTGATAAATATTCAAATACTATTCTAAATGTTGAATTAACCAAAATGATAATAAAAAATTGATTGCAATACTATTCTATTCATTCGCTCATAACATTACGATCTCCATCCTCGATTATTTTTAAAAAATCTAATAAAGTAATGCTAACATAGTCGAATCATAGCATTTTAAAAAAAGATTAGATTAGATTGACAGACGATAATAAGGCAAGAGTAATACGGACTGAAATGCATTAATTAGATTATAAAAGTGAAAGTTTGTATTTGATATATGTTATTTTAGGCAATGTAAGATTAATCATGGCATACGTGTCCAAGAAAAGAAGGGACAGGAACAGATTGGCATAGCTGTAAGTAGGCCCAAAATATGAGGTGGTGGTAAGAACGTGCGTCGCGTTTCTCCTGGATTTGTGAAACCCCCCACCCCCAGCTGCCAGCCATCCTCTCCATTATGCCCAAATCGGCGCACATGCCCTTTAACGTTCTTCTGTTGGTTCATAAAGGTTCAAAAGAAAGTAAAGAATCAAATTTTGAATCAAATATTTCTTAAGAAGAGGTAACATTTTTCACATTCACATGTTAGTACATCTCTCACCCATGACCCAAAGTTCGTTTTTTTTTCATAAAGAGGTAAAAAATATATATTTGAATTTTAGACCAAATTTATTTTAAATAAAAACAATTTTGTAGGTCTGGTCCAAAGTTTAAATCTTGGAGCCAACACTCAAGGAAATTAAAATTTTTTTGAATGCTTCATACCGATATGAAAAAACGCATTTAAGATCGCTCAGAAAGAAATTAGTCTTGAGATGCGTACAAACTAATCTAAAGACACTTTAATTGTAAACAAAAAATATAAAAATAAAACAACAACCACTATATCAATTTTTTGTTGTTTCCCTAGTTTCCTTAAAATATGTCTATTATACAAATCTACTTCCTTCGCATTCCAATCTAGTTCCACTTCCACTCCACACTCAAAAACCAAAAAAGACAGTTTCCTAACAACACTTTGGATTTTTCATTTATGATGATATATAACAATAATTATTCTTTGCTTTTTGGTATATGTCGAATTCATGTTTCTTATTATTATTACTATTTGTTTTCAAATAATGTTTATGTATGTAAGTGTTATCATTTAAGAGCTTATTCCATTAGTGGCTAGTTAGTTAAACTATATTAAAGTGTTATTGATTCCGATACATCTGAATCTGATGGTGCTTTTGTAAGTTAATAGCAATATTTGATTTTAAATTTTATTTTGATCTTTAATTTTTAAAAAATTTTAATTGGATTTTCAATTATCAACACAAATATGGTTTTGGTCTACGCTTCTGTGAAATCGTTTGATTTGACCTTAAATATTGTTAGTTGACATTAGTGGATAACATGTGTGTTACATGTGACATCAACTGACAATTAACATATTGAAAAAATCTTTTTAAAAAATAATTTTTTTATTTATATTCTGTTTTTCATCCATCCATAAGGGTCAATCAGCATCGATGAGAATCGAGTAAAAATTTCTTTTATAGGGTTGTCCAAAATGAAATGAAAACAAGCTTCCTTTGATTCAATCCTAAATCCGAACATACCCTAACTAGAGGTGTTACATGGATTAGATGGCTCATTGCACGACATGGTTTAATACGGCGTAGCTTGTGCTTAGTACAGTCCATTAAATAATTGGGTTAAGCCAAGCACAACACATATATATGTCATGCAAAACTAAAGCTTTTTAGATTCATGGGTTAATGCAGCATAACTCGTTAAGGATACGTTTGGTAGGGTGAAAAAGTGAATGGATGGAACGAGTAGTGTGGAAAACTGGAAAAAAATGATTTTTGTTAGTGCTTGGTAAGAAGGAAAAATGTGATGAAAGAAAATAGGAAAGATTGCAATTTTCTTTCCTTATTAACAAGATTAAATTATTTCAAATTGGAAAGATTAATGGAGTATAAAATGAGAGAGATGTGAGTCAAGTATGTATAATTATAAAATTATCATTTATTCTTTTAATTTTATTTTGTTATCATAGCTCATTAATGGTATAATAGTAACGTAATATAATTTTATTTTCTGTTCTTCTATTTTTCAACTCTACCAAGCAATGGAAAGAATGAAAATTATATTTTCTTTCACATTTTCCATCTTTCCTACTAAACACACTGTTGACACCTAATTTTATCCCATTTTTGTTATTATTGTTGTTATTATATATTCTATTTATTATTGGTTTTTAATTTTTATTATTATTATCTTTTTTATTTATTATTATTATTATTAATTTTATTATTTTCTTTTCTTTATTATTATTATTATTATTACGATTTTATTATTCTAGAATATATAAAAAAAATTTGCTTTTTTGAAAATCCTGGTGCCGTGCAGGCGACTGGCAGCCAAAATCACGCTGCCAACTCACTCGATTCCTCCTCCCTATGCACCAAATCTGGCTGCCACTGATCATAATCCCTGAATATCAGGGATTTGGTCACTGTCGACCCAAGAATGAAAACAAAATTTGGTTTAAATGCCAAGGATCGAACTGAAACAGGAGGGGGTCGGCCATTTTTACTCCTCTGCTAGCTAGACACACACACAGACCGAATCCCTCACTCACCCAAGCACACGCACACAACAACCCAACCGTCACCCCCTCTGCCTCTGTCGAAAACACCAAGCCATCGCCACCAAACACCACACTTGAACCTCTCACCATCGTGAACCACCAGCCATAAACCGTCGGCCTCATCACCTGAGCATTTTCCAAACTCCCTGTCCAATACCCGAAAAACCCCAGAGAAGCCAACATCTGCATCACCTCGCCATTACCCTAACCACCACCACCACCGAAACCCTAGATCCCGAAAACCAGAAACCCCAACACCCATAACCCACTATCAACGATCGAATCCCATTTCCCGAATCAAACCCAGAACCCAAGTTCCAAACCCCCAAAGCAACAAACATAATCCAACACACGCAAAAAAAAAAAGAACCACGTTCATAGTGGAAGCCACAGCCAAGAAAAATCCAACAAGAATCTAGACCAACGAAGCCCCCAAGTTTGAATCCAACCCCAAAACTAAACCCGACAACCCCAAGAACCCGACTCCAATGTCTAGCAAACACCCTCACCGCATGCCCATACTCTAGATCTGAACCCCTTAAGTCGAAAAGCCTAGCTTGTCAACATAAAACATCAACCACAAAAAAAAAGGAAAGAAAAAGGAGGAGGTTCGGTTAAGGCTAGACCTAGAATATTAGGAAGATTTTTGGGGAAATCGAAGGCTAGATTTGAGTAGAGGAAAAGAGGTAGAGCATTTTTAGGATTTTAGGAAGCCCGTCGGACACCGGCGACGGTGGCTGGCAGCGGAGACAGTGGTGGAGACGACGATCGGGGTTGGCATGGAAGGTGGCCGGTCACTTTTGTGAGGGAGAGGTTGAGAGAGTTTTTTTTTCTTTTTTTTTCTTTGAAAAGTCTGAAAATGAAATAACAAAAAAAATAGGTTTTATAGTGTAAAAAAAAAAAGAATTTTGGGCAGAACTACGCCTGGACCCGACCCGGATCCAGGATCCGCGCGTCCAGCCCGCCAAAGGAGAAGGCTCATTCTCGGATCCACACATCCGACCCGACCTGCTGCAGAGGAACCGACCCACATCGCCTAATCCGGATCCAGCAGCCCGGCCCAATCTACTTCCAACCTTGGTGGATCGGCCTAGCGAAGCCCAATCCGTGAGACTCCTTGGGCTGCTAGAGTTGGGCCACTTGCAAACTTTTTTTGGGTTTTTAAACCCAAACAACTTGGGTATATTCTCAACTTGGTCAATTTGTTTTTGAATTTATTATTTTGTATGTTATTATTGTTGATTTTCAGATTTTTATAAAAGAGATTTAAAATTTTTCAGAATAGTAATAAATATTAGTTTGAATTTGATTAATATATTTTCATGGGTTTTGTTTTAAAAGAAACCAATAAAAAAGGTAAATAAATATTTTTACTTAATTATCATCTTGATAAAAGAAAAATGTTGTTAATAATTAAAATTCGTCTGATGATGGGATGTCATGAAACTCACAAGTATTGATTTCTTGACTGATCCCTAGGTGAGAAGAGTCTACTAAATGTTACCAGAGTATTGGGATATTTAGTATGATTTTTCAATAATTTAAAATTTTTATTAAAAATGAAAATAAATAATTTATTTATTTTATAAAAAAAAAGAAAAATAAATAATGAAATTTAATAATTAAACAATGGCCCGATGATGGGATGTCATGAAACTCACAAGTAGTGATTTCTTGACTGATCCTTAGGTGAGAGAAGTTCACTAAGTGTTACCAGAGTATTGGGATACTTAGTGCAATTTTTCAATAATAAAAATTTTTATTTAAAATAAATAAAGAAATATTTAGAAAATTAAAAAAATTCATTTGCATCATTCATTATCTGTTTGCATCATATGCATTCATAATAATTTTTGAAGCGAGTGTGAATCTTCCGATGATGAGATTCTATAGAACTCACAAGTAGTGATTCTTAAGAAATCTCTAGGTGAGGAAATTATCCGAAATGCTACCAGAGTATTGGGGTACTTCGGAATAATTTTCAATACAAAAAGGTTCACATTCAATTTCAAAAAAATAAAATTTAACTTTTTCTAAAACAAGGAAAATTGATTTCGACAAATAAAAATGACTTTGAATAAAAAGAATAAAATTGATTGTAATAAAAATAAAAATTATTTTTAAATATTAATTCAAGGCCATTTTATTAAAACTAAAGGATAACACATGATTATTATGGTACCGTTTCTTAACGGGCGTCGTGAGGGTGCTAATCTTTTCCCACGCGTAACCGCACTCCCAAACCTAACTTTTGTTTTCGCAGACCAAAAGTTATCTTTTTAATAAAACTTAATTAATTTTGAGATTTTGTTAAAAAGATAAAATATTTTAGGTGACCAATCACACTTAGACAAAAAAGATTGGTAGCGACTCTCTTTGTTTTTAAATGTTTTCAAAATTGTCGAGCGCGAAGCCGTTAGACAGCTTGGTGACTCCGCTGGGGATCTTTTTGAGAGTCAAGCCATTTATTAGTCATGTGTTATCCTAAGTTTTAAGTTAATGGTTTTAACTAATATTTAAATTTAATTTCTTTAATTTTAAATAATTTGTTGCATTTGTGTTTTAATTATTATGTTTATTTTACGATATTTTTTATTTTGTATATATTATTCTTAATAAATTGTTGGGGCATTGTAGAATAAGGGTTATGGTTTGATAAATGTTCTCTCATACACACACTTATACTTGCATTTTCATGATATGAGCTCTATACCCGGGTTCCGTCCTTCTTAAAAGGGAGTAGAGTACTTTTGCTCTCGTGAGGTAATCACCTCCGCAATGGCAAGCGAAATACTCCCACTCAAATTAAATCTTACTAGTTCAGTGTGGATGACAGTAAGGTATAATTTGGAAACCTTTTGACATTTTAGAGACCTAAACCAGCATAAAGAGAATCTTAAGTCCAACCTTAGGTAGAGTCATGTCCGATTTTTGTAGAAATTATTCCAAAGGTAGGACACGAGGGAGCATATTTGACCCCTTTCCTCATCAATAATAAAGGTACTATGGATTTTGGTTTGAATTGTCCATAATTTAAGTCTTTGAAATTTTTCTTGTTTTTCAAAAAGGATTTTTTTTAAAATAATAAAATTGTGGAAAGAAATTTTGTAAAATAAAAAAAAAGAAATCTAAGTTTTTTTAACAAAAAAAAAGTGTGAGAAAAACAATAAAACAAACTTTTCTTTCAAAACAATGGGAATAATTTTTCTTGGAAAAAAAGAGAAGAGGGATTTCTTTCAAAGATATGGACATAAAAATGGGAATAAATAGAAAAATGCGTTTTATAAAGCAATAAAAAAGAGAGTTGACATTTTTCTAAATAAAGGTAAAATAGAGTCAACAAAATCTTTCCTTTTTTTTTCTCTCTTTTTCTAGATAATTCAAAGAATAAGTTGACATGCAAAAAAAAAAAAGCAAAAAAAATCTTTTTGAGGTTGTGTAGGAATTTTGAATGAGAGTTTAAAAATGCTAAAAGTTTGAAAAAAGTTATAAAAAAATGTTTTTCTTTCCTTTTCTTGATTATCTCATTGAAAAAAAAATTTTCTTGAACAAAAAGATGTCAACAAAAAAATTGTCCTTGAATTTGTTTGGAAAAAAACTCAAAAAATAGTTTGATTTGGAATAAAAATGAAATAAAATTAATTTTTGAAAAAAAAATCTAATAGGGAATGTGAATTTTTTAGGAAAAAATAGAAAATAAATTTTTTTTTGTTTTTTTGTTGTGATCAAAGAAAAATGATTTTTAGAAAGATGAAGAAGAATGTTTGAAGTTTAGTTAGGAATTTCGTTTTCCTCGCATGTTAAATTAAGCAATAATAAGATTTTTGTCTAGGTAGTGGGAATACAAATATTCATCTTTCTCAAGCATGTTAGCGACATATCATTTTAATTCATTTCATCATCATTGTTTATACATATATTGGTAATCATGTCATGTGCATTTTAGAATCATGAAGGTTAGGTGAAATAAAATAGAATTTGATCTTCATTGTAATTGCATTTTGCATAAATTGCATTTTGTTTGAACATGTCTTTCAACAATGTCTTGTTATTGTGTCATGTCTTGAACATTTTACATAGCATTTCATGATTAATAATGTTTCTTCTCACCAAAAATTAAAAAAAAAACAAAAAAGAAGAGAGAGAGTTTTTGAAACAATTTTGATATAGTTTAAGATTACTCTTCAACTTCTCTTACTTGTTTCAGACTGGACCTCTTAAGTTAATAGGTGAATATGATAAATAAGAGGCAAATTTTAGTTTGAATTTTGGAATGCATTTTACATTGTCGCATCACACTTTGCAGAAAAGTCTTTGAGAAACTAGACTAAGTTTTTTTTACAATTTTGAATTTGTTTATTCTTTTTGAATTTTCTTTTTATCAAATTTGTGTACATGGGCTATTGATTGATTATTTTCATTGAAATTATTCCTCCCTAAGATTTGGTTAAAGTGAAGACCTAAACACCTAACATGTAAAATCAAGAAAGTTATGCAAACAAAAAAAAAAAGAGAAAAAGAAGAAAAATTGTTCCATTTCATAGATTTTGTCATACATATCATTTGCATACATATACAAATAACATGATTTCATAAAATTCACATTGTATACTTGTTATACTTTAGTAGACATGCCAATACTGTTCATTTTTCAAAAAAAAAGAAGCAAAAAATTTGTTTGTTCCAAAAATTTTTGAAAGAAATGAGAGAAAATTTTTTAGACAAAGGTAAGATAATAATACGAATTTCTAATTAGAAAATTGTGGTAATAAGGTTCAAGACTTCTCGAACACCAAAGATTACAAAGCAATTCAGGACTCTCAAAAGCTTAGGTCATGGAAGAAGGACAAGCTAGCCGAATGGAGAAAATAGAAAAAGCGCAAGAAGAGATGAAGGGGCAGTTGGCTGCAATGATGGAGATGATGACCAAAATGAGTAAAAGAAAGGAACCAACACAGGAAGTAACTACTCAAGAAAGGTGAGCACATGAAGGTGAACGTTCATATCCACATAGTCCCATTCCACCCCAAGTTCATACTTCACAGCATATGCCATTTTCGAGGCACGACATTCCACACCCTAGGAGGAACCCATCAGATCCAATCTATGTCCATGATTCAGTTAATTCTAAAGAACAAGAGAAATTGAAGATGAGTGCATCAACAGTGAAAGAGAACTTAAAGCCTCAAACGAAGTTAGATCTCCTTGAAGAAAGATTACGAGCTATCGAAGGGATGGATTTATATGGTTCTTTGGATGCAAGCGTGCTTTGTTTGGTACCGGTTATAGTTATCCCACCGAAGTTCAAGGTTCCGGAATTTGAAAAGTATGATGGGACCAAATGCCCGGCAACACATATCAAGATGTATTGCCAAAAAATGGCTGCTTATGCTCCAAATGATGAATTATTGGTGCATATTTTTCAAGACAGTCTTATCGGATCAGCCACAGGTGGTACACCCAACTAGATCGAGCTCATATCTGCTCATAGAAAGAATTGGCTCGAGCATTCATTGCTCAATACAAGCACATTGAAGATCTGGCACCGGACCGCCTATCCTTCCAAGGCATGAGGAAGAAACATGAGGAGAGCTTTAAAGAATATGCTCGAAGATGGAGGGATGTAGCTACCAAGGTCCAACCGCCTCTCACAGAGAAAGAAACCACCATCTTGTTTGTCAACACACTCCCGGCACCGTTTTATGAAATGATGGTCGATAATGCCATCAAGAATTTTGCAGATATGGTAATTTCTGGCGAAATGATAGAGAATGCAATCAATAGTGGCAAGCTTGTGGGAGATGATGCCATGAATACAAGAAGAGGCGATACATCGGGGAATGAAGAAGATGCTCATGCTATGAATTATGAGGGGCAACATGTGGGAGACTTTGCTCCATACCATCCTTATCCAATGTACCACACCCATTACCCCACCATAAATAATATCTCTCCAAGCCTGAATACCCGTCAGCCAATCCCCCAATCTAGTTGGCAAATAGGTCTCCAAACACCTATGCCTACCCAAAGTAACCAAAGAGGGTCTCGAAACAAACGGAAGAGGATCGACATTGATCCGATTCCTTGGTCCTACACTGAAGTATTTCAATACCTTCTCAAGAATCAACTTGTTACCCCAGTCCAATTAAAGCCTTTGGAACCTCCATATCCAGAATGGTATGACCTAAATGCTCGGTGTGACTATCTAGTGGAAATATGGGTCATTCGATAGAAAGTTGCCCTGCTTTCAAGCAAAAGATGCAAAGTTTGGTTAGATCTGGTTTGTTGGATTTTGGGACAAAAGAAGGAACGGGTTAACCATGCTGCAGTATGATTGCAAAAGAAGACTTTTTGGTTGGTCATTCATGATGGTATAAAGCTGTTTCTTTTTGTAGTGCTCATAAACTGAAAAGCGCTTTTTGTGTATTGACTTTCACTTATCTTTTGTCATTTCAATAAAGTAATCGATGCATTTTCATTACATTTTCTCTCCCCTTCGAAGTCTTATATTTTTTGTGCATTCACCTATATTTTACCGTTTTCTCCTTCTTTTGGCTTCTAAATGATTAATTTCCATTCTTTGCCCAATTTTGTTGTTAAATGATGAATATGAAGTTGATTATGATAATAATCTGGGATAAAACTTTAAAATTCTATTTGCATTGACAATTTTGTCCCCCATGATCGATGGGAATGTTGAAGTCAATAGATGAAGTGTACACAAGGAAAGTCAGAATTGATGTGCAATTTAATAGTAGATTTTCCACAAGATTGTGTTGGCTCAGTAAATAATTCTTTGATAAGAGTATTTACGTTTGAAATGAGAAATGACCATCTTTGGTTTACCCTTCACACATGAGAAAAATTATCCATCGTTACCCCTTTTGAGCCTCATAGTTATATATGTTTTTTTTAAGAAACTCACCAAGGATCACCTTCCACATTGAGGGGGCAAAATTGAGAAAAATGAAGTTAGATTTGCCCACAAAAAATTTCAAGTCATTAGAAATCTAGGGGCAAGATAAAGAAAAAGATATCTTTATGCTTGAATTCCTCAAAACAAAATGAGGAAAAGAGAGAATCAAGACAAAAAAAAAAAAGAAGAGGGATGAATGGAAAAGAACGGAAGGAGAAATAAGAAACAAAAGAAGAATAAACAACAAATGGGCTAGAATGCTAGAATTCTTAATATGATGAGAAATGATCCTATGGCTTGAAACCCTTGAAACACGTATTTTGGGCCTGTTTATCCATTCTTTCAAAACCTTGAACTATGGCCTACATTACGTACCTTAAAAAGTCCATTTTGATCGAATTTGAATGCTTGAGTTAAGGAATCATATATTGAACCTAGACATGTTACAAGTTCATGATTTGGAGCTTGAAAAGTGTGTTGATTATGGATAAGTATGGTCCTTGAAAAAGAATGAAAATGTAAAAAGAAAAAAAATGAAAAAAGAAAAAAGAAAATGAAAAAGCTAAAAAAAAAAAAAGGAAGGAGAATAAGAAGGGGCTTAAGTTGAAAACCCGAAAGGGCGATTTGAGTCAAGAGAAGAACAGAATATTTGGCTAAAATCTCAGGAAGATAGCCTTTTATAAAGGAAACTAGTACTGTTCGAAGATTTCATGAAGTGGGGGGCAAAGCATTGATGGAACCAAAATGATTAGAATGTCAATCAAATAGAATTTTGGAAAAATCTTAGATTAGTTTATCAAGATTGATTGAATATTCATTGTTTAGATATTGTTACCTTCCCTCGGCTTCTGGAAATTACCTATTATTCTTGGTTAAATTTGTTCTTGTTGACTTCATCATAAATATCCATCCTTAAACTTTTGATCAATCTGCATACTCATGATTATTGAAAGAAATGTGATGGCATTGCATTTATTATAAAATTGAAATGACGATAAATAAGTGATTGACAATGTTTGAGAAAGCTTAATGCATTACAGAAGAGGATAGTCGAACATGATATGGGGTGACGAAAGAACAGATGAGAACCATGGGAAGGTTTACAAGTGCGCCAAAGAAATATGAATGTATGATCAAATGGTGAACAATGAACAAGAATTAATGGTGTTTCGTAGAATTAGTAGATGGATGGAAGCTTATAATTTGAAAAGATTCAAAAATCGTGAGAATGATGGTCTTGTGAACCCTATTACTGCAACTTTCGATTTCTTTTATTTTTCCTTTTCTTTCCCTTTTCTTTTTTTCTTTTTTTCTATTTCTCGACATTTGCATTGCATTCATCGCATGCAAAAAAAAATTCACCTTTAAGTAACAAAGTTTGTACATTCTTGGTAAAAAAAAAAGAAGGGCAAAACGCAAGAAAAAGGAAGAAAGCGGGATTCTTAAAATTTTAGGATAAAATGATAAGATTTTTAAAGTGAAGAGTTTTAAAAGGATGATGTATCAAGAAGCTGAATATTTGGATGTGAATTTCCAATTCAGAAAATTTCAGGTGTGAATCTCTGAATTCCAAGGTAAAATATTGGATGTGAATCTTCAAGTTAAAATTTCGGATGTGAATCTCCGAATCAAATTTTGGATGTGAATCTCCAAGTTAAAATCTTTGGGTGTGAATCTCCAAATCAAAGTTGAAATTTCGGATGTGAATCTTCGAATCAAAATCTTTGGGTGTGAATCTCCAAATCAAAGTTGAAATTTTGGGTGTAAATCTCCGAATCAAATTTTGGATGTGAATCTCCAAGTCAAAATTTTGGGTGTGAATCCCTAAGTCAAATTTTTGGATGTGAATCTCCAAGTTAAAATTTCGGATGTGAATCTCCGAATCAAATTTTTGGATGTGAATCTCTAAATCAAAGTTGAAATTTCGGGTGTGAACCTTCAAATTTAATATTTGGATGTAAAACTACTGTAGACACCAAATTTTGTCCAAATTGATAATTTTATACTCAATTGGACTCTCTAAGTTCAAATTAAAAACATTGGGCTTCAAAGCTCATTAAAATGAGTAAATTTTGATTTTCTTATTTATTTTATTTTTATTTTTATGCTTTTATTTTTATAATTGTTTTTATTGTTATTTGTTTTCATTTCTATTATTATTATTTTTATATATTTGTTTTTTATTTTTATTTTGTTATTATTGTTATCACTTTTATTATTATTATTTGATATTATTATTATTATTGTTATTATTATTATTATTATTATTATTATTATTATTATTATTATTATTTTTATTATTGCAACTGTTTTTTTTTATTATTATTATTATTATTATTATTATCTTTTCTATAATAAAAATTATTATTATTATTATTATTATTATTATTATTATTATTATTATTATTATTATTATTATTATTATTATTTTTTGTTCCCTAGACTCTAAGCCGCCGGTACCACCAGCCATCTCCCATCCATCATCCAGATCTTCTGCCAGAGCCGCCGGCGGTTCCAACCCTTCCCCCTATGCCTCGGCTGCCACCCAAATTCATCTTCCCAAGCAAACCATCCCATCCTGACATTGCCTTGAGGACTGTAAAACAATGGAAAGAACCTAGATCGGTTCTAACCCTCCGGATCAAAGGTTGATCCTGAATCTGTTTAAGAGACTTAGATTTTCGTCCGGTTGGCTTCTTTTTTTTCTTCAGAAAAAACAGACTCAGAGATACAAAAAACCAGCAACCATCATCACCGTCACCACCCTCCCCACTCACCACCAAACCCTTCAAACACACTCATCACCGAACCCCTCAAACACGTTCATCACCGAACCCCTCAAATCATCACCACAACCGAGACCATCCCTGACAGAACCCAACCCTCATCACCATCACCACCATCACCACCAAACAAACACAACCACCTACCCAAAATCTAACCAAAAAAAAAAACAAACCCCAAACCCTAGAACCGAGACCCTTAGGATCTCAGATCTGGAAACCCTAGATCTAAAACCTGCAAGAAGAGCAAAAATACAAACAGCCACAACTAGATCCAACCAAAAAACAAACACAAAAAAAAAAACACAAACAGAGGAAAGAGGTTTTCGTATGGCTAGATTTGTGAAGTTAGGTTTGTTCGTAGGGGAAGCTTAGCCCAGATCTGTTATGAGGGAGATGAAGGGAGCGTTTTAGGTTACGACGAGGACCACCGGTAGCCGACGTACGGCGGCGTACGGCGGCCGGAAATCGCCCCGGGGAAGGAGGGTTGAGAATATTTTGGGGTTTCTGAACCTTTTTTTTGGGAAAGGCCGGGCAAAATGAAAGAAAAAAAAAAATGGGGCCTTTTATAAAGCATCAAAACGGTGCGTTTTAACAGGCTGACCCGCGTGCGACCCGCGACCCGGATCCGAGATCCGCGCAAACAGCCCGTGACCCGATTCTCCGCTTCGCCCTAGACCCGCGTATCGCGACCCGACCCGGCGGTACGACCCGCGTGCCGACCCGCTCCAACCCGTGGATCCGGCCTGCCTTGGCCCAACAGCTTCTAAGCCCAATCCATTTGGGTATATATTTATAATTTTATTTATTTATTTAGTATTTGTTTAGTTATTTATTTATTTTGTTAGAAAATTTATTTTATGCATGAAAAAATGAATATTTATTTACATATAAAATACTTTAAGATTTAATAACCTTAAGCTTAATAATGGAATTAATCTTTACAATAAATGTATAGTTTTAAGATGTGTATGTAAATATATAATATAATTTCAAAATATGTGAATATAGAAAGTATATAGCCCTAAAACGTATAAATATATATTTTTTTAGAATGTATAAATAAATATATAAAAAGTGTATATATATATATATAAATTATATATAAAAGCATATTTTTAAAATAAAAATAAATTTTTTATTAGATAAATAAAATGTGGGTTAAGGAAAAAATAATAATAATAAATGAAGAATAATAATAAAATTAAATTTAAGTAAATGAAATTTTGTCCGATGATGGGATGTCATGAAACTCACAAGTAGTGATTTCTTGACTGATCCCTAGGTGAGAAGAGTTGTACTAAGTGTTACTAGAGTATTGGGATACTTAGTATGATTTTTCAATAATTTAAATTTTTATTAAAATAAAAATAAATAAGTTTTTAAAAAAAAGAAAATAGATTTTTCAAATAATAATAAATTTTAAATTTAATTAAATGAAATTTTCTCCGATGATGGGATGTCATGAAACTCACAAGTAGTGATTTCTTAACTGATCCCTAGGTGAGAAGAGTTGTACTAAGTGTTACCAGAGTATTGGGATACTTAGTATGATTTTTCAATAATTTAAATTTTTATTAAAATAAAAATAAATAAGTTTTAAAAAAAAAGAAAATAGATTTTTCAAATAATAATAAAATTTAAATTTAATTAAATGAAATTTTGTCCGATAATGGGATGTCATGAAACTCACAAGTAGTGATTTCTTGACTGATCCCTAGGTGAGAAGAGTTGTACTAAATGTTACCAGAGTATTGGGATATTTAGTATGATTTTTCAGTAATTTATTTTTATTAAAAATAAAAATAAATAAGTTTTTTAAAAAAGAAAATAAAAAAAGAAATCAATAATAAAATTTAAATTTAAATGAAATTCTTCCGAGGATGGGATGTCATGAGACTCACAAGTAGTGATTTCTTGACTGATCCCTAGGTGAGAGGAATTTACTAAATGTTACCAGAGTATTGGGATATTTAGCTAAATTTCTCAATATCAAGAGTTTCATTAATAAAATCAAAATAAATAAATTTCTTTTAAGTTCCATGTGCATCATGTACTATCTGTTTGCATCATATGCACTCATAATAATTTTTGGAACGAGTGTGAATCTTCTGATGATGAGATTCTATAGAACTCACAAGTAGTGATTCTTAAGAAATCTCTAGGTGAGGAAATTATCCGAAATGCTACCAGAGTATTGGGGTACTTCGGAATAATTTTCAATATAAAAGATTTTCACTTATTTCAAATAAAAAATAATATTTAAATGTTTCAAAATTAAAAGAATAAAATTGATTGTAATAAAAATAAGAATTATTTTTTAAATATTAATTCAAGACCATTTCATTAAAACAAAAAGGATAACACATGATTATTATGGTACCGTTTTTTAACGGGCGTCGTGGGGGTGCTAATCCTTCCCCACGCGTAACCGTACCCCCGAACCCAATTTTTGTTTCGCAGACCAAAAGATTATCTTTTTAATAAAACTTAATTAATTTTAAGATTTTGTTGAGAAGATAAACGTTTTCAGGTGGCCAATCACACCTAGTCAAAAAAGATTGGTGGCGACTCCCTTTTTGTTTTTAAACGCTTTTTCGAAAATTCGTCGAGCGCGAAGCCGTTACGACAGCTTGGCGACTCCACTGGGGACGCTAAGAGGGTCAAACCATTAAATAACCATATGGTATCTTACATTTTAATTTGATAGTCTTGGTTGGTATTTGAATTTAATCTTCTTAAAAAAAAAGTGAAATAAAAATAAATTCTACATAAGAACTCAAAATAAATAAATACGTAAATAAATAAATAAGAAATTCATTTCATTCATTTTTATCATTTGATTCATTACATTCTTTATGTATAAGGTTGTAGTTGAATAAATAAAGTAGGACATATACTCATTTATTGTTGCATGCATAAGTGCATTGGCATAACATGAGCCCTGCACCCGGGTTCTGTCCTCTTTAGGAGGGGGTAAAGTAGCTATGCTCTCGTGAGGTAATCACCTCCGCAATGGCAAGTGAAATACTCCCACTCAGATCTGTTCCTTACTAGTCTAGTGTGGACGACAGTATGGAATGATTTGGGAACCTTGTAGATATGTGAAACCTTAAACCAGCATATAGTATGTTGTGAGGAGACCAACCTAGGATAGAGCCATTCCTTCCCTTTTATGAGAGTGACCTTTGATAGGACATATATAAGCATCACATCCTTTATCTGCTTTTATTTCCATGTTTATATTGTTTATACACATACTGATTTGTATTTGTTTTTCTGTTCTTTTTGCATGAATCTTCTTGCATCACATAGTCACATAAGGGGATATTTTAACCATGGCTCTTTGCAACGAGGAATTTTTCACTGAATCCATAAAAAGGCTAGCTTGTTCGTCATCTGTGAATGTTCCATGTGATTCCTACCGGGAGGTACGAATTTGGTCTGAAAAAGTTCAACAAGTGAAAGGAGATTGCTTGACCGGGAATTTCATGTCCTCACTCCCACAAGAAGTGAATCTGAACCTCCAGCAAAATAATCTAATAGATTTAGCCAACTTATGGGATCAAATCAGTGAGGAAGGGAAGAGGGACTTTCATGAAAAGTATGGCCAAATAGAGTCTTTGATCGCGGTAAAAATTGAAGAACCACTTATCAGAGCTGCTATTCAGTTTTGGGATCCCTCCCATAGGTGCTTCTCTTTCAATGGAATGGACTTGACACCCACGGTAGAGGAGTACTCCGTCCTGTTAGGTATTGACCTGAAAAGTCCGGATAAGATCTATGTTCGAAAGCCAAAATCCGGGTACCGTAAAAAGCTGGCCAAACTTATGGGAGTCAGACCGGAAGACATAGACTCTCATAAAAAGGAGAAGGGATCCAATGTTTGTATGCCCTGGGATTTTCTTCATGCATTTATCAAGGGACATCTTAGTGACCAGCAAGGATTGGCGGCTTTTGCTTTAGCAACCTATGGTTTGATTATCTTCCCCAAGGTGTTAGGCCACATTGAAGTAGCAGTGATAGACTTTTTTGAGCAAATCGAGAATAATGGGAATCCAGCACCTGTCATACTAGCAGAAACCTTCAGGTCATTGAATTATTGTCGGAGGAACGGAGAAGGGCGATTTGTGGGATGTGCGCAACTACTGCATGTTTGGGCTAAGAGTCATTTCAAGTGTGAGGAAAAGGCCTTCAAGAGAACTTTCCTACATCATCGTGCTCCAGTTAAAGAGTTCTGCAACAGTAAGTGGCCGAAGCTGAAGAGCAAGGAAGAATGGGTGGATTTTTTTGCAAAGGCTCGGGGAGAAACAGATTGTATGGATGACGCCTTGGATGCCTCATGTACCGGTCTTGTATCGATGTGGAGAAGAATCATGGGTGCAACTTCTAGGACCATGGGGAGTGGTAAGCTATGCACCACTTATGGTGCTAAGACAGTTTGGAGCTAAACAGTTTATTCCACTAACACATGGACTTAGTGATTTGGAATTTTCTTACGGTGAGCCAAAGGCAATGAAAAGGGGAGAGCAAGTGGTTCGATCATGGAAACAAGCACGAAGAATCAACCTTGGACCCCTTTCTGATAAAGCTACCCCGGAATACCTGATATGGAGGGCAAAGCAAGTAAGGGAGGTGGAGTTTCTCTCGAGAGAATACGGCATGCCTTTAGAACCGGAAGAAGAAGTATCTGAGGTCGAGATCGCCAGGCAACAATTCAAGATAGATGAGGAAAGGTGGAAACGAGAGAATTTGAGGCTTCGGAAAGAGACGGAACAGCTCAAGTACGAGGCGGAAATGAGAGAAGCCAAGCTCAAGAAAGTCCAACAAGAACACAACGTCACCAACAAGGATCTCAGAAATCTGCACCTAGAGAACAAGAAGTTGAGATCTGAAATGAGGGTTGGAGGGATCATGCAAACTTCAAATGAAAGAAAAAGAGAATTAGAAGACTTGCACAAAAGGGTAGAACACTGGTCGCACAAAGCGAAGAAAAGCGAAGAAGAAGTTGCCTATTTGTCACAAGAACGACAAAATTGGGAAGGCATGTACTCAGCTAATGCAAGGAAGTTAGCCCAATGTCAGAAAGAGAATGAGGAACTGAAGGAGAAGTTGAAAAAAGGAAAGCAAGTTGAAGTAGATGACGAAAAAGCAACATTGCAACAAAAGGTTCAAATGTTAGAGGAACAGCTACAAGCACATAAGAACCACATTAAAGTGATAATAGAAGATTGGGAGCGAAGTGAAAACAACTGGAGCTATGGATATGAGATGGCACAAGATGCAAGCATGACGTGGAGAGTGGGGAGTCTGGGGAGGCAGCAATATATAGAGCACTTGGCCACTCAAGTTTGCAAAGCTATGACAAAGGCAAGGGAGATGGTTGACGAAGTTGAAGCTTTGAGACGAGAAATCCTCCCAACAGAAAAGTACGAGCAAAGGCTGCTGAACTTTTTAGATGAAGCTAAGGATCAATATCAGCAAGTTAGTCGTTTTTATGGATTTAATCGGAATATGATTGGAATGTAACAAATGACTTGTTGAATGAATAAAAGTTCCTTTTGTTGAAATTGTTATGGCTTAAATATCCCTCAAAGTATCATTCATTTTGCATCACATTCATTCATTTCTTCATATAGTTTAAATAAAACGTAAAATTTCAAAGATCGCATCATATAGTAATTAGTTCCTTATTGTGGTAATCAAGATCCAAGGATTGCTCCAACATTCAAGATTTCAGCCCAAATTCCTAAACACTCGTACAACACCCGGTCACGTTCAAGAGC
Source organism: Heritiera littoralis (assembly GCA_031772115.1). Lineage (NCBI taxonomy): Eukaryota > Viridiplantae > Streptophyta > Magnoliopsida > Malvales > Malvaceae > Heritiera > Heritiera littoralis. The sequence goes on from JAPDPK010000056.1 coordinate 919,768, forward strand.
AATGGAGGAAGAACATGGTAATAGGATGGATAGAATGGAGAAAGCACAAGAAGAAATCCGAGGGCAGTTAGCCGCTTTAATGGAAATGATGACAAGGATGAACCGAGAGAAAGAAGTGGCTAGAGAAACACCTAACCCAGGGACAGATCAACCCCGGGAAGATGATGATCCCCAATACCCTCCAGGGTTTACCCCATTTCATGTCCAATCCTCGCAAGGCCTACCTCCACCTCCACCTTATGCCCAATCCTCACAAGGCATACCTCCACCTCCACCTCCTCCACAGCCTATGGGCAGCTATGCTTATGTGTATCCGGGAGCACCTAGCGCTTCAGCACAACCTCATATCATAGTGCCTATACCTCCCACTCAAGGGACAAAACCTGCGGATCCAATTCAAGTCCCTGACTTAGATGATCCAAGAGAGCAAGAGAAATTGAAGGGTAGCGTGTCGGAGGTAAAAGGCGATTCCGACTCTAAAAAATTCAGCATTATAGAGGAAAGGCTGCGGGCCATCGAGGGCAGTGATTTCTATGGGTCAGTGGATGCAATGGGATTGTGCTTAGTTCCAGATGTGGTGATCCCTCCTAAGTTTAAGACTCCCGAGTTCGAAAAGTACGATGGAACCAAGTGCCCCATTACTCATGTTACAATGTATTGTCGCAAGATGGCCGCTTATAACCATGATGACAAGCTGTTGATACACGTGTTTCAGGATAACCTCACGGGGTCCGCTGCCAGATGGTATGTGCAGCTAGATGGTACGCGTATTCATAGTTGGAGCGACTTGGCTAGGGCATTTATCGCTCAGTACAAGCATGTCACAGACATGGCCCCAGATAGATTGTCCTTGCAGAACATTGAGAAGAAGGCTAATGAAAGCTTCAAGGAGTATGCTCAGCGTTGGAGAGACTCAGCAGCACAGGTCCAGCCACCTCTGACTGAAAAGGAAATTACAGTGCTATTTGTCAATACATTAAAGGCCCCCTATTATGAACGTATGATAGGCAACGCTACAAAGAATTTCGCGGACATGGTTATCACGGGAGAAATAATAGAAAGCGCAATCAAGTGCGGGAAGTTGGAAGGTAGTGATTCAAAGAAAGGTGGGTTATCCAAGAAGAAAGAGGTTGAAACCCAAGCAGTCACCCATACGACACCTCGATATAGGGGATATGCACCTTACCCACCTCGTTCTCGACCACCGCCTCAACCTTACCCATATTACCAACCCTATTTCCCGACCTCAAACAATATCTCTCCCGCTCCGTACCAAAGCCCATCACAACCACCAACTTTTCGACCGAATTTTCGTCCTCCACCTCCGTACTATACACCAACACCTACGGCCCAGCCTTACCAGCCAAACAGTAACCCAACTGCTAACCCAAGGCCTCCCCGAAGAAATGTCGAAAGACCTCCTATTGATCCTATCCCTATGTCCTATACAGACTTATTCCCGCAACTGGTGAAAGGACACATGCTCGCACCTCTTTACATAGAGCCAATGAAACCACCTTTTCCAAGATGGTATGACCCCAGCGCCCGATGTGACTATCATGGTGGAAACCCGGGTCATTCAACGGAGAATTGCACAGCTCTCAAGTATAAGGTGCAAGATTTGGTCAAGTCAGGAAGGTTAACCTTTTCCAAGGAGGTGGAACCCAATATCAATGCTAACCCACTTCCCAGTCACGGTGGAGGATCAGTTAGTGCGGCTGAAGTTGGGAGGAAGTGTTGTATAAAGAGACACGTGGAAGAGGTTAAGACTCCGATGAGTCTAGTATTCGATGTTTTATTCAAAGCCAAGATGATTCAACCTCTACCGTTGGGCTCGGGTGTCTGTCAAGATGAATTCAGTTCAAGCTAGACTTGCAAATATCATATGGGACACGTGGGTCACACTGTCCAAAATTGTCCCCACTTTCGACACGTGGTCCAATCAATGATGGATTCATCATTGATTGAATTCTATACGGAGGAGGAGGAGGGTGTAGTGAGTACTGCTTCAAGTGAACCTTCAGAAAATGATTATCCATGGGGAAAACCAATGACCGTGTTTTACAAGGAGAAGCCCAGCCCCGGGAAAGAGGAATCTAGCTTTGTCACTCCTCCGACCATGACAATCAAAGTTCCGAGCTCTTTCCCGTACAAGAGTAATAAAGCCGTCCCTTGGAACTATGAATTCAAAGTGGTGATTGGAGGGTCAGGCAATGCGAGCTCAGATAAGTCAGATATGCCCGATAATGCAAACATTAGTAGGGTAGGAGGAATTACGCGGAGTGGGAGGTGCTATACTCCGGAGATGTTAGATAGGGCCCGAAAAGGGAAAGGAAAGGAGAAAGAGGAAGACAATCAGGTGGAGAAAGAAGAGGAACAAGCCCCATTTTCCAAGGACCAAGGGGGAAACTTGCAAAAGCCAGTATCAGAGGACGATGCAAAGGAGTTTTTAAAGTTGATTAAGCACAGTGAATATAGTGTGGTCGAGCAATTGAACAAGATGCCTGCTCGAATTTCACTATTATCTCTGCTGTTAAATTCAGAATCGCATCGGAATGCCTTAATGAAGGTGTTGAATCAAGCCTATGTGCCTCATGATATTCCGGTCGACAGTATGGACCAGCTGGTGGGAAATATCACAGCGGCAAATTTCATATCTTTCACAGACGACGAAATCCCGCCGGAAGGGCGAGGGAGTATTAAGGCCTTGAATATCACTACAAGCTGCAAGGGTCACACAATCGCCAAGGTTTTGATTGACAACGGCTCGTCGATCAATGTCATGCCTATGGCCACGCTGGCAAAGATGCCCATTGACATTTCTTGCATACAACCAAGCCACATGGTTGTAAGGGCATTTGATGGCTCTAGAAGGGACGTCATAGGTGATATTGAAATCCCTATTCACATCGGGCCTGTCACCTTCAATGTCCAATTTCAAGTAATGGATATTTCGCCATCATACAGTTTCCTACTGGGGAGACCATGGATCCACACGGCGGGTGCTGTTCCTTCATCATTGCATCAGAAAGTGAAGTTTGTTGTCGGTGATAAACAAATTTCTGTCTCCGGAGAAGAAGACTACGTGCTCACCAAGCCTTTATCTGTGCCCTACATTGAGGCAGCCGAGGAAGCATTAGAGTGTTCTTTCAGAGCCTTCCAAATTGTGAACGCAACCTATGTAGGAGAAGGATCAAGAATACCCACCCCTCGATTGTCAACCGCTGCCAAGATGGTTGTTAAACAGACACTGCAAAAGGGCTGGCGTGTCGGGAAAGGTTTAGGGAAAAATCTTCAAGGATCTGGGAAACCTGTGAAGATTGTGGAGAACAAAGACAGATTTGGCCTCGGATACAAGGCCACTGGTTCAGAGAGAAAGAGGATTCTGGAAGAAAGAAGGAAGAAAAGAATAGCCCGCCTCCGAGGATACGAAGAAGAATCGGAGAGGATGGTGATCCCGTACCTCTATGATACATTTCGATTTGGCGGATGCTATCACCCCAATTCGTTAGAAGCATTGGAAGCGAAACCTATGTTATTGATGAAAGGATTCTCTCGCGGATTCCTAGTCTAAAGGGGTGCATGGAGGAATGGCCACTTTTGTTTTAAGAATGATTATGTTGTGGGATACAGAGCTGAAAGACTGAATTGTTGAAAGGATACCTTCTATCTTTTTTGTTTTTTCTTTTGTAATGTAGTGAGGTAGATTATCAACATTTCGGTCTAGAGAACTCTAGAAGTTTTTTTGTAAACTTGATCTTCATCATCATTTCAATAAATTAACAAGTTCAATGCATTTCGAGCACTTCCTTTTCATCCATCATCATTTCTATAACTGTTTTCTCTTCCTATTCACTACAATTGGTAAGAACAACCAACCATATCTGTTAAATCTTTACTTTTTCAGGAAAATGAATAATGAATGTGAAGATAACCTTAACAGCTATCCGGGGTTTGATTTTGAAAATTCTATGCATGTTGGTGAACTCGATAACAATGTAGATTCAGACGATGATGCTTTGTCTCCAGATCTTTTGAAAATGATTGAGCAAGAGAAAAAACCAATTGAACCCCACAAAGAGGTAATTGATATGGTCAACCTAGGGGATGATGAGAACGTCAAAGAAGTCAAAGTAGGCACAGCACTTCCATTGGTTGAAAGGCAGAGACTAGAGGAATTGCTTCGTGAATACGTGGACGTTTTTGCTTGGTCTTATCAGGACATGCCTGGGTTAAACACCGATGTCGTGGAGCATCGTCTACCTTTGAAAACAGAATGTAAGCCAGTACAACAGAAGCTTAGGCGCATGAAGCCCGAGATGTTGTTAAAGGTGAAAGAAGAAGTAAAAAAGCAGCTCGAGGCAGGGTTCTTAAAGGTAGCCAAGTATCCGGAATGGGTGGCTAACATAGTGCCTGTACCGAAAAAGGATGGGAAAGTGAGAATGTGTGTGGATTATCGAGACTTGAACCGAGCTAGCCCTAAGGATAATTTCCCTTTGCCTCATATCGATACCTTGGTGGATAATACAGCCCAACACTACATGTTTTCGTTCATGGACGGTTTTTCAGGCTACAATCAGATTAAAATGGCCGAGGATGACATGGAGAAAACCACTTTTGTGACGGTTTGGGGCACATTTTGCTACAAAGTTATGCCTTTCGGTTTAAAGAACGCCGGGGCCACCTACCAAAGGGCGATGGTAACCCTCTTTCATGACATGATGCATAAGGAGATAGAGGTGTATGTGGATGATATGATCGCCAAGTCCCGAGGAGAAGAGGATCATGTAGCCAACCTACGAAAGCTGTTTGAAAGGCTACGAAAGTTTCAGCTCAAGTTGAACCCTGCCAAATGCACTTTTGGAGTTAAATCGTGGAAGTTGTTGGGGTTTATAGTCAACGAAAAGGGAATTGAAGTGGACCCGGACAAAATCAACGCGATACAAAATCTGTCGCCTCCACGCACACAGAAGGAAGTAAGAGGCTTTTTAGGAAGATTGAACTATATTTCCCGTTTCATCTCGCAACTCACGCTCAAATGTGATCCTATTTTTAAGTTGCTTCGGAAACAAGATCCGGGAGAATGGAATGAGGCATGCCAAGAGGCTTTTGAAAAGGTGAAAAGGTACTTGTCAAATCCACCTGTTCTAGTACCGCCAGTTGCAGGAAGGCTTCTGTTGTTGTACATGACTGTCAATGAACATTCTATGGGATGCGTGCTGGGCCAGCATGATGATACGGGCAAGAAAGAACGGGCTATCTACTACTTGAGCAAGAAGTTCACTGATTATAAGGCCAAGTACACTACAATAGAAAAAATGTGCTACGCATTGGTTTGGGTTGCTCGGAGATTGAGGCAGTATATGTTGTATCATTCGACCTGGTTGATAGCTAGATTGGATCCCCTCAAATACATCTTTGAGAAACCCTCATTGTCAGGAAGACTAGCTAGGTGGCAAGTTATGCTATCCGAATATGACATTGTGTATGTGTCCCAAAAGGCAATCAAAGGCGAGGCAATAGCCGACTTCCTGGCAGATCGTGCTACTGATGAGTATAAGCCTATCAAGCTAGATTTTCCAGATGAAGATATAATGTCTGTCTTTCAAACGGAGGAAGAAGAGCCTGATAGCAGACAGTGGAGAATGTTCTTTGACGGCGCGTCCAATGCCTTAGGGCATGGGATAGGGGCAGTTTTAATATCTCCAAATGGAAAGTATTACCCATCCACAGCCAGATTAAATTTCAATTGCACCAACAACATGGCTGAATACGAAGCTTGTGCAATGGGCTTAGAAGCTGCAATCGAGAGGGAAATCAAGAACTTGAAAGTTTATGGAGATTCAGCACTGGTTATTTATCAGTTACGAGGTGAATGGGAAACAAGGGATCAGAAGCTAGTTCAGTACCAGAAGTACATAGCTGACCTTGTACAACAATTTGACGATATCATCTTCCAGCATTTATCTCGAGAAGAAAACCAGGTTGCCGATGCCTTGGCAACACTAGTTGCGATGTTTAAAATAGAGACAGAAGCAAATGTTTCACCAATCAAACTACGCATGAGAGATTCTCCAGTCCACTGTTCTAGTATTGAAGAGGAAGCGGATGGACAACCTTGGTATTATGACATCATGCAATACCTTAAGAGTCAACAATACCCAGAGCATGCATCGGAGAATGATAAAAAGATCCTTAGAAGATTGGCAATGGGATTCCTCGTTGATGGAGACGTTTTGTATAAAAGAGGTCGGGATCAGATGTTGTTGACATGTGTAAATACATCTGAAGCCAAAAGGATTCTTGAGGAGGTACATGATGGAATTTGCGGGGCACATGCAAATGGTCATTTCATGGCTAGACAGATTATGAGGGCAGGCTATTATTGGACTACACTAGAAAGAGATTGCATAGATTATGCTAGAAAATGCCACAAGTGTCAAATCTATGCGGATAAAATCCAAGTCCCCCCGACTTCACTCAACGTCATGGCACCACCGTGGCCTTTTTCTATGTGGGGAATGGATGTGATTGGACCCATCTCTCCCAAGGCATCAAATGGGCACAGATTCATTTTCGTGATGATAGACTACTTTACAAAATGGGTTGAAGCTGCCTCTTATGCGAACGTGACCAAGTCTACTGTTTGTAAGTTTTTGAAGAAGGAGATAATATGTCGGTACGGGCTCCCAGAAAGGATCATATCAGACAATGCCCTCAACTTGAACAATGACATGATGAAGGAAGTATGTGCACAGTTTAGAGTCAAGCATCACAACTCAGCCCCGTATCGCCCGAAAATGAATGGAGCCGTTGAGGCTGCCAACAAAAATATTAAGAGGATTGTGGGGAAGATGACCAGCACATACAAAGACTGGCACGAGAAGCTACCATTCGCTTTGCATGCTTATAGAACGTCAGTGCGCACTTCTACTGGGGCAACTCCCTTTTCTTTGGTTTACGGTATGGAAGCGGTGCTGCCTGTTGAAGTAGAGATCCCCTCCCTAAGAGTCCTAATGGAATTAAACTTGGACGAAGCTGAATGGGTCCAAAGTCGCTTTGAACAACTGAATCTTATAGAGGAGAAAAGGCTTACAGCATTATGTCATGGTCAGATGTACCAAAAGAGAATGATGCGAGCCCATGATAAAAAGGTTCGACCCAGGCATTTTTGTGAAGGGGAATTGGTGTTGAAAAAGATCCTCCCAAATCACCACGATAATCGGGGCAAATGGACACCAAATTGGGAAGGACCATATGTGGTGAAAAGAGCGTTCTCAGGTGGGGCGTTGATCTTGACAGAGATGGATGGGAATGATCTGCCTAATCCGATAAATTCCGATGCTGTGAAGAAATACTATGCTTGAAGAAAAAAAAAGAAAAAGAAAAAAGAATTCATAAGAAAAAAGAAGAAGAAAAGAAAAAAGAAAGAAAGAAAAAGAAAAAAGAAAAAAAGAAAAAAAAACAACAACAAAACAAAACAAAACAAAAAAGAAAGAAAATGAAAGGAGAATTCAAACTGAAAACCCAAAAAGGGCAGTTGGATTAAAGGGGATATCCTAGTTGAAAACCTGAAAAGGCGACTTGGACGCAGAAAAGATCAACACCTGGATCGAAATCATACGGAGCATGGCATCTGTCGGATGAACTCAGTGTGATAGGGGGCATCAACGGATTAGTTTTTTCCAAAGAAAGCCCCTGTCTGGTTCGTGAAGGGTTATCTAAACATTCATTATTTATTTTGAAATTCACCACTTAACCCTTGTGGTATTCACTACCCAACTGTACTTTTACTGTCATTGTCTCCTGTTAGCCCAATAATAAATGCTTTTCTTCTAAATTTGGTTGTTCTTTTGGTCATTCCATAACCAACCGATAAAGTGCAAGAATGCATTGCTCTTGTTAACAAAATTGAAAGGAAGATGATGATTAAAATGATAATCTACCTGCTAACATTATTAAAGAAAAAGAGAAAGAAGAAAAAAAAAAGAAGAGAAAGGAGGAAAAGAGAGAGATAAGGGAATGAAACAAAGGAAATTGAAAATTGTGACAAGTACATGTGCGAACCAGTTCCTAATTCGAAATTGATGACAACTATTTTGTAAAATACGGGTGAAGGGATCAAAGGACACAAAAGGGACAGTCCTGAGAATTTGATTACCACAATAGGAATTGCATGACTTTGTCAATACATGCATTTGCATTTCATTCATATTATGAGAATTCAAGCACACAAAAAAAAAAGGAAAAAGAGAGCACAAAAAAGAAAAACAAACAGGTAAAAGGACAAACGAAAAAAGAAAAGAGAAAAAGAAAGGAAAAAGAGAGAAAAAAGGAAGAAGAAGAAGAAAAAAAAATGTTTCAGCATACCTCAAAAGAAAAGAATTTAAAGTTTCATCGCCTCTGCTGCAAGAGGAGCATATTTCAGAAAAAGAATTTAAAGTTCCATCGCCTCTGCTGCAAGAGGAGCACATTTTCAGAAAAAGAATTTAAAGTTCCATCGCCTCTGCTGCAAGAGGAGCACATTTTAGAAAAAGAATTTAAAGTTTCATCGCCTCTGCTGCAAGAGGAGCATATTTCAGAAAAAGGATTTAAAGTTTCATCGCCTCTGCTGCAAGAGGAGCACATTTTCAGAAAAAGAATTTAAAGTTTCATCGCCTCTGCTGCAAGAGGAGCATATTTCAGAAAAAGAATTTAAAGTTCCCTCGCCTCTGCTGCAAGAGGAGCACATTTTCAAAAAAAGGATTTAAAGTTTCATCGCCTCTGCTACAAGAGTGGCACATTTCCAGGAAGAATTTTAAAATTTCGCTACCTCTGTTGTAAGAAAAACACCAAAAAAAAAAAAGAAGAAGAAGAAAAAAGGAAAAAAGAAAAAGAAGAAAGAAAAAAAAAGAAAAAAAGAAAGAGAAGAAAAAAAAAAAAAGAAAAGAAGAGAGAGGGAAGGAGAAGGATTAGGTGTTGAGTTGGACAAAATTGTTGTCTATTGTCTTTGCTCTATTCTTGATACTCAGCAATGAGCAAAGAGGGGCAGCTGTAGAAACCAAATTTTGTCCAAATTGGTAATTTTATACTCAATTGGACTCTCTAAGTTCAAATTAAAAACATTGGGCTTCAAAGCTCATTAAAATGAGTAAATTTTGATTTTCTTATTTATTTTATTTTTATTTTTCTGCTTTTATTTTTATAATTATTTTTATTGTTATTTGTTTTCATTTCTATTATTATTATTTTTATATATTTGTTTTTTATTTTTATTTTGTTATTATTGTTATCACTTTTATTATTATTATTTGATATTATTATTATTATTATTATTATTATTATTATTATTGCAACTGTTTTATTATTATTATTATTATTATTATCTTTTCTATTATTATTATTATTATTATTATTATTATTATTATTATTATTATTATTATTATTATTATTATTATTATTATTATTATTATTATTTTTTGTTCCCTAGACTCTAAGCCGCCGGTACCACCAGCCATCTCCCATCCATCATCCAGATCTTCTGCCAGAGCCGCCGGCGGTTCCAACCCTTCCCCCTATGCCTCGGCTGCCACCCAAATTCATCTTCCCAAGAAAACCATCCCATCCTGACATTGCCTTGAGGACTGTAAAACAATGGAAAGAACCTAGATCGGTTCTAACCCTCCGGATCAAAGGTTGATCCTGAATCTGTTTAAGAGACTTAGATTTTCGTCCGGTTGGCTTCTTTTTTTTCTTCAGAAAAAACAGACTCAGAGATACAAAAAACCAGCAACCATCATCACCGTCACCACCCTCCCCACTCACCACCAAACCCTTCAAACACACTCATCACCGAACCCCTCAAACACGTTCATCACCGAACCCCTCAAATCATCACCACAACCGAGACCATTCCTGACAGAACCCAACCCTCATCACCATCACCACCATCACCACCAAACAAACACAACCACCTACCCAAAATCTAACCAAAAAAAAAACAAACCCCAAACCCTAGAACCGAGACCCTTAGGATCTCAGATCTGGAAACCCTAGATCTAAAACCTGCAAGAAGAGCAAAAATACAAACAGCCACAACCAGATCCAACCAAAAAACAAACACAAAAAAAAAACAACACAAACAGAGGAAGGAGGTTTTCGTACGGCTAGATTTGTGAAGTTAGGTTTGTTCGTAGGGGAAGCTTAGCCCAGATCTGTTATGAGGGAGATGAAGGGAGCGTTTTAGGTTACGACGAGGACCACCGGTAGCCGACGTACGGCGGCGTACGGCGGTCGGAAATCGCCCCGGGGAAGGAGGGTTAGAGGATTTTGGGGTTTCTGAACCTTTTTTTTGGGAAAGGCTGGGCAAAATGAAAGAAGAAGAAAAAATGGGGCCTTTTATAAAGCATCAAAACGGTGCGTTTTAACCGGCTGACCCGCGTGCGACCCGCGACTCGGATCCGAGATCCGCGCAAACCGCTCGTGACCCGGTTCTCCGCTTCGCCCTAGACCCGCGTATCGCGACCCGACCCGGCGGTACGACCCGCGTGCCGACCCGCTCCAGCCCGTGGATCCGGCCTGCCTTGGCCCAACAGCTTCTAAGCCCAATCCATTTGGGTATATATTTATAATTTTATTTATTTATTTAGTATTTGTTTAGTTATTTATTTATTTTGTTAGAAAATTTATTTTATGCATGAAAAAATGAATATTTATTTACATATAAAATACTTTAAGATTTAATAACCTTAAGCTTAATAATGGAATTAATCTTTACAATAAATGTATAGTTTTAAGATGTGTATGTAAATATATAATATAATTTTAAAATATGTGAATATAGAAAGTATATAGCCCTAAAACGTATAAATATATATTTTTTTAGAATGTATAAATAAATATATAAAAAGTGTGTATATATATATAAATTATATATAAAAGCATATTTTTAAAATAAAAATAAATTTTTTATTAGATAAATGAAATGTGGGTTAAGGAAAAAATAATAATAATAATAAATGAAGAATAATAATAAAATTAAATTTAAGTAAATGAAATTTTGTCCGATGATGAGATGTCATGAAACTCACAAGTAGTGATTTCTTGACTGATCCCTAGGTGAGAAGAGTTGTACTAAGTGTTACTAGAGTATTGGGATACTTAGTATGATTTTTCAATAATTTAAATTTTTATTAAAATAAAAATAAATAAGTTTTTAAAAAAAAGAAAATAGATTTTTCAAATAATAATAAATTTTAAATTTAATTAAATGAAATTTTCTCCGATGATGGGATGTCATGAAACTCACAAGTAGTGATTTCTTAACTGATCCCTAGGTGAGAAGAGTTGTACTAAGTGTTACCAGAGTATTGGGATACTTAGTATGATTTTTCAATAATTTAAATTTTTATTAAAATAAAAATAAATAAGTTTTAAAAAAAAAGAAAATAGATTTTTCAAATAATAATAAAATTTAAATTTAATTAAATGAAATTTTGTCCGATAATGGGATGTCATGAAACTCACAAGTAGTGATTTCTTGACTGATCCCTAGGTGAGAAGAGTTGTACTAAATGTTACCAGAGTATTGGGATATTTAGTATGATTTTTCAGTAATTTATTTTTATTAAAAATAAAAATAAATAAGTTTTTAAAAAAAGAAAATAAAAAAAGAAATCAATAATAAAATTTAAATTTAAATGAAATTCTTCCGAGGATGGGATGTCATGAGACTCACAAGTAGTGATTTCTTGACTGATCCCTAGGTGAGAGGAATTTACTAAATGTTACCAGAGTATTGGGATATTTAGCTAAATTTCTCAATATCAAGAGTTTCATTAATAAAATCAAAATAAATAAATTTCTTTTAAGTTCCATGTGCATCATGTACTATCTGTTTGCATCATATGCACTCATAATAATTTTTGGAACGAGTGTGAATCTTCTGATGATGAGATTCTATAGAACTCACAAGTAGTGATTCTTAAGAAATCTCTAGGTGAGGAAATTATCCGAAATGCTACCAGAGTATTGGGGTACTTCGGAATAATTTTCAATATAAAAGATTTTCACTTATTTCAAATAAAAAATAATATTTAAATGTTTCAAAATTAAAAGAATAAAATTGATTGTAATAAAAATAAGAATTATTTTTTAAATATTAATTCAAGACCATTTCATTAAAACAAAAAGGATAACACATGATTATTATGGTACCGTTTTTTAACGGGCGTCGTGGGGGTGCTAATCCTTCCCCACGCGTAACCGTACCCCCGAACCCAATTTTTGTTTCGCAGACCAAAAGATTATCTTTTTAATAAAACTTAATTAATTTTAAGATTTTGTTGAGAAGATAAACGTTTTCAGGTGGCCAATCACACCTAGTCAAAAAAGATTGGTGGCGACTCCCTTTTTGTTTTTAAACGCTTTTTCGAAAATTCGTCGAGCGCGAAGCCGTTACGACAACTACAACTCAAAATTTCATGTGAGAATCTCTGAAATTTCGGATGCGAATCTCTAAAGTGGATATTTGGATGTGAACATCCAACTCAAAATTTTAGATGAGAATCTCTGAATTTAAGATGCGAATCTCTATATTAAGGTTTACGTTTGGAATTTTCTGTGCAAATCCTCAAATTGAGTTCCTGAATGTATCCTTGTCAAGAAAATGCAAGATTAGAATATGAGGTTGGAAGAATAAGATCTTGAAGTTAAAAAAAAAAAAGGAGGAGGAGAAGAAGGCTTAGGGCTATATTTTAAAGAGGAGGTTCGAGATTAAATTTGAAATGAGATTAAACATAAGATTTAAAGATGAAATTTAAGAAAAATCAAGATAAGGAATTTTAAGATAGGGAAATTCGATTTGGATGTGAATCTCTGAATCAAATCTTTGGATGTGAATCTCCAAATCAAAATTAAAATTCTGGATGTGAATCTTCAAATCAAAATCAGTTTCTGGATGTGAATCTCCAAGTTAAAATTCTGGATTTGAATCTCCAAAACAAAGTTAAAATTTTGGATGTGAATCTCTAAATAAAAAATTTCAGGCGTGAATCTTTGAATTCTTAGATAAAGTTTTTGGATGTGAATCTCTAAATCAAAATTAAAATTCTGGATGTGAATCTCCAAATCAAAATCAGTTTCTGGATGTGAATCTCCAAGTTAAAATTCTGGATGTGAATCTCCAAAACAAAGTTAAAATTTTGGATGTGAATCTCCAAGTCAAAATTTTGGATGTGAATCTCTAAATCAAAAATTTCAGGTGTGAATCTCTGAATTCCAAATTTTTGGATGTGAATCTCCAAAACAAAGTTAAAATTCTAGATGTGAATCTCCAAATCCAAGTTGAAATTCCGGATATGAATCTCCGAATCCTAGATCTTTGAATGTGAAATCTTTTAATTTAAAGTTTCATTTCCTCTGCTACAAGAGGAGCATTTTTAGAAAAAATTTTTAAAGTTTCATCGCCTTTGCTGCAAGAGGAGCACATTCTAGGAAAAACATTAAAGTTTCATCGCCTCTACTGCAAGAGGAGCACATTTCAGAAAAAGAATTTAAAGTTTGATCGCCTCTGCTGCAAGAGGAGCAGATTTTAAAAAAAAAAACAATTTAAAGTGTCATTGCCTCTGCAGCAAGAGGAGCTTTCCCAGGAGAAAAATTTAAAGTTTCATCGCCTCTGCTGCAAGGAGAGCACATTTTTAAAAAAGAATTTAAAGTTTCATTGCCTCTGCTGCAAAAGGAGCACATTTCAAAAAAAAAATTTAAGTTTCATAGCCTCCACTGCAAGAGGAGCACATTCCAAAAAAAAATTAAAAAATGAAAATGAAAAAAAAAGAAAAAAGAAGAAGAAAAAGAAAGAAAAAAGAAAGAGATTAAGTTATAAGCCGGACAAAATTAGTGTGTCTATTGTCTTTGCTCTATTCCTGATCTTCAGCAATGAGCAAAGAGGGGCAGCTGTTGACACCTAATTTTATCCCATTTTTGTTATTATTGTTGTTATTATATATTCTATTTATTATTTGTGTTTAATTTTTATTTTTATTATTATTATCTTTTTTATTTATTATTAATTTTATTATTTTCTTTTCTTTATTATTATTATTATTATTATTACTATTTTATGATTCTAGAATATATAAAAAAATTTGCTTTTTTGAAAATGCTGGTGCCGTGCAGGCGGCTGGCAACCAAAATCACGCTGCCAACTCACTCGATTCCTCCTCCCTATGCACCAAATCTGGCTGCCACTGATCATAATCCCTGAATATCAAGGATTTGGTCACTGTCGACCCAAGAATGAAAAGAAAATTTGGTTTAAATGCCGAAGATCGAACTGAAACAGGAGGGGGTCGGCCATTTTTGCTCCTCTGCTGGCTAGACACACACAGAGACCGAATCCCTCACTCACCCAAGCACACGCACACAACAACCCAAACGGCACCCCCTCTGCCTCTGTCAAAAACACCAAGCCATCACCACTAAACACCACACTTGAACCTCTCACCATCGTGAACCACTAGCCCTAAACCGTTGGCCTCACCACCTGAGCATTTTCCAAACTCCTAGTCCAATACCCGAAAAACCCTAGAGAAGCCAACATCTGCATCACCTCGCCATTACCCTAACCACCACCACCACCGAAACCCTAGATCCCGAAAACCAGAAACCCCAACACCCATAACCCACTATCAACGACCGAATCCCATTTCCCGAATCAAACCCAGAACCCAAGTTCCAAACCCCCAAAGCAACAAACATAATCCAACACACGCAAAAAAAAAAAAGAACCACGGTCATAGTGGAAGCCACAGCCAAGAAAAATCCAACAAGAATCTAGACCAACGAAGCCCCCAAGTTTGAATCCAACCCCAAAACTAAACCCGGCAACCCCAAGAACCCGACTCCAACGTCTAGCAAACACCCTCACCGCATGCCCATACTCCATATCCGAACCCCTTAAGTCGAAAAGCCTAGCTTGTCAACATAAAACATCATCAACCACAAAAAAAAAAAGGAAAGAAAAGGGAGGAGGTTCGGTTAAGGCTAGACCTATAATATTAGGAAGATTTTTGGGGAAATCGAAGGCTAGATTTGAGTAGAGGAAAAGGTGTAGAGCATTTTTAGGATTTTAGGAAGCCCGTCGGACACCGGCGACGGTGGCCGGCAGCGGAGACAGTGGTGGAGACGACGGTCGGGGTTGGCGTGGAAGGTGGCCAGTCACGTCTGTGAGGGAGAGGTTGAGAGAGTTTTTTTTTCTTTTTTTTCTTTGAAAAGTCTAAAAATGAAATAACAAAAAAAATAGGTTTTATAGTGTAAAAAAAAGAAATTTGGGCAGATCCGCGCCTGGACCCGACCCGGATCCAGGATCCGCGCGTCCAGCCCGCCAAAGGAGAAGGCTCATTCTCGAATCTACACATCCGACCCGACCTGCTGCAGAGCAACCGACCCACATCGCCTAATCCGGATCCAGCAGCCCGGCCCAATCTACTTCCAACCTTGGTGGATCAGCCCAACGAAGCACAATCCGTGAGACTCCTTGGGCTGCTAGAGTTGGGCCACTTGCAAACTTTTTTTGGGTTTTTAAACCCAAACAACTTGGGTATATTCTCAACTTGGTCAATTTGTTTTTGAATTTATTATTTTGTATGTTATTATTGTTGATTTTCAAATTTTTATAAAAGAGATTTAAAATTTTTCATAATAGTAATAAATATTAGTTTGAATTTGATTAATATATTTTCATGGGTTTTGTTTTAAAAGAAACCAATAAAAAAGGTAAATAAATATTTTTACTTAATTATCATCTTGATAAAAGAAATTTGTTGTTAATAATTAAATTCGTCCGATGATGGGATGTCATGCAACTCACAAGTATTGATTTCTTGACTGATCCCTAGTTGAGAAGAGTCTACTAAATGTTACCAGAGTATTGGGATATTTAGTATGATTTTTCAATAATTGAAAATTTTTATTAAAAATGAAAATAAATAATTTATTTATTTTATAAAAAAACAAAGAAAAATAAATAATGAAATTTAATAATTAAACAATGGCCCGATGATGGGATGTCATGAAACTCACAAGTAGTGATTTCTTGACTGATCCCTAGGTGAGAGAAGTTCACTAAGTGTTACCAGAGTATTGGGATACTTAATGCAATTTTTCAATAATAAAAATTTTTATTTAAAATAAATCAAGAAATATTTAGAAAATTAAAAAAAAATTCATTTGCTTCATTCATTATCTGTTTGCATCATATGCATTCATAATAATTTTTTAAGCGAGTGTGAATCTTCCGATGATGAGATTCTATAGAACTCACAAGTAGTGATTCTTAAGAAATCTCTAGGTGAGGAAATTATCCGAAATGCTACCAGAGTATTGGGGTACTTCGGAATAATTTTCAATACAAAAAGGTTCACATTCAATTTCAAAAAAATAAAATTTAACTTTTTCTAAAACAAGGAAAATTGATTTCGACAAATAAAAATGACTTTGAATAAAAAGAATAAAACTGATTGTAATAAAAATAAAAATTATTTTTAAATATTAATTCAAGGCCATTTTATGAAAACTAAAAGATAACACATGATTATTATGGTACCGTTTCTTAACGGGCGTCGTGGGGGTGCTAATCTTTTCCCACGCGTAACCGCACTCCCGAACCTAACTTTTGTTTTCGCAAACCAAAAATTGTCTTTTTAATCAAACTTAATTAATTTTGAGATTTTGTTAAAAAGATAAAATATTTTAGGTGACCAATCACACCTAGACAAAAAAGATTGATGGCGACTCCCTTTGTTTTTAAATGTTTTCAAAATTGTCGAACGCGAAGCCGTTACGATACACACTTAAAGAAAATAATTAATGTATCTCATCTATTCATTTTTCTCTCCTTCCAATTTTTTATCTTTTTATTTTTCTTTCCATCCTATCAAAGAAAGCCTAAGAGCTAGTTATCGCATATTGCACACAAGCTAGTACGTCATGGAGCACAAGTCTAAATGGATCACATGTCAGCCCACAACAGTTATAAATGGGTTAACCTCTTGATCTTGAGTCATATTCATGTAATTTTTATCTTGTTAGGAAATTATATTTTTTTTTAGGAGTGTAAGCGAACAAAATATTCGATGAACAGTTTATGAATCTGTTCGGTTTCTATTTATTTATGTTTGTTTATTAAGCTTAACAAACGATCGAAAATAACATTTTAATGTTCGTTTATTAAACAAACAGAACATGAATAGAAGTGTGTAGGGGTGTTCATAATATGGAAAAATTTTGGTTAACCGACCGACTGAATTTAATTTAGTTAATTGGTCGGCCACCGAATTAAATTCGGTTGGTTAACGAAAATGATATTGAAAAAAATTCGATTATCAGTTAATTCGGTTGGAAAACCGAATTTATTTCGATTAACCAAATTAATGATATGTATTAATATATTTATTTATTTATATATAATATATATACTGAATTATTTATTTATATATAATATATATCATATTTATATATTATATATATGTGATCTGTTTGGTGAAATGAGAACTTTGTGAAAAATTAACCGAATTAACCGAATTATATTTCGGTTCGGTTAATTCGAAAATATATATTTCGATTCGGTTAACGAAAGTAAAATTTTATAATTTGGTTTCGGTTAATTCGGTTCGAAATTAACCGAATTAAACGAATGAACATCCCTAGAGGTGTAGTTCATTCGTTTATGTTCTGTTCGTTTGTTATTTTTTAATATACTAAAATTACATATATACCCTTACATAACCCTACCCTAATTCTTTAACCTAAACATATTCTTTGATTTCTTATTTTCTTTCCCTCTTACCTTTTGTGTCGCGTTGCTTCTCTCTCATAGTTTCCCTCATTATAAGTTTACAACAGTTTCCTTAAAAAGTTTCCTTACAGTTTCCCTCAATAGTTTCCCTTCACTTTACAGCCCTATTTTCAACCGAGGCAACTTACAAGGACCAACGATAGCTTAGCTTCTTTAGATCTACCCACATCCCACGCCCAGATAGACCACAACAGAGGTCTTTGCACTATTGCTTAAGCCGAGTCTCTTTGCTACAAGTTCCTCAAAGGTCTTGCCTTTAAGAGGTTTTCACTTTTTAATTCGAGTCGATTTGCTCGTTGCCTCATTGCTTCGATGGCGGCGCTTTGGCCTTTCCTTAACCCGTAAAGGTACATCTTATTTGATCCCTGACTTTTTGAAACCATATCAGAAAACCTGTTTCCAACTTCCAGAATAACCAAACACAAAGTGAAAGATTACACCAAACGCAGACACAAAGTCACTAACTTTGCTTAGAAAGGATAAGTCGTCCTCGTCCCATTGTGAATCCCCTGGTTCCATCCAGTTTTATATCTCATTGCTCGCCCTCTATTTCCGCATCGATGCCCATTTTTATATTTGGACAAATGTTCCCCATCCTAAAATGTAGAAGCAAAGAATTTAATGATTTACTAGACACAAACTAATTGTACATGTATATTACTCAATGGGAGCATGTACTATGATTTAATCTGATTGTTTTTTCTGAAAGTAAAATACATAAAGTTGTAAGTCCTTCTAATTACCCACATGTTACTTGCAGTTGCAGAGAAAGTGTGTTCTTTTGTTAGTAATAAATAATAGGATAAAGAGTTATGTTACTGTAACATTGTTACATAAGTTGAAAATTGAATAATTGTTAGACTTCAATTATTTTTGTAACTTTGTTAATTTCACAAACTTAGTAAATCTTTATTAATTTATGAAGCATGTATGTAAATGTGCCTAAAGAATGAATGTGCTGGGTTATGTTGAAATAGTAATAGGGAATCTTTTAATTTTGATTGATTTTTATAGAATCTTAACAATGGAATTTTGGTTTTAGGTTCAAGATCATTTAAAAATTTCAAGCAAAGAAGTTTATCTTTCTTAAGCCTCTCAATCTGCCTCAATATTCACAAAGCTGCCTCTAACACCATTCCATTGTTCTTTGTTTAATTGTCTATTGTTCAACTCAGCTCCACCATCAACAGTATTTTAAAGTTCTTTTTCTATTTTTCTTTATAATCAACTTGACCAATGTCCACTATCACTTATCTCTCTTAAGAACTGATTATTTTTAACACTCTTCAAAAAAATGATCTTCGAGAGGGCCACAAAGAGTTCGAGGCAGACACCATCATAATTAGCAGCCTTTTTTTGTGGTATTTTTCTCTTTTTTTATCTAAATTTTGGACATTATTCACTTTTTGGTTTCTTTTCATTTCATGATTTGTATTGATATGTTCATTCGCTATCAAAACTTTTACCAGTAGACGTAATAAAATATCATATTCTTTCACAAAATTGAACACTAAGAAGTCTTTCACCTAATTTTAAATTTACAAATAGAAGTAAACTTCATAAATAATAATAATAATAAAAATAATTGTTTGTATCTATATTTGTTAATTACAATTTGATTCTTTAGAAACTTTGTCATTTTATACTTTTTGTTGCTCATTAATAATGATTTGACTTTGAATTTTTAAATATATCTTTTTACTTGAACAAAATCATACTATTTCACCTCTAACTTCAAGATTATCAATGGAAAGTTTGTATTATTGCTCCTATGCTAGTGTAATCATCGAATCCTATACACTACAAGAAAAATGACCTTCAATGAAAAATTTCTGTCGCTAAAAGCTAGCATTAGTAACGGATTAATGAGGGAAACAGTTTTATACTAAGTGACAGAATTTTGTCAGTAATTTGCGACGGAGTGTTTTCTATCACTAATTGTGGCAAGAAGTTATTATTCATTTGGCACCTAAATTAGCGATGAAAATTTTCGTTGCTAAAACTTATACATAAGAAATTTATGGTTTAGAATCAGCAATAGATTCTTTCTTCACTAATTTAGTCGTAAATGAGTTTCAATGACAGAATTAAGAAAGGAAAAATCCGTCGTTGATTCCAAATGATGCAAATTTATTTATTTATTTTTTATAATTTGAAGCATCAGCAATGAAATTTTCCGTTACTAATTCTATCATTGATGAGTTTTCCGTTGTTGATTCCAACTGATAGAAATTTATTTATTTTATGATTTTTTTTATTTTTTTAAGTTTGAAGCATCAGCGACAAAAATTTCCATTGCTAAAAACACATCAGCGAAGAAATTAGCGACGGAAAATTCCGTCACTACTGCTCAATGAAAAAATTTTATTTATTTATGTATTCTTATTTTTTTATAATTTAAGGCATCAGCAATGGAATTTTTCATCTTAATTCCATCACTGATACTTTTCAGCGACGGAATTAGTGATGAAAAATTCTGTCGTTGATTATTTCATCGAAAAAAATAAAAATTTAGAATTATTCTATCACTAATTCCAATTTTTTGAATTTTTCCTACCTCCACAATAGTAGAAAATATTTCAAAATAATATTAGCGGTGGAATTTATGTCGCTAATCTAACGGTAATTCCATCACAACTTTCACTGTTATGTCCGCCAAATCCTTTTATGTTTTCTCATATTCTACATTTTCTCTCCTCTTCACTCCTCCCTATCTTCTTTGCTTGTCTGTCTCTTCATTTTTTTTCTTAGTTTTTCTTCTTTATCCCTCTCTCCTATTTTTTGCCTATTTTTTGTAAATTTACTATGTTTACTTTTCTTTTATGTTTATGCTGTTAATATTTTTTTATATGACGAACTTTAATACCTTTTTTTTTTTTACTTACAGATGATGATGATGAGGTGTTGGTGGTAATGGTGATGATGATGATGATGCTGATAAGGAGGTCTTTTAGTTGATTTATTTTTAAGATAAGATTTATGTATCTTTAATAACTTAATTAATTTTACGAATGTTAGTAGATTTTATTTCATTACATGCATTTATAAATTTATGTATAAATATTGTGTTTATTTTAGATATTTTATATTAATGAATTTGAATGTTTTTAGCGTTTCTCTCTCTCTCTCTCTCTCTCTCTCTCTCTCTCTCTCTCTCTCCTCTGTCTCTTTATATAAATATATACAATTTGTTTCACAAATTCCATAATACATTTTTTTTACGAATTCACAGGAATTAACAACAAAACATATTATATTAGTGTAAAAATTCATCAAATTAGCAACGAAATTCGTAACATTAGCGACGAAATTTATCACATTAGCGACGAAATTTATCACATTAGCAACAAAATTTTTTTCGCTGATGCCTTTTAGTGACGGAATATTTATTGAATTAACAAAAATAATAAACTATCAACGATTAAAATTACATCGCTGATTCTTTTCAGCGACGAAATTTTTTATAAAATAAAAAAAATACCAAAGACAGAAATTTTCGTCCTTCATGCCCTTTAGTGACGAATTTTTTTTTAGAAAATAAAAAAAAATTTTCATCGCTGATTCCCTTTAACAACGGATTTTCATGTAAGTTAAAAGTCGAAATTATGTTTTTAAAAAATTCTGTCGCTAATTAGTTTACGTAATTAGGTGTAGTGTAATCATTGCAAGTTTACACTTTCCAAGCACAAAGACGATACAACTATACAACACAAGAGACATTTAAAGGGCTCTGTGAAATGTCAATTCGTTGAGTATGGGCAAGCCAATATTTATTTCCAACCACAAACACCTAGATCAAATAATGTGAGTTGTGTTCAAAATTGGAAGTATGGTCAAGCGAAGATAAGGGAAATTATTTTTCATATGATTATGATTTATGAGTTACCATTTGCATTTACTGAATATGAGCTTTTCACTTTGTTGATGAAGACTGCAAGTTCTTATTATCAAAGGATCTCTCGTGCAACAACTAAAACTTATTGTTAGATAAGTTTTGAGGTAGAGAAAAATAGATTAAATGCATTACTAAAAACAATCAATAGAATTAGCTTTACAACTGATATGTGAAAATTAGGTCAAAAGATTCAATACATGGTGTTGACTGCTCATTTTGTAGACTCTAATTGGAAGTTACAAAAAAAGGGTTTTGCACTTTGTTCATGTGCCTCCTCTTTATTGTAGGTATGTTATTTATGATATGCTGTACAAATGCCTGCAAGAATAGGGTATTGAAGGAAAAGTGTGCACAATTAGTGTGAATAATGCTTCTTACAATGTTTTAGCTATTAGAATGTTGAAAGAAAGCATTTTTTTTTTCCATAAAAGGCTTCCATTGAATGGAAAATTATTTCATGTCCAATGTTGTGCTCATATTCTGAATATTTTGGTTTGGTGCATGATTATCTTTCCAAGACTGAAGATATAGTTGAAAATGTATGAGAATGTGTGAAGCACATCACAACATGACTTTACGTTTGACATTGTTCAGTGATGTTGTCAAACAACTTCAGTTGCCTAACAAGAGGTTAATTTTAGATTGCTACACACGATGGAATGCAACCTATGCTATGTTGTCAAGTGCATTGGATATTAAGTAAGTATTTCCATTGAATCAAGAGAGAGATACAAGTTATAAAAACTTGCCAATTGATGAAGATTGGGTGAGAGTCAAGGAAGTTTGTTCCTTCTTGGCACATTTAACGAAATTACCAACATTATCTTAGGTAATAAACATTTAATATTTCAAGTTTTTATTTAATTTTTTTCATTGATGTTACACATTTATGACATTAAAGTTCAATATTTATTTTTTATGATGATTAGTTTCTGAATATCCAACATAAAATTTATTTCTTCTTGAGCTTTGGAGAATAAAAGAATTGTTGGATAAGAAATCTATGAGTGAAGAACCTCAAATGGTATTAATGGGTTTAAAAATGCTAAAGAAATTTAATAAATATTGGGGTGAATGCAATATGTTTATCTCTATTATTGTTGTGTTGGATCTTAGGAATAAGATGACATTGATTGATTTTGCTTTTCATGTCATGTATTCCAAAGAGGAAGCTCCGAAACATATTAGCATCATGCGTGACAACTTATATAAGCTTTATAAAGAGTATGTAGATACTTATACAGCAACTAGTGTTAGTAAATCCATTGAAAGTAATGTGCAAGAAAGTGTTACTGCCACTAATGTATTTGTTGCTGGTGGAATTGGAAAAGGAAAAGCTGTAAAAACAAGGCGATCAAAATATGAAAATTATGTCAAGAGTGTGGATACAATTCACAATGTTAAGTTTGAACTAAATATGTATATGGAAGAAGAGGTGTATATTTGCAAGGAAAATTCTGGGGAATTTGATACCTTAGAGTGCTGAAAGGAAAATAATTTTAAGTTCCAAATTTTGTCAAAAATGGCTTGTGAAATCTTATCAATTATTATCACTATAGTGGCTTCAGAATCAACTTTTAATGTTGGTGGTATGATTATTGATGCATATCATTCATCCATAGGAACTGATCTGGTGCAAATGCTACTTTGTGGAAGTGACTGTTATCAAAACTTCTATGGTCTTAAAAGCAAAATAAAAGCAAGTAACTTTAATGTTTTATTTTTTTTTTGCTATATATTTGAAAATATTATAATATTTTCTATTTAATATTTATTTTTTTACACAGGCTAAAGAAAAAGTTAAGGAGATTCCTCTCGTTTAAACTTTGAAGAACTTGATGCTTATTTAATCTCAACTTTTTAAGGTAAATATCTTTAAACTTAATTTTGATGGCTCTTTTTGTGTTCTTTTGTGCATTGATCTTACTTTGTCAAAAATGGCTTGTGAAATCTTATCAATTATGATCATTGCAGTGGCTTCAGAATCAACTTTTAGTGTTGGTGGTAGGATTATTGATGCATATCATTCATCCGTAGGAACTGATCTGATGCAAATGGTACTTTGTGGAAGTGACTGTTATCGAAACTTCTGTGGTCTTAAAAGCAAAACAAAAGTAAGTAACTTTAATGTTTTATTTTTTTTGCTATATTTTTGAAAATATTATAATATTTTCTTTTTTCTTTTTTCTTTTTTCTTTTTTTTACACAAGCTAAAGCAAAAGTTAAAGAGAGTCCTCTCGTTTGAACTTTGAAGAACTTGATGGTTACTTAATCTCAACTTTTTAAGGTAAATATCTTTAAACTTAATTTTGATGGCTCTTTTTGTGTTCTTTTGTGCCTTGATCTTACTTTAGTCAAATCCATAAGAAGAATTGCATAAAAATACTCCTTGGTCTTGTGGACAATTTTAGATGCTTGAATTTTATGTGAGAAGCTGTGGATTTTATTGTCCTACGTCCTCAAATTGGATTTCTCTATGTATAGACTATGATTTCTTCTTAATTTAGCTTTATCTTTTTTTTTGGTATAACCATAGGTATTTTTATCCGTTTTACGATATGAAATTAATTCTATTTGGGTCAGGAGTGGTAAACAGCAAAGCCCTTCCAAAAATAGTTATTCCAAGGTTCGAACCATGTCCAAATGCCTAAGGAAGAAGTCCACTTCCACTTCTTCCAACCACTTATTAGTAGCTTTATTTTATTTTTAAATTTTGAAGTTTTGTACTAAATTTCTTAACAATTATCAATTTGAAACTTAAGGTGTTCCTGCCTACTTGAGTTTACCTGCGAATTTGACATGGTAGCTAGATACTTTTTATTCCATTTTGCTTAGAGCGATTTCTAATGTTTGTACCATGAACAGTCTTACCATTAGTTGGCATGGTAACATCTCTATATTTCAATTCTGTCTTTATCCGTTTATCATTTCTACTTGTATTAGACCATTATCTTGAACAAATGCATCCCCAACCTCATGATGAATATAACATAATATACTTTCATGACCTCAAAAACCAAGAAAGTAAACTAACAAAACATTTTAGTTTCCAATGTTCTTTTCATACTAGTCATTTCCTTGACCTTTGTCATGAACATTCCATGTAGCTATCTCTTGTGGCTAAACTGTCGAGGCATCTAGTTGCATGAACATGCATTCAGAAATAACTGGTCTAGCATGCTAAAATTATCAATCTAAAGGCGTATCATCACGAATCGAAATAACTTGACAACTAATAAGAGAAAAAAGGCAAATATTTGATAGATAGATTAATAAACGTATACTTTTGGCACTAAATTACCTGAAAAGCATTAATCATGAAAACAAGATAACTTACTAAGAAAAGAGAGAACTCATCTTTCCTTTTCTGTATCAATATTTGTGGTGGTGGCATCAAATCATAGCAATTTGCTAATCCTGTTCATTTGATGTAGATTAAGCTTTTATATATTTTCATGTCAACAGATCATAATGTGAGGTGGTCGTCCGAGCTTAATCTTCCACAAAGAACTCATTTGTTCGGACAATATTATCACGATTTCTTTAGTTATATGTCGTTCAAGTTATGTTGTATTTAAAAATTGGAGATATCAGACTTAATTAATATGTTATGTCGGATATTTTAGTTTAAATTATATGTAGGATTTGTTTAATTTTAGTTTACTATTTGTTTAGTGTTCATGAACATGTGTTCACAAACATGTTTATTTAATTTTTTTGAAAACATGTTCATGAACACGTATGTTTATATATTTCACAAACCGTTCATTTATATGTTCATGAACCTGTTCACTTAATGTTCATGAATAAGCTCGTTTAAGTTAAACGAGCTTGTTCGCACAAATTTCACGACAACCTATAGCTTAACAAACCGAAGTTGAACACAGAAACCAATATTTTTACAAAATACGAACATGTTTATAAAATTAACAAATAAACAGAGATATTGTTCGATTCATTTACAACCTTACTTATTTTTTTTATATTTTGTTGATAATTTATAGTAAAATTATATTAAATAAATCTACTTATGAAATAGTTAAATTATGAAAGATAAATATATAATCCCTTCATTTTGAATATAAAATAAATGATATGTCAATTTTTATAGAAAAAATCATAAACCACATTACTAGGAAAAATATTTGATGTCACTTTTTTAAACTCTTTTTCTTATGTATGCATGTTATTTTTTTTAAATATCAAAATTGTAAATTTGAATATTTTTATTTAATAAAATCTATCACCTTTGTTCTGTTCATAGATGCAGACATTATGTCGAATCAGCACATAAATTATATATTTTTTATTTTGGTGAAATTGAAATTGAATATCATTAAAAATATATATGTTTTAATAAAATAATGAGAGGGTAATCTTTTTTTAACTCCCTTTGGGGTCAAAATAATTAGTTGAAATGTGAAACCTAACATGTTTTCAACAACAAATGAAAACGCCCACTTTTCAGCAAAAGCAGCCAAACAGCCTGACTCCGCCAACACTTATTACTGTAACAACTACAACTTGTCTCATTTGCAAGAACCGCCATCGTTGCTGGACAAAAGCTTTCTTCTTTGAAAATTTTTTTATGTTAAGGTTACCCTCAATTCTTGGACAAGAAATTCATTGAAAAATATCGTTTAAAGAAATTACTCCAACCGAAGTTGTACCTTCAAGAGACAACCAAATTCTGATAAAAGCTGTGGATGGATTTTAGATTGCGAGTACTGTGATCTTGTAATTATGATTATGATATTTTTTTTATTTTAGATGGTGTTTTAGCAGTGATAATCACAGCTAAAAAACCCATATTCAAACAAACACTAGGTTTTTATTAAATTTTTTTTTCTTTCGAAATTATTTTATAAGTCAACTTCTATCAGGTATGACGTGAGATGATATTAATTGTGTGACATACATGTCATTCATATCATATTCCATATAGTATTAGTTGATATTTACATTCAAAAAGATCAAGACTACCTAAGTTTTGACAATTGAACATCTAATTAAATTTTTTTTAGAAAAAAAAAAGAATTTAGCTCAAAATTCAAGTAGCACAGCCTATTAACTCTGAAATCAAATCAGTTCAAAGAATAGGTATAGATGGATGTTTTCTGGTAAGTCCTACCGGCGACTAAAAGACAAAAGAAAATAAAAAGGCAGGCCTCCCTAAGCATAGTTGTCGCTGAAGCTAGGGTTGAAAAGTCAGTCAGTGGCCAAAAAGAAAATTGCTTGAGAAAACTGTGTTGAAAATGATATAATTAATAATTGTAGTGGGATTTTGGAAGGCATTGAAAAGGTTTAAGAAAACAACAGCAGAAATGCTGTGGCAAAAAAAATATCCGAAAGCCAAGGGCACACGGAAAGCATTAAAATCTAAAGGAAGTCTACATAGCGTCTTTTCAACGTCTCAAAACACAATTATAAACCAGAAAAAAAGGACCAATTCGCTTTTTGTGTTTAAGTTGCGTTGCATTCCATTTAACTCATATTTTGATCTATCAATTCGTGTGTGTAGTTTTAGTGTTGTGGAAAATTATATGCCAATTAAAATACAAAAAATTTTATGTTAAAATTTATGTCATGTCAAACATAATTTTTTTTTAATTTTTTTCAAATTCATATAAATTTTTCCTATGAAAAAAAATTTAATACAACGATAAAAATTATTCTTTTGTGATCTGTAGTTCACAAATTCAAGCAGAAACAATTTCTTTATTAATGCAAAATAAAATTGTATATACATGATTTTCTCCAAATCCCATAATATAAAAACTTTATGCACTAAATTATATTTTTTTATAAAAAATTTTACCAAATTTTAATCTTATTTTTTTGTATCGTTTTCATTTTGTGTTTAATGTCAATACATTTAATCAAAACAATAAATTCAACCAAAATAGAAGCAAAAAGAGTCGCAGTGTGTTGTAGTGGCCCAAACCACATATCAACTTATGGGGTTCATTCTTGTACAACATTCTCAAACAAACTCTCTATCAAGCTGAATTTTTTCAGGTCTTGTTATATAGCTGAAACTTGAATGCAATTTGGGCCCAAAAGAGAACAAATTTTCAGTAAAACTAAATATACTTTTGGCTTTATATAAATTAATGGAAATCCCGCTTGTGTCTGCATTTTTGTATTTTTCTTCCAATTGGTAATTAAAAAATATTATATTATAAAACAAAGGGAAAAGAGTTGTTTCATTTTCAGCCCATGATCGCATCCTTTCTACCCCAACAGGCTAATACATAAGGCATCGGAGGATATGAAGCGATTCACTACTTCATTGCTACGGTTTCTTGTCTTTAGCACATAAGCAGTTCTAAGTAGATTGAAAAACAATGGTAAAATTAAAATTAGTTAAAATTGTGGAGAGGTTGGATACTACTTCGTTGCTACAGTTCTTGTCTTTGACACATAACCATACATACATGGATTACCTATTCTTTGAGACTAATTTGGATGAATAATAAAATTAACTCCAATAATATTAAAATGAAATTAAGATTAAATATTGTAACGATAAGATTAAAATCAATGTTAAAATGTGTTTAGATACAAACGTAATAATGACGGTGAGATGAAGTTTTGTGAGAAGCAAAAATAATTATTAAAGACATTAGATAAAAATTTTATATAATAAACTTTATAATATATAATTGATATTTTGAAAATTAAATAAACTATTTAAAATATATTTAAATTATTATATATCAAATAATATTTTTGTTAATAAATTAAAAATTATTTTAATATCAAATATATTTTGTTACTAAATATTTAAAAAATTATGCATATTTATACATATATTAATTTACTATATAATAATCAAATTTTTATATATTATATTAAATTAATAAAATTATAATTTTTAAATAAAAAAAAAATGGAAACAAAAACAAGAAATAAAGAAAAAAAAGGAAAGAGACAATAAACGTCCCACTAGTTTCCCATTGGATGTTTACGCTTAAAAGAGTTTACATTCCCATTGGACCGCTCGGCCCGATAGGATTGCTCCCACCTTGCCTACGATTCCAAAATTTTTTTTAATGGCTTAATACCAAATAAGACCTCAATCTTTAGCCCAAAATAGAATTCAACCCTTAATGTTTTATCGCATAAAATTCAGTCCATAAATTTTTATTTCAGTGGAAATAGACCAAATCTGTTGAATAACCTAATTACCGTTAATTTTGCATATGTGGCATGCCACGTGACAGCTAACTAAGCTATCCACGTCAGCTGCCACGTATCCAAAACTAACGGCAATTAGTGTCATTTAACTGATTTTGACTTAATTGCATAATTATAAAAGGTTGAGGGTTCATTTCCACTGAAATAAAAGTTTATGGACTGAATTTCATGCGATAAAACATTGAGGGCTGAATTCCATTTTGGGCTAAAAGTTGAGGGCTTATTTGACTATTAAGCATTTTTTAATTGCATCTACCAGTGCGATACAATCCAAGCTGATCTTTCATCAAATTTAAGCCAGATAATTTTTGAAACAACAAAATAATATAATACGAAAATGATACAAAAATAAAGCACAAATAAAATTCAAGTTAAAATTTGATAAAAGCTCAAAAAAATAGTGTTTGATATGTTGTCACAAATTTTAATATGAAATTTTTATATTTTATGCCACTCTTCAAGTCAAATCCAAATTGACCGGCATTTTGACACTCGCTTTGGACAATATCAAAGAATTTGCCTCAACGTATTGACAGGCTGCAATGGCGGCAAAAAGCAGAACTAGTTACTTTCAAAGAAAGTTTCTTCCCCTATTAGAATATGGAAAGGAAGGAATAACTGCACTTACAGGATCCAATACTCAGCTACATCACCGGTGTCCATAAATCCGGGGAAGGAAACAATATCAGGAAGGAGATAGTGACAACTACAAAGAAAGTAGAGTAAATCGAACATTATGAATGAAGGAATTTAATCTTTGCAATGGTAGTTGCAACTGACACAAGTATGCCTAAATTATGATATTGAAAACTACCCGATACCGTATTAATGAAAGCAAAAGGACTATCTTACATGGCTGAGTCTGTCACATGAGTAAAAAGAACAATAATTTCCAAGGGTTGGTTACATCTACAATTTGAGAAATGACTACAAGCTTCGTCAGCAAAACCAGAAGGACCGAGATAACAGATCTATATGCCTTTCCTACAATAACTAGCTACCAAAATTTGATCATCTCCAAATTTTTCGGTTTTTCTAAATGCATTGACATTTGACAAAGACAAGCAGCAGATTCACTATGAGTCCAAGTCATTCTTTCCTTTAAATATACCAAGTATACAAAGTAAGAAATGAAGAGGACTAACTTCATTTGATCGCAATAAGATCAAATAAAAGTATTTTCTCTAGTAATAAGAGAACAAAAATCTTCCCTATTCCATCTACGGTAACCATTGAGGAATGCACAAATGAGATTGCCACAAAATGCATCCTTGTTCACATGCATCTGCACCCTTTACCAGACACCCCCCAAACTCCCCCACCCCCAAACCCCCCCCCCCCCCCCCCCCCCCCCCCCCCCCCCCCCCCCCCCCCCCCCCCCCCCCCCCCCCCCCCCCCCCCCCTCTTCTCCCAAAAAAATGCAATAGTCACTAAGTCACTGCCAAGTTCCATAACAAGAGAAAAAAAGAAAATCTTCCCAAAAATAGAAGGGAAAGACACTTGAATGCAGCCAAAAAAAAGTTTAGATGTGTCCCATCTAATTAAATCAACCATAACTGAAAGGGTCTCAAATCTCAACTACGAAGTTACAGTTTTGTCCACATATTATTAGTGGCTTATGATTCAAAGAATATCAGCCAGTTAGCTAGAGTGAAGTATCCTACTTGGGTACAATTGAAATACTCAGTAAGTTCTAAAATGCTCACTACAAAAGCACAAAAAACTATGATGCAAGTACCTTTGTTAAGCAGATCTTAACAATTTTTTTTCCTTTCTCTGATCTGAGACCTTTTAATCGAATTCACAATCATCATTTTCACACATTAATATGCTATATTTGTTCAAGTACCCTTATTTTGCATGTGCTAGCTTCGCTTTGGTACCAACAATTCAACAAAGCATCACCCAAGGAAAACAACATTTTACACCGTTTCTTCCCAAGCTTGAAGTTCAGCTATGGGAGAAAAGCTGAAGACAAATTGGAAATTCTGAAATTGCATGGAGTAAATGAATAAACAAAGTTAAGCTCCACTTGAATAAAATTGTCATCTTCCCTGGCTCTAACATCTAAATCAAGCAACTACCCCGATCATCAAAAGGGAAATAATAACAAGTAATAAAGAAAGACAAGAATGATATCAGAATTATAAAATAAACCAGTACCGGTTCCTGATTTGAATTGCAAAAGAATGTAGAAAACTAAGCATGCAGGGACACCTACTAACTTTGGGTTATTAAGATACCACTCCACCCAAATGAATGGCCAAAAGAAAAACATAAATCTTCAGCCATTGCAGCAGCATCTCCATCATTTTAACAATTTGTCAACATAAATTTTCATGGGAGCAAACATGTTTATCCAATGAGAAAAGATAATGTTTTCATTCTTTCTGTTTCATGCTAGGGAAAAAACTTCTCCACATAGACATAATAACCAGGCAAGTTTAACTTTCAAATTGCAACCTTACCATTAAGAAAAAGGCCAATAGTTTATAGGCTTTTAAAATTGTTGTTAATTCCATGAACGAACAGCCACAATTCCAAAATACTAACATGAGAATTATTAATTCAGTCAGCTGAACTTAAATTTAGCAAAGTCAAGCAACAGAGCAAGTCCAATTTGGCCACCTGAGCTTTTAACTATAGCAGTTGACGTAGAGATCCTAAGTGCAAACCAACATGTTGCAGTCACAACAGATTCATTTTACACCAGACATTAAAGGGAAAATAAGTGCTAAATTTAGGCAGATCCATATCAGCTTTCCTCCATAAAACAAAATCATGTAGGATATATGTTTTTAACCAAACAGCAACAACAACAAATAAGATATATAGCAAAAAGAAGAAAACATGCAGAAAAAGGGAGAATATGTTGACTGATGCCCCAAATTTCATAAAAACTTCTTTTCCAGAATGCCAGATCAGGCATATCACACACCACAGGAAGGATAGGACTGCAGAACAGAAAAGGAATCAAAGGTATACCAAGCATATAATCTAAGCACAGAGAAACCGCCCGTTCATTGGTTTATATTTCATAGAATAACATTATTGATAGACATCCCAATTTCACTACCACATATTGACCTCATTCCAACTATTTATAACATATTATATAGAGCACACCATATATCTCATTGGTTTATAACAATCGTTGATCAAGAGAACGAAAAAGCAAAAGAAAATTATAAAATTCCCTAAATATCTGGCTCTTAAAGTCTGAAAAATCACAGAGCTAGTAGGCTCATGCCTAAAAACCTAGAAGGGACTAATAAATCAGGTTAAAAGCCCTTAAGGGAAAAGTCAGCAGCACTAGAAGAAAAGGCAAACAAATAGATCCATAGAAATAATAGATGGCCTACTAACATATTTAAGATCCTCAATGAAGCACGTTTTCTTTCCATAACTGGGTCAAAGACAGGACTTAAATAAGAGAAAACAAAACATGAAAAATTTAATCTAATGATTGCAAACACATTCTTTAAAGTCGCTACAGTTATTCTAAACCGAGCAGAAGTTTGTCTCAACTGAGGTTTTCTTATTAAGAATGCTTTTAAAGAAATTATTTAAATCAGAGAAGACAAAACATGAACAATTTAATCTAATGATTGCAAACACATTCTTTAAAGTCGCTACAGTTATTCTAAACCGAGCAGAAGTTTGTCTCAACTGAGGTTTTCTTATTAAGAATGCTTTTAAAGAAATTATTAAAATCAGAGAAGACAAAACGTGAACAATTTAATCTAATGATTGCAACCACATTCTCTCAAGTCACTACAGCTATTCTAAATCGGGCAGAAGTTTGCCTCGACTCAGTTTTTCTTATTAAGCATGCTGTTAATGAAATGAATTGTATTGTAAACCAGGACAAATTGGGACAATGCACCCTCAGGGTTTTCAAATAAGATGTGACAACTGATTTCTAGAGTTGCTCAAAGTTGTAACCACTTTAGATGACCTCTGTTAGTAATCATGATCCACTTATGCAAAAAAAAAAGGTGCAACCACCTGGCTAAGGATTATGCTACTATGATATAACATGTAATTCAAGTCTATAATGTTAATTCAGTCATGTCGAATCAATCATGATCAACTAAAAGGCTTATCTTGAATTGTGATGAGTACATATAATGCCCCAATTCATAATCGGCTTACATACTCCCCTCTTTTTCAAAACACATTTCTGTCCTCTTCTTAACCTCCTTTTATTAATCCTTTTATGATAAAAGAAGAAATTAACAAGAACCTAGAGCTTAGCTCAAATGATTAATACAATCACTTTTAAGAGGTGATATCCGACCGGTTTAGTATTAAAATCCTAGCACCTACAATCGCTTCTCCTATTCCCAGACTATGGCCTCCTTTGTAACCAAAAAAAAAAAATTAATATCGTTGATAGAATCTAGGATTTTACAATCCAAATACCTATTAGGCAGGTCTCATATTTGAAAAAGCTCCGAAAAAAGGAGAAGAAAATAAAAGGGAACTTATAGGGTCAAATTAAACAAATAAACAAATTAAAAAATGGAAAAGAATGTCGTTTGGAGGAGTGACTAGAAACTCAGAGGTTACACTTAAATAAAAGTCAATACAGCTTGTGTTAAAAGGTTAACTAGTATTAGCGAAACAGAGTTGAGTAGCAAACCAAAGACAAACAATCCCCTTTGCTGAGTCAAGCTTGAGGTCCATAAGTGTTTAAATTTAAGATGGATGAGGTCAAAACTAGTTTACTGATGTATTATATTCCATCTGTTTTGATACAAGATTCTTCCCCTTTACTGACCTATTACATTCTCACTTATCTTAACTAGTCATTGTGCAATTGTAAAATCGTTTGCATAAAAAATTACCTAGATGGTGAGGTTAGGTTTATTCCAGAATAAACATCTCCTTCCAATTGGAGCAAGCTCAAGAAAAACAATGAAAATTAATGACAGCATACAAAAACCCAAAATCTTGAGGTGCACCAAAAATAAAAATAACTAATTTAATATTTAATATCAACAAATAACTACGAATTTCACTGCATCAGCAAGTTCAAAATGTTAGCTATCAGTATATGATGAATACCTTCTAACAAAAATGAAGGCAACGAATTGAATGACTGAGCTGAAGTTGCAACCTAATCTTCAACTCTATCAACTGTGTACAACAAAGCACTCCAACATCTGATATAGGGAAGTAAGCTTATGAGAAAAACGTCCAATGTCAATCTCAAGGCACACTCCAAAATCTTCCGTGCAGCTAAAAAGCATAAAGAACAGAATAGTTTGAGGTCTATCTTGAAGCCGGTATATAAACTCAATAGCATCCATCCATCATTCACAGAGAATCAGTAAAAGAACTGAGAGCTCCCTTCTCACACTGCCCAACTGCTAATCTAAGGAGTTCACCACCTGTATTGTTTACCTTGCAACATAACCGACGCGGCACCTGCCATATAGTACATACAAATCATCATGAAACAGAAAAGGCCAGAAACTACCTAAAGGGGAAAAACTTAGGAAACAATTATGAGAACATAACGCACCAGATGCCAATTCTTTCCAAGAGGATACCCTAAAACCTGGATGTTCTTTGCGTGTTGCAACGGAGGGGAACGTGGGAAGCAGAAAACCTTTCTTTTCAGGTCATCTTTTGCTTTGGCCCGAGCATATGAACCCAATGTAGCATTACCATCTTTCATAACATCTTTGAGGAAAAAATTAACTGGCTTTTTGCAAATAGATTTGTAAGAATCCCTAATGTCGTGATCAAATTCAAGGCGGTGTCCTACTTTATTCCAGGCAATGTAGGTATTCTCTGAACGCTCTAGTTCACGAGGTAGCACAATATTTGGGAACACTTGAACAACATAACCAAGAGATACTGAAAAAGTGAGATGCTGAACATGATCATAACAGATTGATCGTTGTAGAAAGCTCCTGGGTTCAATTCTCATAGCTTTTGTAAAAAGTTTTAAACTGTCTAAGGAACTTAACCCAGGAAAAAATGGATCCACATATTCAACATGGTGGATTGAAACGAATGGTGCAATCGGATGAGAAGATAAAAGACCGTGCGCATTTCCTCTAATATCCCACTACCAAAAAAATATAATAATTAGTATTTAACTACATTAAGTAACAGAATTTTTTTGAACAGTTTACTTTAAGATTACCTGATGAAAACCACTCTCTCTGGTGAGAGGAACACCGAGTTCAGTAATGCAGGCGTGAAGACGATCATCGCTTCCATAAAGCTTCGGATACCTCTCGATGCAGTCGTCGTGGAAGTTAGAGAGAGCCTCCGCGAGAGGATAACTAATGGCAATGCCGCCGCCACCAAAGGCCATGGAGTGACTGAAGTACGAGTTGGCGGAGTGGCTTTCCGAGGGTGTTCCGATGTACATCATCTCGGAAGGATCATATTTGTTTAAGACTGCCACCAGATTGTCTACGTTGAAAACCGTGTCGTCATCTCCTAAAACAAACCAGAGGACGTTTGGAAGGCGGAGGCGGAAGGATTCCGTTAAAATGCGAGAGATTCGGAGACCGGAAGGGCGGCCCGTTGGGTTAGTGTAACGGAAACGTGAGATGTCTTCGGAGACCGTGAGTGGTGGAAGCGAATCGTCGCCTTGTCCGGGTGGCACCTGCTCTTCTAACCAAACGTGACCGCGCATTTCCAACGGTCGCCACCAAAGTCTAACCAACTCTTTCCGTTGTTTCCATAGATGTGAAGATCCTGCTATTCCAAATACGATGTCGTTGAGTGAAAGCTCTTTTTTCTCATTTCCACTCTCCGATAGGCTACGGTTACGAGGAGAAGCCGGTCGCGAATCCAACCGAAGAGGGGGAGGAATTGATCGGCGACTGAGCGAAGAAGACCAGCGGAGAGAACGGGGACTACCTTCCCAGTCCTTAAAACGACGCCAGCAACGACTGGTGGTGCCGGAGAAAACAAGAGAGAGCCAAGCAGTGGTGGAGATAAGCAACGCGGCAACCGCAACCACGGCGGTCCCCGTACGGCTCTGACGCCAACGACGACATCGGCTTCGAGGAAGTCGTGGAGAACGCTCATTGGCTACAGAAAGGTTATTATGGCAAGGCAGCATCATGATGTCTAGCAGCCTCACCCTTAACGGTCATTTCCGCCACCGCCTCAATAAAAACGGCCAAAATGAAAAAACAAAGTAAAACAGCAGGCGAAAAGCGCAAGTGTTACGTACAACAAAAGGATGAACAGATTTAAAGAATTCAAGATTTGGTAAAGAAATAGAAGTTGGTATGACGCAATCGGATTTAATTAAAACTCAATAGCAATTAGGGTTTCCTTCTCTCTCTTCTTCCCCACTTTCCTTTGGTGTTTGATTTTTTTTTTTTTAAGAAAATCTCCCGTTTTGCGCTTTTTTCAAATTCTGAAACTACCCAAACGGCAACGCACAAGGAAGGAATTGGGCCGAATCGAGAGATAGAGCCGTTGCGTTTTTTGTGGCTTTACTTATAGCACTGGAAGCGCTGCTTTCGGCTCTGTCTTGTCTGCAAGTTGATTGTTGTCTCCGGAACCGTTTTTCTAACGTCATCCAAAAATTCTTCTTGGAATTGCAGAAGGCAAACCTTTCTGCTTGTAAAGAGTATTTGTTTTTATTCCATCTTCGGTTTATGCGTAAAAATAGCTAATTGCCAAACCAGCAATTGCCGGACACTTGCTCTTTTTTTTTCCTCCAAAACAAAACTAGCTGTTATGCTAATTGCTAAGCTTTGAAACAAGAAATCTGTATGTTGTTATGCATTTTGTCCTGTTTGCTCCTCAAATGTCAATGTTGGAGAATAATTCCCACTCAATTTTGAATTCAAGGAGAATACTATGACTCCGTGGGCAATGGGTCCCAGGCCCAAGGCAAGGTATTCAAAAAATCCCGAAAGATAAATTCGTCTCGGCTGGAACAACATTGAAAAGCTTATTACTGGAATAGGGATACGTGTTAGGTCCAATATTTCATAAATCAATTCCGTAAGGTTCACAAAAAGGAATGAATCATTCCATTTCAAAAGATGCTATGTGCTTTAATCAAACCTTACTCATGGGTTAGATAATATGCATTACATATCCACATCACAATTCACACCTGATTAAAATTGAAAAATATAAAAAAAAGATAACTCTTTCATATATCGTTGGTGGAGTTTTTTTACTCTAAATAGAATTAAGATATGATACAATCCTATTTTATTCATTTTTTTTTTAATATTTTATAAGATATGTATCACAATCCTAATACTGAAATAAAAAAAAATTCCGACGGTGTATGAAATAATTATTCATATAAAAAATATATATTCATGCTTGATTTTGCATAGTATGTAATTTAATTTGTCAATATCCTTAACCGATCAATTACTCGTGTAAAGTCTCTTCCATACGTTTAAACAACGCACAACTTCATTTTTTCCGTATTTAATATATACAAGCATTTTAAACAATGCACAAAATACTGAAAATTAAAGTTTTCTCTTTAAGTTTACCCATTGCCCAACTCAATTATGTAGATCAATTCTCCACTCTTTTATCAATCCTACATGAATTTTTTGTCAAACTTCATTTGTGAAGTCACGACCAAAAAAAAACACATAATCATTTAACTCTCTCTTCTGTTGACAACAACAACATTTCTCTTCAACTTTCGTTCCACAAGCTCTCAACTATTTTGTCGTTAGAAGCCTATTTAAGATAGTCATCCAAACAATTATTAAGTGTTTTGGGATATAATATTGAAATCATGTAAGTTTAGAATACCTCACTTTCCTTTGTTGACTGTTTATATTTTATCTCATATCACATGGTTGCAGAAAAATAACAGGCTTTATGTGGAGACCATAGCTCAACTTCATTTTCATGCTTGATATGTTATTCTATAGAGTTGGAACTTGCCAAATACTTAAGTTGGAGCAATGTTTTGAGTAATCATTGATTTGAGTGTCAGATTCTTAAATTCTAATTTTAGGTCTCACTTGTTGTCTTTTATCACCCAATAAATGACAAAAAAAAATTGTCTGAACTTCTAACGGATCACTTTCTATCAATCTAAATATATGATAATTATTTGACATAAATGTGAATTTTTTTTAGAATTTACAAAAATAGTTAAATAAAATGGCACATATCACTAATAATGCATATTAAAAAATTAATTAAATAATAAAATTTGTAAATATGCTTACAAAATTAAGAAAATTTCCTATTGTTACTGCCCACTTGTTTGACCCAAACATGGTCGACCAAAGTTTGGCCAAAGAAAGTCAAAGCATTCTTTAGGCCTACAATCCAAGGGTCTTGACAGGGAGACCAGGTGTCATGAGCCAACCTTGTATAGGGCCATGATCGGGTAGATAGGCTTTGGGGAAAACAGAATCCATGGACTTAGGAAAACAGAATCCATGGAATTAGGAAAAGTATCCCCATTTCAAACATTTTAATGGTTACTAGTAGCATAGCTATAAAAGCTCTTTAGCTCTTTAGGGGGGGTGAGCAGTCGGCGGAATGTTGGGCTACCTCACTGGTTAAGGTATGTGTAAGCACACCCATCTAGGGCTGCCCTCCTTGACCCCGACGATGGTGTGGAAGTCTCAAAACTCTTTTGTAAGCTTTGTAATATTTTCATCATCAATAAAAACACATTTTTTTCTATGGAGGCATATGTGGTTATGATGGTATGCTTTACTTATGCCCCGAGATTTTGCCGTGTTCCTTGTATTGACTTATTGTTGGCTCATTACTTGCCCAGATTATCGAGATAATTGGCTGACTTGTGTGGACGAGACCATCCAAGTGCTGCACGGCCTATCGCTTCATTGTGAGAAAGCTTAGTCCGTGACAACTGGTATCCAAGCTAGGCAAGTGTGCTAGCAAGCAAAAGAAAATGGTGATGACTCGAGGAGGGTCTGATGATCGAGGAAGACTTGAGGAGCTTGAGGCCGCGTTGGCTGCCGTTAAAGCTCACATGGTCACTAATGACCGATTGGAAGAAATTGAGACAGCCCAACTGGAGCTGTCCAACTCTGTAGCCAACTTAGGCGAGGAGACTAGAGAGGCACTGAGAGTTATCCAAAAAGAGTTCGAGGAACTCAAGGCTCAGATCAGTGTGCTTCAAATTGCTGTGGGCAGGGCGAGTTCTAGCACAACAGATAAGGGGAAAAGAGCTAAGGTGCCGGAGCCGCGCTGTTACGAAGGGGCAAGAGATGCAAAAGAGCTTGAGAATTTCTTGTTTGACATCGAACAATACTTTCAGGCGGTGCGCACAGAATCGAAGGAGGAAAAGGTTGCGATGGCCTCAATGTATCTTGCTGGAGATGCCAAGTTATGGTGGCGTTCAAAGTTTACTGGCGATGAGTGCCCCATCAAAACATGGAAGGATCTAAAGCAAGAGTTGAAGAACCAATTCTTCCTTGAGAATGTGGAATAGTTGGCCCGAAGAAAGTTGAGGGAGTTGGTCCAAACAGGAACGGTGCAGAGTTTGTCAGGAGCTTCTCTACCCTAATGTTGGATATTAGGGACATGTCTGAAAAAGACAAGATGTTCTATTTCCTTGAAGGACTTAAGCCTTGGGCTAGGACTGAACTTCAAAGGCAGAAGGTACAAGATGTAGCCACAGCTATGGCTGCCGCCGAACGCCTAAACGATTACAATGATAGCTCAAACAAACGTAAGATCCCTCCTTCAGCTGGCAGTAACTCCAATTACGGGACTGGGGGAAAGTTTGCTAAAGTAGATAGATCATCAAGTGGGGGAGCAGACAGGAGGCCGCCCACTCGAGAAACGCCCCAACCCAAGACAAACAACGCCCAAAGCTTCAAGCCAAGACAACCATTAGCTTACTTCCTTTGTCAGGGACCACACCGAGTTGCGAAATGTCCCCACAGAGGTGCCTTGAGTGCCCTCAGGACTACTTCTCAAGAGACATCTCAACCACCATAAACTACTGAGGATGATGTAAATGAACCTGCGAGGATGGGCTCGATTCGATTCCTAAATGCACTTCATTCTCAATTGAGTGTGATGAAGAAGGAGCCGGAGAAAGGCCTAATGTATGTCGAGTTGGAGATAAATGGGAAGAAAACAAGGGCCATGGTGGACACAGGCACGACCGACACTTTCATCACTCCAAACGAAGCTAAGAGGTGTGATCTGAAAGTAAATAAGGATTGTGGGCAAATGAAAGCGGTGAACTCACCAGCTGCCAATATTAGTGGGAGCTTCAAGAACGTGATGACCAAAGTTGGACCTTGGGAAAGAGGCGTGAACTTCATCGTTTCCACCATGTATGACTTTGATGTTGTTTTGGGATTGGACTTCATGATGGTGGCTCAGGCAATCCCGATTCCTGCTGCTAGTTGCTTGCTATTCTTGGGGGAACGCCCTTGTGTAGTGCCAGCCACAATTCTCCCTAAAAGTGGAAAAATTATCTCGGCTCTACAGTTTAAGAAAGGGATCAAGAGGGGAGAGCCCTCATATGTAGCCCTACCAATTTACAAAGAAGGAACAGGGTTAAAGTTGGTGCCAGATGAGATTAGCACAGTTTTGGAAGAGTTTAAGGAGGTGATGCCAGATCGATTGCCCTAGATATTACCACCGCGCCGTGCCATAGATCATGAGATCGAACTAGTCCCTAGAGTCAAACCGCTTGCAAAGGGACCCTATCGTATGGCTCCTCCAGAATTGGCTGAGTTGAGGAAGCAGCTAGACGAGTTATTGCAAGCTGGGTTCATTAGACCATCTAAGGCCCCCTTTGGCTCTCCTGTACTCTTCCAAAGAAAACAAGATGGAAGTTTACGACTGTGTGTCGATTATAGGGCCTTGAACAAGGTAACGGTAAGGAACAAGTACCCAATCCCTTTGATTGCGGACCTCTTTGATTAGTTGAGTCAAGCCAAGTACTTCTCTAAACTCGACCTTCGGTCTGGGTACCATCAAGTCAGAATCGCCGAAGGAGATGAACCGAAAACCATATGTGTAACCCGATATGGTGCATTTGAATTTTTAGTAATGCCTTTTGGACTAACCAATGCTCCTGCCACATTTTGCACTTTAATAGACCAGGTATTCCATGACTATCTTGATAAGTTCGTGGTAATCTACCTAGATAACATCTTGGTTTTTAGTTCATCCATAGAGGAGCATCAGAGACACTTGAGACTTGTTTTCCAGAGGCTTCGAGAAAATCAGTTGTATGTGAAAAGAGAGAAATGTTGCTTTACCCAAACTCGAATCCATTTCTTAGGGCACATTGTGGAACATGGCCAAATTTGGATGGACATGGAGAAAGTTAAGGCTATCAGGGAATGGGCGACCCCGAAGAATGTCAAAGAACTGCGCTCCTTTCTTAGGTTAGCCAATTATTACAGAAAGTTTATGGAGGGATACTCCCAAAGAATAACGGCCCTCACCGAATTATTGAAGAAGGATAAGAGGTGGTCGTGGACTTCAGAATGCCAAGAAGCCTTCGAGGGTCTAAAAATAGTGTTGATGAAAGATCTCGTATTAGTCCTCCCTGATCTTGGAAAACCCTTCGAAGTACAAACAGATGCTTCAAATTTTGCTATTGGGGGAGTATTATTGCAAGAGAGGCACCCGGTCACCTTTGAGAGTCGCAAGCTAAATGAGGTAGATTTGAGATACATCGCCCAAGAAAAAGAGCTCTTAGACGTAATTCATTGCTTAAGGGCATGG
Organism: Heritiera littoralis; assembly: GCA_031772115.1. Lineage (NCBI taxonomy): Eukaryota > Viridiplantae > Streptophyta > Magnoliopsida > Malvales > Malvaceae > Heritiera > Heritiera littoralis. The sequence goes on from JAPDPK010000056.1 coordinate 961,401, forward strand.
CGACATTACCTGCTCGGGTCGAAGTTTGTTGTTAAGACAGATAACACTGAGTTAGCCATTTACTTACTCAGCCCAAGCTCACGGCTAAGCAGGCGAGATGGCAAGAGTTCTTAACCGAATTTGATCTTTGCTTTGAGTATAAGACGGAGAGCTCTAATCAAGTAGCGGATGCCCTAAGCCGTCGAGCAGAACTAGCAGCGCTAAGAAGAATAGCTCCCATGTCAGCTACCATGGTGACCACAGACATTCGCAAGCTAATAGAAGAGAACCTGACTAAAGACCTTCAAGCCAAGTCCATAATTAAGATGGTGGAAGATGGGAAATCCAAGTACTTTTGGGTGGAGAATGGAGCATTGTTGACAAAGGGGCCTAGATTGTTTGTACCAAGAGCCGGGAACTTAAGACAGATGTTGATGCGAGAATGCCACGACACCCCGTGGGCCGGTCATCCGGGTTGGCAGTGCACCCTTGCTTTGCTAGGACAGGGCTACTATTGGCCACACATGAGACAAGATGTGATGAACTACACAAAGACGTGCCTCGTCTGCCAGCAAGATAAAGTTGAAAGAAAGAAGCAAGCTGGGTTACTTGAACCACTAGCAGTACCAACCAAGCCTTGGAAAGCATTTCTCTTGATTTCATAACTGGCCTCCCTAGAGTTGGTGATCTTAGGTCGATCTTGGTGGTGATCGATCATTTTTCGAAGTATGCCACTTTCATACCAGCTCAAACGTATTGTACAGCAGAAGACACTGCTCATCTTATCTTCAAACATGTAGTGAAATATTGGGGTATTCCATAAAACATCGTCAGTGACAGAGACCCGAGATTCACGGGGTCCTTTTGGCGAGAGCTCTTCAACATACTGGGGTCCCAACTGAGTATCTCATCTAGTTACCATCCTCAGACAGATGGGCAAACAGAGCGCTTCAACGGATTGTTAGAGGAATATCCGAGACACTTTGTGCAAGCCAATCAAAAGAACTGGCCACCGCTTTTAGATGTAGCACAATTATGCTTCAATGCTCAAAAGAGCTCATCCACCAACAAGAGTCCCTTTGAAGTGGTCATGGGACAACAACCGCGATTACCCCACATTTATATTGAGCTGTACAAAGGGAAGAACCCCCGAGCCTTTAACTTTACTAAGGAGTGGAAACTGAACACTGAGATCGCTCGGGCTTACTTGGAGAAGGCGTTGAAGCGCATGAAGAAGTGGGCTGACAAAGATCGGAGAGCACAACAGTTTAGTGTTGGTGACTCGGTCTTGGTGAGATTGGTGCCTGAACAGCTTAGATTCTTATGAAAGTGAGATCATCGATTGGTGCGCAAATATGAGGGTCCAGTGACAATTCTTGACAAGGTGGGACAGTCCTCCTACAAATCGACCCTCAAAAATGGATGAAAGTACATCCGGTGTTCCACGTGAGTAACTTAAAGCCATTCCACTCAGATCCAACAGATCAAAGCAGAAGTAGATCAACTAGGGCGGCCATCAGCATGAAGCCACCCTCAGAGCGTCACGTTGAAGAGATTTTAGCAGACAGACACTCGGTGGTATCAAGAAGACCAATCCATGAGTACTTGGTAAAATGGGAGGGCCTAGGACCGGAAGAAGTCAGTTGGGAAAGAGAAAATGACCTAAGAGCTTTCAAGCAGAAGATCAAAGAGTTCCAAGCCAGTAAGTCAACGAGGACATCGACAGATTGAGTGGGGGAGAATGTCATGAGCCAACCTTGTATAGGGCCATGACCGGGTAGGATGTCATGAGCCAACATTGTATAGGGCCATGATCGGGTAAATAGGCTTTGGGGAAAACAGAATCTATGGACTTAGGAAAATAGAGTCCATGGAATTAGGAAAAGTGTCCCCATTTCAAACATTTTAATGGTTACCGGTAGCATAGCTATAAAAGCTCTTTAGGGGGGTAAGCAGTCGGCGGAATGTTGAGCTGCCTCACTGGTTAAGGTATGTACAAGCACACCCATCTAGGGCTACCCTCCTTGGCCCCGACGATGGTGTGGAAGTCTCAAAACTCTTTTGTAAGGTTTGTAATATTTTCATCATCAATAAAAACACATTTTTTTCTATGGAGGCACCTGTGGTTATGATGGTATGATTTACTTATGCCCCGAGATTTTGTTGTGTTCCTTGTATTAACTTATTGTTGGCTCATGACTTGCCCAGATTATCGAGATAATTGGCTAACTTGTGTGGACGAGACCATCCAAGTGTCGTATGGCCTATCGCTTCATTGTGAGAAAGCTTAGTTCGTGACACCAGGTCTGTGCTCCTCCGAAGTAGCAGGAGCACGGACTTAGTGGATGTCATAACTGTCTACTCTCCTGCTTATCCAGCAATAATCTCCCATAATTGCATTGCTTATGCATCAAGGGAGATCAGCATGCTACTATGTGAAAGAACGTCATTCAGAGGCCAAAGTAGGAATACTCTCTTAGACTTTTTTATTTTTTGAATTCATTTGCATTTTTAAACTCTTTGACTTAAGCATCAAAGTAAAATCTACTAATAACAACTCCAGCGGATCTTATTTTATAAGTTGATCCAATCAAAAAGAAGTTTATCTACCATTAAAAAACTCCATAACCTTTTTGGCATCAACAATTACTAACAAATCACATTCAAATTATTAAAAGTATATCAAAAGTAAAGTTAAATATTTTGTTGACCAAAAAGAACTGTATCAAATAAAATGGTCACAAGAGAAAAGAAAGGCAGTTTAAAGAGTTGACTTAATAATGAAAAGTTTTATTGAATTATTGAGTAATGACAATCTATAATAAGTGATCTCTTATTCGAATTCTCATAAAATCAGATTTTTTTGATCAACACGAGCAAAATTTAATTTCTTACCTAACATGTGATATAAGGACATTCGTGGATGGAATTATGACGTTTCGGTTGTTTTGCCGGAATTAACAGCATTGAAGAGTTTTTTTCCGAAAGCCCATCACCTTTCACTGAAGGCCCGCACGTGCAAGCCCCAGTCTCAAGTGAAGTACAGAGCGGAGTGCAGTTTACACAGACTTATCAAGAGTGAAGGCCCATGAGTGATCATTTATAAAAGCAACCGCCAACCGACCACAAGCCCCACTGCTTTCCTTTCAGTCTGAGCGCTGACATGGATTATCAAAATTGCGTGTTGAAGTTGCACGAACTTCTTGCGATCGCCATGTCACTTGCCATCGTACTCATTATGCAGAATGATTTGCATTGAAAAAAGAAAGGTGAAGGGAGCAAATCGGAGAAATCTTCATTTGTCTTGTTACCAAAAAAAAAAAAAGGTTAAAAAATTTAGAAATGAGCATCGTTGTGGGCAAAATGGATTAATCAAGTAAAATGAAAGGAAAAATAAAGCTATAAAAGGTTACTGTCTCTTTATCCTAATGATCTTTGAAAAATAATACTAATGAAATCCAATGAAAAAAAAAATGAACTCGGGATTTATGATCCAAATAAATATTTTAAGTTAATTTATTCATTTTTTATTGAAACACAATTAATATAAACAATTCCAAAAATTTAACACATAATAATTTTATTCCATAAAAATTTATATTTTCTAAAAAAGAAAATATTTGCATAGCAAAATTAACTAAAATTAGTTTAAATTAACATGTGTAAATATATTGTTGAACATGGAGATTAGCTTAGAACTAGATTATGTGATCATTGTACAAATAATTTTGAAAATCCTAAATGAAATTATAAGATTCATAATGTTAAAAGTAATAGTATGCTCTAATGTGGCATTAATTTCACGCGCTTTTTATGGTTGTGGAGATGCAAATGCTAATATTATAGTACTAGGATTTAGGACACAAATGTTTTTTTTTTTGAGTAGAGGACACTAATGTTGATATCTTGGTAGTTGGTACTCTCATCTATTATTGCATGTATCATGGATGAATCAACTGAATTTTTATAAATATTAATTAATTATATAAAAAAATTAAGGATGTAAATGGATATTTATAAACAGGTACCTTACATTACCCGACCCTATTAAGTAGGGTTAGCATATTTTATAATCAGATTCGAGTAAGATTTAGGTAGTAATTTTACTATTCTTCACAAATTTAGGTGGTAATCTTACTGTACCCTATTATCCAAATTCGATTATAAATAATAATTTTTAAATATTATTATATATTATTTATAAAATTATTTATTTTTAATATAATACTTTATTAAATTAATTCATTAAGTATTTTAATTATGATTTTTAACATTAATTTATTTTTATGAGTTAATTTAAATTTATTAATTTATTTTTCTTAATAATATACATTAAAATTGATATTAAATTTAAATTTGAAAGTCAAATTTTGACTTAATAAATAAATATTTCTTATATTATGTGGGTAGGGTTCAAGTAGTAAAAATCAAAATATTCGTGTAATTAATCAAGTTCTGATAGTGTAAAATATAATCGGGTTTGGGTTCAAGTACTTAAAATTGGTAGGTACTTGCCCCATTAACATAAAAAAAATCCACTTACACCAATATAAAATAAATTATTTTATATGATTTTTATAACTTTCATTTAATATTAATATTTGTAAATAGAGGTATTCATATGTCGAGTCGAGTCGGATTCGAGTCGAGTTTAAGTAATGTATTATGGGACTGGAAATGAGCCCATGACCAACCCGGCTCATTTTTTAAACTTTTTTTTTGTCAAAGTCCATTTTTCAAATACAATGAAGAAGCACAAACTCGTCTAAACCCTCCGAAATACAATTAAATTTTTTAAAGTATAAAAATATGAAATATTAAAACACATAATAATTAATAAGTATAACGCAATAAGTTCAAATAAATTATTACAAAAAGATTATAAGAAACATGAAAATTTAAATTAAAGTATAAAAAATAATGTAAGTTCAAAGTAAATTACATTAAAAAAAATCAAAGTAATTAAAATGCATTAGTATAAAAATAATTAAAAGAAACATAATAATCGGGTCAAGCTGGGTTTGATATTAAAATGGTAAATCGAAACCTGACCTTTTTTTCTTAGCAGGCCTCAATTTCAAAGCCCAAGCTCATTTAATTGGCTTAATATTTTTATCCAAACCCACCAAAAAGATGGGCAGGCCTTCAAGATTGGACATGTGGCCTAACTCTTGAATAGGTTTATTTGTTTAAACTAATCATTGAATTTAATAATTTATTCACATCTATTATGCACAAAAAATCTTGAGTCGATTCTATATTTCTACTAATTCGATCGAAAATAGAAAATTTTAAAATATATATTAATTGTTGAAATTTTATTATAATAGAAAAAATAGTTAAATAATTTCGATTAACTTGAAATTTGACATACATAATCTACATAAGTATAACAAAAAATTCAATCATCATATTAAAAAAATATAAATCATATTAAAATATATGAAATAATGTAAAACTAAATTTATTTTGCACTTATATAAGTGAGTAAAAAAGGTGCAGAATATAATCATTCTAAGCTGGCCGAGTGAATTTGGATTTTAAAGGCTATTACTCCAAATCGATTGTGTAATTCATGTTGTATTTTTTTAGAAGGTATATTACGTGAGAAGTTACAATTATAATTAAATATTACATTTATAATACTTATAACTATGTGAAAATCACTTGATTCAACTAATTAGACTTAATAACCAAGCTCAATTTCGTACTAAACCTAATTATGGGCCAAACTAGGCGTGGACATGATATTAACAAACTTTAGGTGTGCCCAAACTCGACCTAGCATGATGTTCAAACCTTAGGTTCCATTTGGTTCATGAAAATATTTTCTATTTTCATTTTCTGAAAACAAGTTTTCATTTTCTGTTTTCTGAATTTTGGAAAACATGTTTGGTACACGAAAATGAAAACTTGTTTTTGAAAATGAAAATTATGAAAATGCGTTTGGCATCTACATTTTCAAAACAATAACTAAAAAATAAAATTAAATCACAACTTTTGAAAAAAAAAAAGTAAAATGCAACTAAATAATATAAATAAATTGTAAATGAAATAAACACAAGAATTCAAATTATTAAAATGTATTTTAATACCGAACAACTAACAACACCTCTAAGCCAATAGTTATGGTTTTTGAAATCTCAATTTTGTCTATAATTATTTCATAAAGACGTAGCAATCTTTTCTCTAACTTGAGCGATTTCAACTGTTTGTGACATATCAAATGTAATTTGCTCGTTGCTCGAACTGCTAGAAGATGCTTCCGTGTCATCAAATTCTTGCACGTATTCTCTTTCACCCTCCTCAAATAATTCATCTTTTTCAGCTTCCAACCTAATGAAATTATGCACAGCAAAAAACACATGCTTTCGGCATATAACGTTGTTTTCTAAAATGATAGTTAGGCATATCCCTCAATATGGCAAATCTTTTTTTAAGCACTCTGATGCTTCATTCAATCACATTACGAACGAATGCCTCGTATTAAATAATTCTTCTTTCCCTCTAGGTTGGTGCCTACTTATAAAGTCCCGGGCATGGTATCTTTGTCCACAAAATGGTGCTAAAAATCCAAGTATATTTGGGTACCTAGCATCCACCACATAATATTTACCTGTAATATCAATATTAATCACTTATAAATAAGAAATATGAAAATTTAGATAAACAATATCTACAAATTAAGTAGTTCTTAGAAAAAATTAAATTAATTAAAAACATATCGGCACTTGGCATTGGAAAAGAATTTTGTGCTCCATAATTATTTAATACTACATTAACAAAAACTCTTGTGTCATGAGCTGTTCCCTCCCATCCAGCACATACAAATGTAAAAAGCATGTCATGAGAGCAAGCTACCATTACATTCTGTGACATATTTTGCTTTCTATTTCGAAATGGTACATGCTTTGACGCAGGAACCCAAGCAGCTATTTCAGTTCCATCAATAGCTCTAATGCAATCCTTAATTAACAACAAATATATATATATATAAATTATGTGATTCTCTATTAAAAGAAAAATAAATATTTATAAAAAGATAGTATTATATAACATACCTTGAAATATGGAAACCATTTAGGATTTCTAGCAATTTCTAGTTGAACATCACCTCGATTTCTGGGACATATGATTTTAGTTCCCAATTTACAAACAGCAAGTAAAACTTTTTCAAACCATGCAGAAACAGTTTCAGATGAATGTTGAAATCAATCACTTGTAACTCTTTGTCTTTCATTTTGACCAATTATATACAAAAACATTGCAATTGCTTCTTCCACAGAAACCATTTTTTCATCATGTAAAAGATGTTCCACTTTCAACCTATCACAAAAATTTAAGAAAACATGTTTTCTCATGCGAAACATTTCATAACATACCGTTGGATTTCCATCTAAAATCTCCATAACATATGCCTTTCCACTCAATATAGAAGTCCTACATGGCATCTTAGGCAAGTAGGTCTTGTAATACTCATAAACATATTTTATAAATATAAATTATCCCATCTCCTCATCTAAATCAGGCGAACTTTCTAAACTAGAGCTAGCACTCATTATAATTACCTGCACAAATAACAAATATCGATGTTATATTAACACATTATATTTTCTATAATAATTTTAGTTAATATAACAAAGTTGAAAGAGAATTTATCAATCACTCAATAAAAATAAATAATTCCATGCATTCCATACTATAATGTTAGGATATTATTACATCACATAAAAATATAAGTCAAACATTTCACCAAGCAAAATAACAAACACTAGGATTAAATATAACTATCCACCCAATCCTTTCGCCTTGCATCAAACATTCCAACAAAATTTTGTCTTCATTCTACTGATGTGAATTTCTCTATTGCTTTATTATAAGAACATGAAGAAACGCCTTCCATTTTTTCTCAAAGACTCATGCATATTCCTATAGAATAAGAGTCAAAATTAAAATCAGAAGCGGTACTTCCACTAGCAGTAGATGATCTATATCTCTCAACTTTTGCTTTAGTAGCTTCTTCTTTTGCACTTAATGTAGCCGCCCACTTCTCCAAAAATAAATCCAACTTCTCCATTTGATTCACCTTGCTAGATCAACGCTCACCAGGAATTGAATGGATCTTACGCTTTTTATCTTTTCCATTCTCTTCACCTTTTGAACTATTAACACCAAAATCAACGTGCATAGAACCTGATAAAAATTCTTTTTCCAAGCACCTTTCTTTGATGGGAGATAATGGATCTTTAGAAGATAATTGTTGAAGTTTTCCAGTTGCAGTTGTAGTGTTGAATATTTAACCAAGCAACTCATAATCTGCATAGCCTTATTTCTTGAATTTTTTGAAATCTCTATGTTTCTGTATAACAAAACAACAAATGCATAAGATTAATAAACATATATTAATAATCTATAAGATAAAAAAATATAAATAAAGCATACCTTAAAAAAGTCTTCCCAAATTATTTTTGTTGCATTCACAGTGTTGGATGTCACATCCCATTTAACTCCATTATGTCCAATTAATTTGAAAAAATGACTATAAGTGGTACGTAATCGATTGAATTTACCCTTCAATCTTTTAACACCATAATCTTTTCCAATCATACCATTCAGCTCATTGTTGATCTTTGACCACACTTCTTTTTTAAACATAGATGATTGCAACTTGCCTTCTCTTACTTTTCTAATTAAGAGATGAATAAATGCTACTTTTTTTTACTTTGCCCAATCTTTTACATCAACATATTTACCTTTCCCTCTGATCTAAACTACTATTTAGAGGACAAGTCAATCATTAATAAAATAATTAACACTATATATCAATAGCAAGTCCTATTGCATGCTATTACAAGTCCACACGTACACAATAGAAATAATGCAAACACCATCATGACACAATAGAAATAATATTACAAATCCACACGTACACAATAGAAATAGTGGAAGTCGATATGTGTTTGGGTCAAGATTTTTGGCAAACAGCATCTGGATAATGTTGATTTTGCTCTTCAGAATTTGCCCAAGTGGTCTTGTTTCGGGTATTTTCAAAGAAGGGGATGAGGATGAAACTAAGAGCTCGTACAAAATTCCCTTTGCCACTATGGATTTGTAAATAATAGGTAGACTGGGGTAGATGCCTTTTACATAATTCATGCAAAAAAGCAAACTAGTAACTAGAAGAAAGATCATTAAAGACTGAAAAAATCAAGTTTTGTTGTATTTTCCTTGAGCATAAAGTCGGGTTTTACATAAACCTTTCATAATCATTTTCTACAACTTGTTCCTTTCCTTAAAGGGTGTCAATGGAGAAAAAAACTGTCATAGAAGCTGTGTTTGTTAGACTATGAATTGACAATGATAATGACAAATCTCAATGCATGAACATTCAAATAACTTCTTCTAGACCCATTTTTGAATGTTGAATTATTATTCTATTCAACACATTTGCATTAACTTTGGGCAATAAAACCTACACAAATTATTACTCAAATAAATTGCTCCAATAGATTAATATAGCATATAGAGTTGGAAACTATAACCATTACTCAGTTTTTCAACACTAAAGCCCTTACAAAAACTAGTCTGAACAAGTGGACAAAAGCAGAGAACTGAAGCATAAGAAATCCATATAAAAAACTATGAAAGGCATGAAGAGATCTAATCAAAAAATAGGTTTGCATTTTCTTCAGTACAATGAATGAAAATGAGGAAGTCAAACATTCAAAAGAAATCAAAACAATTGCCTAATGTTTAGCTAAATGTGGCGATGATTACACTGTCTAAAATGTGTTAACAAAATACTTTGAACCAAATCATGATAATTACAGAGAAAGAAGAAAATCAAGAAAAGCAACCATAATAAAATGAAAGAAATTAACCTGGTTTGATTCACCACAGTGGCTAGCATGATTTGGAGAAAAACTTTGGCTGCCAATTGAAGAATAAAAAGTCAAAGAAAAAAGGAGGGCAGAAACTACTAAAATAAGAAGCCAAGAATAAATGATAAAAACCCAAAGGCCAAAACCTAATAAATAAAAAAAATGTTTTTGCTTTTACCACGTCTAGAACTCGAGTCTTCTGTGAGCTTTAACGTGATTTTCAATAAAAAAAATCAGGAACTCGCGTTTTCTCCTTTTCCATTTTTCCAACTTGTTTTCATTGAAAATGATGAAAACATCTTCTTCTTTTTGTTCAAAATTTGGCTTATTTGTTATTTTCATTTTCTAAGAAAATATTTTCTACTTTTCCAACCAAACACATTTTCTTATTCATTTTCTACTTTCTATGAAAATGAAAATGAAAAACAAGGTTGTGTTCAGGAACCAAACACACTCTTAGTTTTTTGTTCAGGCTCGTTTTAAAAATAACAAAAAACCCTAGGTCCCCCCAAATAAATCAAAATTAAAAAAAAAACTTTGATTCTATTATTAGATTAGTTTCTTTAATCGGACCATTCAATATGAGTTTCTTTAATTGTTAATGGGTAATATTTAATAGGTTTTATTGATTGGACTCAATTTTTTATGAGTTGAATTGATTTTGACATATTTAATGGGTTTATGTAAAGATATATATTGGGATACTTAAACATATATACAAATATTGTCGGCCAAGCTTTAGATTTTAAGAGTGAGACCAAGACCCTCTTTGAATTTTAATCAGGTCTCTTTAGTTTGCCCAAATCTGTTTTAATGGATTTAATATTTTGTATAAATTCAATCAAATATTGAATAGACCTTCGATCTTGAACAAATAACTTAACTTTTGAGCAGATCTAATTTATACATGATAAAATTTAAACCTTATACCTTTTTTTCTAATTGAACCATGACTTCATTGAAAGTTTGTACCGTATTTTGTTGGGGGGATTTTAGGATTTGAGCCCCTCGTGTCTTTATTATTTAATTGTTAAGAGGTTTCGCCCGTTCGTGTTGTTGACTTTGTCCTTAGTCTTTTACACTTATAATTTTTAATTAATGAATTTATTTATTTTTTTAAGAAGGGCAAATGTTCTATGTATAGGAAATTTAAAATAAATAATGGAGTAGTAGTAATAATAATAATAATAATAATAATAATAATAATAATAATAGGGTCCATGCTCTTTTGTCTCTTGTCATGTTTTGGAATTGAGGGAAGGCAATCTGCTCCCAGCGATTTGGTTGGTAAAGAGTGGCGTTCAGTGAAATTACGATGTCGCTTTTAAGTGTATGGCCACCATCCAACTCTAATGGCGAAAATTGGGATTTGGGACATCATAAGAATCTTTTAAGCTTTTTAATTTTCTTTGGTCTTTTTGCCCCTAAGTCTGAAAACATCCTTCCATTTGTCATGCTTCCAACTTTTTTATTTTGATAATTATTAACCACAGTAAATATTTTTTATATATTGATAGTACAATTTTTTTAATTTTATAAAGGAGATTAAGAAAAGATTTATATCTCATAAATTGTCAATAAATTGCTTAGATTTTACAAGCAAAATTAATAGAGTGAGACATACTCTTTAGAAAATATTAAAAAAACGGTATATGGGTTTTTTTTTATTGTTTGTAAAATTAAAAATTTTCATTGTAAATAATAATCATTAAAAAAATTTGAATTTTATATTTAATGCATGGACACTATTTGTGTAAAATTTCCATATGCTTTCATTTAACAATATCACGACACCTCTTTATTTAGTGAATTGAATCATATTTATTTTTAAGAATTTTTTATTTTAAAATTTATAAATTGATGAAATGGTGTGTTATAATTTATTAACAGTGTATAAAAGTTATAAATTAATAGTGTATCGAATATAAACTCAAAAAATTAATACAGTTGTTTATATTATTTTGTATCTGTAAAATTTCAAATTTTTTTAATGATATATGAATTTTTTAAAAATAATTAAGACAATAATAAGTTAGCAGTGAAAATGATATAGTAGTGGGACACTGGGACTTAAGAAAGATAATCCATAGAAGAAAAAGGAAAATAAAATGAAATAAAATAGAATAGAATGAGGGTAAGAAAAAACAAAAGAGAAAGCCATTAAAAGGAAATTGCGAGTAAAATTAAAAGGGATAAATAGTATGGTAGATGGCTAGATACCTGTAAATTGGTATCAAATCTGTTATCCACATGACAGATTAATATTGATCAATGTCTAATTTAAACATAATGCACTGAATTAATGCTCAGCTCATCAAGCATGCGTTAGATTTATGTCAAATCAATAAATTGGTGGTGATATTTGCATTGAATCGAGTCATAATCACAGAAAACCATGATTAAAGAAAATATATATCTATAACATGATGTACCAATATATATATAAATAAAACACATTTTTTTATTTATGATTAATTATAATTTAAATTCATATAATATTCATTAAAACTTTATATGAAATTAATATTTTTTAAATGATGGGCTCTTATATAATTATTCTTTACAATTAAAAAAAATATTAGTGAAATACTTCATTTTAGACCATAATATTCACCACCATTATCATATCAACCGCAAATCATTGACTATAATAAAATCTAATAAAAAAAAATCAAAGTTTAGTTTAGCGATTATTATCTCTCCTTAAAAGGGATTAGATCTAAAATTCGATTTTCTCCATTCTCCCTTATATCTCTTATGAATCAAGAAAAAAATCTAATAAAAAAATAAAATTGTACTTGTAAAATAATTGAACATGGTGATTGATGAACAAATATTTGGTAGTATGTGATAAAATTTTTGGCCAATTATTATGTGATAAATTTAAAAAAAAAAAATTTTGGTCCATTAATTTATATCGTACTCTAGTTTTCATTCAAAATCAAGCGTCAAAAAATATAATTATAAACAGTAAATTTTATTTTAAAAATAAAAAATGAAAAAAAATGAAACTCAGTAATAAAAATAACAACCAAATTTTAGAGATTCCCTGGTGCGGCCATCATCATATAAATAATGCGTACACACAATGACATTGAAATTGCAAAATGTAGAAGTCTAAAGGCATGGGGTTGTTAGTTTGATTAAGACTTTATGTGAAATTGACAACTTTAACAAGTTATATTTTTTAACAAATGTTTCATTATATATAAACTATTAATGCAATAAATAAATAAATCACAAGGCATGAAGAACGGGTATGATTAATTTATGCAACTTTTGGGTTAAATACAAAGTAATTAAAATGATAAAAAAAGGGATTACATACACATGAAAAATGAGTTATAGTGTCAAGAGCTAGAGACAAAATGAAGCCCTCAAAAATTTCTTTCTTAAGCTTTGATGCGTTTGTTGAAATCTTTTTCTTTTTGATTTTTCTTTCAAAAGAAATAAATGCAAAATTATCAAGATCTAAATCTTATATATAATTATATTATTATATATAGTAGGACATCATTAATCTGTTTGAGGAACAGAACAAAACCATTAGATTAGAGGAGTTGGTTTGATGACATAGACAATATATAAAAAATGGGTTTTTTTTATTTACCTGAAGGTTTTTTATTTATTTTTTGAGTTTTTTTTGTTTAAAAACTGTAAAACAAAAAATCCAATAAAAAAATCACATAACCTCAAGAATCACAAAATCAATAAAAAAAATATCATAAAATCTCATAAAAATAAAAATTCAGACTGAAAAATGAGATGATAAATTTTATTACTAAATATAAATTTTTTGATACAAATATGCACTTATTAAACATAAATATCAATAAATTATTAATTTGTGATAATAAAAACTAAAATATGTAACTATATTAATTTAATTATAGATTATATGATAAAATTGATTTTAAATTTTATGCTTATATGTTTTAAAATATTTTATATATTTTATTAGAAACATTTTTAAACTCCTTAAACTTACATTTTTATATTTAAATTTTATTTCTAAAAAGTTGAGAAAGGCTAAGATAGTTACTTTTGACAATTATTTTTAATACTTTCACTCTCAAAAAGCCACGTCACATTAAATGTGAAAAGTTGGAATGGGTAATTGTTACTTTTATTGATACTCCATATATATATTTTTTTTAGTAGAAGAAAAAGTAACTTATTACAATAAGTTACAAGCACCAATAATGTGACGTGCTTTATAAGAGTGAGAATGTTAAAAGTAAATATCTCTAGCATTTTCCTAAAAAATTGTCGATTTATTGATAATAAAAATCATAGTACATCAATATTATAAAAAAATTATTGACACATATGCATATTCATGCGTGAATAAAATGTTTTAAATATTATTTTTATATTTTATTTTATTAAAATAAAATTTTAAGAAATTTAATTAATTATTATATATAAATATTTTAAAAAACTAAAACAAGTTTAAATAATTTTTTTTTGTCTCGCCAATGTTAATGGAAAACAACTTAGTAAGATACATAGTTTTTAACAAAAATTAATTAATTGAAAATAGACGGGACCTTTCAAATTTCAAACATTAAATGAAAATACATCACCCTAAAATGACAATAATTTTGCTTAAAAACAACGCTTAAAGGAAAAAAAAATAAAGAAATTTAAGAAATTAATTTAGAAGTCTTCATTTTATTGAATTTTAGCGGGCCACCTTAAATCCGCCACTTGCCACAAGGGAAAAGCAAAGAACCGGGCACGGGCGATTATGGGTACATATTTTTCTTAATGAATTCAGGCAAACGATCTTCTTTTGATTTCCATTTTAATTTACATTTTTTATAATCAAATTCATAATCTAGGGAATAAACCTTACCCGGTTGTTAGCCCTTGGTTTTAGTGTTGGCATGCCACTATCGTCTTGCTTTTTCTTTTCTCCTTTCAAATGAAAATTTTAAATTATTTTTGTTTCTATTTATCAATTTTTTGTAATTAATTTTTTTATTAAAAATGGATTATTTTACTGGATATATTTTCAAAAACAATCAGACAATATTTAATATTTTCTGTAGCCGGTCGGTCAAACTCAGGTGGCTTGTTACGCAAAAGGAGAAGAACCTCTCTGGCTTTCCCAGGAGGCTTCCATCGTTCCCCTGCCCCTTCTCTCTCTCTATATCTCCCTGTACGTAGATCGAAATATTAGATCGAGCTTTGTCGGATTATGCGCGTCCCCATGGCTACAGCTTTGACTACTTACAAATCTAAGGTTAGAATGGAATCGATTTTAGGTGTTTCAAACTTTGTCTGCTGGTACCGGCGTATTCGGTCCATCCCCTCCATTTTCTTATTACTACCCATGCTCATTTTCTCTTCTCCACTAACTTTCTGCGTCGCTTCCAATCCCTTACCTTCTACTGTTTCTCATACTTCCAGTGATCCGCCGACAGCTTCTTTAAAAACAACCCAATCGCACGTTCACCCTCCAATCGCTATTCTCGTCACTGTTTCTCTTGTCTTGATTCTTGCCTTGTTGTTTGCTATGGGGTGCTTGTTCCGATTCCTCGGAAGCGGTAAACCCTCCTCAACCGCTCAACCTGATAAAACTAAGGGGAAAGATTCCGGCGTCAAAGGTGAAGGGTTTGCCAGGAAATTCAGATGGGAGGAGATTAAGGATGTGACTAAGGATTTCGCCATTGTGATTGGTCAGGGAGGGTTTAGCAATGTCTACTTGGCTAACTTGTCTGGTTCCAGTCAAGGAGCGGTTAAGATCCATGTTGGTAGTGATCGACTCAACCAAGTGTTCAAACAGGAACTGGATATTTTGCTCCGACTCCGTCACGACAAGATCGTTAAGCTTCTCGGTTACTGCGATGATCTAGGTGCGTTGCGTGAGGCTTTTGCTTTACTCTTTAAAAAGAGAGAAATTTTTTTGATTACTTTTGCAATGAATAGTTACTGATTGGAACTTTTTAGTTTTGTGTTCAGAGGAAGGGGCCATGGTGTTCGAGTACGTTCCCAATGGAAACTTACAAGAGAAGCTACACGAAAGTGCAAGGGAAGTTCTTCCGTGGAAAACCCGCACGGCCATAGCTTTCCAACTTGCTCAAGCAATCGAATACCTCCATGAGAAATGCACCCTCCAAATCATTCATGGAGACATCAAAGCTTCCAACATCTTGCTCGACGAGCATTTCAACTGCAAGCTCTGCGATTTCGGATCAGCAAAGATGGGCTTCTCTTCGACGGTGACGCCGCCATCATGTTCCAGGACGAAGCAAGTAATGATAGGCTCGCCAGGCTACACTGACCCTCATTACTTGCGGACTGGGTTCGCCTCCAAGAAGAACGATGTTTACAGCTTGGGTGTTATTATTTTGGAACTTGTTACTGGAATGGAGGCCTTTTGTCCCGAAAGGGGACAACTGTTGACATCGATGCTGGCGCCCAACTTAAAGGACATTGTTGAGCATGGGGCGGAGGAGAAAGTGGCAGAATTGGTGGATCCACGTTTGGCTGGGGCGTTTGACTTGGAAGAAGCCAAGGCCATGCTTTCAATTGCTGCACTGTGTCTTCACCAGTCTCCCACTGTTAGACCTTCAGCTTCTCAAATCATGCAGTCAATTAAGGAGAAAATCGGTTCCATCAGCTTCCTGTTCTCGCCGGGCAAAGATTGCCACTAGCAACTAATTGATGGAGACAACCATGTTGCCTGGGCTCATTGCTTTGAAGCTGAAATTGTTTATATATAGTTATATTTTTTTCCCTTGTAGGTAAATTTGCGAAGTCAAAAAGCAGGCCGCGTGTCCTGGACTGTGTGCCCATAGATTAGACAAAGTAAAGGTTCGTGTGGAAATTCAGCACCTGTAAATAAAATCATCAAATCTTTAGGTCAACGATTTTTGCTGTAAGTGGAAAGGAAACACATTGGACATATAAATTGGATTTTCAATGTTTTATTTAAATGAGAATTGCAATCACAATGCTATCTCTTGTTTGTTTTATTTAAAATTTTTAGTGAGGTCTATCAGATACTTTTTTTTTAGTATATTGCTTTAATTGCAGCACTTCTGTGGCAGTCTATTTGATAATTCTTATATAAATAATGTTTATTTCTTTTCAAACGTGCATAAAACACAAATATTATCGTATTATTATAACTTGTGTTAAAATATCAAACTAGAAAGTATATCTTTTAATTTTTATCATATTTATTATTTATATTTTCACATAAGAAAGATAGAGCCCAGCCCAAATTAGCTGAGTTTTCATGGGCGTGAAAGTTTACAGCTCGAAGCAAAACCGAGGAAGGCCCAAAAATCTCAGAGTCAGAAGAGGAAGGGAGTTGAAGAGGGTGAGCGGGGGAGTGGGAGTGAAACTGAACCCGACCAGTGAAGATGATGTCGTTCTCTTTGGCAGCGTTAGTAATTCAAATGCCCGCAAATGCCGCTGCCAAGCGCGTCTCAAATCCGAACGACCTTCCAAAACTCCCATCCTTAAATCATCAATCTCTGAAAAGCAAAGATTTGGTTGGCTTTTGTCTGAGAAAACCAAAATCCTGTTCCAGGTCTGGAAGAGGGTTATGCTGTAAATCCCAGCTAGCAGATTTTGCCCCGGTTACCTCTGCTGCCTACGGAGTCCTTCTATTGTCTGGCGGTCTCTTTGCCTGTTCTTTTCTCTGCATTAACATCTCTCTATTTTCCTTCATTTCATTTATTAAACATTGAAAATTTACCAATTATATTAACGTAATTTGCAATTTGAAATATGCTTCTAGTTACCAAGTCAGGGAGTAAGGGGTCACTCTTCGGAGGCCTCACCGGCTGCTTTTATGACATCTGTATGTTTATATGTCAACTTCTGCATTCTGTTTTTGACATTTTCTTTTTTTTTTTAAATCTGTTCTCAACTGATATTTATACCTAATTTATCCTCTCAAAATGACTATGCTGTTGCTATAATGGATGTTAGGATTGAAAAATCCTTACTCCCCACTGCTTTCAAGTATTCTGATAAGTTTGAAATTGGGTATAAACAGAACATCAATTCATCTTTCAGTTATACAATCACATTGTTGGTTTTGGTTCACTCAATTAAACTTTTATTCCAGTTATACAATCACATCAATTTGTGTTCTTGAGCTTGCGTTGCTTGCATTATCGCCTTTCCGATAATCATTTTGGCTTACATGGGCCCTATCATAAACATCCTGAGTCTGTGTTACTGCTCCCATTAATTCTCCATTGCTTTTAGAAACAGACATTTTGTTTTTTTTCATCCTCCATTTCTAAGTTATGAGGTTGCTTATTGATTTGTGGTGTTCATTGAAAGATGGATCCCACCATTACCGTGCTTCATTATAACTACAATAATGTGGATATACGTGGGTTTTGCTGTTCTAAGTGGTGTTAAAATCATATCAGGCTGATTTGTTCTTTGTGTTACTGTCAAATCTGGGGCATCGCACAAAGTATTTTGGATTGATTTTTGTTATTTTCTGTTTTTACGCATGAGTTGTTGTATTTCTCTATTTGCTGTCTGTAGTGTTGTTCTTATTGGTGCACTGCTATGGACCTGCATGCAGCCTTGTACTATGATATGCTGGCCTCTCCTGCCACTTGGATAAATAAAAGATTTCCGGCTTATCCAAAAAAAAAGCTCTTTGGTGATCCTGTAGGAGCTTTTGAGATTTATTATAATTTCCAATGTTGGATTGCTATACTACTATTAAATCCTGTTGAAACCTTCATTTCCAAGACACCATAGGTTGTTGTCTCATCATTTTTCATACTACAAATCTAACTTTGATTTTTTGAGTATGTCTCGTTCTGGAATGTGTTAACTAAAAGTTGGGTTTCTTTTTACACGTGAACTTTGCTTGTCTTGGACCTTCCCTCAGCTACTAGTTCTGTTTAGAACGATCTCTCTTAGATTTCAACTGAGTCTCATTTTGACATTCATTGAAATAAGGTTACTTGAGGCATTTTCTTTTGTCACTAGATACTTCTTAAGCTTTCATTTACAATTTCAGAAATCATGTTTGATCACATATGCCTCATTTCATTGTTCGCAAGTACTTGAGGCACCACTAATTGAGCCTTTGATGAGAATTACTTGTAAACTTCTTGGATTCTGTGTATATTTTTAGTTTGGTATTGGTTAAGATGTGCTTTTCTTCACTTTGTGTCACATAACTCAATATTATAGTTGATAGGTCAGAGTGCTATTACTTCATGCCATAATACTGCTCAATAGTTCGCTTTTGCAATGTAGACACAACTCTCTAGTTAACATTAATGTGAATGTTATTGCATCCTGTAACTGTGATATTGTCTACACAGGCATTCAGTTAGTCATCTTCTGAGTTTGGAAAGTTGTACCATTCAAGTAACTAAAAATTTCATAGTTATTTGAATTAAATGCTATTCATATATGCACCCCATAGGTAGATAGTATAATTAGTTAACTTTTGACCTCGGAAAATAAATTTTGACCTCTTCTGTGGAGTAAGTAATTCTCCTCCATCTCATCCTTCATAGTTCCTTGTTTATTTATTATTTCTTTAATTATTGACTCCTGCCACCCTTCCAAGCATTTACGTTTCCAAATTTTGACTTGCATCTTCACATTGATTTCTTATTGGAACAATCTAAAGTCATTCTTAAGAAGAATGAGGTTCACATCTCACTCCACTTCACCAAGATTTAATCAATGATCTTGGTTAAATATCTTATTCCATCTATAAAGTACCTCACTATGAGCTATAATATAATAGCCTCTTAAAGTGTAACAATTTTTTAATCATCCCAATGCTAACATTCTTCATTTTTAAGTGTTAATTGCATCATAGCCACCATTAATTTTGTTAGTCTCCTAGAATCATGAAGCTTGTGAAACTGTTTGTCTAAATTAATACAATTACCATTGTTATGTCCTTAGTTCAAATGAATGATTTATTTTTGTGCACCATAAGGAATTTCTAAAGAAAGATCTTTACATGATGTCGAGGTAATTTGATCAGAACTAACATAATTCGATTTCTTTGTGTTATCTCTTCTGTTTTCTTC
This sequence comes from Heritiera littoralis, assembly GCA_031772115.1. Classification (NCBI taxonomy): domain Eukaryota; kingdom Viridiplantae; phylum Streptophyta; class Magnoliopsida; order Malvales; family Malvaceae; genus Heritiera; species Heritiera littoralis. Next base: position 981,307 of record JAPDPK010000056.1, read on the forward strand.
ACTTCAATTTGCTTGATTTTTGTTGGGTGCTCATGTTTATTGCTATACTGATCATTTAAAATTTAGTTTGCCTGTGATAAGCTGGTTTCTTCTTAAAAGAGAAGTTATTCTATTGTAAAATGCAGTACTTATGTGTAATATTTGGTTATCCGGTTCAGGCTTATTTTCTTATGCAAGCACCAGAGACGAAAGAATTTGGTGATGCCCTTGGTTTTGGATCTGCATTCCTCTTCTCCTCTGTGTTTGGTATGTTTATTTTTGAATTTTTTTATACTTTTACTTTTTTAATATATGGTGATGACTATGCTGCATGCGCACGAAATTTTAGATGCATTTCATGTCAGTTCAGTAAACATTAATATATGGAATTTGAGGTTTATCCTTATCTCCCTCTCTCTCTCTCCTATTTTTAGGGATACGATTGGCAGCTACTCGGAAACCGATTCCTGCAGGTCCTTTATTAGGCCTTTCTATCTGTGCATTGGTTGTGTTTATCTCAGCGTATTTGCAAGATAGTCTTTGATCCTTGTCTCTTATATTTGGCACAACACTGCTAAAAGGTAATTACCTGTTGTTAATGTGAATACATTAAGTTACTTCAATATGATATTTGTATTCCTATTGGGATTAGGGGTTGAACTTCAATAACTTGTCTCTGTCTCACTTGCGTCTCAATGTAAGTTTGTGTGATCAGTGTTTAACATCATGGATCGTTCAATATGCTATTTTGCATCTCTGAAGGAAAAAAAAACTATTTGCAAATATTACACCTGTCTTGTGCATAATGTTACAGCTCCTGCTGATTGAAAATTTAGTAATGTTGTTTGGGCAGAAGTATCATTTTGAAAAGCAACATCAATTGATTATCCTTTTTGTTTTTCTTTTTTCTTTTCACACTGCTTTCTAGGGGGGTTGGTTTATGTAATATTGGGAAAGCATAAACTTTGAGTGAAATGCTTTGTCGGTAGTAAACCCATTTTCAGTTAAATAGAAATTAGTCTTTCACCCTAATCTTTGTTTGATATTTTCTGACAAAATTGTTTTTTCCTGTGATAAATTTATGCAGTAGAGTTATGTGTTTATGAGATTAACCACAAGGTGTTGAAATTTATCATTTATACAATAACAAAGAAAAAAGATTTGTATTCTGCTCTATAAAAATAAATTATAGGAGTTTATATTTGTGAGGAAATACATGAATCATTAATAGAATTAAGATTATGCGGTGGGAGATCTCGACGACCAAATAAAGAATTTTCTCCAGAAACTTATTAAAAAGATAAATGAGTTATAGTTTATCGAATAATCTGTGAGAGTGGGTCAGTCAACCATCTGCCTCTGTTTAGTTTTAGCTTATCATGGCCCCTCAGAAGGTTGCTGGTTCTGAAGAGTTGGTAGCTTTGTTTTTTGCTGAGTAAGAGTTTGGCAATTGAAGTTCTAATTGGTTTTAGCCTTTTAGGAGATGAAGTTGTTTAATCTGGCATAGCTTATAGCATCAGCTGGATAAATAACTAAAATAATAGGTTATTTGTGCTGGCTTATAGCCTTGAGTGAGTCTATGATTCATGCTTTTACGTGTTTCTTACATATTCCTGGTACCTGCAGCATGTGCTACATACTATTTTTTTTACCAAGTATTTTTTAAGGCTATGAAGCAAGTCCAAGGAACAATATTTACAAGCTTTTGCATGCGGATGTACAGCTTAAAACGCCCTTCTTGCTGCATGTACATACATCATTCATAGGCTTTTTCCTCACTCTTGTCATCAAAAGCTTTTCATACATGGAAACTCTCTTTCTCTAAAGTAAACTTGACAATTCTTGTATATAATCTGTGCTCGTATCGTGTAAAACACAAAAATTTTATGTCAAAATTTATACTGACACGCCAGAAGCAATATTTTTTTTTTTAGTTTTTGCTATGTTCGTATATAATTTTTACCCAATTTTAACCCATGTTATTTTTATGTCTTCTATCCATGTCGTATCATCGTCATGTCATCGTATTATGTTTAGGATTGTAGATCTACTCTAGAGTCTCTACTCATGCATAGCATTACTATTACATAAATGTATAGTACAGGAAGAGCCTCTTTTATCTGTTTCCAAAAGAGGCTGTAGCCATGTGTTATTCCTGTAAAAAAAAGTTGAAGCAGAGAGAAGCTTCTGGTGACCTCTTGTGGGATTGCTGCTTCCTGCAGCATATGGATGGCATTCTGTTACAAAAAGTTGATAGCTAAGCCATAGCCATGGCCAATTGGCTTGAAAAGTTAAGAGTGAATGGAAAGAATGGCCCTTGGGGGCTCTCAACTCTCATTGAGAATCATGTGGAGTTTCTTCTACTCATCAATCACTTCCTGATCCCAAAGTTTGTGCCACAAAATGAACTCTAATAATACTAACGCTGCCTGTTGACAGAATCAAGCACTCGATGGTAAAACCACTCACATGCAATCATTACTCCACAATAACTTTGTCAGATCTAATTTAATCCGTTGTATATGCTGTGAGTTGGGCAGAAAGTGCAATAAAATAGGATAAATGTTCTGTTCATGTTTGTTGTTAATTTCTTCGGTTGATGATTACGTTCATAAGAGCAGAGAGATTGTGGGAACCAATACCACGCGCACACAAATAAAACAATGACGAAAGTACTCTGAGAATTGACATTAACGAATCACGGATTAGTCACTTCTGTGGCTAATGGGTAGTTGGGCTTTGTTTTTTATCTTGTATTGAAATGAGTTTACTACTTAAACCACCTTTTGAACAGACAGGGAAAAATGAAAAAGAAAGCAAAGAATCGAGTTGAGGATCATCTGCTGACTAAACTAGCGGATCAAATTGAAGAACAGAAAGGAAAGGAAAGGAAATGGGGGAGTTCCCAGCTTTGGTTTGAGTTTCAAATTTCATCATTAAACCCCCTCTCTCGAAAAGGATCTCCACTACAATTCGTCTACAAGTGCTCTCTCATGAACCACCAATTTTCTTTGTGATTATTGAAAATTTTTATCCTTTATTGAACCGAATAAGTAATATATTTGATAATTGATGTATATAATTAATATTCATTTAGTATAAAACTGTAAAATGTAAAAATTTTATATTAAAAATTATGTCAGATAAGTCAATATTTTTTTTTAGCCGATGAGGCATTGGCTTGATGACATGGAGGAGGTTTTGAGATTTTGAGATCTCAAGTTCGAGTCTCACTAAATGTGAGATTTGTTTAGTTTGTTATTGTTTATTTAGTTTGTTAAATATAGTTATTGTATTTACCAATTCATCAAGTTATCTGTTCATTGAATGTAATATCTGATTATGATTGTAACTTTGAATGAAATGTACATTTCAAAAAAAATAATAAGTTAATTTAAAAAAAAGTTTTTCATATTTATATATAAATTTTATTATATTTTAAATTGTGTTATTTACGTATATTTTATTTATATCGTTTTGTTTTTGCATCGTATCATTTTATAATGTTTGAAATTGTAAGATCAACGACAATTGTTCAATCGATTCCTCCATAAGATTACTTCGGACTATTAATAACCCCTTTGATGCTACTGATTAAACCCAGCCTTTTAGGTATAATATATACTTGTTTGATGCTGCCAAGTTGGCTGAGAGTGGCTTACGAAGAACTAAGATGGTGGCTGGGACCTTGGCGGTCAAGTATTCTCTGTTAATTAAGTGTACAAACCCCCACACCCATTAAGGAGAAAAGAAAAGAAAAGAAGAAAGAAAGGAGAAAATGCATAATCTCCACTTAAAGAGGCAGCGTCGTCGTGCTACAGAATACTCTGTAAAACGACTCATTTGTGCATTATTTAGTCCTAAAGAATTACTTAATTAGACTATTATGACTTTATTCGCAGGTTTAAACAAATTGGCTTCAATAAAAAATTCAAATGATGTGTATAACTTTCGTGGAATGGAGGGTCACCGCACGCCACCCTATTCTATTGAAATTCATATGCAACTAATTCACATGCCTATGATAAATGACATGATAATTCTAGAAACAACATGATAATATATTATAAAAATAACACAAAATAATACAAAAGTAACATGAAATAAAATTTGATAAAAACAAAAAAAAATTGTATTTGAAGTATTGATTAATATGAAAATTTTATGTGTTATACAATATAAATATGATTTTACATAAAATATATACACAAATGATCATATCTAAATAAATTTACACATGGGTACTTATTACACTCCAAAACCCATTTAGCAAAGAGTTGCTGATGCACCAGGAAGTGAAATTTTCCGAGGAATTCAAAGAAACTAATTTTAATTATTTGGGATTTCATAATTGAGTTGGGACATGTATTTGTCAATGGAATTGATGCGTGTGTAGTGACAAAGGAAGAACGAATAATAGGCCGTATACTGTCGAGCATGGATAAGTAGCGGGCCAGACAATGTTTTTTTTCCATCAAGTTTCATTTCAAAGCAAATATAAGCTTCTTCCTTCTGACAATCATTTCCCTTCTGACAGAAGATTGGCAAAATGTATCAACACCCGTGACCAAACAGGAAGAAAGAATGCAGAAGTATGCCTTGGGTCTGGGTCTGGGTCTGAGCCTTCTGCCACAATGTTGGAATGTTGTTCATCAAATGGGGTTAAGGAATCAATCAATAATGCAGAAGCAATATTAAAACAACAAGGCACAAAAAGAGAATCCAAGTTCTTAAATAAGAGAGTAATGGGAGAAAGAAAAAGAGAAAAGGAGTGAACCTGAATGAATGATTCCATGATTCTAGAGTGGGCAACTAAACCAAAAAGTAAGATCACTGAAATTTTCTATTGCCATTTCTTTACCTTATTCTAATTTCATGTAGTATTAAAAGAAATTAAAAAGCATTTTTTGTCAGTTATTTGGTTGATTTTGAGACAATGGGATCTTAATGCAATGATGAGGCACAAAGTTTAGACCTTGAGGTAGACCTTGTATGCAGATATGACAAATGTATCTTTAATTGTTACATGTAAAAAAAAAATTTTAATTGTTAACAATCTTTTTACTAAATGTTTAAGTTAGAGTTGTGACATGTGACATTTAAATTTAAATCCAATCAACTTCAATTTCAAACTCTAATTATAAAAAAATAAAAAAATAAAATTGACTTAATAAAATTGAGATAAGATATTTATTTTATGTGGACCGATTATTTTGAGTTTGAATTTGGTGAAGTTAGATCATTAATTCTTTTATGTAATTTGAATTGAATCTTAGATAAATTTTAAAGCTTGAATTGAAATTCATATATTGGTAACGTTGGCTAATATAAAAAACAGAACAAAGAGAAAACAAAATGAACAGAAACAGCTCATTATTTTAAGAAGCAAAACGTACGGTAAAGGCATATTTGTAGCATGATGAGGATGATTAGGGCGTAGCCCTAAAAAAAGTTCATTTAAATATACTTCTCTCTTGTTAATGCATCTGTTTTGTTTCAGTAAGGTAAGGTGGGGTGGGGTGGCTTGCTTGGAGATGATTCTTTGTTACATTATTGGGCGGTAGTCTAATATTTAAATAACGTAATAATAAAAGAGAAAATGATGTCGTAACAAGGCATGTGGGGTCTTTTGTCATTAGAGTTGCAGAGATCACCATCAAAACCCATGATCGGACGGCTCTCACAACGTCTGTGAGCCAAAGCTCAAGTCACTTTAACACGCTTTTATTCAAGCATAAGAGCTGTCAAGATGATGGGATGTTGCCATTGACTTTTAGTTCGTTTGACATTGGATCTGGTTTAACTCCCATCCAACGGTGGCCATGAAGTTTGTGAGTTGGAGGGGCCTCTAGCAAACAATAATCCTCCTTCAAAATAAACTTAAAAAAATAATAATACAAATTAAAATTTAATAAATTTTATAAAATTAAAATAATTAAAATTTCGTATTTTATGTGGAAAAAATTCCATTTTACACTGCTTAAGTGGTTCCATTCCAAGAGATGGGATGTGCATTGACTTTTCCGTATGTTCTAAAAAAAAGGTCACCCAAGCCTCGATTTCTGTTATATATACGTGCTGCATTTATTCATTCACTGACTACCTCTTAACTTGTAGCTAGCCTTCGCCCCAAGTCTTCCCTTCATGCATCTATCGACATCCTCGTCATCATCGTATATGCACTCTGCAACTCTCATTTGTGCCCCATCTTCTTCTTCTATCAGCAACTAAGCGCCTGATTTGCCCTGTTTTCAGCTTTCTAATCTCTGTCTTTTGAAGCTGGAGCGGTTCGTTTTCACTCTTCCTTAGCTATTATACCTTTATAAAAACATTTGAAGCATGTAAGTTTTGACTTTTTTAGATCAAATCCTTTTCCAAAAAAAAAACCCAGCTTTTTTTCTTGTTTTGATTTTCTATGCAAGTAGTTGAGCTTTATCTGTCTAGTTAATTGTAGTTTGTAATCTGGCTACCTTCTTCGTTTCTCTTTTTCCTTAGCCACACTTTTATAAAAGTCTGCACAGCATGTAATTTAGTCTATTTTCTTCTCTCAGTTCCAATCCAAAAAAAAAACAGAAAAAAAAAAGTATAGTTATCAGTACTTATAGTCTAATGTTTCCATAGAATTTGTGTTTTCCTGATTGTTACTGTTCGTGGCGAAGATTAAACCAACCGTGTAGCGACACCTTTATAAAAGCTGCCAAAACATGTAACAGTCGTCTATCTGTTCTAGCTATCATCAATTCAAAAAAACCAAAAAAAAAATCTGTTCTTTATTTTTGAAAAAAAAAGAAAAAGAAAAGAGTTTTTGTGAAGAAAAAATGCCTGAAGAGGAGACTGCAACGCCTACGGCGTCGGCGCCTGCTACCCCGGGAACGCCAGGTGGACCGCTGTTCACGTCCATGAGGGTGGATTCGCTGTCTTATGATCGGAAGTCAATGCCACGATGCAAATGCTTTCCGGTGACTGCACCAACGTGGGGTCAACCTCACACATGCTTCACCGATTTCCCTGCACCTGACATCTCTCTTACTCGCAAGGTGCCACCGCTGTCTCTCTCTCAGTTCAGATTCTTTATTAAATTAATAATGGTAATTTATAACTGGAATTAGTATACAGTATATAATGTATATTACGTCAAATAGCATGTGTAAGTGTTAGGCGGATAGTTGCTGTACGCGCCAAACCTTGGCAACAGCATAGGCCCCACTTGGGAGAAAGAGTTAATTTCTGGCAGAATCATTAGTCAGTAATGATACGTTTGACATGTTTCCCTTAGAATAACATGATAATGCAGTAGTTAGTTGAGTAGATTTCGAACCGGTTCATTTAAATATGAACACGATTTAGCCTTTTTTACGCCTGGAGATCACTAGCATTAAGCTTTAGTTAACAGCCTAGACTTTATCCGCCGAAAGCCCATGCTCTCTGACTTGTTTCTTCATTTTCTTTTGAAATTATGGGATGCACACGACCTTTTTCCTTTTCTACACCATGAAATGAGATGCGATTCAGTAATGGAAGCCAATAACAATAATTAGATGCTAAAAAGTACTCCACAGAATCTTTCGAACACAAAAAGCTGCACTGTAGACTGTAGTGCTGCCAAGTTCGTCGTGTAATGGATGGGAAAGACTGAAGAATAGTAGAGTTTTTGTGGTACTTTTCGTCAATTTCAAACACTAAGGAATCTTTTTGAAACGTATGGGAGGCCTTCTTCCACTCAGAATTGTGGAAGGCATAGATTTAGTCAACTAGCCAGCAAACAAGGGTTTTCATCTTTCGGCTTAGAACGAAAGCCACCGACTCAGTTTGAGTGCGCTTTCCTTTTTGGAATGTATGGGAGTAGTGGTTAGTGGGGGTCATGAATCATAACTAGAGTTTTAGGAGAAATTCCCCAAGCAGTTTGTTCTAATCACCTAAGATAAATTATTGAATGTCAAGGTACAAAATTACCATAAAACGAGCAGGTTTTTGAAACTTGAATGGATTTGTGCAGCTGGGAGCAGAATTTGTGGGAACTTTTATCCTAATATTTGCGGCTACGGCGGGACCAATAGTGAACCAGAAGTATTCTGGAGCGGAGACGCTGATCGGAAATGCGGCGTGTGCAGGGCTGGCGGTGATGATAATAATATTATCAACCGGACACATCTCTGGAGCTCATCTTAACCCTTCGCTCACCATTGCATTCGCTGCCTGTCGTCACTTCCCATGGGCTCAGGTTCCAGCCTACATTGCAGCTCAGGTTTCGGCCTCCATTTGTGCTTCTTTCGCCCTCAAGGGAGTCTTTCATCCCTTCCTGTCTGGCGGCGTCACTGTCCCCTCCGTCAACTATGGACAAGCTTTTGCGCTCGAGTTCCTTATAACTTTCAATCTTCTCTTCGTAGTCACCGCTGTTGCCACTGACACCCGTGCGGTGCGTTGTTTTTGCTCTTCTGAAACTGACCCAATTCGATCTTTAGCCATCTCTGCTCACAACTCTCTGATCTCTTGCTCTCATGGACAGGTTGGGGAGCTGGCAGGAATAGCGGTTGGGGCGACTGTCATGCTTAACATTCTTGTGGCTGGGTGAGTTCTAATTGTCACATTCCTACTTCGTATTCCTAAGTTTTGATTCTTTTTAATCCATTTTCACTTTGGCTTATGGCATGTCTCACTTAGATTTAATTAGTTTAGTATTGATTTTGTTTCAACTTGATTTTATTAAAATACAAGCTGTTTCGATGCACGCTTTGAAATGAATATCATAGTTCTTTGATTATAACTCACTTTGTTTTTTAATTTTTTCAACATCAAAGATATTAGTCTTTACTATGATCATGTAAGGACAAAAAAAATGGTAGAATTCTAACTTTTTTTATATTTTTTTTAAGCCTTTATTCAAAGGTCTAACGAGGATGGTTTTAGTTCTCCTAAAAAATTGTGTTAATGGGAATACTTGTATTTATGAATGAGTTTGACCAATGTTCATTTCTTTATAAGAAAAAATTATCACCAAAAAAAATCATCAACATAAATTCCGATAATCAATTTTAATGTAATGCCAATTTATATACACTTTTATTTGTCATCATACAATGTATATACAGACACTTTAATAATTATTGTTTAACTTGCTTTCCTACGTACTGACGTGACAAGTTGGAAACATCGATAGCTAGCCATCAGCCAACCATGTTTTGATAAGCCCTTCTATTATTTGTTATGCTTGAGGTCGGTTGCAAGTTGTAATGGATATATAGTCGAGCTTCAACCCTCGTAAACTTGTCATCTCTAATCTAATTTAATTTAATCTAATCTCAAATGTGATTATTAATATCTGAAATATATATAGTATAAAATATAATCCGAAATTACTAGACACCTATAGATAGAGCAGGTAGGCGTACGATAGAAAAAACCAACGTCGAATTTTGGTGTCATTCCCGAAAAATGTCTAATAATAATGGTGATGAAAGAAATTTGCGTTTGACCATGCTTGCAGGCCAAGTAGTGGGGGTGCAATGAATCCAGTGAGGACATTGGGGCCTGCCGTGGCAGCAGGAAATTACAAGGCATTGTGGATTTACCTGATTGCACCCACGCTGGGTGCCCTGGTTGGTTCGGGCACCTACACTTTGGTGAAGCTCCGAGAGGACGAGGTTGAAGCACCACGACAGGTCAGGAGCTTTCGACGCTAGCTAGCTTTGCGGACAAAGCAATGTTATCGTTGTAGAATGGAAAAGCTTGATACTTTGCGTATCGTTTTTCTTCTTCTAATGTGTTTGATCGTGTGGGGTAGAGGATAAGACAGCTTTGGAGAATAATGGGCGATGTGACCTTAGTCCACGCCATACAGTTTGATTGAATAATGTTGTGCTTGCCTTTTTCTTTGTGTGGTTTTCGGACAAATGTGTTGGGATTTGCTTGTCTGGTTTGTTATGTGTCGCTCTGTTATTCGGCTTTGATTTGTGATTTTCCTTGGGTTGTTTTTGGTTTGTACTATCAATGAAGTTGCTATCAGATGTAATGCTGTTTAATTAAGAGAATAATGGGCAAAGTCTAAGATTGTTGTGTAATTTAATCTCTGCTTTAACATCGGACCCCAAGCTAATCCAAGCCCATATGTTCCAAACAGTCGCGGCCCATCTCTATCCATAATGAGAAATATTGTCCTCGTTACGTAGTCGCATTCGTACAACTTTCAGTTCAGACAAGTTTCCTCTTCTAAAGATTCAGCAGAGTTCCAATTAAGTCATGGAATGTTGTTCAAACAACTAGTTTAACTATGTTTGGAACCTTGGGTTTCCAAATAACACTACAGACATTATTATCGCATTTTGCTGCTATTACATGAAAAAAATATATGAATTTGGTACAAGATAAAATTTGATAAAAATTATTATATAAATTGAACTCAATAATTTTCGCATTTTCTTGGCACAAGTACAAAATATACCAAATCTCTCAACTACTTTTGCCAAGCCATGTGATGATATCTTAAACCGAAGAATAAATAAGCCTAGATAGATACATTTAGAGCTGATCATGAGCATGTTTCGACCTGATCAAACTTCAATTTCAAAGAGTCAAGCTCGAGCCCAACTTGATTTTCAGTTGGATTTAAAAATTTTGTCCAAACTTGTTAAATGGATCTCCTATTTTTTGACCAAACTTATGAAATATCGACGAATCTTCGGACTTAAATGGGTAACTCGACCTATGAATAGGTCTAGATACATTCCATCTATCATTCTCATGATCCATCAGAGGTTGTAACTAAATGGTCCAACTTAATTTAACCCAATTGCAGCCCCCAAAATAGAAAGAAACAAAGAAGCAAATGCAGAATGCTTAATAGCCAAACAACTAGAATGTTTAAACTCAATTTCCATCAATTAGACGGAAATGTTACTTATTTCCTTAACAAGTTTCTTCATTGCCGCAAAGCTAAAACAAGTTACAAGACTAACCGAAAATTGATGCTCATGGCATCATTTATTCGGATCAACCTTTTCTTCATAATGCCATGGAATTCAATCCCAGAACTTCAGTAGGATGCCCGTCCCACCTCCAATGGTATCGTCTCCAAAACTGGGACACTGACAGCCAAACTCGACTCAAACAAACCAAGCTGCTCTAGGAGTTTCTTGATTAGTTCACCAGCTAGGTACGAGATGCCAGAAGCCATAATCCCCAGGATGACATAGTATGATACAGTCCGGAAGTAGGTCCTATGTGGCTTTCTAACATGACCTTTCCCAAGCGCAAGCAAAATGATGCATACTAAAGAAGCAGCCGCCACTGCTGCAAGCTTGAGGTCTTTATCATCACTCTTACGAAATGAGAAGCCATAGACAACAGGAGGAATCAAGCCAAAAATGAGGAATGATAAGATAGCTACAGTCACATGCAATGCAAAATTCTGTCTCCGTCCTAACAGTACTTGATACCGATCTTCCTCAGAGTGGATTTCAGTGGAAGCTCCACGAGGTTGGTCCTTTTTCAGTTCTCTAAGCTGTAAAGTTTAATTGTAAGTCTAGTTGCCAGAAATGAGATAAAATACTAGTGAAAGAAATTTGTCAACTCTAAAATATATAGCTATGGTTAAAAACATGCATAAAACTCTAAACCACTCATATACAAGCCAGTTCAGTACTGAAACCAAGAAAGGTCTAACTACGTCAAAGTGTCTGACTCTGAAAATGCAAACTGACAAACACTAAAATGAAAAAAATAAAAGCCTTCCTTGTTCAGGAACATGTATCTGTAAGAAGACAATAATTTAAAAAATTTTATCATGCACTTGTAGGCCAAGTGAATCTAGATACAGGTCCCATCTTCAGTACAACACTCGTGGATTAACAATTTATTAAAACTATTATTACATATTAAAATGTACATGTTAACAGACAACTTTCTCATCATGCATCATGCTGACTAATGAATATTAATACACGAGGAAAAAAACTCACATTATGACAAATGAGGAGAAGTCCTCCAATCAGATTTGCCAATCCCAAGGCCAAAACATTCACTGCAATTACAGAGCAAAACTAGGTGTGAATGGCAAAAGCATAAAATTATAGGCAATACTTACTGTGTCTGTTCCAGTTGGGGATGCTTGGCCTATGAATCTTTAAAGCAAGCATAAGTCCTCAAAAAAGCCGGGTATAGTACATGGCATGCATGGAAGTGGAGCCATTAAAAATTTTCAAGTTCAAATTGTTCTTTATTCTCTATGCAAGGAAATGCAGCCATTGAAAATCATCTATTGAGAATATGAAAAAAATATGCATATACTCAAACCCTTAGATGGAATCTGAAGAGAGAAGAAAAAGAGAGAAAACTTACCTGTATCAGCACCGGCACCTGCTGCAGAAGACACAACGCCTAAACTTGTGATTGATTCAATTAATCCACCGTAGACAATGCTTTTTAGAATTTCCCATTCCTGAGCTTCACCAGTATCAGCAGTTCTACATTCAATTTGGGTTCTGCTTGGAGATGCAGGTGCCACTTCCGTCCTCGAGTATAATGTTGGATTAAGTAGCCCAGCTTCAATATCCTCTATCTCATTGTCCTCTGCATCATATTGCAATGGCAGAGATGCCGAAAAATCAGAACATTTATGAATGTAAAATGCAATAGATTGCATACGACAAGCAAATGAGTCAATAAATGTGAGAAAGTGATTTTTTCCTATTCAAAGGAAAGAAAGTAAAGTTAAATATTCAAGCAAAGGCCACAGGCATTGAGTTATTGATACCGCTATAAGAACAAGCAAACACACATTTAATAGAATTAATTACCTCGAAGAGACTTGTACATGAATTCAAAAGATAAAGATGGTGATGAATAACTATCAAGCTTAAAATGTTCCTTTCACATGCTGAGAAAGAGCTGGTTATATCAAGTGTAACACTTTGTCAGATGCAAAGGAGTTTTTTGGTGAGTGTCTAATTATCGATGCTTAGCCCCGCAAACGTGCAACATACCAGCATTTCTCTGAAACCTGACAGCATCTGCCTCATTCTCCCTGGATTCAGGATTCACCTTGTCAAGTTGAGAGCTGTTTGGTGAAGAAAATATGTTACTTATTCCAGGTTCTTTGGGTTTTATAGCTGCACCATCTATATGTTCCCTGTTGGTAATTGATGGGGTTGGTACTGAAGCACTTTGTTCTGTCAAAGCATGACCAACTTGAAGAAATAAGTTAAGGAGAAACATTTAATATGAGTAATACATCAAGTTCCTTATATTTGACAATAAAGAAGAAAGCGTACACCAATCAGCAGGATTCTGCATTTCCATTTTCAACTCATCAAATCAAGAGAGAGAGAGAGAGAGAAACCACAGAAAGCTAAAAGACGAAAAAGCTTACATTTGAAATGAAGGTAGAGGTAGATTATCCCAATCAGGTCTAAGTGAATATTCTATTATTTAAAGCCTGATCCTATTCAGAATAATAAGATGCTATTCAAATCAAGCACAAATAGCCTGATCCTATTCAGAAGAATAAGATGCTGAACAATAGAATGGAAAGAGAGGGGTAAATCAATCATTTTATTAGCATCTCAACAAAGAAAACTAAAGAAAGAAAAAAACAAAGAAAAAAAACATTTCTAACAGAAATCAAGGTCACATAGAATATGCTATTACTTCAAATAAAGCACAAACAGCTTTGTTCTAGTCAGAATGATAAGATGATGATGGCCAAGATGGTCAAGGGTTTTCATCTAGGAAAGCAGATAATGGAATGAAATGAAAAAGATAAAGAAAAGACACCCACTTACACAAAGATGCTGTAGCTTTGAATCCTCGACATCCTCAAAGATGCCAAGCAAGCACACAAAAGTCAGGCAAATCATTAATGAGAACTTTTCTTTGAAACTAAGATTTAAACAGAGTCTAAAAAAGACCAATATCAAGCTAATGCGGGCGCACGCGCGCGCGCACACACACAAAGCCTTGAACGGACAAAACTTCATACTCCAATAAATTCAATTCAAAAATGCTATGGTGGCAATAAAATATTAGAAACAGAGAGGAAAACATCAACACAATAATTCCTAGGCAATCTGAAACCTTCTAAGCAACTTCAAACTCCACACAAAGAGAAAAGGTAAACAATAAACATAAAAAGACAAAATGAGCAAATAGCCATAGCAGAATTTCATCTTTTAATGATTGGAAAGTTAATCCTACCTTTTTCAACAGTAGCTTCGCCCCTATTAAATGCAAAAATAGAGAAAATCCAATTTGTCTTGGCTGTAGGTATCTTTTGAGGACTTTGCTTGCTTTCGTTCTGGTTTATCTCCAGAAGACTCTGTGTATTTTCATTGAGGCTTATCTTTTGACCACTTTGTCTGTCTTCATTGCAGCTTATCGTTTGAGGACTTTGTCTATCTTCATTGCTGCTTATATTTTGAGGATTTTGTGCATCTTCATTATGGTTTATATGTTGAGGACTTTGCGTGTTCTCACTGCAGCTTCGCATTTGAGGACTCTGTGTGTCTTCATTGTGGCTTACTTTTTGAGTAGTTTCTGTACTTTCATCCTGGCTCATCCCTAGAAGAGTTTGAGTGTTTTCCTTCTGGCTTATCTCTTGAGGACTTTGAGTGCTTTCAGTCAGGTTTATCCCTTGTGTAATTTGAATGTTCTCTCCCTGGCTCATCCCATGAAGACTTTGTGTTTTTTCCTTCTGGCTTATCTGTTGAGGAGTGTTTTCAATAGGGTTTATCCCTTGTAGACTTTGAATGTTTTCTCTCTGGCCTATCTGTTGTGGACTTTGAGTGTTTTCCCTCTGGCTTATCTTTTGAGGACTTTGTGCGTGTTCATTCTCCCTCCCCTGCCTGAAGAACTGCAAGATCTTGAAGCAACCATTTCCTTCAAGATTTAAAGAACGGATTAGGTTTCAAGTCCATATAACACCCTAAGTAGTTGTCAAGAATATTATTGGAAAGTCAACTGCTGTTTTAATTAATTTGTTATTTTAGGAAATTAGTATATATGTGTATCCCTAGCATTAAGGTTAGAGAATCACTCGATTATAGATTCTATTAATTAGAATAATATCTAGGATTATGAGTGATATACTTTCCTATTTAGTTAGAAGTTCTTTGTATATAAATAGGGTACCTATGTACAGTTTTATCTTAAGTCTTTTCAATACAATACTTTGATTTCCTACATGGTATCAAGAGCTTTAGGTTTTTTTTTCTTGGAAATCAGTCACTTTTTCAGCCTTCATTGCTGATTTTCTGCAGTTTCTTCTTCAGCCTTCATTGCTGATTTTCTGCAGTTTCTTCTTCAGCCTTCATTGCTGATTTTTTTGCCTTAGGCCTTCATAGCCATTTTCTCATCCAGCCTTCATCATGAAAATTTGTTTTTGTTCATCTCTATAGGCTCGGTTCTGGTTCTATTGTTCCAGCCTTCATCACTGTTGTCTGTGCTCTGTTTTCTAAAGACAAAACATAGTATTTCATGTGTTCTTTTTTATCAGCCTTCATAGCTGAATTTTTCCTCTGTTCTCCATCATTGGTGGTTTCTCTTTGTTGCTTGGCCTTCATTGCCGATTTATCCCTGATTCTCACCTATCCTTCAGCAAGTTTTGATTTGTGAAAGATGTCAAAAGTTGCAGAAACAACCACTGCAGCACCAAAGGAGTTGGGCAGTCTCAACAAAGAAGAGATTGAAAAGCTGAGAAATCTCCTAAGTATCCTCGAAAAACCTTCAGGTACCTATTCATTGATACATTCAGGTAAACTTCCAACCTCTCACGCTTTAAATGCCTCAGATAGAACCTTTAAACATTTGTGGATTATTGATTCAGGAACCACAGATCATATGACTCATTCCTTTCAAAACTTTAGTTCATATTCACCTTGTTCTAGTAGTAGGAAAATTGCTACTGCCGATGGCTCCTTGGCCACGGTAGCTGGGGTAGGAGAAATAAAAATCAGTCCTAACCTTACTTTGAAAAATGTCCTACATGTTCCCAAATTGTCCACCAATCTTTTATCAATATCCAAGCTTTCTCATGACATGAATTGCAAAGTAACTTTTTTTCCATCTTATTGTCTATTTCAAGACCAGGGCTCGGGAATGATGATTGGACGTGCTAAGGAGAAGGACGGATTATACTATCTTGAGGAATTAGAGAAATCGAAAGTTGGTAAGTGGAACCAGCCCCTAACCTACCTTTCTGGACAAAACCTCACCAATAAAGACACAATTTGGCTTCACCATTTTAGGCTCGGACATCCTTCTTTTTCAACCCTTGAAATTATGTTCCCTTCTTTGTTCAAAGGACTAGTTGATAAGCAGTTTCATTGTGATGCATGTGAACTTGCAAAACACAGACGTGCTACCTTTCCCACCAATAACAAAAGAAGCCTTTTTCCTTTTGAGTTGATTCATAGTGATATATGGGGTCCAACTGCAATTCCAAATATTTCTGGGGCACGTTGGTTTGTTTCATTTATTGATGATTGTACAAGAGTTACCTGGATATTTCTGCTTAAATCAAAATCCGATGTGAGTGATATCCTCCCAAACTTCTTTTCCATGATAAAAAACCAATTTGGGGTCCAAATCAAAAGGTTTAGGTCAGATAATGCAAAAGATTATTTCAACCAAACACTTTCCCCATATTTTCAACAAAAAGGTATTATTCATGAGTCATCCTGTGTCTCTACTCCACAACAAAATGGAGTTGCAGAAAGGAAAAATGGCCATCTCCTAAACACTACCCGAGCATTATTATTTCAGAAAAATGTGCCAAAATACCTTTGGGGGGAAGCAGTTCTTACAGCCACACATGTCATAAACAGGTTACCATCCCGAGTGTTAAACTTCAAGAGTCCCATGGAGGTATTGTCTCACTTTTATCCAAGTCTCCGTACAACAAACCATCTTGTTCCTAGAGTATTTGGGTGTGTCTCATTTGTTCATGTCCATAGCCAAAATAGAGGAAAGTTAGACCCTAGAGCTATCAAGTGTGTCTTTGTGGGATACTCTTCAACACAGAAAGGATACAAGTGCTATCACCCACCTACTAAAAAACTCCTAATCTCAGCAGATGTTACCTTCATTGAAACAGAACCATATTTCACTCAGCCCTATCTTCAGAGGGAGACAACATTTGTGGAAGATAAGGATCAAGACTTCTTTCTCCTTGACTTGCCGTCATCATCTTCTAAATTCCAACCCGAGACCAAGACCTCCGCTGAAGTTACAATTAAGCAACCTGAGCCTCCTCCTTCACAAACCCAAAATGAGCCCTCCTTACAACCTAGTTCACAAGCAGATGGGGGAAAGGCCACTACTAACAATCGGTTCTCACAGGTTTACTCAAGAAGGAAAAGTCTAGCTCCTGAACCAAGGCCGGACCAATCATCTGACTCAAATCCTGGAAATGAGGTAATATCTTCTAGCTCTACTCCTCAAAGTGATTCCTTATCTAACATTGATTTACCTATAGCCCTTAGGAAAGGAACTAGAGAGTGCACAAAATATCCATTATACCCAATATCCCATTTTGTGTCCTTTGAAAAATGCTCTCCATCTCACCGAAGTTTCCTTACAAACATAAACACAATATCCATTCCCAAAACATTATCAGAGGCTTTAAATTGTGAAAATTGGAAGAATGCTATGAATGTTGAAATGCAGGCCCTGGAGAAGAACAATACTTGGGAGATTGTGGAGCTACCAAGAGGAAAGAAAGCAGTGGGATGTAAGTGGGTCTTTACAGTTAAGTATAAAGCAGATGGAACACTTGAGAGGTACAAAGCTAGGTTGGTGGCTAAAGGATACACACAGACATATGGGATAGATTACCAAGAAACCTTTGCTCCGGTTGCCAAGATGAATACGGTGAGAATTCTTTTGTCTCTAGCAGTTAACTTTGATTGGCCTTTACAACAGTTTGATGTAAAAAATGCATTTTTGCACGGAGATCTTGAAGAGGAAATCTACATGGAAATACCCCCTGGATTCAATAGAAACATGGCTGCAAATAAGGTTTGCAAGCTCAAGAAGGCACTATATGGCCTAAAACAGTCACCAAGAGCTTGGTTTGGGAGATTTGCCAAGGTAATGCATTCCATGGGGTACAAGCAGAGCCAAGGGGATCACACCCTATTCATAAAACATTCAAGTTCAGAGGGAGTTACTGCTCTCATTGTCTATGTTGATGATATCATAGTGACGGGAAATAATGAAAAGGAAAGGCAGAACTTGGGAAGATGTTTGGCAAAGGAGTTCGAGATTAAGGAACTAGGAAACTTGAAATATTTTCTGGGCATTGAAGTGGCAAGGTCGAAACAAGGGATCTTTATATCTCAACAAAAGTATGTCCTTGATCTCTTGAAAGACACGGGAAAGTTGGCGTGCAAACCATCCAGCACACCAATTGATCCTAATCATAAACTTGGGGAAGTAGAGGGAGACAATGCTACAGACAAAGAATCATATCAGAGACTGGTTGGTAGACTAATCTACCTATCCCACACACGGCCTGATATTGCCTATGCAGTTAGTGTGGTGAGCCAATTTATGCACAACCCTAAGGAACTCCATTTGCATGCAGTTCATAGAATATTGCACTATCTCAAGGGAACTCCAGGAAAGGGAATTTTGTTCAAAAAAGATGATAAGCTCACTTTGGAGGCCTACACCGACGCTGACTACGCAAGCTCAGTGGTTGATAGAAGATCCACCACGGGTTACTGCACCTTTTTGGGAGGAAACTTAGTTACTTGGAGGAGCAAAAAGCAGAATGTTGTGGCAAGATCAAGTGCAGAATCAGAATTTCGGGCAATGGCACAAGGTGTATGTGAGCTACTATGGTTGAAGATCATTTTGGAAGATCTAAGACTCAAGTGGGATGGCCCTATGAAGCTCTACTGTGATAACAAATCTGCAATAAGCATCGCACACAATCCTGTGCAGCATGACAGGACAAAACATATTGAAGTTGACAGACATTTCATTAAGGAGAAGCTTGACAGTGGTCTCATTTGCACACCCTATGTACCAAGCGAATCACAGCTAGCAGATGTTCTAACCAAGGGACTTAACAATCCACTCTTCCACAAGATTGTAACCAAGCTGGGAATGGACAATGTTTATTCACCAGCTTGAGAGGGAGTGTCAAGAATATTATTGGAAAGTCAACTGCTGTTTTAATTAATTTGTTATTTTAGGAAATTAGTATATATGTGTATCCCTAGCATTAAGGTTAGAGAATCACTCGATTATAGATTCTATTAATTAGAATAATATCTAGGATTATGAGTGATATACTTTCCTATTTAGTTAGAAGTTCTTTGTATATAAATAGGGTACCTATGTACAGTTTTATCTTAAGTCTTTTCAATACAATACTTTGATTTCCTACAGTAGTAATGATTTAAAATATTCAAATAAAAATAATTATATCCGGTGAGAAACTCATGACAAGGAAGTGACATGTAAGATACAAGCATGCATCAAAATAGACATTGTATAAATGTGACTATGTGAGGTTGCTACTGTGTGTATAGATCTTTATGCCATACTTAGTTGCTATAATTCTAACTATTAGTAACATACTAGATGATTATGCAGCATAAGAAACACAATACCTATAGGAATGAAAAGGCTGAAGCATGATAAGCAGCTGAATGCTTCTTGATCTTGTTCTGTACCATTCCTTTGCTCATCAGGTGCTGCTGTTGGACTAACATCTGAAGATATTTCAGGTTTGTCACCACTACGATCATCACCCCCAGAATTAGGAATAGGATCCAACTTTTTCTCACGTTTTGGCTTGCGGCGTATATTTGAAATTTGTCGCTTTCTTCTACGAAGGATAACTCTTCGTGTTATACATGAATTGCAATTTGGACAGTATAAATCATGTGTATTTTGTTTCTCTAAAACCTTTTCAACATCTAATTCCATGAAATCCTCTTCAATTTCTCCAATTAAGTCAATGTTGGCATCTACTTCGGTTGCATTTTCAAAATGCTTGAAACTTGTATTTGTTTCTTCAAGTAACTGTTCAATCCGTGCTGAGCTCAAACCAAAAGAGTTTTGATCCTCTACAATTTTCACTTGTTGATGATCAACTTCCATCTTTGGGATTTTCGAAATTTCAGATTGCATTTCAGAAAGTCCATCGATGGATTCAGTGCCTGCAACCATGCAACAGATGAACACTTTGTTATGAAACTGTGGGATACCCATTTTTTATACTAAGAAACATTTAAATTTGAACAAAAAAGTCCAAATAATATGCAAACTCAAAGGAATTTAATATTACCAGCCAACAACGACAAAAAAATGTCATAGACACATAGCTTGTGCACAACATTCTAAACTGAAGTTCAATATTTGTTGTAGGGCAAAATAATCCATGAAGATATTATCTAAGAAGAGATACCCCAATGTCAGGAAATTAAAGCAACTGGTACACTTTTAAGGCTATTGGTATTTTAGATGGACAAGAATACTAACATCAGCAACCTATAACGAAAGAAAAAAGCTTGCCATAAATCACTAAAATAATCCATTGACAAGGTTCTGCCCGTCGCAGTTTGACCAACAGCAAATGCTACGAGCATGAAATCTAGGCATCTACTGACCTTTAGTTTCTAAAGTGAAACACGGTTCCCACTGATTTAAGGTTTTGATATTTATCGCCATGTGCAAATACCCCTTAGGATTCTGGAGGTCAAGTATGCAAGGACTTCCAATTTGGTGGGTCCAATTGCAGTGGTGACATTTCCATATTCCTTCAGCCACAATCCACAAAAAAAAATGGCATTCTCACCAATAACCCTTACAAGAGAGGATCACAAGGATGAATCAAGTAAGAGAATAAAACATAAACAAAAAAGTCGCCAACTGAAGTGATCTCAAAGATAACATAGATTACACTGGTTTTGACATGAATAAAATGGTTGCTTAAGATTAGTAGTCATATTTTTATCAGAAGCTGGAACATTTGACAGATATGAATTGCGGAAAAGAAGATTCAGGAGAGGATTAATGTACAAAAAGTTTAAAACTTTAAATTGACTGATGAGGGTTGTATTTTACCATCTAGCAACAATAAACAAAGAGGACCGGCAGCCTAGGATACAGTGAAGCTTTCAAAACACCAATAAGAGTTGCAATCTTAAGCCATCTTCAGTGAAAATCCTTCCAATGTTTACTGCTTCAGTCTTTTATAGAGTACACTAAGAAGGCAAGCCTAATCGCACAAGCAATTCAACTAAGCTTTGGTCGAACATCTTAATTGAAAAGAAAAGTTAACTATGCAAAATTTCAACAATCCTGAGAACTACTTCTCTGCTTTATCTGGCCTCGGTTATATTTACAGTAAGGAAATTATTTGATACACTGAAAATGAAATTTTAACTGAAGGTTGAGCTGTCAGGCATGTTGGTATAAAAGAAACGAAAACCTCGTAGTCCTGATCTAACTTTTTCATGATATTCGAGCTTCCAAGTTTCTAATAATGGCAATGTAGCTTTTTTTTGGCATACACAGAGTGAACAGAAAGCGTAAACATTGAAATTAAAGACGGGAAGGAGAAGAGATTCACTGGGCTCATACAGTGATGGCTGATGAACCCATTGTCGAAATAAGCGTGAGAATTAAAGAAAAAGAAACAATCTAAAGCTTTGAATATGATACCAAAATACTAATCAGCATTGATAAGCATTGGGATTGGTTACGGAAAAGTTGAGTACCTCGAAGTTTGTCAAAGTAAACGCTGTTTCCAGTTCCACCGCCCTCCTTTTTCACGTCGCCCAGCTCTTCATTTCGATTACTGTCATCTGCTGTTGCTGCAGCTTCTTCTTCTTCCTCCTCTGCTCGGTCAAAATGTTCAGCTGAAGTTCCTTTTGAAGGGGCCGAGGCCGGGAGAGGCTGAAGCTCACCACTAGAAGTAGCAGTAGTAGAAAAATTAGGAGCGTTTCCAACTTCATTGATTGGATGCCGCGAGGACCTTGCTAACAGGCCTACGCCCTCCTCTTCCTCATCATCCTCTTCAACAGACTCTACCCACACATATTTTTTTGGCAACAGTGGCTGCGACTCTGGCTCAAGTTGTTGTTCCATTTTCCTTCACTGTCTCACTTCGAAGTCCTCAGAGGTAGAACTCCACACCCACTGTTCAGTTGTTTGCGCTTTGGAGTTTGAACTCCATGAAAAACAAACTATCACCTAATTATTTTGTGGTTAGTATTATATATTTTCAAATATCAAATAAATTATGTTTATTTTAAATTTAATTAAAAATCTATTTTATTATTTTTATGGATAAATTTTTTATTTCTTTTTATATAATAGTTTTTTGTTACAGTTTAACATTTGATTTTAATTAGAAAGTGATTTTAAAAGTTAATTTCAAACTTTCTTAATTGAAAATAAAATTATATATTTTTGTTATTTTTTATATTTTTAAGATCATATCTAATTTTTATTATTTTTTCCAATATAAGAGGATATTATTTTAATAATATTTTTTATTCATAAAAAATATCGATTATATGACCTAATTTTTCTTAAGATGAGATAAAAATTATTAGATTAAACTTTAATTATTTAATAATATTTAAAAACTCACTTCTTATGCAATCTTAATATAAGTTAGTCTCCATATAATTACTAAAATGCATATAGTTATTACTATAATTGTGCTGTAAAATTAAGGAGAAATTAAAGTGTAATAAACTAGCCTTAGGTATTTAACCAAAAAAAAAAAAGGGCTAAAATATTAAAAAAACCCTTAAATTTTGTTACTTTATTTAAATAGGTCATTATACTTTTATTGCATCTAGATAAGCCCTTAACCTTTTATTTGAGTTCAAATAATCTCATAAACTTTAATTTGTACTCAGATAAGCCTTTCATTCTTAATTTATACCCAAATAAGCCATTAATATAAATCAATATTTTATAAAAGTGATTAATCGATTTTTTTGATTACATTTAAAACCTAACTTTCTACATAAAAAAAGGCTAATTAGATAGAATATATTATATAATATTTAATTATGTATATTATACTATATATTATATACTTAAAAAATGTTAATTAATTCAGTTAATTTAATTCGTAATTTTAGACATCGAATTAATCGAATAAATCAACGTATAAAAATTAATTTAATCCAAAAGTGACTTAGTTGAATCAAATTAATTAAATTTTGATTGTTAAATTAGTTTGAAATAATTTTTATTCATATTTAATTTTTTATTTGAAATAAGGATTTATTTGAGTACAAATCAAAGTATAAAGACTTATCTAGATGTAATAAAAATATAATGATTTATTTAAATAAAGTAACAAAGTAAAAAATTTTTTTTAATGTTTTAGCCAAAAAAAACTAGCCTTAGGTAGTTAGATGGGAAGAAAAATTCAATAAAAGCGGGCGTAGGCAGGAACAGAACATAAACAACAAAACAGTCATCCAGTTTCGTGCACATGCAATTATAGTATGTCCGAGTTTGACAACACAGCATGGCAATGGCCAATGGCCAATGGCAGTGGCAATTTATTTCCCAAAGCGTTTAGTATTTATTAATTTTAATCTAGTGCTGTTCCATTTTTCCATTAATGAAGCTACCAGAGTCCATGGCTGGCTGTACAGGATAAAATATACACCAAGACCAAGATCTTCAACTCGGAGCCGTTGGATTGTTAACGCCGTATCTAATACGGTCCCACGGCCTAGATATTGTAAAGTTGTCAACCCCCCCCTTCTTGTCCACTACTGTTAATCCTTCTTCCTTTGCTTTTTCCATCGGGAAAACGTGAACTCTGAGTTATGATCTGTCTTTTACGAATAAATAATTTGTAATAATGCAGCATTCAACCGTATTTTATTAAATTCTGCTAGTGCTATTAATTGCCTCCCTTTTTTGAGGTGAATAATTGCTCCTCGTTCACATTTAATTTTTATTATGAATAGAATGTACAAATGTGTCAATTTTAAAATGTGTGAAATTTTATATAATTAATATTCATATATTTTAACTTTCTCGTATAAAAAATTAATCACAAGATCAAGATGCAAATTGAATTTTATGAATTGATCCATGTTTCCTAATTAGATTTTATACACTAACAAATGATTAAAAAAAGGAAATGAACTTATTCTCCAAGCATTTAAACATGATTTGAATCTTAGAATTGTGTATTTTACCGCTTATCACTTTTGATCTAAATATAAAACAAATGAGAATATATTTACAGGTACTGCTTGGATCTTAAACATATTTACAGGTAACAACTTTTTTTTTTCAAAATAAAGCACATGATCTATTGAAGCTATAACAAAATTAACTATGCAGGTGTACCAAAAAAAATAACTATGCATGAAATCTTATATAATTAATATTCATGTATATTTTCTCTCTCATAATAGAGATTAGATCTGATTTAGTTTGTTGATATTTAATTTATCATTTAGTTCAACGTCACTGACTTTTCAATCGCTTAATTGTATTATTATTTTGATTTTAGGAACAATAAAATACATTATAATTTAGCTCCTTGTGTCATCACTCAAATGCACAGCGCCAATTACAACCTAGCTTTTATCCGTAGTTAGATTTCCCGGATAATACAGAAGAAATTATTCTCTTCTCTACAGCTTCAGATTAGAAGTTGAACTTGAAACCAAGATTAAAATTGGCACTTCTCAAGCCAAGTGTAACTAGAAAGTCCTCTATGCTGGCCTTCTGCAAAGTATGCATTAAGTCAGAACGTTCGAGTACGCGTATAATGGCATAATGCGTACTACACGAGCTGGGCACTCAAACAGCCAGCCCTAAGCGATATACACATTGGAACTACAAGGCCTCTGAAACTGATTGGGATTGTGCACCGTAACTCACAGGACTTACAAGCACTTAGCCCGATGATGACTATACAGTGGTCGAGAGAGGAGATGCAAACTCTGAGGTGGATGCCTGATAACATACCAATTTTTTCATGTGCTTTGCCTGATGGTGAAGATACAGTTGTCGTGGGAGGAGTCACCAACTTTCAGGTGGAAGAAAGCAGGGCCAAGGAATAGCCATTGACCAGAGAATCAGGAACTTTGCCCGAGATGACACAAGGAGCTAAATGTGAAGTCTACAACGACCATAGAGCTATGGAAAGATAAGTTTAACTTGCAATGGTGGATTGTTGTCTTGACAGGCAAAATACAACTGACTATAGGCTTTTCAAGGTAAATGTCGACAAAAGAAACTCAATAATCATCATAATAGAGGTCCAATGTTTGGGATTTCTTGACTTCCGAGTCTAATATTGCTAAACAGCATCAGAGGAAAGCTTATTCAAGAATATGCCAACTTCAGAGACCAACAAAATATCCAAGTTAAAAAAAAAATGCATATGTCATTTGCCAATTTTTTTTCATCAAGCAACTCATGAACTTAGAAAAATACTTGAAAAAAGGAAGGGTACCGGTAAAAGCCATAAACTTATAATCCACATAGATATCCTGGAATGGTGTTTGTATTCGTTTTTGTGATGAGAAAGGATAAGGCACAAAATTTTACAAGTAGATGAAATAGATAAACACATGAAGTTCACTATATTCCTCTACATTTTAATGAAGATGCTATTTATTGTTTTGAGTTGTTTCAGCTCCTCCCCACTAGCAATTCCAGGATCAATATAGCACAACTGAAAAAGAAGCAGAATATAAGTTTACATACTAAAAGATAATAAGGTCAAAGAGAAATATTTCAACAATTCTGTTATAACCTGGTATTGTGGCATGTTCAGGGTGTGGACTCCTCTTTTTATAAGCTTCTGCCATCCCGCATTCTTTTTAAGTGATCTTTCCAAAGCAATTGTTGCCTGTACTTATAGAAAAGGTTACAGAAGAAATGTAGCATTACCCGTGCAAGAATACATACACAAACACTCATGCACCAACAAGGGCATGCACACACATAAAGAGAACTAGATTCTGGCAACATAAAGTAAAACTGGTTGTCAACAACCCTGCAAGTCCCAACTTTTACAATTTTTGGAAAAGGAACCTTTTCAGATTACTTACTTCCCAATTTTCGCCTTCTGATTACAGAACAATAATTCATTGGCATGTGTATCAAACTTGAAGTGACTACAGCTACAAGGGCATCTAAAAACTTAAAATCTTGACATGATGTTCATGCTTTGGCCAGAGTTTGTGAACCAAATGTTATTGTCTGATAATCATACTCTATTAAATTTGTCAACCAGATATTATCAGACAAAAACATGCCAAATTTCATATCTGGAATCCTTCATATGATTAATGTGCATGGTAATTGCAGTATTGATATTTAACATACACGAACAAATAATAAAAGAAGTGAGATAGCTAGGGTGAAGACAACATATATTATCAGAACTCCAGTAAAGTGACAATATCGTGATTCATAAGTATTAAAATCAGCAAAATTCAGTAGCGGCGCCATTTGTCAATATCTACAAGCTGTTAAGATAACAGTCAAAGGCAAATACATGTATAATACTCACATCAGAAGGGTCCAAAATCAAGAGATTGAACTGATGCATCCCATTCGGTTGATGTTTAACTTGAATCCCAACTATTGTTCGTGAATGTCCATTGTGTTGGAAGTATAAAGGCCTGCTCAGGAAAGCCACTGTCAAAACGGAATCATAGAATGTAATAAAAAATGTATGGTTTCATATCCTGATAAAAACTGGGGAAAAGTGGACAGTAACACAATTATATTCATTTGATGCACTCCCCAGAACGAAAAACAATGGTAGAATAAAAGTTATGGCCAGCAGTGGTGATGCTCACTTACTCTCTATCACTGACTACAACACGACTGGAGCCAGATATGGTTAACCCTTCATCTGAAAAGTAATTCCACACCCAATCAACCAGAACTTGAGGTCCCTCACTTTTCCCTTTAGAATTATCACTCCTCCCATTGCTTTGATTTTTCAAACCCTGCCGCTGATAAATATATTTATCCATAGGTCCAGAAACTTGAATTGCATTCCTTTTCATCAATGGTTGTCCAAGAGTAGAACCAGGAACAGAAAGATGAAATGGCTGAGATTCCTCCGGGCCAAAGTCAACCACCCTAGCACGAAGACCAAATGAACGAAAAAGAGAAGCGCATTCAGTAGTCCCAATCCTATGTTTGGAACCATAGACTTTGTAGTTAAAATGTTGGGCACCAGGTGGATCAAATCCCTTTTCCCAAGCAATCTCAAGCCAACGTTGGAGGAAAGCAATATCAGGAACAAAACCCGACCCACCAAACAGGACTTGCCTAGCTTCCTGTCTGTGAGTAAGCAAATGAGAGCTTAGCATTTGGAAGTTACGCCAGCCACAACCCCAGCCAACATCCAAAGACGGAAGGCTTTGGAAGTGATCAACGTAGCCAGACAATATGGTTATTGATTTGTTGTGTTGGGTTTCTAGGTCCAAACAGTTTCTCAGCAAGGAAATCAAACCATCTTTGACATGGTAAAAGTTGCTCTTGTCTGTAAAGCAATCAAGGTGGAAATGCTATCCTCTTCAGTGGAGCCTGAAGAAGAAGAGGCAATTGGAATTTGATTAGCCAAATCCAGGTCCTTAGCTTCTTCATCTTCATCCTCGAAATGACTGTTGGCGTGCCTTTATCAAATATTACTATTACCAGTTAATGAAAACCTAATTAGAATTTAAAAAGAAGCAAAAGAAAAGAAAAGAGCATACCTTTGCAGTTCTGAGGAGGGAACTGACAGATGACAAAAAGGACAAGTGGAAGATTCCATAAACCAAACTTCTTCAATGCCGAAGAGTTTGAAAGGTTCGTTATTTCAATCTCAATTTTGATGAAAATCTGAATCTTCTCGTTATCACTAATTTCTGATGAAAAATAGCGAGCAGCAAAAAAAAAAAAATAATAAAACAAAATCGGAGCCTGTGATGAAAGAAAGATACGGCAATGGGTATCGAGACGCTAACCTCCAAAAACAGAAGCGGAGGCGAGAGGAGATCAGAGCGAAGCCGACGATTCGCCGCCTACGTTACGTTTATGTACTGTTTGGTTTGAGTTCGAGAGAAAGGGAGAAACACGGGAAAATTGGAGGGAAATCCAGCGGCGTTTTCGCTTCAGACAGGACATCCCAGAAAATATGGTTATACAAACATTCAAATCTTAAATTAAATTACCTAAAGCAAGTAGCAAATGTCTTTTCCCCAAATACCCAAGAGCTCTTCTAAGTTTTAGGCTGTTTAGAATCTTCTTCACAAACCAAACAAGACATTAACTCAGATGAAATGCATATTGAACGAACTTCTAGAGATCACGTATTCGAGAAGGTTAATACTGTCTTACTAAACTGAGTTATGTAGATTAAGATTGGAGAGTTTCAGGATAGATTAAAAGCTTAAAATTTAAAAAAAAAAAAAAAAAACTACTTTCTGGTACATATGAAGGAAAAAAGAAACACCCACTTGCGCAGACTCGGGTTAAGCCCGTGCCCATTACATCAAACTGAAGAAGATTACTTATTCCACCTGGATGGTCGAGCAAGCATATCTCATAAGAACTACCATGCGCTGTCCTTAAGAAATCAGCACATGTATTAGCTTCCCTGTGATGTGTTTCACCGTGCAGTTCCAATTTCTTAAAAAAAATCTACTTAAAAAATGGAACGTGCACTACTGCACTTATAGAATCCCTTTCCAACTAGTTATTTCGTTGGAACAAAACAACAACAATCATTTGTTACTTCCGATACTGGATTTATTGAAATAAAAGCAGAAACTTTCTTGCATTAGCAAATTCCAATGATTAATTCAACAATTGTAACCAATCATTAAGAATATGTACATAATCTGTTAGTCTTTTCTTCAAGAAATGTATTCTATTTTAATCTAAACTGCATCAGCAGCTGCTATTTTCGCACCAGTTGACAGCAATATGATCATCTACAACACCCCAGCCCCTCTCCTGCCGAGAGAGCAACTACTTTTCGTCTTTTCTAACCACCCGAGTTCCACTCTTTGATAGTAGTAGATCTTTCATTTCTCGGTAGCCCTTGAGCTCTTCGAGAGCATCTGCTGCTTTACGTGGCATAAAAAATCCAGAAGCAGTACCACCACCTCCCTCATGTTCAGTCCCTAATGAATGAGTCGAATAACAACTTGGATCTTGTCGCAGAGAAGGTGCATTTCTAAGCATGTGAACAAGAACGCCAACAGCAGCATCTTGTGATTTTTTACCAACTGGAACTGACTGTGCTGTGAATTCTGAAGCTTTTTTCCCCTCTACGGTCTGACTGTAAAACCCAATTGCAGGCATAGAAAGAAGCATAAGGAACGTTAAGCCAAAAGTGAAATGATCATACCATTATATAACAGCAAACTCTTACAGCATGCAACAATAAGGTAACCTCAAGAATAGGAAAAGTCCCATATTAAAATGATTTAAATCAGAAAAAGCAAGTAAAGGAGAAGATGTGCCCCAAGAGCAGACTCTGATTCCATATAAAAAATTTAACACAAGACTTTGTTACTGAGCAGTAGTCTTTGGATTCTTCCTTCTGATGACAAATGCCCTATATGCCAACTATTAACCAGGCTCACAGCATCTCAACTCTAAGTTATATGTACACTTTTAATTTCCTTCTTGGTTTAAGTAGATTTGCTTCCTTTATCCATGCATTAGAAAAGAAATCTATATCTTAACTAATATCACATTCTAAGCTTAGAAACAAGGATATAGGATCACTCAACATGAGCAACTAACATTTTTGCCTTGCAATTACCTCCATGACAAGAAACAAATGAAATCGAGATGCAATGTGTGTAATATAGACTTGAAGCAAAATAAAACAAAATGAACGAATGCAGCCTGAAAATAGCAGTTCGAGATTAGTCTTTCATATCATGAAGTACTTTGCAGAGCAGTGCTTCAAAGATAAGCACCAGTTCAGTTGAGAAACTAACAGGCATCAAAACCAACACTAAATATATTTTCAACAAGGAATGCGGTACAGGCATAAAAACAGTGAAGTAGTTTAAAAGAAGCTTCATACCTGGTCTGATTCAACGAATCCACTGCATCAACGTCATCAACATCAAAAGGGCAAGAAAATTCACAATCATCCATGTCATCCTGGAAAGATAATCTACTCGAGCTTCTAGAGAATCCAATACGGGGTGATCCACTAGAAGATAACAATCCAGAGAATCGGCCTGAGTCATCTTTACTATCTCTGACTACCTATGAAACAAATGAGTATTGGCCTTATCAGCTGGCGCATAAATAAAGATGCAAGGTTTTGTATAAGGGTAGAAGTTCGAAATAGTAGGAACAGAAATTTAAGACTACCTTCTGTGCAGAATAATGATTTGATAAGCCAGAAGGAGACTCTCCAGTTCTTCTATACGACCGAATCCCAGAGGGAGATTCCTGAGATGACCCATCATTCTTCAAGCTTCTGGGAGACATCGGGGGAAGAGAATGTCTACTTGGATCAGAAGAGTTAGGAGAAATATATCTTGAACTTCTGCCCGTTGGTGGAAGTGGAATGGTTACGGGGGCAGTCTCAGTACGCTGATGAGTAAGTAAAGGATTAGCTCCAGACGAGAAAGTTGGAGGGAAAAATGGGGAAGCACATGGTGAAAACGGCGGTGAAAGCTGATATTCATCATAAGCAGTAACCTGTTGTAGAGTTGACAGCCTATGATTTTGAATTCTATTACCATACCTATCAGTAGGTGGAGATGCAACATCATACGGCATGGGAGATGCACGATAAGCAGGTGGAGATGCTGAAAGGGATTGATTTTGTGTAAAAGGGGGTCCTCTGTGAAAACCACTAGACCAGCTGTGTGGACGTTGAGATGGAGCAGGAGATGGAGGCCGCACTCCTCGTAATGGAAAGGATTTTATAGGGTCGGTTGTAGGGCTGCCAACATAGTCTGTTATAATCTTTGGTGGCAAAGATACCAAAGGCTGAAGGTTGAAATCAGATAGAGCTGTACGGTAGGTCACTGACACGCATAGACGACCTGGAAGAGCCTCAACAGGAACAAAAGTATATTCTTTCATTACATCCTCCTCTGCCCTAGAGAATGGATGACTAAATGATGAAACCTTGTAAACAAGATCAAAATTATATGTTTGGCTCAACGAACTCAGCTGCCGAAAGATTCTATATGCAGGGAGAAGCCTCATTTGCGCATAAAGAGACCGTAAAAGTAAGATGGACTTCTTGTAAGTCTTCCTATAGGAACCGGAATCAGCACCACTTGGAGAAACAAAAACCCGAGGGCAATCA
Organism: Heritiera littoralis; assembly: GCA_031772115.1. Taxonomy (NCBI): domain Eukaryota; kingdom Viridiplantae; phylum Streptophyta; class Magnoliopsida; order Malvales; family Malvaceae; genus Heritiera; species Heritiera littoralis. Next base: position 1,012,586 of record JAPDPK010000056.1, read on the forward strand.
TATTGAACAACCCATCTTTCTATAACAGTCTCGGTAGAAGGTGCCGCAGCTGCAGCTGAAGGAGTATAAAGATTGTCCACTGATGAGGAACAAGATCCATGATGAACGAGCATTATGTCGATTATCATTGGATCCAAGAGATTCCTAAGGGAGAAATTGAGGTTCTCCAAAGCTGCTGGGCGGTCTCCTAATACTAAATTGAACCATTGGTCAGTCTTTCTCACCCGAGAAGGAGAAAGCGATTCTTGCTGTAGTTGTTGGTGATGAAGAGAAGGGATCCTGGAGTCCAAAATAACATGCAAGATCTTCAAACGAAATTGGTAAACAACTCGTTCCAATTTTCCAGATTCTCGATCCATTTTCATGGCAAGCAATCAAAATATCCCCAAATAAACCGGCAATTATTGCGATGTACGAGGAAAACGACTATAATTAGCAGTCAAAGGTGGATAAGGGAAGCTCCCTCTCGAATCTGATCCACCAACGATTTCCCTAATCATTCCTGAAAAACGATGCAGAATCATTCATATAAATCTCCGTCAATAAATGTTAAAAAAACATACTTATCCTCAACAACTTGAAAAGAAAACAAAAGAAACTAGTCAGGCGGTAAATCTAAGGATCCAGGAATTAAAAAATCCTACCTGGAATCGGCAACGAAACAAAGGGCAAAGGGATTTCAAACTGGAAAATGGAGCTAAGCTAACCAAACCAACAGGAGGAAAAGGGAAAAACGATCTGAAATAAAAAAGCGAAAGAGTATAAGAAATGAGATGAACTTACTTGAGACGAGAAGAGAAGAGAATGGTGGTTTAGTGAAAGGCACTCAAAGCCCAAAGAGACGTGAATTGCAGAGGTGAAACTCTCTTTCTCTCGGGTCTCGACTCCGTCACTTTCAATGATAGTATAAAAAAATGGAATTGACGAGTGAAAAATGAGCAGTTTGGTGTGCGAGAAAATTGACTAGCTGATTACAATGAGTGGATTACATTTCAGACGCTCACAAGGGTTAAGAATTGGGTACTTTTGAAATTAAGAGTTAGACGCTCGGCGAAGAGTCAGTCAAGTTCATGATTTTTTTTAAGTAATTAAATAAAATTTACCATATTTTGAATATTTATTGAAATTTTAATTAAATATGAATTTTATTGTAAATTAAGAAAATTTCGCTATTCGATAGACATTGATCCATTTTTGCACTAATGTGCTATATTTTTAATTAATTTGTATATATTATTGACATTTTCATTAAATTTGTTATTTCTTTTCATTTTAATTTTTAAATTTAATTTTCATTTAATCAATTTAAAAAAATAACTTCGCATACATGATTTAAAAAATATTTTGGTTTCGTTTGGGTTGGGCATCACACACTTAAAATTCATTTTTAATTTAAGAGTCTCGAATTATCTTTTATAATTAAGAAATAAAAATTGATATTACTTGAAATTGAGTTTAAACTTTAAAACATATTATAATCTTTTCTTAATCATTTGAAGTCAATAAATTTTGGGAAAGTTAAAGTTAATTAAAAAATACAAAAAAAAATTCATTAAAGAAAGACAATTAACATAAATGAAAAAAAAATTAAAGTTAGTAATTAACAGGATTTTTAACACATCTATTATTAAACTTTATTTATTAATGGGTTATTTTTAGATCAAACTTCATGCTTGATGATTTTACTGAAATCTTATCCATCTACTAAATATATTTGTACTATTTATGATACGCAGCAGGAGTGAGTATAATGTCATGTCACGACACGAGTCAAGTGGCATAATTCAATTGAAAATGTTATTAAAATTAAAATAATGAATATGTATTTTTAAAAGTGTTTAAATGTTTTTTTAGAAATAATTGACTGAATATTCTTAGACACTATTTCTATATTTTTGTTCATTTTTGAATAACTATACTTCCAAATCTACGGCACATCGATTGGTTTTCGTAAGTTAGTAATTGTCGCCAGCATTATTGTAAGCTTTGGGCCAAAGCCTTCGGGCTTCAAATCTTCCACATGAAGGCTTACCCTTGTTTTTACTATTCTCTGTTACCGATGCTTTGCCGTAGTGTTGAGAATTATTAACTGTTCCATAACATTTATCTAGCTTGTAAACAAATGAATTTCAGAAAATACTGTTGTAATAAGAAAATAAAACAAAATCTGCCACGATGCTTTTCAAATCAGTTGAAGCCGATTTTCTAGCAAAGCTGGATTCTATTATCTCCAAAGGTTGCTAAAATAGCCAATAAATAAAGAGTTTGTATATGATGCACTGGCAGTGTATAGTTTTCTATATACTGTCAATGCATCAGAGGTTGACACCTTATCAATAGGTCCTTATTGGCAAATTAAAAAAATTTATTTATATTTGCATATAAGGACCTATTGATGAGGTGTCAACTCTGGTGCATTGATAATGTATAAAAACTATACACTGCCAGTGCATCATATATAAATCCATAAATAAAACACTAAATGTGCACTGGGTCTCAAGTCTCAACTCAATAAGATAAGATATGAGATAATTATGCCTCATAATTAGCAACTAGACAGACACTGGTTGTTGCCTTTGCCTTTTTTGTTTTGATAATTAGCTACGAGACACGCACTAGTTGTTGCTTGTGGTTTTTTTTTTTTGTGATAATTAGATGGTGAATTTAAAACTGTTTGAATTCGAATTTAATACTTAAATATATTAAAATATTTTATTAGTTATTCGATTAAAAAGTCGTTGGAGCTTATTACAAAACATAAAATATTTGAGTCTTAAAAGACAAAAGATGAGTAAATTGCATCACATCGCATGTCTATTTGCATGATTTTTGTATAAATTTTTTCATTCATGTTTAAAATTTTACTTGAATTCATAATCTTTTATAAATGTTTTAAATTTATTTATCCAGTCAAACCCTCATAAAAAATATGATAAAATCTATCACTTCAATGCTACATGAATGTTTTTTACTTGATAGAAAACGTTTGCCATTTATTAAAAAGAAGAAGAAAATGTAATTTGCAATTAGTAGGATAAAAGTCAAGTTTGTGCATATCTAATGGTATCTCAGTTTATTCCTTATCTTGTGGCATCAATGAGTTTTTCATTTTTTTTTTAATAATTGAAGTTGTTAACGGATCAAATCTTTATCATTGGAATAAAAAGTCCAACATTTCATAATCAAATCACATAATTATTTGCCAATCTTTCCTTTATGACATATTCCATTGTCTCAAATTGTTTGTCTTTTTTTATAATTATTTCACAAATTATTATAAAAAATATTTTTAAAAATCATAAACTAAAGTATTATATTTTAAAATCATAAAAATAAAATATTACACAAAAATTACCTATAATCAATATACTTTTATAAAAAAGGGAATCAAGTATCTCTTAATAAAAAAATAAAAGATAATTGTTTTTATCAAAAAATAGAAAAATAAAAAATATAAATTAAAATTTCTTACGAAAAAAAGTGATGGTCCAATTAAACCTCAGCCCACCAGCCAATCTGGGTCTGGGATGCAACGGCCCGTTATCCTTCTACTGTCGAGAGCGGGTGGTTTTCGCAGTTCTGTGAAACCAGCCTCCCGCAGTCCCCACCTCTCTAAGAACCAAGTGGTCCAAGCCTTCGCCCGCACCACATGATTCAACTCTCGACTTGGAACGGACGAGCCTGACCACGCATCCGTATACCCGGCCAAGTGGATCGAGCCATTGTTCGATCACCTCAAAGCCCCCACGCGGGTTACAAGCTGGTGCTACCCAACTCGGCGAGTGAGATGGGCTCTTTGCCTTCTTATAAAGTAAACTTCCAATCTGTAAGGGACCGATATGGGATTTAAGCATTTCATTGGAAACGTTGAGGCCAGAAAGACACTCCTCAACCAATCGGTTCCAATGACTTGTAGTAAGCCGCCAATTGATCAATTTAAGGGTACACCTATTGCACACAATAGACTCATCATACTTCAGCTCCAGCAGCTCTATTTCTTACACCCGGATTTCTTCAAAATTGTTTTGCATTTCTGAAACTTTCTGTGAGTATTTTCTTTGTAAACAAGTTCTATTTGCAGGGATAGACTCGCCTCTTTTGGTGATTTGTATGTAAACTATTGAGCCTTTGGTCACTCAACGCTTGCCCGTTAGCAATTTCGGATTGAATTCATGCAATCTTCTTCTGGTTGAGCTTTCAATCAACAAGATTTTTCTCCCTTTCATTCAATTTCAATTCATTTTGATTCTCGTTGAATTGTTTTGTTTGGTTTTTTTTAGTGTTTTTTGTATTTCTAATTCCTATATAGCTACTTTGGCCGTTTCCAGAACCTGAAACGGCATGCATTCCGGGTATAGTAGTGACGTTAATTATCATTTCAAATTTACCATGCATTTGGATGCTACCAAAGCCCAGCACACTTATTGGTTATAGCAGCTGCATTAACCCGGTTAAACGAGTCAAACTACTTATGAGCTACTCGAGAAGCTACTCGAGTTTAACTCATTTATTTTCGAGCTAAGTTACCCAAGTAGCGAGTCAAACTGAATTCGAGCTTTTAATACTTGATTCGAATGGCTTGCGAGCCTTATCGAACTTTTTTTATATATATTTTTATTATTTTATTAATTTATCATTTTACTTTCATAATATATAATTAAATTGACAAATCGAGCTTATCGAGTCGAGCTCGAGCAATTCGAGTATTTTGTCGAGTAGAGCTCGAGCTTCAAAAACCAAGCTTGAACAAGCTTTTTGAGTCGAGCAAAACTCAAGCTTGACAATCAATCGTCTCGACTCGGTTCAATTACACTCTTAGCAAATACCAAAATTACTGCATTCAAGCTCATGCAACTAGCATCTTTATCCGATATTTAGTATAACATCAACTGAAACTACCCAATAAATTAAAGCTAGAGCAAATTTGTTTATCAAAATTGGACGTTACGGACAAGAAGAAACAAAAGGAATTCATTTCATTGGAAAAGATATAAACTACTGCCTATTCTTTAGTTTTGGATACATTGGAAATTGCCCCTTTGTAGTGTACCAGCTTAACAATAAAACTTCACCCACGGCGGCCTTGCTTCTCTCTCAGTTCTGGTTCCCTGAAGACAAATATTTAACCAGAAGGTGAGATAAGACCCAATGGGGCAATAGGCAACTACCCTACATGGAAGATTGAGTCAAACCTCTGAATATGATCAAGAATAAGGAGCCTGGGTCCAGGAGGTATTTTCACGTCTCTAAGAGCACTGAAACACATCATGTCAATTTAAAAACCATCAGCATATATCTACACACTTTATAGATATTAATTAGAAAGTTAAATAAGATAAAAAGATCCAACTGCTTGCCTATCAGTGAGCAAAGGCAATGTGCTATCTGTTAACAAGCCTTTTTTGATATTCTTCTCGTAGTTCTGCAGACCAAGACTATTTAACATGGATCTTGTTCTGGAATAGTACACATCCTCGGTGGTTGAGAAAACTTTTGTCCTAACTGTATAATCACAAAAAATGGGTATTAGATATGAAACGACAGCCCGGTAGAGCAATATTTCAAAGCAGAACCAATTCAGCATATTCAACTGTTGAAGGGGGAAATTTTACTTTAAAAGCTAATGAACATCGACACTCAACAACAATTGATTCCAAAATTTTAGCACTCCATGTTCACAGCTCGCAGACAGAGCTGGTTATGGGCCGGACTGGACCGGACCGGTTTTCACTGGTTTCGGCTCATACTAAAGGAAAACCGGTCTAAATCAGTAGCAAACTTGTCCAAGCCGGGTCGGTTCGCATGATATTAAGGTGCGAACCGGCCCAGTTCGCAGGATTGGTTCGATCCAATTTTTTTTTATTTTATAAATTTAAATTTTTTATTGTTTAAAATTTACATTAATTTATTTTTATATATATTAATATATTTTTATAATTTAATCTAATAAATTTATTTTTATAATAAATAATGTTAATAGTTTAATTTAACAGTAATTTATTATAAAGTTATTATAATTTATTTAATTAATGTAACAATAATGTAAAAATAAATTACTATAAAATTATCTAATAAAATTATAGTTATAATAAAATAAAGTTATATTATGAATATAATATTATAATAAAGTTATTATGATAGAATGATATTTGATTCAAAATACAAGTAATGATATTATGAATATTATTATTATATTCATTTTACAATATCATTTTACATATCATTATTTATATTCATTTTGCATTTAAAATAATTTATTATATTTGAAATTTCATTTACTTAATATTTATTAATTTATTTATTTATTCATTTATTTAATATGTTTTTAAAATATTCATTCATTTTGTATTTTAAATATTTATTTATTTTAAACATAGATAAGTACAACATTAATTAATTTGGTATGTAATAATATTAATAATAATAATAATAACAACAACAACAACAAAGGAGGAAAAGGAGAGAGTAGGAGACCAAAGATTTTTTACGTAGAAAATCCCTTCAAAAGTTAGAAAGGTAAAAACCACGGGATCGTAGTCTATAAAAATATTTACTATGACTAAACTTATTTACAATTTTACATACAATTTACAAAAAAAAAAGATTATTCTCTATTCTTCATAATTTATACGGATTGCTTTGGAAATTTCTTCTTCCTTTTTTGAATTATTATCAGCAAATTCATTGGTTAGTCCAAGTTCGACATTGCACGATTCCGCATCAAACCAATCTTTAAGGCATGTTAACATGCACAATGAATCTGGATTAAGAGTGGTTCAATGGTCTCCAATAATTCTTCCACACGTCGAGAATGCGGATTACGAAGCAACAGAAGAAACTTGCACCGCAAAAACATCTCGGGCCATGGAAGCTAAAATTGGAAATTGTTTTTGGTTTTCTTTCCACCATTGGAGAAGATCAAAGTTTTCATCTATACAAAAATCTTGACTTAAGAAAAATCCTAGCTCATTGAAGCTAGAACTTCGTCGCGTTGTTGATCCCGATCCACTGGCTTTTCCTTTTAGTTTCATTCTCTTCTTTGTTGCTTCCTTAATTGCGTTTAAAATTCCTTTTCCTTTTTTGCTACTCTTGGTTTCTTCGTATGAATCTTCTTCTCATCGGTTAAAGTTGAACTGCTCCATTTCTGCTTCATAAACATTAAACAATTTTCGAAAAAGATTGTTAATTGAGGACTTTTGATCCTTAATAGAATCAAGACCAAGAAATTCTTTATAACAATAAAAAAATCTCTATATTTACCTCACCTTGATTAGGATCTAGTAAAGTTGCAATACAATAAATAGGAGTAATTATTTCCCAATATTTTTAAAATTTTTCCTCCATATCATATACAAAAGAACTTAAAGTTTTATGATTCCTAAATTTTACAAAATTTTCAAACATTGTGTAGATAATAGGAACAAAATATGGTGTAGTTGGATAAAATTGAGTTGAAAATCTTTCGGTTGCATCTTTAAAAGTAGATAATAAATCAACACAATATTCAATAAAAGTCCAATCTTCTTCAAAAAGTGCTAAATGCGTGCTACTTGTATAATTGTTATAAAAAGGAGTAACAAGTTCTTTATAAGGTAAAATAGAAGAAAGCAAACGATGAAATGAATTCCATCTTGTTTCCACCGGAAGTGAAAACGCTTTAACAGGTATATTATTTGCTATACAAATTTGCTTCTATTCACGTTTATTACTTAGTGTGCGAATCAATTTTGCTAAAATTTTAATTTTATCAATTGGACCTATGCCACTACCAGTACGACTAGAACTAAAACCACTTTGAACACATATGTCGTAACGGCTTCGCGCTCAACGATTTTGAAAAACATTTAAAAACAAGGGAGTCGCCACCAATCTTTTTGACTAGGTGTGATTGGTCACCTAAAATATTTATCTTTTAATAAAATCTCAAAATTAATTAAGTTTTATTAAAAAGACAATTTTTTTGGTCTGCGAGAATAAAGTTTGGGTTCGGGTACGGTTACGCGTGGGGAAGGATTAGCAGCCCCATAACGCCCGTTAAAAAACGGTACCATCCTAATTACATGGTATCTTTTGATTTTAGTAAGATAGTCTTGGCTTTTGATTATATAAAAAATTAGCGTATTTGCTTGAAAAAATTGTTGTTATAAAGGGATTCATTATGAAAATCAACATGAACACCATTTATTGAAAAATTAAATCAAATATCCCAATCCTCTGGTAACATTTGAAATAATCCCTCTCACCTAGGGATCAGTCAAGAAATCACTACTTGTGAGTCTCATGACATCCCATCCTCAGTGGTGCTCACGCTATTTTATAATTGACCGTATGCATGTAGTATAGATAAAAATGTATGGTGTATATGAAACTTAAAAGAAATTTTGTTTATTTTGATTTTATTAATGAAACTCTTGATATTGAGAAATTTGGCTAAATATCCCAATACTCTGGTAACATTTAGCTAATTCCTCTCACCTAGGGATCAGTCAAGAAATCACTACTTGTGAGTCTCATGACATCCCATCCTCGGGAGAATTCCACTTATTATTTTTCTTTATTTATGCACATGATGCAAACATATGGTTTATGATGGATATGGAATTATGAAAAGAATTTTATATTTTGATTTTTATTAATGAAATTCTTAATATTGAGAAATTTAACTAAATATCCCAATACTCTGGTAACATTTAGCTAATTCCTCACCTAGGGATCAGTCAGGAAATCACTACTTGTGAGTCTCATGACATCCCATTCTCGGAAGAATTCCATTTTATTTTCTTATTTTTATTCTATTTTATTATTTTTTACCTAAACAATTATTTCCATGAAACAAGTGAATGAAATAAATGGAAAAAAGAAATATACCCTCATCGGGTGAGCTCCTTGAGTGGGTGAGTGAGCTTGCGGATCTTGCTTCCTTTTCCACGGGAGGGTGAACTCCTTGAGCGGGTGAGCGAGCTCACAGATCCTGCCTCTCTTGAGCGGCGGGCGAGTGGAAATTCTTTCTCCTCGGGTGGGTGAGCTCCTTACACGGGTGTGTGACCTCTTTTTCCTCGGGCGGACGAGCTCCTGAACGAGCAAATGAACTCGCGGATCCCTCTTCTTTTTTGGCGGGCGAACACGCTGTTGCTTCTAACGAGCGTTCGAACTCCCGGACGGACGAGCAAGTGGGAGCAATATGCGGATCCTACTCCCTTTTCCACCGGCGGGCGATCTCCTTGAACGGCTAGCTTCTTGGGCGGGCGAGTGAACTCACGGATCCTACTCTTTCCTCTGGCGGGCAAGCTCTTGGACGAGCATGCGGGTCTCGGGTCTACACGCGGATCCCGTAGCTTCCTACCTTTTCTTTTTCTCTCCTTTTTCTTCAACTATAAAAGACCATCTCTTTTTTTTTCAATTCATTTTAACCCCATTTATCCTAAAAAAACTCAAAATTCTCTAAAATCCTCTCAGCCTTTCCTTCTTCGGGCGAACGCTGGTCGCCGTGTGCCGCCGTATGCCGATGGTCCTCCCTGTAAACCTAAAAACATTCCACTCCCTCTCCTCTACTCCAATCCGAGCCTCGTTTAGCCCAAGAACACTTCCATCTTCATCAATCTGACTATCTCCGAAAGCTAGCTCCCTTTTTGTGTTTTGTTTTAAATCTGGTTGGATCTGGATTTTGTCTTGGTTTGTGTTGTTGTTGGTTTGCTTCTGGTTTGCTTCTTTTTTTTTGTAGGTGATGGGGTCTTAGATGTTAGATCTAGGATTTTGGGAGGTCTCAGTTCTGGGGTTTCCAGGTCTGGGTTAGGGGGATTGGTTTCATTGATGGTGATGATGATGATTTGAGTGATGGGTGATGGTCGGTGATGGTGGTTTAAGTCTTGGTAAGATGGAATGGTGGCTTGGGTTGGTGGTAGGACGAGTAGTGACTTCGACGGTGGTAGTGGCTTACGTTTCTGTTGACGGAGGTATATGGTGATGATGAGTGGTGTTTCCGGGTTGGTACTTGGTCGTGGTTGAAGGGTTGAGGATTGGTGTTTATGTGTTTTTCTGGATCTTCGTTCTCTCTGTTTTCCTCCCCCCGGGGTCTCCTTTGCTTAGGGTCTTCTTAAACCAATTTTGGAACCCTTACCGTAGCCTTTCAGAGTCACAAGATCCATAGGTCTCTGTTGGAATGGGATTCACGGGATGAGGAAGATGGGACAATGGGTATGGCTTGCGACAGGGGAGAAGATCTGGTCGCCGGCGGCAGTATGGGCGACAGATTTGGGTTGGTTTGAAGCATTAAATGTGATGGAAATAAAAAGAATAAAAATATAAATATAAATAAAAATAAAATAGAAACAATAATAGTAGTAATAATATAATAATAATTACAGATAATAATAACATAAACAATAACAACCCAAATAATAAAAATAAATACAAACATATATATATAATAATAATAAATATTAAGACAAAATTAGGTGTCAACAACATAAATTTATAATATGACATGCACATCTTGCATAAAAAATATATGCCTTGCATAACAGGGTTTAAACTTTTAATTAAATGAGGAATAGTTGCAGTATTACTCGAAGCATTATCAAAAGTAATAGCAAAAACTCTATTGTTTTCTAGTCCATATAATTTACAAACTTTAGTAATATATTTATGAATAGTATATGAATTATGTGCTTCTTCTATTACATCTAAAGATAAAATTCGTTTTTGCATGGATCAATCTTCGTCTATCCAATGACCAGTTATAACAAGATAACTTATACCATTAGTACTAGTCCATATATCACTAGTTAAACTAACCCTAGATGAAATATTACTAAGTTTATCAATTAAAGCTTGTATATATTCTTTAAACATATCCATGCAATTTTTTTAATGTATGTCTAGAAACAGATTTATATGTGGGTTGTAAATATTTACAAACAAATTCTAAATATCCTGTTTTTTCACAAATTGTGAATGGTTGTTCAGTCTTAACTACAAATCTAACTAAACCACGTCTAGCTTGAACATTATCAAAATTAAAATTTTTTCCACCATCATGTGTATTAATTTGAGATTGTTTACTTTTTAAAATTTCATTTTCTTTGGCATCATGATTAATTTTATGTATAGTAATTAAATGTCTTTTATACGTACCTGTACCGCCACCACCTCCATCGGAGTTATAAGAGTAAATGCCTTTGCACAATTTACAGATAGCACAATATTTATTCGTCTCACCTTCTTGTGCTACAATGTCGAAATACTCTCATACCCTGTTTGTTTTTTTTCGACAAAAGTTCGGTCTTGATGATGTAGCAGCAGTGGTGGCAGCTGATGATTGAGTTTGAGCATGGCCTCCTCCACGACCATGACCAAACGATGGTGCCAAAGGAAGCTCCTCCTCCGGATGAATATCGGGTTCGATTTTATTAAATGATTCGTCACCCAAATTAGGAATTTCAGTGGAACCAAAAAGTCGAGAAACAGAGCATGAACGACGAAAGAAATTTGACATTTTTATATTTTTTTGAAAATAAATATATGTTAAAAATTAAAAAAAAAATAGATGTATGATATATATAATATATTGGAATTTGGAAATTGAAACTTGAAAATTAAAAGTAAAATTTGTAAAATTATAAAATAAAAAGAAAAATGAAATTTAGAAAGGAAATGATGATATTATAAATTTGGAATAAGGGAATTTAAGTGAATTTGAGAGAGTTTGAGTGAATATTGAGAGTGTATGTGAGTGAAGAGAATAAGATTAGATGAATGTAGATAGTAAATTTAAGAGAAAATATAGAAGAAATGTAAAGAAAAATAGAAGATAGAATAGAGGTATTTATAGAAAAAAATTAAAATAAAAATTTTAAAATAAAAATTAAAAAAAAAGATTGATGGGCAACGGCCACCATCAAACTAAACCAGTTCAACTGGAACTGGTCCGATTCTGGATCGAAACAGGACGGTCCTAGTCCTTAATAGGTCGGGTCCTTAGCGGATCCGATTCCAATTAATAAGAACCGATACAGTACTTGTTTTGTTATTGAGCCGAGTTGATCCAATCCGGTTGTGAACCGAGTTGGGTTAACCCGGCTCAATAACCAGCTCTACTTGCAGGGCAGTTAATAACGGGGCTGAAAATAGAATAGTGATCTCGGAGAGGCTAATGATATAATAAATCACCTTAAAAAGCCCGCCTTGAAGAAGTGCGAAAAAGAGTCCAGAAGAGACTGCATTTGCAACCTGATTTGGACCACCTATGAAGAAAACATGGCCCCAGAACCAAAAGCTGCCACCATGCTGCAAAATACAATATTCATCTTAAACAACTGTGCAAACCTAAAGAATTAAAGTCCTCCACCAATACAAAACAAACTAATGAAGTCTACAGTTCTTTATTCAAAGAAGCTTGGATCATCAATACAATCTTCAGACTATCACACACAAATATCCTATAATGCTCTCTATAAATAATGTTGCAATTCTAATTTATGATAGGAGAGAGGACGTACAGAAGGCAGATTGCCACCTGGAGAACAGGAGATAAAAGTGGGGGGAGAGGTAGAATCTAGAAAAACAAATGGGAGAAGAAAAAAACTAGTGTGTACTTTTATGGACAACGCATCTCCAAGTTTCCAAATTGATAGGGAAAGAAGCTAGTTCAAAATCTTGATCATTGGAATAAAAAGTCCAACATTTCATAATCAAATCACATAATTATTTGCCAATGTTTCTATTTAGTGTCTCCACTCTTTCTTTATGACATATTCCATTGTCTCAAATTGTTTGTCTTTTTTATAATTATTTCACAAATTATTCTGTAAAAAAAAAATTCAAAGTTTATTTTTTTTTTATAAAACTAATGTTCCAAGATTTTAAAATCAATTTTTTTAAATCATGAAAAATAAGAATTTTAGGTGCAGAAAGAAGAAAACATAACAAAGAAATTGGAACAGAGAATATTTCTTTGCTTGTATTTTGTTAAACTTCTAACTGTGTGGTTGATGGGACAAAAAAAAATCAAAAATATTTTAAAAATCATAAATTAAAGTATTATGTTTTAAAATCATAAAAATAAAATATTACACAAAAATTACGTATAATCAATATACTTTTATAAATAATTTTTTCAAAAAAGGTAATCAAGTAGATATCTCTTAATAAAAGACAATTGTTTTTTATCAAAAAGGTTGAAAAATAAAAAATATGAATTAAAATTTCTTAAGAAAAAAAAGTGATGGTCCAATTAAAACCTCAGGCACTCTGGGCCTAGGATGCAACGGCCCGTTATCCTTCCACTGTCAAGAGCGGGTGGTTTTCGCTGTTCTGTGAAACCAGCCTCACGCAGTGCCCACCTCTCTAAGAACCAAGTGGTCCAGGCCTTCGCCCAAACCACATAGTTCAACTCTTGACTTGGAACGGGCGAGCCAGGGGAAAGCACCCGTAGACCCTGTCAAGTGGATCGATCCATTGTTCGATCACCTTAGAGCCCCCCCGCGGGTCACAAGCTGGCGCTACCCAGCCCGGCTATGAGTAAAGGCTCTTTGCCTTCTTATAAAGTGGACTTCCAGTACGTAAGGGACCGATATGGGATTTAAGCATTTCATTGGAAACGTTGAGGCCAGAAAGACACTCCTCAACCAATCGGTTCCAAAGACTCGTAGTAAGCCGCCAATTGATCAATTTAAGGGTACACCTATTGCACACAATAGACTCATCATACTTCAGCTCCAGCAGCTCTATTTCTTACACCCGGATTTCTTCAAAATTTTTTTGCATTTCTGAAACTTTCTGTGAGTATTTTCTTTGTAAACAAGTTCTATTTGCAGGGATAGACTTGTCTCTTTTGGTGATTTGTATGTAAACTATTGAGCCTTTGGTCACTCAACGTTTGCCCGCTAGCAATTTCGGATTGAATTCATGCAATCTTCTTACGGTTGAGCTTTCAATCAACAAGATTTTTCTCCCTTTCATTCAATTTCAATTCATTTTGATTCTCGTTGAATTGTTTTGTTTGGTTTTTTTTAGTGTTTTTGTATTTCTAATTCCTATATAGCTACTTTGGCCGTTTCCAGAACCTGAAACGGCATGCATTCCGGGTATAGTAGTGACATTAATTATCGTTTCAAATTTACCATGTACACTTACTGGTTATAGCAGCTGCATTAACCCAGTTAATCGTCTCAAGCTATCCATGGACAACTCAAGTTCGACTCGATGATTACTCAAATTTGATTCGTTTATTTTCAAGCCGAGTTACCCAAGTAATAAGTCAAGCCAAATTAGAACTTCTTAATACTAGACTCGAGTGACTTGCGAGCTTTATCGAACTTTTTTTTTAATATATATTTTTAATATTTTATATTAATTTACCATTTTACTCTCATAATATATAGTTAAATTGACAAATTGGGCTTATTAATTCGAGTTCGACCCTATCGAGTCAAGTTCGAGTGACTCGAGTATTTGTTGAGTCGAGCTCGAGTTTCAAAAATCAAGCTTGATCGAGCTTTTTGAGTCGAGCAAAGCTCGAGCTTAGCACTGAATCGTCTTAACTCAGCTCGGTTCGATTACACCCCTGTCAAGTACCAAAATTACTGCATTCAAGCTCATGCAACTAGCATCATTATCCGATGTTTAGTACAACATCAACTGAAACTACCCAATAAATTAAAGCTAGAGCAAATTTGTTTATCGAAATTGGACGTTAGGGACAAGAAGAAACAAAAGGAATTCATTTCATTGGAAAAGATATAAACTACTCCCCATTCTTTAGTTTTGGATACACTGGAAATTGCACCTTTGTAGTGTACCAGCTTAACAATAAAACTTCACCCACGGCGGCCTTGCTTCTCTCTCAGTTCTGGTTCCCTGAAGACAAATATTTAACCAGAAGGTGAGATAAGACCCAATGGGGCAATATGCAACTACCCTACATGGAAGATTGAGTCAAACCTCTGAATATGATCAAGAATAAGGAGTCTGGGTCCAGGGGGTATTTTCACGTCTCTAAGAGCACTGAAACACATCATGTCAATTTAAAAACCATCAGCATATAGATAAAAAGATTAATTAGAAAGTTAAATATTAATCCGCATATACACACTTTATAAATATTAATTAGAAAGTTAAATAAGATAAAAAGATCCAACTGCTTGCCTATCAGTGAGCAAAGGCAATGTGCTGTCTGTTAACAAGCCTTTTTTGAAATTCTTCTCGTAGTTCTGCAGACCAAGACTATTTAACATGGATCTTGTTCTGGAATAGTACACATCCTCAGTAGGTGGTTGAGAAAACTTTTGTCCTAACTGTATAATCACAAAAAATGGGTATTAGATGTGAAACGACAGCCCAGTAGAGCAATATTTCAAAGCAGTACCCATTCAGCATATTGAACATAGACACTCAACAACGATTGATTCCAAAATTTTAGCTCTCCATGTTCACAGCTTGCAGAGTAGGCAACAACATGGGCTGAAAATAGAATAGTGATCTCAGAGAGGCTAATGATATAATAAATCACCTTAAAAAGCCCGCCTTGAAGAAGTGCGAAAAAGAGTCCAGAAGAGACTGCATTTGCAAGCTGATTTGAGCCACCCATGCCACTCACTAAAGAAAACATGGCCCCAGAACCAAAAGCTGCCACCATGCTGCAAAATACAATATTAATCTTAAACAACTGTGCAAACCTAAGTATTAAAGTCCACCAATACAAAACGAAGTAATGAAGTCTACAATTCTTTATTCAAACAAGCTTGGATCATCTATACAATCTTCAGACTACCACACACAAATATCCTATAATGCTCTCGATAAATAATATTGCAATTCTAATTTATGATAGGAGAGTGGACGTACAGAAGGCAGATTGCCCCCTGGAGAACAGGACATAAAAGTGGGGGAGAGGTAGAATCTAGAAGAGCGAATGGGAGAAGAAAAAAACTAGTGTGTACTTTTATGGACAAAGCATCTCCAAGTTTCCAAATTGATAAGGAAAGCAGCTAGTTCAAAATGACAACATCTTTATAAATTGTTCTCCTTTGCTACTCAAAATAATATATAATCAGTTAATCACCTTTGAACTGTACCAGTTAAAATGTTTGTAGACTTATTTCTATTTATCAAATGCCTACAAATTAAAATAGTAACCGGACCATGTAGTTAATAATAATAATAATAATAACAGACCATGATCTTCACATAGCTTGATACAGCCTTTTATCCCAGATTAGCTTGAGTGGAAATCAAGTTGCTTCCTAAATGGCAACAAACCATGATCTTCACATAGCTTGATACAGCCTATTATCCCAGATTAGCTTGAACGGAAATCAAATTGGTTCCTAAATGGCAACAACTTTTAGGCTTTGCTTGGTAGGATGGAATGAAAGGGATGAGGAAGGAAAATTAGTTAATCAAATGGTTATGTTTCATAACAACTTTCCTATTTTGTAGCTTAAACATTTGATTAACTAATTTTCTTTCCTCACCTCTTTCTTTCCACCATACCAAGCAAAGCCTTAGAGTCTCGAGAAAAATAAAAAAAAAATTGCCTCCAAATTGTTACTCGACAATAAACCAGAGGGAAACATGACACTTTATCCTTTCACAAATACTCTATTGATGAACCTAACTGCACCAAAGCAAGAGAAAACACTCCTTTCTAACTGATCAAATTCAGAAAAAAGCCAGCACAGGTATACTACCATAACATGTCTATGGTCTGGAACAACCTCTTTGACCAGATTATTTGGAAAACTAAAATTGATTTGGACTTAACGAATGACATCAAGATTTTCTTTGCATCTCAACAGGATCTCATTGAGATTCAATACACAGCTGAGGACAAAGACAGAGTAATCAAATAAGAATATAGGATGAAAAACAACTGTAGTGTGTCTGTCTTCAGAAACAAGTCCATTTATAGCATTATCTGTTGGTATCTCTATTGGTTAATTGTGCATATTGAAGCATATTTTAGTACGTTATATTCTGATTGAACTATGACTAGTAGCAACATCTTCTATTTTTAAACCAACAGAAAGAAAACCAGTGAAGATAAAGAAAATTGAGATCAAAAGGTCCACCTAGATTGGACATCCTCCTTCCCTCTCAATCTTTTCATGACACAAGCTATACCAGCATTGACACAGTCATCACGGCAAAATTGCGAGCTTGTACCAAGGGACCTCCTGCTAGAGCCTGTAATCAAAGTAAACATCTATCATATGTCAGTAAAATCCATTTATGGACGGATAATTTGATTCTGTTTAGAGAACCCTTCAGTGGCTGTAAGTTGTAAGTTATAACTAATGGTTTCTAAACAACAATAAACTCAACTAGCTTGTACCATATAAGAACCTCATCCTCCCCAAAATAACACAATCAAAATTAACTCATGAATTCACAAAGCAGCAAAATAGACAGAGAACATGCAACAAAATAAAAAAACCGAGACTTTGGGCCTTCACCCAAATCATGGACGAACAATTGGAGTAAACGAAATTGAGAAAGGAGGTTGGAAACCGTGTTATTGGTTAAGTTACAATAAAAACTATTAACAAGGAGCATTGTTTTGAGATACAGAGATTATAGTTCTTAAAATATCGAGGTTTAATATAAGAGTACAAGCAAGAAAAAAGATGAGACCTGGGCTTGCTTGAAAGAAGCCATGGCTTGAGGATTGAGGGAAGCCTGAGGAGGAGTTGGAAGAGAGGACGAAACGTCGTTGGTGAGGGTACCCATTAAAGCACCGATAGCAGCACCCTGAGCAGCGCCGGTGGTGGTTACCACAGCCGCCTCGATGGGCAAGGACTGCTTGGCTAGCCATGCCCTGAACCCGTTCTCCACTTCCTTGAACTTGGCTTGCAATTGTTCCAGAGGGTTTTGCTGCGGCACCAACCCGGACACTATCATTCCTTGCTCTTTACCTCGCTCCATTTCGTTAATTTTTTTTTTTAAATAAATTGATTCACTGCTGCAAAGGAAGAAGGAGCTTCGGAAATGGAAATTGTAATGTGGATGCGCCTGATGTTGCCGCTGGAGATGGATATAGTTATAGTCACATTTGGTACGGCATCCTACTTTTTTTGTTTCTGGTTTTGGCTTTATTCTTGAATGGGCTTCTTTTCCACTAATGCCAGGCCAAACGTGAGCCTATCTCATAGCCCAAAGAGTGTGAATGATGACGCAAAGATAACAGGCATGATACTGGATTTATAAAAAATGGCACAAAAAAGAAAGAAAGATTGGTGGAACATTAAAGGTTGTTTTTTGCAACTTGGAGATCATATTTTTAAGCTGAAACAATTTTTTTATTAATGCAAGAAAGGATTGTCTACACATGACTTTTTTTAGATTCTACAATGTGGAGCCTTGTACAGTAATTAGTCTTTTTTTTTAAAAATTCATTTATTAATGTCAAATTAGCTTTTAGCTTTCTTTTATTGGGTTTGGCTAGCTTAAAACATTCATAAAGCTGATGTAATTCAAAATCTAGAACTCTGATATCAAATTTGTTAATTTGCTTACTTTCTCGGTCACTAGAACTCTGCAAACAACCTGGGAAAACTGTTGGATTTATGAATCTTGAAGAATTTATTCAACTAAGCAAAAATGATTACAGTGTACATATTTTATATACATCAGTTGACTGAGCTGGTAAAAAACAGAAGTAACTGTCTCTAACTAACAAAACAGACTAACTACCAAGAATGAATAACAGAAAAATAAATAAGAAAAAATTCTTTTTCTTTAGTCTAGTAATGTGTATCATCTATTAGCCCCCCTCAAGCTGGAAGGAAGAGGTTCTGAGTACCAAGCTTGGTCAGTAAGCAGCTAAATGTGGAATAGGGAAGAGGCTTAGTGAAGAAGTCAGCTAATTGAGAGGAAGAACTGACATGAAGCAACCGAATGACTCCAGCTTGCAATTTTTGCCGAATGAGATGACAGTTGATCTCAATATGTTTTGTACGTTCATGGAACACAGGGTTCTCGGCTATGGCAATGGCAGATCTGTTGTCACAGAAGAGAAGTGTAGGAGATGAATGAGGAATCTGAAGATCATGAAGTAAATATAGTAACCATTGAAGTTCACAAGTGAGAGAGGCAATGGCCTTATATTCTGCTTGAGCTGAAGATCTGGAGATTGTTTGTTGCTTTTTGGATTTCTAGGAGATGAGTGCTTCACCAAGAAATACACAGAAACCTGTTATGGATCTTCGAGTGTCAGGGCAAGATGCCCAATCAGAGTCACTGAAGGCTTTGAGTTGTAAGTCATGATCTATATCCGATTGATTTAAAGAAGGTAAACAAAAGTCGTTTTTCTGCCGTGGATGAATATCAGACTTTTGATATGAAAAGGGAAAAGTAGACTCATAGAAAATAACATCACGGGAGATGAAGACTTTACTGTCACCTAGGGAAAACAACTTATATCCTTTTGTTCCAGCAGGAAGACCAATGAAAACACATTTTGTAGCTCTAGGATCAAATTTTGATCTTGGATAAGCTAGTGTTGATGCATAACATAGACATCCAAAGACTTTGAGGTGTGAAAAGGTAGGGGTTTTTTTGTATAACAATTCAAAGGGTGTTTTGTTGGCAATAACAGGTGATGGTAATCTGTTAATAAGATGTATTGCATGGCCAACACAGTCAGACCAAAAAATTTCAGGTAAGGAAGCTTGAAATCTGAGTGATCTAGCAACATTTAATATGTGCTGATGTTTTCTCTCTACAAGACTGTTCTGTAGAGGTGTTTGAACACATGAGGTTTGGTGAATTATGCCCTTGCTTTGATAGAGGTTAGGTAGGTTGAATTCCTGGGCATTGTCAGATCTAATTACTTTTATTTTTAAGCCAAATTGAGTTTCAGTAAATGAACAGAAATTCTATAAAAGGGGTCTGGCTTCAGACTTTGATTTCATGAAATAAGCCCAAGTATGTCTACTGAAGTCATCAACAATAGTGAGAAAGTATTGGTGACCATATAAGGAAGAAACATGATATGGCCCCCAAATATCAATGTGTACAAGATCAAAACAACCACTAGAGACAGAATTGCTAATAGGAAATGGTATTCTTTTTTGTTTTGCTAAATGACAAATGTCACAAGGGGATGAACTTTGTACATGGATATCAGAATCTAGGCTAGTTAACAACTGTATTCTAGAGGATGAAGCATGTCCTAAACGGTAATGCCAAACATCGATATTCGGAGTTTGGGATACTGAATGACAAGAAGAAGGTACGTTTGCATATGTGGAGTCAAGTAAGGAGGACTTTGTTAGCTGGTACAAACCATTTTGTTGCTTAGCTAACCCAGTCATCTTCCAAGTCTTGATGTCCTGTACAATACAAAAATCAGGTTGGAAGATCAGAAAACAATTAAGTGTGTGTGTTAATTTGCTAACAGAGATCAAGTTAAAAGATGTTAGCTTTAAATTGACATATATATTTTGAAATGACAAAAACTTAAGTAAGCGTTAATGTTTTAATTCATATTGTAAATTTGCCTTATCACACATGATTTTCTCAATACATCTCAAGTGATCATATCAAATATTAAGACCATGACTTAATGCATACTCTTATTGGTCTTAATACTTTATAAATGTTTTGAATATTTTAGAAAATCACTTGATGATTTCTTGGACAATATTTTCGTTTGAGAAAGTCAAGAAAAACTCCCTTAAAGCTTATAAATGTTTTGGGTTGAATTAAAATCAAAAGCCATATCATTTCTAACCCAAAAGTGCAGGAAAATTGCTCTCTGGAGGCATGGGATCGATCCCCTAAGGGAAGGGATCGATCCCTTTTTGGCCGCAAGCATTTTGGCGGAAGAAAAGGTCCCTCAGCCCAGAAAACTCAAATCTGGAATGAAGGGATCGATCCCCTATGGAAAGGGATCGATCCCGTTGCCCGAAAATAGCCTATAACGGCTAGTTTTGTGAGATACAACGGTAATATTCAATCTTGGCTCCACCCAACGGCTAGAATACATCCAAGGGACTATAAATAGAGGCTTAGAAGCTAAAGGAAGCAAGAGGAACAACTTAGCAACTCAAAATCTCATATTCCTCAAATCTACAAGTCTCAAACAACAAATCAAGAGCTACAAAGTTTCCATCATCTATCATTCTCTTATTCCTTGTAGTGCTTAACACAAATCTTGTATAGGCTTTTATTTGTGCTTAATCTTTGTAATCACTTGCCTATCTAGAGGCCTTCTTTGATTACTTCTCTTGTATACACATTCAATCCTTGTAAAAGGGGAGGTTACTCTTTAGCCTAAGAAAAAGAGGGAGGTTACTCTTGAGCCTAGAAAAAGAGAGAGGTTTCTCTTGAGCCTAGAAAAAGAGAGAGGTTTCTCTTGAGCTTTGAAAAGAGGGAGTGTAACAAATTCAAGGATAGTGAATTTGGGGAAAATCCTTGGGAGCGTCTCAAGGTAGAGGACGTAGGCAAGGTTGCCGAACCTCTATAAATCGCTTGCGTACATTTCTCTATCCTTACTCTCTTTACTTATTTGCAATTATATTTGTGTTTATTGCTTTGAATTTATATTGCATAATTGAGTAGCCTAGAAAACTTAGAAAATATCAATATAGGCTAGAGAATTTAGAGAAACCGAAAAACGAACCTAAGGTTAGTGAAAATCCGATTCACCCCCCCTCTCGGTATAGCCTATAGAGCCAACAAAAGAAAAGGTTGGTACAAGAAGTACGTCTTTGAGAATAAGGTTTGGACTTAATTTTACCAAACCAATGTGTGTAGCTGTTGCAAGGTGACCAGTGGGAAGTTTAACATATGAATGCATAAGAGGTTTGTAAGAATCAAACAGATCGATAGAACAAATGATGTGATCTGTTGCCCCTGTGTCAAGAAGGAAAGTGGAGTAGGGTGCAATGGATTTACCTGGGGGTTGGTATGATGAACACACAACCTTATTTGCAGCATTAGCATGAACAATTGGAGATGAAGACATTTCAGTTGACTGAAGCAATCCCAACAGTTTCATATATTGATCTCTAGTGAATGGCATTGTGGTAGAAGTATCAAAATCAGATGCTGAGTGTACTTTCTGATTTTCCTTTTCTTTGCCAAAATCATCTATGACTTGTACATTCACCATTCCAGTCTCAACCTGATTTGCTACTCCAATCCTGGTTCTTGCCTTGAAACCTGGTGGATACCCATGCTTTTTGTAGCACTTATCCACAATGTGTCCCATATTACCACAGAAAGTGCACAAAGGTCTCCTTGTGTTAGATGCAAATTTTCTGGTTGACAGACTTCCACTCAAGGAATTAACAATTGCTTTATTGGCAAAAGCATTGGATTCAATCTTTTGTGAAGATGTTTGTGATACAGAATTGATCTGCCTCTCTTGTTGAATCACCATTGCAAAAACTTTATTAATGGGTGGGAGGGGTTCAATCAACATAATCTGTGACCTTACACTAGCAAAGTTCTCATTAAGACCTTTGAGAAAACGAATGACATAATCATTTTCTTGATACTTCCTTGCTATCTCCAGGACTCCACAAGAACATCTCGGGTTGCAAGAACAGTTTGCTAAAGGTCTAAGGTTCATTAACTCATCCCAAAGCATCTTTAAGTTTGTGAAGTAATCAGTTATGGACAAAATACCTTGTTGGAAAGAGTAGATCTCTTCTTGGAGCTCTGAGATTCTAAATGCATCACCTTGAGAAAATCTGTCCTTCAGATCATTCCATACATCGATAGCATTGTCAAACCATATCACACTCTTGGCTATGGATGTTGAAACCGAATGGAGAAGCCAAGAGAGGACCAAAGTGTTGCACCTTTCCCAGGCTGGAAATGAAGAATCTGTTTTGGGTGGGATTGAAACCAATCCATTGACAAACTGAAACTTATTCTTTGAGAGAAGCGCCATCTTCATGGATCTACACCATGAGTGATAGTTAGATCCGGTGAGGACTGAGGAGACAAGAACTAATGACGGATTCTCGTTGGGATGAATAAAGAACGGACTGGAAACATCTTCTAGTTTGAGAACAGAACCAGAAGCATTTTCTGATGCAGCAGCAGCCATGATTGTAGATAAAACTACTGTTTGGCTAGAAAGAAAAATCAAGAACGAGAGGAATTTTTGGAGAGATTTTTAACAAGCTTCGATACCATGTTGGATTTATGAATCTTGAAGAATTTATTCAACTAAGCAAAAATGATTACAGTGTACATATTTTATATACATCAGTTGACTGAGCTGGTAAAAAACGGAAGTAACTGTCTCTAACTAACAAAACAGACTAACTACCAAGAATGAATAACAGAAAAATAAATAAGAAAAAATTCTTTTTCTTTAGTCTAGCAATGTGTATCATCTATTAAAAACCAAGAAACCAATCTTAACTAGTATATTTGGTTTGTTTACTTTTTTGGACTTTTGAGGATTTGGTTTCATTTCCTTTTATTGTAATTCAAAATCTAAAACCTTTTTGTTTGGTTTGATATTACTTTATATGTGTGAAGAAAAAAAGACCTCAAGCAAACCAAATCTAAATCTTATAGAATTAAGATAATAAATTTTGGGAATATGATTATCTAGTTTGTGCATTCTAAAGAAACCAGTGATTAACAAGAGGTGTTGCTGTTTGAGCAGGCACTTGTTGAGTGTGAAGGGGATTGTGGGGGCTGTTCGATGAGTTGTAATTTCAGATTCTGCATATGAAAATCATGAAATGTCCTTAGACATAAAAGGCACGTTCTGTTCAAATGCACTTTTTAGGTTAAGATGATATATGTGTTTATTGTAATGTTCAAACTTTATATAATCATTTCTGAGTGGTCAGTAATATACTGACACCCTGTGGTTTAAAAGAATACATACATACCTATTTAACTTGGACTTGTTCTGCAATGAAATTTGGTCAGTTACTGGAATTTTCTGTTACACTTTCTCTGTTTTAAATCATGGATACACACTAGTTCTACTATGAAGACCTTATATTTCTCAATCTCTCATAAATGGTTTTACATGGCTTAGTTTCTCAGGAACCATTTACAAAACAACAATAGTGCCTTCCAGATCATTTTGCGTCGTGCGTTTAACTCTGTATTACATTTTCGCACTGGACATCTGTGATTCTGTTGATGTTGTTTAAACAGATTGTTTGTTGTACAGGTTAGCTTTGGTCAGTCCGAGGCTAAGGTTTGTCCTAGTATTTACCCTTGATATCGCTTTAGTCAGTCAGACGCTTGATATTTTCGTCAACATTGCTGTTAAATTCCTAATTGCTTCCTGTGTATTGCATATTCTATTCTCAGATCGAGGCTATCATGAATGACTTCATTCAGCTCAAGCCACAATGCAATGTTTATGGAGCAGAAACAATGGTCGAAGGTAGCATATTTTAGCTATTTATTTATGTATTTGTGAAAAAAGAAAAGGGATGGTGCCTGGTGGGGTTGTGGGCAACTTGCAATAATGTAGACAATGGTTCATAACTTGACACATATACTTTCATAGAAGATTTGGTCTTCCTTGATAATTGATCATCTTGCATAATAGGTACACTAGATGGCTTCTCAGTTGGTTATGAAGATGAAATTGACAAGATGCCTAAGGCTATTCCTCATCAAACTGCTCAAAACGAGGATAATGATGGACATATGAATCGGAAAGCCAAAAGAAAAGCCAAGAAAACATCTGTGTGTTTTCACACCTCCACTAAAGTGCATCTTTGTTAAGTGGATGAACTCCTACTTTTTAATGCAATAATATCTGTATGTTTTCTCTAAGCGGTGTCTTGATGCAAATGGCATCACGGAAAAGAGGTAAAACTGTACAAGGAAAGCCACAGCCACCCAAAAAAGCGAGAATGAAATGAGAGACAAAATCAGTGTCTAAAATATTCTTGTATATGCAGCCAATAACAGGTAGTAATAGATTTGTTCAAGAGTTGGTTATGGTTTAAATTTGAAGTTCTATCCAATTTTTAGGCGTGTTTGAATAAAAAAATTAATCTTATTAAGTGGGTTTGGATTTGAAAATCGAAGTTTGATAAAAAATCAGATCGAACTTAAGTTCATCAATTCAAGTTAAAATTCGATTCAGTTCAATAATTGTAATTTTTTCTGTACTAATGCATTTCTATTTTTTTTTTTTGCAATTTAATTTGATCTTGCATTATTTTTTATACTTTAATTATTTTTGGTAGTTTTTTGTAAGAATTTATTTAAACTTATTGTGTTATATTTAGTAATTATTATGCGTTTTAATATTTTTATATTTTGTTATAATTTTTTAAAAAATTAATAGTATTTAGACATATTTGGATTAGTTTGGATTTATTTATTATACGAAAAAAACAAACTTGACAAAAACAAATAGATTCGGAAATCAAATTAGGTTGAATTTGTGTTTACTTTTAAATAAAAATCTTTTATTAAGTCGGATATGGCCCCACTCTTTTTCTTTCGGTTCAGCTCGGCCATGAATACCGCCAGAGTCTAGGCACTAGTGGTAATGTATATCTTTAGTTGGGTTGGGGAACAGCACAAAATGCATTCTTCTTTTCAAGACGTAAGAGGATCTTATTCTTATGCATCATGATCTTCTCTTCTTCAATTTGTAAGCATATTTCACAGTTCCTAGATATGAATCACCATCAAATCATAAAACATAATACATGCTGCTACACCCTTGGTAGCACTGGAGGAATACTGGTAAAATCTGAGCCATTTTTTAGATCTATTTGAGCTATTCTCATGTGTTTTTGACAGAAATATTGCGAGGTAATGTCAGCGTCTAGGAAATCAAGTTGTTAATTAGAGGAAGAACTGAAGAAGGCATCATAAAATTCTTTCTCCAAAACACAAACGCATGCTGGAAATGAAATTAATAGTACAATAAAAAGATTTATATATAATCCATAACTTCTCTTTAAATAGCAAGCGAATAGCATAATTACATGAGTCAATTCCAAGGCTTACAGGCTTACAGGCTGCAAACAGCTTACAGGCTGAGTTGCTGCAGCTTCCAAAGTATAACATGATTAGATGAGCAAATGGGAACAAGTCTTGGGAGGACTAAGGAGTTTCCTTGGTCTGCTTCACTGGGTAAAACTCAGTATCAGTGCCTCTCAATGTATGTGTTTTGCTAGCTTTGAATTGTCAGGAAAAAAAAATCCAAGAATCACGGGATTGAATAGCAGGACTTCGAAGTAGCAATCAGCAGAGCTTTGATGTTTCAAGTCAGACACCAGCTGTACAGTTCAGCTACCTAAACCCCGGTTGACATTCTTCGCTAAACTCAGGCACTACGCCTATTTTTCCCAAAATTTTTTGTTAGCTTACAATTTAATTCAGCTGGGACAAAGGAGCCTTCTGATGAGCATGATGGGATTTTCAGTGGTCCATAAATAGTCATCTCACTTCTTCATTGGTTCCAAATAGAGACCAAAGGTTTTGACCAACTGAACAAATAGAATTCATTGATATGTTATTTCATCCTCAGCATATGGATGACAGCAAGTGTTAAACGGTAAGAGTTTCAATCACCTTGCTTATAACTCCATTTTAATTTGGCAAAGCAGGTTCAGACATCAAAACATGTTGACAATTATTCAGAAAGGCAGCAGCATGTTCATGAGCAGCCAAGCAGATGATACCCCATCGGGTTCTTCTCCCAACCAAAGCTGCAAAAGCATGGCAACTGATAAGCATTAGCATGAAGCAGTTCTTCCATGAGCAAAACTCAAACAGTACACATTTACACAGCGCGAGCAATAGTTCTACCTTGTTTCTGCCTGAAGACGGCAATATAAGATTAGACTTGAGTATTGAACCACCTTGCATTATGTGGGGGAAATCCCTCCAAAAGCCAGACTTCTAATCGCAAGCAGCAAGCCTATTATGGAACCTACTTCACCAGCAGTAAGAGTCATGGTTTTTATATCTAACACAAGCAATGACAAAATTACCTGCACAAGAATAATTAAAACTATGGAAGTCAGAACATTTCAATTCACAAAACCTATAAATGAAAAAAATTTATTCATTATCGCAAAAACATATTTAAACTCTCCTGAATTGCACACTTTCAATCCCTGCAAAATCAACATACACTTCAGGATCTCATATAACAAATTAACCAGGGAAAAGAGAAAAGAAAATAAAAAAAACTAAAATATAAAAAACACATGACAATAGCCATGTCATTCCTCTTCAACCTGCATTCAACTAGTCAAACCACAAAGCAACAAGTTATAGACTAATATCGAAACATATGGCAAACCATGAAAATAGATACAATACTTATAAAATGAAGAACTACAAATTCCAAGCTACCAATTCGATCCACAGCTAGATTAACAATCAAATATAGCACCACACATCCACAAATGCTCAAGTTCAATAAAATAAGTAATAAAGTGGTGCAACATTAACAATTAGAACAAACATAAATAACAAAGGAACTGCTAAATGAATATCTTGACAATTCAACTCCTATTAAGGACCTAGAAGCACCCTGTAGCTGTCAAAGTTGATAAATCTGAGCAGAAGTGTTAGAAAGAAACTGAATTAATTTCAAGTCCCATATCGAAGGTAGGAGGAACTACATTGCATTTGGAAAGATAAGAAACAAAAGTGTTTTTTTTTCCTACAGGCAAGTAGAACGCCAGCAGTCCACCAACGTCAAGTCTATTATCCATTTATCCATATTTGTCCCATGAGAATAAGCAAAATGGAATAAGTTTCAACGGAACAAGATAAGCGAAACAAGATAAAGGAGTCTTCAAGCATAATAATATGATACTATATATGTAATCTAAATTCTAATCTAAACTAGCTCATATCCATGCCATCTACAACTTGGCTGCAGATCGGACTCACAGCAGAGAAAGATCTCTCGAAAGGAAAAGGATGAAACTGCGCATTGCGTCTGCGCTTAAAGCCACAGCTATCAGAGGGTGGGGAATTGTCAGCATCAAGCTTCCTCCTAACGCCTCTGACCGCCTGTTCCTCAGCTTGAGTAAGGGGAAAGACCTGGCCGCTTGCCCGGCAAAGGGAACTATGATTATCGTACAAAATTCTCTGGTTACAATTCTTGTCACAGATGTGTGTGATTCCCGTTAGTTTGCAGCGATACATGTTTCCACAAACATGTTCATTTTGACATTTCCAATCGCATTTGTGTACAGGAATAGGACCATCATGGCCCAGAATAGCAGACAAATAAATAACATTTGCAGGGGCAGCAGCCATGGTTTTGCCGTATACCTCCATTGCCTTTGAGACCAAACTTGACGAAAAAGCCTTTTTATGATGGAAAAAAATCCCCAAAGACGTTCTTCTGCAGAGCCCAACAGAAGATCAAAAAACTGGTCAAAATTCTGATACACATTGGCGGGATCTCTTCACTTGCTAACTAGTAGCTACTACTAATATCTTTGTCAAAATCACTTAAAAAGTAGTCTTGTATTAGAACAAAATTACAAAAACCGATCCAATCCAGCTAAAGATCAAAGATTTAAAGCACCAAGCCTTATTCCATAAAAGAAAAAGCCTTAATCGTTCAATCCATAACATAAAAACCAAAGCAGATCTGGAAATAGGCACAAAATTGCTCATTCTCCCACAACAAGAAAGAAGCCGGAACACTCAAAGCACAAAACTCAAAGGAAACAACAACAAGAGCAGAGAAAAATATAAGAAACAGAAACTAACCTGGCGCCGGAACAGTGAAAGCAAAAAGGAAACCCAAAAAGAAAATAGCCCTCCCTTGAAGAAGAAGCAGCAGCAACAAAAAGAAAAGCTAGGAAAGAAATGAAATGGGAAAAGCGAAGAAGGGCGGGAGTATATATAGAACAGCGGGTAAGTGGAAGATGGGTAAAGGGCAGAAGAGTGGGGTTTGGGTTGGGTTGACGCGGTGCGCCCCAATGAAAAAATGAAAATGAAAGCACTTTGGAGTTTGGACACAACAAGCACGCAAACGGACAAAAGATTGTTTGTTGGGGAGACATGAGATGAGATTGAAATGCCAAATTCACATATATTTCCCATTGTTACGCTTCAACTGAATTTGAATTTGTCAACCTTTTCTTTCTCTCTCCGTCTAACTTTCCATTATTTACTTAACTTCTCTTACGTGTCTTACCGTTCATTTTCTCATTTCTTCGAACACCTTCTGTCTCATTTCTCATCGACTTCAATTTTTCCCTTTTTTTTTTAATTAAAAAGAGAATATAAAATTAAACAAAAATATATAAAGTAGAAGCTATCTACTACCACTATTATCAACGGCACAGATAATGATTAGGTCAGCCACTTAGTGGGCCCACGCCCACCCAATCTAATCCAGATTTTTTAAGGAATGTTATTACCGTTAGATTTGGCACACGCTCGTTATGTGTACAGAAAAGTTTAGTAGCAAATAATATGTTGTTGCGCGAAATAATATTGGCGTTTAATGTTTTATCGTATTTAAAATAATTTATAAATTTTTTATTCAAAAAAATTAATTTATAAATTTTTAATTTTTTTTATCATGCAATTAAATTAATTTATTAAATGATATTGACTTTTCTTCGTATTAGATATGTGTCATATCACATGGCATTCTACAAAAGTATCCATATTTTTTAGACAAAATAGTCAAATAAGCCCTCGACCTTAAGCCCAAAATGGAATTAAGCCCTCAACCTTTTATTTCGTGAAAATCAGTCCATAAAATTTTATTTCAATGGAAATAAACCTTCAACCTTCTGAAATTATGCAATTAAGTCCAAATCTGTTAAATGACACTAACTGCCGTTAGTGAAAGCTGACGTGGATAGCTTACTTTGCTGCCACGTGGCATACCACGTGTGCAATACTAACAGCAGTTAGTGTCATTTAACAGATTTGGACTTAATTGCATAATTTCAGAAGGTTGAAGGTTTATTTCCACTTAAATAAAAGTTTATGGACTGATTGCCACGAAATAAAACGTTGAGAGCTTAATTCCATTTTGGACTCAAGGTCGAGGGCTTATTTGGCTATTATTCCTATTTTTTATGCCTCCTTAATAGTTAATGTTATTTAATAGATTTAGATTTAATTATATGATTTTCAAAGTTTATGGCTAAATTTACAGTGTGATAAAAGTTCATGGACTAATTTACATGCAATGAAAATGTTGAAAATTTATATTCATTTTATATAAAAAGTTGATTATATATTTGATTATTATTCTTTAAAAAAATTAGGTTAAAAAAAAAAGCAGTTACATACATTATTTTTTATTGAATGTGCAAAATTTTTTTAAAAAAAGTAAAATAAAATAATTTTTATATTTTTCATGTTATATATTTAATGTGATTTAATTTAGATTTTTAAATCAATTACATATATCATGTATATGTATATGTATATATTATATTATAGGATTCAAGCAAACTTATAAGTTGTGTAGACGTGAACGCTTAACTGGATTTTTTTTAATGACATGTAAGTTCTTACGATCTTATTGTCTACTTAAGCCAAAACTAAATGTATATCATAAACATGGTTAGATCATTTAAAATACTAATTTTTTTCATTTCCCCAAAATTTCTCAATCAATTTTAAAAAAATATTTAAAATATTATATAAATACATTTAAAACAATTTAAATTATCTAAGCATGTTAAATTTTTTAAATAATTAAATAATATATATGATTTAAAAATTAATTAAAATATTATATGCTATCTAATCTATTTAATAAATGAAAATTAAATACATAATTTTTAGTAAATCAATATTTTTCATGAGCAAAATGTATTCTCTCGATGACTTTCATTCAACAATTCAAAAGTGTATAAATAATTATGTTATTTATTAAAAAATGTTCATATAATAATAATGGTGATGATGACGATGATGTTCCTATATCTAATATAATAAAGTTATTGTGTATTAAAATAGGTAAATTAATCCGTATATCAAATGAGAAACAAATTAGTACGTGTATATGTATATGTATCAAATGATAGTACTTATCATTATTATTGTATAAAGTCAAACTTGACAACGATGCTACCACTTTTTTCAAGCCAAACATTCAATCTAATGTTGATTGCAAATCAATCTAAAAATATCTCTTTTTAAATTTAAAATTTCAAATAGGAATTTTTTTTGTCAATCTTATTTTGTATAAGTATTTTTATTTATTTTATGATTTAAGATTAATTTTGTCTGGATCGAGAATGGTAATCGATAAACCCTTTCAATAGTGATGACTTTAGAATTCAAATCATGTCTAAATATCTAAAAAAATTTACTTCCATTTCTTTTAATTATTTGTTGATAATTTTCTTATATTCTTTATTATATATTTTATTTAAAATACAAAAACATGCATATCACTTCTTGTACCATTATCTTCATCAATTTAGTATCATTACATAATTTGGGTCACTTGTCTTGTAAAGCCAAATTCACTCAGGATTTTTTCATTATTGGTATTTTGTATTAATAATTTTGATTTATATATTATTTTTTATTTTAAATATGGGCCATTAATTGGGCTACAGATATCACTGTCCCCGTTATTTGGGCGATCAAACATGTATCAAGCATTGCATTAATCATCAAATGAATTTAGCCCAAACACAATGTGGCTCAATACTTTTTTTTGACCTGATTGCTTGGTGTGTAGCCCAAACCCAATTGAAGTAATCTCCAAGCACATCAGCACACCCACACTATGGTGGGCTTCTTCTGATCTTCCATCATAGGCCTATCTCCCCATATACAATGTCAAACTCAAAAAAGAAAAAAAAAACAACAACAACAACAGATATCACTGTCCCCGTTATTTGGGCGATCAAACATGTATCAAGCATTGCATTAATCATCAAATGAATTTAGCCCAAACACAATGTGGCTCAATACTTTTTTTTGACCTGATTGCTTGGTGTGTAGCCCAAACCCAATTGAAGTAATCTCCAAGCACATCAGCACACCCACACTATGGTGGGCTTCTTCTGATCTTCCATCATAGGCCTATCTCCCCATATACAATGTCAAACTCAATAAAAGAAAAAAAAAACAACAACAACAACAAATAACAACAATTTGAATTAACACATTGACTCAAAATATTCAAAGTTTTTTTTTGTACATAGTTATGTTCAAATAATATTATATTAAGGTTTTTTATTAATATATTTTCATTATAAGTTACAATCATAATTAATATATTATATTATTGAATTGGTAATTATGAAACCACTTTACTCAAATTAAGTAAATTAGTACATAAATAAAATTAACCAAATTAGTAAATAACTAGATTAAACTCAAACTCACAAGGTAAAACTTAAATTTGGAATTTCAAAATCTCAAAATATATATTTGGGATTAAAAATAGGCACACATCTCATTATTTTAAATTATTTTTTATTTTTTAAATATTTTTCAAAAGGTACATATCATCTTATTAACTTCATTGGTAGAATTTAAAAACTCCACGTATTTGATCATTTCTCTTATATGAATTATAGCAGTTTTAATCTTAAATATTAGCTTAAATGATTGTTATATTTATACATGTCTGAAATTTGAATTTTAATTCCTATATTCTCCATACTTGATGCTCCCATGCTAAAAGCTTCCATTATATTCAATTATATATAGAAAAATAATCCTATGCACTATCAGTAGAGTTTTTTAACTCCACAAGCAGGGTTAGGATGATGACATGTATTTCATTTTATTTATTTTTTATTTTTTTAATATTTTTAAAAGACACATGTTATCATTCTAACTCTATTTGTAAAATTAAAAAAATTTCAATGATAGTGGATAGAATAATAATCTTATATATATATATATATATATATATATATTATATATATAAAATTTTAGCTTTGGTCTGGCATTGGCATAAACGGAACACCTGTAAACTGTGGACAGCTTGGAACAGACCCAAACCGACAAAATGTTTGCGGAAACGAAAGATATCATACTCAATTAATTGCTCTTAGTTTATACGCCAATTAACGTAGCTTCCATTATATTCAATTATATATAGAAAAATTATCTATGTATTGTCAGTAGAGTTTTTTAACTCTACAAACAAGGTTAGGATGATGACATACGTCTCATTTTATTTATGTTTTATTTTTTTAATATTTTTAAAGGACACATGTTATCATTCTAACCCTACTTGTGAAATTAAAAAACTCTACTGACAGTAGATAAAATAATAATATTTTTATATATATATATATATATATATAGCTTTGGTCTGGCATTGGCATAAACGGAACACCTGTAAACTGTGGACAGCTTGGAACAGACCCAAAGCGACAAAATGTTTGCGGAAACGAAAGATATCATACTCAATTAATTGCTCTTAGTTTATACTCCAATTAACGTAGAATAAATTAAACAGCTTTGGGGGCTACATTGTTACTGTATTGTTTTTTTTAAGATAAATGGAAGGGGAATTCATTGTTATTCTAGGGAATTCTACAAAGTTTTAGCCTTTAGGTGCTAAATAAACCGCTTCTTTGACGGTTTGACGACAAAGATTCTCATTCCTCCTCCTTTCCTTTTCTAGTTTTTTCTCATTTCTCATGTCATTTACGTACATCTTAGGTAAATTCTTTGCTTTCGAGGCAAGGATTAAGGCCTTGATTTCCTGAATTCCTCTGTTCTGCTTCCTTAATTTCGCTTTGTCCAAGTCGGGGAAGAAAGAAACACAAGGCCAGCTTTCTCTTTTTCGAAGGAAAGCTCGCCTTCATTATTAATATTCTTACAGTTTCCCTTCACCGCGAACCCATTCCGAGTTCGAGATCGATCGATCAATCAATCAAACATGGTGTTGTTGTTTCCAATTCCATTCCGTGAATCCGCATTGTCCTTGTTGTTGCTGCTGCTCTTCCTTTCTTTCTCCGCTTCCTCCACCATCGGATCACAACAGAAATCCTCGGCCATCCGGCTGCCTTCCGAGGCTGATCCATGCGCCAGTTCGCCCCGACCCAATTCCTGCCCCGTCAACTGCTTCAGGGCTGACCCTGTTTGCGGGGACGACGGAGTTACCTACTGGTGCGGCTGTGCCGATGCTCATTGCGCGGGGGCTAAAGTTGCCAAAATAGGATTTTGCGAGGTTGGTAATAATGGTGGACATGGCTCCTTCCCTGGTCAGCTCTACTCTTGTTGCATATGGTTTGGCTCATTGTTCTAGGCTTCTCTGTTTTGTTCGGCCTCATTTGATTATCCTTTTTCCTGTTCCTTCAAAGAACAGAGAGGGCTCTTTTTACGCAAGTAAATATTAAAATTTTCATTTCCAAGCCATCATTTTACTCTGTTCAGCTTCAATCTTGTTTGGAGTGTAGTTGCTTAGGAATGAAGATGCTTGCAAATCCCTTTTTGTATTGATACTATTTTGATTGTGAACTGCGATGTGGTCCATGCTTTTGATCACCTGGTTGTTGGAATCATATTCCATCACAAGTTGCCTCTATTTGCATTCCAATTTCTCGAAGTGATGTAGTGGCATCTGAATTTCATTTGCAAGCTTTTTCCAGTTGACTAGTTATATAAGAGTATGTGAGCTATATATCATTGGAAACAAAAGGAAAGCTGATCTTAGTTAGGTGAATGCTTCAGAACTGGGATTTATGTTAGTTTAGCCTGCCTAGATTGTTTAGAGATGTTTCTATACGGTCACTTTGCTTGGATGTCAAAAGGCATCTGTCGTTTTGGTTGCCACTCCTTGCCATGGAGCTCTCGGTGCAGAGATAATCGTGTCTATTTTGTGACAAAAATCTCTGGTCTTGATAAAAGAAATGAACATTTTCTTTTTTCAGAACAAAAACGGACCAAAGTCTTTCTCACGGCCAGTCGGCCATTAACGGTTTCCCATTGTCAACGGTCTCACACTCACATGCTACCAGTAGACCTTATTATTCGTCTTTTTTTTTATGTCTTAAGATCTTTCGGTATCCAGAAGCTACTTTGAACTTCGACTAATCTGGAATCAAGTTACGATCAGACCCGATACGGGAAGTTCTCCCAATGCTGTTTTTTCCTTATAATTCATCTTTGTCACATATAAAATTATGTTTGAATAATGTGAAATACAAAAATTTCATATCCACACATTAAACATAAATTTCTTTTTTTACTTATATTATATTCATATATAATTTTACAATTTTACACATTTTTGTATCGTACTAGTAACTAGATCTAGCGACAAGCATATTGCCTGGCACCGTCGCAAGCCACGTGGCAATGCAAAAGGCATATCATGCTATAATGACTGGCCTAATATAAAAAGGCCAGACTATTGGTAGCATTTTTCATGATTCGCAAAGAAATAGTAGAAGGTAGAATTGGACAAGATGACATGCTGCCACAGAAATGA
This sequence comes from Heritiera littoralis, assembly GCA_031772115.1. Classification (NCBI taxonomy): domain Eukaryota; kingdom Viridiplantae; phylum Streptophyta; class Magnoliopsida; order Malvales; family Malvaceae; genus Heritiera; species Heritiera littoralis. The sequence goes on from JAPDPK010000056.1 coordinate 1,047,957, forward strand.
CAGTTGCTAGGTTGAAAAATTTGAAAAGAGAAGGAAGAAAAGAAAAGATAAAGTTTTATTTGATTTAGAGTTTAGACTGTAAGCATAAGAAATGAAAGCAAATGCTTATACCCCAGTGCCACGTATAGTTTTATTGCAGATACAGTTGCAATTCAGGTGTTTCCTGAAAAATTTTTAACCTTTAGTTGGAGTCTCGAGGCTAAAAAAGATACCCAACCTGTATCACATCGCAGTCCCAAACTCTTACAAATGAATGAGCATCCTTCTGTCATTTCTAAAATCCTCTAAAACCTTGCCTTTCTGAAATATTCAGAATCTTCTAACCAGTATCAAAGTAGTCTCCATACAAGAACCAGAAACAAAATCCAGTTTGAAGCAATTGAATTTTGGTAAAATCAGTTTTGTTCTTTCTTCTTGGAGCCCTGAAGTGAAAATACTGCTTGACTTGTGTCCTTTGCTTCCACAGCTTTAGGGTTTAGAATTTCACCTTCAGTCTCTCCAGAGGGAGCTTCCTTTGAGCTTCCAGTTAGCTCAGGGGACTCGTTTACATGAGAAACATCAGTAGAAGCATTGCTGACCAGGCTCTTGTACATGGTGAGAGCTTGGGCAATCATGTTGGCAGGGTTTGCAGCAGAACTAGGAAGCAACATAGTTGTACCCTAACAAAAGAGCAGCAAGGACAATTTCAAGCAGCATGAAAGAATGAATAAACATTGATAACATTAATACTCGCAACACATGTCTGCGACCTCCCTTTTACCTCCTTGGCAATATTACTGAAGGCTTGAATGTACTGCTCTGCAATCCTCAAGCTTGCTGCCTGCAAAAGAGACCATAATTTTGAGTCCCATTTATACTGAGGAATGAGCGTGAAATGGAGTACCTAACATCTACAAATGACTTCAGCCTAAACAATTTATGATTCATAAGACACTCAAAAATCAGAAATGCTATATATAAGCCTAAATTTATTTTTTTAAATAATAAATATTTTTAGGCATCACCTCAGGATCAACGAAGGGTTTTTTTTCTGTCTATAAGAATAATAATTATCTCCTAGATCATATAACAATAAAGGGAACAGACTGAGTATCTCCTAAGATCGAACTAGAGTTGTACAAAAAATAGAACCAAGCTTTAACTGGAAAAGACAAAGAAGGAAGAAGTGACAAGAATGATAAAAGAAGACTGATATCTTCAGTATATTACCTATCTGCAAAGTCCAGATAACTAATGAGCATTGATAAAGTCATTAAATCCAGAGTGCTAATGAGCATTAACATTAAGTCATTATGCAAGTTCAGACACCAGGAATTGAGATCTCTTCGACATAGACTATTTGACATTTATAAGTATTGAGGCCAACATGTTCACAAACTTCTATCACATGGAAACTCATGATACCATAAAGTCAAGGAAATCTTGTTTGACTCCTCCTCTGACAGTTTAAAGTTGGATGGTATAAATGTTAGCACCTATTATGCGATGACAAAGATGCAAGAACCTCACCTCAACTCCCCCATTTTCCTTCAGGGACTGAGACACCAAGGCGATTCCTTTAGCTGTAGCTTGTGCTCTAGCAAGTATGGCTTCCGCTTCACCTGATAAATTAGTTTGTTAAGAAGGAAAAGTTGAAGACATCAAGGGAATAATCAAAAGAGACAAGAACAACTACAAAATCGTTTCTCGATCAGCTTGGATTGTCCATATGAGGAGAGTTCATGATAATATAAATAGATAAATAATCAAATATCAACTTCAATTACAATTCATATAAAGCCCCATCACTTTTTAACATATTGGCTGTTTACAAGTTGATGATCACTAACCTTGTGCTCGGTTAACCTGATCCATTTTTGCAGCTTCAGATGCTAAAATCACACCATTTTTCTTACCATCAGCAATATTTATGTTGGCCTGTCTCTCTCCTGTTAGAATTAACTTTTATGAATAAATCATGCAATCTAAATCAACTATTAAAAGAAGATGATATAGTGCCACCAGATACTACCTTAACCTAAAAAGGAAACAGAAATATTGAAATTACAGCATCACCTTCAGATTCAAGAACTTGAGCTCTCTTTTTACGCTCTGCTTCTGCTTGCATCTCCATAGCTGCCCTCACTCCACGAGGAGGAGATATATCCCCTGGGATGACAGGGAAGTGAAATATTTATGAAGAATGTATTGGGAACATAAATAATGCCCAAAAAGCAAACAAAAAAAAGAATGCCCAAAATAAAATATTGGCTAAACCATACTCACTTATCTCATAACGGAGGCATTGGAGGCCCCAGTCTTTTGCAGCCACATTGATGGCTTCCTGCATCACTCGTGTCATTTCAAAAGAATCAGGATCCTTTTTCATAAGGGAAGAGGGAGGGAGGGGGGGAGGGGAGAGATGTGCTGCATTTTGAGACTTCTATGGTGCAATATGAGAATGAGATTAATATGGTATCATTCCAACTATTTTGGCACTTCCAGAATTACTTGTCAGTGGAAAATCATCACAGAGATTCAATAAAAAAAATGCTAAAAGAAATATAACACATTAGGCATAAACTCATCATAGCAAGCACAAGAAGCTTTGACGCAGAGACTAATCCTGAAAAACTTATTGACTTACATCAACTTGCCCACCCTACCAAGGGAAAAAGCTACCATATAATATACAGTTTTCAACTTGACACCTTCGGTCAGAATCATCAAAGGCATAACTTAGCCTTTCATATCATCATCATCATCATCGTCATCAGAGCCTTTATTCCAATAGATTGGGGTAGGCTATATGAACCAATATCTAAAATCACATTAGATCGTCCATATGTATTCTCTGCCTCCATAGATTCCTATTCAAGGCCATTTGCTCATCTAATTCTAAAACCTCTATGTCTTTCCAAACTACTTCCTTCCAAGTCTTTTTCGGTCTTCCTCTAGTCTTAACCCTTCTCTCAACATCCATAGCCTCTATTCTCCTAACTGGAACATCTACAGGTCTACGTCTTACATGTCCAAACCAACGTAAACGATTTTCACACATTTTGTCTTCGATAGGTACCACTCCAATCATCTTACGAATATCAGCATTTCTCATTTTATCCTTTCTTGTATATCCACATATCCACCGTAACATTCTTATTTCTGTTACACTCATCTTTTGTGTATGTAACCTCTTAGTCGCCCAACATTCACTACCATATAACAATGTTGGTCTAACAACTGTCTTATAAAACTTACCTTTCAACCATGTAGGAATTCCTTTATCGCACAACACACCTGTAGCACTTCTCCACTTACTCCATCCAGCTTGGATCCTATAGGTCACATCACCATCAATCTCTCCATCCATCTGTATTATTGATCCCAAATATCGAAAATGATCCCGCTTAGGTATCGCCACCCAATCTAACTTCACTACATCATGCTCTTCCAGTCTGTTAGAACTGAATTTACACTCCATGTATTCAGTCTTCACTCTGCTTAGTTTAAATCCTTTTGATTCCAACATTTGTCTCCATAATTCTAACTTTGTATTGATCTCCGCTCTAGTTTCCGCACATAGGACAATATCATCTGCAAACATCATACACCAAGACACCTTATCCTGGATGGATTTTGTCAGTTCGTCCATAACTACCGCAAACAAGAATGGACTCAACGCTGACCCTTGGTGTAATCCCACCGTGATAGGAAACTCACTTGTTTGCCCCCCACCTGTCCTCACATGTGTCCTTGCTCTTCTACATATGTCCTTAATTAGTTTAATATATTTCAAAGGAACTATAACTTAGCCTTCCATATAAATAAAATTAATCAAATGTTATCTGAAAACAGTGGTAAAAAATTTCCGAAGTGTTTCATATTTATTCCCAACAAAGTGTAAACAACATTCTTATCACTGAGTGAAATTAAACAAATGGAGAATAGAGTAGTTATTCACAATGCCGCCTCCGAAACTGTTGCCACAAAGGCAGAGTCACATTTATAGCTCAACTAAAGAGACAAAGGATTTGCAGAGAGCCTCGAGCTATCCTCTACTTACCCCATTATTGATCTAGAACCAGAATTGTACTACAAACTCAATTTATTTGTATGTCCGGTTGATTCATATAATTTTTAATAAGATAAAATTTCAATAAGAAAAGAAACGGAAGAATCAAAGAAAGAAAACGAACCACAATCTTTTCGTTGAGAGTGTCTCTCTCTTCGAAAGTCTTGTCGAGGGTAATTTTACCAAGCTCGCTACGCATGGTAGTTTGAGCAAGCTGAATGACGGCATAGATTGGGTTCTCAACGCCATAAGAGGCAAGCTCGGGGTCCACAATCTGCAAGTTCCAAAGCAAATTACAGACCAAAGGTTTTAAAATTGAGCAAAGAGCAAAGAAGAGGGTGAAAGAAAGACCTTGACATAAAGAACGCCATCAATGAGAATGCTGACGTTGTCCTTGGTAATGGCGGATTGGTCCGGGATAGGAATAGCCTCTTCCTTGAGGGAATGAACATAGGCGATTCGATCCACGAGTGGGATAAGGAAATGTATTCCAGACGGCAGCGTTTTCAAGTATTTCCCGAATCTTTCTATCACGTAGGCTTTCTTCTCCGGTACGATGCGCATACCCCAGTTTACCGGAGGTGTAGTCTCGTAACTAGAAATTTAACAAAAAGTTAGAAATGAGAATTGAAATTCATATACAAATATCAAAGTACCTGGTGCTAGGATCGCGGCCAGTGCGAAGGTGGCGGACGGTGGTAGCGAGCGGCGGAGAAGAGAGACGTGGAAAGGAAGAAGAATGCTGGCGGACAACTGCAGTTGAGAAGGAGGATTCCTGGATATATCTAAGAGTCCTCACGGCGTTGTTCAGGGAATTCACTCTCCACATCTTACTCATTTAAACCGTTGCTGTCTATTTCGTTTTTCTAGGGATTGATTCCTATTTCCTTTTCCAGATTCAAGACAGACAAACAGCCCATAAATAAGAGGGTAAAGCCCTAGTAAAACCTTTGAATAGGAAAATCAAAGTCTTTTCTGCAAGTCTCCCGTTCGTTTTTTCTTCGACAAAATATTGATTATTGAATGACAAGGGCCTAACCTCACCCGATTTCCCTTGAGCCCAAATAACAAAGGCATTGATTTTTTTTTTTTTTATGAATTTTTTTTATTCATCGTTTGTGAAATTCTTTAATTTTATATATAAAATTAAAATGATGATACGTATTTTTTAAAATATTAAAAAATATATAAAATGTGATATATATTATTATTTTAACTTCGTTTATAAAATTAAAAAATTTTATCGGCAGTTAATAGAATAAAATTTTGTATTATAATATCAAAATCATTTTCTTTTTTTTTAATAAAAAATCTTTTTTTATTATAAGATAAGAATTCTCTGTCGCTCTCTTCTTACAGATTTTCTCGTCATCGTCTGTCTTGTAAGAAATAATCACATCCGCCAATTGACAGCCAATACTTTTTTTTTTCCGTAATTTGAATCTTCAAACTTACTAAAATTGAACTCAATATTTTCTAAAGCAAGAAAGGAAATCTGCTTTGTGGAATGTCTCATAAATTCAATTTCTTTAATGGAATCGTTTGCATGATAAAAACAAAGTTTAATGTCAATAATTTTTTGATTGGGTGATTAAAAAAATTTATAACACGCAATAAAACTTAAATTTTAATCAAAACTTAGAAACTCCGCCACTTTCTTTCCCCATGAAAGGCGCCTGGGCCCATCTCTAGAGTCATTCAGTGTACAAAGCAGCCCAATGGCTTGGTCAAAATTAACCAATGAGCCCATCCCCCCATTTACAGTACCTTCACCCTTTTATCTTTGACATGCATTTTAAAAGCAAAATCTGTCAAGCCCCTTTCTTCTTGATTCACTTCAGGGTGTAATCTCCCCCGTCTGGAAACCACTTGGAACACAGATTTCAAATTCGAAGACATCAGCCGTCTGGCTAACTGCTGCTTCAAACCTTCTTGAATCCTTTTCTGAAAGCACCATTGGAAATCACCCAGAACCGCTAGGATACTTACGTTCTCGCTGCTTGTTTTATCATTTCATGTTCTTGTGAGCAAGTTGCTTAGAGTGACGGAAGCTTAATTCTTCTGCAACATCGTAACTTTGAAACGTTGTGTCCAGGGAACTAAGGAAGTACCTCAGAGCCAAAGAGTCATTTATCAAGGCTTTGGGGTTTTTCATGCAAAGGAAATAAACACCTAAAAAAAATATTTTATGTGGTTTGACTCAAGTATTTATATCTACAATAGAGAAAAATTCACTATAAATGTAAAAATCGCATAAAACACCACAAAAACAAGCAATAAATCCAAGTCCCATGAATAAATTTAATTTACTTGCTTCATTATGTTGAAAGTATAATATATGTTTTATCCTATACAATTCGACTCTCCTCACATTTCTCTATCTCAATATAGATTTTAAAAGTTAAGACCTACTTTATATATATATAATTAAATTACTTAATTACCAAAAATTCTTATTAATTAAGAATTCTTATCTATTAATAATATCTATGCCTAAATAAATTTAATATAATCAAGTAATTCTCTTGATTTTTTTAAAGCAATTCTCTAACCAATAAAATTTCATCAAAACATTAACCTTTAAGAAATCTCTTCTAACTCCGATCTGATGAATACAATCCGCAACAACAAATCTCTAGTACAATTGATGCGGAAAAACTCGAACATAGTTGGTAATAAAAGTTGGTAATAAAAGTCGGACACAATCATCATTTTGTGGTTATCATGACACCATAAATTGACGAGAGCCTTTGAGCAAAAAACTATAAATATATATATATATATATATATATATATATATATATATATATATATATTATGAGAGCCAAATTTGGATGACCAACTCGACTCATGCCACCAATTTCTTTGAGAAGCTATCTTCTATATCCAAGCCTTGTTGTGAGTTAAGAAACTGAGCATATAGCCTTTTGATAGTGTGATGGTCCGCGCACCAAGTGTTTGATGGAAGCAGTTCTTAGGCACATTTTAGCGTTTTTTAGGCACACAAAAGAATAAGTGACTACATGGACTGCCTGCTCATAGGATTGGAGCATCTAGAATAGGGTGTAGGGGGCCATGTGTACAAAGACACAAGACAACAACTTGGCTGTTGATGAAATTCTATACCAAGTCAAAGTCTTTAGCAACCAAGACTTTAGAATCCCTAGGACTATAGAGTCCTTAAAAATTTAAACTCCTGTAGATAAAGTTCTCTAATATTTCAAATACTTATAGATAGATTTAAAAGAGTCCAACTATATGTGGAGACTTCTCTTTAAATAGAAGGTCTTCCCAACCTCATTTATATCTAAGCCTATGTTTGGATTGAGGGTGGGGAAGGGAAAGGAAAGGAAAGGAAAGTAAAACAAAGGAAGGTTGTAAACTTTTCCTTTGTTTGGGAAGATTTTTTAGCAAGGGAAAGGAAAGAGAGGGGGAGTGAGCACCCCTTGCTTTCCCTTGAGTTACTCAATTTTTTTAAAACCCCAATTTGGGGTAAAGGGGAAGGAAAGGAAACTTGAAAAAAATTTTAACATATAGAATATCAAATTTAACCTTATTATCTTATAAAATTTAAAACAAAAAGGGTTATAATTGGAAAAAAAGCATTACAATAAATCATTTCCTTTCTTTTCCATTGTTTAACCAAACAAGGATTGTTAGGATTACTTTCCTTTCCTTTCCTTTATTAATTTTGGCTATCCAAACAAGGGGTACATGTACCCTTTCTTTTCCTTTCCTTTCCTTTAGTTTGCATTTCTTTCCTTTCCATTCCTTTCCTTTACTAATGTTTATCCAAACATAGTGTAAGAGTTTTTTAATAATACAACAATACTAATTTTCTCCTCAATTTCTCTACTTTTTTACTTTTCTGCTATGCTCCACTACTATGAGTGTTTGAGTCTTCCAAACACATGAACAATATTTTAGACTTGGTTTTCTAATGGCTTTAGAGTCTTTAGACTTAGTCTTCTAAGGAAAAAAGATAGTGAACAGTATTTTAGAGTGAAAGAAGGCAGACTTAGGTTTCTAAGGATAAAAGATCAAAGCCTAAGGTCATACGTTTTTTGATTATAGATTTTTTTTTTGGTTACATAGGAAAATTTTTTGATTATAGATTTGGAATAAAAGATCGAAGCCAAGGTTGTACGATTTTTTATTATAGATCGCAACCTGTGACAGTTCCTATCAAAACAGGATTCGTAAGTAGCTTTAGCGGAACATTAGAAAATTAGTGTGAGATCTTGAAGGCCTATGAGAGATGAGGACGTGGTAAGAAGGCTAGTTTGAGGGACATTATGACAGTGATAAAGGCTCCACTAGTTAAGGTGGAAATTGCTATTGAAAAAATGCAGTACGAATTAGATGAAATTGAGGATCCTCTATATGAAGAGGACTTAAAAAAAAGAGGTGTAAAGTGCTTTAGGCTCCGTTTGGATGTCACCGCACCTCTGGTGCAGTGACTCCAGTCCAGTGGGAGCAGAAAAAACAAAAAAAAATTGCAAAAGACAAAAAAAAATCATGTAAAATTATTTTTTTACTCATACTTTTAAATATTTTATTATAAAACTTATACCCACGAGAGTCATTTCCTTTTTTTCAATCTCACCGGAGCCAATCGCACCGCTCATTCAAACTAGCCCTTAGTAAGGGACTAGACAGGATGATGCAAAAGAATGAGGCCTCGCAAGTTGTCATTGAGATGATGCAAATAGAGATGGATGAGCTCAAGAGAAAGCTCACAACTTACAAGATAGTCACTGGGAGTGGCTTGCTTGCTGCACAACCTAGGCAGTTGCTGTTGTATAGCCTAGCACAAAGCTGTGACAGGTGGCATGGATACATTGATGGTGCTAGTTGTAGGTGTTGACGTTGTCATCAATGGAGTGATTATAGGCAGCTACGCGTTTGTGTCAGGGGCTAGGGCATGTGTTGGTACTATTATTGCTGAGATCTTTAAGGTGGTGTGGGGGACTGGTAGTATTACAATTGGATTGAAGGGATGACCAAAGATATTGTGGCAGTTGTGTTGGGAGGCATTATGCTGCCCATGACTGGGGGAAGAGAAAATTGGGGCGAGCGAGCTCATGAGGTTTTGTAAATAGTTAGGTTGGTTCGTGCCTTATTGAGTGGAAGGCATTTCTTGTTGCATGTAAGGAAAGTTGTATTCATGAGTGTGTTGCACTGGTATGGTTAAAGTAGAGTTAGGAGGTGGGATGATTGGGATGGATAGGGTTTCTAACTTGCAGTGGAATGTTTCGACTAGTAACCGGAGTTGGGGCGATTTTGGTGTTGTGATTGTTGGAAGAGACATAGCTCTTTTGTTGTTTCCCATAGATTACACCAATTGTTGATGTCCTCAACAATAAGGTCGTGATTGTGTTGGATGTCTAAGTCGCTTAAGGCAAAGGTTGCTAATCCTACAAAACAAGAACCCCAAGAAAGGGCATTGAGCTTTGGCTTCGACACTCAAGTATTAGGTCCAAAAAAAGAGAATATAAGGAAGATTGTGCTAGTAACAAAAGAACTGTTTGTCTCGTGCCTTACCTTATGGGCTTTTGCCCCTTTATATACCTACTAGTTGGTGTATGATGCTTTGTCATGGATGCCTTTGGAGTTCTATGTATTGACTAGGTTGCTTAGATGGTTGTTAACGACTAAGATTCTGCCAGACATCATATCACAAGTGACCTGTTAAGTGGATGTTGAAAGTGGACGACTAGGTCTGAGTTAGTGCTTAGGCCCGTTGCTCAATTCTCATTTTACGGTTTGTGCCAGCTATTGGTTGGGTCCCATTACTTTTGGGCCTTTAGACTGCCTTATTGGCTATAAGCTAGGGGTGTTCATTGTTTGGTTTTAACCGAATTAACCAATCGACCAAATTGATTTCGGTTAAATGGTCGGTCACCAAAATAAATTTAGTCGGTTAACGAGAGTAATTTTTTAGAAATTTCGATTATCGGTTAATTCGGTTCGAAAGGCGAAATTAACCGATTAACCGTTTATTTAGCCGAAATATCCTAACCCCCAAACGCTGCATTTCAATAATCCCTTAAGTCTCTTGTACATATTCCCATAAGTCAGTAACCCTTAAAAGTTAAAAGTTAAAACCTAATCCCTAAATTTTCTCAGCCACCCCTCGACATTTCCTCTCCCTTTCATCAGTCTCGACTCTCAGTTTCTCACAACTCACTCTCACAATCATCTTCATCCCTGCACCGTCGACTGCCCCACAGGCTAATAGTGAGTCAACGACAGCCACTCATCTCAAGTAGTGACAGGGGATCGAGAAACTAGAAAGTGCTTCTCCAATCTCCGTGACGCGACTCCACTTTGCCTTCTCTGCCGCCACTCTTCCTCCTTTCCTTTCAGCCTTTATTGAGTATAGACACCTTATTTTGTCCGGAGTCTTAATTTGTAAAACAATAATTAATTAGGTTAGGTGACATAGTATTTTTAACTTAATTTAATAACTTAGATTAGGATAATTATTTAATATAAGAATTGTTTAGAATTAGGCTAGAATTAAATTAGAATTTTTAGATTTAGAATTAACATTAATTAGGAAATGAAAATTGAAATAGGATTTAGGAATAATAAAAAAAAGATAAGAAAAGAAAATAAAAATAATTTTAGGATAGGATAATTAGATTTTTTAAGATAATTATTTAGATTAATATTAAATTTAATAGAGTTAGATTAGGATTAACATAAGAATAAAATAGATAAAATATGAGATAATTATGAGAATAAGTATAATTGTATTAGGACTCTAATAAATTTTGGACTATAAAAAGAAGATTAAACCTCATGATTATGAGGAACAATTAAGCACTCAGCCTGGACAGAAACTTCTACCTTGCTTCCAGCCTTCCATCACCATCATAAACCCGAGCCACCTTGATACCTGGGATATCATCATCATCATCATCATCATCATCATCATCATCATCAGCGGCACACCATCAACGCTGCCGCTGTCTCGTGTCGCTTTGCTGTTGCATCCGTGCCTCTGTTTGGTCATCCTCTTCATCACTGCACCATTCCTCATTGCTGCCGACAGCTGTTGCATCTGTGCCATCCATCGCCATCGCTTATTGCCACTTGCTGCTGGTTACGACATTAAAACAAGGGAGAAAGCCAACATATGCACATGGGAGAAAGACAGAAAAAAAGAGACAGCTGTTGAAAAGAGTGAACAAAGAAAAGAAAGAAAGAAACAGGAAATAAAGAACAAGAAAAAAGAAAAGAAAGCAAGGAAGCTTACATACCAGATATGTGTTTAATTTATTAAGGTTAATTTAATTGATGAACAAACAATAGGATTATAGAAATTATTGGCATGATTAATTTATTTAATGATTTATATGGTCATAGTCTAACTTAGTTAGTAAATCTGACTTAATAATTTGACGGTTTGCATGATAATTAAATTAGTAATTTGGTGTAAAATATTAATTATGTATATAATTTGTATATTTGCATAATGATATGATACTTAGTTTGCATGTATATTTAGGATTTAATTAAATGATTTGTATGTTTGGGGTAATTTATGCAGTAAAATTTATGAAATTTATTTAGAAAACTAATATTTTAAGAAAATGTTAGAGGAGTCTTTAGGTTATAGAAAGTCATTAATAAATAAATAAATAGAATAAATAAAATAAATATGAATTAGTCAAAATATAAATAAAAATAAGATAAAATAAATTTAAATAAAATACTAAAGATGAATATGGATTATGCCGAGGATGAAACTCCAAAAAAATCAATCGAGACTCCCTGAAAATTTCTAGGTGAAAGAATCTTTCTTAAGTTGAGCCAAATTGATGGAATACCTTTGAAAGATTTTTTTAATTAATTCATATTTATTTATGATAAATAAAAATAAAAGTAAGATAAGATAGATGGATTAGATATAGATAAAAAAATGAGCAAATAAAAACAAGCAAACAAATAAAGATAAATAAATAAAATAAGATAAGATAAAGTATATAAATAATAAATAGAATTTTAATAAATAAGATAAGTAAAAAAGTGTAAATATGAGTTATGCCGATGATGAAATTTCAAGAAAGTCAATCGAGACTCCTTGGAAATTTCTAGGTGAAGAGGTTTCTTTTGAGCTGAGCCAAATTGATGGGACGCTTAAAAGTGAATTTTCAATAAAACATAATTCATGTTTATTTCTTACAAATAATGTAAATAAGAATATAAAAATATAAAAATAAATTAGAAAATCTAAGAAATTTATAAAATGAATATGGAGTCAAAATTAGAGACAAGATTAGGAAAAAGAGGAATCTCATAAAATGTTAAAATTTATCCGACGATGGAATTCAAGAAAGTCAATTGAGACTCCTTGAATATCTTGAGGTGAGAGGAGTTTCTAAGGTTGGAGCCAAATCAATGGAAAAATCTTAGAAATTTTCTAGTATATAAGTATATCGAAATTAATATGAACCCAAGGCAAACTATAAAAATAACCTAAAGCTAGTTGGTACCATCTTAGGATGGGCATTGTGGGGGTGCTAATCCTTCCCCACACGTAACCGTACTCCCGAGTCTAAGAATCTTTGAACGTAGACCATGCCTTATCTTTAGACAAGAATAGGTGACCAATCACACCTTAGGTTTGAATGGTTGGTGGCGACTCCCGTAATTTTAGTATCTAGCTATTAGGTTTTCCGAAACTTAATACGTTATGACAGTTTGTTGAGTACTAAGTAGTGAGTGCTTGGGTCCTCCTCTACTCTTGTGTGAGTCATTGCTCGAGCCCTCTGCCGATAACTTAATGGTTTCAAACTTAATTTTTGGTTTTGCTTCTCATTTCTTTGTTTTCACTTTTCATATCAGAGTTCTTCCTTCCAGATCCACAGCTTCACCACTCAACAGCAATAATTTCAATTTCAAGCAAGATAAGTGATGTCATTACATTATGCTTATATATATAATTCTTTTTTTTCAAAACTGTTTTTAGTGTTTTGTTTTTGTGCTATCTTGAGAAGTTGAGATTTTAGCTTTGAAATGCTTGTTGTGGTTTGTGGGTTGGAATCTTTATTTGTGTCCTTAAATTTTAGATTTGTGGAATCTTTATTCCACTGTAGCTTAGCTCATACATACTGTCAGAATTATGTGAAATTGTTCTGTCTTTGAAGAAAACAGCGTAAGGTCGTCGCGGGGGCCATCTCTTGAATCTTACGGAACCAAAGTGCCACGTGGGTCCTTACATAAAAACTTGTCCAAATGGTAAGATGATTGTAGATCCCAGGTACTTGAGGGGTCATTGGTTCAAACATGAAATGACGCTTCCTAGTGGGGAATAAAGCCGTGAGGGAAGGCGACCGCCCAAAGCGAACAATACGTTAGTGAGTGTTGGGCGACCACCTACCTCATGTTGTCAAGGCAAACCTGGGGCGCAGGGCGCCTAAGGGATGCTCGCCGAAAGCCTGGTGAGATGGGCGAGGCTCTGACAAACAGTTTTTAATTATGAATATATATTTTGTATGCCTTTAAAATTACTTTAAGTCTCTAACATCAGTTTCTTCATCATGTTTTGCAAATGTTCGCTAATATAGGAGACTCTCTTAATACTCCTAGCCCTAATCCTAACAATGTGGCTGACTCTGGAAGTTCTCAACCTGTACCTGAGGCTACAAATGCAAGTTGACTTGTCAAAACTGGGAGTTCAAGAAGAGGAAGAGGGGCAAAAAGGAAAGCAATTAGACCAATGTCAGAAGTTTGGCCTCATTTTACTAAGTTTATTAGTAGTGAGGGTTTGGAAAAGTGTAAATGCAACTATTGTGATAAGGATTTTTGTTGTGATGGAAAGAGAAATGGTACTAGATCACTATTATATCACATGAAAACATGTAGCAAAAATCCTTCTAACACTAGTAAAATTGACAGTGCACAACGCCAACTAGTTTTACAAAGGAAGGGTGAGGGGGAGGGAAATATCACCACTCGAAAATTTGATCAAAAGGCAACTAGAAAGAGTCTAGCTAGTATGATTGTGATTGATGAATTGCCTTTTAGGTTTGTAGAAAGTGAAGGTTTTAGGGAATTTATGTCCACTGCATGCCCTAGCTTTCGTGTTCCTTCACGATCTACCATTGCTAGGGATATTAATCAACTTTGTTTGGATGAGAAGCAGAAATTAAGACAAGTTTTGAGGAATTCATGTAAAAGAATTTGTATAACTACAGACACATGGACATCTTTGCAAAGAGTTAATTATATGTGTTTGACAGCTCATTTTATTGATAATGATTGAAAATTGAAAAAAAAATCTTAAACTTTTGTCCAATTACTAGTCATAGAGGTGAGGCTATAGGTAAACTTATTGAGAAATGCTTGTTTAGTTGGGAGATTGACAAATTATTTACTATCACTATTGATAATGCAAGTGCAAATGATATTACTATTGGATATTTGAGGTAAAAATTTGGGAATCGAAGGGGCTACATTTTAAATGGACAGTACATTCAAGTGAAATGCATAGCTCATATAGTAAATTTAATTGTAATTGAGGGGTTGAAAGAAATGAATCAATCTATTGCTCGTGTTAGGAGCGTAGTGAGATATGTGAGGCAATCTCCATCTAGATTACAAAAATTCAAAGAGTGTGTTGAGGTTGAAAATATAGAAAGCAATAGTTTATTATGTCTTGATGTTTGTACCAGATGGAACTCCACTTATTTAATGTTGGATAGTGCTCAAAAGTTTGAAAGAGTTTTTGAAAGATTTGAAGAGCAAGATAGCAACTTTAGGGCTAAACTTGAGTTAGGAGAGGGTTTGCCTAATGAGGATAACTGGACCGTTGTTAAAGCTTAGGTTGGTTTTTAGAGCACTTTTATAATCTTACATTACGAGCTTCAAGCACTTTGTATGTCACATCCAACATTTTCTTTGATGAACTTGTTGAAATGAGCTGTCTTTTGAATAAAGCCCAAAATGATAATAATGTTGAGG
Source organism: Heritiera littoralis (assembly GCA_031772115.1). Classification (NCBI taxonomy): domain Eukaryota; kingdom Viridiplantae; phylum Streptophyta; class Magnoliopsida; order Malvales; family Malvaceae; genus Heritiera; species Heritiera littoralis. The sequence goes on from JAPDPK010000056.1 coordinate 1,062,982, forward strand.
TTGGTGTGATGGCAATGAGGATGAAAGACAAATATGACAACTATTGGGGTAATTTTGAGAAGATAAATATGCTGATTTTTGTGGCTGTTGTCCTTGATCCTAGGCACAAATTAAATTATGTGGAATTTGTACTTAAAAACTTGTATGATGGTGATATTGATAAAGGTTTGTCAATACTGAAAAAAGTGAAAGAAGTTCTTTATGAATTGTATCATGCATATCAACCTTTACTTCCAAGTGCTAGTGCTGCCCAATCAAGTTGCATTATGAGAGTAATGTAGGTGAGCCACAACCAAGGAAAAAACGTATGAAGTCTTTGTATAGGATGCACATGATTGAATCAGGTGGTGGGAATCAAAAATTAGAACTAGATAGGTACCTTAATGAGGTTGCTGAGAATGACAGTGAAGATTTTGATATTTTAGGGTGGTGGAAAGTGAACAACCTTAGATTTCCTATCCTTTCCCAATTAGCTTGAGATGTCTTAGCTATTCCTATTTCTACTGTGGCTTCTGAGTCTGCATTTAGTACCGGAGGACGTGTTCTTGATCCATTTAGGAGTTCTTTAACTCCAAAAATGGTAGAAGCCCTTGTGTGTACTCAAGACTAGATTCGGAAACTAACAAACCTATCTGACATGGTGGAAGAGCTTGGAAATGTTGAAAATGGTATAAATGTATTTTTCTTTTGTTTATTGTCCTATTATTTTATGAATTAAAAACAACTTATGAATTTTAATCTTGATTTTTTTTATTTTTTTTTCTAGATATACCTTTGAATACAGCTGATTCTGTACCTACTCCCATTAAGTTACGAGCTTGTGTATGGAGCTACTGTTTTAGTTTGGATTATGCTACTGTTTCAAACTTTTAGCATGGTATTTTGTTTTAGTTTTGTAATGGTATAAACTTGTGGATGCTTTGGTTTTGTTACTTTTGTAATTGTTTGAATTGATGGATATTGATTAGAGGTGGCAAAAGTTGACCCGACTCGAAAAATCCGCCCAATTAACCCGAATCCAAACCCGACCGATCCGACTTGACTAAAAAAGTCAACAACCCAAATCCAACACGATCTGAATCCGAATTGATCCGAAACCAAACTTATCTAAATTTACATTGATCCAAACCCGACCGGATCCAAACCCGAATTGATCCAAACCCAAATTCATCCGAATTTAGATTAATCTAAACCCGAATTGATCCGAACACAAATTGACCTGAATCCAAATTGATCCGAACCCAAATTGACCCGAATCCAAATTGATTCGAATCCAAATTTACCCAAACCTGAAAAGATTCAAACTTAAATTTAATATTATCAATAAATATTTAAATGTTAAAATTAAATATCAAAGTATTTTAATATAGTAAAAATAGAATTTTTTTTCAATAATATGAGTGTTATATATTTTTTTAATCTAGTTAAATTTAAATATTCACTTTTATATTGCGTACATTTGAACCTAATGTATAATTATTTAATGGCTAATCTATAATAGAGTACAGAAGCTATATCATCTACACTAATATCTCCAATTGTTCTATAAAAAATCAAAATAAATTAAAGAGATATATAGTACTGTTTTATGATATTTAGTAGGGATTATTAAATCACTTTGATTCAAAAGTTATTAATTATTATAGATAATATAAATAAAATGAAAAAAATGTAATTAATTTATGAATATTGGTAAATATATTATAAAGAAACTATCATACATATTATTAAATATTTTGACTATTTCAATCCTAATTGTACTATAGGTCATGTAAAAAGAAAATTTTATTTTCATGAGCTTTGTAATTCTTAAAAATATGGTTTCAGTTGATTTTCATACCAAATAAATCACATCAAGATGACCAAAGCTTAATCCAATAAATATGTCCAATCGACCCTAATCCAAATCCGACCAACCCGAATCCAAATCCGACTAACCCGAACTGACTAAAAAAATCAACGACCCAAACCCGACCTTATCCGAACCCGAAATGATCCAAACCCAAAATAGAATGATTTTTCCTTGACCCGAACCTGACCTTATCCGAACCCGAAATGATCTAAACCTGAAATAGACCGATTTTTCCTTGACTTAAACCCGACCTTATCCGAATCCGAAATGATCCGATTTTTCCTTAACCTGAAATGATCCGATTTTTCCTTTACCCAAAATGATCCAATCCAAAATGATCCAACCCAAATCTGATCCGACCCGCCCATTTGCCACTTCTAATATTGATTATGGAATGCAAATGCAATTTGCTGGGGAATTGGTTTTGTAATGATTTTATTTGGTTGTTGGAATTGGTTGGAGATGCAATTTGCTGGAATATTGGTTTTGTAATAGTTCTGTTTGGTTGTTAAAGGTTTTATTTAGTTGTTATCTTGCTCTTGTTAATTTGAGACTGTAAATGCAATCTGTTTTGGTGTTACAATGGTTGTAACTTGTAAATGCAATATGTTGATTGCTGAGTGCTGGACTGGAATTGATGTTATAATGGTTTTAAATTGACTGTAAATTTAGTATGTTTTGGTGCTATAATGGTGTTATTATTGGTGTTTTAATGGTTGTAAATGCAATATGTTGTTGGACTGGAATTGTTACTATTGGTGCTGGACTGTTTTGGTGTATAAGAAAAAGGTTTTATACAATTTCGATTAATCGGTTAATTAACCGATTAATTGAATTTTATTTCGGTTCGATTAATATGAAAGTACAAATTTTAGTTCGGTTAACGAAAATGAAAATACAAATTTCGGTTAATGTCGAAAATGCAAACTTCGATTCGAAATTAACCGAACCAACTATTTGACCACCCCTAGCTATAACAACTACCAAACACAAAGCAGTGCCAAAAACATGCAACATGGAACACAGATGAAGAACAATTTCCTGTGGCCAGTTTGCTAAGCAGTGAATTGTCTTTAACAGGGTACGCATATTCTTGCAGGCTCGTTGATGGAAGATAAGACTCTGGCTCTCCTAAGAAAAAGTTCCAGTCCAATGACAGATGAGTGATCTTTTCTTTTTTGGGGTGGGAACTTAGGATATGCTCCAAGCAAGGCGTAGTTATACGGACGTGGCTACTAGCATTTCATTATGCATATGATGAATAGGTTGTCGTTTGTCCCTTTCTGTGACCAAAAACACTCAACCCGGATAACTAGTTTAAGATAGTTACAAATACCTGAAAGAAGTAATTATGTTGCCTGCAATAATCTCAATGAGCAAATCCGACGAGGACAACAGAGACAGGATGTTCCGTGTGCTTTAGATTTGCATTATTTCACTGTGGTCAGATACCTAATAATTTTTCACTTGATAACAGGTTTCTCAGTCGTCCACCTAGGTGTTGCTTTGTTATTGAGCTATTTGATTAGTGACCACGACCTAACTAGTCATTACTTGCAAAATGCTAAGATATCTTACCTAGAATACTCACCAAAACAAACTTAAGAATTAAGGGATATGTAACTGTATGATTATTAGACTTCACTACAAAATAAAAAGCCTCGAGATTTCAATATAAAAACAAACCGTAAACGTATGCTTTATGTCAAACAAACAAGTACTACTATTTTATGAGGCATGGAATAACAATGGCGAGTCATTGAAACTAAAGAAGAAAGACAGATTACAATGCTGGGAAATAAAAAAAGCAATAATAAAATGATTTATTTTTACTTTATGAGGAGTAGATCTAGCAATTTGTGTATAAAATCCGTATTCGTGTTATGTAAAATTATGTTTATATTGTGTAAAATACAAAAATTGTGTGTAAAAATTTGATATGCTCAATATAAAATCTATTTTTTAGTTATTCTCATATTCGTACAATATTTTTAATCTTTTAATCCGTGTCACTTTTTGTATTGTTTTCATATCATGTTTTAGTACAAATGTGGCAAAGGATGCACAAGGGTCGGTAGAAAGTATAGAAAGGACAGACAATGCTTATTAGAGATTTCAGCCATAGAAAAACCTCCCCTTTGCTCCAAACACAAGGTGAAAGAAACAGAGCTTGTTCTGCAGCCAAACCACCACCGTCAAGACCATTCTCCAGCAAACAGAATACACATCCATGGACCATGATCCACCAACCGTCGAAACTCGCAAAGAATTTTAAATAGAAAGCCACGTATTCAACAGGTAATTTACAAATTTGCATCCGTCCAAAGCCCAGGTAGCGATGGGTGGGGCTACTGTGGTGGAAACCTATGAAGAATGAATCGTTGCGTGCGCTTTATCAGTCAGCAAACGTAAAACCCTCTTGACAATGGGTCTTTGTGGGCATATATCCAAAGTGTGTCGGCCTAGCTATGACTCAAACTATATTGTAAACAAGCTGTTTAAGTTCACAAGCGCTACGGTGAGAAACAAAGTTCACTCATCTTCGTCTAAAAAATTCTGAATCTATGGTGAGAATCACTAATTCGACTTACTAAGCCAAAAAGATAACAATTCCACGGATTTTTAATTCCACATTCTTGCAGTGATGAACTTGTTGGTCCATGAATATACAGTGGAGTGTTGACTGAAACAACACGAAGGCATATTTGCTACCAGCTCTTTAGTTTTGGTGCGCTGATTGTTGAATCGCTATTCGAATTGCGGAAAGAGCCTCCTCTGTTCTAAATTTATTTGTTTAATCCCCGGGCCACCTCCAGCTGTATCCAGCTGCTATCCGACAGATATTTCCGGCAAGTCCATTTGCATTTTTCCAACGGTCAACACTCATGCATGTGTTGCATGCCAAAAGAGTTAATTTTCATTAGTTGCACCATATTTTCACAAGATGTGAATATACATGCTTATTCATCAATTTATATGGCTTCTTTCTAGTTTGTTTTGCCATCTATATATGTCTATGGATGCCATGTTTGATCCATTGGAGGAATTATTTGCTGTTCAAGGATCAAAAATGGAAGGACAACTGCAGGGGCACAATAAGACCTTGTTTTTATTGACTGTCCTACTTCCAACAAGAATTTGATTGGGACCGACAAGTCATGTACTGATGATGAGCGGAAAGGAAAATCCCAGGAAGACCGCAAGGTCATGTAATCTGTGTGGGATATTGTTGCGTCAAGCAAATGGACTTAACCAGAAAAGGATGTCACCGTTACTTGTTGGAGGGAAAGATCATTTTAAATATTCTTACACTAATGGAGTTACAACAACTACCATATCAGGAAGTTTGTAATTCTTGAGATTTAACATAAATGGGAAAAGTGGCCATGCATTTGGAATACTTCCTCTAGAACAGTCATATAATTAATTACAAAGACCAAGAACATAGTGTTTTCTTGAACTGAAATTAGGCCAGTTGTGCATTTGTCTAGTAATAGCAGTACCTTATCATTCTGATCAATTCAAGTGGATTTATTTACCAAAATTACTGTACAATTAATTCCACATTCTTCATGCCTAAAATCTGGCAATTATGATAGAATACAAGAAAAAATTTGGTGGACCTAAGCAGGCTTCACCATGGGAGGATATGTTTGTGGATTTATAGGTAACATTTTATGTATAGAATTCAAGAATTGAAAAGGGCATTGAATTAATGTAAAGTTTTCTAGTTCAGTTTCCAGAAGAGTTAATCAAACGAGTGCTAAAGCACAGCCATGTTTAGTGCGGGTTATGCATTGTGTAAATAGCTATTACTGTAGTTTTTGGAAAGGCCAATGCAAATTTAGCAAAAAGAAGTCTGTGAATATGCCAATGACTGACAAGGAGTTATCTGACTCAGAATATATATATATATATATATATATATATGTGTGTGTCATGGCATCCGTAAGAAACTCCAGCTCTTTGGATTTTCCGATGCTCCCTGCATTTATTTCTCCTCTTCGACCCATTTTGACTCTTTTTGAGTTTATTGGGAATCAGAAATTTAAACACAAGTTCAACTGAAAACAAACTGGTGAGTGGTCACAGCCGTTTCCAATCTCTTTCTTAATAAATCTTGGCCATTCCCTCCCTTTCACTCGCTTTCTAGAGAACTTAGAAGATCAAATTGTTTGAGAGAATGGCGGTAATGGGAACAGTGAAGAAATGGTTTGGGTGGTCGCAGATGGTAGCGAGCATGCTGGCGGTGCAAGTCTTTGCAACAGGGCAGCAGCTGCTTTCCAGAGTCATACTGAGTCAGGGAACCTTCATCTTCGCACTCATGGCCTACCGACATTTGGTTGCAGCTCTCTGCGTTGCTCCGTTTGCTTTCTTCCTGGAAAGGTTTTGCTCTTCCATTTCATATAATATGCAAAACTATATGTTTTTGACTGATGGATGTGTCTATCTCTGCCATGGCTGCAGAGGTAATTCAAAGAAGCTGGCCTGGTCGACTTGGTTCTGGCTCTTCATCAACGCCTTAACAGGGTAAGCTACTTGAATATTCCCTGTTTGTTTTTGGTAATTACCGAATGATTTGTGTGTGGCTCAGAGCATTCGGTACATCATGGAAACTTACTGCTACTGCTTTTTCCGCCCGCCCTTTTCCTTTTAATATTGTGATTTGTGCACGTTTTGTTTTATTAATCAATAGCAAATATCAAAAGCAGATAGCTGATGGCATGATTTAAAAACGATGTAAAAAAGGCTCTTTTCATCGTCCCAAATGACCTGTACGACTGATAAACTAGCAAGTAATTTCCCTTCAACCCTTCAAATCATCGGCTGTAGTAATTATTCGTTAAGAGCAAAGAGCTAGGCTTTTCTGACATAATCAGCAACTGTTTAAGATAATCCCTATAGATTTTCATGATTTAATTTGTATAAAGGCTGTTCATAGATCACGATCAAGGTTCTATATTTGGACTTTTTCAAAAGGCATAATCGAGGCATTCCTTTTCTTTCTTTTTAACAAAGTCATAAAGATAAGAAGCTGAAGCATACTTATCTGAATCGTATGAATAAATATCGCTCTTCCAAGTGAAACCATGTAGGAGTATTTCTTTTCTTTTTCATTTCACATTAATTTCTAATTAAATTTGTCTCCTCCGCTGCAAATTGATAACAGACAGCTGTGTTTTCACACTTTTTTTGAGACGTAATATAGATATTTGATTAGGACCCCACTAGATAACGCAGGGACAAAGGTTGATTGCGTTTTTATTTTATTTTATTTTTTTGTTGATTGCTTTTCTAGTAGTTTTCCTGTTTTTGGTCTTGTCTACCTTCTAATGATGTGAGCCACGAGTTACGTAGCTTTCCAATTATTTGCCTAAATTTGGATTAATTCATAAAATCCTACATGCTTTGCATAAATGTACTTACAGAATTGAATTTAAGCAACGTAGAATATGAGCAAAAGTATTGTATAGATGGGTGACTAAAGGCTGAAAATGCTTCCCATTTTCTTGAGCCAATAAGAAAGAATTCAAGTTCAACCCAACTTCTCCGCTTAATTCACAAACTTAGGATTTCATTCAGAATTGAGAGTTGCATTTTGACTACTCATAGTTAACTAATTTTAAAAATCTGTACTGTTTAATTTTCTAATCCTTGGATATAATCATACAGGATAACAATGGCCATGGGACTGTTCTATTATGGTCTTCGAGACACAACAGCTACATATTCCACCAACTTCCTCAACATAATACCAGTAGTCACCTTTGTTTTCTCCATCCTTTTCCGGTGACCTGTTAAATTTGATGGTTGATGTTGGACAATGTTGCAGGAAGGCCTAAGAATTAAGGATTTGTGTGAAACGTAAGTGTTTTTCGTTTTGTGTGTTCTAGGATGGAGAAGCTGGAACTAGGCAGCAGAGCAGGGAAAATTAAGACTGTGGGAGCGATTTTGTGCGTGGGAGGAGCATTGACAACTAGCCTGTACAAGGGAAAAGCATTCTATCTTGCTCATGATCACGATGTTCATACACCTGCTGCCATGAACGTATCCAAGTCGCACTGGACTCGTGGAACTTTCATGCTTGTCGGCAGTTGCTTGTGCTATGCTATTTGGTATATATTGCAGGTGTGAACTACAATCAACCAACTAATCGCACGCGATGTTGCAATGTCAGTTAGACTCAGCTTTATAATTTGTTCATGCAACAGGTCAAGTTGCTCAAAGTATTTCCATCAAAATACCGGGTAACGCTGATAACATGCATCATGGCTTCCGTACAATCAGCAGCAATAGGCTTATGCCTAGACAGGAGTACGGCTGCATGGAGATTAGAGTGGAACTTGCAGCTGGTTACTATAGTTTACTCGGTAAAGTTACTGGTCCATTTCAATTTCCAGGCAAATTATTAGGCCAATTATATACATGAAATAAACAAGACTTTACTTCTGCAGGGAGCACTAAGCACCGCAGCAACATTCTGCTTGCTTACATGGTCTATTGCAAAGCAAGGCCCCACTTATGCCCCCATGTTCAATCCACTGGCCCTAATATTTGTCGCCTTATCAGAAGCTTTAGTACTTGGTGAACAGATGAGACTCGGAATGTATGATCTATTTCCTTCTACTAATTTACCAGAGAGACAAATATACAATCCTTTAACCCACATGCATTGTTTCTCTTACATTACAACAATGGGTTTATGATTTCAGTGTGCTTGGCACGGCTATGATAATAGTTGGCTTGTACTCGTTTTTGTGCGGAAGAAGGAAGGAACCGAAATGCTTGCCTCAGCCAAATGCAGGAGATGAAGAATTGGCGAAATCAGATCCTGAATCTGGAGAGATGCAGCTGAAGACCTTGGTAATGCCAACTACAACTTCACCTGTTAAGAGCGTTTATGCTATGGAAGAAGGAACCCTAAAAGATACTGTAAAGTCCTGAATTATAAGCACCGACCCATTTTTGCAGGGTCTATACTTGAAAACATAACCCACCTTCCTAAGAAAAGCTAGCTGGGCTCTTCATATTTAGAAATTTGACAAATAAATTCAAGGGTTCTGTTGTAAATAAAGTATATTCTATTCTCTAGTTATTTCCTTTTCGTTTCTTCTCCTCAAATCCATCTTTAACAATTACAGAGGAACAAAATATTTCCGAAGGAAGAGGGGAAGTAGGAGGAACTAGGAAGCAAAGTGTTGGGAAAAATATCCCTCGAACCAAATACCCACAAAAACAGAAGAAAGTAAAAACAAACAAAATAATTAATGTGTTTTGGCTCAACCAATTTGGCCTACAACCACCCAACCAATCTAACAACAATCAAACAACTACAACTGTGCAATTTTTAGAAGAGAAAAATTGCAAACTCCTTATATACCCAACCGTGTAATTTTTAGAGAGAAAAATTACAAACTCCTAACAAAGCCCACCTATGCAATTTTTAGAGAGAAAAATTGCAAACTCCTAACAAAGCTCAATCATGCAATTTTTAGAGAGAAAAATTGCAAACTCCTAGCAAAATCCACCCATGCAATTTTTAGAGAGAAAAATTGCAAACTCCCAACAAAGATCTCAAAGCCCAACTACACCCTTTAATAGCCCAAATCCTAGCTATTCTATCGGTGTTTACAACTCTCTGAGACACTTTACAAACCAAGTCTAACACATTATTTATAAAAGAAGAGCCCTTATAACTTCTCCTATACTTTTGATGTGGGATTCAAGGCAAACTCTAACCAAATTTGGCCTACAATCACCCAACCAATCTAATAACTAATCAAACAACTACAACTGTGCAATTTTTAGAAAAAAAATTGCAAACTGCTTACAAACCCAACTGTGCAATTTTTAGAGAGAAAAATTGCAAACTCCTAACAAACCCAACCGTGCAATTTTTAGAGAGAAAAATTGCAAACTCCTTACAAGCCCAACCTAACCATGCAATTTTTAGAGAGAAAAATTGCAAACTCCTAATAAAGATCCCAAAGCCCAACTACACCCTTTTAATAGCCCAAAACCTAACTATTCTATCGGTGTCTACAACTCTTTGGGACACTTTACAAACCAAGCCTAACACATTATTTATAAGGGGAGAGCCCTTATAACTTCTCCTATACTTTCGATGTGGGATTCAAAGCAAACCCCAACAAATCCTCCCTTGACTTGAATCCCCAAACTCCACAAACTGTTTGACAACATACAAACCATTATTAAACTAAAGAATAACTCCACCATCATCCTCATCATCTTCCTCCAATCATCATCATCAAACTCATAATGGTCATCTTCATCATCATCATCTTCATCTTCATAGCTTTCCTCATCTCGCAGGATCATGAACCTTTAGCTCTGATACCACTTGTTGAGAAAAAATATCCCTCAAACCATATACTCACAGAAACAGAGAAAAAACAAAAACAAACACAATAATGTTAATGTGGTTTGGCCCAACCAATTTGGCCTACAACCACCCAACCAATTTAACAAACAATCAAACAACTACAACCGTGCAATTTTTTGGAAGAGAAAAATTGCAAACTTCTAACAAAGCCCAAAGCCCAACCATGCAATTTTTAGAGAGAAAAATTGCAAACTCCTAACAAAGATCTCAAAGCCCAACTACACCCTTTAATAGCCCAAACCCTAGCTATTCTATCGGTGTCTACAACTCTTTGGGACACTTAACAAACCAAGTCTGACACATTATTTATAAGAGGAAAGCCCTTATAACTTCTTCTATACTTTTGATGTGGGATTCAAGGTAAACCCCAACACAAAGTTGATGAATTTCACAATTACAATGACAAGTGTCAGGTTTTGTATAACTTTTCCTTCTGCCCCTTCGGCCATGTCTTCAATTAAGCAGGGGAAAGTCCAACTGTAGCTTGTCAATGCAACACATTTTAAAGCTAGAAAATTTAATTTGCTTTTTTTTTTTCTTTTGCAAAAGGCTTTTTAAAAAGAAACATGGGACCAAGAAGGCAGGCAGGGAATCTGTCGGATAACAAAAAATTGATGTATTCAAGCGAAGTTAGCGATGGCGAATGATTAATTGACCTGGACCTAGTTATTATTTTAGTTTGCTTTAGCACAATTTCTTGTTTAATACATAATATAAAGTTCAGGAATCTTGGGATGTTGGTCGATTGGTTGGTCCGTTACGCACTTGTATGAAAATTAAAATACTTTTGCAATGTCCATCCATCAGATACTAGACTTAGAAGTACATAATTTCCAGTTTCGATATGATTATGCATAACCTGATGAACCTCTAGCGAATTGGAGCAATGTAACAGTAAACCAACTCTTCCATTGCATTCTAATCATGTATAGTACATGCATCATCAATTATTTCTAGTACGGACAACTTAGCCACACAGATACTACCAGCAAAAACACTTAATACCAGCAGGCAGAGTGGCTGAGAAGCTAATTCTCTCATGCCGCTTTTGCCTGTTCTTCTTCCTTTCCATCTTGTTGCGTTCCTTAACACCGTCCATGGCTGCTGCAAAACAGTGCAAGCCAGCTCAGGAAAGATAAAACCTGTAATTTGGTACTTGCAGGCTTAAAGGGTTATCAAGATAAAACCTTTATTCTTGAACTATCTCTAATCTGCAACCATTTTAACGAGTCTCTGAGGTGAGAGAAGAGTCGGAACAACTTGCTTTGGTTAATATATTTATGCTTAATTGTCACGCAACAAAAAATTAAGGCTTAATTTACAAAGATTGGGAACCATAAACGTTAATTTGGTAAAATGTATTTTATAATGAACTCTCTTTTAATGATGGCAACGGATATCTTACAATCAAATATCCGAACATACTCAATTTGATTATACAGGTTCGAATATCTTATAAACAGATAATTATGAGATCAAGGTAATGATATTATTCCTTTCCTTTTGATATTCTTTTTGCAATTAAAGGTCTTCATAATTTATGCATAGTCCTGCCTTTGTTAACACGATTCGCCAGCTTTCCTAAGTCATTGTTGTTTTGGTGATATATAGTTTGATACTAGTAAAGTTCTACACAAAAATCAGTGATACAAAATTACAAATCCCTTTCGGCTTCTTTTGCTTTGTTAGAAAGTCATCATTCCATTGCTGTGGTACAAATCCAAATGATTACTAAGTAGATGGTCTTGACTCTTAACCCTAATAATTTTCAATTTGGAAATTGCTTCTTTGAAACATCATTTGTCTTTGCTTTTTATTTTTTTATTTATTTTATAAATATAATTTTTTTAATAAAAAATTGTAAATATTGATATTTAAATTTTAAACTTACTTTAAATTATTTTAAAAAAACATTAACTGAACCAACTTAACTAACCCTGAATTCATATAAGCGCAATCTTTTTATCAAGTCCTAATATATTTGGTAGTGGCTCTGTGGCAGGCAGCAAAGTTGCATTTTGGTCATTGTAATTGCCAAACTCTGGTGCAAAGCAGTCAGCATTGTGGTTTAAATATTATTCCGTGGGAATCATGGTTCCCAAAAAATGCATTCTGGTGCACGCCTCTTTTGCCGCATCTACCCAAAATATGCTCCTTTTCCATTTCTCAATTCTCCATTTCCAGCCGATCTTCAAGCATTTTTCCTTCAATTATTGTCACTTTTTCATCAACTAGGCATACTCTACTACAAGTAGTACGAGATTCGTCTTTATTTTTGCAAATTGATAAAAAAAAAAAAGGGAAGAACTCTTAAATGGATATGATGGAGGCCATTGCCACAATATGACGGAATTAAGAATCACGTAGATGGAGAGTTCTGTCGGCTGAGTGTTGACTGTTGAGTAATCAAACAAGCCAAGCAAAAAAACAAGCGGTGGATGATAATTGAGAAGTAGTAATCAAAATCTATACAACTTCGGCAGGTTAAAGAAAGAACAAATTCTGTGGGGACCTGTGCCTGAATGCCGCACGCACTGACACTGTACTAAGACTCAATAGCCGTCTTTATCCGTTTTAAGATGTAAGATTAATTTTATTTAAATAAAAAATAATAAAATTTTTTCAATAATAATTATTTTAAAATTCAACCATATTCAAATGCTATGAGAAAAAATCTATTTCTATTTTTTTTATAATTTGCAAAGGTTTAGATTTTGGTTTTGTTTTGTTATCCCTCCCTCCCTTCTCAAATTCTTTTCTATACAAAAGAGGTCCATGTCAGCCATTAATGCTGTTATTTAAAACTATGGTTTTAAAAGATGTTTCACGTCTTAAGTCATTATCAATGAAACATTATAAAAATATGTGCCAAAAAAAAAAAGAGAAACATGATAAAAATATGAAGATTATGCTGTAACTTATAATTTGATTAATATCTACCTCTATTTATATTCTCTATATATAGAAAGGAAGAACATATGTATATTTATTAATTTTTAAAATTGAAAATTGAATTTGTGGGATTTTTATCATTTTTCCTCTTATATTTCTAAAGATTTTAAATTTATTGAAAGATCGAATTACTAAAGATTTTTTTTCTCCAAGATATCGAAAGATTGAAAACATTATTAATGAGATCTAGAAAAAGAGATTCCAAGAATGAGATGATAATAATAATAATATCATAAAAAAATTAAGGTAGGACTAAAAGCATGCTTACGTTACTTTAAAGCAAAATGGAAGATCGAATCAAGAGTTTAATTTAATTGTTTATTATAGTCTTTTTTCAGATGTAACTTTTTTGTGATTTGAATCTTAATATTGCATTCCTTGCTCTATTAGATGTGAATTTTGTTGTATAAAAAAAAGTAAAAAATTGAAATTTTTTACGAAACAAAATAATTAAACAAAAAATAAAACAATAGTACCGACAATTGAACTAACCATTTTAAAAGCTAATGGTAGAATATGGAATATTGAAATAATATTACCGTTATTTTTTAAGCTAAGAGTTGAACATGAATATTGAAATAATATTACCATTAATTTTTAAGTTAATAGTAGAAGGATTTATATATATTGAATTGACAGTATATAATTTTTATACACTGTTAATGCATCAAGAGTTGACACTTTATCAATAAAATCTTATGAACAAATTAAAAAAAATTATTTATATTTATTTTTAAAGGCTTAACTTTTTTATAATTTGCTTATTAATGAGATGTCAAACTCTGGTGCATTGACAGTGTATAAAAATTATATATTATCAGTACATCATATATATAAATCCATAGTAGAATATGGAATATTGAAATAATATTACCATTATTTTTCAAGCTAAGAGTTGAATATGGAATATGGTATAATATCAATATTATTACATAACGAAACGAGATAATGCCAAGGATATAAATACACGAGGCGGAGTGGAGTGAGAGTCTTGTAATGCATAGACCAACGATAACAACAAAAACAAAGGTAAAATATGAGGTTGCGCATTGTTTTAGTTGAAAGCAGAGCAAGGAAAGGCGGTTGTCGTGGTGGTGCTTTCATTTTCGGAGTGGCTTTGGTTTCCTAAGGGGAAGGGAGGGACACCGCTGCTCCCTGCCTTTTCTTCCCTCTCTCCCCATTACTTCTCTTCCAGAATCAATCGTCACGTCCGCTTAACCCTCAGATATTTAAATTTCCGAAAGCACTCCGTTTTCTTTATTGTTTTTGTTTGATTTGTTGTGAAAATCGAAGATGAGAAAAGATAGGATAACCAAGATGAAGACGAAGGTGTCGAGGATTGGAAGCTATGCAATTGCTTCTTCCATGAGAGATCATCCTCACCAACCCTGCATTACCTGCACCACTTTTAACATCCTCGCCCCCATTTACAAACGCCTTTCTCATAAGGTTTCTTTCTTTTCCTCTGTTTTTTGTCCCTTTTTCAATTGTATTCGAGTACCCTTTTTCATTTTCTGTTTTGTGTTTGCATTTATGAATGGATTCAGGACCAGAACTGCCGTGAAAGCGATTACAGGGCGTATTGGTTGGCCAGGAATCATCGGATATTGGATTCTTTATTACACGAGAGATCTTCCATTATTTGTCTACAGGTATCCAATCAATTTCATACCATTTATTATTGTTATGAATATGCTGTTGTTCTGCCTTTGGGCGTGTAGTCTAGTAAGTCTAGCTACATTTGTGAGAGATTTCAATTCTCCAACTTATGCAACACCCTTTTCTTTTTGATGTTTCTAATTTCTATTGCTGTAGGAATTCTGGGTTGGGAATGAAGAACTTGTAAATATGTACGAGAGTAGGCTGGGAGACGCTGGTTATCATAATTTCAAGCTTGGACGTACCAACAACCGTGGTGATGGTCAGTTTAACTCCTCTCCTCTTTTATTTATTTATTTATTTTTAATTGAATATATGTAAGATTTCAATAGTCACTTCACGCATCGCAGCCGCCCGGCACGCTGCTTATCCAGTAGGTAATAACCAAGTCACCAACCGCAATGGCCTTCATTAGGATGGCGACAATCATTTTTTTCCTACCTAACATGTTGATCTGGTCGATGTATACAAGGAAATACTGTCAAATTCAGAACATGATACTTTGAGAAGGAAAAGTGGGTTTTGAGGATAGGGGAAAAAGTAAATAGAAGCTGTTGACGAGGTCCTTTGGTAGTATCTTAGGATAACTACGCTTTCCGTTTCAATTGATGTGGACGGACAAACTTTTTTCCCAACCAACGAGAAAACATTAAAAAAAAAAGGGAAAGAAATAAAAGGACTTTTGAAGTTGAGAACGTACTCTTATGAAATGGGTGTACTGTTGCCGTGTAGGCCTTTTACACAAATGAAACACGTTGAGTTAGCTTGCTAAGTATTTGCCCTTTTCTGTTCTTGAAATGGTCGTTTCACTCTTTTAGATATTTGGAATTCCACTGTGTTATGTTGACTGTCATATCAAGCATTGTTCATTTGTTCTAGTGAAGCACAGAATAAGAAGCGGTGGGTCTGGTTTGCATTGTGAAGAAATCATCAAATGGTTACTTGTAGGTTAAGGATGAAGTGGTCCATTGCTTCTATTCTTATTCTGTTGATTCCTTCTAACTTAACCTTGTTTCTGTTGGAGATAACAGGACTGTTGACTGCCGTGCACAAGGACTATTTTAGAGTTATTAACTATAGGGAATTGCTATTCAATGATTGTGGAGACCGGGTTGCACAGTTGCTACATGTTGAGTTGGCTACTCCTGCTTCACAATATCGAAACAATGATACTTGCCAAGAAATTCTCATTGTGAACACCCATTTGCTTTTTCCTCACGACTCAAGTTTGTGCATAGTACGATTGCATCAGGTAAAAACATCCTTCCTTTCATATCTAGGCAGAAATTGTTCACTAATTTCTTTTCTTACTTTATTTTGATCACTGTTATATATAATTCTTTTAGCAGGTCTATAAAATCTTGCAGTATGTGGAATCTTATCAGAAGGAGTACAATCTTAATCCTTTGCCAATCATGCTTTGCGGGTGAAAATATAATTCATTCTCTTAGTTTGGACTAAACACTGATATCTTACTTTCATAGACAAATGCTAATTTGTTTTCTTTTCTTGCTCATTTTTTACAGTGATTGGAATGGGAGCAAACGTGGGCATGTTTACAAGTTCCTTAGGTCCCAGGGCTTTGTATCATCATATGATACTGCTCATCAGTACACTGATGCAGATGAACATAAGGTGAATATCTTTATGCACCCACTAGGAGTCTAGGACCATGATAATTTCTTTGTTTCTTCTGCTAAAACTTCTAGTCAAAGGTTGGAGATGTCAGTAAATTCTTACATATTCTGAATTTTGAGAACAGTGGGTTAGCCACCTCAATCATCGGGGAAATGTATGCGGTGTGGATTTTATATGGCTTCTCAATCCCAATAGATATCGGAAACTGCTGAAAACAAGTTGGAGTGAAGCAGTATTTGGCATGTTCAAGGTCAGAAGCTTAACATTGTTGTTCTACTACTTCTCCATACCCTCAGTTTTTGATTTCTGCTCAAGATTCGTCATTATGTGATTAGAGTGTTACTGAATTAATAATTGCTTCCCTGGTTGTTCATTGTTGTTTTTTTTAAGCTGAATACGAGAAAACCTGCCAGATATCTGTATCTTGTTTACTGTTTCCATGAATCCAAGAGCAAGTGTAGCTAGTCAAGGAAAGAAAATCAAAATACACTTCTGGAAAGTTTTTATCTGACAGTGGAAAATTCTGTTACAGAATCAATTAAGGAAAGCTTCACTGACAGAAGATGATGCATTTGCTTTTCTTAAGGCTTTTAATGATGGTGATTACATTACCTACTCAGGTTTCTGTGAAGCTCTTCGACAGGTATGGAACTTTTCTCAAATTGGGATCTCAACTTATATATTCCATTTTATTACCTTGTTGCTTAGTAGGAGAATATAAACAGTGCAATGTTCTTTCTACAGCTTAATATAACTGGTCATCGCCATGGACTAAGTGTTGAAGAGACAAAGGAATTGTGGGTTCAGGCAGACATTGATGGAAACGGTGTTGTTGACTATAATGAATTTCAGGTAACTCTCATGGAACTTTGTCTTAGGTGTTGCCTGTTGGCTGTTATTTGCAACAAGCAATATGGTGCTTTCCTTAATCCTGGTCATAGAATTTGAAGGTTTCAGCATTATGGGATAGGCCACTGGTCCAGGGTATTTGATCAGTCTGTTTAATGAACCAAATTGGTTGGTTATGTATGTCTCTGAGTCTGCTAAAAAAAATATTTGTGTTTGATACATTGACATGAATTTTAACATCAAATTTTCATATTTTACATTATATGAACATAAGTTAATTACTAGAATTGCCATGTTACATTCGGAAGATTTATCATGTACAAAGCTAATGCTGTGTAATAATGACTTTGCAGCAGCGAATCTGGAAAAGCACATGGTCAGAGCAAAGAGATGAACACAGTTATGAAGGCCAAGATAGGGCGGCTGCAGAATATCGTCGGGAGCAAGCTATTGGTTTTAGTGTGAAGAACGCAGTCCTCTTCCCTCCAGAAGTGGAAAAAGGAATGTGGCCTGAAAATTATTCTCTCTCCGACCACGCACGACTTACAGTGGTGTTCTCACCAGTAAAAATGCCATGTTCCCAGTTAACATCTTAACAAACCTGAGATACAACGGAATGTAGATGGAAATTATGTATGTGCGCAGAAATGAAAAAATCCTAATGATGAAAGTTCAAGGGCGCGAGCGATAGTGCTTTCATGCTAAGATAGCCGTCGGAGTGTTTCCGAGAGAGCTAGAATTTGCCGTGGTGCAACTACCGTCCATGAGTCCTTCCCTGCAATGCTTTTAATCATGCTCAAGAACATCAGCTCTCTCACATATCAAGTGGGGGACTCCAGTGCCGACCGTCTCCCCCAACATGAAATTTAACGGCTATCCCATCAAGGCGCCACTGTTGGCCATTGGCAGATTGACTAGCTCTCCTCTATGTTTGCTCAATAAACACGGAAATGGAGAAGAGAAAGCAGTGAAAATTTGTGTGTATATTTCCATTACAGGTAGGCAGGTTACAGGTAGCAAATAGCAATCACCCTTCTGTAAAATGGTGAGTTCATTGCACCACTTTAGGGCTTCTTGTATACGCAATGTTGCCAAGATGGACGTAACACGGTTACACAGCTATTTTTGTAGCAGATTTCTCTTTGCCATGAACAATAGAACACTAAAGGAATGAAGATTTCGCAGCTGATTTCCTGTGTTTTGTATCTTGGAAGAGTTCTGTTTCCAAAGTTCAGACCTAACAATCACGTACGTTTGACCACTTCAACCGCGCCAGATAAATTAGGATTGCGTTATATATTATAAAATTAATTTAGCATCTCTTAAATTATTTAAAAAAACCATATTTTTTATTTTGAGGTATTTAAAGGAATATTTGTTTAATTGTTATGAATTAACAATTTATAATTTATTTGGGTAAAAAAAAACAATTTATAATTTATAGTTGAACTATGTCAAAGGATTCTCCTGGAATCGAGTTTGTGAGATCAAAACTCCAGTTAATGGCATCTACAAACCCTAATTAAAAGATAATTAAGAGAGCATTTTAGTAAATATATATATTTAAGTAACCAAAAAAAAGTAAATATATATTTAAGACAATAATTTTACGATCACAATTGCTTTAACTAGTGCTAGTGCTAATAGTTCACATCAACTGATCTGGGAAATTACCGTTTCTAGGGTAGTTGAAGATATTACATATCAATCGGTGATGGCGTTTGTGCTATCTTATAAATTTAATAGAAGTATATATAGGTGAGATATTGGTTTAGTGATATAAAAAAATTTTCAAATTTAACCTTATGAATTTTCTCTAATTATATGTTATACTTATTCAGTTATAATTAATTTATTGTTTGATTTAAGTGATTTTCTTCATATGAATTTAATATTAAATTATAACTGTAACTTCTTTTGTAATTAATAATTTCAGTAAAAATTAATATTTCTATAGAAGTAAAATATAAACTGCAATGTGAAAAAAAAAAAAGTAGCGAGTTCGATCAAATTTTTTTAACAAATTAACTTAAACTCTAGCCTTCTTTAATTTTTTTTTCTTTAAATTGACGAAGAATCCAATACACATATTTAAAAAAATATATATTTTTGAAAAAACAAAGGACAAATGCTATCGAAAAACTAATGCACCCATAGAATTGTGAAGGATTAGCTTTTTGGGATTCCTTGGCCTCTTTGTATTTGTTTGGAAAAGACATGAAAGTCTAATGAATGCACACTGTACTGTGGGAGAGGATGACATGGACAGTTGTGATGTTATTTGTTAGTTATTGGTCTGCATCATGGATTTGTCTCGAATAATTAGATTTTATACAATATTTTTTTAAATTTGAGTTTTGTTAGTATCATTGTATGGCCCATCTCCATGTTACTAAGCCTGGTGGCGAAGGCCCATGTAACTAAGCCTAATCTCATTGATGTAAGAACGTTCATAACTAACTTCTTTATTATGTGATCACCCATAAAGCACAACCGACCAACGTTTATAACTGATCAACGTTCATAACCGACTTCTTTATTATGTGATCGCCCATAATGCCTTATAACTGTTCAGTTAAGAGCGTAACCGACCACGACACCAGTTAAACCATGATCACCTATATAAGGCAAGAAGATAGCGGAAACGAGGTATGAAAACATCAGATATTCATCTTCTCTATTTTCGATATTCTCTCTCAAACACTTTACTAACTTAAGCATCAAAGAAAGTCCCATTGGGAACAAACCCAGTGGCTCTTGTTTTGCAGGTTGATTCAAGGAATCCACTCTCAACAAGTCCAACAACCTTTTTAGCATCAACATTTTGATGCTGTCTATGGGAAAGAAGAAGAAGCCATGTCGAGTTCTCAAACATCTAATCCTGAAAATGTTCAATCTTCTCAACCACCGTAGCAACCGGCGGTAACAACAAACTTTCTACCAATACTTGAAATCACAGCAAACAATGCCCACAACCCATTCACTGAAGCAGTAGCCATCGCCACACTACCACAAAACACACCCTTGCCTCTTGCTGCAGTTTCATTCCCCCAATCTGCAGTAAGAACAGCTCACCCATCGCCTTCATTCCATATGATAACTACCGACCAATATAATCAACTGCTCGCCCAAAACCAAGCTCTGAACGCCAAGTTAGAACATTATGCTAAAATCATTGAAACCCTGACCGACCAGTTCTAGATGACTAATCAAAATGATCACCAACATACACAAGACACTACTCGCCCTTCACTTATACCCAACTCACCACAACTAAACACAAATTTATACCATCTGCTTGATCCCAATATCAACCATGGTGGTTCTGGGAGAAGAAGAGAAAGGGAAGAAAGAAGTATTAATTCCCCAGGAGTACCAACCAAAAGAACCAAAATGGCCCCAAATCGCTCAGAACAGAATATCCATGAGAGGTTAGATGCCATGTTTGAAGAGTTGAAGGAGCTGAAGAAGGGAAAACAGGAGATTGTTCTCTGTGTTAGGTGAACCAAGAGTCCCTTTGTTGAGAAAATTTAAGAAGAAGTGGTCCCCAACAACTTCAAGATCCCTAAAGAAAAATAGATGGCACGGGAGATCCTCAAGATCATATATTATGCTTTGAGGCAACCTTGGATCTCTATGGAACCACTGATGCAGTAAAATGTAAGACTTTCCCGACCACACTAAAAGGATCAGCTAGATCCTGGTTTTATTCTTTACCGGCTAATTCAATTACTAGTTTTAATCAGCTTAGCAAGTTGTTCGTTGGACACTTCCTGGCCAACAAGAAACAAAGAAGAACTTCAGCGAGCCTCATGTCAGTTGTTCAATGTCCTAAAGAGAAGCTAAGGGATTACATCCATAGGTTTACTGTCGCCTATGTTGATGTCAAGGATCCTAATGACAGCTTTGCAGTTCAGGCTTTCAGAGCAGAGGTGCTCAACGACCACATTCATTATTCATTATGTGACGAGCAATTGATGGCCTTACACAAGGTGTTGTAGTGAGCTAATATGTTGGCTGAAGCAAAGGAGATCAGGGAAAGAAACCTGGAAAAGGCCCATGTATAATTAGAAAGGAGGAACGATCAGTCGAAATTTCAGCGGGCAGGAAGAATGAACAACAAATAAGAGGATAGAGCAAAATCGCCCTAGAGAAGGTTCCAATCTTACACTCCGCTAACAACAACTAGAGAAGCAATCTTGAACGTGATTGTGAATGAGCCATATGTTAGGTGACCACAGCCCGGGCGACCTAATCCCAATGCTGATAGATCGAAGTATTGTGCCTTTCATAGGGACAATGGGCACACCACTGAGGACTACCAGAGGTTGAAAGATGAGATAGAATTCCTAATTAGGAAGGGACATTTGAGAACTTATGTTAGTGACAGGGGGAACAATCGGCGGGATGAAGATAAGGCAGCTGGTAAACGCCCAATTATAGGTGTAATAACAACAATAGTTGGGACTGAAGAGGAATGAGTGACCTCCGAAAATAAGAGAAGATCCCATTTGACGAGTGTCATGTCGATTGATGTGCCGCCAAAAAAACCCAGATTTGAATGCAGTTGGCAGATTAACTTTTCGGAGGAGGATGTGGACATCCTGCTTGATAATGGCAATGATCCAATTGTGATTTCAGCTTTGATTGAAAATTACCAAGTGGAAGGAATCCTAATAGATGATGGAAGTGTTGTGGAAATATTATCTTGGAGTGCATTTTTGAAGATGGGACTAAATGAGAATCAGTTGAAGCCAACAGGACAGATTTATGGGTTCGCCAACTAGCCAATCAAAGTTAAAGGGGAAATAAGTCTACCAGTGACATTGGGGCAAGGAGAATATACTCTAAATTTTATGGCGAACTTCCTTGTGGTAGATCAACCATCAGCCTACAATGCAATTTTTGGGCGACCAATTATGAAGCAAACCAGCATGGTTATGGTCGTTTATTGTCTAACCATCAAGTTTCCAACTCCGACCGGTATAGGCTACATGAAAGCCAATCAAGCCATGGCGAGAAGATGTCATCTTTGCTCTATTCAGCTAACCACCGAAGGAAAACCATCCACTTCTGGAGACATTCTTGCCATACAACAGCAGAACCATAAGCCATTGCCGCTAGAAGGACTTGATCCAAGAGGAGAGCAGGAACAATACTAGCCTCTAGAAGAAACCAATGATGTAATTATTGGAGGCGAATAAGACAGAACAACTTGAGTGGGAAGTCGATTGTCAGAAGAACAGAAAAAGACATTGAAATCATTACTTCAGAAAAATGTTGATAGATTTGCCTGGTCAGCAATTGAAATGCCAAAAATTGATCCATCTGTTATTTGTCACAGCCTAAACATAGATCCAGCAGTAAAACTGATCAGACAAAAGAAAAAGAAGTCCTCAACTGACATGATTGAAGTTGCACGAGAAGAAACACAGAAACTGTTAAAGGCGAGCTACATCAAAAAGGTCAATTACCCAGACTAGTTGTCTAACGTTGTCATGGTGAAGAAATCTAATGAGAAATGGAGGATGTGTGTGGAAAGTGCTGAAGCTGGCATAATTCTTGTCGGACCAGAGAAAGAAGAATTTCAGTACTATATTCGATTCGGATTCCCAGTTCCCAATAATGCTGCCAAATATGAAGCACTGTTAGCAGGAATGGAGCTCGCTAGAAAAATAAAGGTACCTTATCTGCTGATATTCACAGACTTACAGTTAGTTGCAAAGCAGGTTCTTGGAGAATACGAGGTAAAAGATACTACTTTACAATAGTATCATAAAATGGTCACTGATCTCTGGAGACAGTTTGAATCCGTGCAGTTGTTATGAATTCCCAGATGTGAGAATTTCAGAGCGGATTGGTTGTCTCGAATGGTTTCAGATGATAGCCCTATAGTGGATAAAGTGATGATAGAATATCGGCATGCTCCCAAAAAGTTCCTAGCAAGTTCTTGAGCTTTCGAATGATGATTGGCGATCGCCAATCCTACAATATTTGGAGAAGGGACCAACTAATTTGAGCCGGGTAGAAGAAGCCAAAATCCAGAAAAAAAGCCTCTAGATTTGTTATAATCGATGACGAGCTGTACAAGAAATCCTTTTCATTACCCTATCTGAAGTGCTTAGGTTCAGGGGAGGCAGAGTATGCTCTCAGAGTAATCTATGAGGGAATATGTGGACACCACCTAGGAGGCAGGGCCCTAGCTCATAAAGTATTGAGACATGGAATTTATTGGCCAATATTGAAGAAAGATGCTATTGACATGGTGAGGACATGTGATGCATGTCAAAGAATCGCCCAAATAAATAGGCGACCGCCTGAGAACTTAAATACAATAATAGCACCATGGCCGTTCGCCCAATGGTGATTGGATATATTAGGTCCTTTCCCGATTGCCAAAGGCAGGAAAAAATATTTAATAGTTGCCTGTGAATATTTCACCAAATGGATTGAGGCAGAAGCAGTGGCTACCATAACGCAGGCGGTAGTAGAAAAGTTTATCTGGGAAAACGTCATCTGCAGGTTCGGTTTTTCCCAAACTCTGGTCGTCGACAATGGTCCACAGTTGGTAGGTAAGAATGTCTCAGCCTTCTGTGAAAATTTACATATCAAACTCTGTCCTGGATTAGTATCCCATCCCCAAACTAATGGCCAAGTGGAATCTGCAAACAAGAAAATACTAACGGCTTTAAAGAAAAAGTAAGATGACACAGGTAACGCCTGGGTAGAAGAATTGCCAGGGATACTTTTAGGCGATCCGAACCACAGCTCACTCTGCTACAGGAGAATCACCTTTCTGCCTCGCCTCTGGAACAAAAGCAGTAATCCCAGTAGAAATTGGGGTCCATACATTAAGGACTTCCAATATAATTACTGAAGAAAATGAAGCACAGCTCAAGGGAAACTTACATTTATTGGAAGAAGTCAGGGAAGAAGCCAGGGTTAGGACAACGACCAGACAACAAAAGGTCGCCCAGTACTATCATAGAAGACTTGACAATAGGGCCTACAAAGTAAATGACTTGGTCTTATGCAACTGTGAGGCCAGCAAAATTGCAAGCGAAAGGAAGAAGCTCTCTCCCAATTGGGAAGGTCCGTGTCGAATTCTAAAGGTACTTGGCAAGGGGGCATACAAGCTCACCCATCTTAATGGCGATGAGGTTCCCAGAACTTGGAATGCACAACACTTAAAGAAGTATTACGTTTAAGTTCCAGATTCGGGAAATACAGTTGTAACCTCACGAATGGGCGATCATTCATTTGCTTAAGTCCCCAGTTCGGGAAGTACAATTGTAACCCCACGTTTGGGCTCATTTTGCTTACGTCCTCAATTCGGGAAATACAATTGTAATTCCATGTTTGGGCTCATGACTTAAATTCCCAGATCGGGATGTGACCCACAAAAGGCGATCATTCATTTGCTTAAAGCCCCCAGCTCGGGAAAAACTATTGCAACTCCACTTTTGGGCGATAAAATTCATTTGATCGCTAAGATCATTTCACTAGTATCTTGCGCGCTTGTTTGTCCTCGGCCTTAACATAAGTTCGCCTAAGTCTTGACTCCAGCTTCTGGGCACTTACTCTAGAGATGCTTATTGGGCCGGGTTGGCCCGACCCGGTTCGCAACCGGATCGGGTCAATCCGGCCCAAAATCCGAACCGGTACTGTACCGGTTCGGAACCGACCCGGCCAGGCATGTTAGCGGGCTGGGCCGATTTTAATCATCTAAAACCGGGCCCGGTAAGGGCCCGGCCCGTTAAGAACCGGGCCCGTTAAGGGCCAGGTTCAAAACCGGACCGGTTCGAACCGGACCGGTTCGAACCGGTTCGGTAAAAAAAAAAAAAGGAACTGCAGTTGCACTGCAGTGCAACTGCAGCATGCAGACTCGCAGAGGCTTTCTTTTTTTTTTTTTTATTTTTTTATTTTAATTAAATTAAAAAAAAAATAAAAAGAGGCTTGGCTGCCACTGCGCACGTAGTGGCAGCCTAGCCTCTTGCAGTTGCACTACAGTAGTGCAGTGCAACTGTAGTATGCAGAGCAGAGGCTTGCCTCTGCTCTGTGTTTGATGGGCAACGGCCAAAATCAATCTTTTTTTTAATTTTTTTTATTCTAATTTTTTTCCTATAAATACCTCTATAATCTTCTATTTTCATTTACATTTCTTCTATATTTTCTCTCAAATCTACTATCTATATTCATCTACTCTTATTCTCTTCACTCACATACTCTCTCAATATTCACTCAAACTCTCTCAAATTCACTTAAATTCCCTTATTCCAAATTTATAATATCATCATTTCCTTTCTAAATTTCATTTTTCTTTTTATTTTATAATTTTACAAATTTTACTTTTAATTTTCAAATTCTAATATATTATATATATTCCTTATTCCAAATTTATAATATCATCATTTTCTTTATAAATTTCATTTTTCTTTTTATTTTATAATTTTACTTTTAATTTTCAAATTCTAATATATTATATATATTCCTTATTACAAATTTATAATATCATCATTTTCTTTATAAATTTCATTTTTTTTTATTTTGTAATTTTGCAAATTTTACTTTTAATTTTCAAGTTTCAATTTTTAAATTTCAATATATTATCATACATCTATTTTTTAAATTTTTAACATATATTTATTTTCAAAAAAAATATAAAAATGTCAAATTTCTTTCGTCGTTCATGCTCTGTTTCTCGACCTTTTGGTTCCACTGAAATTCCTAATTTGGGTGACGAATCATTTAATGAAATCGAACCCGATATTCATCCGGAGGAGGAGCTTCCTTTGGCACCATCGTTTGGTCGTGGTCGTGGTCGTGGTCGTGGAGGAAGTCATGCTCAAACACAATCATCAGCTGCCACCACTGCTGCTACATCATCAAGACCGAAGTTTAGTCGAAAAAAAACAAGCAGGGTATGGGAGTATTTCGACATTGTAGCAAAAGAAGGTGAGACGAATAAATATTGTGCCATCTGTAAATTGTGCAAAGGCGTTTACTCTTATAACTCCGGTGGAGGTGGTGGCGGTACAGGTACGTATAAAAGGCATTTAATTACTATACATAAAATTAATCCTGATGCCGAAGAAAATGAAATTTTAGAAGGTAAACAATCTCAAATTAATACGCATGATGGTGGAAAAAATTTTAATTTTGATAATGTTCAAGCTAGACGTGGTTTAGTTAGATTTGTAGTTAGAACTGAACAACCATTCACAATTTGTGAAAAAACAGGATATTTAGAATTTGTTTGTAAATATTTACAACCCGCATATAAATCTATTTCTAGACATACATTAAAAAGAGATTGCATGGATATGTTTAAAGAATATAGACAAGCTTTAATTGATAAACTTAGTAATATTTCATCTAGGGTTAGTTTAACTAGTGATATATGGACTAGTACTAATGGTATAAGTTATCTTGTTATAACTTGTCATTGGATAGATGAAGATTGGTCTATGCAAAAACGAATTTTATCTTTAGATGTAATAGAAGAAGCACATAATTCATATACTATTCATAAATATATTACTAAAGTTTGTAAATTATATGGACTAGAAAATAATGAAGTTTTTGCTATTACTTTTGATAATGCTTCGAGTAATACTGCAGCTATTCCTTATTTAATTAAAAGTTTAAACCCTGTTATGCAAGGCATATTTTTTCATGCAAGATGTGCATGTCATATTATAAATTTATGTGTTCAAAGTGGTTTTAGTTCTAGTGGTACTGGTACTGGCATAGGTCCAATTGATAAAATTAAAATTTTAGCAAAATGGATTCGCACACCAAGTAATAAACGTGAATGGAAGCAAATTTGTATAACAAATAATATACCTGTTAAAGCATTTCCACTTCTTGTGGAAACAAGATGGAATTCACTTCATCGTTTGCTTTCTTCTATTTTACCTTATAAAGAACTTGTTACTCCTTTTTATAACAATTATACAAGTAGCACACATTTAGTACTTTTTGAAGAAGATTGGACTTTTATTGAATATTGTGTTGATTTATTATCTACTTTTAAAGATGCAATCGAAAGATTTTCAACTCAATTTTATCCAACTACACCGTATTTTGTTCCTATTATCTACACAATGTTTGACAAATTTGTAAAATTTAGGAATCATGAAACTTTAAGTTCTTTTGTATATGATATGGAGGAAAAATTTAAAAAATATTGGGAAATAATTCCTCCTATTTATTGTATTGCAACTTTACTAGATCCTAGTTAAGGTGAGGTAAATATAGAAATTTTTTTTTATTGTTATAAAGAATTTCTTGGTCTTGATTCTATTGAGGATCAAAAGTCCTCAATTAACAATCTTTTTCGAGAATTGTTTAATGTTTATGAAACAGAAAGGGAACAATTCAACTTTAATCGAGAAGAAGAAGATTCATACGAAGAAATCGAAAGTAGCAAAAAAGGAAAAGGAATTTTAAACGCAATTAAGGAAGCAGCAAAGAAGAGAATGAAGCTAAAAGGAAAAGCGAGCGGATCGGGATCGGGATCGGGATCAACAACTCGACGGAGTTCTAGCTTCAATGAGCTAGGATTTTTCTTTAGTCAAGATTTTTCTGTAGATGATAACTTTGATCTTCTCCAATGGTGGAAAGAAAACCAAAAACAATTTCCAGTTTTAGCTTCCATGGCCCGAGATGTTTTTGCGGTGCAAGTTTCTTCTGTTGCTTCGGAATCCGCATTCTCGACGTGTGGAAGAATTATTGGAGACCATCGAACCACTCTTAATCCGGATTCATTGTGCATGTTAACATGCCTTAAAGATTGGTTTGATGTGGAATCGCGCAATGTCGAACTTGGAATGGCCAATGAATTTGCTGATAATAATTCAGAAGAGGAGGAAGAAATTTCCAAGGCAATCCGTATAAATTATGAAGAGTAGAGAATAATTTTTTTTTTGTAAATTGTATGTAAAATTGTAAATAAGTTTAGTCATAGTGAATATTTTTATGGACTACGGTCCCGTGGTTTTTACCCTTCTAACTTTTGAAGGGGTTTTTCACGTAAAAAATCTTTGGTCTCCTACTCTCGCCTTTTTCTCCTTTGTTGTTGTTGTTATTATTATTATTATTATTACATACCAAATTAATTAATGTTATACTATATATATGTTTAAAATAAATAAATATTTAAAATACAAAATGAATTAATATTTTAAAAACATATTAAATAAATGAATAAATATTAAGTAAATGATATTTCAAATATAATAAATTATTTTAAATGCAAAATGAATATAAATAAAGACATGCAAAATGAATATAATAATAATATTCATAATATCATTATTTGTATTTTGAATCAAATATCATTTTATCATAATATTATATTCATAATATAACTTTAATTTATT
Organism: Heritiera littoralis; assembly: GCA_031772115.1. NCBI lineage: Eukaryota > Viridiplantae > Streptophyta > Magnoliopsida > Malvales > Malvaceae > Heritiera > Heritiera littoralis. The sequence continues at coordinate 1,091,720 of JAPDPK010000056.1, forward strand.
ATAACAATAATTTTATTAGATAATTTTATAATAGTTTGTTTTTACATTATTGTTACATTAATTAAATAAATTATAATATAACTTATATTCTTATAATAAATTATTGTTAAATTAAACTATTAACATTATTTATTATAAAAATAAATTTACTACATTAAATTATTAAAATATATTAATATATATTAAAATAAATTAATATAATTTTTTTAAAAATAAAAATTTTAAAAAGAAAAAAAAAATGGACCGAACCGGTTTAAACCGATTTGGTCCGGTTTTGAGGCGAACCGGTCCAACGAACCGGGCCGGTTCGCCTCTCATAATATATAGAACCGGTCCGAACCGGACCGGTTTAATACCGGTTCGGACCGGTTCTCTTATGGTTAGGGCCGGAACCGGTGAAAACCGGCTCGAAACCGGCCCGGTCCGGCCCGTAACCACCTCTGACTTACTCGCAAATAGTCTTATAGCCAAAATTCCTTACACTTACTCGCCCATTGTCTTCCCTTAGAACGCTTGCTCGTAATGGTTTTAAAGGGACTTTCTCACCCAAGATCTTGGATTCTCATCATCAAAAGTGTTAGAATTTAAAAGTCACAACCTTTACGATACCTTGGTTCGAACCCTTGACAAAAGATACGAAATTCAAGAATATATGGCGAATACCGATCACTTTGTAATCGCCATTCGCCAGGGGGCATAATGTTAGTATCATTGTATGGCCCATCTCCATGTTACTAAGCTTGGTGGTGAACGCCCATGTTACTAAGCCTAATCTCATTAATGTAAGAACGTTCATAACTGACCAATGTTCATAACCAACTTCTTTATTATGCGGTCGCCTATAACACATAATCGACCCATGTTTATAACTGATCAACGTTCATAACCAACTTCTTTATTATGCGATCGCCCATAACGCCTCATAACTGTTCAGTTAAGAGCGTAACCGACCATGACATCCGTTAAACCATGATCGCCTATATAAGGCACGAAGATAGCGGAAACAAGGTATGAAAACATTATATATTCATCTTCTCTATTTTCGATATTCTCTCTCAAACACTTTACTAACTTAAGCATCGGAGAAAGTCTCATTGGGAACAAATCCAGTGGCTCTTGTTTTGCAGGTTGATTCAAGGAATCCACTCTCAACAAGTCCAGCAACCTTTTTAGCATCAACAAGTTTAAGTCGATATAATATGAGATATTATTTAATAAATAAAAATAACAATTTTAAATTTTAAAATATATTTAAAATATTAAAATTTAAATACTTCTTTATAAAAAATTGAATTTATTAAACTCGACATATTGAACCTAGCTTGAAACAAAATTTTTTAAGAAATTAATAAACAATTTTATTTTTAATAAAAATGTTATTATATAATGTGAATGAAAAGGGCCCATATTGACCACCCAATTCTCGGAATCTTTTTCAAGCTTCTCAATTAGTTTGGGTCTTTTTTTCCACTTTCCCCGCACGAAATCTTTTTTTTTTTGCGTTCACACTTGACATGTACATCTGTTGGGTCCCAAATGACAAAAACCAATGAGGTGTTCTGAATTTTGTAATAGAAAATGACAAAAATCATTCATCATCACCCTTTGAATCTAAATTCGTTTTACATTTTTTGTCGGTATAAATAAATAATATATAGTAAAATCATGCATTATTTAATTTATTTAGTAGAAATGTCTGATTATGCCAGGATTGCTTTTTCATTCTCTTTTTTCAAATGATGAAAAATAAATATAAAAATAAAATTTTATAGAAAATTAATTGCATTTTGCTTGATAAAAAAAGTGAAGAAAATTATAATTTTCCTTAATAACAATAATCAATAGTATAGCTAACTGTAATAAGGCAAAAATAAATAATATTTAAAAAAAGATTGGATAATTGACGAAAATGAAGCAAAATAGTGAATCAAAGAAAGTAGGAGATTAGATGGCAATTGCCACGTTATCCATGTTGATCCCACGCTTTTTACTATGGTGCCATTTTCCACATGTCAAATTAAGAGAGCATTTTAGTAAATACTAGATACAAACATGCGATGTTACGGGTCTGTTTTTATTTTACAATTCTTAAAGTTAGTAAAATTGATTATTAGATAAGAGTTGTTGGTCATAAAAATATTTATTTCCTTTAAATTTTTAGTACAAAAGAAAAACATATTTACTAAGGATAGAGTTTATATATCAAACAAATGTCCAAAAATAATTTTTCGAGAAATTTCGATTAGCTTAGATTAAAAAAGTACACAATACTTAAGTTAAATAGTATGATAAACAGATAATTTGTGCTAGAAACAAATAAATTAAGATAATGATACAACTACAATAAAAGTAAAAGCACCAAAATATATATATATGACATAGTGGTTCAGACAATTTAACAAAGAAGTAAGAAAAATTAGCTAAGAATGCTTTGTTCATATTATTAATCAAGTGTAAGGTTTTAAACCCATTTGTAAGCATTTTTATTTTAAGAATAATTAATTGAACTATTTATATTTACTCCAAAATACAATATGCAAAGTAAAAGTTTTTTTTTTGCAAGATTTAGAGGTAAAAAAACCCTTTCATATAATAAGTTTTATTCAAAAGCAAAATATATGCAAGTAGAAGAAGCAAATAGATAAAAATATAAAGCAATACCATAAAACAATAATAGAAGACTAGATTAAAAAGAGTTAAAAGAGCATGTAAAAAACATGTTAAATATTTAACAAAAAAATTTGTTGAGAAAAAATTAAAAGGACCTAACAAAAAAAAGTTATTGAGGGCAAAAAAAAATAGACATGTGTCCAGCAATGGGAGAGGAAGAAACAAAAATATATGATAATATATATATATATATATATATTTAAGACAATAATTTTACGATTACAATTGCTTTAACTAGTGCTTGTGCTAATAGTTCACATCAACTGATCCGGGAAATTACCGTTTCTAGGGTAGTTGAAGATATTACATATCCATCGGTGATGGCATTTGTGCTATCTTATAAATTTAATAGAGGCTTAATAGCCAAATAAGCTCTCAACTTTTAACCCAAAATGGAATTCAGCCCTCAACGTTTTATCGCATAAAATTCAGTCCATAAACTTTTATTTCAGTGGAAATAAACCTTCAACCTTTTACAATTATGCAATTAAGTCAAAAACTGTTAAATGATACTAACTGCCGTTAGTTTTGCATACGTGGCAGCTGACGTGGATAGCTTAGTTAGCTGCCACGTGGCATGCCACGTATGCAAAACTAACGGCAGTTAATTTATTTAACAGATTTGGTCTATTTCCACTAAAATAAAAGTTTATGGACTGAATTTCATGCGATAAAACATTGAGGGCTGAATTCCATTTTGAGTTAAAAGTTGAGAGCTTATTTGACTATTAAGCCTAGAAGTAAATATAGGTGAGATATTGGTTTAGTCATATAAAAAAATTTCAAATTTAACCTTACGAATTTTCTCTAATTATATGTTGTACTTATTCAGTTATAATTAATTTATTTGTTTGATTTAAGTGATTTTCTTCATATGAATTTAATATTAAATTATAATTGCATCTTCTTTTGTAATTAATAATTTCAGCAAAAATTAATATTTCTATAGAAGTAAAATATAAACTGCAATGTGAAAAAAAAATATTAAAAGTAGCGAGTTCGATCAATTTTTTTTAATAATTTACTTAAACTCTAGCCTTCTTTAATTTTTTTTTCTTTAAATTGACGAAAAATCCAATGTACACTTTCAAAAAAATATATATTTTTGAAAAAACAAAGGACAAATGCTATACTAATGCACCCACAGAATCGTGTGAAGGATTAGCTTTTTGGGATTCCTTGCCCTTGGCCTCTTTGTATTTGTTTGGAATGGAAAAGACTTGAACGTCTAATGAATGCACGCTGTACCGTGGGAGAGGATGATGCAGACAGTTGTGTGATGTTGTTTGTTAGTTATCGGTCTGCTTCATGGATTTGTCCCGAATAGTTAGATTTTATACAATATACTATTTTTTTTAAAAATTTGAGTTTAAGTCGGTATAATATGAGATATTATTTAATAAATAAAAATAAAAATTTTAAATTTTAAAATATATTAAAAAATATTAAAATTTAAATACTTCTTTATAAAAAATTGAATTTATTAAACTCGACATATTGAACCTAGCTTGAAACAAAATTTTTTAAGAAATTAATAAACATTTTTATTTTTAATAAAAATGTTATTATATAATGTGAATGAAAAGGGCCCATGTTGCCCACCCAAATCTCCGAATCATTTTCAAGCTTCTCAATTAATTTGGGTTTTTTTTCCCACTTTCCACGCACGAAATCACTTTTTTTTTTTGCGTTCACACTTGACATGTACATCTGTTGGCCCCAAATGACAAAAACCAATGAAGTGTTTTGATTTGCTTACGTTTGTTAGGTTGAGTGAAACAAAATTGAATGTCTCTTAAATAAAGTTTTGAGTTTAAATTTTGTGAATAGAAAAAATAACATTGAAAAAGCTTTTTTTATTTTGGGTTCGATCGTAGTTTGATTTCGAATTAATCGGGGTTTAAAGTGACTTCCGAATATTGAGTGATCTTAGATAAAAAAAAATGAAGTGTTCTGAGTTTTGTAATAGAAAATGACAAAAATCATTCATCATCACCCTTTGAATCTAAATTCGTTTTACATTTTTTGTCGGTATAAATAAAAAATAAATAGTAAAATCTTGCATTTAAGTATTTAATTTAATTTAATTAGTAGAAATATATGAGGGATTGCTTTTTTATTTTCTTTTGTCAAATGAGGAAAAATAAATATAGAAATAAAATTTTATAGAAAATTAATTGCATTTTTTTGGATAAAAAATTAATTGCATTTTGCTTGATAAAAAAAAAGTGAAGAAAATTAGAATTTTCCTTAATAACAATAATCAATAGTATAGCTAATTGTCATAAGGCAAAAATAAATAATATTTAAAAAAGATTGGATAATTGACGAAAATGAAGCAAAATAGTGGATCAAAGAAAGTAGGAGATTAGATGGCAATTGCCATGTTATCCATGCAGATCCCACGCTTTTTACTATGGTGCCATTTTCCACATGTCAAATTCTTATTCGTTGGCTCAACTGACAAATCCTTAGCGGAATATTCCACTTCGAAGGCGGGTAACTGTGCTGTTATTGAAATTGAAAAATAAACAAAAATAAATAAATAAATAACAACGACAATGACTATCTATTTTCTAAGCTCCTCCCTATATCTCCTGAAAGCCAAAGGGCGATGGGCCGCCTTCCTAATCCTTTCCCGTTAAATTCTTAACCAAACTTTTGCAAATGCTGATTCCCCTTTGAATCTTCTCTTTCTTTTCCTTTCTTTTCTTATTGCTTTCTGAAATTCTCCCGAACAAATTTTTGTTGGTTGACAACATTTTAGCATGGCTGTTTTGTCACTGAATTCGCTGCCCATCGGATACCGATTCCGACCAACGGACGAGGAGTTGATCAATTTTTATTTACGTTCCAAGATAAACGGGACAAGGAGCGACAAGGTTGGAGTCATACGTGAAATCGATGTCTGTAAATGGGAGCCCTGGGATTTGCCTGATCAGTCCGCTATAGAGAGTCGTGACCCTGAATGGTTTTTCTTTTGCCCACTGGAGCGGAAGTACCGCAACGGCAGCAGACTCAACAGGGCTACTGAGAAAGGATACTGGAAGGCTACGGGTAAGGATCGGCAGATTAAGTCTGGGTCCAGCTTGATCGGCATGAAGAAAACTCTGGTGTTTTACCTCGGCCGGGCTCCTACGGGAAACCGTACCAATTGGGTTATGCACGAGTACCGTACTACTCTCGATGAGCTTGACGGCACCAAGCCCGGACAGGTTCCTCTCTTTCTCTGTTTTTTCTGTTTTGTTTCAAATTTCAACTTTTGTTTAGTTACCCTTGTTGTTATGATCATGGAAAATGAGGTCAATTTTGAACTATTGGGGGTGGAAAGTAGTTGACTTCATGAATTCCTTGATATAATTTATAGTTTGATACAAGATTAATTATGTTAGTCCGTTTGCATCAATTCCTGTTTTTATTTTGGTTGATGGTTCTGTTGTTCTACACGATTGCTAGGGTTTATGTATATGACCGGTGGGTTAATTGTGATAATATGTTGAATCAGTTGCTTTATTTACATGTATTGGTCATTTGGTGATAGTTTTCTCATATTCGTGGTTTTCCTTTTCTCCTTGTGCAGAATGCATTTGTAATTTGTCGTTTATTCAAGAAACAAGATGAGACAATTGAAGATATAAATGGTGATGAAGTTGATCCTGGTGTGTCGTCTACTACTGAAGACTTGCATTCTGAGTTAGAAGTGCCCCAAGACTCTCCTGCAGTGGAAGGGAAAGTTGAAAGAATTCCCAATTGCAGTGAAAGTTATCCTGTGGATTTACCCAATGAAGTTATTTCTAATGCAGTTGTACCCAAACTAGAGTGCAACAACGACTATAAAGCTGGTCAAGTGGTAGTAACAGCACCTGCAGAGGTGAGAAAATGAAACTGAATTTGAATTTAGACTTTGCAATCATTGCCGTATTACTTATGTTGTTCAGTTTCAGGTGGAGCCACTGGACCGCAATCCCATTTCTCCATTGCACTCGCAGATTGAAGCGGAGGGAGCTCCTGGGACGTTTGATAATGTTGGGAACACATTCAGCGGGAATGAGTTTGAGCATGGCACAAATGAAAATGATGCCTATGCTTCTGCCTTCGCGGATTCTATCCTAATAGGTTTGGATGACTACTATGGTAATGACACTGCCAGTCATAAGAATTCAACTATTGAAAGCGAGACCCCTAATCCAGTGGCCTTTGGTAAGAATGGTGGATCATGCAGTGAATCAGATGCTGAAGTGGCCCAAGTACTGGTGAGTAGAAGCAAGCTAGTAACATATTGTTTATCCTATATTCTTACTAGTTTTTCCATTGATCCTTGTAGGATGTCAAGATTCATTCAAATGTATCATAATGCTCTTATGAATTATGATCATGTGTATGATATGCAGAATTTCATATTTGCATCTTCAGGCATTAGGAACAACTTTTTTTTTTTTGTTAACAATAACCTTTTCTTTCTTTCGTCTTTGCTAAAAACCAGAATTTTCCTTTGGAACAGCTTGGGACAGAAACGGTCAATAAAGCAACTGCACAAGATTTCACAATTCCAGTTTGCAACCAAGATGTTAGCTTTTCTGGCTCAGGGGCATTCTCTGATGTGCCAAATAGCAATGGAGAATTGAGCAATCAAGTGAATACAACTTGTAATGTTAGTAGTGCTGTCACTGGAATCAGGATCAGATCTCGCCCTGCTCTAAGTCAACCAGACACTGAGAACACTGTGACACAGGGTAATGCGCCAAGAAGACTACGTCTTCAAGTCCACTCACTTTACGGCGGGGATGCTATAAAGAACTGGAGTAATGAAAAGAAAGAAGATGATTCAAAACCAAGTGCCCCAAAGGTGAGAAGTTTGTAACTGATGATGGTATATATAAAACCACTGTAAAATCCAGATATGTATTGGACGTTAATAAGTTGTCTTTGCAGGAGGTAAAAGTCATGGAAGAGGATCTCACTTTCGGCCGTGATGCTGCTTGTGGCACCATGGACGAACCCCAGGAAATATCCCTCTCTAAGTCAAGCGAAACCAGTGTCCTGAGGTCAAAGAGCATTATTTCAGTTTGCAAAGAGGTTGCATCTCTATGGTCAAAGAAGTTTTCAGCTCGCTGCCCACGTAAGCCATTTGCTGTTATGTTTGGGGTGGCTGTAATGTTAATTTTGTTTATAATTTTTTTAGAACAATGAATGTCATGTAATTTTGTTTATAAGTTTTTTCATTTCGAGGCTCTCTACTAATTTGGACTGTGGCGATGATTTTGAGCACTAATTATGTACACGACTTGTATTTCTATTTGGATAGTGTAATATACAGAGCATCTGCCTATGCTGAGTATATAAAACTGCCTTTCCGTTTTTTTTTTTTTTGGTAGAATTCTCTCCGGTTTTTGCATTTGCTTCAGGAAGCTCTGCCGTTGTTCTTACAACAGTGTTTTGCATCTTTCTTTGCTCTTTTTTGGGAAAAAAGAACGGATGATAGATTCTTATTATCATCCAATGACAGATGGCGTAAGTATCAGACCCCATTTTCTCTAACCACTCCACTAGCTTTTGCATTATTCTGGCTATCTCATTAATGCTAATCTATACTTAACCCATTAATTTTTTCCCTTTTTCTATAAATTCACAGTTGAGAATAATGGAGGAGCTATTTAATTTTTTTTTTATTTTTATGGTAAAACTTATGTATTATTTTATCGTGATTATTAATAAATATTGAAATTAATACAACAAATAGCGAAACTTTTATATTCTATTATCATGAAAACTTAAAAAGGAAAAAACATTTCAAGTCACTAAATTTAACCTCAAATTTGACTAAATGTTTATCATCATATCATATTAAAAAAAGTTTATCATTTTTCATTAATATTTTATTTTTTATTTCAATAAAAATTAAAAAAACAATCCTATATATATATGTTAAATTTTGGTAAATTAAACTATCAATCATATTTTCAGTAGTTGATGTGAAGTCAGGATCACTCTTTAGTCTTCAAGCTCCGAGACTGACACGTCACGCGCTAGCGAACTGGGACACCACTCACGCGAGGCTTGATCCAATTTTGTTAAGCAGCAACAAAATTCTTTCATCTTTTTGTAAGAAATGAATGTGGAAAGCGAGACAAACGACAGCTTAGATGGGTCAAACAACTTTAATCCCCCATGTTTTGGTCTCTGTACTTGTCTTCCTTCCTTACCTCTCGGCTATACACGGCAGACATGACCAAGATATCAGAGATCAGCTCTTAAGTTCCGCCCAGCAAGACAAAGATTGGCTGGTTTCCTTCAGGAGGCAAATCCATGAAAACCCCGAACTCCGCTTCCAAGAGCATAACACTAGTGCTCTTATCCGCAAACAACTCGATCAACTTGGCATCCCTTATTCATACCCGGTTGCCAAGACCGGTATTGTCGCCCAAATTGGCTCTGGTTATAAACCCGTAGTTGCTCTCCGGGCTGACATGGACGCTCTTCCCATTCAGGTGATTACTACAATAAGGAACACTTTTCTTCTTTTTACCATATTCAGGTGATAATCACAAATGTGTTGTTCTGTTTGACTCAACGATTTTTGTAGGAGCTTGTGGAATGGGAGCATAAGAGCAAAATAGATGGCAAAATGCACGCATGTGGGCACGATGCTCACACTACCATGCTCCTTGGTGCTGCTAAGTTTCTTAATCAACGCAAAAATAACCTTAAGGTTAGCTTTGATTTGCAATCTTTCTAAGTGGTAATCTCTACTGGATTGATGTGTAGTTGAATTAATTTATCTGTTTTCATTGTTGAAAAGGAGAGTTTTGTTTTGCGTTGATTGCCAGGAAGATTTGACCATTTATTGAAATTAGGTTTGAATGATTCTTCACAAGCATCACATGTGGCTTAATGATACTTGTCTGGGTTCCTGATTTACCTTTTAGACTAGAGGCCACGGATGATAAAAAGAATTAGTTTACTCTTTGTTTAAAAAGGGTTTTCTAGTAGAAGTTCATTTATTAAAGTTTTCAAACTCACTCAGTTGAATGATTTCTCCTTCGTATGTCAATGAAGGGAACTGTCAGACTGCTTTTCCAACCTGCAGAGGAGGGAGGTGCTGGCGCGGCTCAAATGATAAAGGAAGGAGCTCTTGCTGATGCTGAAGCAATATTTGGAATGCATATTGACTGCGAAACCCCCACAGGAAGCATAGCATTGGTTCCTGGGCCAGTGCTAGCTGCTGTAAGCATCTTTGAAGCCAGAATAGAAGGAGTTGGTGGGCATGCTGCAGGGCCCCATCAGACTGCAGATCCAATACTTGCTGCATCCTTTGCAATTTTGGCATTGCAACACCTGATCTCTAGAGAAGCTGATCCACTCGATAGTCTAGTATGTTCCAATTTTCTTATCTAGATGTTCTTGTAATCTTCTGCTTTCCTTCTTGCTATAAATGCATGAGACTTTATGGACCTGGTTGCTTGATAATTTTGAAAGTATCTGGATACAGATTCCTTTGACTCACTCAGTTCAAAGCCTTCAACATGATTTATAATTATATCTGAGAGTTCCACCACCTCAAAACTTACTCTGAGTGCTTCATTCCTTGAAAATCAGTTCCTGATTTTGCTGGCAAGAAGCGTATCACTGCCAAAAATGTGCATCTCTGTAGTAGTAGTTGTAGAGGAATGTTTCATGTCTATTCTTTTACAAATTTGGCATCTATATGTTGCTTCGATATTCACAAATAATGCATATCTAGTGAGTAAAGTACATTAAGCAGCCAATGCAACCTAATGCTGATGCTGACCTTTTTCTGTAAGGTGTTGTCTGTTACTTATATCAGAGGTGGGTCTGCATTCAATGTAATTCCATCATATGTTGAATTTGGGGGCACTCTTAGGAGTCTCACCACAGAAGGCTTACATAAACTCCAACAGAGGTTGAAAGAGGTATAGAGCATTACTCAGCCTTTTTAATTTTGGTTCTCGTAAACGATACCGTGATGAATCATAATTTTGCAAGAAACCAGTTAAAAAAAACTCTCACATCTCCGCTTTCCTTGGGTTTTCCCATCCTTTGCAACATTTTACTAACAGATTGCATATCACATCTCCACTTTCCTTGTTGTGATGCTATCCCCTAAATAACATATCTGAAACAGGGATTACAAGTTCCTTGTCACCACTGTTCCAAGCCTATTGTTTTTTATTACAGAAGTGTAATCTCCCTTGACGCGTTGTATCAGTGTTTTGGGATTAGTTTATTTAGTTTGATGCTTTGTTGATAGCATAGTTTTCCATTGTCGCGTCCACTTCTTCAAGTTCTTGGCTGACTGCCAATTCATTTGTTTTTATGAACTGAGTGAAAGATATTTGGTTGTTTGCAAGCTTAGTCCTGCTTATATAATTGTGACTCGTTGTAGGTCTTAAAAGGACAAGCAGCAGTACACAGATGTAATGCCTATATAGACATGAAAGAAGAAGATTACCCATTCCATCCTGCTGTTGTGAATGATGATAGCTTGCATCAGCATGCTCACAAGGTTGGTGGGCTTTTGCTTGGCTCTCAGAATGTCCTCATGGGAAAAAAAGTTATGGCCGGGGAGGACTTTGCCTTCTATCAAGAATTAATCCCTGGATTCATGCTAAGCATAGGAATTAGAAATGAGGAAGTTGGTTCAATTCATCCACCACACTCCCCTTACTTCTGCATTGATGAGAATGTCCTTCCAATTGGGGCAGCCTTACACACTGCTCTGGCAGAAATATATCTGAAAGAGCAGAACGATTCTATTGCACGTTATATTTGAAGGATTTCAATAAGCAGGATCAATTATATTTGGCTGATGTATTCAACTTATCTCTATATGTGAAATCAAGTGAAGTGATCCTAAACCATTTGTGCTTGTGCAATAGCACACTTCTAAATAGCTGCTGCGCTTGCTCTTTTAGAACTGGTACAATTGCAAAAGAAAATGAGGTGCTTATTAATCATAAGCTCAATAGTTTGCTACAAAAAATGTCTGGGGCAAGGAGGCAGCCCTTCCCATTTCATACTTCATTTTGCTTGGATAAAAGAGCAACAGCAAGCAGAATGTATTTGAAAAGGCTTTTTTCATGGCAGTTGAAAACTTGCAACTAAAAATAGTAAAATTGGTATTTGGAAGTGAGCTAAAGACCAATGAAGAAAGGTTCAAGTATGACCTCAGGATCACTCTTTAAGCTATGAGATTTGCGCACCTGCCACCCCATGTGCAACAGTGCAAGGTGGTAAATGAAAAACATAATATGACCTTCGTTGCTTACCTCTCTGCTGTACATGGCAGACTTGATCGAGATTACAAAGATTAACTCCTAAGCTCAGCCCAGCAGGACAAAGATTGATTAGTTTCCGTCAGGAGGCAAATCCATGAAAATCCCAAACTCTGCTTTCAGTAACTCAACACTGAATCTCTTATCTGCCAGCAACTAGGCCAAAAATTGGTATCCCTTATTCATACCTCTTTACCGAGAAAGGTTTTGTCGCTCAAATTGGCTCTGGTTCTAAACCTGTCGTTGTTCTTGTTGCTGATATGGACGCTCTCCCCATTTAGGTTATCCTAACCCTTCTCTTTTTTTATTTTTTTATTTTTTTACTTCTACTATCTTTTGCATGCAGGTGATCATCACAATGTCAAGTGTTTAGTTAGCCTTAATTGTTACCAATGGCTCTGCTTTTAGAGGAGCTTGTAGAATGGGAGCATATTTAGGAGCAAAATGGACGGTAAAATGCACGCATGTGGGCGCAATGCTCGTACTACCATGCTTCTTGGTGCTGCCAAGTTGCTTAATGAACCTAAATATAGGCTTAAGGTTAGCTTTGATTTGGAATCTTCATAATTGTTTGGTAATATTCTCAACTGATTGGATGTAGTTGACTTAGCTATGCCTTCTCATAATTACAAAGGAAAGACTCGTTTGAAATCTGACTGATCTTGAGTTTATGAATTAGAAAATAAAAAGAGAAAGAAATCGGTAGCAATAGTTGCACCCAATGTTATGTTACATACCCTTGGAGAAGAGAAATTACTTTGCAGTTACCAACAAGTTACTAACATGGATAATTTGCCAGATTTATGAATCACCTTAGGCTAGAGGTGAGGCAGGATAAAATAATTCGCTTGTTTCTCCTCCTCTGCAAAATGGAAATTCTGATTTGCTAAAGATGGCAAATACTAGGCTTATTCATTATTACAAACTGTCTTCCGGTATCTTTTACAGTTTCTACCTGTTTGTATAATATTGTACAAGTTTCATTTTAATATAAAGGCATATTTTACAGTTTCCATTTCATTAATATGGTTTAATTAGAGACTTACAAGAGAAAAAGGGCTATCAGTGGTCGGTTTTCTTACAACATCATATTGTGTTATGACTTGATTCCTTCTATTGATTCTCATTACTTTCTATGAAAGCATACCTATATATATATATATATATATATATATGACATATAAGAGCTTGTGCGTATCCTGTTAACTTCTATATATTTTTATTTGAAGAAATGGTCCATCTTAAATGCTGCAGGACTGCTGATAAAAAATTCATCTAAAGGGAATGGACCGTTAGTTAGAAGAACTATGTGAACACTTGCACATTTGTATAGGTTTAACATTTCAATTCAATTGACCTATGTCATTGTTAGTGTTTGAGGTTCTTATATTTTCAAACTTATTCAATGTTTGCTTTCCTCATATGCCACTGAAGGGAACTCTCAGACTACTTTTCCAACCTGCAGAGGAGGGCGGGTGCTGGTGCATCTCACATGATAAAGACAGAGCTTTAGGTGATGCTGAAGCACTTTTGGAATGCATGATGATGATGCAAAATCCACAGAAAGTATAGCATTGGTTCCAGGGCCACTCTTAGCTGCTGAGTGCATCTTCGAAGCTAACTGGAGTTGGTGGGTATGCTGCAGTTCCTCATTCTACTGTAGATCCAATACTTGCTACATCCTTTGCAATTTGGGCATTGCAACACTAACCTTTGGAGAAGCTGATCCTCTCCATGGTCAAGTATGTTCCTATTTTCTTATCTAGATGCCCATGGTGAAGTTTATTGTGACTTATTGTAACTTATAGAGGAATGTTCCATGCTTGTTCTTTGACAAATTTGACATCTATAATTTATTTACACAATGCTAATTTAGTGGCTAAGCTTGCAGCGCATCCAATGCAACCTAATACTTATGCGTTTTTTTTTTTGTTCAGTAAAGGTTTTATCTGTTACTTTTATCAGAGGTAGTTCTGCCTTCAATGTGATTCCGCCATACGTGGAATTCGGGGGCCCTTTGAGGAGTCTCAGTACCAAAGGCTTGCATAATCTCCAACAGAGGTTGAAAGAGGTATACAGCATTATTTAGTCTTTTTACCTTCTGGTTTTATTAATTGATACCATGATTTTCCCGTTGAGATTAAGAAAACTCCTCGCATGTCCTTTGTCTGTAGTTCTTCCTGCCTTTTGAGGCAGCTCCTTTAATAACCTATTGCGTATACATTTTGTTCTCTTCATAGAGTGTAAGGATTCTTGTAAGTCCCTTTGATTTATCTTCTTTTCTACCTTCCCTTGCTGAGATGCTATTCCTGTTAAGCAAAATACCTTAAATTGAGAGTACAAATTCCCTCTTCCTCTAGCACCAAAAAAAAAAAATTCCCTCTTCCTCTCTTTCAAGTCAATTATTTCTTGTCAGCTAAGATTACTACTTGTTGGCCTGGTGGTTGGTGCTCCGGGAATTATTATATGTTACTTGCATGTTGATGTACTAGTTTTCCACTATCATATATCTGCTTAGGTTCTATTATATTCAACTTAATTTTTAAGATCACATCTTCCTGTCAATTGGTTCGTTCCTAGAACCGAATGAAAGAAATTTTTTTTTCAGTTTAGGCATGATTATGTAGTCGTAAAGTCATAAAAGGACAAGCAGCCATACGCAAATGAAATGCTTCCATTGACATGAAAGAAGAGTGCCCGCTCTATCCCGCTGTTGTAAATGATGATATAGCTTTCGTCAACATGTTCAGACAGTTGGTCGCCTTTTGCTTGGTCCTGAGAATGTCAAGAGGGGCAACAAGGTTATGGCAGGAGAGGGCTTTGCCTTCTATTAAGAAATAATCCCTGCATTTATACTTGACATTGGAAGTAGAAATGAGGAAGTTGGGTCAATTCATCCACCACGCTCGAGGAAAAGCACTTCCTTTGAACAAACATGGCACGTTTCTTCTTTCCTTGGGAGCATGAACCGGATATGTTTCAACTCCACCAGTCCAAGCCAAACTTGTTCAATATACTACCAAGTGTTTTGATAAAGATGTATGTGTCCTTGAACATTGCATGTTTTGTTGTTCATAATCCTAAGTTGACTAGTCATTGTTGACACATAATTTTGTCCCATTTTAGTTATTATTATTATTATTATTATAATTATTATTATTATTTGTGTTATTATTATATTTATTTTTATTTTTATTTTTATATATATTTTGTATTTATTTTTATTTTATTTTTTTTATATTATTATTTTATTTTTATTTTTTATTTTCTTTATTTTTATCTTTTATTATATGTTTATTATTATTATTATTATTATTATTATTATTATTATTATTGTTCTTATTTTTATTTTGGTTTTTGTCTAATCCATCAATCACCATCACTGCCACCACCGGCCACCCTCAGTCCCTGCCACCACAGTAACCCTCTCACTGACCCTGTCCGTCTGCCACAGCCACTAGCCTCTGCTACCCCATCCCATCTCACCAGCCCGAGACCCCAAGCTCTCCCTCGGCCTCAAAAGACAGAAACCAACCCAGATCCTCAAAAAGCCAAGACCCCTCTGCTAGCCAGGGGGAATCGAACACCACCATTTTCGCTTCATCACCCGAGCCATCACCTTGAACCCACCTCACCACCGAAGCCCCAAACCCGGGAACTACCAGCCATTAGCCATCGCCTACCCGAAACCCCTAGCTCTCAACCATTAGACCTACAAAGCATCATCATCACCATTTTCTCTTCACCACCCGAGACCACCACCACCGTTGGTCACTGAGCCACGTCCCAAAACCGGGACCCCAACCTAGATCACAACCCAAACCTGCAAAACAAACCACAAACAAACCAAAACCGAAACCAGATCTGAAAAGCAAAACCAAAATAAAAAAAAAAAACAACAAACAACTGAGAGGCCGAAGGCTTCGGCCTCAGATTCGTGGGGTTGGGAGCATTTTCGAAGGAAAAGGAGGCCGAGAACGAGAAGAGGGGGTGAAGAAGCGTCGGAAAGTAGAAAGCTTTTTGTGATCCGGCCACCGGAGGCGGCGGCCGGTGGCGGCGTACGGCGGTCCGGCAGGGCCGGAAATCGCCTGGCCGGGAGAGCTTTTGGAAAGCTCTGTGTTTTTTTTCGTGAAACAAGGAAAAAGTGAAGAAAGCAAAAAAAAAGGGGTTTTTATAAGGGCCGGTGACCCGCGCGCGACCCGGGATCCGACCCGGAGTCCGCGCACCCGACCCGGCCGGCCAAGGGGAGGAGAAGATCCGCGCGTGTATCCGACCCGACCCGGGACCCGTTCGCTACGACCCGCGTGCCGACCCGCTCCAGCCCGTGGATCCGACCTGCTTTGGCCCAACAGCTTCTAAGCCCAATCCATTTGGGTATATATTCATAATTTTATTTATTTATTTGGTATTTGTTTAGTTATTTATTTATTTTGTTAGAAAATTTATTTTATGCATGAAAAAAAATGAATATCTATTTACATATAAAAAACTTTAAGATTTAATAACCTTAAGCTTAATTATGGAATTAATCTTAACAATAAATGTATAGTTTTAAAATGTGTATGTAAATATATAATATAATTTTAAAATATGTGAATATAGAAAGTATATAGCCCTAAAACATATAAATATATATTTTTTAGAATGTATAAATATATAAAAAAAAATGTATATATATATAAATTATATATAAAAGCATATTTTTAAAATAAAAATAAATTTATGAAATGTGGGTTAAGAAAAAAATAATAATAATAAATGAAGAATGATAATAAAATTAAAATAAAATAAGTAAGAAATCCCGATGATAAGTCTTCGTTGAACTCGCAAGTAGCGATTCTTCGAAAAACTTTAGGTGAGGGGAATTATATCGAATGTTACCAGAGTATTGGGATATTCGGTATTATTTCTCAATATTCGATTTCATGCTCATTTTTATTTTTATTTACCTTTTTATTTCTTATATATAACAATGATAATAAAAAATGCATAAAAAAATAATAATAATAAAATTTAAATTTAATTAAAGTCCGATGATGGGATGTCATGAAACTCACAAGTAGTGATTTCTTGACTGATCCCTAGGTGAGAAGAGTTGTACTAAATGTTACCAGAGTATTGGGATATTTAGTATGATTTTTCAATAATTTAAATTCTCTTTAAAAACGAAAATAAGTAAGTTTTTAAGAAAGGAAAAAGAAATTAATAATAAAATTTAATTTTAATTAAATGGTAATGTCCGATGATGGGATGTCATGAAACTCACAAGTAGTGATTTCTTGACTGATCCCTAGGTGAGAAGAGTTGTACTAAATGTTACCAGAGTATTGGGATATTTAGTATGATTTTTCAATAATTTAAATTCTCTTTAAAAACGAAAATAAGTAAGTTTTTAAGAAAGGAAAAAGAAATTAATAATAAAATTTAATTTTAATTAAATGGTAATGCCCGATGATGGGATGTCATGAAACTCACAAGTAGTGATTTCTTGACTGATCCCTAGGTGAGAAGAGTTGTACTAAATGTTACCAGAGTATTGGGATATTTAGTATGATTTTTCAATAATTTAAATTTTGTTAAAAAAATAAATAAGATTTTTCAATTAATAATAAAATTTAAATTTTTATCAAAATAAAAATAAATAAGTTTTTAAAAAGAAAATTAAAAAAGGGAAATAAATAATAAAATTTAAATCTAATTAAACAATGGCCCGATGATGGGATGTTATGAAACTCACAAGTAGTGATTTCTTAACTGATCCCTAGGTGAGAGAAGTTCACTAAGTGTTACCAGAGTATTGGGATACTTAGTACAATTTTTCAATAATAGAAATTTTTATTTAAAATAAATAAAGAAATATTTATATAAAAAAAAATAAAAAAATTCATTTGCATCATTTTTATCTGCTTGCATCATATGCATTCATAATAATTTTCAAAGCGAGTGTGAATCTTCCGATGATGAGATTCTATAGAACTCACAAGTAGTGATTCTTAAGAAATCTCTAGGTGAGGAAAATTATTTCAAATGTTACCAGAGTATTGGGATATTTGATTTAATTATTCAATACAAAAGGGTTCACACTCACTTTCGATAAACAAAATCTAACCTTTTTTTAAATGAAAAATAATTTTGATAAATAATAAAAATGCTTCAAAAATACAATAAAAAAAGAAGAATTATTTTTAAATATTAATTCAAGACTATTTTATTAGAACAAAAAGGATAACACATGATTATTATGGTACCGTTTTTAACGGGCGTCGTGGGGGTGCTAATCCTTCCCCACGCGTAACCGTACCCCCGAACCCAACCTCGTTTTCGCAGACCAAAATTATCTTTTTAATAAAACTTAATTAATTTTGAGATTTTGTTGAAAAGATAAACGTTTTCAGGTGGCCAATCACACCTAGTCAAAAAAGATTGGTGGCGACTCCCATTATTGTTTTTTTTAAACGCTTTTTTAAAATCGTCGAGCGCGAAGCCGTTACGACAGCTTGGCGACTCCGCTGGGGACGCTTTTTGAGGGTCAAGCCATTCATTAATCATGTGTTATCCAAAGTTTTAATTTAATAGTCTTGATTGATATTTAAACTTAATTCACTTGGATTTTGAAAATAATTTTGTTTGCATTTGCATTCTATGTTATTTATTTTATGTTTTATATTTGTATATATTGTTATTAATAAATTGTTTGGACATATAGCATTAGAGTCGTAGTGTGATGAATGATTGGTGTCTTCCCTCATGCACACACTTGCACTTGCATCTGCATAACATGAGCTCTATACCCGGGTTCAGTCCTTCTTAGGAGGGAGTAGAGTACCTTTGCTCTCGTGAGGTAATCACCTCCGCAATGGCAATCGAAATACTCCCACTCAAATTAAATCTTACTAGTCCACTGTGGACGACAGTGAGGTATAATTTGGGAACCTTAGATTTTGAAAATCAAACCCAGCATATAGAAAAGGCCTTAAGAAGCCAAACCTAGCTAGAGCCATGTCCGATTTTTGTAGAAATTATCCTGAAATTAGGACACATGAGGGAACATTTTACTACCCATTTTTTTTCATATCATAACTCTATTGATTTTTCAAATTCATGCTCTCATAAAAACAAAAGATATTTGTTTTCAAATAAAATTTTACAATTTTACGACTTTAAAGAATAAAACAAAGATTTATTCGGTTTTTCTTCTTTGTCAGAAATAATGTGAAAATATTCCTTCATTCTTTAATAATATTTGAAAAATAACAATAATGTTTTTATTTCTTTTAAACTAATGCATAGACATTAAAAAGAAAGGAATTTTGATGAGAAAATAAAAGGTAAGTGCATTGTCACATTCTTTTAAAAAATAGATTAAATAAAAAGGAAATTAAAGAAAATAAATTGTGGTGTGAAAATAAGATAATTTTGAAAGAAAAGATAGGAAAAAAGAAAAAATTTTATTCTTAAAAAAAAAAAAAAGAGAAAAAAAAAAGGGAAAAATCATCAAAATTTAAAATAAAGAAAAATGAGAAAATTTATTCATTGAATTTAAATAAGGGAAAATTTTGGTTCTTTTATTCTTAAATTTTAGCATGACATATTTCATTACATTAATGCATTCACATCACATAATAAGGAAGATATTTGTCTTTTTGGAGTAAAATAGGTCAAAGACATGGGAGATCAATTAGAAGCTAGATTTACTATTTTGGAGAATAATCGAGAGGAGTTGAGACATGATATACGAGAGATGAAAGGACAGCAAGCTAAGATAATGCAGAGGCTTGAAAGTTTTGGAGAGGCTAAATTGGTTCATTCTTAAGGATAGTTGTTGTTTCCAGAACGACTACATGTTGAATCATCAGCAAGTGGAGATCAATTGACTTGTCATATAAGGAAAAAGGACTGATTGATGCAAAGTCCTCGATATAAGGGAGGTGGCTACAAAACTTTTTATAGGTTTGCATTCACTTCATTCATATGTGCATAACATGATTTTGACTGAAAATAATAAGGCTAACAATAACTGTTTCCTTAAAGAAAAAAGGAAAAATGTATAAAAAAAAAAAGGGGGGGAGAAAGAAAAATAGTGGATCAAAACAAAGGAATGGACAAATGGCAATTTTCAGTTTATAATTTCCCTTTTTGCTTTTAGTATACAGCTTGTGATACTCTGAAATAACAACAAAGTTGAATTTTCTTTTTATTTCACAATACAATAAAAAAAAAGCATCATACTAGCATGGCAAGCATGGCATCTAATTTTAGTTTGTGACAGATTTGGTGGAAAGATAGCTTGATCATTGGAAAACGTTGAAGATAGTTTTGGACCATGGAAGAAACAGAAATGACTCGGATGGAAAGGATGGAAAGAGCTCAACAAGAGATGAGAGAGCAACTGTCACAGATGGCAGGTTTGTGGGAAAAGTTGAACAATGGACAAATGGGAGAATTAGCTACTCAAGAGGGGCATCAGTTGCGAAATGCCAAGAATTCTTTTTGTCCAGTTAACGTTGGCTCACGAGAAACCCAATCATCTCAAGATCCACAAGCAATGCCCATCGAGGGTTATGTACGCCCTAATATGCCGTCTGCAGTCGACCCTAGTCAGTTTCAAGGCACGCAACTCTCACCATGAACCCCCTCGAACCAATTCATGTTGCTAAAGAGCAAGGGATGCCACAAGTGGAAGGAGGCTCAAATTCTCGCAAAAGATAGAGCTTATAGAAGAAAGGCTTCGGATCGTTGAAGGAATGGATTTTCATGGATCTTTAAGTGCTGCGGGATTATGCTTAGTACCTGGTGTGGTCATTCCGTCAAAGTTTAGAGCTCCAGAATTTGAAAAATATGGACGGGACCACTTGTCCAAAGGCCCATATCACTATGTATTGTAAAAAGAATGGCAGCGCATGTGCATGATGATAAGCTGTTAATCCATGTTTTCCAAGACAGCCTTAAAGGATCTGCCGCTAGGTGGTTATACACAACTGGGCAGGGCGATATTCATTCCATGGGAAATTTGCAAGGGTATTTGTCGCCCAATATAAGCATATTGGGAATTCGGCCCCAGATCGTTTATCTTTACAAATTATGGAAAAGAAAGCTACTGAAGGCTTAGAGAATATGCCCAGAGATGGAAGAACGTTGCCCACCCAGGTCCAGCCTCCCATCACAGAAAAAGAGACTGCGACTATGTTTCTTAGTACGCTCCAGGCACCATATTATAACAAATGATTGGGAATGTTACTAAGAATTTTGCCGACATGGTGGCCTCCGGAGAGATGATTGAGAATGCAATCAAGAGGGGCAAGATCAAGATAGATGACATTGCTCATAACAGACTAGAAAGAAGGGAAGAAGAAGTACAAGTTGCAACATTTGAGGGGCAATTTCCCAAAAACACTGCTCCATCTCATCCCTGTTGGCCTCACCCATCATACGGTCCAACCTTGAATAATGCCTCCTATAATTCTTATCCTTTTTCACCAGTCCCACAACCAGGATTTCCAACAAACTTTTGCCCTTCAACGATTTTTCCTGCGCCTATCTTCATGCCTAGGCCAGTAACTCAACCTCCTCAACCATCAATAAACAACAGAAAAAGATCGAGAAGCAACCAAGGAAAAATCTCAATTCCAATCTCCGATCTTTTGCCCTTTTTGGTAAAAAACCAATATTTGGCCCCTATACCTTTGAGAACAGCACCAAACCCATTGGCCAAGAGCTATGACCCGAACAGCAAATGTGACTATCACATGGGGGTAATTGGGCATGCAACAGAAAAATGCAGACAGTTGAAGGAAAGGATTGAGGAGCTCATCCATGGTGGAATCTTGACTCAAGAACTCATGGAACAGTGGAAGTCCACTTTGGTGTAAAATCATGCTGGCAGATTAATCTGGAGGAAAACGAAGATTTTGAGATTTTGAAGCCTGTATTTTGTTGAAAAATGCTTGTTATTTTCATTGGCCTAGGTGATAATTGTATGAACACAACTTTTTGCATAATTTATTTTCCAGTGGCACACGACAAGAATGTTTCTTTTGTTCACAATAATGATAAAAATGATTCCAAGACAATTGGTGATTACGGTCAAAGATGAACGTCTTAAATCATTCTTGGATCACATCTCCATAAAATCTAAGTCAGTCGAAAGCCAAAAGGCCAGATTGGGGCATGAGACTTGAAAGTCCAATTTTGTTTTCACTTTAACCATGATAGGGCTTTACTGTTAATGATTTTCAAAGAAATGATTGATTTGCAAAACTTTTTGAGAATAATTTGGAAATCAAGGACAATCTCTAAATATTCTTGATATTGGTAATTTTACACTTGACAAGATCATTTTGAAATACCTTTCCACCTAAATTCTTGTACAAATCCCAAATTCTTCAATCTTGTACTCCCAAGATGCCTTTCGCCCATGATCTGGAGCAAGCCAAAAAGAAAAAAGAAGAGGTTGAGGATTTTTCACTGTTACGCATCGTCTTTTTCCTCAAATGACAATGTGGTGTGTGAGGTCAAGCTTTGTCATATTAAAGTGTTGCATTACAAAAAACAAAAAAACAAAAAAAAAACAAAGGAAAAAAGAAAAGAAAGAAAAAAAGGAGAAGAAAAAATGAAATTGATTGTGACATCATGCAAACATGATATTCAGAGGATTTCAAATGCCAAAGGAAAAACTTATCCTAAGAATTGCTTTTCAATAGAAGTATCTTAATTTGAGATGACGAATGGCCGTCTTTCATATTCCATTCTCAAATATAAACGTTATCCTGTTGCTACCCTTTTTGAGCCTGATAGTTTCTTTCAAAATAAACCTCCTCCAAGGATCACCCTCCACACTGGGGGGCATGTGCAGAAAGTATCTTTTCAAAGAAGATGAATAATTCAACTTTTGTTTTTGATCAAATAAGATTTACTATGTTTTTGAAATCTTGGATATGAATCAATGAAAAAAGAAAAGAAAAAGGAAAGAGAAAGGAGTAAGGATACAGGTGAAAGTACACAAAGAAAGATGCTTCAAAGGATGAATAGGATGTTGAAAAGAAAAAAGAGAAGAAAAAAGAAAAAAAAGAAGAAAAAGAAAGAAAGAAAGGTGCTTCGAAGAGTGAAAATGATGGACAACCATAGGAGAAGAAATGATCCTTGGATTGATAACCTTCAAACACATTTTGGGCCTATTTATCCATTCTTTCAAAACCCTGAACCATGGCCTACATTACGTACTTAAAAGTCCATTTTGATCAAGTAGGGATGCTTGTATCGAAGAGCTCTTCTTTGGAAGATTCTCACATTTCTTTGGTTTGAATAAAATTTGAATTCTTGAATACATGGTGGAGCAATCAAAAAAAAAAAAAAAGAAGAAGAAAAAAAGAAAAGAAAACAAAGGAAAGAATGAGGCTCTAGGGTGAAAACCCGAAAAGGGCAGTCTAGAGCGAACAATGAACTTTCAGAGCAACAAACCAAGCAGTGACACGGATTGAAAACATGGAAAAAGAACCAATAGTCCATGAGAAATCCTCGAGATATCCAAAGATTCCGATGTCACTTGATTGCCTGACATTTTTTAAAACCTTTCTTCTTGTACATACTCTTCCTAAAAACAGAAAAAACCTCAGTCATTCGTATCATATCTTGGCATTTGTGGAACGCCATTATTCGAGAATTTAAGAGATTGTCAAACCAAGTTGTAAATTTCTTGTTTAAAATTTTGTTTTAAAAAAAAAAAAAAAGGGAGAAAAAGCGATAGTATTTTGAGAAGACTATTTTAAACCACAAAAAAAAAACAAAAAAAAAACCATTTTTCTCTTTTTTGGATAAGGGGCAAAATGTCCCCCAAAAAGAACATCTTAGTGCACCAAACTTTCAATTATCCGGTTGAAAAGATCCAAACAAGATTTATGTCACTCATCCTGAAAAGTAATCACTAATTTCTCTAAAGGATCAAGTATCACTTGTGAAATTTAGATCCATTTCTCCTGGAAAATAGTTATGAGGAAAATTTAGTGCTATTAGTCAAAAGGCTGTGATGAGAATGCAAGAACTCTACAAAAATGGAAAATAGAAAGGAGCTTTCATGGTCATGTTGGGGGCAAAGAAAATAAAAAGGCAAATAATGTGTCTCTTTTAGCAAGACAAGAAAAAGATCTAAAGTTAAAGAATGTACAGGATTGAGTGTCATGCATACATGCATACATACACAATATCATACAGCATCAACATTGAAAGTTTTTGTGCAAAATTTTGAGATTAAAACATGTTTCTCAAGCTGAAGACTCAACACTATTTAATCTAGATTTTAAAGGTTATAAAACCTTTTTCGCCAAAAAAAAAAAAAGAAGAAAAAGGGAGAAAAGGGAGAGAGAGAGAAAGAGAAGAGAGAAAAAGAAGAGAAAGAGAAGAGAAAGAAAGAAGAGAGAAAAAATAAAAGAAAAAAGAAGAAAAAAGAGAAAGAGAAGAGAAGAGAGAAGAGAAGAGAAGAGAGAAAAGAAGAGAAAGAGAAGGGAAAGAAAGAAGAGAGAAAAGAAAAAAAGAAAAAAGAGAGAAGAAGAGAGAAAAGAAAAAAAAAAGAAAAAAAAGAAAGAAAGAAAAAAGAGAGAAGAGAAGAGAGAGAGAAAAGAAGAGAAAGAAAAAGAGGGGCAAGTTTGGTCATGATAAAGAAAATTTCAAATCCAGTTTTACCAGTGCCAAGTTTAATCAAAATTAAAGATTGATTTCCAGAAAAATATTTAAAGTTTCATTGCCTCTGCTGCAAGAGGAGCACATTTCAAAAGGAAGAAAACTTTTAAAGTTTCATCGCCTCTGCTGCAAGAGGAGCACTTTTCAGAAAAAAACAAAGTCCTCCGGGCAACATTAAGACCTCCGGGCACAAATCATAAGTCCTCCGGGCAAAATTTAAGACCTCCGGGCACAAATTTAAGACCTCCTGGGCACAAACCTAAGTCCTCCGGGCACAAATCTTAAGTCCTCCGGGCACAAAGCATAAGTCCTCCGGGCACAAATCATAAGTCCTCCGGGCAACATTCTAAGACCTCCGGGCACAAATCATAAGTCCTCCGGGCACAAATTCTAAGACCTCCGGGCAAACTTTTAAAGTTTCATCGCCTCTGCTGCAAGAGGAGCACTTTTCAGAAAAAGCATTTAAGTCCTCCGGGCACCAATCATAAGTCCTCCGGGCACAAATCATAAGTCCTCCGGGCAACATTTTAAGACCTCCGGGCACAAATTTAAGACCTCCGGGCACAAATTTAAGACCTCCGGGCACAAACCTAAGTCCTCCGGGCACAAATCTTAAGTCCTCCGGGCACAAAGCATAAGTCCTCCGGGCACAAATCATAAGTCCTCCGGGCAACATTTTAAGACCTCCGGGCACAAATCATAAGTCCTCCGGGCACAAATTCTAAGACCTCCGGGCAAACTTTTAAAGTTTCATCGCCTCTGCTGCAAGAGGAGCACTTTTCAGAAAAAGCATTTAAGTCCTCCGGGCACCAATCATAAGTCCTCCGGCACAAATCATAAGTCCTCCGGGCAACATTTTAAGACCTCCGGGCACAAATTTAAGACCTCCGGGCACAAACCTAAGTCCTCCGGGCACAAATCTTAAGTCCTCCGGGCACAAATTCTAAGACCTCCGGGCAAACTTTTAAAGTTTCATCGCCTCTGCTGCAAGAGGAGCACTTTTCAGAAAAAGCCTTTAAGTCCTCCGGGCACCAATCATAAGTCCTCCGGGAACAAATCATAAGACCTCCGGGCACAAATTCCAAGTCCTCCGGGCACAAATCTCAAGTCCTCCGGGCAAAATATTTAAAGTTTCATTGCCTCTGCTGCAAGAGGAGCACATTTCAAAAGAAAGCAAAATATTTAAAGTTTCATTGCCTCTGCTGCAAGAGGAGTTTTCTCGAAAAAAGAAAAAAAAACAAAAACAAAACAAATTTAAATTTTTAAAGTTTCATCGCCTCTGCTGCAAGAGGAGCACATCTCTAGGAAAAGAATTTAAAGTTTCATTGCCTCTGCTGCAAGAGGAGCTTTCTCGAAAAAAAAAAAAAAAATTTAAAGTTTCATCGTCTCTGCTGCAAGAGGAGCACATCTCTAGGAAAAGAATTTAAAGTTTCATTGCCTCTGCTGCAAGAGGAGCTTTCTCGAAAAAAAAAAAAAAAAAATTTAAAGTTTCATCGTCTCTGCTGCAAGAGTAGCGCATTTAAAAAAAAAAAAAAAAAAAGAGAGAGAAACTTTAAAGTTTCATTGCCTCTGCTGCAAGAGGAGTTCATACAAAAAAAAGGGAAAAGAAAAAAGAAAAAGAAGAAAGAGAGGAAAAAGAGGGAAATGAGTCATAAGCCGGACAAAATTACTGTCAAATTGTCTTTGCTCTATCCTGATCCTCAGCAATGAGCAAAGAGGGGCAGCTGTTGACACATAATTTTGTCCCATTTTAGTTATTATTATTATTATATTATAATTATTATTATTATTTGTGTTATTATTATATTTATTTTTATTTTTATTTTATATATATTTTGTATTTATTTTTTTTTTTTTTATTTTATTTTTTTATTTTTATATTATTATTTTATTTTTTTTTTTTTTTTTATTTTTATATATATTTTGTATTATTATTATTTTTATTTATATATTATTATTATTATTATTATTATTATTATTATTATTTTATTATTATTATTATTATTGGGTTTTTGTCTAATCCATCAATCACCATCACTGCCACCACCGGCCACCCTCAGTCCCTGCCACCACAGTAACCCTCTCACTGACCCTGTCCGTCTGCCACAGCCACTAGCCTGCTACCCCATCCCATCTCACCAGCCCGAGACCCCAAGCTCTCCCTCGGCCTCAAAAGACAGAAACCAACCCAGATCCTCAAAAAGCCAAGACCCCTCTGCTAGCCAGGGGGAATCGAACACCACCATTTTCGCTTCATCACCCGAGCCATCACCTTGAACCCACCTCACCACCGAAGCCCCAAACCCGGGAACTACCAGCCATTAGCCATCGCCTACCCGAAACCCCTAGCTCTCAACCATTAGACCTACAAAGCATCATCATCACCATTTTCTCTTCACCACCCGAGACCACCACCACCGTTGGTCACTGAGCCACGTCCCAAAACCGGGACCCCAACCTAGATCACAACCCAAACCTGCAAAACAAACCACAAACAAACCAAAACCGAAACCAGATCTGAAAAGCAAAACCAAAATAAAAAAAAAAAACAACAAACAACTGAGAGGCCGAAGGCTTCGGCCTCAGATTCGTGGGGTTGGGAGCATTTTCGAAGGAAAAGGAGGCCGAGAACGAGAAGAGGGGGTGAAGAAGCGTCGGAAAGTAGAAAGCTTTTTGTGATCCGGCCACCGGAGGCGGCGGCCGTGGCGGCGTACGGCGGTCCGGCAGGGCCGGAAATAGCCTGGCCGGGAGAGCTTTTGGAAAGCTCTGTGTTTTTTTTTTCGTGAAACAAGGAAAAAGTGAAGAAAGCAAAAAAAAAAGGGGTTTTTATAAGGGCCGGTGACCCGCGCGCGACCGGGATCCGACCCGGAGTCCGCGCACCGACCGACCCGGCCGGCCAAGGGGAGGAGAAGATCCGCGCGTGTATCCGACCCGACCCGGGACCCGTTCGCTACGACCCGCTCCAGCCCGTGGATCCGACCTGCTTTGGCCCAACAGCTTCTAAGCCCAATCCATTTGGGTATATATTCATAATTTTATTTATTTATTTGGTATTTGTTTAGTTATTTATTTATTTTGTTAGAAAATTTATTTTATGCATGAAAAAAAATGAATATCTATTTACATATAAAAAACTTTAAGATTTAATAACCTTAAGCTTAATTATGGAATTAATCTTAACAATAAATGTATAGTTTTAAAATGTGTATGTAAATATATAATATAATTTTAAAATATGTGAATATAGAAAGTATATAGCCCTAAAACATATAAATATATATTTTTTAGAATGTATAAATATATAAAAAAAAAATGTATATATATATAAATTATATATAAAAGCATATTTTTAAAATAAAAATAAATTTATGAAATGTGGGTTAAGAAAAAAATAATAATAATAAATGAAGAATGATAATAAAATTAAAAAAATAAGTAAGAAATCCCGATGATAAGTCTTCGTTGAACTCGCAAGTAGCGATTCTTCGAAAAACTTTAGGTGAGGGGAATTATATCGAATGTTACCAGAGTATTGGGATATTCGGTATTATTTCTCAATATTCGATTTCATGCTCATTTTTATTTTTATTTACCTTTTTATTTCTTATATATAACAATGATAATAAAAAATGCATAAAAAAATAATAATAATAAAATTTAAATTTAATTAAAGTCCGATGATGGGATGTCATGAAACTCACAAGTAGTGATTTCTTGACTGATCCCTAGGTGAGAAGAGTTGTACTAAATGTTACCAGAGTATTGGGATATTTAGTATGATTTTCAATAATTTAAATTCTCTTTAAAAACGAAAATAAGTAAGTTTTTAAGAAAGGAAAAAGAAATTAATAATAAAATTTAATTTTAATTAAATGGTAATGTCCGATGATGGGATGTCATGAAACTCACAAGTAGTGATTTCTTGACTGATCCCTAGGTGAGAAGAGTTGTACTAAATGTTACCAGAGTATTGGGATATTTAGTATGATTTTTCAATAATTTAAATTCTCTTTAAAAACGAAAATAAGTAAGTTTTTAAGAAAGGAAAAAGAAATTAATAATAAAATTTAATTTTAATTAAATGGTAATGCCCGATGATGGGATGTCATGAAACTCACAAGTAGTGATTTCTTGACTGATCCCTAGGTGAGAAGAGTTGTACTAAATGTTACCAGAGTATTGGGATATTTAGTATGATTTTTCAATAATTTAAATTTTGTTAAAAAAATAAATAAGATTTTTCAATTAATAATAAAATTTAAATTTTTATCAAAATAAAAATAAATAAGTTTTTAAAAAGAAAATTAAAAAAGGGAAATAAATAATAAAATTTAAATCTAATTAAACAATGGCCCGATGATGGGATGTTATGAAACTCACAAGTAGTGATTTCTTAACTGATCCCTAGGTGAGAGAAGTTCACTAAGTGTTACCAGAGTATTGGGATACTTAGTACAATTTTTCAATAATAGAAATTTTTATTTAAAATAAATAAAGAAATATTTATATAAAAAAAAATAAAAAAATTCATTTGCATCATTTTTATCTGCTTGCATCATATGCATTCATAATAATTTTCAAAGCGAGTGTGAATCTTCCGATGATGAGATTCTATAGAACTCACAAGTAGTGATTCTTAAGAAATCTCTAGGTGAGGAAAATTATTTCAAATGTTACCAGAGTATTGGGATATTTGATTTAATTATTCAATACAAAAGGGTTCACACTCACTTTCGATAAACAAAATCTAACCTTTTTTTAAATGAAAAATAATTTTGATAAATAATAAAAATGCTTCAAAAATACAATAAAAAAAGAAGAATTATTTTTAAATATTAATTCAAGACTATTTTATTAGAACAAAAAGGATAACACATGATTATTATGGTACCGTTTTTAACGGGCGTCGTGGGGGTGCTAATCCTTCCCCACGCGTAACCGTACCCCCGAACCCAACCTCGTTTTCGCAGACCAAAATTATCTTTTTAATAAAACTTAATTAATTTTGAGATTTTGTTGAAAAGATAAACGTTTTCAGGTGGCCAATCACACCTAGTCAAAAAAGATTGGTGGCGACTCCCATTATTGTTTTTTTTAAACGCTTTTTTAAAATCGTCGAGCGCGAAGCCGTTACGACAGTCATTGTAGAGAAATGCATGTCCCTTCAAGCATTGTTGGATAGTGAAGAAGACTACTCCCAAATCACATCTACACTCAAAATGCATGCATTAGAGATTTGATTATATTCTGTACAAGACCCCATTTATTTTTAGTGGATGCTAAAGTTAAAGATTATTTCATTTTCTTTCTTATAAAATATATAGATATAGGAAAATTCGTCACAGTAGGATAAATTTGAAGAAAATATTGTAGTTAAGGAAGAGTAACCACATGAAGGAAAAATAAAATAAAATTACTCCATCCTTTGAGGGATAGTCCTCAATGAAACTGAAATGATACATTCATAGCTTATAATTTTTCTTTTTGCTAGGTAAGAAAATTAATCAATTTAAATATTCAACATATTTTGCTATCCATTAATACATATATTCTTTAGTCAAATTATTGAGCATAATTTATAAGAATAAAACAAAAAATAAAGAAAAAAAATGAATTTCATGTACCAAAAAATTTTCAAGAGCTTTAAGAACTTTAGTTGTTAAGAGCCCGAAGAAAATCCCTTTTACAATCTTATCCTTGCAAATTAAAAGTCAATCAAAAAAAGGAAAGGCGTTTGTGCATTAATTCTCCTTCAATAATATGCGTATAAATGTTCGAGATAAATGCTTAGGAAGAATTTCTAAATACATAGTTCAAATTTGCATGTCATTTACACAAAATAAGTTAAATACCTAATACACAACTTGAAGGGAGCCTTTTTCAACTTATTATTAACAATGGCATTGACCTTAACATTGCATAAACCTTGAACAGTAGGAGAGTTTTAATCTATGTAAACCTCCATTATATATATATATATATATATAATATATATATATATATGAGATAAGAATCAACTGCTGCTATCAACATTATCATTGAAGAGGGCAAACTTAAACAATTGTTGAATTCGTCATTTACCATAAAGAGTAGAGAGCTTTAACTGTGATTAAACCCCAAACATGATTAGTTTTAGACCGTTAAAACGGATGAGGATACCTGCGGTTTATAAAAAAAAAAGAAGCAATACGAAGGAAAAAATATGTATAATTTTCTTTATTTTCCAATTAAGGTATTGAGATTTTACATAATAATCTTTTAAGGGATTCAATTAACGATATGCCATTTTTTTTTTAATTTGTCATTCTATGATTTTTCTTTCTTTGTTTTTGTTAGAGAGGAGGGTGGCATCCAAGTTCTTTTTGTCCTTCTAATGCCTGGATAAGATCATTAACAGATCACATGATTCTGCAGTAGCAGTTAGTCTTTTAGGTGATCCCTCACCAACAATTATATGAAATTTATAAATAAACTAGTTTATGCCCGAGAGATACATGAACATTTTGTATATTTTAAAGTGATTATTAATAAACATAAAATTTATTTACAATTTAATTATTTAGTTAAAAAATTAAATATATAATTAGTTTGATAATGAAAGTAAGTATTTTATATTATTTTTATTAAAATAAAAAAATAAATATAAAATCTTATAGGAAAACATAAATAAAAATAAATTAGACACGAAATATGTAAACAGTGCATTCAAATATTATTAATAATAACATTAAAAAAAGCATTCAACTAAAAGTTTGATCACTGGATAAAAATGTCTTCATTTATGAGAATCTTCGACTGATGCTGCTGGATCTATACACCTACAAGTATGTTTAAATCATATATATACTTTTTTCTGTTTATAAGACACAATGAATTCAATTATTTAATGAATAAACATGAAACCTTAGACGCATTTACATAATTTTTTTGCAGCAATTTGAAGAAATTTGGCATCTTCTTTAGGTGTACGTGAGTTAGTAGGCATCTCTGGTGATATCTTATTTAGATTTGATGAAAAATGATTTTTCTACTAAAAGTTGAAAAGAAATAGTTTTAGTTGTTTTGTCTGAAATAAATAAGTATTTTTTAAAAATCGATTAGAAAAAATTTTGATAATATGTTTTATACTAAATATAGTGGTACTTACCTTGTGTCTTTGGTCAAGTAAGTAGCGATTTTCTTCTGCGTAACTAATATTATAGACACAAGTAACTATCAGTTTAGAATAATTATATATATATATATATATATATATAAATAAAAGCCAAAGCATTTGGGTACAAATAGAACTTCTTATGTGGATAGCCTAAATGTTTGACACATATAATATATTAAAATAAAAAAATAATTATCTCTTTCAAATTTCAAAAAGATAAAATTCTCTATATAAATATATTAAAAATACAAAATAAATAAATTATCTTTTAAATTAATTATCTATTTCAATTTTTAAAAGATAAACATCTATATATATAGCTTTTATCAGTTAATTTTTTTCTAAAAAATAACATCTATATCGATAACTGTCAATATATATATATATATATTAAAATCATATTAATATGTATATATATTAAAATCAATATAGATAATATAATGTATAACATGCAATAATATAACGACATCTTATGTTTAATGAGTGTAATATCTATACCTATAGCTTTTGTCAATTTTTTTATTCTTTAAGAAATAACATATATATATATATTAAACCAGTATGGATAATGTAATATATAACATGGAATAATATAACAATATATTACCAATTAAATTTTTTAATTTTCTAAATGATAAAATCATTTTTAAAATTTTAAATTAATATGTAATTAACATGTAATCATTTTTTTCAAATTAATATTATAAAATATAACATTTATATCTACTTATCAATTAAAGTTTTTTAATTGCCTAAAAGGTAGCATTTATATTTATCTATATTAAAATTTTTAATTTTCTCAATTGCTATCATATAAATTGCATGTAATCATTCATCTTTTTTTTCATCAATGCTTAAGAGTCAAAATTTGAAATTTCTATTACTTTTTGTATTTAGTTTCTTTAACGGAGATTCTGGCATAGAATATTATTGCACACCACAAAAAGGACTAGCATTGGATGAGGTTTCAATAATAGGACATCTTTGTCAAAATTAAAGTATAGGTCACAAAGGCACTGTTCATTGTATTAGATTAACATACTGATTTTTAATGATAAAATATATAACAACATAATTTTAAACTATAACTAATTTAGCATGTAAATTTTAATTGACTAGTTTTGAATTTGTGTTATAAATATAGGGAAAATCTTTCCTTAGTAAACTAACAATTATGAAATTTGATACAACTTTTGGTTAGTATTATACACCATGTGGGTATAACAAAAAGCTGTCTGAAGTTTATGGAAAATTTCATTATTGCTTATGTAATGTCGGTTTTCCTAATCCAACTTAAAGGTAGATAATAATTATATTTAAAACATTAAATAAAAATTATTCCATGATAATAATATAAGCATTTTATAATTTTAATATATATATAACTTAACTGTAGCATTTAGTATATCTTATACGTAGAAGTTGAATGTTGATACATTTAATGGTTCTAAAAAAGAGATGTTTGTATTTTTCAGCACTAAAGCTAAAAAATTAATTAATAAAGATGTTGACAATTTTTGTAAAATATTTTTAAGGTGTTGATTAGTTAACAATTATTTATATTATAAAGTTTCAAATATATATATTATCAATGATTTTATTGATTGATTAATGTATCTCCGTGTATTGGACGAATTTAAAACTAGTCATGATAAAAGTTCTAATTATTCAGCTCCACTTGAAATATATAGGAACGGCCTATTAATTCTTCCAATTTTTCCCTCACTTTTGCATCTTCATCTTCCTGTAAGTAATTTCGTTAAAGTTTAGAGTAAAATAATTAATAATTAAAATGAATTAAGAATTTTGTGGTGAAAACAAAATCACCTTATTTCTCATTTCAAATAATTGTTGAGCTGAGTTAATGAGAATTTGATTAACTTTTCTATCAAAAAGTACGAATAAGGTAAAAAAATTACTCATGTTTTTTTTTTTCTATTATTTAGTAATGTAACTTTTGTTTGAGCAGCAAATACCTCTTTTCATGTGCACCAACATATCGTGCGAAGCTTTTTATTGCTAAATAAATAAACAAAGCTTTGGTACGTAAGCCATAGAAATTCTTTATTTATGTCCCGTCTATCTTATGGTAATTAAGTGAAATCTTAAACTGTACATACATACATACAATTTGTATAATTTTATTCTTATCATGTGTATACATAATATATATCTAATTATAAATTGTTTAATTAATTTCAAGATACAAATTCTAAAAACCAAAATATCATGTTAATTATAAACTGAAGGACACCAAAAGTTTGTTGAATTCTTTTCCTTCATGTCGACTTATGCATACGCCACGGGAAGGAAATATAATAACACATACCTTAACAAAACATGGTTTAGAGAGTAGTAATGATTTAATTTGGATTGAAGATTGTCCAAATTTTTTAAATGATTCTTTAATAACTGATCCAAGTGTTATTTGATTATGAATGGAAATAAATCTATTTTAAAAAAATGAAAAGTATTTTTATATATTTCTTAGTATTAATAACATCTATATATTCTTACAAATATAATGAGACTCATATAACATTTTTAATAATTTTCTCTTTTTTATCTCTAATATCATTATTACTTTTTTATAATTATTTTTCATCTCATCAAATTCATATTATATTTTTTCTAAAAAATATTTTTCCAAATAATACAATTATAAATAGTAAATTGCAAATTGATATAGTACCAATTTTTTTTTTGAATTGACATATTTTAGAATATATTTAATTATAAAAAATTTAAAATTCTTCACTTAAAATTCAAAATGCATGGAACTATAAATATCATAGATTTCTAGGGAATTATACAGGTAAGACATAAAAATTTGAAATTTATGTGATATATAAATGGGTAAGAGATGATTAAGGTGTTCATTCTGTGGATTTGGTTAATGTCAAATCAAATAGTAAAATTATATATTTAAACTAAACTAAACTAAAATTTATTTAAGATTTATATAAAAATTAATATATTGAACTTAATAAATAGTTAATGAGCGAGAGCAGTTGAAATTACAAAACGTGTAATGTTCATTAATATATTTAAAAAAAAGTGCAATTGCGCGTAAACTAAGATGTGATTTGAAAATATAAGTAAAATATAACAAAATGTAGTGAATACCACTTTTCATTATTATAACAAATAATTATGAAAGTATGAAATTCAATAACATTATCTTTTTATTGCATCAAATAATAAATTAAGTAATTTCATAATAAATAAATGTGAAAAATAAAAGATTTAGAAAAAACAATATGTTATAATATATATACATATATCACTTTTGCTAGCTTCTAATTCCCTAGCTCATGTTCCGCAAACTGCTTTCTAATTTTCAAAGCAATATCGCTTGATTTACATTCTGTACATAATTATTTGCTATGGAACAAAAAAAAAATTGTTGTTCCAAATCCATGGGAAACATGTTTACGATCATGTGATCAAAATATTGAAATTAATTAACAGTTAGTCAAGAAGAGCAATTGCTGAAGAAACCAAGAAAATTACAAAATCTAGTGAGACAGCAGCAGTAGGGTGGCTCATAATTTTTTATTTGAATATGACAGAAACCAAAATGTAGGCATTAGAATATAATGACATTATTTGTGACTGGAACCATATCAGCCTTCTCTTCTCTCTTCTTAGCAACATTTGCCATTTATTGCTTTATCAAGGATAAGCGCTTTACGATAGCTATTAATTCACAATCAATAAAAGTATAATATTGTACAGGGCAAGTGGAGTGTTTTGTGTTAAAGTATAGTATAGTAGTGTTAAAGTGCTAGAACTTTAGGCTGTGCTACAGCTGAAAATTAAAAGGAAAGAAAGTTAAGGAAAGAAAAGTGGAAGGAAAACAATTTTTTAGATCGTTTGGTATAACAGAAAAGGAGAAGGAAAGAAAAAGTGAGAAAATTGTTTTCAGCTCTTCAAACAAAATCAATCCGTCCAAATTGGACCGAAAAAAGGAGAGAAAATGGAAGCTTGGAAGTCAATAAATTAAAAAGACAAAATTAACCCTAATAAAATTTAAAATTATCAACTTCTTTCCCCTTTTCTTTCAGAGAGCTGCTATTCATACCCATATTTTTACTCTTTTTACCCCATTTCCTTCATTGTGTTACTGTTCATTTAGACATGGATGGGGTATGAAAAGCAAAAAAAGGGGTAGATTTAGTCATTCTCTTCTTTCAAATCTCTCACACCATTCTCTCTCAGTCTCTCCTCTGTCGCCGTCGATGTGCTTTCTCTGACCGTCATTTGAGCACTGTTTGGGTCCCCGTTTGCATTGGGCTAGGTGATTAGTGCTTGGCTTGGACTCTGGAGATCCTTCGTTTTTCCATTTCTTTCTAATTATATAGGTATGATCTGATTTCATCCTTATTTTATCATGCCCTATTTCTTTGTCACGATCCAAGTATCCATAGGCACAAACTCAATATATTTACATCTAATCAGTTATGGATGATGAAGTGCTGAAGCCATGTGAAAAGAAAAGGTGAATGAAACTAATCACTACTTTTCAAGATTTTAAAATCTTGCTGGATGCTCTATTATTATTGATCAACTGTTCTATTGGATTTAATTGATCGGACTGAATTTATTCATTTATGATGAGATGATTAGCAATATAAAGAGGGTTGTGCGATGTTAAACAAGCGGTTTTGCCTTCTTGGTTGTGTATGTAGATGGGTGGGTGGGGTGTGGGGCTGGGTTCATGATTCTTGTTCCACGACCACAAGAATGCAAATATGAAATGCAACTTTCTCCTCATAGGCTGACTATATACAAGTTAAAAGCATATAAATCATTCTTCTTGTTTAACAACTTGGGTAGTTGGATGGATAAATATGGTTTTAGAATCTTGTCTCCCATTGTAAGTTCTCTTGCATGTTTAAGCTAAGCTATATATTAATTTCCTTATTAGGCTTTGCCTCCCTATTAGGCTATGAAAATCCAAACATTTACTATTGTTAGAATATTATGGAAATAAAGTTACTTACTCCATTTATTTGATGCAGTATATTATTTTTTTATTGGCATCCTGATTTACATGAAAATGATATTACTATTTTTTTCTAATAAAAAAGTGAAATGATATGCTTTGGAATCCTTGCATTGGGACAATTAGGGGAAATGGAAAGCAGGGACCATATATATATATATATATATATATATATATATATATATATATATAAAATTAATTCCAAGGGATAATAAATTTTGAAATTGCCTTGTTTTGGTTTATGCATCAAATTTATATACATATTTGTGGAAAAGAGACTTTGCTAGATATGGTGATAATAAGCATGGCAAATGAGATGAAACAAACCATTTTTCTTACCTACTGTAACAATTTGTTAATGACCTGAGTTCTAGTTGGGTGCAATGTTTCATTTATCCAGTGTTGTTGAAAGCGAAATGTAAATAGATTAGTTATTTAATGCTCATGATGAATATAGAGATCAACCTATTTCCTTCATTTTTCCTGCTTACTTGCTCTGAATTGTATTTTACTTCGTCTTTGAATGAAGCGTTGAAACTTCAGTCTTTTGGTTGTGAATGGCCAAGAATAAATTTATTGATCTACTTGAATTATTCTGTTAATCTGAAAATTGTAGCTACTTGTATTCTGTTAATTTGAAAATTGTAACTATTGTAGCAATATGCTGGAACTGGAAGTAAACTCCAAAACAGTTAATTTTCATTATAACATTCAAGTGTGGCAACATGTTCTTTAAGATTTCATGTCAATTTGTTTCTATTAAAACATTAGGTGTGTTTGAGAATGTAGAGTGGAAGGATAGAAAATTAGAGGGAAAGAAAAATAGAAGGATGGAAAACATTAATTTTTTTTCGTTAGGTGTGTTTGGTAGAAAATATGAAAAAAT
Source organism: Heritiera littoralis (assembly GCA_031772115.1). NCBI lineage: Eukaryota > Viridiplantae > Streptophyta > Magnoliopsida > Malvales > Malvaceae > Heritiera > Heritiera littoralis. The sequence goes on from JAPDPK010000056.1 coordinate 1,129,405, forward strand.
GAATAGAAAATGAATTTCTTTCTTTCTATTGCTTGGTAGAATGGAGAAGTTAAAGGAAAGAAAATTAAAAATAAGGACATTTTACCATCCTACCCCTTATACAAATATTTATCAAAATGTGGTTGTTTTTGGATAATTTTTTGGGCATTTATTGAGGTATTTTTTTAAAAACAAAATCTAGTCAAAATAATTCATTAATTATTTATTATAATAATTAATTAATAATTAATAATAATAATTGTTTTTCATTTTCAATGAGATATTTTTTAAAAATCAAAATCTAGTCAAAATAATTCATTAATAATTAATTATAATAATGAATTAATTAATTAATAATTAAGTTATGGGAATAAATTAATTTAGTCATTATTAATTAATTATATAAGGACTAATAAATGTTAAACGCTTAATTCAACCATGAATAATGTCTAATATTAATAGAATCATTTTTAGACAAAAAACTTAATATGCCATAGTCCAACACCCAAGAAAATAAAAGAAAACATAGATGTTGATATATATTAATGCATCAAGTATATAAACAAGTCTATATTCAAAGTATTTCCATCTAAGAGTATTTCCTATTTTTTCATTTTTGAACAATAAAAGTACTATAGAAAAAAACACTCCTAATGGAACATTAGCTCATTCTGTTGCCCATTCTCGAATTCTATCTTTAGCACTGTAAGCTCCCTTAACAGTAGCTCTATTTTTCAAAAAAAGCTCATAGAGCTTTCCATAAGCGTGAATCTCGATATATCGCCATTTTCCAGCGGAATGTTTGGCCTAAAAGTCACATACAAACATCATCAAAATCACTAGAAACAGTGTGGACAATCTATAAAGCAAAAATGAGAAAGTAAAATCCGACTAAATCTTACCCTTGGAGTTAATCCATGCTAAGACTTGTGCTTAATCATAGCAACTTCAAAAATGCCATCAGGTCAATGGGTCCTGGAACCTTTTAATACTCCCTCTACTAGAAGTTGATCCTTGGAGATGAACCTTTCCCCTGGATTTAGTCTCACAGCTCAATTCACCTATGAAAACAAATAAATTAAAATTTGTTAATGTACTAAACAAATATGTTATGTCTAGATTATTTTAAAACATTAAATGTAATATATAAATAATTATTTTAATACCTGATTTGAGAATGGAGGGTTGTTTGTGGTTCGTTGAAGCCTGACTGGAAAATGAAGGATTGTCTGTAATTTTTTGTTCAAAATGTATTAAAAAAGTTATAGAGAATAATTAAGTTGTCAGGAAGAGATGAAATGTGTATTGAAAAAAAATGAAAGATTAATATGTATGAAAATATTTTCATACCTGAAATCTGAATGAAGGCCTATTTCTGCTGTATGTGTTTTGCCAACTTGCAATGTTATGATACTTTTGTTGAAGAAGACCTGTAACAGGAGAAAGATGGTTTGTTAGGAAGACATGAAATGTGTATTAAAAAAAATGTAAGATTAATGAATATGAAAATATTTTCATATCTGAAATTTGAATGATACTTTTGTGGAGGAATAAGAGAAAGATGGTGTCTTGGTTGTATGTAAAAAATTAGATGGAAGAGTTGAGAGTTGAAAATGCCATATGACTTTGCATTGGAACATAATAAGTCTGGAGAATTTAAAAGTGAAAGGGTTTAAAATGAGATGATTTTTAGTTAGTAGAAGATAATTTAAATATTAAATGGGCTGAAGTTATGATAATTTTTTTAAAAAAGATTACAGAGGAAATTATTTAAAAAACTTAATTAATTAATTATTTTTAAAAAATATTACGGAGGAGATTGTTTAAAAATCTTAATTAATTAATAGAGTATAAAATAGATAAAACAATAATGGCTGAAATTTGATTACAAAATATTTGAAAATCCTAATTTAATTAAAATAAACAATTTAGAGTCTAAGAGAGATAAAATAATAATGGCTGAAATTTCATTACAAAATATCTGAAAATCTTAATTCATTTAAAATAAACAATTTGATAAAGATTTAAGTTAGAACACGATGATGGAGCCACAAGCATGATTCATGGGCAGGTTGTGGAGTCGCAATTCTCGAGAACATCTGCAGTGGGTAGGTTGTGGTTGTAGTTGGTGGGTGTTAATTTTTAGTTGACGGTTGTTAAAAAATATTAAATAGCTGAAAATAAAAAGTGAGATAACTTCTAAGTAGAGATTTTAGCGGAGATTTTAATTGTAAGTTGTTTGTAAAGATAAAAGAAAAAGTGACATGTGGCATTCAAACAAAATTGACATATTTATACTTATGAGTTGTGGTTTAGTTGGTAACGCAGACTGAGTTTGTGGAAGAGCTATTAGGTTCGATCTATACTAAATACATTTTTGAGGAGGAGTGAAGAGTTTTAACTATGACTAAGCCCCGAATAAGAATAGTATCAGACCGTTAAAACGGATGAGAATACTTGTGGCTTATACAAAAAAAATTGACATATCAGCATCCATGTCAGCAAAATTTACATGTCAATATGCTTGTTGAAATATAATATATATATATATATATATATACACACACATACATATATGATTTTCATTCACTTCTATTTCAGATTTCACGACTAACATTTTTATTTATTTATTTTTTAAGATTGACTTTTAAGAATCATATAACCTCTCTTTGTTTTATAACTTTCTACAGATGTTTTATTTTCTCCTTTATTTTTCTTATATTCTTCAAAGTGCTAATCACAACATTAATTAATTACTTCATATCCTTTTGTTTATTTTAACTAAAGAAATTGCTATAATCACACCATTGTTAGATTGGTTTTCCGTAAAAAAAAAAAAGGTAATTGGGTTATATTTTTGAAATTAACAGTGTTAAACTATTAATTTTAATATCAGATTCAATTCTTGATAATCTTAAATGCAACAAAAATCAATTCTCGATAATCTTCGATGCAACAAAAAAATATACGTTTAACAAATGAATAATTTAGTGGAATATATGAGTAGCTAAGATGATGCAACATAATTAAACTTTTGTTATCACCCGTAGTAGCAAGGCATGTGTTTAGATAATAACAATAATAATAATAATGGATTTGATTATAAAAAGAATGTGTTCATGCAATTATGAAGATATAGCATTACAAGATTACAATCTGGACTTGGAAAAGAAAGTAATGGGTGGTTGAGAATGATTGCTTTATCAATCAATCATCCCGATTCTACTAACCGCCCTTGCTATCATGACTCGGGACAACAACCACCACGTTAATCAACCTCTCCCTTGAAATTATACTCAAACAGTCATTCTTTCTTTGATGTTGAAAAGGAAATGGTGGTCAGACTCAACTCTCCAGAACTTGCCCTCTTTTTTTTTTTTTGATGGAAAGAACTTGCCCTCTTTTTTGAGCTAGACAATTTTATTTTCTTTATATTTTCCCTGCTGAACATTGCGTCAGTTACAAGACAAGTGTTGTTTGGTGGAATTGGTAGTTGGTTAGATTTATTTTTGACCAGAACACTCTCAATCCACGAATTTCACTTGCTTTTGCTGTTGCTGAGTCATTCCCACGTGTTATCATAAAAGTAAATTGGTCCTTGACTTTCTTCATTGGTGAAAACTCAATCACCTTTTCGGTCCAAAGTTTTGTTTTTTCTCTATCAAATTTAGAAGACCAAACCGATATGGGTCGGGCTAGACTTTTTAGTCTCCTTCAAGAAGCTTAGCTTTTTTTGTTTTGTGTGTAGCTTCTGAGTTGGTGGAAGCAGAAATTAGAAAAATAACACACGTATATATAAATTGTATATTTGTATTTTCCTTTTTTTTCATATAAAACATAAAAATTATTGTGTGATAATTTGTGATGATACATCAAATATGTACATTTTTTTATTTTATCAAATTCATATAAATTTTAATCAAACTTTAATTTGTATTATTTTATTTTTATATCATTTTCGTTTTTTATCGTTATATCATGTTTTAAATTATTTGTATAAAAAAAATTGTTCTTCGGGACTGGCTTGGAGGGGAGAAGTGTTGAATTAACTTCATTAATGTGGACTAGTTAAGCGTAATTAACATCATATAATATTTAATTAGTAGTATAATTTTGTATAAAGTGTGATCATATATATACGTAATATATTTATATTATACATGTATTAATCTTTAATGGGACGGATATAATACATGATCCAAATATGGGAGGTCCCTACTGTTGGCACTAATATATAAGTGATGACCCATTAATCACTTGTAGAGAGAATGGTGAACAACAGTAGCTCATCACATTTTTCGGTTCTCTTCTCTCTCACCATCATCTTCCTCTCTTCCTTGCACAGACCACCATGGGAGATCAGATTGGATGCAACCAGGCGTGGATGAACTTTCGGCAGCGTCTTTCTCCTGTTGGCAGTGGCGAAATCGGTGGTTGTATGGTGGGTTTTGGCTTAACCCACCCAAGGTTAGTTTTGTTCCTCTTGTCATTGTGTTAATGGGCTTTGGTGATTGATTTAATTCCAACGATTGGTATCAGAGCATGTCCACCTTAAAGCCATTAGCCACTTTCGAAGAATAATAAGATCTGTGCAATTTTTTTATGTTTTTTGGTATTTTCGGATTTATTCAAACCCAAATGATTTATGCATGTTTGAGCCAAAATAATGCCAAATATTAGTTGAGGATAATGTTTTATTGAAAATGCCATGAAAACAAAGTGAAATGGGCCTGAATTGAGTGAGAAATGGTCGAAAAACCGATCGGGTTGGTTCAACGACCCGTTTTGCTGCATTTTCGCCTGATCGAGTAAGGAAGAAAGTCAGGCGCGTAGGGCGCTAGATTTTTTTATGATGCGGGAGCGTGTGGAAATTAAAATTAAAAAAATAGATAAATAAATTTCTTTGTTGGGCCGTTTTTTCAGGCCCCCTTTTTTAGCATTTTTTTTGCCCAATTTTTGGATTGTGTTGGGCCATTCGATTGAGCTCAATTTTAGTAGGTTTAGGCTGTTTTGTTTTATTTTGGGACTAATATTTGGCTGGGCTGTTTCCATTTTCGTTGGGCCTTTTTTTTGTATTTTTTAATTGGGACATCAATTATGGAAATAAAAAGGGCTATTTTATTTTGTTTTAATTAAGTCATATTGTTTAATTTATTTAGGCCAAATTAATTTTGTTTATTATGGGCATTATTTATTTATTTTTATTAATTGGCCATTTAGTATTAATTTAATTTTGGGCAATTAAATTAATTAATTTTTTGACCTTTTTGCCTAATTAATTTAGGGGCCATGTTGATTAATTAATTTTATTTGGCTATTAAATTTGGATTAATTTGTGGCTATTTTGCATAATTAATTAATGAGCCATTTTTGGATTATGGTTTTAAGGGCCATTTTGATTAATTAATTATGGGCCATTTGGTTAATTAATTTTTTGGACAATTTTGATTATAACCAAATTTATTTAATTGCCATAATTAATTGTTAAGCCCAAAATTAAAGTAGTATAAGTGAATTTTGGAAGAATTAATTTTGGGGTAATTTCTAGAAATTCATTTACCCATTTAATTCATAATTCACTTAATTTTGATAAATATACCCATGCCCATAAATTATTAATAATTGGCCTAATTAAATAAGTTTAAATAAATTATTTAGGTATTTTGTTTGGACTATTTTGGATTATGGTCTACCCATTTTGTCAATAATTTATTTAAATGAATGAACTCTCTAAAATGCAATTGTCTTATTATTTGAATATTCACATCCATGTGAAATTAATTTAATTAATTAATGTTGGATCTAAAATTACTACATATGCTTCAGGAATAGCATATTTTGGATGTAGTTAATTTTGGTCAATTGATTATGTGAATATTCTTAAAATACTAAATCATTAATCCGATTGACTAGTACTTGCCTGTTGCAAGAATAGTCATGAAGATTTTTTGACGATTTATTTTGATAATTTTAAGGATATAATAATAATAAGGCAATGTATAGTGATAGTTGCAAGATTTACTGAGATATGTAGAAGTGACAAGTCTTTCCCTATCGTATTGCTTGTTGTTTTGGAAGATGCTTGGGACTGAGAGGATTCTGGTTGGGATATGACACGATTTTTCTACCTTGTCGGTGGGCGATCATTCAGGTTTATATTCAACCAGTTTTGTTTTATCCTTGGTAATGTATTGTGGAATAAAATTGATATTTATTGAGTTATTCCACTAGCCTCCATATTGTGCAACTATCATGTATCGAATCTCTAGCAGGATCAAATTAGATAAATGGTATGAATCGATCTATACGATTAGGAATGCATTAAACTAGGAAGTAACCCTGGGAGCTGATTCATCTTCTATACCCAATAGTGTGAGCTCTTTGAGGATATTATACTTAGAATTTTAGGAATACTCAAATTAGAATTCTCTGATTATATAGGGCATGCCATTAATTAGCACATCAGAGAAAGTGTTCTAATTAGTGATGTCGTAACGGCTTCGCGCTCGACGATTTTCGAAAAAGGCGTTTAAAAACAAAAATGGAGTCGCCACCAATCTTTTTTGTCTAGGTGTGATTGGCCACCTGAAAACGTTTATCTTTTCAACAAAATCTCAAAATTAATTAAGTTTTATTAAAAGGATAATCTCTTGGTCTGCGAACAAAAATTGGGTTCGGGGGTACGGTTACGCGTGGGGAAGGATTAGCACCCCCACGACGCCCGTTAAAAACGGTACCATAATAATCATGTGTTATCCTTTGATTTTAATGAAATAGTCTTGAATTAATATTTAAAAATAATTCTTCTTTTTTTTTTATTGTATTTTTGAAGCATTTTTATTATTTATCAAAATTATTTTTCATTTAAAAAAAAGGTTAGATTTTGTTTATCGAAAGTGAGTGTGAACCCTTTTGTATTGAATAATTAAATCAAATATCCCAATACTCTGGTAACATTTGAAATAATTTTCCTCACCTAGAGATTTCTTAAGAATCACTACTTGTGAGTTCTATAGAATCTCATCATCGGAAGATTCACACTCGCTTTGAAAATTATTATGAATGCATATGATGCAAGCAGATAAAAATGATGCAAATGAATTTTTTAATTTTTTTTATATAAATATTTCTTTATTTATTTTAAATAAAAATTTCTATTATTGAAAAATTGCACTAAGTATCCCAATACTCTGGTAACACTTAGTGAACTTCTCTCACCTAGGGATCAGTTAAGAAATCACTACTTGTGAGTTTCATAACATCCCATCATCGAGCGAATTTCATTTATTTTAAAATTTAATTTTTATTATTAATTTCTTTGTTATTTTATTAAAAACTCATTTAGTTTTATTTTTAAGAAAAATTAAAATTATTGAAAAATCATACTAAATATCCCAATACTCTGGTAACATTTAGTAGATTCTTCTCACCTAGGGATCAGTCAAGAAATCACTACTTGTGAGTTTCATGACATCCCATCATCGGGCGATTTATTTACTTAAATTTAAATTTTATTATTTATTTATCAAATTTCTTAAATTTCCATTATCGAATAAAATGCAAGAGAGCTAAATCAACTATTTAATAACAAATTTAAAATAAGACTATTCATGCTCTAAGAAATAAAATAATAAATTAAAAAAATTAAAAAAAATTAAAAACTTACTAATTTCAAGCTAGTTGAAGTCGATCATCATTTGAGTTCGAATGAGTCGATTGAACACACGAGCTCCAAAAAATGACTTGTCGATTTCTTTCTTCTTCTTCCTCTTATCCACTTAAATCTAATGAATTTAAAGCCCAAAAAACATTTTATACCCAAAATAACAAACCTAAACCCAACAAACAAAAGCCCAAATTTCACTTTAGAATAATTGATCTAAGCCCACTAAAACTCATCTCCTTTCTTTATTTCTATTTCTTTTTCATTTTTTATTTCTCTTTTTCCAACTAATGGGGCCCACGCCCCAATCACACACTCTTCCACAAATTGTCCCGCCAACCACGTACTTCTTTCCTAATTTCCATTCACGTGGGGCCCACACTCCATTACTTCTTTCTTTCTTATTTTTTTCATTTTCTATTTCTTTCCTATTCTTCCCATCTTTTCTTTATTCATTTTCCTTACTCAGCTCGCCAGGCACTTCCGATTTCCAGATTCTGGCACCGACAGCCACCACGCCAGCCACCATTGTTCGCCGGACCCCAATGCTGGCCGTCAATCCTCTGCAACCTCAACTCAGATCATCGAAGGGATTTCTCTCAAGGAAAGACTTGAAACCCCTCCAAAACCAGATGAAACCCACGGTTTTTCTTCAATTTTTGGTGATTCACATCTTGGATATTTGCTGTATATTGGCTTGGGTCTAGATGTTTTGGAAAAATGATGAAGATTTCAATGGCCTCGGGTTCTTGGGAAAATTTTTATTATGGCTATTTTGTCAAATGAGTGTGGGTACGGGTTTGGGTAGAAGTTGTATAGGACTGGGGTATGGTGATGGATTTAAAGCTAACTGCGTGGGCTTATGGAATACGGTGGCTGTGGAGACTGGTTCCAATGGGTATTTTTTGGTGAGATAGAGTTGAGAAAAATGAAATGGCCGACCCCCTTTTTTACAGTAGGACAAGTTGAGCTTTAATCTGATTTGCTTCCATCGTTTTATCCGCCCCTAGTTTTTTCAATCCACAGGATTTTTATAAGCTGATTCACGAGTTACAAGAGAGGGTGGCGAGAGTTGCTGGCACCAACTTTTCCTTTTTTTGTTTTTATATTTTTTTGCTTTTTTTTTGTTATTTTGGTTTATATTTTTTTGTTTTGTTTTGTCTTTTTTTTTTAAATTTTTTTTTAATATTTATTACATATATATTTAATCAGATTATAAAAAAAATAACCCATTTGGACTAAGGCTCTTAAGCTCACATATTTTATTGAATTTTGCATTGAACCTAATCAATTAAGCCCAAATTTAAAATTAATAAATATGAAATTAAATACGACCACTTATCCATTAAATTCTAAAATAAATTTAATCGAGCTCAGTAACAAAAATGTCCTGCAAATTTAACGAACTTCAAACCTCAATTATTACCGAATTTATCATAATAAAACTTATGAATCCGGGCAAAATTAAGTGTCAACAGCTGCCCCTCTTTGCTCATTGCTGAGGATCAGGAATAGAGCAAAGACAACAGACACACTAATTTTGTCCGACTTATAACCTAATCTTTTTTCTTTTTCTTTTCTTCTTTTTTTTTCCTCTTTTTTTTTTCTCTTTCTCTTTTTTTCTTTCTCTTTTTTTCTTCTTCTTCTTTTTTTGTATGCGCTCCTCTTGCGGCAGAGGCGATGAAACTTTAAATTTAAATCATCCATTTTTTGTTTTTTTGATTTTTTTTGTTTTTTAAAATGTGCTCCTCTTGCAGCAGAGGCGATGAAACTTTAAATTCTTCCTGGAAATGTGCTCCTCTTGCAGCAGAGGCAATGAGACTTTAAATTCTTTTTTCTGAAATGAGCTCCTCTTGCAGCAGAGGCGATGAAACTTTAAATTCTTCCTGGAAATGTGCTCCTCTTGCAGCAGAGGCAATGAGACTTTAAATTTAAATTTGTTTTGTTTTTTCTTTTCTTCCTTTTTTTTTTGAGAAAGCTCCTCATGCAGCAGAGGCAATGAAACTTTAAATTCCTTTCTGAAAATGTGCTCCTCTTGCAACAGAGGCAATGAAACTTCAAATTTCCTTTCTGAGATTGAGAGATTTCACATTTAAAGATTTGATTCGGAGATTCACATCCGAAATTTTGACTTGGAGATTCGCACTCAGAATTTTAACTTGGTTTTGGAGATTCACATCCAAAATTTTGAACTTAGAGATTCACACCCTGAATTTTAACTTGAAGATTTGGAGATTCACATCCAAGATTCTAACTTTGATTTGGAGATTCACATCCAAAATTTAACTTTGATTTGGAGGTTCACATCCAAAAATTTGATTCGGAGATTCACATTCGAAATTTTAACTTGAAGATTCACATCCAGAGATTTGACTTTGATTTGGAGATTCACATCCAGAAATTTGATTCGAAGATTCACATCCGGGATTTTAACTTGGATTTGATTTGGAGATTCACACCCAAAGATTTGATTCGAAGATTCACATTCAAATCAAATTTCCCTATCTTAAAATTCCTTATCTTGATTTTTCTTCAATTTCATCTTTAAATCTTATGTTTAATCTTATTTCAAATTTAATCTCGAACCTCCTCTTTAAAGTATAGCCCTGAACCTTTTTTTTTCTTTTTTTTTTTTACCCTTCTTCTTCCCTTTTTTTTTTTTTTAACTTCAAGATCTTATTCTTCCAACCTCATATTCTAATCTTGCATTTTCTTGACAAGGATACATTCAGGAACTCAATTAGAGGATTTGGATTGAAGATTCCAAACGTAAACTTTAATATAGAGATTCGCATCTTAAATCCAGAAATTCTCATCTAAAATTTTGAGTTGGAGTTTCACATCCAAATATCCATTTTAGAGATTCACATCCGAAATTTCAGAGATTCTCACCTGAAATTTTGAGTTGGAGTTTCACATCCAAATATTAGATTCGGAGATTCACATCCGAAAATTTGACTTAAAATTCAGAGATTCACACCTGAAATTTTAATTCGGAGATTCACACCCGAAATTTTAACTTGGAGATTCACATCCAAAAATTTGACTTAGGGATTCACACCCTGAATTTTAATTCGGAGATTCACACCCGAAATTTTGACTTAGGGATTCACACCCAAAATTTTAATTCGGAGATTCACATCCGATATTTTAACTTAGAGATTCACATCCAAAATTTTACTTAAGGATTCACACCCGAAATTTTAACTTGGAGATTCACATCCAAAAATTTGACTTAGGGATTCACACCCTGAATTTTAATTCGGAGATTCACACCCGAAATTTTGACTTGGAGATTCACATCCGAAAATTTGATTTGGAGATTCACATCCAAAAATTTGACTTAAAATTCAGAGATTCACACCTGAAATTTTGATTTGGAGATTCACACCCAAAGATTTGATTCGAAGATTCACATTCAAATCGAATTTCCCTATCTTAAAATTCCTTATCTTGATTTTTCTTCAATTTCATCTTTAAATCTTATGTTTAATCTCATTTCAAATTTAATCTGGAACCTCCTCTTTAAAATATAGCCCTGAACCTTCTTCTTCTCCCCTTTTTTTTTTTGTGAACCTTCTTCTTCCTCTTCTTTTTTTTTTTCAACTTCAAGATCTTATTCTTCCAACCTCATATTTTAATCTTACATTTTCTTGACAAGGACACATTCAGGAACTCAATTTGAGGATTTGGATTGAAAATTCCAAACGTAAACTTTAATATAGAGATTCGCATCTTAAATCCAGAAATTCTCATCTAAAATTTTGAGTTGGAGTTTCACATCCGAAATTTCAGAGATTCTCACCTGAAATCTTGAGCTGGAGTTTCACATGCAAATATTAGATTTGGAGATTCACATCCGAAAACTTGACTTAGGGATTCACACCCAACATTTTGACTCGGAGATTCACATCCGAAATTTCAGAGATTCTCTCCTGAAATTTTGAACTGGAGTTTCACATCCAAAATATTAGATTCGGAGATTCACATCCGAACACTTGACTTAGGGATTCACACCCAAAATTTTGACTCGGAGATTCACATCCGAAAACTTGACTTAGGGATTCACACCCAACATTTTGACTCGGAGGTTCACATCCGAAAATTTGATTCGGAGATTCACACCCGAAATTTTCTGAATTGGAGATTCACATCTAAAGATTTAGTTTCTTGATGCATCATCCTTTTAAAACTTTTTACTTTAAAAATCTTATCATCTTATCCTAAAATTTTCAGAATCCTGCTTCCTTCCTTTGTCTTGTGTTTTGCCCCTTCTTTGATTGAAAATGTACAAATCTTGTTCCTTAAAGGTGAAATTTTCATTTGTTTTTTTTTTTATTTCTGAATGTATGTGATGGATGCAATGCAAATGTCGAGAAATAAGAAAAAAAAAGGAAAAGAGAAAGAAAAAGATAAGGAAAAATAATCAAAAGTTGCAGTAACAAGGTTCACAAGACCACCATCCTCACCTTTTTTGAATCTTTTCAAAACATAAGCTTCCGTACCTCCACTAATCCCACGAAAGACCATTAATTCTTGGTTATTCTTCACCATTTGATCATACATTCATATTTCTTCGGTACACTTACAAGCCTTCCCACGATTCTCATCTTTTCCTTCTTTGCCCCATATCATTTTCGACTTTTCTCTTTTGTAATGCGTCGGGCTTTCACAAATATTGTCAATTATTTATTTATCATCATTTCAATTTCATAACAGATGTAATGCCATCACATTTCTTTCAATAATCATGAGTATGCAGATTGGTTGAAGGTTGAAGGGAAGACATTTATGATGAAGTAAACGAGAACAAATTTAACCAAGAATAATAGGTAATTTCCAGAGGTCAAGGGAAGGTAACAATATCTAAACAATGAATATTCAATCAATCTTGATAAACTAATCTAGGATTTTTCCCAAAATTCTATTTGATTGACATTCTAATCATTTTGGTTCCATCAATGCTTTGCCCCCCACTTCATGAAATCATCAAATAGGACTGGTTTCCCTTATGAAAGGCTATCTTCTCGAGATTTTAGCCAAATCCTCCATTCTTCTTTTGACTCAAATCGCCCTTTCGGGTTTTCAACTTAAGCCCCTTCTTATTCTCCTTCCTTTCTTTTTTCTCTTTCCTCTTTTTTTTTTATAGCTTTTTCCTTTTCATTTTCCTTTTTCTTTTCTTTTTCATTTTTTCATCATTTTCCTTTTTACGTTTTCATTCTTTTTCAAGGACCATACTTATCTATAATGAACACACTTATCAAGCTCCCAATCATGAACTTGTAACATGTCTAGGCTCAATATATGATTCCTTAACTCAAGCATTCAAATTCGATCAAAATGGACTTTTTGAGGTACGTAATGTAGGCCATGGTTCAGGGTTTTGAAAGAATGGATAAACAGGCCCAAAATACGTGTTTCAAGGGTTTCAAGCCATAGGATCGTTTCTCATCATATTAAGAATTCTAGCATTCTACCCCATTCGTTGTTTATTCTTCTTTGGTTTCTTGTTTCTCTTTCCCTTCTTTTTTGTTCACTTCCTTTTTTCTTTTGATTCTCTCTTTTCCTCATGAAGATATCTTTTTCTTTATCTTGCCCCCTAGATTTTTAATGACTTGAAAATTTTTTTTTTGTGGGCAAATCTTACTTCATTTTTCTCAATTTTGCCCCCCAATGTGGAGGGTGATCCTTGGCGGGTTTCTTTAAAAAACATATATGACTATAAGGCTCAAAAGGGGTAACAATGGATAATTTTTCTCATATGTGAAGGGTAAACCAAAGATGGCCATTTCTCATTTCGAACATAAATACTCTTATCAAAGAATTATTTATTGAGCCATTACAACCTTCTGAAAAGTCTACTTTCCTTGTGTACGCTCCATCAGTTGATTCAACATTCCCATTGATCATGGGGGACAAAATTGTTAATACAAATAGAATTTTAAAGTTTTATCCCAGATTATTATCAAAATCGACATCATATTCATCATTTATCAACAAAATTGGGCAAAGAATGGAAATTAATCATTTAGAAGCCAAAAGGAGGAGAAAGAGGTAAAATATAGGCGAATGCACAAAGAATATATGATTTCAAAGGGGAGAGAAAAATGTAATGAAAATGCATCGATTACTCCGTTGAAATGACAAAAGATAAATGAAAGTCAATACACAAAAAGCACTTTTTAGTTCATGGGCATTACAAAAAGAAACAACTTTATACCACCATGAGTGACCAATCAAAAGTCTTCTTTTACCCTCATATTGTAGCATGGTTAACCCGTTCCTTCTTTTGTCCCAAAATCCAACAAACCGGATCTAATCAAACTTTGCACCTTGTGCTTGAAAGCAGGGCAACTTTCTATCGAATGACCCGTATTTCCACTATGATAATCACATCGAGCATTTGGGTCATACCATTCTGGATATGGAGGTTCCAAAGGCTTCAATTGAACTGGGGTAACAAGTTGGTTCTCAAGAAGGTATTGAAATACTTCAGAGTAGGACCAAGGAATCGGATCGATGTCGATCCTCCTTCGTTTGTTTCGAGATCCTCTTTGGTTACTTTGGGTAGGCATAGGTGTTTGGAGACCTATTTGCCAACTAGATTGGAGGATTGGCTGACGGGTATTCAGGCTTGGAGAGATATGATTTATGGTGGGGTAATGGGTTTGGTACATTGGATAAGGATAATATGGAGCAAAGTCTCCCACATGTTGCCCTTCATAATTCATAGCATGAACATCTCCTCCATTCCCCGATGTATCACCTTTTCTTGCATTCATGGCATCGTCTCCTACAAGCTTGCCACTCTTGATTGCATTATCTATTATTTCACCAGAGATCACCATGTCTGCAAAATTCTTTGTAGCATTTCCAACCATCATTTCATAAAATGGTGCTGGGAGTGTGTTGACAAACAAGATGGCGGTTTCTTTCTCTGTGAGGGGCGGTTGAACTTGGGCAGCTACATCCCTCCACCTTTGAGCATATTCTCTAAAGCTTTCTTCATGTTTCTTCATCATGCCCTGTAAGGATAAGCGATCTGGTGCCATATCTTCAATGTGCTTGTATTGAGCAATGAATGCTCGAGCCAATTCTTTCCATGAGCGGACGTGGGCTCGATCTAGTTGGGTGTACCACCTGGCAGCTGATCCGGTAAGACTGTCTTGAAAAGTATGCACCAATAATTCATCATTCTGAGCATAGGCAGCCATTTTCTGACAGTACATCTTAATATGACTTGTCGGGCATTTAGTTCCATCATACCTTTCAAATTCTGGAACCTTGAACTTTGGTGGGATAACTACACCTGGTACCAAACAAAGCTCGCTTGCATCCAAAGAGCCATATAAATCCATCCCTTCGATAGCTCGTAATCTTTCTTCAAGGAGATCAAACTTGGTTTGAGACTTTGAATTCTCTGTCGCTGTTGATACACTCATCTTCAATTTCCTTTGTTCTTTAGGATCATCTGAATTATGGACAGAGATTGGGTCTGATAGGTTCTTGCTGGGGTTTGGATTGTCATACCCTGAAAATGACGTATGCTGTGAAGTATAGACTTGGGGTGGAATGGGATTATGTGGATATGGACATCCACCATCTTGTGCCCGCCTTTCTTGGGTAGTTGCTTCCTGCAATGGCTCCTTTCCTCTACTCATCCTGGTCATCATCTCCAGCATTGCAGCCAATTGCCCTTCATCTCTTCTTGCGCCTTTTCTATTTTCTCCATTCGGCTAGCTTGTCCTTCTTCCATGGTCTAAGCTTGTGAGAGTCCTGAATTACTTTGTAATCTTTGATGGTCGAGAGGCCTTGAACCTTATTACCACAATTTTCTAATTAGAAAAATCTTATCTTATTTCTCTCAATCAATTTTTTTTTGGGAACAAACGAATTTTTTCTTTTTTTTTTTCGAAAAACGAAGAGTATTAACATATTTACTGAAGTATAACAAGTCTATGATGTGAATTTTATGAAAATCATGTTATTTGTATATGTATGCAAATGGTATGTATGACAAAATCTATGGAACAATTTTTCTTCTTCTTTTTTCCTTGCTCTCTCTTTCTTTTTTTTTTTTTTTTTTTGTGGTTAGTTTGCATAACTTTCTTGATTTTACATGTTGGGTATTTAGGTTTTCACTTTAATGAAAATAATCAATCAATAGCACATGTACACAAATTTGATAAAAAAAGAAAATTGAAAGAATAAACAAATTCAAAATTGTAAAAAAAACTTAGTCTTGTTTCTCAAAGACTTTTCTGCAAAGTGTGATGCAACAATGTCAAATGCATTCCAAAATTCAAATTAAAATTTGCCTCTTATTTATTATATTCACTTATTAACTTAAGAGGTCAAGTCCGACACAAGTAAGAGAAGTTGAAGAGTAATCTTAAACCATATCAAAATTGTTTCAAAAACTCTCCCTCTTCTTTTTTCCTTTGTTTTTTTTTATTTTTAATTTTTTTTTTAATTTTCTATGAGAAAGAACATATTCTTTTTTCTTTTTCCTTTTCATTCATTTTTTTTGAAATGCTATGTAAAATGTTTAAGGCATGACACAATAACAAGGTATGATGAAGGATATGTTTATACAAAATGTAATTTATGCAAAATGCAATTACAATGAAGATCAAATTTTGTTTCATTTCACTTAACTTTTATGATTCTAAAATGCAAATGACATGACTATCGACATATATATATACACAATGATGATGAAATGAATTAAAATGATATATGTCCCTAACATGCTTGAGAAAAACGAATATTTGTATTCACAATATCTAGACACTAATCTTATTATTCCTTAATCCAACATGCAAAAAAGATGAAATTCCTAACTAAACCTGAACATTATTCTCAATTTTGCTAAAAAAAGCACTTTTCTTTTATTACCAAACAATTTTTTTCTATTTTTCCAAAAATTTTCGTGTGTCCTACTACATTATCTCTTTTTTTTTCAATTATTTTCTATTTTTTTATTTCATCTTTATTTTGGATTAAATTATTCTTTCAATTCTTTACCAATAAATTCAAGGATAATTTTGTTGACATCCTTTTTATTATTCAACCAAATGTTTTGCAATGAGATAATCAAGGAAAGAAAAACATTTTTTAACACCGCCCCCTTCTTTTTTTCTCTTTTTTTTTTAGCATTTTTAGGCTCTCATTTAAAATTCTTACACAAAAAAAAAAAAAAAGATAGATACTTTTTGATTTTTGCATGTCAACTTATTCCTTGATAATTCTATACAAGAAAGTCAATTATTTATCTTTTTTTTCATATTTATTTTGACCTCAAAAAATTTTTTTTTTCATTTTTTCATTTTATTCTAACCCTTTTTTCAAGAGATATTAGTTAATTTCTTACTCAAACCTTTTTACTTTTCTCTTCTTTTTTTTTTTATGCTTTATCTTAGGAAAATTTTTCAAGAATAATAAAGAATAACAAACTTATTTTTGTTTTTGTTTTTTTTAATTAAATAAATGAAAACTTAATTGAATTTCTTTTTATTATTTTTAGTGAAAGAGGCTTTTTTTTTTTAAATTTTTCATTTTTTCATTGTAACAAGAAAAATTTATCCACATTTTATCATTTCATATTTTATTTTAAAAGAAAGAAAAATAAAAGAAATTAAAACCCCTTTTTTTTGTATATAAACATCTTATAACTAAATATACATTAAACTTCTTTTTCTCTCTCTTGTTTTGGAGAATGTACTTTTATTAGTTCCTATTTTAATGAACCTATTTTCAAAACAAAATTCCCCTTTAAAAAAGGAATAAAGAATTATTTGCATCTTTTAAAAAAGGTTACATATTTGTTCTATTATTTTTATCACACATCTTTATTTTTTCAAAAATAAATGGATTTCTTTTTCAGACAAAATCTTTTCCAAAGAAAATATATTTTTTTCATTTTTATTTTTTCAAATTTTTTTTTAGGAAAAATAAAAGACTTAAATTATATACAATTCAACCCAAAATCCATAGTGCCTTTATTATAGATATGAGAAAAGGGTCGAATATGTTCCCTCGTGTCCTAATTTTGGATAATTTCTACTAAAATTGGGCATGGCTCTATCTAAGGCTGGCCTCTTAGGTCCTTTCACATGCTGGGTTGGGATATGAATATCTAAAGGTTCTCAAATTATACCTCACTGTCATCCACACTGGACTAGTAAGATTTAATTTGAGTGGGAGTATTTCGCTTGCCATTGCGGAGGTGATTACCTCACGAGAGCAAAGGTACTCTACTCCCTCCTAAGGAGGACGGAACCCGGGTATAGGGCTCATGTTATGCAAATGCAAGTGCAAATGTGTGTATGAGGGACCATTTATCAAACCATAACCCTTATTCTATAACAATGTATATACAAATATAAAACATAAAATAAATAACATAAAAAATGCAAATGCAAACAAAATCATTTTCAAAATCCAAGTGAATTAAGTTTAAATATCAATCAAGACTATTAAATTAAAACTTTGGATAACACATGATTAATGCATGGCTTGACCCTCAAAAAGCATCCCCAGTGGAGTCGCCAAACTGTCGTAACGGCTTCGCGCTCGACGATTTTCGAAAAAGGCGTTTAAAAACAAAAATGGAGTCGCCACCAATCTTTTTTGTCTAGGTGTGATTGGCCACCTGAAAACGTTTATCTTTTCAACAAAATCTCAAAATTAATTAAGTTTTATTAAAAGGATAATCTCTTGGTCTGCGAACAAAAATTGGGTTCGGGGGTACGGTTACGCGTGGGGAAGGATTAGCACCCCCACGACGCCCGTTAAAAACGGTACCATAATAATCATGTGTTATCCTTTGATTTTAATGAAAAGTCTTGAATTAATATTTAAAAATAATTCTTCTTTTTTTTTATTGTATTTTTGAAGCATTTTTATTATTTATCAAAATTATTTTTCATTTAAAAAAAAGGTTAGATTTTGTTTATCGAAAGTGAGTGTGAACCCTTTTGTATTGAATAATTAAATCAAATATCCCAATACTCTGGTAACATTTGAAATAATTTTCCTCACCTAGAGATTTCTTAAGAATCACTACTTGTGAGTTCTATAGAATCTCATCATCGGAAGATTCACACTCGCTTTGAAAATTATTATGAATGCATATGATGCAAGCAGATAAAAATGATGCAAATGAATTTTTTAATTTTTTTATATAAATATTTCTTTATTTATTTTAAATAAAAATTTCTATTATTGAAAAATTGCACTAAGTATCCCAATACTCTGGTAACACTTAGTGAACTTCTCTCACCTAGGGATCAGTTAAGAAATCACTACTTGTGAGTTTCATAACATCCCATCATCGAGCGAATTTCATTTATTTTAAAATTTAATTTTTATTATTAATTTCTTTGTTATTTTATTAAAAACTCATTTAGTTTTATTTTTAAGAAAAATTAAAATTATTGAAAAATCATACTAAATATCCCAATACTCTGGTAACATTTAGTAGATTCTTCTCACCTAGGGATCAGTCAAGAAATCACTACTTGTGAGTTTCATGACATCCCATCATCGGGCGATTTATTTACTTAAATTTAAATTTTATTATTTATTTATCAAATTTCTTAAATTTCCATTATCGAATAAAATGCAAGAGAGCTAAATCAACTATTTAATAACAAATTTAAAATAAGACTATTCATGCTCTAAGAAATAAAATAATAAATTAAAAAAATTAAAAAAAATTAAAAACTTACTAATTTCAAGCTAGTTGAAGTCGATCATCATTTGAGTTCGAATGAGTCGATTGAACACACGAGCTCCAAAAAATGACTTGTCGATTTCTTTCTTCTTCTTCCTCTTATCCACTTAAATCTAATGAATTTAAAGCCCAAAAAACATTTTATACCCAAAATAACAAACCTAAACCCAACAAACAAAAGCCCAAATTTCACTTTAGAATAATTGATCTAAGCCCACTAAAACTCATCTCCTTTCTTTATTTCTATTTCTTTTTCATTTTTTATTTCTCTTTTTCCAACTAATGGGGCCCACGCCCCAATCACACACTCTTCCACAAATTGTCCCGCCAACCACGTACTTCTTTCCTAATTTCCATTCACGTGGGGCCCACACTCCATTACTTCTTTCTTTCTTATTTTTTTCATTTTCTATTTCTTTCCTATTCTTCCCATCTTTTCTTTATTCATTTTCCTTACTCAGCTCGCCAGGCACTTCCGATTTCCAGATTCTGGCACCGACAGCCACCACGCCAGCCACCATTGTTCGCCGGACCCCAATGCCGGCCGTCAATCCTCTGCAACCTCAACTCAGATCATCGAAGGGATTTCTCTCAAGGAAAGACTTGAAACCCCTCCAAAACCAGATGAAACCCACGGTTTTTCTTCAATTTTTGGTGATTCACATCTTGGATATTTGCTGTATATTGGCTTGGGTCTAGATGTTTTGGAAAAATGATGAAGATTTCAATGGCCTCGGGTTCTTGGGAAAATTTTTATTATGGCTATTTTGTCAAATGAGTGTGGGTACGGGTTTGGGTAGAAGTTGTATAGGACTGGGGTATGGTGATGGATTTAAAGCTAACTGCGTGGGCTTATGGAATACGGTGGCTGTGGAGACTGGTTCCAATGGGTATTTTTTGGTGAGATAGAGTTGAGAAAAATGAAATGGCCGACCCCCTTTTTTACAGTAGGACAAGTTGAGCTTTAATCTGATTTGCTTCCATCGTTTTATCCGCCCCTAGTTTTTTCAATCCACAGGATTTTTATAAGCTGATTCACGAGTTACAAGAGAGGGTGGCGAGAGTTGCTGGCACCAACTTTTCCTTTTTTTGTTTTTATATTTTTTTGCTTTTTTTTTTGTTATTTTGGTTTATATTTTTTTGTTTTGTTTTGTCTTTTTTTTTTAAATTTTTTTTTAATATTTATTACATATATATTTAATCAGATTATAAAAAAAATAACCCATTTGGACTAAGGCTCTTAAGCTCACATATTTTATTGAATTTTGCATTGAACCTAATCAATTAAGCCCAAATTTAAAATTAATAAATATGAAATTAAATACGACCACTTATCCATTAAATTCTAAAATAAATTTAATCGAGCTCAGTAACAAAAATGTCCTGCAAATTTAACGAACTTCAAACCTCAATTATTACCGAATTTATCATAATAAAACTTATGAATCCGGGCAAAATTAAGTGTCAACAAGTGATAATCAAAAAATATTTATGGATGCCATTAGGAAATAGTTCGCATAGGATTGATAAAAGTTGCAATAAGGGATTAGTTCCATATGTGGTAGATTCAATACGACTTCCTTATGGGGTGGAGAGTTGGAGATCTTCCAGATTCGCAGATCTCATTCAATGTACCTTAATGGACAGAAGGAAGTATGGCATTTTAATATCAAATTGGTATTGTCATTCAAGTGTGGAAGATCTTTTAAGTTAATGGATTTCATTCAGCCATAATGATGACCTATGCCAATATTACTACTAGAAGAACTATTATCAAGTGGTCTTAATAAAAGGTCAGTTAGAAGAAGAAATTTTCCAAGTCCACTTCTCATTTTGGTTCCACCAACACCTCTAAATATCCATGTGTGCCACTTCTGTCATAAACTTGGGCACAAGAGGGTAGTTTGTAAGAGTCCTTCTAGACTGGATGTGTGTGAAAAGGGCATTCCGTTAGCCTTTATTTTGGATCCAATCTAGGAAGTATATCCTCTAACTATTAGTGGTTGGATACCGATGCTATTATTGATAAAGCCAATAAGCTACCGGAGACCAAATAAGGGAAAATTGTTGTGAATTGTGGCTATAGAATTAAAATCCATGCCGAAAACATAAGAATAGCCAGATTGTTGTTACATTTTTTGCATACAGTTTTGGAATGACTGTCGATTTATACTTTTCATTTGGATAACGGAAAAGTATTTTTGTTTGGTAACAACATATGTATTGATTCTGGTATTCTATGTGATGGATGTATAATAGATTTATACCCCAATATTAGGCGAATTTTCTTCAGTTGTAAATGATGTGACTGTCGATTTTGATTACGATAAGATATATAAGAAATCTATTATCTTGTGGCAAGAGTTAATAACATTTTGAGGCACATGTAAAGATTGCAGTAAGGGAAATTTTGCTGCTAATATTAAGGATATGATTAGCAGATATTGAAATGATCAGGAGCTGATATATACTGACATTTGTAGATCATTTCCACATATTGTATTTAGTGGATATAAGCATTTCATCACTTTAACTGAAGACCATTCTGATGTAGGTCATGTAAAGTGAGAGGTTTGATCTTACAAAGGCCTTAAGCATTCTGATTGATTCCGTTACGCTGCTTACGTCAAGTAAGCTACTTAAGGCAATGATCAGATAGTAATGATAAATGTTATGCTTGTTATAATAAAGCTAGGCGAAATCATATATCGATTTTCGGGTTAAGTGCACCGTATGATTATGTATTGATGTCTAGTATGCTGTGCTTGGAATACCGATAGGGATGAGATTGCAGTAATAATCCTGCGTACATTTTGATGTGGTACGATTTCTGTTGAATCGCTTAAAATATCCGGAATTTAGATTGAGTGAAGTTATGAAAATTGCAACTTATATTCAAACATGATATCCAAGTAAAATCAGTTCCCAAATTCATTCTAAATTGTAGTCAGACAAAAAGCCAAATTTGTGCCGCTTCCTGTGTTTAGGGTTATAAAGTAAGGCAAAATGCCTATAACCCATAGTTAAGGAAATTTGACGAGAAAAAACTGTCAGCGACAATTCTGTTAGTTATTACATCGACTAGAAAGATTCTAGATTTTGTTTTCTTATCATGTGAAGCTAGAATTATTGAGTCTGACAATGCAAACTATTTAAAGGATGACTTAAAGAGTGGGGTTGTGAACTCCACAAGGTCATTGATGATGTATATATGGTTTTGCCAGTCCTATACATGTGTTATATTTTGATAGTGAAAGGCTACAGTCGAAAGAATCAACGATTGATTCCAATACCATATTTTGAACCTGCACCTGACCTTACAGAGGAACATGAATGTGAGATTCATGTGTCTTCTTATTCTAATATTTGTTAGGAGGCTATATTGATTCGAACTCTTAGAGTTGGATATTTGCCATGCAGGATAAGTAAGCATCTGTATTGCATAAGGATGCATGAGATCTATTTTAGTTGTCACATCATTATAGACCAAAAGAGACTCTAAAGATTAAGTAGATGATTTAAAGCCAAATTTGGCCAAGCTTTAAATAAAGAGAAGGAATTGGTTTTGTGAAAACCTTATTTCCTATTTGTACCTGAGATTCTTTTAGATTAGTAATGGCAATTGGTAGCTCATTTTGATTAAGAGCTACATCTTGGACATTAAAATACCTAAATGAAGCAACCTATAATGTTGTAGTTCCTAAGATGGAACATATAGTTTGTGAACTCGTGGAGTTTATTTGCGAACATTAAAAGGCATCTACACTGTATCCAAAGTAATGAGATTGTCACTTTATGGAGAACTCATTAGATAATTGGATCCATTGCAAGGTCAGTGGGAGTAATTATGTGTTATTTGTGCTCTAAGTTAATGATATCAAAATAGAAGCCAATAGCATTGACCTATGGTACGAGACAAATTTCATGTCGTCATGTCACTTCAGGATGAAGAATCTAAGTGAGGCTTTATTTTGTTATAGGGATTGAGATTCTTCGTGACATATCAATAGGCATACTCTATTGGTCTCAGGAAACCTATATTGTATGTGTTAAGTAGGTTTAATGTATATTGTTCTCCTATTAAAACGCACTTTCGTGAAAAGTGACATATTGTGAAAATCTCAGTCCTCAAAGTGATAATGAAAGAGCTCATGTCGAGTGTTATGTATGCCTTCTTGCCGATAATTACTGTATGCTCAAATTTATACACATTTGGATATGGTGTATGTTATAGGTATAATTCGAAGATATTTGAGCGATCCTGCAATAGAGAGCTGGAAGCTGTAAAGAGAGTATTTAAATATCAACAAATCTGACATTCTGGTTTTGGTCAGATATTTTGATGTTGATTTTGCATGCTATCCAGATGTTGAAAATTATTTTGGTTATATATTTGTGGATATAAAGGAGCTGTTTCTTGGAAAGGTGTGAAACAAACACTTGCATCATCCTTGATTATGGAGGCTAAGTATGTAGTATGTCATAAAGCTACATGATGGGCCATTTAGGTTGTAGAACTTCATCTCAGGGCTGGTTTCCGTGGTTGCCATTTTAAGGTCCTGGAGGTGTATTGTGGAAATGCTGCAACAGTAGTTTCTCTCTCAAAATGCTAGGAGTTCCTCATACTCCAAATATTTAGATATCATCATTCAGTTTGTTAGAGAGAAAATAATGGAATCTATTGTTTGATTAGATTGTAGAGCACAAAATTAAAGAGCTTATTCTCGTTAACTAAGATTTTGGCTGCTTAAGTGCTTTGACGACATAGCACTTGTGTGAGGCATATAGAGCCATTGCTGTATTAAGTTAGTGGGAACTCTATGTAATGAAATCAATTATAACTGTATCAATGGATTCTTACTTGCCATATATGCATATTTTGTTTGCGCGCATTCTTGTGAATATGACATTCTGTTAGATGAGACATTCCGTATTGGTCTTATGTGCTTTTATTGAAGCAATGCATCATTCGGTATACATGCATGACCTAATGGAAATGGATATTTGATTTTGTTTTCATATCATTTCCATTTCACACTTTTATACTACTACTTTGTTGAAGTCTTTATGAGTTTACGCATTTGTACCCTGTCGGTATGATGCATTTTGAAGTTTGTAAATACTTATTGTTGTTAAAGCATTTACAAGTCTACACATTTGTACCCTTTCGGTACAATGTATCCAGGAGGCTTATAAATGCCTGTTGATATTATATGATGATTTCGTTAATTAACTTAATTACCCAAGTGGGAGAATGTTGAGTTAACTCCATTAATGTGGACTAGTTAAGCGTAATTAACATCATATAATATTTAATTAGTAGTATAATTTTGTATAAAGTGTGACCATATATATACATAATATATTTATATTATACATATATTAATCCTTAATGGGACGAATATAATACATGATCCAAATATGGGAGGTCCCTACTGTTGGCACTAATATATAAGTGATGGCCCATTAATCACTTGTAGAGAGAATGGTGAACAACAGTAGCTCATCCCATTTTTCGGTTCCCCTCTCTCTCACCATCATCTTCCTCTCTTCCTTGCACAGACCACTATGGGAGATCAGATTGGATGCAGCCATGTGTGGATGAACCTCCAGCGATGTCT
The DNA here is from genome assembly GCA_031772115.1 of Heritiera littoralis. Classification (NCBI taxonomy): domain Eukaryota; kingdom Viridiplantae; phylum Streptophyta; class Magnoliopsida; order Malvales; family Malvaceae; genus Heritiera; species Heritiera littoralis. The sequence goes on from JAPDPK010000056.1 coordinate 1,154,405, forward strand.
TCCTCTAGCTGGCAGTGGCGAAATTGGTGGTTGTATAGTGGGTTTTGGCTTAACCCACCCAAGGTTAGTCTTGTTCCTCTTGTCATTGTGCTAATGGGCTTTGGTGGTAGATTTAATTCTAACAAGAAGTAGATGGCAAAAAAGGGTAACATGAATTATAAAAGCCCTAAAACTTAAAGACGAAAGCAAATGAAAGAAATTGAAAGAAAAAGGAAAAAAAGGAAAATAAAGCTTTGTGATTCCAAGGTCAGCATCCCATGTGACATCAACTTTTTAAAACATATATTACACGCAAAAACTTAATACAGTTCTCTAATCACCAAGTTTCATCCATCCCAACTTTTTTCTTTGTTTTTCTCCCAAATGGCAAATTATTTAATTTCTTTATGCATTCATTTGCAAGCAAAACTATAAAACCATGTTTCAATTAATATAAATATAAATATATATATATATATATATTATATATATATATTATATATAGCTTTCAATGAACTAGTTAATTATTTGAACAAACAAATAATAAAATTAATATTTAGTTCAGACTTACAAGGGATATTCTATCTAATAACAAGGCAACATGAAGAATCCAAGATTAACGCAAATAAGACAAACTTTAAGAAGTTACGACGTTGACACTAAAGCTAAAATGGTGAACATTGATCATGTGTATCCAACTAAAAGCTAACAATTCACTAGTGTCTTCATGACCAGCAGCATATGGATCACGAATTCACAATTATCCAACAGCCAACAGAAGAATAAGTTAATTATTGTAGTCAAAGATATGACCATAAAATCTAAGGTCATTTTTTCTGATTTATAGTTGGAAGTAAATTTGTTTGTGGGTTGAATTGCACTTAAGTAAGATATTAATGAATTATACACAAATTTGAGTCCGACTTAACTCAATAATTTGGACTTGATCTTCAATTCAATCCCATTTTTAACTAATAGTACGATTGAGACCAGTCTGGCTAAAACATTTTTATAATTATAATTAAAAAAAGTAATAAAAACAAAAGTAATAAAGTAAAGAAAATGAAAAATTAATCAATGAATTGGTAGTGGAAACTATATTATCATTAATTGGACAAGTAATATTTAATTTTAATGTAAAAGAATCTCTGCAGCACACAACGAATTGTTGATCAATTTGATGGTCAGAAAATAATGTACAAAAACTATTTCCTTCAACTTGCATGTTAGCAAGATAGAATTTTCAAATAAAATTATCTGCGAACAGAGTATAGTACATGATTTATAGTTTTTCATTATAGGCCTTTTTGGCTTCACTCCAGACTTTTTACTGAGCACTGTCAACTTCATTAGTTAATAAGAAGGAACAGAAAAAAAAACCTAATTATTCAATTAGATTCGGATTAAATTGGATCGAATCGAACTTGAATTTCAAAGAATTCAAGTCCAACTTGAAATTTGATCAAACCATTTTTATTTATTCATACAATGAATTTATACTTAATTTCCATTTCTATTTTTTAATTTGCTAAAAATTAAACTCTCGTCATAAAATTAAGAGTCCATATAATTGCAATACTTAACTAGGTTTTGATGATAAAATATTAATAAAGTTGTTACTAATTCTTAGACTCGCAAACCGCTACGGACCGAATCCCTATAGTTTCCTCATCAACGGTATAAAACTTCGATTCCAATTGTTTAATTTTTAACCAAGATAATATTGTTTTTCCCTCTCTTTTTGAGAGCTTCTCTCTCTTAAATGAGACTTTTCCTTCTTCCAGTGAGAGAAAATAGATAAGAGTGTTTTCTTTACTAAGTCGAGTCATTTTTAGTCAGTCATAAGGGTCAATTCTTGAGTCTAGAGTCGTAATAGAATGCTGCAAAAATCAAAATTGCTGACTGGGTTATCTTTCTTTGTCTTTTAAAATTGTTTTTTTTTTTTCATTTTTTAGGATTTGCTTGCGTCTTTTTCTTCAGGATTTTGGTTCTTGATTGAGTCTTGACAAGGATATAGAAGGATCGCACTGGTATTCATAGATTCATTTGTTCATTAGAGTTTTTGCTCTTGAGAATTAAGGGCAACGGTGAATGATATTGAGATTAAGTTAGAATCTTCAAGTGTAGTAGTGCGTCAGGAAACAAAATTCATGGTGATCGAAAAGTTGATTGCGGATAAAAAGGTTAATCGAAGAGGAGTGCTAAATGTTTTTCAGAATTCATGGTCGAGTAAGGAGGTAGTGGCGGTAAGAGAGATCGAACAGGAGATTAATGGAATATTTTTTGCTGACGAGGCCATAATGAATGATGTTATACGTTCAGGGCCATGGTCTGTGATGGGGTATACTATAAATATGCAGGTTTGGAAGGTGGAGAAAGCTATTAATGAAATTGATTTTGGGAGAGTAGGTCTTTTGATTTAGATCCATAAACTTCCTTTGGAGATGCAGACTTATCAAAATGCTCTAAAAATTGGGAATGTAATTGGAGCAGTGGTGGAAGTTGATGATCGCTCGTGGAGTGGAGGAAGAGGTAGATGTTTTTTTAGGGTTAGAGTGGAGTTCGATATCACTCAACCTCTGAAAATAGGTTTTTGGGTACCAAAGGGTAATAAAAAGAGGTTATGGGCGGAGATTATGTATAAACGTTGTTGACACCTAATTTTGTCCCATTTTCTCTTATTATTATTATTATTATTATTATTATTATATATATTTATATTTATATTTATTTTTATTTTTATTATTTAGTTTGTTACTATTTATATTTTTTTATTATTATTATTATCTATTATTATTTATATATTATTATTACTTTTATATTAATATTATTTTTATTTTATTTTATTTCATTTTTTGTTTTTGTTTTTGTTTTGTTGTCCAATCACCATCACTGTCCACCAGCTACACTGCCAAACCATCCCATCCGCCGGTCACCAGCCCTGCAGCCCCCATTTCCCTCTCGGACTACTCCATCCCATTCCCAATAAAAACCCTATACCAGTCCTTCCTAAAGGGCGGCGGACGAACCCAAAAGGAGCCTTTCAACCACCCTCAACCCCATCACCGTGAGCCCCTGCCAACACCGTGAGCCCTTGCCAACCCAAGCAGTCACCATTTCCGGCCTCAAGCCTCGGACCCAGCAAACACCACCGCCAACATCATCAGCGTCACTGAAACCCCCAGATCCCAACAACCTCTCCCATTACCAGAAAACCCACCACAACGGAGACACCAAAAACCGAACCAACCCCTGTACCACCCCTACCCAAAGCAACTACCACCACCACCATCGCAACCATCAAGCCCTCAACCATTCGGCCACCGATCCCAAACCTATAAACCACCCGAGACCCAAATCGAACCCAAACCCGAAGCCAAAAACCAGATCTGAAAACCTGCAAAAAAAAGAAAACACAAAAACCACAAGCAAACCACAGCCACAACCAGATCTAAAACAAAAAACCAAAAAAAAACACACGAAAAAAGGGGAAAAGGCTTTTGGCGGAGTTAGATCTAGGTGGTTAGAGAGTTTTTTTTGTGAAACGGTGGCCGGATTTAGATTTAGGAGGTTGAAAGCTTTCGGAAAAGGATGAACTTTTTGATTTTTGGCCACCGGAGACGGCGGTCAACGGCGGCCGGCGGCGAACTAGGCGGCGAAGGAAGGCAGCCGGAAATCGCCTGGCCGGGGGAAGCTCTGAAAATTTTTTAGAAAAAAAAGGAAAAAGTGAAGAAGAAAAAAAAAGGGAGGCTTTTATAGAAAACGAGCGACCCGCGCATGGACCCGGATCCGACCCGGGATCTGCGCGCCCGACCCGCTAGTGAAGCAGATCCGCGTGCACCCTTGCCGACCCGACCCGCGCCTGCCGACCCGACCTGATCCGGCCCACCTGTTTTGGGCCACGTGGAAGGCCTTTTAGGCCCTCAATTTGGGCTGTTTTTTGGGGCCATTCAAGAGCTTATTTGGATTCCAAACCTAAATCCATTTTGGTAAATTTTTTTCTTCCTTTTCTTATTTGTTTATTATTTATTTATTTAGTATTTATTTATTTTGTTAAATAAAAATTAAAAATTAAAAAATTAAATTAAAAAATTAAAATTTAAAAATAAAAAATTTTATTATCATCATGTGTGCTTTTAATATATTTTCATGGCAATCAAAAAATATATAAATAAAAAATAAAAAGAAAATTTTTTTAGAAAGAAAAAGGAAATTAATAATAAGATTTAAATTTAAACAAAGGTCCTATGATGGGATGCTACGGAAGTCACAAGTAGTGATTCCTAGCTGATCCCTAGGTGAGAGGAGTCGTACTAGATGTTGCCAAAAGTATTGGAATATTTAGTATGATTTTTCAATAATTTAAATTTTTAAAAAATAAAAATAAATAAGTTTTTAAAAGAAAATCCAAAAAGGAAATTAATAATAAAAATTAAAATTAATTAAATGAAATTCCCGATGATGGGATGCTACGGAAGTCACAAGTAGTGATTCCTAGCTGATCCCTAGGTGAGAAGAGTTATACTAGATGTTGCCAAAAGTATTGGAATATTTAGTATGATTTTTCAATAATTTAAATTTTTAAAAAAATAAAAATAAATAAGTTTTTAAAAGAAAATCCAAAAAGGAAATTAATAATAAAAATTAAATTTAATTAAATGAAATTCCCGATGATGGGATGCTACGGAAGTCACAAGTAGTGATTCCTAGCTGATCCCTAGGTGAGAAGAGTTATACTAAATGTTGCCAAAAGTATTGGAATATTTAGTATGATTTTTCAATAATTTAATTTTTTAATTAAAAATAAAAATAAATAATTTTTTCAAAAGAAAATAGAAAAAGGAAAATTAATAATAAAGTTTAAATCTAATTAAATAAATGTCCGATGATGGGACGTTATGGAAGTCACAAGTAGTGATTCCTTAACTGATCCCTAGGTGAGAAGAGTCATACTAATTGTTGCCAAAAGTATTGGAATATTTAGTATGATTTTTCGATAATTTAGTTTTATTAAAAATGAAAACAAATAAGTTTTTTTAAAACAAAGAAAATTAAATAAATAAATGATGAAATTTAAGTTTAATTAAATAAATGTCCGATGATGGGATGTTATGGAAGTCACAAGTAGTGATTCCTTAACTGATCTCTAGGTGAGAAAAGTCGTACTAAATATTGTCAAAAGTATTGAGGTATTTAGTATGATTTTTTTCAATAATTTAAATTTTTGAAAATAAAATTGAATTTTCAAAATTAATAATAAAATTAAAATTAAGTAAATAAAATTCCGATGATGGGATGCTACGGAAGTCACAAGTAGTGATTCCTAGCTGATCCCCAGGTGAGAAGAGTTATACTAATTGTTGCCAAAAGTATTGGAATATTTAGTATGATTTTTCAATAATTTAAATTTTTATAAAAAAAAAAAAGAAAATGAATAAGTTTTTTTTAAAAAAAACAAATAAAATTAAATAAATAAATAATAACAAAATAAAAACAAATAAGTTTTTTTAAAAAAACAAAGAAAATTAAATAAATAAATAATGAAATTAAAAATTAAAAATTCATTTGTATCATATATTATTTGTTTGCATCATATGCATCCATTTAATTTCTAAATAAGTGTGAATCTTCCGATGATGAGATTCTATAGAAGTCACAAGTAGTGATTCTTAAGAAATCTCTAGGTGAGAAAAATTATTTCGAATGCTGCCAAAAGTATTGGAGTATTTGATTTAATTATTCAATACAAAAAGGTTCACATTTATTTTCGAAAAATAAAGTTTAACCTCTTAAAATAAAACAAAATAAATTTGTAAATAAAAAATGATTTTGAACAAAAAGGTTGGAATAAAAAAGGAATTGATTTTAAATATTAAAGTAAGATCATTTTATTAAAACAAAAAGGATAACACATTATTATTATGGTACCGTTTTTTAACGGGCGTCGTGGGGGTGCTAATCCTTCCCCACGCGTAACTGTACCCCCGAACCCAATTTTTGTTTCGCAGACCAAAAGATTATCTTTTTAATAAAACTTAATTAATTTTGAGATTTTGTTGAAAAGATAAACGTTTTCAGGTGGCCAATCACACCTAGTCAAAAAAGATTGGTGGCGACTCCCATCCTGTTGTTTTAAAATGTTTTTCACAAATTCGTCGAGCGCGAAGTCGTTATGACAGCTTGGCGACTCCACTGGGGACGCTTTTTGAGGGTCAAGCCATTTATTAATCATGTGTTATCCGAAGTTCTAATTTAAAGGTCTTAATTAATATTTAAATTTAATTTCTTTAATTTTAAATAATTTGTAATAATTTGTTGCATTTGTGTTTTAGTTATTATGTTTATTTTATGCTATTCTTATTTTGCATATATGTTATTGTTAATAAATTGTTGGGGCATTGTAGATAAGGGTTATGGCTTAATAAATATTCCCTCATACACACACTTACACTTGCATTTGCATGACATGAGCTCTATACCCGGGTTCCGTCCTTCTTAGGAGGGAGTAGAGTACCTTTGCTCTCGTGAGGTAATCACCTTCGCAATGGCAATCGAAATACTCCCACTCAAATTAAATCTTACTAGTCCAGTGTGGACGTCAGTGGGGTATAATTTGGGAACCTTAAGATCTTTAGATCCTAACCTAGCATATAGAAATGCCTAAGAAGCCAGTTTTAGGTAGAGTCATATCCGATTTTTGAAATTAGGACACAAGAGGGAACATTATTTGATCCCATTTATTGAATCAATAATAAAGGTACTATGGGTTTTGGTTTGAATTGTTTTTCTTGTTTTTCAAAAAGGATTTTTTTTAAATAATAAAATTGTGGAAAGAAATTTTGTAAAATAAAAAGAAAGAAATCTAAGTTTTAATGAAAAAAGAAAGTGTGAGAAAAATAATAAAACAAACTTTTCTTTCAAAATAATGGGAATAATTTTTCTTAAAAAAAAAAAAAGAGAAGAGGGATTTCTTTCAAAATATGGACATAAAAATGGGAATAAATGGGAAAATACGAAGAGAGCTGACGTTTTTTCTAAATAAAAGTAAAATAGAGTTAACAAAATCTTTCATTGATTTTTCCTTTTTCCTTTTCTGAATAATTTAAAGAATAAGTTGACAAGACAAAAAAAATATATATTTATTATTTTTGGGTTGTATAGGAAATTTAATGAAAATATAAAAACAGTTGAGTTTTTCTTGAATAAAAAAAGATGTCAACAAAAAATTGTCCTTGTATTTGTATGGAAAAGAATTCAAAAACAAAAAATAGTTTGGTTTGGAATAAAAATGAAATAAAGTTAATTTTTGAAAAAAGAATCGATATGGGCTGTGAATTTTAGGAAAAATAAAAAATAAAAAGAAAATTTTAGTGATAAAAGAAAAAATTTGATTTGGAATAAAAATGAAATAAAATCAATTTTTAAAAAAGAATAGAATAGGGAATGTGAATTTTATTTTTTTGAGAAAAAATAGAAAATAAAAAAAAAGATTTTGGTGATCAGAGAAAAATGATTTCTAGAAAAATGAAGAAGAATGCTCAGGTTTAGTTAGGAATTTCATCTTTCTTGCATGATTGGATTAAGGAATAATAAGATTAGTGTCTAGGTATTGTGAATACAGATATTCGTTTTTCTCAAACATGTTAGGGACATATATCATTTTAATTCATTTCATCATCATTGTGTATACATATATTGATAATTATGTCATGTGCATTTTAGAATCATGAAGGTTAAGTGAAAAAAATAGAATTTGATCTTCATTGTAATTGCATTTTGCATAAATTGCATTTTGCTTGAACATGTCTTTCAACAATGTTTTGTTATTGTGTCATGTCTTGAACATTTTACATAGCATTTCATGGTTAATAATGTTCCTTCTCACCAAAAATTAAAAAACAAAAAGAAGAAAAAGAGTTTTTTGAAATAATTTTGGTATGGTTCAAGATTATTCTTCAATTTCCTTGACTTGTGTCAGACTTGGCCTCTCAAGTTAATAAGTGAATATGATAAGTAAGGGGCAAATTTCAGTTTGAACTTTAGTATGCATTTTGCATTGTTGCATCACATTTCGTAGATAAGTCTTTGAGAAATTAGACTGAGTCTTTTACAATCTTGAATTTGTTTATTCTTTCAATTTTCTTTTTATCAAATTTGTGTACATGTGCTATTGATTTATTATTTTCATTGAAATTATTCCTCCCTAAGATTTGGTTAAAGTGAAGACCTAAACACCTAACATGTAAAATCAAGAAACTTAGAGAAAAGTAAAAAAAAAAAAAAGAGAAAAAGAAGAAGAAAAATTGTTCCATTTCATAGATTCCATCATACATATCATTCGCATACATATACAAATAACATGATTTTTATAAAATTCACATTGTATACTTGTTATACTTTAGTAAACATGCCAATACTCTTCATTTTTCAAAAAAAGAAAAGAAGCAAAAAATTTGTTTGTTCCAAAAATTTTTGAAAGAAATGATATTTTTTTTAGACAAAGGTAAGATAATAATATGAATTTCTAACTAGAAAATTGTGGTAATAAGGTTCAAGACTTCTCGACCACCAAAGATTACAAAGCAATTCAGGACTCTTACAAGCTTAGACCATGGAAGAAGGACAGGCTAGTCGAATGGAGAAGATAGAAAAGGCGCAAGAAGAGATGAAGGGGCAATTGGCTGCAATGCTGGAGATGATGACTAAAATGAATAGAGGAAAAGAACCAGTAGGGGAACCAACTACTCAAGAAAGGTGGGCACAAGACGGTGAACGTTCATATCCACAAAGTCCCATTCCACCCCAAGTCCGTACTTCACAGCATATGCTATTTGTCGGGCACGACATTCCAAACTTTAGAAGGAACCCATCAGACCCGATCTCTGTCCATGATTCAAGGGATCCTAAAGAACAAGAGAAATTGAAGATGGGTGTACCAATAATGAAAGAGAGCTTATGATTCAAGGGATCCTAAAGAACAAGAGAAATTGAAGATGGGTGTACCAATAATGAAAGAGAGCTTAAAGCCTCAGACGAAGTTAGATCTCCTTGAAGAGAGGTTACGAGCTATTGAAGGGATGAATTTATATGGCTCTTTGGATGCACGTGAGCTCTGTTTGGTACCGGGTGTAGTTATCCCACAAAAGTTCAAGGTTTCAGAATTTGAAAAGTATGATGGGACCAAATGCCCGATAACTCATATCAAGATGTATTGTCAGAAAATGGCTGCCTATGCTCAGAATGATGAATTATTGGTGCATATTTTTCAAGATAGTCTTACTGGATCAGCTGCCAGGTGGTACACCCAACTAGATCGAGCCCATATCCGCTCATGGAAAGAATTGGCTCGGGCATTCATTGCTCAATACAAGCACATTGAAGATTTGGCACTAGACCGCCTGTCCTTACAAGGCATGAGGAAGAAACATGAGGAGAGCTTTAAAGAATATGCTCGAAGATGGAGGGATATAGCTGCCCAGGTCCAACCGCCTCTGACAGAGAAAGAAACCACCATCTTGTTTGTCACCACACTCCCGTCCCCGTTTTATGAAATGATGGTCGGTAATGCCACCAAGAATTTTGTGGATATGGTAATTTCTGGTGAAATAATAGAAAATGCAATCAAGAGTGGCAAGCTTGTAGGAGATGATGCCCTGAATGCAAGAAAAGGCGATACATCCGGGAATGGAGGAGATGTTCATGCTATGAATTATGAGGGGCAACATGTAGGAGACTTTGCTTCATATCATCCTTATCCCATGTACCAAACCCACTACCCCATCACAAATAATACCTCTCCAGGCTTGAATACCCATCAGCCAATCCCGCAGTCTAGTTGGCAAATGGGTTTCCAAACACCCATGCCTACCCAAAATAACCAAAGAGGATCTCGAAACAAACGAAGAAGGACCGACATTGATCCAGTCCCTTGGTCCTACACTGAAATATTCCAATATCTTGTCGAGAACCAACTTGTTACCCCAATCCCGCTAAAACCTTTGGAGCCTCCATATCCAGAGTGGTACAACCCTGATGCTCGATGTGACTATCATAATGGAAACTGGGGTCACTCGATAGAAAGTTGTCTTGCTTTTAAGCGTAAGGTGCAAAGTTTGATCAGAAAAGGTTTATTGAATCTTGAGACGATGGAATGATCGAATGTTAATCTCTCGCCCAACCATGCCAGGGTATAACTAGAAAAGGGATCCTTTTGGTGGGTCATCCATGATGATGTGAAGTTGTTTTTGGTTAAAGTTATGGCCCAACTTTAATGGCTTTTTATGTATAGACTTTCATTTATCTTTTATCATCTTAATGAAGTAGCATATGCATTTTCGTCACATTTCTCTCTCTTCCTCAATTCAAATTTGGCTTTATCCTCTAAATACCTCACCACATTTCCTCCATTTTTTATTTTTATTTTTAAACAATAAATATGATATCAATGTTGATAATAATTTGGGATTGGAACTCTACCAAAGCTTTATTCGTGTTGATAACCTTGTCCAAAATCTTAGCATGAATATTGCAATGAAAATATGATTTGTATATAGAGAAGGTGGGAGTTGACATGCAATTTTGTAACAGATGGTTCCGCGAGTTGGTGTCTGCTCAATAAATGATTCTTTGATAAAAGTTTTCACATTTGAAAGGAAGAATGGCCATCTTTCACCTACATTTCACTGTAAGAAAATCATCCATTGCTAACCCCTTTGCGCCTATTATGTTTGTTTTGTTTTTTAAGAAACCCACCAAGGATCACCCTCCACATTGGGGGGCAAAGTAAAGTAAAAAAAAAGGGGGGGAAGAGAGAGGGCAAAGTAATGATAAAAAAAAGGGGAAGAGAGAGGGCAAAGTAATGATGAAAAAAAAGGGGAAGAAAAAGAAAGAAATTTGTTCATTTGAAATCTATAAAAGAATTTAAGGGGCAAATAAAAGAAAACCCCTTTACATTTTAAAGTTATTTATGAAAAAGGGTGAAAAATAAATAATGGAATTAGAATGAAAAAGAATGGATGAAGAATGGGGCAAAGTGCCTAAATGAGTCATGTATTAAAAAATGATCCTTTGGTTTATAACCCTTTAAAACACAAATTTTGGTCCTGTTATGTCCTTTCTTTCATAACCCCTCACCTTAGCTTACATTACGTACCTTAAAAGTCCATTTTGATCAAATGTGAATATTTGAGTCGAAGGACCATACACTGGGCCAAGAAATTGCGTGAAGACTGTGATTCTTTGATAGTGGACCATAATGAGGATGTTGAGGATGAATAAAAAATGATAAAAAAAAGAGGGTGAAAAAAATGACAAAAAAAAAGAAGAAAAGAAGAAAAAATGATAAAAAAAGAAAAAGAAAAATAATGACTCAAATCGAAAACCCGAAAAGGGCGGTCCGAGTCAAATAAGGATGGAGGATCAAGTTGGCAAGTAGAAGAGATCTCTTCCTTAAATTTTCATGGTGGAAACATTTTGTCAAATAGGGGTTAATCTCAATACAATTAACTCAAAAGATTAAGGACATCAAGGAAATAGATTTGTTAGAGAAAGAATCCCAAATTTTCTATCAAGATTGATTGAATATTTGTTGTTTGAAAATTGTTGCCTTTTCTTTCCTTTAAGTTGCCTGGCTCTTTGACAAAATTATTCCTATCCCCTTCATCAAAAGTACCCCTCCTTTAATTTTTATCCCATTTCATACCAATAAAAAATCAAGAAAATGTGATGACATTGCATTTGTTATGAAACTGAAATGATGAAAAATAAATGAATAGCACTATTCATGAAAATTCATACATTACCAAATTTTTGGGAAGATATGGGGCAAATGAGAATTGAGATGATAATGAAGTATATCAATGCTTGAAGTCTCTAATTGGAATATACTAGAGTTGATTAGGTAGTGAAGAATGAAGGAAAAACAGTGGAGATTGTGGGATCAGTTTTAAGAATGAAAGGTAAGATGACGGAAGGGATGGTCTGGTGAACCTTGTTACCATCATTTTTGCATGATTTGTTTTAACAGCCTTTGCATTGCATTCATCACATGCACCTAGGAAAGAAATGAAAAATTTTTAACCTTGGGTAAGAAAATTTTCAATTTTAAGTTGAGTGGAATTTTGGGAAACATGATTTTCAAGAATTTTAAAGCAAAAATTTGGATTTTAAGATGATGAACTTTGAATTCTATAAGAAATTAAGATGAAATAAAATTTTTTAGAAAAAGAGAAAATGTTGAAATGTGAGAAATTTACTAATTTTTCGGATGTGAATTCCCGAAGCCAACAATCGGACGAGAAATTCCCGATATAAATCTTCCATATGAGAATTCCTGGACCTTTGGGTGTGAGTCCCTAAGTCAAGATTTTCGGATGTGAATTCCCGAAACCAACAATCGGACGAGAAATTCCCGATATAAATTTTCCAGATGAGAATTCCTGGACGTTTGGGTGTGAATCCCGAAGCCAACAATCGGACGAGAAATTCCCGACATAAATCTTCCAGATGAGAATTCCTGGACGTTTGGGTGTGAATCCCTAAGTAAAGATTTTCGGATGTGAATTCCCGAAACCAACAATCGGACGAGAAATTCCCGATATAAATTTTCCAGATGAGAATTCCTGGACGTTTGGGTGTGAATCCCTAAGTCAAACAATCGGACGAGAAATTCCCAATATAAATCTTCCAGATGAGAATTCTTGGACGTTTGGGTGTGAATCCCTAAGTCAAGATTTTCGAATGTGAATTCCCGAAACCAACAATCGGACGAGAAATTCCCGATATAAATTATCCAGATGAGAATTCCTGGACTTTTGGGTGTGAATCCCCAAGTCAAAATTTTCGGATGTGAATTCCCGAAACCAACAATCGGACGAGAAATTCCCGATATAAATTCTCTAGATGAGAATTCCTAGACGCTTGGGTCTGAATCACCAAGACCAATTTTCGGATCCGAATTCCCAAAACAAAAATTTCCTAGATGTAAATCCCTAGACCTTTCGGATGTGAATTCCCGAAACAAAATTTTCTAGAGGTGAATTCCTAGAACTTTCGGATGCGAATTCTCGAAATGATATTTTAGATTTTCGGATGTGAATTCCCGAAATAGAAATTTTCTAAACGAGAACCCTTAAATTATTGGAAGTGAATTCCCGATTAAAGTCTAAGTTCAAAAAAAAAGGGAAAAAGGAAAGAAAAAAAAAGAAAAAAAGAAAGAAGAAAAAAAAAGAAAAAAAGAAAGAAAAAGAAAAATGAAAAAAAAGAAGAAAAAAGAAATAGAATTCCTGAAAGTTTAAATTTGAATTGAAGCTCTTCAAACAAAGTTCTAGATAGGATTAAACACATCAATGATAGAACGAGATAAATGGGATGTTCGGATGAGAAATTCCCGATATAAATTATCTAGATGAGAATTCCTAGATGTTCAGATGTGAATTCCCGAACAAATTTTTCAGATGTGAATACCTGAATTTTAGGATGTGAATTCCCGAAACAAACACTCGGATGTGAATTCCTGAGACAAAATTTCTAGATGAAAATTCCTAGATGTTTGGATGTGAATTCCCGAACAAATTTTTCAGATGTGAATACCTGAATTTTCGGATGTGAATTCCCGAAACAAACACTCGGATGTGAATTCCTGAGACAAAATTTCAAGATGTGAATTCCTAGATCTTTGAATGTGAAATCTTTCATTTTAAAGTTTCATCGCCTCTGCTGCAAGAGGAGCACTTTTCAGAAAAAGGAATTTAAGTCCTCCGGGCAAAATTTTAAAGTTTCATTGCATCTGCTGCAAGAGGAGCACATTTTCAGGAAAAATTTAAAGTTTCATCGCCTTTGCTGCAAGAGGAGCACATTTCAAAAAAAAAACCCTATTAATTAAAGTTTCATTGCCTCTGCTGCAAGAGGAGCACATTTCAAGAAAAAATTTAAGTTTCATCGCCTCTGCTGCAAGAGGAGCACATTTTTAGGAAAAGAATTTAAAGTTTCATTGCCTCTGCTGCAAGAGGAGCTTTCTCGAAAAAAGAAAAAGAAAACAAAAACAAAAAACAACAAAAAAAAGAAAGAAATTTAAAGTTTCATTGCCTCTGCTGCAAGAGGAGCACGTTAAAAAAAAAGAGATTTAAAGTTTCATCGCCTCTGCTGCAAGAGGAGCACATTTAAAAAAAAAAAGGGAAAAATTTAAAGTTTCATCGCCTTTGCTGCAAGAGGAGCACATTTAAAAAAAAAAAGAAAACAAAAAGAAATTTAAAGTTTCATCACCTCTGCTGCAAGGGGAGCAAAAAAAAAAACCAAAAAATGGATGATTTAAATTTAAAGTTTCATCGCCTCAACTGCAAGAGGAGCATATTTCAGGAAAAATTTTAAAGTACCACTACCTCTGTTGTAAGATGAGCACATTTCCCAAAAAAAAAAACAGAAAAAAAATAGAAAAAAAAAGAAAGAAGAAAAGAACATTTAAAGTTTCATCGCCTCTGCTGCAAGAGGAGCACATTTCAGAAAAAGAATTTAAAGTTTCATCGCCTCTGCTACAAGAGGAGAGAAAAAAAAAGAAAAAAGAAAGAAAGAAAAAAAAAAGAAAAAAAAAAGAAGAAAAAAATCAGGTTATAAGTCGGACAAAATTAGTGTCTATTGTCTTTGCTATATTCCTGATTCTCAGCAATGAGCAAAGAGGGGCAGCTGTTGACACCTAATTTTGTCCCATTTTCTCTTATTATTATTATTATTATTATTATTATTATATTATTATTATTATTATTATTATTATTATTATTATTATTATTATTATTATTAATATATTTATTTTTATTTTTATTTTTATTTTTATTATTTAGTTTGTTACTATTTATATTTTATTATTATTATTATCTATTATAATTTATATATTATTATTACTTTTATATTAATATTATTTTTATTTTATTTTATTTCATTTTTTGTTTTTGTTTTTGTTTTGTTGTCCAATCACCATCACCGTCCACCAGCTACACTGCAAACCATCCCATCCGCCGGTCACCAGCCCTGCAGCCCCCATTTCCCTCTCGGACTACTCCATCCCATTCCCAATAAAAACCCTATACCAGTCCTTTCTAAAGGGCGGCGGACGAACCCAAAAGGAGCCTTTCAACCACCCTCAACCCCATCACCGTGAGCCCCTGCCAACACCGTGAGCCCCTGCCAACACCGTGAGCCCCTGCCAACCCAAGCAGTCACCATTTCCGGCCTCAAGCCTCGGACCCAGCAAACACCACCGCCAACATCATCAACGTCACTGAAACCCCCAGATCCCAACAACCTCTCCCATTACCAGAAAACCCACCACAACGGAGACACCAAAAACTGAACCAACCCCTGTACCGCCCCTACCCAAAGCAACTACCACCACCACCATCGCAACCATCAAGCCCTCAACCATTCGGCCACCGATCCCAAACCTATAAACCACCCGAGACCCAAATCGAACCCAAACCCGAAGCCAAAAACCAGATCTGAAAACCTGAAAAAAAAAGAAAACACAAAAACCACAAGCAAACCACAGCCACAACCAGATCTAAAACAAAAAACCAAAAAAAAAACCACACGAAAAAAGGGGAAAGGGCTTTCGGCGGAGTTAGATCTAGGTGGTTAGAGAGTTTTTTTTGTGAAACGGTGGCCGGATTTAGGTTTAGGAGGTTGAAAGCTTTCGGAAAAGGGTGAACTTTTTTATTTTTAGCCACCGGAGACGGCGGTCAACGGCGGCTGGCGGCGAACTAGGCGGCGGAGGAAGGCAGCCGGAAATCGCCTGGCCGGGGGGAGCTCTGAAAATTTTTTAGAAAAAAAAGGAAAAAGTGAAGAAGAAAAAAAAAAGGAGACTTTTATAGAAAACGAGCGACCCGCGCGTGGACCCGGATCCGACCCGGGATCCGCACGCCCGACCCGCCAGTGAAGCAGATCCGCGTGCGCCCTTGCCGACCCGACCTGATACGGCCCACCTGTTTTGGGCCACGTTGAAGGCCTTTTGGGCCCTCAATTTGGGCTGTGTTTTTGAGCCATTCAAGAGCTTATTTGGGTTCCAAACCCAAATCCATTTTGGTAAATTTTTTTCTTCCTTTTCTTATTTGTTTATTATTTATTTATTTAGTATTTATTTATTTTGTTAAATAAAAATTAAAAATTAAAAAATTAAATTAAAAAATTAAAAATTTAAAAATAAAAAATTTTATTATCATCATGTGTGCTTTTAATATATTTTCATGGCAATCAAAAAATATATAAAAAAAAATAAAAAGAAAATTTTTTTAGAAAGAAAAAGGAAATTAATAATAAGATTTAAATTTAAACAAAGGTTATGATTGATGCTACGGAAGTCACAAGTAGTGATTCTTAGCTGATCCCTAGGTGAGAGGAGTCGTACTAGATGTTGCCAAAAGTATTGGAATATTTAGTATGATTTTTCGATAATTTAAATTTTTAAAAAAATAAAAATAAAAATAAATAAGTTTTTAAAAGAAAATCCAAAAAGGAAATTAATAATAAAAATTAAAATTAATTAAATGAAATTCCCGATGATGGGATGCTACGGAAGTCACAAGTAGTGATTCCTAGCTGATCCCTAGGTGAGAAGAGTTATACTAGATGTTGCCAAAAGTATTGGAATATTTAGTATGATTTTTCAATAATTTAAATTTTTAAAAAAATAAAAATAAATAAGTTTTTAAAAGAAAATCCAAAAAGGAAATTAATAATAAAAATTAAATTTAATTAAATGAAATTCCCGATGATGGGATGCTACGGAAGTCACAAGTAGTGATTCCTAGCTGATCCCTAGGTGAGAAGAGTTATACTAAATGTTGCCAAAAGTATTGGAATATTTAGTATGATTTTTCAATAATTTAATTTTTTAATTAAAAATAAAAATAAATAATTTTTTCAAAAGAAAATAGAAAAAGGAAAATTAATAATAAAGTTTAAATCTAATTAAATAAATGTCCGATGATGGGACGTTATGGAAGTCACAAGTAGTGATTCCTTAACTGATCCCTAGGTGAGAAGAGTCATACTAATTGTTGCCAAAAGTATTGGAATATTTAGTATGATTTTTCGATAATTTAGTTTTATTAAAAATGAAAACAAATAAGGTTTTTTAAAACAAAGAAAATTAAATAAATAAATGATGAAATTTAAGTTTAATTAAATAAATGTCCGATGATGGGATGTTATGGAAGTCACAAGTAGTGATTCCTTAACTGATCTCTAGGTGAGAAAAGTCGTACTAAATATTGTCAAAAGTATTGAGGTATTTAGTATGATTTTTTTCAATAATTTAAATTTTTGAAAATAAAATTGAATTTTCAAAATTAATAATAAAATTAAAATTAAGTAAATAAAATTTCGATGATGGGATGCTACGGAAGTCACAAGTAGTGATTCCTAGCTGATCCCCAGGTGAGAAGAGTCATACTAATTGTTGCCAAAAGTATTGGAATATTTAGTATGATTTTTCAATAATTTAAATTTTTATAAAAAAAAAAGAAAATGAATAAGTTTTTTTTTTAAAAAAAACAAATAAAATTAAATAAATAAATAATAACAAAATAAAAACAAATAAGTTTTTTTAAAAAAACAAAGAAAATTAAATAAATAAATAATGAAATTAAAAATTAAAAATTCATTTGTATCATATATTATTTGTTTGCATCATATGCATCCATTTAATTTCTAAATAAGTGTGAATCTTCCGATGATGAGATTCTATAGAAGTCACAAGTAGTGATTCTTAAGAAATCTCTAGGTGAGAAAAATTATTTCGAATGCTGCCAAAAGTATTGGAGTATTTGATTTAATTATTCAATACAAAAAGGTTCACATTTATTTTCGAAAAATAAAGTTTAACCTCTTAAAATAAAACAAAATAAATTTGTAAATAAAAAATGATTTTGAACAAAAAGGTTGGAATAAAAAAGGAATTGATTTTAAATATTAAAGTAAGATCATTTTATTAAAACAAAAAGGATAACACATGATTATTATGGTACTGTTTTTTAACGGGCGTCGTGGGGGTGCTAATCCTTCCCCACGCGTAACCGTACCCCCGAACCCAATTTTTGTTTCGCAGACCAAAAGATTATCTTTTTAATAAAACTTAATTAATTTTGAGATTTTGTTGAAAAGATAAACGTTTTCAGGTGGCCAATCACACCTAGTCAAAAAAGATTGGTGGCGACTCCCATCCTATTGTTTTAAAATGTTTTTCACAAATTCGTCGAGTGCGAAGTCGTTACGACAAACGTTTATCTGATTTTTCTATAATTGTGGAAAATTAGGTCATACTGCAATGGTGGTGGAACTTATGGTCCCTGGCTGAGAGTGGCTATGATTAGGGAGGTAAAAAAGAGGATGTAGATGCATGAAGGGAACAAAACACAGGAGTCAATTAGGATAGGTGAGGATGGAGGGAACAAGGAGTTGGGAGGAAATGAGGTGATTATGGTGGGGGGAAAAGGAAAGGAGGAGGAGGAGGAGGAGGGTGGAGTACGGTGGGAAAAGTTGGATCTGGAGGTGGCACGTGGAGGAAGTAATAGTAATGGGCGCGTGTTGAATGAGAGCAAGTTTGTTAAAAGAGCGAGAAAAGAAATTGTGGGTAAAAATGTGGGCCAATTCGAATATGGAAAAAGAGCGGGAATAGATGGTGAGTTTGGTGGAGGATGTAATTGTATTGGGAGTGTTTTAAATGAGAGAAAGTTTGTTAAAAGAGCGAGAAAAGAAGTTGTGGGTGAAAATGTGAGCCAAGTAGAATATGGAAAAAGGACAGGAATAGAGGTTAAGTTCGTTAGAGGATGTGAGGAATGAGAAAATATATTGTTGCAGATGGAGAAAATTTTTGATAGATCAGAATTTTTTGAGTGTTAGGGTAGGGATGATGAGGTATGTAAAGATGAGTTAGATAAAGTGGTTGAAGAAGATGTCATAAAGAAAAATTATTTCAAAGGAAGTTATAGGGGAGTAATCATCATATTGTATGTGAGGTTGTAGAGGAAAAGTGGGAGTTTAAGGAAGAATTGGGAAATGGTGATGTTACTGTTAGTAAGACAGAGATGGTTAGTGATGGGTTAATGAATAATGATATTGGTCATGGTAATATGCAAAAGGTTAAGGAGTGTTGTGCAAAAAATACGGAGGTAAAGGAAATAAGAGGTGAAGTTGGTATGGAAGGAGTTTCTTATATAGTTGAATTCCCACTAAAAGAGGTTAAGGAGGATGGAGGGAATATGAGGGTAAAACAGGATGTGATGTTGATGAATAGAGATGAAAGGTTGATGGGTTTAGGAGGTTGAATATTAAGAGTAGATTAGATGATGATAGGAGGAGGATAGATGTCTGATTAAAATGTTTAAAGGGGAGAAGAGAGGGATGGAAGAATCGGACTTGGAAATTAAGAGTAGAAAATATGTGGAGGATTTGTTTATTGGGGTTAGGAAGAATGCCAACAGGGGGTTAGAAAGAGGATTGTCAGAAGGAAATAGAGAGGGAGTTGCAGGATAAGTAAAGGAAATATAAATTTGGATATGGGGAATTTATGGGAAGGGATTAGGCGAAGGGAGTTAACTGTTACTGAAGGTGGTGATGGCTAGCCTTTAACAGCCATCCGGGGGCTATGAGGTGCATTTCTTGGAACTATCAAGGTGTGGGATCAGCCTTGACAGTTGATACTCTTAAGGAGTTAAGGAGAAAGTATGATCCTAGTATAGTGTTTTTAATGGAAACCAAAAATAAGAAGAAGTTGGAGAGATTAAGATGGAAAATGAAGATGCAAGGGAGAGTATATATGGATCCGATAGGTTTGAGTGGAAGGCTAGCTTTATGGTGGAAAGATAAGGTGAAGATTCAAATAGTGGGGATTATTCAGAATTCATTTGATACAATAATAGAAGTAGAGGATAGAGGAATTAATGTAAGGATTTTTTTGGGTATATAGGCTACTTTGTTTTGAAGATAGAAAAAGAGTTTGGGAATTTGTAAAGGAGAGGGCTAAAGGAATAAGAGGTCCTTGGATGTGCATTAGTGATTTTAATGATATTTTGTACAATTATGAAAAGGAAAGAGGTAAGATTAATAGTGTTAGAAAGATTAATGAGTTTAGAAATATGATTGAGGAGTGTGGTTTCATAGATATGCATTTTCAAGGACAGAGGTTTACTTGGTTAAATAAAAGAGATTCGGGGTTGGTGAAAGAGAGAATTGATAGAGCATTGTGTCATAACGTTTCCTAATGCTAGGATGCTAGACATTAAACAAATGGAGTCGCCGCCAATCATTTTTTTAACCCAAGTGTGATTGGCCACCTAATGACTCTAAAAACTGATCTTCATTTTAAGTTTTGGGTTCGGGAGTTCATTTACGTGTAAGGAAGGTTATAACACTCCTACAACGCCCAATATTAGTACCATTTTAATCTTGTGTTATTTTGACTTAGTCTTAATTATGTGGTCTTTTAATATTTCTTTTTATTGTTTAAATATCGAAAATTCTTTTAAGAATCCTTCATCATTCTGGATGAACTCTTAAATGACTCTTCTCACCTCAAGAGTATTCAAGGGGTATCATTCGACTCCCCTAAAAAGGCTCCGTCGTCGGAAGTATTTTAAAATTTTATTATTCCCTAGTTTATTGTTTTTATTTAATTATTTTATTACTTTTATTTATTTATTTATAATATTATTTATTACATACTATTTATTATTATTTTTTAGGATTTTAATATTTGGTATTGACAATATCTCCTAAATTTTTCATCATTCTGGACAAATTTAGGAGAACCCTCTCACCTAAGAATTTCTCAAGTGTTACTTATTCGCAATCGCCTTGAATATTCCATCATCGGAATTATTATTTTATTATTTATTAACTTTATTTATTATTTATTATTTTATCCTTATTAGAATATAAATTTTATTATTTGTTATGCTTTTATCTTTATTTATTATTTATTTATTTATTTTGAAAATGCTTTCTGAATCTTCCATCATTCTTGATAAATTTAGAAAGATTCTCTTATTTAGGAATTCCTTGAGTGTTATTCGTTCGTAATCGCCTCAAAGATTTCATCGGAATAATTTCAATCTATCTCCATATTTTATAATTTATTAAATTACTAATATTATATGCCAATCAAATTAATTATACAAATTATTTTTTTATTTTACAAATTATTAGATTTTATCAAATTATTAATTAACAAATTATTATCAAATTAATATTAGTCAACATTATTAAAACAGAAATTAGCCATTATCAAAATAAATATTAATGTACAAATTGTTACCACATTATTTATATGTTAAACTATCAACTATTAATCGAATTATTATATAAACAATTAATGCCTAATTATATATACTAACCCAACAATCATGCATTACCCATTAATTAGTTAAACATCCTTTTACTAACCTGTGAAGGGGTTGAAACCAAGCTTACTTCTTGGTATTTCCTAGTTGCAACTCATGTGGAATGATGAGGAACAGGGGTGCGACTGTAAACTAGCTTGATGAAGACGATGGTGATTGGCGATGTTAGAGCAGGGCTGGAACAACGATGAAGTAGAGACAGGCTGCAACACAACAGGGCAACGATGATGATAAAACAGGGGGAACGGCGATGAGCGGAATCAATACAAGGAAGCTTGATCGAGCAAGAGGCGGAAGTTCGGCCTTTGAAGCAATACAAAATGGAGCAAAATTGCAGCCAGTAATGATGAAGATCCAGCAACACGAGCAAGGATACAGCAGCCATAGGCGACAGCAACGGGCGGTGGTGATGAAGCAACGAAACTAGGTTCGGTGATGGTATGGTGTTAGGTTCGGTTCAATTTTGAGATGAGTAAAAGTGTAGAAGTGCAAACGGGTAATGATGGCAGCAAGTTGGTCCATTTTTATTTTTTTTTTCCCTTAAGTTATGGGGTTTAACCCCTTTTTATAGTCATAAACTTGTTAGAGTCCTAATACAACTAAACCTATTCTATTAATTATCTCTTATTGTTAATATTTTATCTATTTAATTCTTATGTTAATCCTAATCTAACTCTATCAAATTTAATATTAATCTAAATAATTATCCTAAATAATCTAATTATCATATCCTAAAATTAATTTTATTTTCTTTTCTTATCTCTTTTTTTATTATCATTCCTAAATCTTATTTTAATTTTAATTTCCTAATTAATGTTAATTCTAAATCTAAAAATTCTAATTTAATTCTAGCCTAATTCTAAATTGTTAAATTAAAATACAATGTCACCCAATCCAATTAATTATTTTTACAAATTAAGACTCTGGACAAAATAAGGTGTCTACAGCTGCCCCTATTTGCACATTTTCTGAAAATCGGGAATTGTGCAAAGACAATTAGACAACTATTTTGTCCGGATTTACTTATTATTTTTTTATTTTTTATTTTACAGAATATTTACAATTTTTAAGAAACATTTAATTCCTCTCACTAGAAGCTGTACGACTTTAAAAAATAACCATGTGCTCCTCTGACAAGAGGCATTAGGACTTGGAAACATAATCTCGTGCTCCTCTCACCAGAGGCATTGGAACTTGGAAACATAACCTTGTGCTCCTCTCACTAGAGGTATTGGAACTTTGGAAACTAACCTTGTGCTCCTCTCACCAGAGGCATTGGAACTTTGAAACATAACCTTGTGCTCCGCTGGTCCTCTCACCAAAGGCATTGGAACTTTGGAAACTAACCTTGTGCTCTTCTCACCAAAGGCATTGGAACTTTGGAAAAATAACCTTGATAGTGGTCCTCTAACCAAAGGTTTACCACTTTGGAAAACCTCCTAATCTCTTCCTTCTGGAGACTATTACCTTCTTGTGAAATTTCATAATCTCTTCCTTTTGGAGACTATAAAAAACTTTACCTTTTGTGATATTTCCTAATCTTTTCCCTCTGAAAATTAGGAAAGATTTTACCTTCTATGAAATTTCATAATCTCTTCCTTCTGAAGACTATGAAAAACTTTACCTTATGTGAAATTTCCTAATATGTTCCCTCTAAAGATTAGGAAAAATTTTACCTTTTGTGAAATTTCATAATCTCTTCCTTCTGAAGACTATGAAAGACTTTACCTTCTGTGAAATTTCCTAATATCTTCCTTCTGAAGATTCGGAAAGATTTTACCTCTTGTGAAATTCCATAATCTCCTTCTAAAGACTATGAAAGACTTTACCTTCTGTGAAATTTCCTAATATCTTCCTTCTGAAGATTCAGAAAGATTTTACCTTCTGTGAAATTCCATAATCTCCTTCTGAAGACTATGAAAGACTTTACCTTCTGTGAAATTTCCTAATATCTTCCTTCTGAAGATTAGGAAAGATTTTACCTTCTGTAAAATTTAATAATCTCTTCTAATTTCAATATGCTTAAAGCCACACAACTCTGCCAACAAAATTATCATTTCCAACTCTCAAATTTAATATCAGTTGAATCACTTTTAAAAGTCCTATCATCGTCTTTAATCTCAAGAAAATCTCATCATTTAAATCTCATTTTTGAAATCTTTCAAAATCTAATCTCATATCTCTTCAAAATCTCATCCTTTCCTTAAAATTTTTCATTAAAGTACCTTATCATTCTTTCAAAATTTACTCAACAAATGATTTACCTCAAAATTTGAATTTCTTTCTTACTTGGATATATGCAATGAATACCATGTATGCCATGCATGTGATGCAAATGTTTAAATTTCACCTCTCATTTCCAAATGCATGCAATGAAATGTCATAATTGTCATGCATGAATGCAAATATTACACAATGTCCAACCAAATCATATTTTCTATCAGATGCCTTTTTTCTAATTATAAAATCATTCATTCAGTCTTTTCTCTGCCCGATCAAGATTATTATTTTCAAATTCATCAAAAAAAAATCATTTCATTCAACATAATTGCCCTAATAAAATCATTCATTTTCATTCATTACAAAATACTTATCTTCTCATAACTACAAAAACTTGCCCCAATAATTTTTTTCATCACTTTAATTTTCAAAAGGTCTCATGACAACAGAAACTTACCCTACACCATTATCTTTCATGTTTAAAATAAACATTTGATTACATCTCTTTAAAAATTGGTGATTGCTATCTTGAATGAATAGGGTGAATCACAGTTGGTTCTTCCATATGAATGAGATGGTTCGACAGATCAAATAAAGCTTGGTTCCTTGAAAATTTTCCTTTTGAAATGATTTCTTTAAGAACACAATTCATTTAAGCACTCTCAATTTTCTTGAAATATGGCAATTAACAAATGTCAAGACTAGCCGTAATAGGCTCAAAATTTGGGTAAGCAAGGAAAAGGTTCAAATTCACAAACGAATCTGTAATGTAGTGATTTTTGGGTTTCTCAAAAGATTTTATTTGAAACCATTATTCCATTGGTCGCCTTGGCCAATCATATGCATAAATGCCTTGAGTTGCTTTGAAAAAGTCTCATTCTTGCTCTAAACTGCCCTTTTGGGGTTTTCACCTTAGAGCTTAATTCTTCTCTTTTCTCTTTTCTTTTCTTTTTTTTTTTATCGATCATTCTACCATGCATTTGAGAATCCAAACTTCATTCAAAACCAAACTGATTAATGTTTTCCAGAGAAAAGATTTTTCAATACAAGTATCTATAATTTGATCAAGATGGGCTTTTAAAGCACATAATGCAGGCTACGGTTTAGGGTTATGAAAGAACGGATAAGCAGGCCCAAAATAAGTGTTTCAGGGTTTATCAGACCAAGGATCATTTTTCATCATGTGAAACATTTAAGAATCTTGCCCCATTCTTCATCAATCTTTTTTGTCATTTCTTTCTCTTTTTTTTTCTTCTTTATCCTCTTCTTCATTTTCCTTTTCTCCATTTTTCAACTAGAATTCTAACTCAAAAGGGTTTCTTTCTTCTTTATTTTGCCCTTGAGATTTTTTATGACTAAGCTTTCCTTCCTTAGCAAATAGGTCTTCTTTGAACTCTGTCCTCTAGTGTGGAGGGTGATCCTTAGTTAGGGTTGATTTAGAAAGAAATTTATAGGCTCAAATGGGGTAGCAAATGGATATTTTTCCTTTTTTTTTTTGAGAAATGTAAATGAAAGATGACCATTCATCATATCAAACAAGACACTTGCATCAAAAAACAATTCTTAGATTGCAAATTTTCTTTTAGCATTAGAAATCATTTGAATTTCTCACATCCATGATATCTCAACTTTCCCTTCTTTTTCCTTTTTCTTCCTTTTTTTTTCTTTTTTTTTACAACTCAAGGTCAAAATGCATTACCTCAATGTTCCACTTGATATAGGTCCAATATGCAGGAATCTTTATTTTCATATAAGTTTTAGCCAAAGAAAAGTGGACAGGATATGAATCAAATGAAGACTAATTTACGAACGAATGTTCAAATTATTATAACTCGGCTCTTTCAATCATTTTGCCTCAAGATGTGGGCAAATGACGGCTTTGGAAGAAATGGGTTGAAAGACTTAAGTTCTATGAAAAATTCAGGCGATAATATGTTTAGTCTCTAGCATAGCCTCGACACATGTTAAATTACAAAGATCAAAATCTTTAAAAGAGTACTTTATGAATTGATTTCTTAAAACTTTTAGAAAATCATTTCATTGATCGAAGCCCAAATAAAAAGAACTTTTAAATCCCACCCTGGTGAAAGAAAAATTAGGTTCAAGAAGTCCACACTTATTTTTCTTCGAAGTTCCAGTTTTTGAATGGTTTTAGCAAAAATGGGTCATGGCATAATTAGTGAAAAGGCTCGAGATTTGTATTCTTGACAGCAATCACCATTTCTATTGAGAATGTTAACACAAATATTATTTTTAATCACAAAAAGATATTATGTGGGACTTTTGTTGTCAATCAATCTTTAACTCAAAATATGGAAAGAATTCTCAAATTAAATCAACCCTGAACAACATAGCATACAATTCTCAAAAATCAATTATTCTCAACTAATAATTTATCTTTAAGGGTGTTTTCAAAATTATGCACAAAATTGAAGTTCGAAAACTGCCCCTCATTCAAATTTTTCTTGTAAACCCTTGCTACTTAACCTTTTCCTAAACTTTGAAAATAACTAGGACTCTATCAAATTCTTCTTGATTTCTTGAAATGATTTTCTTTACTTTTGAAGAGTAGCAATCTTGACCCCCTGATCTTTGGCATTGATAAAGCTTATTATGCATGGAAAGATGAGATGGAAAAAGTTGGCATGAAATTAGTTAAAAATGTATATATGATGCATAAATGCAATGCACAAGGTTAAAATGCATGTCATATAAATGTATGAATTAATGAATAGATTAGCATGAAATGCAAAGATGCTGACAATGAATGTAAACAAATGAAGGAAAGGAAAATAAACCTTTTATTTTTTTATTTTTATTTTTTCCTTATTTTCTAAAATCTTGACCATTTATTTAGACAAATTTATTTGAATTGACCTTCCCTTTTTATTTTAGAAAAACTAACTGCAAGGATTTTCTAATAAAGATGAAAAATAAAAAAAAAACTTTTTTTGGTATTTTTTTTTTTGAAAAGGAAAAAAAAATCATATCTTAAAAAAAAACGTTCAAACTAATCAAACAATATGAGAAAAAAAGGTAACATTCCTTCATGTGTCCATATTTTTAGGTTTTCTACAACATAGGTTAGACATGGCTATACCCTAGAGGCTGGTCTCCTAGGTTCTTTTATATGTTGGGTTATGATATGATAGAAGCTAAAGGTTCCCAAATTGTTCCTTACTGTTGTCCACTCTGGACTAGTAAGGCACCCCAATCCTCACCTATGACAGGCTACAAGTGGAAAAGGTTCAACTTGAGTGGGAGTATTTTGCTAGCCCATGCGGAGGTTATCACCTCACGAGAGCGGTAGGTACTCTACTCCCTCTTAGAAAGGACTAAGCTCGGGTCGAGAGCTTTATGCATGCAAGTTCAAAGTGTGGTGTGTGAGAAGGAACTCCATCTTATCAATTTCCACAAAGCACTTAAGAAATCAACAAAGGAGCATCAAACAACATCAGAACTTTCCAAATTTAGACCATCAAACTTAGACTTAGTATAACACAAGATTAAATTATGCCTCGACTCTCTTAATTGTCCCCAGTGGAGTTGCCAAGCTGTCATAACGTTTCCTAAGGCTAGGATGCTAGACATTAAACAAATGGAGTCGCCACCAATCTTTTTTTTAACCCAAGTGTGATTGGCCACCTAATGACTCTAAAAACTGGTCTTCATTTTAAGTTTTGTGTTCGAGAGTTCATTTATATGTAGGGAAGGTTATAGCACCCCTACAACGCCCAATATTGGTACCATTTTAATCTTGTGTTATTTTGACTTAGTCTTAATTATGTAGTCTTTTAATATTTCTTTTTATTGTTTAAATATCGAAAATTCTTTTAAGAATCCTCCATCATTTTGGATGAACTCTTAAATGACTCTTCTCACCTCAAGAGTATTCAAGGGGTACCATTCGACTCCCCTGAAAAGGCTCCGTCGTCGGAAGTATTTTAAAATTTTATTATTCTCTAGTTTATTGTTTTTATTTAATTGTTTTATTACTTTTATTTATTTATTTATTTATAATATTATTTATTACATACTATTTATTATTATTTTTTAGGATTTTAATTTTTGGTATTGAGAATATCTCCTAAATTTTTCATCATTCTGGACAAACTTAGGAGAACCCTCTCACCTAGGAATTTCTCAAGTGTTACTCATTCGCAATCGCCTTAAAGATTCAATCATCGGAATTATTATTTTATTATTTATTAACTTTATTTATTATTTATTATTTTATCTTTATTAGAATATAAATTTTATTATTTGTTATGCTTTTATCTTTATTTATTATTTATTTATTTATTTTGAAAATGCCTTCTGAATCTTCCATCATTCTGGATAAATTTAAAAGGATTCTCTCACCTAGGAATTCCTTGAGTGTTACTCGTTCGTAATCGCCTCAAAGATTTCATCATCGGAATAATTTCAATCTATCTCCATATTCTATAATTTATTAAATTACTAATATTATATGCCAATCAAATTAATTATACAAATTATTTTTTTATTTTACAAATTATTAGATTTTATCAAATTATTAATTAACAAATTATTATCAAATTAATATTGTCAACATTATTAAAATAGAAATTAGCCATTATCAAAATAAATATTAACGTACAAATTGTTACCACATTATTTATATGTTAAACTATCAACTATTAATCTAATTCTTATATAAACAATTAATGCCCAATTATATATACTAACCCAACAATCATGCATTACCCATTAATTAATTAAACATCCTTTTACTAACATGTGAAGGGGCTGAAATCGAGCTTACTTCTTGGTATTTCCTAGTTGCAACTCACGTGGAATGATGAGGAACAGGGGTGCAGCTGTAAACTAGCTTGATGAAGACGATGGTGATTGGCGATGTTAGAGCAGGGCTAGAACAACGATGAAGTAGAGGCAGGCTGCAACGCAACAAGGTGACGATGATGATAAAACATTAGGAACAGCGATGAGCAGAATCAATACAAGGAAGCTTGATCGAGCAAGAGGCGGAAGTTCGGTCTTTGAAGCAATACAAAATGGAGCAAAATTGTAGCCAGTAATGATGAAGATCCGGCAACACGGGCAAGGATACAGCAGCCATAGGCGACAACAGCGGGCGGTGGTTATGAAGCAACGAAACTAGGTTCGGTGATGGTATGGTGTTAGGTTCGGTTCGGTTTTGAGATGAGTAAAAGTGTAGAAGTGCAAACGGGTAATGATGGCAGCAAGTTGGTCAATTTTTATTTTTTTTCCCTTAAGTTATGGGGTTTAACCCCTTTTTATAGTCATAAACTTGTTAAAGTCCTAATACAACTAAATCTATTCTATTAATTATCTCTTATTGTTAATATTTTATCTATTTAATTCTTATGTTAATCCTAATCTAACTCTATCAAATTTAATATTAATCTAAATAATTATCCTAAAAAATCTAATTATCCTATCCTAAAATTAATTTTATTTTCTTTTCTTATCTCTTTTTTTTTATTATCATTCCTAAATCCTATTTTAATTTTAATTTCCTAACTAATGTTAATTCTAAATCTAAAAATTCTTATTTAATTCTAGCTTAATTCTAAATTGTTAAATTAAAATACAATGTCACCCAATCCAATTAATTATTTTTACAAATTAAGACTCTGGACAAAATAAGGTGTCTACACACTGGTGAACTTAGAATGGATGGAGGAGTTTCCAAGATCTTAGTTGTTAAATTGTCCAATTATTGGTTCGGATCACTTTCCTTTTATGTTAGATACAGAATTTTGCAGTGAAAGAAGTAAGAAAATGTTTAAATTTGAAGTAATGTGCTTTGAGAAAGAGGAGTGTGGAGAAATTGTGAAAGAGGGATGGGATTCTGTGGAGAATGGGTTGAAGGTTGTTCACTTAGTTAGGAGACTATAAGTGTGTAAGAGGAAGTTATTAGACTGGAGTAGAAGAGAATTTAATAATAATAGAAGGGTTATAGATGAATTATTAAGGAAATTGGCTGATATACAAGATAATGATGTGTCTTGTCACAGTTATGAGAAGGCAAAGGAGATTATTGAGGAAGTGAAATGAGTATGGAGAAGGGAGGAAAAGTATTGGTGGCAGAGATCACGGATTAAATGGCTAAAGGATCGGGATCAAAATACCAAGTTTTTTCATCATACAACAATTCAGAGGAGACAATATAACAAGATTTTAAGCATAAATGGAGTGAATAGGGAGAGAGTAGAGAATGAAAAGGGTATTTGAAGATGTTTTGGAGAATATTATAATAGCCTATTTACTACGGGTGGAAGAGAAGGTGGGAAGAGGTGCTGAAGGTGGTGCCTAGGTTGGTTACGAAGGAAATGAATGAGAATTTATTGAAGGAGGTCTCTGATGAGGAAATAAAGGTTGGTGTTTTTCAGTTGGGCGCTATGAAAGCACCAAGACCTGATGGATTTAATGGAGTTTTTTTCCAAACATATTGGAACATTGTGAGAGAAAATATTATTCACTATGTGAAGGATTTTTTTTTGAGGAAGGAAGATTGTTGAGGGAAGTTAATTAAACAAATATTGTTCTTATACCAAAGGTGAATAGACCGGAGGATGTTAGACAGTTTAGGCCTATTAGTTGTTGTAATTTCATCTATAAGATCATTGTCGTAACGATTTCATCCGGGGACTTGACCGCTCGACGATTTTGAAAACATTTAAAACAGGGAGTCGCCACCAATCTTTTTGACTAGGTGTGATTGATCACCTAAAAATATTTATCTTTGTAACAAATCTCAAAATTAATTAAGTTTTATTAAAAAGGTAATTTTTGGCCTGCGAAGACAAAAATCGGGTTCAGGCGTACGGTTACGTGTGGGGAAGGATTAGCACCTCCACAATGCCTGTTAAAAACAGTACCATCGTAATCATGTGCTATCTTTTTTGTTTTAATAAAAATGGTCTTAATTTAATATTTAAAATTAATTCCTATTTTATTCTACAATTTTTCAAAGCATTTTCTTATTATTTGTCAAAAATCATTTCTCTCATTTTTAGAAAAGTTAAATTTTTTTTTTGAAATTGAATGTGAACTCTTTTGTATTGAAAAATTAAATCAAATACTCTAATACTTTTGGTAGTATTTGAAATAAAATTCTCACATAGAGATTTCTTAAGAATCGCTACTTGCGATTTTTATAGAATCTCATCATAGGAAGGGCTCACGTTATTTGTATAATTGATTAAAATTTATTACTATATACATTTATATTTTTAAAATAAGTTTCATTTTAAAAATAAACATGAACCCCTTTTATTGAAAAATTAAATCAAATACTCTAATACTTTTTTGTAATATTTGAAATAATTTTTCTCACCTAGAGATTTCTTAAGAATCACTACTTGTGACTTTTATAGAATCTCATCTTCGGTAGATTCACATTTTATTTTTGTAATTAACCATGGATGCATATGATGCAAACAGGAAATGAATGATACATGTGTATTTTTTATAATAATTTTTATAAAATTTTATTTTTTTATTTTAAATAAAAATCAATATTATTGAAGAATCACACTAAGCATTCTAATACTCTGGCAATATTTAGTGAACTCCTCTCACCTAGGGATCAGTCAGGAATCACTACTTGTGATTTCTGTAACATCCCATCATCGGACATTAGCTTTTACATTTTGTGAATAACTAGATTATTTCATCTTCATTAATTTTTATTTTTATTTAGATTTACCAACTTAATTCCTTTGACCATTGCCTTTTATTAAAATTCTATTAACATTTATTTAGTTAATTTAATCACTATTCTTTAGCTTTTGAAACTTTACTATTATCAATTTTTATTGGTTTAATTATTTTATATTCATATATTTCTAAAATCCCCTTTTTAATTAATTTCTTCCAACTATCCCCATTACCTATTTTGTTTTTATTAATCTTCATTTAATTAATATTTTTCTAAACATTCTTTATTTGTCATTACAAAATATATCATTATATATATTTAAAATAAGCATGAATTTAAATATTGAGAAATTATATCGAATATCCCAATACTTTGGTAACATTTGATAAATTCCTCTCACCTAAAGTTTTTCGAAGAATAGCTACTTGCGACTTCTACGAAAACTTATCATTGGGATTTCATGCTTATTTTATTATTTATTTATTTTTATTGTTATTTATTTATTTTAATTTATTTTAATTATTTATTTATTTATTTTTATTTTTTTAGCTTCCTAAAATACATTTTTTTTGTCTAATAAAAATTTTATTTTATTTCAAAAACTATATAGTTATATATGTATTTTATACATTTATTTGTATATTTTATATATCTATATACATTTTAAAACTATACATATTTCCTATATTTATTTATATATTTTATTTATATATATATCTTAAAACTATATATTTATTGTTAAAACTAATTCCATGCAATTAAATTGATTTAACTTAAGATTATTATAAATCTTAGAGAATTTTATATAAAAAATGTATATTTTTACCATGAAAGTATATTAAAAAAACACACAAGATAAGTTATTTAACAAAATAAATAAATTCTAAATAAATAAATAAATGAGAAAAAAGGTATACCCAAACGGATTAGGGCTTGTGCCCAAAGAAAACCTTCCACAAAAAGTCCAAAAATCGAGCCCAATAGCCACTTGAAATGGGTTGAAGTTGCTAGGCCAAAGCAGGCCGCAAACGGGCTGGATCAGGTGGACTAGAGCGGGTTGCACGTGGGTGGTGGACCGAATGCTCGGATCAGGTCGGGTCAAGGGTGGCACTCGGGTCACGAGCGGGTCGTTAGCCGGGTTGCCCAGATCACGGGTCGGGTCAGGCAAGACGCACGGATCCAAGGGCCTCCCAAAACGTTGCGTTTCAACCTTCTTTAAAAAACCCATTTTTTTAGTTCTTCATTTTAGCCGATTTTCAACAAAAAAAAACTAAAAAAAATGCAAAGACTCTTTCAGCCTCCCCTCACCAAACGACTGCCAGCCGCCGTGCGCTGCCGTACGCCGTTCGCCGGTGGCCTTTCCGAAACCTATAAATGTTCCCCTCGTCTCCCTCTAACCGGATCTAGTGACCGTTTCTCCCAAAAACAACCCTAAATCCCTAGATCTAACTTAAACCGAAAGCCTCCTTCCTCTTTTTTTGTTTTTTTTTTTTGTTGTTGGTTCCGAATGTTCTTGGATCTGCTGAGTTTGGTTGTGGTTTTTGCTTTTGTGTTGTTAGGGGGCTGATTTTTGGGGTTTAGATTTTGCATCTGAGTTTTGGGCCTCTCAGGTCGGCTGTGTTTTTGGGATTTGTTGTTGTTTTTTTTTTGTTTTTTGGTTGCAATGTCAAATGGAAGGAGTCGCCTGTTATGGTGATTGTTTTTTCTTTGTGTTTTCGAGTGGTGTCACATTGGTGTGTGGTGGCGGGTCATGGTTGTTTCGGTGGTGATGATGAACGGCGGCTTGCAGTGGGTATTGCTTGGGTTTGGGTTAGTCACAGAGGTGCTAGTGGTGGCTGTTTTGGCATTAGGTTATGGGTGTGGCTCGGTTGAGTTGCTGTAGATATGTTTTTAGTGTTTTGAGTCTGAAAAAAAAAAAAAGCCCCCTGCCTGAATTACTTAGGTGTTTTTAAACAAAGTTAGGATCATCCTTTGATCCAGTTATTAGACTCAATTTCTTAGGATCTTTTCATTGTTTCTCGGTCTTCCAAGGTGACTGTCAGGAATAGGATTGACAGCATGGGGAAGCTGAATTTTTGTTGAGACTCGAGACCTAGGGGGAAGGGCAGGAGGCACCGGCGGTTGGAGGCACAGATTTTGGCTTAAAAATGTGCAGCCGGCGATGGGAAAGTCTCTTCCCCTTAAATGTGATGTACAATAAAACAAATAATAATAATAATAGTAATAATAAAAACAGGTAATATAATAATAATAATAATAATAATAATAATAATAATAATAATAATAATAATAATAATAATAATAATAATAATAATAATAATAATAACTGTCGTAACGTATCAAGTTTCGGGAAACCTAATAGCTAGACACAAAACTACGGAGTCGCCACCAACCATTCTAACCTAGGTGTGATTGGTCACCTATTCAAACTAAGGATAAGGCTTGGTCTACGTTAAGAGTTCTAAGTTCGGGAGTACGGTTACGTGTGAGGAAGGATTAGCACCCTCACAACGCCCATCCTAAAATGGTACCAAATAATCTAAGGTTATCTTAATTTTGCCTTTGACTTTAATTTCGATATAATTAAATATTGAAAAATCTTTTAAGTCTCCTCCGTCAAGCTGGTTGGATAACCTAAAAGTTTTTCTCACCTCAAGAGTATTCAAGTAGGACCAATCACCTTTCTTGAAGAGGCTCCATCGTCGGATGGTTTAAATATTTTATGCAAACCCTATTTTGACTTCTATCCAATTTATATTTATTATTTTATCCTATTTTATTCTATCGTTATTATTTATTTATATAAATTATTATTTCATGTATTTTTATATCTTTAAATAAACATGAATTATTTGATATTGAATATTTTCTTAAAAACCTTCCATCAAGCTGGTAAGACCTTAAAGAAACTTTCTCACCTTAGGAATTTTTAAAGAAATTACTCAAGCGCAATTCCCTTTAAATTCCATCCTCGGAATAATTCACATTTATTAAAATATTTAATGTAATTTAATTTCTATTTATTTTAATTATTTTCTAATTTTAATTCCAATTTATTTATTTGATCTTTATTCTTTATTATAATAAACTTAATTTTAATTTACTATTTTTTAATCTAATCTAATCTAATTTAATTTTTATTTTTATAATTTAATTTATTAAATCTTGGAAATGTCCTATAAATCTTCCATCAAGCTGGCAAGATTTAAAAGAACTCTCCTCACCTCAAGACATCTAAAAGTGCTACTCAAGCGCAGTCCCTTTAGAATTCCGTCGTCGAATTAATTTGTATTTTTATTATTTTATTCTATCTTGTTTCTAAATATATTAATTTTTATAATTCTTTATTTCTAATTTGATTTTTTAATCTTTTAATTGCAATTAATTTTAATCGATTCTTATTTCAATCTTAATAATAAATTTGAATTTTAAATATCGGAAATATCTTTTTAAATCTTCCATCAAGCTGGTAAGACTTAAAAAGAACCTCCTCACCTCAAGATATCTAAAAGCACTACTCAAGCGCAGTACCTCTAAAATTCCATCGTCGGAGTGATGCCTATTTATTTAAACTTTATAATTTTAATTGATCAAGCAAATCTTTATTAACATTTCAATTCTAGAATTTCCACTTTATAGACTTGTTTATATAGCTTTCATAATTGTAAATCTTATCAACTTAGACATGACAACTTGATAAAATCTATTTTTAAGACCATAATTATCTAGATCGGTACATAAAGCTTGAAGATATCCCAAGTACAAGAAACACAACAAACAAGTTGCCAAGCAAATAAAAGAAGCATATATAATACATACATATCAGCACCAAAAA
Source organism: Heritiera littoralis (assembly GCA_031772115.1). Lineage (NCBI taxonomy): Eukaryota > Viridiplantae > Streptophyta > Magnoliopsida > Malvales > Malvaceae > Heritiera > Heritiera littoralis. The sequence continues at coordinate 1,189,494 of JAPDPK010000056.1, forward strand.
ACCAAAGTATAAAATAGAAAAACAACAATATAAATGATAACAAATTAACAATAAAAAAAGAAAAGAAAAGAAAAGAAATTACCTTTAGCAAACCTGTATCATGAATGACGGCACTTCCCTTGTCTTTTCTTTACTTCTCCACTCTTTCTCCTTTCGCATTAATAGCACCCCTCAAAAGCCTTCGCAACAGCTACCAGTATTCGGTGATCAACGGCACACGAATTCTTCCTCACCTATCGTTTGCCAGCCATGTTTTAGTTCAACCATAGCAGCTTCCGAGTCTGTTCCAGTGAAATTGAACAAACAAAATCCTTCCTACCACGCATCAAGTGCTTCACGATTTTAGGTTGGCTTCGGTTCAATGCAGGAATGATGAAGATGACGAACAAAGTTGTGATGCCGCTAGGAACTTCGATCCAGGGATCAATGCAGTGTTCACAGGTTTGGTCCGAGCAGAGGGCTAGACTCAATTTGATACTCGAGCAAGAACAGAGAGGAAAAAAAAAGATCATGGAACCAAGGTGGTTTGCAGAATGATCCCCCCTTCTGAAAGTGACGTCCCCGTAAAAAATAAAAAAAAAATCCCAGTCCCCGTTTAGGTTTTCTCTTTTCTCTTCAGTTTCTTAGGGTTTTCTTAGGGTTTCCTCTCTAGGTTTTTTTTTGTATCCTCACTTCTCTTTTTGCCTCCCTAGGGTTTTCTCCTTTTATAGACCTAGGTTTTTCTTTTTTTCTTTTTATATATATATTTTTTATATTTTCTATATTTTTTATTTTTGGTAATAATTTGGAAATCAAGAATCAACTTTTTTTAGGAAATTTTATATTTCAAGAATCGGACTTGAATCCGATATTAATTTTGACTTTCCTTTTCACAAAATTTTGATTTTCAATCTTTAATAGTCTCATTTAATTTTACTTTCCTATCAAAATTAATTCTGATTTCCTTCTTTTTTTATTTTCTTTATTTTATTCTATAAAAATCAAAATCAAAATCCAAAATTTATTTCTAAATCTAAAAAATAAAAATTAAAAATTAAAAATCAAATATAAAAAACTAATTAATTAAAAATGTTTGAAAAAGAACCGGACAAAAATGGTGTCTACAATAACAATAAAAATAAAATAAAAGAAAAAAAATAATAAAAATAAATAGATAAAAATAAAATAATAATAACAAAAATAAAAATAAAATCAAATTCAACCCATTTTAGTGGGCCTTGAAACTCAATCTTTTTATTTGGATTTTGAAAAACCCAATTGAATTTATTACAATGCTTGTAGTCCAATATATTGGGTTTGGGTCATGTCTATTTTCAACAAAAATAATTTTATTTAAATGTAAAATTATCGATTCGGACAAAATTGGATGTCTACAATCATTTCTAGAGTAATGGTGGATAGGCTTAAACCTTACATGAGAGAACTTATAACACAAAATCAAAGTGCTTTTATTGAGAAGAGATAGATTCAAGATAATATTTTGATTGCAAATGAGGTGCTCCATTGTTTGAGACAGAAGAAAAAAGGGAAGAAATATGGTTTGGCAATAAAGGTGGACATGAATAAAGCATATGATATAGTGGAGTGGAATTTTCTTGGGGAAGGCTTTGATGGCAAATGGATTAAGTGGATTATTGAGTGTGTTTCTTTTGTGTCCTACAACATAGTTGTCAATGGCAAAAAATCAGAACCAATTTATCCTTCTAGAGGTTTTAGGCAAGTAATCCTCTATCACCTTACCTTTTTCTTTTTGTGATGGATGTTTTGTCTAGAAATATCAGCAATGCAGCAGAGTCAAAGAGGTTAGAAAGCATCGAATTAGGTAAGAATTGTCCCTCACTTACACATTTATTATTTGCTGATGATTTTTTGTTCTTTATTTCTGCTACTAATAGAAATTGTGTAGCCATGAAGAATATATTCCAAGAGTTTTGTGAAGCTTCAAGACAGAATATTAATTTGAGCAAATCAAGTATCATTTTTAGCTCAAATGTTCATGTGGATGTTCAATAGCTGCTAAGGGATATTTTAAATATTCCAATTGAAAGTAATCCTGGCAAGTATTTAGGTATTGCATCTTTTTGGGGCAAAAGTAAAATGGAAGCTATGGGGTATGTGAAGGACAGAATTTTAGCAAAGTTACAAAGTTGGAAACAGAAGGTGTTATCTCAAAGTGGCAGAGAAGTGTTGATCAAAGCTGTGGCTTGTGCTATACCAATTTATAGGATGCAGTGCTTTAAGTTACCTAAGAAGTTGTGTGATGAAATAAATGGAGTAATGGCTAAATTTTGGCGGGGACAAAACAATGATGAGAGTAAGATCCATTGGTTAAGCTAATAGAGACTAACATTAAGAAAGGATAAAGGTGGTATGGGATTTAAGGATTTAAATTTGATCAATATAACACTTTTAACTAAGCAGTGTTGGAGAATGTTACAGAATCCAAATGTTCTCTGGGTGAAAGTAATGAAAGCTAGATATTTTCCAAATTGCACAATAATGGAGGCAAAGAATGGTGCTAAGGCATATTGGGTGTGGGCTAGTTTGTTAGAAGGAAGGGATATGCTTAAAGAATATCGTCGATGGCAGGTGATTGGGAGGGAAGATGTGGATATTTGGATAATTGGCTACCTAATGGAAGAATTGGTCTTGGTGATATTGGCAACAGAGAAGATATACCAAGAAGAGTCTGTGAAATAATTAATAGAGAGGAAGCTAAATGGTGCTTGGAAAGTATCAGTAGATATTTACCATAACATATTGTGGGGGAAATAAGGTTACTACCTTTATGTATGACTGGTGGAAAAGACAGGATTATTTGGCCTGGAAATGAGAATGGAGAATACACAGTTAAAACAGGGTATCATTCTATGAAGGATAATTTGGATGATAGAAGGGAGAGAAGTGCATCAGGGTCTCATATGATTGATACTAGTGTTTGGAAGATAATATGGAGATTGCCAGTTGCTCCAAAGGTTAGAAACTTTATATGGTGTGCTTGTTCTAATGTAGTATCTACCATATATAATTTGTGGAAGAGGAAGACAGTGAGGGATCTTGTGTGTCCTATTTGTGTTGGACATGTGGAAATGATTGAACGTTCTCTACTATTATGTGATTGGGTAACAGCTGTTTGGTTTGGATTGGGAGTCAATTACAAAACTCGAAGAGATCAAGTTACAACTTTTGATGAATGGTTTCGAAGAATCATTGCGATAAAGGGTAGAAATGAGGAGGAGAAGGAAGGTTTTGCTTCAATGATAGGATATGCTTGCTGGATAATTTGGAAAGATAGATGTGCTATGGTTCTTGAGAGAAAGGAGATAGCTCTTGTTAAAATAGTTCAAAAAATTACGGCTGCTGTGTATGAGAAAATGAGATTGTCATTATTAAAATCACGCATATTTGGGGAGAGCAGAAGAATGAGTAAGGTCTTTTGGCAGAAGCCGGAAATAGGATGGATTAAAGTGAATTATGATGGGGCGTTTAATAAGATTAATAAGGAGGCTAGTATTGGTGTTGTGGTGAGAAATGCAAATGGTATTCTTGTTGGCGAGATGAATAAAGTTGGGTATATTAGTTCTTGTGTTGAAGCAAAGTTACGTTTCCAAAGTTCAGACCTGGGGAAGGTTTAGTTTGAAAATCTCATACGTTTGACCACTCCAACCGCGCCAGATAAATTAGGATTAGGTTATATATTATAAAATTAATTTAGCATCTCTTAAATTATTTTTAAAAAAATCATATTTTCTCATTTGAGGTATTTAAAGGAATATTTGTTTAATTGTTATGAATTAACAATTTATAATTTATTTTGGCCATAAAAAAACAATTTATAATTTATAGTTGAACTATGTCAAAGGATTCTCTTGAAATCGAATTTGTGAGATCAAAACTCCAGTTAGTGGTATTTAAAAACCCTAATTAAAAGATAATTAGGAGAGCATTTTTGAATATATATATATATATATTTAAGACAATAATTTTACGATGACAATTGCTTTAACTAGTGATAGTGTTAATAGTTCACATCTATTGATCTGGGAAATTACTGTTATTGGGGTAGTTGAAGATAGTACATATCTATCGGTGATGACATTTGTGCTATCTTAAAAATTTAACAGATGTAAATATAGGTGAGATATTGGTTTAGTGATATAAAAAAAATTTCAAATTTAACCTTATGAATTTTCTCTAATTATATGTTATACTTATTCAGTTATAATTAATTTATTTGTTTGATTTAAGTGATTTTCTTCATATGAATTTAATATTAAATTATTGTTGTTGCACAAAACAACAATAAAGATATGCTGACGTCGATATTCGTACTTAGTCTCCACGCGTCTCCAAGAAGCTTCTGTAAAACAAGAAAAGTCAGAGAGACGCAGGGATGGTTCCCTGCGTAGACACTCCGATACTTAAGTCAGCAAAAAGATCTTAGGTATTGGGAAGCGTCAAAGCCAGTAGTCAAAAAATTAGAGCGTAAAGTTGTACCTGGGGGGCCTATTTATAGGCCAAGATTCTAGGTTAATTTCTGAGGATGAGTCCTTTTCTTACTAAGAGTTTGTGTCCTGATGTGACACAAGTTCCTTGAAAATCGGGAGCTTCCGGAGCCTGTCGCCGGCGAGGGACTTATAGCACGTGGCACGTTGTGGCGTCAGGGGTCTGTCGCTAGTGGGAGCCGAAACCATGCGCCACGTGTCGCCCTATGACTGAAGGCGACGGACTGGGGAATCTGTCTCCCGCGCGGTAGGATATGCGTGCCATGTGTTGCGTTATGATTGAAGGCGATAGACTACGAGTCTATCGATAGCCGACAGGTATGATCACGTACTTCTACCTGTTTCGCCGAATGCCACGTGGGGGCAAAGGCCTGTCGCCGAGCGACAGGTGACACGCTATGCCTCTGTCGCCGAAGGACACGTGGACCAGTGAATCTTTGCCATGTGGTAATCTCTGACGTTATTGGGCCTGGCCTAACACGAGTAGACTTTGTCATATCAATTGCTCCCCACTCTCTTGTTGGATTTCTCCAACAAAGAGAGTATAAATATAGGTTCTTGGGCCTCAGCCCACAATTGGTAGTTCTCTTTGTTCTTTTGCAATTTCTTTGGTATTTTTTGCAGGTGGAAAATTCTACTCTGCGACAGGTGTGATCAGGTGCGACGTTTGGGCGTGATCAGGCGCGACGTTTGGCATTCCCTGTCGCGGCTATATAAACTGCTGAGACCCAACGAAAGAACGCACGAGAAAACCTCTGAGCAGTCATCTGTCGCCCTTTTTCCGCTCTTTCTTCACAAAGAGTCTTTCGCTCTCACGCCTAGAGTCTCTTGCTTATCTTATCGTCAGTAAGTATACCCCTGTCGCCTTATATATTCGCCTACCGCACTAGTTTTAGATCTCCCGCAGGTGATTTGGTCTTCCGCGTAGAGTTTAGTCTTCCGCAGGTGTCTTTTTTAGTAGGACTGTTGCCCATGGGGTCTGTCGTCGTACTAGGTCTGTCGCCTAGGAGTCTGTCGCCCAAAAGGGTCTGTCGTCTGTAGGGTCTATCGTCATACTAGGTCTGTCGCCCAAAGGGTCTGTCGCTTGTAGATACTTTTGCCGGGTAGTTTTTGCTTTCTTTTGCCATGTCTTTGCTACGCCCGGGTAAGACACTTAAGACAGATGGTCTTGTGTGTTCTTTAACAAATACTGACTTAGAGGATATTAGGACTCGCTTTCCTCTTCCGTCGGGTTATGGCTATAGACTTCCAGTGCAAGGGGAGGTCACACCTGATTTGGTTAGAAATGGTGTGGCCGTCCATAAGGCTTCTTTGTCTTTTGGTTTTCGCTTCCCTCTTCCGGAGTTTGGAGAAGCATTTCTTAGATACAAGGACATCGTCCCGTGTCAACTCCACCCCCATGCGTGGGCTCAGCTGGTAGCGTTTTCCGTAGTGTGTCATCATCTAGGTATTGTGCCAACGGTTCCCCTTTTAAGCGCCTTTTTTAGAGTTCGTAGGCTGAAAGGATTGATAACGTTCTCTCTTCAACGGTTAACAGTCGGCGAGTTTCCTAACAATAAAATCTTCTCGGATCTCCCCAATAAACTGCGCGATTTTGAGAGCGAGTGGGTCGTTGTCGAGATTCCAAGCAATCTGCGGATTCGCTCTAGATGGAATCGTGATGCCTCTAACCACTCACAGCGTTCGGATAGGTTCAGGACAGAAATTTTAAGAGATCAATTTGGCGAGCCTATTCGGCGAATCTGTTCTACCGGGGAGCGTAATTTATTTTCTCTTCTAACCCTGGAAAACATTGCCGCTGCCGGCTGGGGCGTAAGCAGGACCGTTCTCGAAGCTTCTGCTGCCCCATCTAACCTGCCTACAACTCCCCGTTTATCTGACGCTGGCCCTAATCAGCCATCCCTGGTCCAAGTAGACGAAGCATCTACCCCCGTGGGCCGCCTTGTAGATGAGTCCTCTTCAGATTCGGAGGACGAGACCCCTGAGGCTGTGGGTACTAGTGGTTATTTAGGGGATGGCCCTGAGTGGGCTCAAGCCGACGCCTTTGGGAGCCCCTTCGTTGATTTTCCGTCGGATTCGAATCTGGATAGTTTAGAGGACTTTGGTGGTTTTCTAGGTTTTCCATCCTTTTTTATTTTTTGTACACATGTGCGTGATGTTTTACTTGGTCGGCTAATCCTTTCTTTATATATTGTGCAGGCATGAACTTCCGAGATTTGATGCGTAGGAGGGATGCCAGTGTTGCTGCTCCGGTAGCTCCTCTTCCTCGGTCGCCTGTTGGAGCCCCATCTGGACCGGCTCGTGCTCCTACTCCTCCTCCTCCCTCTACTGGTGAATCCAGCCGTCCTACACAAGAGGCCGGGAGAAACAAATGGAAGAGGCCTCTTGTCCCTGATCGAGGTTCAGGCGATCGCGAGAGCTCCGAGTCCCAAAGGAGTGATCTAGTCCCTCAAGAAGGTGGCTCTCGTGTTGCTGAGGGTAGGTCAGCGCCTCGCCAGCCGAGGCGCAAATACAGGAAGAGGCTGATTGTTGAAGCCTCAATGCCTACAAGACCAGTCTTGCCCAAGGTGGTAGACCCTTCTTTGAGGCGCTATGTAATCGATAGTGGGGTCGTCGTCAGTGGGGACGATTTTCAGACCTATCTCGGAGTGAACGACAATGATAGCATCGAGGATGCCGGGATAGCGTCTCGTCTGGCTTGGAGCACCATTCTCCCCCGTGACGAGGCGGGGCTTTTTTCAAACATTCCGGATGCGGAGGATAACTCTGACTATCTCGCTATGAAGGTAAGAGTTTCGTATTCGTTTGGTAACTAACTCCCTCGTTTGAAAGATTTTCTGAGTTACTTTTGTTTTTCGCCTCATCAGTCAGCTCAACAAAATGTGACCGTCAATGCTCGGCACCGGGCTCTTAGAGAGCAAGCCTGCAAAGAGATTCGCGAGCTTCGGGATCAAAAGATGGAGCTTTCAAACGAGGTCAACCAGCTTCGTCCTTATGTCAACAGGGTGGAGGAGGTAAACAAAAGGAACGCTGACCTCGAGTGAAAGAATGCTGATCTCGAGCTAAGGCTCCAAGAAGAGCAGGCGAAGGTGTCTTCCCTTCAAGGGTACCAAGTTATAACAAGGCCGTCGAGGATCGGAGAGCCATGGAGAGGCAGCGAGATGAGGCTATTGAGGAGCTGCACAATGTATTGGATCGTCAAAGAGAAGCCCAAATTGAGGCCGTTCGTGAATACCGCTTGTCCCAGCATTGTTTTGACCAGAAGGCGGCGTTCTCGACGGGATTTATTAAGTACGGTTTCTATTTGGCTCGAGCTTGGCTGGAGAAGCATCGGCCTAGTGAGGCTTTTCCTGAATTGCTCTTCACCGAGGAGGCTAAGTACTGCGATGCTCCTTCTTGGACCAAGTATGAGCCCGACGCACAAAGTCCGGAGGCCTATTTAGCGGAAGGGGCCGTAGATAATCTGGACAACCTTGAGGGTCCGTGGCCTCCTCGACAGCTGCTACATACGCCTGAGTCTTCCGAGGCATTTGATCGATCTGAGCCTCTGGCAGTGCGTGACGTCTCTGAGCCTATCGAGACAGACGATCAGCTTGAGTCTATCGAGGCACTGGTGGGGTTGGACAGCGACGAGTTCCAAATTTCAGATTCTGCTGCCGTCGATCCCGTACCAGAGTCTGCGGCCGTGGTTGGGCCCTCAAGTGACGTTCCTACTTCCGGGGTGGCTTCCTGGTCTTCCCAGGATCCTGGTTCTTTGACTTCTCCAGTTCCTGAGCCCCAAGCTTCTCGAGACGTAAGTGCTGATGTAGCGTCTTCCCAGCCGGCTGATTCGGTCATTGCCGTAGATTAGAGTTTTGTAGTTTTTGTTTTTGTTTGTTAACTCCGGTGTATAGATTCATTTTGAATGAAAAAGTACCGTTTTTCATTTTGTAGCTCTTTCTTTTGCTTTAGTAGAGTACCTTGTATGACTTTACTTTTACACCATGTTGCTCCCCAAGTTCTTGTTTGAAACAGTGTTGTTATTTTGTTCAAAGATGAATTTTTTTTGAGCGTTGTGCCAATTTCGTGTTATTTTTGCCTAAGGCCTTGTAAGAATAATCAAGACTAAAAACGCCAAAGCTTAATCATAATTTGTCGACTTATTAAAACATATGAATCCGAAAATATTGTAACGTACCTCGTAACTTGCTATATAGCTTGTACCTGTACTTTTTGTACGTACGTTTCATATTAATGACTGGTATTTTGCCCTGTCTCGCGCACATTTTGCTTAGAGACTTTTTGTTTGCCCGTCTCGCGCATTTTTCGCCTAGGGACTTTTTGTTTTCACCCGTCTCGCGCATTTTTCGCTTAGGGACTTTTTGTATTTGCCCATCTCACGCATTTTTCACTTAGGGACTTTTGTTTTTGCCCGTCTCGCTCATTTTTCACTTAGGGACTTTTTGTATTTGCCCATCTCGCGCATTTTTCGCTTAGGGACTTTTTGTATTTGCCCATCTCGCGCATTTTTCGCTTAGGGACTTTCGTTTTTTGCCCATCTTGCGCATTTTTCGCTTAGGGACTTTCGTTTTTGCCCGTCTCGCGCATTTTTCGCTTAGGGACTTTTTGTATTTGCCAGGTATTGCTTCATTTCAATTCCTGTAACACATAATCTGTCTCACATATGGCGTTAGAGAATATAGAAGATGATTGGCTGGCCTTTATTCATGAATCAGAAAAATAATAACATCTGTAAAATAATGTAGTAATAGATAGGAAAGTAGAGATAAGAATAATAGCAATAAAAAATTACAATGTTTACTGCCAATATAGCTTAAGATGGTTGGCATTCCAAGTCTTTGAGATCTTCTTTCCTTGCAAGGTTTCCAAGGTACACGTGCTAGGTCTGACCATCTTTCTGATTCTGTATGGTCCTTCCCAATTAGCCCGGAGCTTTCCATCCTCCTTGTGGGCATTTGTGATCGCTGACTTTCTCAACATCAGGTCCCCTTCTTGCATTTCTCTGTTTTTCACCCGTGCATTGTAATAAGTAGCTACCCTCTGTTGGTAAGCAGCTAGTCTCACTTTTGCTTTGTCTCTCAACTCGTTTAGCAGGTCTAGATTCTCCCTTAGTCCTTGAGAATTGAGTTCCTCGATGTAGGGGACTAACCGGGGTGACTCAGCTCCAACTTCTACTGGGATGAGGGCTTCAGTGCCATATACCAAGTTGAACGGTGTTTCACCTGTTGACACTTTACTTGTCGTTCTGTAGGCCCATAGGACACTTGGGAGCTCATCTACCCATGCTCCCTTAGCCTTGTCCAGCCTAGTCTTCAACCCATGCAGTATAGTTCGACTGCTCACCTCTGCCTGCCCATTGGCCTGTGGGTAAGACACAGAAGATATTCTTAGGAGAATCTTCAGGCCACTACAAAAATTTCGGAAAGCGTCACAGTCGAACTGCTTCCCATGATCTGCATTTATTACGCGAGGGATACCAAATCTGCAAATTATGTCTTTCCACACCATTGCTTCGACCCTCTTTTCAGATATTGTAGCCAAAGGCTCGGCCTCTATCCATTTGGTAAAGTAATCTGTGGCCACAAGCAAATACTTCCTTTGTCCTGTGCCTAGGGGAAAAGGCCCCAGGATATCGAGTCCCCATTGTGCAAATGGAGTTGGTTGGAGGGTGTTCTGAAGAGTCGTAACAGGCGCGGTAGTTATGGGGGCGAATTTCTGACATTTTTCACATCTTCTCACTTTGTCTGTGGCATCCTTTCTCAGTGTAGGCCAATAAAATCCTGAGCGCAATATTTTCGAGGCCAAGGCTCGAGCCCCCAAATGTTCACCGCATATTCCCTCATGAACTTCAGCTAAGGTGTACTCAGCCTGTTGTGGCCCTAGACACTTCAACAGGGGCATTGTGAATCCTCGTTTATAGAGTTCCCCATTCACCACGGTAAACCTGGCACCTTTTAACTTCAGTCTTCGAGCTTCGTCTCTGTCAGTGGGGAGTGTGCCCCCCAGTATGTAATCTTTGATTGGGCTTCTCCAATCGTCTCCGATTTCGACATCACAGACATCTTCTTCTTCAATGCTTGGTCTAGCGAGGGATTCTACTTTGACCATACCCCCTTTGACCCCTCTTGAAGAAGCCAACTTTGAAAGAGCGTCTGCATGGTTGTTCTCTGTTCGAGTTATCTGAGTCAGCTGGAAGCGTTTGAACGACTGTGCCATTAATTGTACCTTTTGTAGATAAGGGACTAAGGCGGGTTCTCTTGCTTCATACTCACCCGAGAACTGGTTTACCACCAATTGTGAATCGCTGTGTGCCATTAAGTTGCTGACTCCTAGTTTCTCAGCAAGTCTCATCCCAGCTATCAAGGCTTCGTACTCGGCTATATTGTTAGAACTTGGGAAATCGAAGCGTAGGGAATACTCATAGGTTTTCCCTTCAGGTGATATTAGCACAATCCCGGCTCCACTGCCTTCCATGTTACGAGCTCCGTCGACAAATAATTTCCACCAGACTAACTCTGTTTCCTCTTGGATGTCTCGGCCAGTGCATTCCACAATGAAATCTGCCAATGCTTGCCCTTTTATTACTTGACGAGGCTGGAAGTGGATGTCATATTCACTCAATTCTATAGCCCACTTAATCAGACGGTTGAAGTGTTCTGATTTCTACAGTATTTGCCTGAGGGGCTGATCTGTTAAGATAGTCACCGAATGGCTTGGAAGTATGGTTGTAATTTTCGAGTTGCCATCACCAGGGATAAAGCTATTCTTTCAACTAAGGGGTATCTTGCCTCGGCATCTAACAGGACTTTGCTTACATAATAAATCGGGCAATCTCTATCCCCATCTTTCCTTAGTAGGACTGCACTTACAGCTTTCTCTCCTACACCGAGGTACATAAGGAGGTGGTCTCCGGGATATGGCCGGGATAACAGAGGCAACTCTTTCAGGTAGTCTTTCAACCTTTCAAAGGCATCGCTGCACTCTTCCGTCCACTTGAAGTTCTTTCCTGCCTTTATTGCCTTGAAAAACGGTAGACTTCTTTCAGCTGATTTGGACAAGAAACGACTCAAGGCTGCCATTCTTCCTGTTAGCCGTTGGACTTCTCTTACTGTATTAGGCGGCCTCATGTCCAAAATACCTTGAACTTTCTCAGGATTAGCCTCTATCCTTCGGTTAGTAATCATGAATCCCAGAAACTTTCCAGATCTCACCCTGAATGAGCATTTGTTGGGATTCAACTTCATCTTGTATTGTCGCAGCACATTGAATACTTTAGTCATTTTCTCGGCATGTGATTCTCCTTGTCTGCTTTTAATGATCATATCATCAACATAAGCTTCCATAGTGTTGCCCAACAAGTCTTGGAACACCTTATTTACCATGCGTTGGTAGGTTGCACCTGCGTTTTTCAAACCGAACGGCATCACTCGATAGCAATATGTCCCACCATCGGTAATGAACGAGGTCTTCTCCTCATCATCTGGGTGCATCAAGATTTGGTGGTACCCTGAAAAGGCATCCAAGAAGCTAAGTAGTTCATAACCACAAGTTTCGTCTACCAACTTGTCAATTCGAGATAGTGGATATGAATCTTTAGGACAAGCTTTATTCAGATCTGTGAAGTCCACACACATTCTCCATTTCCCGTTGGTTTTCTTCACCATCACAACATTAGCCAACCACTCTGGATAATTAACTTCTCTGATAAATCCTGCTTGCAACAACTTCGCTATTTCTTCTTTTATTGCCTGTTGCCTTTCAGGAGCAAAATTCCTCTTCTTCTGTTTTATCGGCTTTGCCCCTGAGATTACGTTCAACCGATTGCAAATAACTTTAGGGTCTATTCCAGGCATATCGGCTGGAGTCCATGCAAACACATCACAATTCACTCTTAAGCATCGGACTATCTCCTTTTTTACTTCCTCAGGCAATTGGCTTCCTACGTACACTATTCTTTCTTCGTCTTTTTCATCCAACCGGATTGCTTCCATTTCCTCATCAGGCTTTGGCTTGGGCTTTTCTTCGATCGTAAGGGTTTCCTTCCTTTGAATCCCTTTACATGTGGTGGATACGACATTACATGTCCTGGCTTTCCTTTGATCTCCCCGTACTTGTTCGACACCGCGGGGAGTCGGAAACTTCATTAGCAAATAGCAGGGATGCACCACCGCTCTCATGTCATTTAACAATGGCCGCCCGAGGATCAGATTGTACGCCACGGAAGTTGATTTCACCACCATAAACAACGCTTGTCGAGTGACACACTTCGAATTTTCCCCCAATGTCACAGGTAGCTGAACTGCTCCCTCCACCTTCACTTTTTCTCCTGAGAAGCCATACAGTGGTGTGGTTACTGGCTTCAGCCTATCATTAGAGATGTTCATTTTCTCAAAGCAACTTCAATAAATCAAATTCACCGAACTCCCATTATCAACTAAGATGCGACTCACTGGGTGTTTTGCTATTACTGCCGAAATCACCATTGGGTCATCATGAGGGATCATTACATCACCTCTGTCCGCTGGTGTGAAGGTGATGGGCTCTTCATCATGCTTTTCCTCCATTACCGAATTAATTTGATAAGCCTGTCGGGCGTAGGTCTTTCGAGACGAGGAAGAAGTGCCAGCTAATGACTCACCCCGGATATCACGTTAATAGCTGGCCCTATGGGTTCATTGTCTTCCTCTCGATTCCTTCTTTCTACCCTTCTATCATTATCTCTTCTTTCACCTTCATTTCGTCTAATAGGTCTTCTGTTTTCACTTCTTCTATCTCTGAAATTGTTTCCTCTGTTCTATGCAGGATAGTTACTTCTATCACCTCTCCATACGAAACAGTTTATTTTTCCCTCTCGTGCTAGCTTTTCTAGCTGATTCATCAACTCCCTACACTTCTCAGTTGTGTGCCCATTCACTGAGTGGTAATCGCAATATGACCTTAGATCACGGCCCAAATTCCCGGACGTCTTTTTCGGAGTCTGTATAAGCCCTGATCCTTCAATGGCTGCCAACACTGAAGCTCGAGATTCGGTGAGTGGGGTATAGGAATTGTATTTCAGTGCGGGAGCTTTCTCAAACTTTCTCGGTTGGCTAGAAGATGCTTCAGTGGCCTCTCTTCCTCGTTTTCTCCCGTCCTTGGATTCTCCTATCGTCACCATTTTCATTACTTCCTCTTGGGTTACATACTTATGTGCGCGGGAAAGCAGGTCTGAGATGGTTGTTGGCTGATCTAGCGACAAGGATTCTTGCAATTTTTCAGACCTTGTCCCTTGTAACATGGCTGCCACGGCTATACCGACTTGCAGATCTCGTACTTCCAAAGTAGCATCTCTGAACCTATCCACATAACTTTTTAATGACTCCTTAGCTCCCTGCTTAATAGTGAGCAGGTAGGTTGGTTCCTTCCTTCTCTGACTATTTACCGCAAATGCCTTGAGAAATTCACTTCGCAGTTGGTCGAAAGAGATAATGGACCCTTCAGGTAGGTTATTAAACCATTTCATTGCATGTCCCGACAGAGTTAAGGAAAAGGCCCTACACATTATCTCGTCTTCCCATCCATGTAACAACATTAGTGCCTCGTAGTTTTGCATATGGTCGTAGGGGTCCATTTTTCCGATGTAGGCGGTCATCTGCGGCATTTTGAACTTTGGGGGCAGAGGTTTTTGCATGATGGTTGTGCAGAACGGTACTCTCCTCCTCTGGCTCTCTTCTGCAGACACTAACTTTTTCTCTTCCAGTACCTGTTCTATCATCTTCTTCATGTCCACGGGGGGAGCGAGCTGATTTCGGGCATGAGATGAATCAGGTAGGTCTCCTACTACTTCCTTGCCCTTAGCTTGAGGTGCGTTTGTTCGTGCCATTTGCGTGCACCACGTGGGGTCAAACTCCGATCCGGTTCCCCAAGTGCTTTGATCTTCGACCCCGTTCTTTCCAGCACCTCCAATACCATGGTCTAAGTTAGCACCATCAAAATTCGACAAGTCATGGTGGTGGGCGGTAGACCCTGTCGCCCGGTCAAAATCCTGTCGCCTAGACATCTGCCGCCCTACATGTGGAACCTGTCGCCTGAGCCCTGTCGCAGGCTCTAATTCTACTGCTTCATCATTCTCTCGCTAGGTTCCTGCGACAGGCCTCCCGCTACCCTGTCGCCTAACCACTGGCGCAGGCCCAAAACCAAATGCTTCCTCAGTCTCTCGCTGGGTGTCTGCGACAGGCCTGCCGCTACCCTGTCCTGTCGCACCCTGATGAGTGTCGTGTTCTTCAGCCGGGGGGACCTCTCGCCGACGAGAGGGGTCTGCCGCTGTCGTTTCCTCCTGTCGCCCAAACATCTGCGGCGGGACACCTCTATTTGTTCCTCCTACTAAGTTCTGCACGGCAGGCGGCAGATCCAACGTCGGGAGAACTCCTTGGAACAAATCCACCATGGCTCGCAGCGCCTGGGTTGTTTCTTGGCTCTGTCGCCTTAGAGCTTCGAATTCTGTCACCGACACAGTAATTCTTTCTTCCTCCCTATTCACCTGGTTTGTCTGGCGAATCTGTTGTTCAGGGAAACTCACAGAGTTTTCCTCACTTCCAGTCCTTGCGTTTGTAGATCTTGTTCTCACCATCTTAGAAAATCTTGGCTTTTTATACGTTTCCCACAGACGGCGCCAATTGTTGTTGCACAAAACAACAATAAAGATATGCTGACGTCGATATTCGTACTTAGTCTCCACGCGTCTCCAAGAAGCTTCTGTAAAACAAGAAAAGTCAGAGAGACGCAGGGATGGTTCCCTGCGTAGACATTCCGATGCTTAAGTCAGCAAAAAGGTCTTAGGTATTGGGAAGCGTCAAAGCCAGTAGTCAAAAAATTAGAGCGTAAAGTTGTACCTGGGGGGCCTATTTATAGGCCAAGATTCTAGGTTAATTTCTGAGGATGAGTCTTTTTCTTACTGAGAGTTTGTGTCCTGATGTGACACAAGTTCCTTGAAAATCGGGAGC
This sequence comes from Heritiera littoralis, assembly GCA_031772115.1. Taxonomy (NCBI): domain Eukaryota; kingdom Viridiplantae; phylum Streptophyta; class Magnoliopsida; order Malvales; family Malvaceae; genus Heritiera; species Heritiera littoralis. Next base: position 1,204,981 of record JAPDPK010000056.1, read on the forward strand.
TTCCGGAGCCTGTCGCCGGCGAGGGACTTATAGCACGTGGCACGTTGTGGCGTCAGGGGTCTGTCGCTAGCGGGAGCCGAAACCGTGCGCCACGTGTCGCCCTATGACTGAAGGCGACAGACTGGGGAATCTGTCTCCCGCGCGGTAGGATATGCGTGCCATGTGTCGCGTTATGATTGAAGGCGACAGACTACGACTCTGTCGATAGCCGACAGGTATGATCACGTACTTCTACCTGTTTCGCCGAATGCCACGTGGGGGCAAAGGCCTGTCGCCCAGCGACAGGTGACACGCTATGCCTCTGTCGCCGAAGGACACGTGGACCAGTGAATCTTTGCCATGTGGTAATCTCTGACGTTATTGGGCCTGGCCTAACATGGGTAGACTTTGTCATATCAATTATACTTGTAACTTCTTTTGTAATTAATAATTTCAGCAAAAATTAATATTCCTATAAAAGTAAAATATAAACTGCAATGTGAAAAAAAAAATTAAAAGTAGCGAGTTCGATCAAATTTTTTTAACAAATTAACTTAAACTCTAGCCTTCTTTAATTTTTTTTTTCTTTAAATTCACGAAGAATCCAATGCACACATTTAAAAAATATATATTTTTGAGAAGACACAAAGGACAAATGCTATCGAAAACAAATGCACAACAGAATTGTGCAGGATTAGCTTTTTGGGATTCCGTGGCCTCTTTGTATATGTTGGAAAAGACATGATCGTCTAATGAATGAATGCACGCCGTAATGTGGCCTGCGGGAGAGGATGACGTAGATAGTTGTGACGTTATTTGTTAGTTATTGGTCTAACATCATGGATTTGTCTCGAATAATTAGATTTTATACAATTTTTTTTAAATTTGAGTTTAAATCGGTATAATATGAGATATTATTTAATAAATAAAAATAAAAATTTTAAATTTTAAAATATATTAAAAATATTAAAAATTAAATACTTCTTTATAAAAAATTGAATTTATTAAACTCAACATATTGAACCTAGCTTGAAACAAAATTTTTTAAGAAATTAATAAACATTTTTATTTTTAATAAAAATGTTATTATATAATAATGTGAATGAAAAGGGCCATATTGATATAGACCACCCAGTTCTCGGAATCTATTTCAAGCTTCTCAATTAATTTGGGTTTTTTTTTTTTTCCACTTTCCACGCAGGAAAGCACCTTTTTTTGCGTTCACACTTGACATGTACATCTGTTGACTCCCAAATGACAAAAACCGATGAAGTGTTCTGAGTTTTGTAATAGAAAATGACAAAAAATCATTCACCATCACCCTTTGAATCTAAATTCGTTTTACATTTTTTGTCGGAATAAATAAATAATAAATAGTAAAATCTTGCATTTAAGTATTTAATTTAATTAGTCGAAATGTCTGATTATGCCCGGATTGCTTTTTTATTTTCTTTTTTCAAATGATGAAAAATAAATATAGAAATAAAAATTTATAGAAAATTAATTGCATTTTGCTTGATCAAAAAAAAGTGAAGAAAATTAGAATTTTCCTTAATAACAATAATCAATAGTATAGCTAATTGTAATAAGGCAAAAATGAATAATCTTTAAAAAAGATTGGATAATTGACGAAAATGAAGCAAAATAGTGGATCAAAGAAAGTAGGAGATTCAGATGGCAATTGCCACGTAATCCATGTACAGCCCATGCTTTTTACTATGGTTCATTTTCCACGTGTCAAATTCTTATTCCTTGGCTTACTAAATGCTCAACTGACAAATCCTTCGCGGAATATCCACTTCGAACGCGGGTAACTGTACTGTTACTGAAATTGAAAAATAAACAAAAATAAATAAATAACAACGACAATGACTATCTATTTTCTAAGCTCCTCCCTCCCTGTATCTCCTGAAAGCCAAAGGGCGATGGGCCGCCTTCCTAATCCTTTCCCGTTAAATTCTTAACCAAACTTTTGCAAATGCTGATTCCCCTTTGAATCTTCTCTTTCTTTTCCTTTCTTTTCTTATTGCTTTCTGAAATTCTCCCGAACAAATTTTTGTTGGTTGACAACATTTTAGCATGGCTGTTTTGTCACTGAATTCGCTGCCCATCGGATACCGATTCCGACCAACGGACGAGGAGTTGATCAATTTTTATTTACGTTCCAAGATAAACGGGACAAGGAGCGACAAGGTTGGAGTCATACGTGAAATCGATGTTTGTAAATGGGAGCCCTGGGATTTGCCTGATCAGTCCGCTATAGAGAGTCGTGACCCTGAATGGTTTTTCTTTTGCCCACTGGAGCGGAAGTACCCCAACGGCAGCAGACTCAACAGGGCTACTGAGAAAGGATACTGGAAGGCTACGGGTAAGGATCGGCAGATTAAGTCTGGGTCCAGCTTGATCGGCATGAAGAAAACTCTGGTGTTTTATCTCGGCCGGGCTCCTACGGGAAACCGTACCAATTGGGTTATGCACCAGTACCGTACTACTCTCGATGAGCTTGACGGCACCAAGCCCGGACAGGTTCCTCTCTTTCTCTGTTTTTTCTGTTTTGTTTCAAATTTCAACTTTTGTTTAGTTACCCTTGTTGTTATGATCAAGGAAAATGAGGTCAATTTTGAACTATTGGGGGTGGAAAGTAGTTGACTTCATGAATTCCTTGATATAATTTACAGTTTGATACAAGATTAATTATGTTAGTCCGTTTGCATCAATTGCTGTTTTTATTTTGGTTGATGGTTCTGTTGTTCTACACGATTGCTAGGGTTTATGTATATCACCGGTGGGTTAATTGTGATAATATGTTGAATCAGTTGCTTTATTTACATGTATTGGTCATTTGGTGATAGTTTTCTCATATTCGTGGTTTTCCTTTTCTCCTTGTGCAGAATGCATTTGTAATTTGTCGTTTATTCGACAAACAAGATGCGACAATTGAAGATATAAATGGTGATGAAGTTGATCCTGGTGTAACGTCTACTACTGAAGACTTGCACTCTGAGTTAGAAGTAGCAACACCTGCAGAGGTGAGAAAACGAAACTGAATTTGAATTTAGACTTTGCAATCATAGCCGTATTACTTATGTTGTTCAGTTTCAGGTGGATCCATTGCACTCACAGATTGAAGCAGAGGGAGCTCCTGGGATGTTTGATAATGTTGGGAACACATTCAGCGGGAATGAGTTTGAGCATGACACAAATGAAAATGATGCCGTCATTGCCTGGGTGAATTCTATCCTAAAAAGTCCGGATGACTGCAATGGTGATGAAACTGCCAGTCATAAGAATTCAACTATTGAAAGTGAGACCCCTAATTCAGTGGCCTTTGGTAAGAATGGTGGATCATGCAGTGAATCAGATGCTGAAGTGGCCCAAGTACTGGTGAGTAGAAGCAAGCTAGTAACATATTGTTTTTCCTAGATTCTTACTAGTTTTTCCATTGATCATTGTAGTATGTCAAGATTCATTCAAATGTATCATAATGCTCTTATGAATTATGATCATGTTTATGACATGCAGAATTTCATATTTTCATCTTCAGGCATTAGGAACAACTTTTTTTTTTTGTTAACAATAACCTTTTCTTTCTTTCGTCTTTTCTAAAAACCAGAATTTTCCTTTGGGACAGCTTGGGACAGAAACGCTGAATAAAGCAACTGCACAAGATTTCACAATTCCAATTTGCAACCAAGATGTTAGCTTTTCTGGCTCAGGGGCATTCTCTGATGTGCCAAATAGCAATGGAGAATTGAGCAATCAAGTGAATACAACTTGTAATGTTAGTAGTGCTGTCACTGGAATCAGGATCAGATCTCGCCCTGCTCTAAGTCAACCAGACACTGAGAACACTGTGACACAGGGTAATGCGCCAAGAAGACTACGTCTTCAAGTCCACTCACTTTACAGCGGGGATGCTATAAATAACTGGAGGAATGAAAAGAAAGAAGATGATTCAAAACCAAGTGCCCCAAAGGTGAGAAGTTTGTAACTGATGATGGTATAAATAAAACCACTGTAAAATCCAGATAGGTATTGGACGTTAATAAGTTGTCTTTGCAGGAGGAAAAAGTCATGGAAGAGGATCTCACTTTCGGCCGTGATGCTGCTTGTGGCACCATGGACGAACCCCAGGAAATATCCCTCTCTAAGTCAAGCGAAACCAGTGTCCTGAGGTCAAAGAGCATTATTTCAGTTTGCAAAGAGGTTGCATCTCTATGGTCAAAGAAGTTTTCAGCTCGCTGCCCACGTAAGCCATTTGCTGTTATGTTTGGGGTGGCTGTAATGTTAATTTTGTTTATAATTTTTTTAGAACAATGAATGTCATGTAATTTTGTTTATAAGTTTTTTCATTTCGAGGCTCTCTACTAATTTGGACTGTGGCGATGATTTTGAGCACTAATTATGTACACGACTTGTATTTCTATTTGGATAGTGTAATATACAGAGCATCTGCCTATGCTGAGTATATAAAACTGCCTTTCCGTTTTTTTTTTTGGTAGAATTCTCTCCGGTTTTTGCATTTGCTTCAGGAAGCTCTGCCGTTGTTCTTACAAAAGTGTTTTGTATCTTTCTTTGCTCATTTTTGAGGAAAAAAGAACGGATGATAGATTCTTATTATCATCCAATGACAGATGGCGTAAGTATCAGACCCCATTTTCTCTAACCACTCCACCATCTTTTGCATTATTCTGGCAATCTCATTAATGCTAATCCATACTTAACTCATTATTTTTTTCCCTTTTTCTATAAATTCACAATTGAGAATAATGAATGAGCTATTTAATTTTTTTTTTATTTTTATGGTAAAACTTATGTATTATTTTATCGTGATTATTAATTAATATTGAAATTAATACAACAAATAGCGAAACTTTTATATTCTATTATCATGAAAACTTAAAAAGGAAAAAACATTTCAAGTCACTAAATTTAACCTCAAATTTGACTAAATGTTTATCATCATATCATATTAAAAAAAGTTTATCATTTTTCATTAATATTTTATTTTTTATTTCAATAAAAATTAAAAAAACAATCCTATATATATATGTTAAATTTTGGTAAATTAAACTATCAATCATATTTTCAGTAGTTGATGTGAAGTCAGGATCACTCTTTAGTCTTCAAGCTCCGAGACTGACACGTCACGCGCTAGCGAACTGGGACACCACTCACGCGAGGCTTGATCCAATTTTGTTAAGCAGCAACAAAATTCTTTCATCTTTTTGTAAGAAATGAATGTGGAAAGCGAGACAAACGACAGCTTAGATGGGTCAAACAACTTTAATTCCCCATGTTTTGGTCTCTGTACTTGTCTTCCTTCCTTACCTCTCGGCTATACACGGCAGACATGACCAAGATATCAGAGATCAGCTCTTAAGTTCCGCCCAGCAAGACAAAGATTGGCTGGTTTCCATCAGGAGGCAAATCCATGAAAACCCCGAACTCCGCTTCCAAGAGCATAACACTAGTGCTCTTATCCGCAAACAACTCGATCAACTTGGCATCCCTTATTCATACCCGGTTGCCAAGACCGGTATTGTCGCCCAAATTGGCTCTGGTTATAAACCCGTAGTTGCTCTCCGGGCTGACATGGACGCTCTTCCCATTCAGGTGATTACTACAATAAGGAACACTTTTCTTCTTTTTACCATATTCAGGTGATAATCACAAATGTGTTGTTCTGTTTGACTCAACGATTTTTGTAGGAGCTTGTGGAATGGGAGCATAAGAGCAAAATAGATGGCAAAATGCACGCATGTGGGCACGATGCTCACACTACCATGCTCCTTGGTGCTGCTAAGTTGCTTAATCAACGCAAAAATAACCTTAAGGTTAGCTTTGATTTGCAATCTTTCTAAGTGGTAATCTCTACTGGATTGATGTGTAGTTGAATTAATTTATCTGTTTTCATTGTTGAAAAGGAGAGTTTTGTTTTGCGTTGATTGCCAGGAAGATTTGACCATTTATTGAAATTAGGTTTGAATGATTCTTCACAAGCATCACATGTGGCTTAATGATACTTGTCTGGGTTCCTGATTTACCTTTTAGACTAGAGGCCACGGATGATAAAAAGAATTAGTTTACTCTTTGTTTAAAAAGGGTTTTCTAGTAGAAGTTCATTTATTAAAGTTTTCAAACTCACTCAGTTGAATGATTTCTCCTTCGTATGTCAATGAAGGGAACTGTCAGACTGCTTTTCCAACCTGCAGAGGAGGGAGGTGCTGGCGCGGCTCAAATGATAAAGGAAGGAGCTCTTGCTGATGCTGAAGCAATATTTGGAATGCATATTGACTGCGAAACCCCCACAGGAAGCATAGCATTGGTTCCTGGGCCAGTGCTAGCTGCTGTAAGCATCTTTGAAGCCAGAATAGAAGGAGTTGGTGGGGATGCTGCAGGGCCCCATCAGACTGCAGATCCAATACTTGCTGCATCCTTTGCAATTTTGGCATTGCAACACCTGATCTCTAGAGAAGCTGATCCACTCGATAGTCTAGTATGTTCCAATTTTCTTATCTAGATGTTCTTGTAATCTTCTGCTTTCCTTCTTGCTATAAATGCATGAGACTTTATGGACCTGGTTGCTTGATAATTTTGAAAGTATCTAGATACAGATTCCTTTGACTCACTCAGTTCAAAGCCTTCAACATGATTTATAATTATATCTGAGAGTTCCACCACCTCAAAACTTACTCTGAGTGCTTCATTCCTTGAAAATCAGTTCCTGATTTTGCTGGCAAGAAGCGTATCACTGCCAAAAATGTGCATCTCTGTAGTAGTAGTTGTAGAGGAATGTTTCATGTCTATTCTTTTACAAATTTGGCATCTATATGTTGCTTCGATATTCACAAATAATGCATATCTAGTGACTAAAGTACATTAAGCAGCCAATGCAACCTAATGCTGATGCTGACCTTTTTCTGTAAGGTGTTGTCTGTTACTTATATCAGAGGTGGGTCTGCATTCAATGTAATTCCGTCATATGTTGAATTTGGGGGCACTCTTAGGAGTCTCACCACAGAAGGCTTACATAAACTCCAACAGAGGTTGAAAGAGGTATACAGCATAGCCTTTTTGGTCTTGGTTCTCGTAAATGATACCATTACCGTGTCCACTTCTTCAAGTTCTTGGCTGACTGCCAATTCAAATTGTTTTTATGAACTGAGTGAAAGATATTAGGTTGTTTGCAAGCTTAGCCCTGCTTATGTAATTGTGACTTGTTGTAGGTCTTAAAAGGACAAGCAGCGGTACACAGATGTAATGCCTATATAGACATGAAAGAAGATGATTACCCATTCTATCCTGCTGTTGTGAATGATGATAGCTTGCATCAACATGTTCACAAGGTTGGTGGGCTTTTGCTTGGCTCTGAGAATGTCATAGTGGGACAAAAAGTTATGGCGGGGGAGGACTTTGCCTTCTATCAAGAATTAATCCCTGGATTCATGCTAAGCATAGGAATTAGAAATGAGGAAGTTGGTTCAATTCATCCACCACACTCCCCTTACTTCTGCATTGATGAGAATGTCCTTCCAATTGGGGCCGCTTTACACACTGCTCTGGCAGAAGTATACCTCGAGGAGCGGAACGATTCTATTGCACATCATATTTGAAGGATTTCAATAAGCAGGATTGATTATATTTGGCTGATGTATTCAACTTATCTATATATGTGAAATCAAGGGAAGTGATCGTAAACCATTTGTGCTTATGTGCAATAGCACACTTCTAAATAGCTGCTGCGCTTGCTCTTTTAGAACTGGTACAATTGCAAAAGAAAATGAGGTGCTCATTAATCATAAGCTCAATAGTTTGCTACAAAAAATATCTGGGGCAAGGGGGGCAGTCCCTCCCAATTCATACTTCATTTTGCTTGGATAAAAGAGCAACAGCAAGCAGAATGTAGTTGAAAAGGCTTTTTTCATGGCAGTTGAAAACTTGCAACTAAAAATAGTAAAATTGGATTTTGGAAAGTGAGCTAAAGACCAATGAAAAAAGGTTCAAGTATGACCACAGGATCACTCTTCAAGCTATAAGATTTGCGCCCCTGCCACCCCATGTGCAACAGTACAAGGTGGCAAATGAAAAACATAATATGACTTTCGTTCCTTACCTCTCTGCTGTACATGGCAGACTTGATCGAGATTACAAAGATTAGCTCCTAAGCTCAGCCCAGCAGGACAAAGATTGATTGGTTTCCGTCAGGAGGCAAATCCATGAAAATCCCGAACTCTGCTTGCAGTAACTCAACACTGAATCTCTTATCCACCAGCAACTCGGCCAAAAATTGGCATCCCTTGTTCATACCTCTTTACCCAGACAGGTTTCATCGCTTAAATTGGCTCCGGTTCTAAACCTGTCTCTTGTTGCTGATATGGACACTCTCCCCATTTAGGTTATCCTAACCCTTCTCTTTTTTATTTTTATTGTCTTTTTTTATTTCTACTATCTTTTGCCTGCAGGTGATCATCAGTGTCAAGTGTTTAGTTAGCCTTAATTGATACCAATGGCTCTGCTTTTATGGGAGCTTGTAGAATGGGAGCAAATTTAGGAGCAAAATAGACAGTAAAATGCACGCATGTGGGCGCAATGCTCGTACTACCATGCTTCTTGGTGCTGCCAAGTTGCTAAATGAACCTAAAGATAGGCTTAAGGTTAGCTTTGATTTGGAATCTTCATGATTGTTTAGTAATATTCTCAACTGATTGGATGTAGTTGACTTAGCTATGCTTTCTCATAATTACAAAGACTTGTTTGAAATCTGACTGATTTTGAGTTTATGAATTAGAACATAAAAAGAGAAAGAAATCTGTGGCAATAGTTGCACCCAATGTTATGTTACATACCCTTGGAGGACAGAAATTACTTACCAGTTACCAACAAGTTACTAACATGGATAATTTGCCAGATTTATGAATCACCTTAGGCTAGAGGTAAGGCAGGATAAAATAATTTGCTTGTTTCTCCTCATCTGCAAAAAGGAAATTCTGATTTGCTAAAGATGGCAAATACTATGCTTATTCATAATTACAAACTTGTCTTCCTGTAGCTTTTACAGTTTCTACTTGTTTGTATAATATTGTACAAGTTTCATTTTAATATAAAGGCATATTATACAGTTCCCATTTGATTAATATGGTTTAACTAGAGACTTACAAGAGAAAAAGGGCTATCAGTGGTCGGTTTTCTTACAGCATCATATTATGCTAGTTGACTTGATTCCTTCTATTGATTCTCATTACTTTCTATGAAAGCATACCTACATATATTATATATATATATATATATATATATATATATATATATACACATATATGACATATAAGAGCTTGTGTGTATCCTGTAAACTTCTATATGTTTTTATTTGAAGAAATGGTCCACCTTAAATGTTGCAGGACTGCTAATGAAAAAATTCGTCTAAAAGGAATAGACCATTAGTTAGAAGAACTATGTGCACACTTGCACATTTGTCTAGGTTTAACATTTCAATTCAATTGGCTTATGTCATTTTTAGCGTTTGAGGTTCTTATATTTTCAAACTTATTTAATGTTTGCTTTCCTCGTATGCCACTGAAGGGAACTCTCGGACTACTTTTCTAACCTGCAGAGGATGGCGGGTGCTGGTGCATCTCACATGATAAAGGACGGAGCTTTAGGTGATGCTGAAGCACTATTTGGAATGCATGATGATGATGCAAAATCCACAGAAAATATAGCATTGGTTCCAGGGCCACTCTTAGCTGCTGGGCCAGTTCCTCATTCTACTGTATATCCAATACTTGCTGCATCCTTTGCAATTTGGGCATCGCAACAGCTAACCTTTAGAGAAGCTGATCCTCTCCATAGTCAAGTATGTTCCTATTTTCTTATCTAGATGCCCATGGTGAAGTTTATTTGTGACTTAACTTATAGAGGAATGTTCTATGCCTGTTATTTGACATCTATAATTTATTTTCACAATGCTAAGTTAGTGGCTAAGCTTGCAGCACATCCAATGCAACCTAATACTGATGCTTTTTTTTTCTTCTGTAAAGGTGTTATCTGTTACTTTTATCCGAGGAGGTTCTGCCTTAAATGTGATTCCGCCATATGTGGAATTCGGGGGCACTTTGAGGAGTCTCAGTACCGAAGGCTTGCATAATCTCCAACAGAGGTTGAAAGAGATATACAGCATTATTAGTCTTTTTACCTTCTGGTTTTATTAATTGATACCATGATTTTCCCGTTGAGATTAAGAAAACTCCTCACATGTCCTCTGTCCCTAGTTCTTCCTGCCTTTTGAGGCAGCTCCTTTAATAACCTATTGCATATGCATTTTGTTCTCTTCATAGAGTGTAAGGATTCTTGTAAGTCCCTTTGATTTATCTTCTTTTCTACCTTCCCTTGCTGAGATGCTATTTCCGTTCAGCAAAATACCTTAAATTGAGAGTACAAATTCCTTCTTCCTCTCTTTCAAGTCAATTATTTCTTGGCAGCTAAGATTACTACTTGTTGGCCTGCTGTTTGGTGCTCTGGGAATTATTATATGTTATTTGCATGTTGATGTACCAGTTTTCCACTATCATATATCTGCTTAGGTTCTATTATATTCAACTTAATTTTTAAGATCGCTGCTGCCTGTCAATTGGTTCGTTCCTAGAACCGAATGAAAGATTTTTTTTTTTTCAGTTTATGTATGATTATGTTGTCGTAACTTGTAACTTGCTGGAAGTCATAAAAGGACAAGCAGCCATACACAGATGAAATGCTTCTATTGACACGAAAGAAGAAGACTGCCCGCCCTATCCTGCTGTTGTAAATGATGATAGCTTGCGTCAACATTTTCAGACGGTTGGTCGCCTTTTGCTTGGTCCTGAGAATGTCAAGAGGGGCAACAAGGTTATGGCAGGAGAGGGCTTTGCCTTCTATTAAGAAAAAATCCCTGCATTTATGCTAGGCATGGGAACTAGAAATGAGGAAGTTGGCTCAATTCATCCACCACGCTCGAGGAAAAGCACTTTGAACAAACATGGCACGTTTCTTCTTTCCTTGGGAGCATGAACCGGTATGTTTCAACTCAACCAGTCCAAGCCAAACTTGTTCAATATACTACCAACTGTTTTGATAAAGATGTATATATCCTTGATCATTGCATGTTTTGTTGTTCATAATCCTACTTTGACTAGTCATTGAAGAGAAATGCATGTCCCTTCAAGCATTGTTGGAAAGTGAAGAAGACTACTCCCAAATCACATCTACACTCAAAATGCATGCATATTAGAGATTTGATGATATTCTGTACAAGACCCCATTTATTTTTAGTGGATGCTAAAGTTAAAGATTATTTCATTTTCTTTCTTATAAAATATATAGATATAGGAAAATTCGTCACAGTAGGATAAATTTGAAGAAAATATTGTAGTTAAGGAAGAGTAACCACATGAAGGAAAAATAAAATAAATTTATTCCATCCTTTGAGGGATAGTCCTCAATGAAACTGAAATGATACATTCATAGCTTATAATTTTTCCTTTTGCTAAATAAGAAAATTAATCAGTTTAAAAATTCAACATATTTCGCTATCCATTAATACATATATTCTTTTAGTCAAATTATTGAGCATAATTTATAAGAATAAAACAAAAAATAAAGAAAAAAATTGAATTTCTTGTATCAAAAAATTTTCAAGAGCTTTAAGAACTTTAGTTGTTAAGAGCACGAAGACAACCCCTTTCACAATCTTATCCTTGCAAATTAAAAGTCAATCAAAAAAAGGAAAGGCGATTGTGCGTTAATTCTCCTTCAATAATATGCGTATAAATGTTCAAGATAAATGCTTAGTAAGAATTTCTAAATGCAAAGTTGAAATTTGCATGTCATTTACACAAAAAAAGTTAAATACATAATACACAACTTGCCTTTTTCAGCTTATTATTATTATTATTATTATTATTATTATTATTATTATTTGATCATAAGGAGGGGTGATACCCCATAAAAACAAAAACTACAGGCTATTAGAAGCCAAAGCTGGCATCCTTCTCACAAAGCTCCTCCCTCTGGAATCCTCTTCTATAATCTTCTTCAAACTCTCTGAAATTTCTTGGTAGATATTTAAGCCTCGCTCATGGTGTCTAGCCTCATGTGCAAGTCGATCGACTGCACGATTTTTTTCTCTAAACATGTGTTGTAGAACTATGTCCCACCGTCTAGCAAGGAGATCCTTGCAAATTGCCACCAAATTCGCAGGAGATGATCTAATCTCAGCACCTTTCTGGAGCCATCGAATAGCTATATCACAGTCGGTTTCAACAAGGACTTGTCTGTACCCCTCTTGCCAAGCCCGGAGCAACCCATTGTAAATTGCCCATAGCTCAGCCTCTTCAATTGAACAACTCCCAATATTAACCAAAAAACCTGTCAACCAATTACCATTCCAGTCTCTTAACAAACCACCTCCCCCTGCTTTTCCATTCTGAACACAACCATCAACATTAAGTTTAACCCATCCCATTGGAGGACATTCCCACTTGACAATCTAATTCGTGAAGCTCATTCCCTGTATACCAATTGATTCCTTTTCAAAAGCCCTCATAATCTCAATAGCCTGACATTTAATCCAACTCACTTTCTGCTCCTTTGGTCTCGTGGTGTCATTAAATATTCTATCATTCCTCCACCTCCACAACCACCATAAGGTGACAACAAAAATCACGTGCCAATCAGCCTCAATATCACATTGAATTTTTCTCTTTAAATTGTAACCAAACCAGTCATCAAAAGCCATGGAATCTTGCTTGATAATCTCCTGTCTGGACAATAAGAGGCACCAGACCTGTTTAGCTTCATCACACTCCCAAAAAATATGATCCACATCTTCCAAGATTCCCGGGCACTTGTTACAATCTGCCACCATTACTCTTTCCACATTACACATGATCCTCCTATGAAGAACAAGCCAAAGGAATGATCTCATCTTATTTGGCACCTTCAAACTCCAAATTATCTTCCATAATTTATTACCCGCATCAGGATTTGTACCAGTAGAAAGGTTATATGCTGTCCGTATAGAAAAAGATCCTTCAGAGTTTTCCGTCCAGCAACAACCATCTTCACATAAGACCTCATCTCTCACAATAAATGCTGCCAATTTTTCTTCTACTTGTTGTTGAATGATTCCATCAAGTTGCTCCCATTTCCAACCCTCTCCTGGCACCCAGTAATCACTTACCAACTTGTGTAAATCTACAATGTCTAGTTGGACCATTAAAAAATCTACTATAGGAGAGTTAAAAAGCCACTTGTCAAGCCAAAATAAAGTGTCTTGACCATTGCCAACTGCCCTTTTCACCCCCCTTTCAAGGATAGGCATAGACTTCACAATTCCTTGCCACACATTGGAAGAGCCCTATTTAGGCCGAATGTTGGCTAGACTATTTGACCCTCTCATATATTTTCCTGACATAACTCTCACCCATAGTTTCTCCTTTTCTTCAAGAATTTTCCATCCTAACTTTGCCATGAAGGAAAGGTTCATATGGTGAAGTTGGCGAATCCCCAAGCCTCCACAAATTTTTGGTTTAGTCACTGTCGAGCAACTTACCAAGCTACATTTCCGCTGTTCCTCCATACCTCCCCAAAGAAACCTTCTCATCATCTACTCAAGTTTATTGCAAACTCTAAATAAGAATCAGCATGGTTTGCATGGCATACATAGGGATTGATATAAGCACCGATTGTACTAGCGCTTGTCGTCCAGCCAGGCTTAAAAACTTCATCTTCCAGCCCTCCAATCTTGAAGAAAACCTGTCAATTAAATTCTAGAAAAGATCACCCGTCACTCTTCCATGAATTGTTGGAACCCCCAAGTATTTGCCAAGAGTGGGAACCAAAGGAATGTCCGCCATACTAGCTAAAGAAGTGGCCAAACTATTATCAACATTACCTGAAAAGAATATCTGAGATTTTTGATAATTAACTCTCTGTCCTAAGCTTCGACAAAAAAAGTCAAGACAATGAAGTACCGCTTGCATCTGATCTGAAGAAGCTTCCACAAATAACACCATGTCGTCAGCAAAAAATAAATGAGAAATAGCAGGTACATGACGAGAGAATTTCATTCCCCTCCACAAGCCACTGCTCACAGCATTAGTTATAAGATGACTTAAACGCTCCATACAGAGAACAAAAATATAAGGAGATATTGAATCTCCTTGTCGAATCCCCCTACCCGGTCTGAACCATTCCTTTTGTTCTCCATTCCATAAAATAGCCAATCTGGAGTTCTCAACACAGTGCATTATATTACGAACCCAGACCTAACTTAAGCTTACCTCCTCAAGTGTATCCCTGATAAAGGCCCAAGATAATCTATCATAAGCCTTTTCAAGGTCAATTTTGATGGCCATGTAACCAACTTGCCTCGTTTTCTTCCTCATAGAGTGTAAAGCCTCCTTATATACAATAATATTTTCAGAGATTTGCCTTCCTGGGACAAAGCTTGACTGATTAGGACTGATGATGTCAGGCATAAGCTTACGCAGTCTATTAGTCATAGCTTTAGTGATTATTTTATAACTCACATTGCACAAACCAATTGGTCTCAATCGATTAACCCTCTCAGGAGACATAATCTTGGGGATCAATACTAGAAACGTGTCATTAACCTCAGCTGGGAGTTGTCCTGATGTAAAAATTTGTTCGCAAAATCAAAAAAAGAGTCCCCTACCAACGGCCAAAGCTTTTGGTAAAAGGCTACATGGATTCCATCTGGCCCTGGCAACTTCCACGGGTCCATATCAAATAAGGCAGCTTTGATGTCCTCTTTAGAGAAAGGTCTATGGATATAATCATAAATATGCTCCAAAATTGGAGGAAAACACCCTGTCAAGGCTAAGGCAGGATCACAATTCACATCTTTATCAAATAACTTCAAATAGAAATCCTGAACCATCCCATATAGGCCCTCCAGGCCATCAACCCAACTACCTGGTCATCATAAAGCCCTCTTATTTTGTTCCTGCTTCTTCTAGCCACCGTCGAAGCATGATGGAACTTAGTATTTCTGTCTCCCGAACAAATCCATTCTTCTCTTGACTTTTGAAACCACATGAGCTCTTCCTGTTGCAAAACCTCTTCTAGCTCTCTTTGTAATTTCCTTTCAAGTTTGATGAGACTTTGCAATTTTCTATCTGCTAGACATCTCTAAACACCATTTATACGAGCCACTAGTTTTTTTTTCTTTTTATAAATATTGCCAAAGACCTCCACATTCCAATCGGGTAGTAGAGTAGCCATTCTCTTGACATTTTCTTCCAGTGCAACGTTTCCCTTCCATTCTCTACTAATAAAAGATTTGAATTCTGCATGCAAAAACCACGCAGCCTGCATCTTGAAGGGAATCCGACCTCTACCAACTGACCCCATATTAAGATTAAGCAACAAAGGGGCGTGGTCTAATTGGACCCTAGGTAAATGTCTAACCGTAGTATTAGGAAAAGTGTCCTTCCACTCAAAATCACATATTGCTCTGTCCAATCTTGCGGACCTTAAGGTGCTTGTCGAAGTACCCCTGCTCCATGTGAATTTATTTCCAACATACCCCATATCCATAAGACCTTGCAAGAAAATCCAGTCATTAAATTTTTCACATTGATGGTGTTTTAGATCACCACCTTCTCCAATTTTTTCACTACCCGTGACAACATTGTAATCCCCCATGGAAAGCCAAGGACCATTGATTTCAAGTTGCAAACAGTCCAAATCCTCCCACAGCCGTCTTCGCAAGTGTGCATTCGAACTACCATATACTACCAACAATAACCAGGGAGCTTTATTATTATTAACCGAAATCAGGATGAATTGAAGGTGTGTAAAGACAATCTCCACATCTAGATGTTGCTTCCAAAATAACATATACCACCGCTAAAACCCACGGCTTCTACTCTCACCCAGTTCTCAAAACCAATTTTACAACAAATAGTGTCTGCATGAGTTCCTGACATCCGAGGTTCAAGTAAGGCTAAAATCATAGGCCGATACTGCGTTAACAACTCCTTCAACGCTCTCATAAACTGTCTCGAGGCCACCCCCTGACAATTCTAGGTAATTATGTTCAACATTAAAAAGGCTAAAAAGAAACGGTGATCTTAAAAGATCATATTGAAATCCCATTAACCACCCCATCATCCCTGGGCTGATTTCAATCTCTTTCTACTTCTTTGGAGCTATTATTATGGACCTCCAAGGCACGTGAAGTTGGCGGATCATTATGGTGCTCCAATGGGGATCCGTCTTCAATGAACAAAGGGGTGGTAACTGCATTGTCACCTCTATTATTACAAACAACAGATCGCATTATGTTCCTACCTCCTCTTTTCCTTTCACCACCAAGTGTTCGGATTTTGAGGCAGCTTGTCTCAACTTAACACCCATTAAATTGCTTCTTTTCTTTCCCTCAGCAGATACTCCAATGTCACCAGGCTTATAAGAATTCGAACTAGGCCCACTGTTCAAAATTTCCTTCTCAGTTATGATCACTTTGGGTCTTTGGTTCCTGCCACCCAAAGGGCCCAAGTTGGTCTTTAGTGGTGGAATCACGTGACCAGCATTATCCTCACCTCTCTCCTCCTTATATGGTTCCTCATTAATACTGTCTAAAGCCTCAAATGCTCCATTATGAATAGTATAGTTGACAATTTCTTTGACTGATCCCTTAACAGATTTTGGGTTAGCCACCTCTTTCTCAATTGCTTGATTCTTGGTACCTAAATATTGACCTTCCTTTCTCTTTCCTTGTTTTCTTTCTTTCCTTGCCACCATCATCCATGGAATATAGTTATCCAGTATCTCAGGGTTGACCAAAATCTCCTGCCTTGATTTTTGGTTTTTCACTTTATTTTGGCCATTATTCTTAGCAGTTTCCGTATCGGTAGGCTTACCATGCACATCGTCTTCTTTCTCGAGCTTAGGGCAGGATTCCTTACGGTGCCCGTATACACCACAATGGAAGCACACAAGATGGATCCCTTCATACTCCACCCTGCGAACCCACCTATTAAGTTTAAATTTAGCAAGTAAAGGCTTTGAGAAATCTACCTCAACACACTTGCGAGCAAATTTGCCCCTAGAGACAGTATCCGTTGCTTGATCAATTTGGACTGCTCTACCAATCTTCTCCCCCACCTTCATTAAAAAATTACGGTTGTAATACTCAATCGGTAAACATGGAAATCTCACCCAAATTAACATCTTCTCTATTTTATCCGATAACGAATCAAAATTTGGACACCATTCCTTGACAATGAGGTAATGGTCAAGCACCATCCAAGGACCTTCGAATTTAGCATAGTTGTAATCCTCCCATGAAGCAAATTTGACTAGGAAATATTCGTTCTCCAATGCCACCATGTCAATATGTGCTTTTGGTTTCCAAAGGGTTTTGATTCTACGTAATAGATAGTTGTATCCAATCGATCTTCCCATCACCTTTATAATAAGGGTTTGTCTCCAGGGTCTTCTCAGATTAATTTTCTCCTCTTTGGTGACAACAATTGTTGGACATTCCTCTTCTTCCTCCGCTTCACATATCTCCTCATCCTCAAAGACAAAACCCTCCTCATCACCTGGATTGCAGTTTTGATTCTCAATCCTTATACCAACCAACCTATCTCTAAACGTGAGCACTGGTACCGTAGGTTGGCTATCTGAAGGTATATCCATGACAACGTCCACAGCACCCTTAACAAGCTGGCTCTCTGGTGGTGTTTCCATGACCACATCCATGGAACCTATGTCGGATTCTTCCAAGACATTCTTCGATTTTTTAGTGCTTCTCTGGAGTTGATCCATTTCTTCTGCAGATCGGACACCCTTATCAAGGCAAGTTTCTTCCATACGAACATCCGCCAACATCCAAAAGAGACAGAGCCTACAGATTAAGCCAAATATTTTTCAGCTTATTATTAACAATGAATTTACCTTAACATTGCATAAACCTTGAACAGTAGGAGAGTTTTAATCTAAGTAAACCTCCATTTTTTATATTTATATATATATATATATCTATCTAAGTAAACCTCCATTATACATATATATATATATATATCAAATGATAAATGATAAGAATCAACTGCTGCTATCAACATTATCATTGAAGAGAGCAAACTTAAACAAGTGTTGAATTGCTTATTTACTATAAAGAGCAGATGATGTAGCCATAAGAGCTAAAAAAAAGAAGCAATACGAAGAAAAAAAAATATAATTTTCTTTATTTTCCAATTAAGGTATTGAGATTTTACATAATAATCTTTTAAGGGATTCAATTAACGTTATGTTTTTTTTTTTAATTTTTCATTCTATGATTTTTCTTTCTTTGTTTTTGTTAGAGGGGAGGGTGGCATCCATGTTCTCTTTGTCCTTCTAGTGCTTGGATAAGATGATTAACAGATCACATGATTCTGCAGTAGCAGTTAGTCTTTTACACTACAAAAAAAGACATTTTTAAAGGCACTTCTATTTGGGCGGTTGTAAAAAGCGCCGGCATTTCTAAAAAAAATTTACTTTTTACCGGCTCTAAACCAAACGCCGTTGATAGCAAGGATTGAAACGGCAAACACCCGACTCCCTTAAAGAATTTTCCTTTGATTTGAAGAAAACTTAAATGCTTTACTATCATCATCGTGCCTAATTTCAACAATTTAAGCATCATCGCCCCTGATTTCATTTTTCCCTTAAAGAAAAGCTCCTTTCATTTTTCCCTCTTTCACTACCATCATCGCATCTCTGCTCTCACTCCTCTGCAGATCTTGCATTGCAAATCTCATTCCTCTGTTTGTCACCTCTGCTCTCACTCCTCTACAGATCTCACACCTCTGCCACTTCGCTGCTCCATATCTCACATTGCGGATCTCAGATCTCGCACATCATCAGCTCTGCATAAAGGATCTGTGACTTGGCCAATTTTTGCATTAAGGATCTGTGATATGGAGCTTGATTCAAGCCATCGGTAATATTTACTTCTTGTTTATAAGGTTAAGTAAGTTTGTTTATTCATTTTTAAAGGATATCGTGCTTGTTATTTAATCGTAGTGATGCATCTAATCTATGCCTTTTTGGGTATTTGGTGTATTTTGTTATCGTTTGAAAATAATATCGCATCCGTTGGAATGCATAAAATGCAAACACTGTCTATTTATATCTATCTATCTATCTCCTCATTTACATGGACACCTCTGAAGAGATGTGAAGACCGCTTCCATACACACTAGAACACTTTTTTATGCCTGCGAGGTAGTGGAGGGAAGCTTATCAATTGTAGGAAAGTTATGAAGTTTAGCATAGTATTTTATATTTTTCATGATAAAGATGTTAGATGCAGATTCAGTTAGTACCTGTTATTGTTTTTTTGGTGGAAGTTTGATTGATTACCTTAGTTTCATGTGGTTTATGGCTGAATCATGTTATGGGTACATTATTATCCATTGGGAAAATTTGTATTGAAGCATTCCTTGGTCTATTGATGAAAAGTTATCTACTTAAGTAACTGATATTTAGACTTGGAATCTATTAGATTTAACCAGAAAATTTTCTTTCACAGTTGCTAATTCATGATAATCTTTTGTTGATATGATGAGAAATATGGCAATATTTATATTTTATGACCTTTTAATGGACCAATAGATTCTTAGGAATATCTTTTCTTTTTCAGGAAAGAGTTGCTGATCCTCCAGCAAAGCCTACTCATTTTGCAACTCAACCTAATCTTTCTCCATATGCACCCCCAATGATTCCTATGGACTATGATGATGGTATTTCGTACAGAGGTTAGATTTTATCTTTGAAGATTTTTAAGTTGCTCCAAATAGCTCATGGTTTAGAAATGTGCTTTCTTGATTCTTAAATGCTATTTTTACTTTCGTAAATACTATATTTTGGCCTGCATTTCTGAGTTAATGTAATAGGTTGTTTTCTGCTTTATCAATATATATGTAGAATTATATTAAAAGAAGTTTTCTGTACATCATCTAGAGTAGAGACTGAGTCTAAATGTTTCATGTTTTATTGCTGCAGTAGTTGCATTGGATTTTTGGTGTTTTCTTTCGATGTAGTCTGAGTTTGGGATTTATTCAATCCCTGTCATCCATATTTTTTCAGACCTCTTATAGCTGGCACCGAAGTTTGGTAGCCTGAGGTATCTGTCAAAGCTGTTAAAAATTTTGGTTGAGAAAAAAAAAGGTTGGACTCTTGAAGGATTCCAACAGTCGCTGGTGAAACATAATTTCTTTCCTTTTTTTTAGCCTTTATTGCTTTTTTGGGCATGACATGGTTGGTGCCCCTTTTATGTCTTGTTGTCAGCTTAATGAATGAACAGTTTCAAATAAGGAAAAGAAAGTGAGAAAAGCCGAGGAAGAAAATTTTCTGTTCTTTCCATGGATACTTTTTAAGTTTTGTGAAGGCATGTCAATTCTTTGCAGGATGCAAGTAACTGGAAAAAATAAGGTCCAATGCGTGCGTGCCTAAAAATAGTATAAAAAAAAATTCGAAATAGCTGCAATTATTTATTGAATGTCTTTTCTTTTATTGATTATTGCTTTTGCAAACAATGAAGCTTGTATTTAGATTTTTGGTGCTTGAAATTTGCTAAGCAAGAAAATCCTTTATGTCTTTTATGCTGTTATTATGGGAAAATTAATTAGAAGGTGCACTATGCTGTTTCACAGCCATTGGCGGGGTGACAGGGGAACTTTTGGAGCAGAATGCTCAGGCCTTCAACCAAATATCTACAAATCTTTCAGCATTTTAGGTGAAGTACTTATGTTATGAATGGATTGGTTTTACTTTATTCTTTTATTTTTTCAGTTTGCATTCCAGGTTTTCAATGCTCGTATGTATTTATTTATGTGCAGATGACTAATATCAGGTTCCATAACCCTATCTTTGGAACATGTTGATATATCATTTCTATTAATTCTGCTACAAAAGTATTTTACTCAGCACGTTTATGGAATTATCTAAGGGACATTCCCCACCAAAAATCCTCTTTCTTTTACATACTCATGCTTGCGTATGAAAGCACTCATAAAGTAGTGAGAGCAAAAAAATATTGGTTGGATACAACTAAGTCCAGTCTTGAAGCTAGGAATTATCCCAGCCATTTCTAATTGTTCTCCAACTGTTACGAGATTGGAAAATTCTATACGGCCAATAGAAGTTCCTTGAGTGATTCATTTATTTAATCTAAGAAGTGTATTCTTCAAATGTATTATAATGAATAAAAGCATTTGTTATTCTATGGTGAAAGCTGTGGCATCATCCTTTACTCAGCTTATAGTTAGTTTCTCTGGGCATTTTGTATTCTTCTTATAAAGCTATAAAATATTATTTGTTTTGATATTAACAACATGATGGAATTGATTTTTGTTCAAAAGTAAAAGGAATAGGGAGTTCACTTTTATTTAGATTTTTCTTTAGATTCTCTGAAATTATCTGCTATGGGACTGTATGTTTCGAAGTTAGCATCTTCAGAGTGTAGTTATAACAGAGAATGTAAAAGTGAAAAGAATTTCTGGCTGTTCATGTGGATTGACCAAAAGTTATGATGTGTTCAGCCTTGATGGGTCTCTAATGGAACTTGTCACCTTTACCTTTTTCCAGACGCAGGAAAATATCAGCCTCTTCTGCCAAACTCGAGACAACATTCTCAAAATCATGAACGAGTAAGTTTGTATTTAGCCACTACCATGGGCATTTTGGTAGTATTTGTTTATTTGTTTCGGTAATATTTGCCCCAAGAAGGTGATTCTACATATTAGTGGCAATGCTTCTAACTTTTGAAGAGGTTTCTTGATGGCAAGAAGTTCATTTTCAAAGCATGCTAGAAAGAGTCTTAAAGCCTAATTATTAAATCTGACTTGTGGTAGATGTTAACTGGTGTAGGAAAGAAACCTCATATTAAGTGGTTTCATTCTCTCTTATTGCAGGTTTCAGACGCATCTAGTTTGTTTGGATCACTACGTGCGAATACTTAAGTGAAGATGGAAGCTTCAAGGATAATTGGTATACAATTCAGCTAGAAGTTTTATGTTTGTATTAAACTTCTAGGAAGTTTAGAAAACTTTGTGGCTATTGTGATAGGTAATTGATTTTATTTCATTTCCCATTTTCATATGTTTTTGTTCAGGCTGAACCATGTTTCTCAAACAAATTCAATTTATTCTGTTTTTGAGTTCCTTATAACAGCTAAATGGCTATAGCTTTGAATGAATCTTGAATTGAGTGCATAAGCTTGATCACAAGTCTCTTCCATTGTAAATTACTTTATTAACTTGCATTAAGAAAATTTGAATTAATAGTTCAAATCATTTTATTAGACTATTAGTGAATAATGGCATTAATACAAATAATTAATCAAGCTTTTAAATTTAAAATATAATTCAATAAATATAAAAAAAATTAAATTTCAAATAAGACATTTTAAGTGCCGGTAAAAGCTTTTAAATTTCAAATAAATTCAAATTTTTAAAAGGATTTTTTTCGACACTTTAAAGTGTCGGTAAAAACTTTTAAATTTCAAATAAATTCAAATTTTCAATAGGATTTTTCTCGGCATTTTAAAGTGCCGGTAAAGGTCTTATGCTTGTAAAGGCATTTAAAAGCGCCGGAAAAAGGATTGCCCCAATTTCCCACCTCTTTACCGGCATTAGAGTACATGACCGCCGGCAGACCTTCATCGGCATTCACCTGACCGCCGGCGGTTTGTTGAACGCCGGTAAGATTTTTGCCGACGCTTGTTTGGCCTTTTACCGGCACTTATAAGTGCCGGTAAAAGTCTATTTTTTTGTAGTGAGGTGATCTCTCACCAACAATTATATGAAATTTATTAATAAATTTTCATTCACTTCTATTTCAGATTTCACGATTAACATTTTTATTTTTTTATTTTTTAAGATTGACTTCTAAGAATCATATAACCTCTCTTTGTTTTATAACTTTCTACATATGTCACAATTTTTTTTTATTTTCTCCTTTATTTTTCTTATATTCTTCAAAGTGCTAATCACAACATTAATTAATTACTTCATATCCTTTTGTTTATTTTAACTAAACAAATTGCTATAATCACACCATTATTAGATTGGTTTTCCGTAAAAAAATGTAATTGGGTTATATTTTTGGAATTAGAATTGTTAAACTATTAATTTTAATATCAGATTCAATTCTCGATAATCTTAGATGCAACAAAAAATATTCATTAAACAAATGAATAGTTTAGTGGAATATATGAGTAGCTAAGATGATGCAACATAATTAAACTTTTGTTATCACTCGTAGTAGCAAGGCATGTGTTTAGATAATAATAATAATAATAATAATAATAATAATAATGGATTTGATTATAAAAAGAATGTGTTCATGCAATTATGAAGATATAGCATTACAAGATCACAATCATGGATTTGGAAAAGAAAGTAATGGGTCGTTGAGAATGATTGCTTTATCAATCAATCATCCCGATTCTACAAACCGCCCATGCTAACATGACTCGGGACAACAACCACCGCCTTAATCAACATATCCCTTGAAATTATACTCAAACAGTCATTCTTTCTTTGATGTTGAAAAGAAAATAGGGTCAGCCTCAAATCTCCAGAACTTGCCTTCTTTTTTGAGCTGGACAATTTTATTTTCTTTATATTTTCCCTGTTGAACATTGCATCAGTTACAGGACAAGTGTCGTTTGGTGGAATCGGTAGTTGGTTAGATTTATTTTTGACCAGAAAGAACACTCTCAATCCACGAATTTCACTTGTTTTTGCTGTTGCTGAGTCATTGCCACGTGTTACCATAAAAGTAAATTGGTCCTGAACTTTCTTCATTGGTGAAAACTCAATCCACCTTTTCGGTCCAAAGTTTTGTTTTTTCTCTATCAAATTTAGAAGACCAAACCGATATGGGTCGGGCTAGACTTTCGAGTCTCCTTCAAGAAGCTTAGCCTTTTTTTTTGGGGTGCAGCTTCTGAATTTGTGGAACTGGAAGGAGAAATTAGAAATATAACACACACGTATATATAAATTGTATATTTGTATTTACCTGTTTTTTTCATGTAAAACATAAAAATTATTGTATGAGAATTTGTGACGATACATCAAATACGTAATTTTTATTTTATTTTATCAAATTCATATAAATTTTAATCAAACTTTTATTTGTATTATTTTTATTTTTATACCATTTTTGTTTTTTTATCATTATATCATGTTTTAAATTATCTGTATAAAAAAATTGTTCTTCGGGGCTGGCTTGGAGGGGAGAAGTAGATGGCAAAAGAGGGTAACATGAATTATAAAAGCCCTAAAACCTAAAGACGGAAGCAAATGAAAGAAATTGAAAGAAAGAGGAAAAAAAGGAAAATGAAGCTTTGTGATTCCAAGGTCAGCATCCCATGTGACATCAACTTTTTAAAACATCGCAAAAACTTAATACAGTTCTCTAATCACCAAGTTTCATCCATCCCAACTTTTTTCTCTGTTTTTCTCCAAAATGGCAAATTCTTTAATTTCTTTATGCATTCATTTGCAAGCAAAACTATAAAACTATGTGTCGCTCAATATATATATATATATATATATATATATATATATATAAAATTCAATGAACTAGTTAATTATTTGAACAAACAAATAACAAAATTAATATTTAGTTCAGACTTACAAGGGATATTCTATCTAATAACAAGGCAAAATGAAGAATCCAAAATTAACGCAAATAAGACAAACTTTAGGAAGTTACGACGTTGACACTATAAAGCTAAAATGGTGAACATTGGTCAGGTGTATCAAACCGAAAGCTAACACTTCACTAGCGTCTTCATGACCAGCAGCACATGGATCACGATCATCCAACAGCCAATAGAAGAATAAGTTAATTATTATAGTCAAAGATATGACCATAAAATCTAAGTTCATTTTTTCTGATTTATGGTTGGAAGTAAATTTGTTTATGGATTGAATTGCACTAAAGTAAGATATTAATGAATTATACACAAATTTGAGTTTGACTTAACTCAATATTTCGGACTTGATCTTCAATTCAATCTCATTTTTAACTAATTGTATGATTGAGACCGGTCCAGCCAAAACATTTTTATAATTATAATTAAAAAAAGTAATAAAAACGAAAGTAATAAAGTAAAGAAAATGAAAAATTAATCAATGAATTGGTAGTGGAAACTATATTATCATTAATTGGACAATTAATATTTAATTTTAATGTAAAAGAATCTCTGCAGCACGCAACAAACTATTGATCAATCTGATGGTCAGAAAATACTGAACAGAAAATATTTCTTTCAACTTGCATGTTAGCAAGATAGAATTTTCAAATAAAATTATTTGTGAACAAAGTATAGTACATGATTTATAGTTTTTCATTGTAGCCCTTTTTGGCTTCGCTCCAGACTTTTTACCGAGCACTGTCAACTTCATTAGTTAATAAGAAGGAACATAAAAAAAATTACCTAATTATTCAAGTAGATTCGGAATAGATTAGGTCGAAGCAAACTTGAATTTCAAAAAATTCAAGTCCGACTTGAAATTTGATCAAACCATTTGTATTTATTCATACAATGAATTTATACTCAATTTTCATTTTTATTTTTTAATTTGCTAAAAGTTAAACTCTCGTCATAAAATTAAGAGTCCATATAATTGCATTGCTTAACTAGGTTTTGATGATAAAATATTAGTAAAGTTGTTCTTAATTCTTATACTCGCAAATCGCTACGAACCGAATCCCTATTGTATCCTCATCAACGGTATAAAACTTCCACTCCAATTGTTTAATTTGGTGCTGAAATTAAAGGTAACTGATTTTAATCATTCATGGGGTTTAATCCCATGGAGAAAGCCACAAACTATCATTGAACTATAACCCTAATGGCAAAACAATCACTTAACCGAGGTGGATCACCAGTGCAGGTTTGGCAAACAGAGAAAGGTTTAGGCAGCTGACGAAGTTTGTCAATTACACCCCAAAATCCATGCATCCTCGTAAAAAGCAGATCATCCAGGTTGTCCACATAGGATTCAACACTTGTCTGACAAATCACCACCTCAGGATATTGAAAATTCCACCCAAAGTCGGTGGATAATGGAAGTATTATCATTGTTAATTTGGTTCTCTTTTCGTTTCTCTCCCCTTTAGCCCTTAACCACCGGTCACCCCAATAACTTCCAATTGAGCTCCCCCAATCATTTCTATAAATCTGCCAACTCTGCTCCGCTGGTTTCCACCCCTTTTTTCTCAATGAAGTGGCCTTGGAGATTGGAAAGATTTCTTCAAAAAATATTAAACTAAGAGGTTCTTTGTACACGAAGTGGCAGTACATGTGCTGTAGACTCCCAACTTTTGCCTTTATATGCTAGTAACCCCACCGTCCATCCCATTACCATCTCACTCTCTTCTATATAAAATCTACTCTGCTATTCCTTAGTAAATACCATTCTTCTCCCTTCTGCTTCTTCGCCTCAACCTTACTGATTAGTTAAGTTAATTCGTAGAGGAAATGGGTGAGGAAGTTAAGGAGGTGAGGACCCTTGGGTGAACAATTTGCATATGCACCCTAGTAATTTGGTTCTGTTGCTTGTTAATGTGATAATTATATGATAGTAATTAGGTTGGCATTGCTGTAATGTTTTGCAGGAAAAAGCCACGCCAGAGGCTCAACCAGAGGAGAAGAAAGAGGAGAAAACAGAAGAGAAAAAGGAAGAGAAGAAGCCAGCAAAAGAAAAAAAGGAGGAACCTCCAGCGCCACCTCCTCCTTTTGTCTTGCTCGTGGACTTGCATTGTGTGGGATGTGCAAAGAAGATTAAGAAATACATAATGAGAATTAGAGGTGATTATTAAAGTAGTTCTCTCTGTCTCTTAATTAATCGGTACATTTTGCGACAATTAATTTTATGGTTTGTCGACCGTAGCAGGTGTGGAAGCAGTTGTG
Source organism: Heritiera littoralis (assembly GCA_031772115.1). Lineage (NCBI taxonomy): Eukaryota > Viridiplantae > Streptophyta > Magnoliopsida > Malvales > Malvaceae > Heritiera > Heritiera littoralis. Next base: position 1,231,937 of record JAPDPK010000056.1, read on the forward strand.
GTCCATATGGCTCAAAACCAAGTGACTGTAAAGGGAACACTCGAACCCCAAGCAATATGTGATGAAATCATGAAGAAAACCAAGAGAAGAGCTAAAGTCCTTTCTCCCTTGCCTGCCGCCAAGGATGAACCTATGCCAGAAGTTGTCAACTCACAGGTCTCATTCATTTAAAAAAGAGCAAAAAAAAGGGAAAACCGATCCTTTCATAGAAGTGTTAGTTAATTGTATTGTTTCGGTAATTGTTCCAGGTTAGTGGATTAACGACCGTTGAGCTGAACGTAGACATGCATTGCCAGGCTTGTGCTGAGCAACTCAAGAGAAAGATACTAAAAATGAGAGGTTGGTTAAGCTGTTGGATATGCATTTGGTTAGAATTGTTAGAATCATGATCGTCCAACGAAGTCTTTGTTTGGGTAATGCTCGTGCCAATTTAAGAACATTACCCGTTGGGTAACGTAGTGATGCTAGTTTATTCAGTGAATCTGTAGCGTGATAGTGGGCCACCTAGCCGGATTGAATAAGCAAAACGATAATTCCGAGTGTGATTGACCAACTGCATGAGAAAAATAAAGGTGACGGAAAAGGAATCCTATATAGATCGACAATGGAGGTGGGGCCTTTTGACGGGAAAGCAATTATTTTACGTGCTTTTGGACATTTATTCATATTATTATATTAGTCTAATCTAATCGGTATTTCCATTTCAAAATTGGAATTTTTAGTGAAATTGTTTATTACTATCTTGTTACCTTACAGGCGTGCAAAGTGCAGTAACCGAGCATAGCACAGGGAAAGTTGCGGTCACGGGTACCATGGATGCAAACAAGCTAGTGGATTATGTGTATAGACGCACTAACAAGCAAGCCAGGATAGTGTCCCAGCCGGAGCCTGAGCCTGAGCCTCAACCTCAGCCCCAACCTGAACCCGAGAAACAGGAAGAGAAAAAAGAAGGCGAAGAGAAGCCAGCGGAAGAAGCCAAACCAGAAGAAAACGCAGAGAAGAAAGAAGAAAAACCACCCGCAGAAGCTAAGAAAGAAGAAGGAAACGATGAAGCAGCTGAAAAGAAAGAAGCCAAGGAAGAGGAGACGAAAGAAGCAGAAGAGAACAATAGCAATAACAATGAGGAGGAATCAATGAAGAGAATGGTGTATTACTACCAGCCCCTCTACGTTATCGAGCAAATGTCTCCTCCTCCTCAACTCTTCAGCGATGAAAACCCCAACGCCTGCTGCATTTTCTAGTGCATGCATGACCATTTCGGGATGATCACAAGGTTTTTACTAGAGAGTATAGTTTTCAATTACTTAATATTTACTATAATGTGGAGCACTTGTACTATATATAGTAGTAGTGTATATATAAATATATATTAATTAAATAAGTTCATCCTGTACCACTGGTGATGAGAATTATGAAGAAATCTGTTGGACGGTTGACATCAATAAAGAATATGGGGAGTGCATGTTGTCATTCTACAACCGATCAGTTGATAATAATATGATTCTGAAACGTATTATATTATATGTTAATGTACAATATAATATACATGATCTTTTGCTTCGTATATATGTTGAGCTAAAAACAAACTATGAAGGATATTATTCGAGACAAGGGATTGAAGAGATATATGAGGAAAAAAAATAAAAACAAAGATGTGTCAAAGTAGACATGTTGCTTTTTGGTGCTCAAATTAATAAAAGAGAAAGAAAAATAGAAAAAGAGAGATTAAGGTTTTTGAGAGCCAAGGTTTTTATGGAAAGATTTTAGATGTTGATTGTGAGAGACAATGTGTGAATGAATACTTTCCTTTTCTCCTTGGCTCTTATTGACCTATTTGGAATAATGGATCACATGCCTTGAGGACAAATCCTCATTTTGACAAGATTCGACAACCTCAAAGTTGTAGGGTGACAGGTGTCAAATGCGCGTATGTTTTAGGTTCTGTTTGCTAGCAAAACTTGTTGAAATTGTCCTTGTTTAATGGATGATTAGGCTTCTGATGACAATCTAGGTTGATGGCCATTTGGATTGTCTTGGGCCTAAAGAATACTCGGAACCTAACAACGTATATGCTTGCTAGCTCGAGGAATTAATTAATGACTCTTTTTTTATCTGTTACAATGAAAATATTAAATAATTAAATATAAAAATTAAATTATTTGAATTCGAACTCTCATTTTATAATATGTCATAATTCATCTTTAATAATTAAATCAAGAGATTGTTAATAATGATTGTTTCGTTCTCTTTTATATAATTTTATAAAATTGACCTACATATACTATATATGTATGTGTATATATATATATATATATATATGCATTCTAAGCCATATAATATACTAAAATCTAATAAATACTGCTATAAATATATTAAAAATTAATTAATGCAGATTTAACATGGTGCATGTATTTTGAATATTACTTTGCATCGCCGTAAGTCCTTAAAAAGGTCTGTTCGTGCCTTTGAAAGGCTTAATTATATGATTACCAGATGGTTAAAGGAAACGCTATCCAGAGTTGTACTTATAATTTTCTTCTGGTGACATCGGTGTAAAACTTTTAAGTTTTCACTATTTTCATATTTTGCAATTGCTTTTCCATCAGGTCGACATCTTATCCGACGCAAAAGAATTAAAAAAGGAAGGCAGCGCAGCCTGCGTTTTTGAAATGATTCGCAAAAGCAATATAATAATATGACATTATATACCAATCAAACCAATGTTACATTGTTGGATCGAATAAAAAAAAATTAATATTTTTAAATAAAGTCTCAAATTTAAATTTTGTGAATAAAAATATAATATTGAAAAAATCTTATCGGTATCGATCTCAATCGTAATTAAACTCCAAATTAACCGAAATCTAAAACCGCTTTGGCTTTTGAATACGAGAGCTTTCGACCAAAAACATATACTTAGCAAAGCTCCAACATTTATACTTTTTCTTGGTATTGGCCTAAATCTAGTACTCTACTCGAATTCGGATTAGTCATATACCAAAGGTATGGAGATACCGGATGGTCTAGACCCAAAAAAAAAAATCTAGTACCCTAATATTCTATATTTGAAATTGTAACGGCGCTTTCGAATCGAATTAGTCCTATACCAAAAGTATGGAGATACCGAATGGTCTAGACCTAAAAAAAAAAATCTAGTACCCTAACATTCTATATTTGAAATTGTAGCGGCGCTGTCAAATACTTTCCAGAAACCACGTCATGGCAATGGACGACAATCTCTGGTCCGAATTCTGAATAAAAGCATTGATATTTGATTTTAATTTATTAGCCTATTAAAACGATTTAATTTGATTAACCGATTTATCGTCACATTATCAAATTGATTTGAGTCTACTAATAAAAATGATTATGAAAGAATTAATTAAAAATAATTTGAAAATTTGAAATAATTAAAATTCTGATTGAAATATAAAAATACATGAATGATTATTAGATAATATACACTGTCAGTTAAATTTTTAAATTACATAATCGAGATCAAAACGATCATAACATAACTTTTTTAGGAAATATTAAAAAAATAATAATAAATAAAATGAGATATGTGTCATGCCATCATTTTAGCCTTACTTATAGAGTCTCAAACATCGATGACAATGTATTAAACAAAATTCCGTATAAAAAACCTAAAATATATTTAAGGTTTAATAACTTAATATACTCTCAATATTTTGCAAAAACCAAACATCTAAGCCATTATCGATATTTTATTGCATGTAAATCAACATATAAACTTTTATTTTTTGTAAATAAACTTTCAACTTTTCAAAATCATGCAATTAAATTCAAATATAGTAAATGGCTCTAACTTTTATTTGTATTGCACAGTAACAATCCGCAAAGTTATCACATTAGCTGTCACATAGAATATCTGAAAGGCAGTTTTTGTCTTTTAATAATTTTGAATTTAATTATATTATTTTAAAATGTTGGAGATTTATTTACAAAAAATAAAAATTTATGAAATGATTTGTATGCAATAAAATATTGAGAGCTTATATTTCTTTTGTGTAAAAGTTTTGAGTATTAAGCTTATTTTTACTATTTGGAGTATAGGGTGAATTTATAATAAGATCGACTTTACTATAAAATTTCATAAAATTTAGATAATATTTTAAATTTAATGTTGTTAATGTTTTTATCTTAATATTTTGATATTTTAATATTTAGTTGAATAATTTTATTTGATTTATTTTAAATACAAGAAATTACAAATTTAGAAATATAATTTAACTTTAATATATTTAATTATTCAATTAATTTACAATTTGATCACTCAAATTTATACAATTTATAAATTTTATTCGATAAATACAAGTAAAATTATATAATTTAATTAATTTAATTTTAATTCAAAATTAATCGAATTGATGAACACTTTAATTATGAAAGTAGGAGGTACGAGTTGGGGTAAAAGGGGTCATTAATTGCAATATTTTATGGATGTCACGCGTTAAAAAGGATAAAATCACCAATGCCATATAATTGATGGGTTTTAAGATTCTACGGTAAAAATCGAGGGGTGGGTTTCACTTTGTAGCACCCCTCTCTTTCTCCTTTGTATGAATTTGAGATTTAAGTCATCCTAAATCCTCATAAAGCCAAGACAGACAGCAGAATCTCACACCCATTTTACTTTTGTGACGTAGCAATTGGAATTTTTGAGAGGCAACGCACCGTCACACCTGTCAGTTGCTTGTCTCTTCTCACTCATCAATTAATTGGCAGCCTATTCCCATCCCTATTAGATAGATTAATGGTGTAATTAAGCAAATAAAAATAGTTTTGTATCCTATTCTTATTTGGTTCTATTCAAAAACTTCAAATTCAAAGTTTGATTCACTTAAAGAGCACGTAGATTACTTGTAGGGGTTATTTTAATTTAGTCAGAAGTTTCGAGTTTGAGTCTTGAATATAAGTTGTATTAAAACTCTTGAGAGAGAGCTTTACGGTCCTTTAGATCTTGCTCAGCTTGAATTCGGATTAATCTTATACCAAAATGGTATGAGGATACCGAGTGATTTCGATAAAAAAAAATTCAAAGTTTGATTCGAGTTTGATAAAATTTGATTTTGAAGTTCGGATTTGACTTGACAAATATTCGAGTCACTCAAGTTCGACTCAATAAGTTTGATTTATCAATTTTAATTATATATTATGAAAGTAAAATAATAAATTAAAAATAAAATATTAATAAATATATTGAAATAAATATTGCCATTTAATTACTTCATGTGATAATTGATTGTAATAAATTATTATTTTTTAATAATATAATTAAGTGACATAATTTGAACATAAATAACATTGGTTATCTTAGAGTAGCATTTTATATAATTTTTTTCATAATAAATTTCCTTTATAAGTTGGGGAAAATGAAAGGATGTGATCTAAATTGAAGATTAAAAAGGTAAACAAGCAGTTTTGTTGACTATTGTGACTGTAAACAAAATTGTCCAACTGCTTTTATTGACTAGCTGCTGAAGACTCAAGAATCAAGTGTAATACAATATTATGCTTTTCCTCTCTCTTCCAAATCATTCAAGACTAAACAGCTAGTAAAAGCTCACATTGTTATCTTTTCCATGCCACATCGATGTTGAGGATTCCAACTTCAGAAAGTTCAAATCAATCGTTACTAAGCAGGCAGTTAGAGTTTCAATGTAACGACCAAAGCGACTGATTCTCATTAAGAAAGAAATGAATCTATATTATATTAGTGACTTTAACACACAAAGAGGACTGGAAAAACTAAAAACCCTAGTATTTATGCCAGACATGATCTGTTGATTAAGAAATGATTGTCAAAAACTAAAAATTAGGAGACAGATAACCTGCAAAGGTAATCAAGCAAAAGTAGATGCATGCATGCACATGTGCCTGCATGGCGGGTTCACCAACGACTGCACATCAATGGTGCCCTGCTGCACTTTAAATTTTTGCACAACATACAATAACTTCAGTTACGCATAAATATAATCAAACTGCACAGCTTGTCTATTGTTTTTTCTTCTTTGTCTATGCTTCCCAAATTCCAATTTCAAATTTCCAAGAGAAAGTAAACTTCTTTGATAAGAAAAAACAATCCACGTGGGAGCCAAACTATACTTTATAATAGGCATATCCATTTCCTGAATTCCCATGATGTAAAAGGAGATGATTCAATGCACTTTTGATAAACAAACAGATATGCTGACACATCTTATACCCCATCCAGGTCAACATGACACCCCCTCCAAAGAAATTAGGATTTCCCTGTTAAAAGCATCTTTTGAAAATAAATTTGACCTCCTAAACCTGACACAATCGAGCCACCAAGATGAACAGTAAAGCATAAACAGCAAGCAAGAAGAAAATTTAATGAAAGAAAAGGTGGGGGCAAAGGGAAAAAGAGACCACTGTGGCCTTCTTTTCCAGGGAATCCAGGATTGGCCTATGTCTTAAATCTCTTATATAAGGCCTTTTACCTAGTTTGTAGTATAGAAGAACATAAAACATTATATAGGAAGAAAAATCTAGCTTCAGTTAAGTTGGGTTAGAATGGCAAACATGCAAATAGTTGTAGCTAGCAAGACTGTGGAGGCACAGCATGCGGAGATGATGGTGCCATTGTATTCTTACGGGTGCGAGAGGAAAGTGAAGAAGACTTTGTCCCATCTCAAAGGTAAATCCAGTTACTTTCTTAATTAGTACTGCAATCTCTTAAAAAATCGATTATGCGACATTTCATGTGTTGTTTGTCACCTAATTTCCAAGTTTTCTCTACGTTCTCTGCCATGCTTTGTAGCCGTTCCAGTGTCTTCGTTCAAAGCTTAGCATATATTGAGTACCTGGCAGAAATTCCAGTCTTAGATTATTGGCCCAAGCCCAAAATCTTTCGAAATAATGCTATTTTTGGACCCACAATTGTCCAAGAACTAACATTTTTATCATGTCTCATGTTGGTCCATTGAATCTGAAACAAGTATAGACCTATATGAATGTCAATTATGAAAAGCAGTGCCCTCCTTAAGCAAATGCATGTACCTTGGTAATCATACGTACACTTGCTTTTTGGCAAATTTCCTCTTTCCTTTTTCATCTTTTTCCTAAGGCTTATTTTCCGCACATTTTCATGTGTTTTGACGAGAGAGTAAATTAAATGGCGTAATAACTAAATATATCTTTAATTTTTTGCAAAATATGAAAATAAGTAATCAATTTTTAATTTTACTGTATAAACTCTTAATCTTTTCAAAATAATACAACTAAGTTCAAACAAATTATAAATTTTTACAGTACAATAAAAAAATTGAGAGTTTATAAGACTTTAACCTCTCATTTATTTTACATAATTACATTATTTTAAAAAGTTGATTACTTATTTATAATAAAAATAAAAATTTATAACTTTTATAATAAAATTAAAGGTTTAGGACTTATATCCATATTGTGTAGAAGGCTGAAAGTATATTTGACTGTTAAGCTAAATTAAATTATTAATTAGACCCTTCAACCCTACCCCTTGCTGACCAGAAACTGTAGTTACATGTAGATCGATACATTATTATGACATAATACAAAAATAGCACCATAAAAAAAACAGAAAAGTGACACCAATTAAAATTTGGACTATATAAATGTTTGACAAAAATTTTAAAAAATAGATATTTTGTATTCGATGTATAAATACAAATTCTAATACAACAACTTTCGTATTTTATACAAGGATAATTATTTCATACATTGTCAGTGGAATATTTTAATTCCACAAACGGTGTTAGGATCGTGACACGTGGCCTATAAAATATTAAAAAGATAAAAAATAAATAAAACAAGACACATATCACGATCCTATCACCGCTTGTGGAATAAAAATATTACATTGACAATGTATGGAATAATTATCCTTTATACAATGTGAATATAATTTGATACAAGATAAACATGAAATATATATAAATTATCAAGTGTAATTACATGATTTCAAGGTGTTCCACAAACCCACCATTGAAGTTTTCTCTCTCGAAATGGGAGTTTTCTCTCTGGACGAGAAGTGCTCTCTTCATCGTAAGAGTTTTTAGGTTTTCTTTTTGGTTTGTTTGCATTGCTTTTGTACCGAGTCTGTGACAATCCTTACTGAGTCTGTTTAGGTTTCCTTCATCAAGTCAATTTCTTTCTCTTGCTAGGTCACAATTTTTCTGGTTTCGTTCTAGATTTCACTCAAATCAATTTTTTTTCTCTTTTTTGCCTAGGGTTTGCGTTGAATTTCTTTCTGGAAATTGTGCTAAAGAGAACGTTGTTGACAGGGTAACAGAAGATTCAGACTTTGTGATCTTACAATCCAGTCTGTGTTAAGATTCATTTTGATTGTTTTCAATCAAGGATGGGGAGTAATCTGGAGATCGCTCTGGAATCGCAGGAGGAGGTTGAGTTGGACACCCAATTTGTACTGATTGGGAAGGTAATTGCTGGAAAAAATCTTAATAAAAGAGGGGTTATTAATATCTTAAGAGGTACTTGGTCATGCAGGGAAGTGAGGAGTATTAGGGATTTGGGTGAAAACCTTTATGGTCTCTCTTTTGTTGATTCTATGGCGATGAATAGGGCTCTAGAAAGGGGTCCATGGTCAGTGATGGGGTTTTGCCTTAACCTGCAGAAATGGGATCTGGTGAAGACGATTCAAGGAGATTGAGTTTTCGAAGGTAAATTTCTGGGTGCAAATTCATAACTTACCTTTGGAAATGTTAAATAGGCAAAACACTATAAAGATTGGGAATTCCATTGGTGATTTGGTTAATATGGAAGACATATCTTGGAAACATGGTGTTGGCCGATGTTTCTTAAGAATGAGAGTTGCAATTGATGTTAGTAGGCCATTAGTGGCAGGTTTTTGGGTACCAAGGCCAGGGAAACCAAGAATATGGGCGGAGGTAAAATATGAGAAGCTTTCAGATTTTTGTTTCAATTGTGGTAAATTGGGTCATAGTGAGAGAATGTGTTTCGAGGAACCTGAGGAGATCCAAAGCAGCTCTCAGGGGAGATTTAGGTATGGACCTTGGATGAGGGTTGCACCAGTTAGGGAATATGATGCTGGAATGGAAGAGGTAATGTTCGGAAAGAAAAAAGATGGCAATGGAAGGCATACAAGAAGTAATTCATTGAATGATGATGGTGATGGAAAATATTCTGGGGAGTCTGGTAGCAGAACTGGTGAAAATGTGGTGGCGCGTGAAGATGCTAAGAAGGAAGGGCGAGTCATTGAAACTGGTATGGCAGTTGCGGTGGTAGTTAAGGAATTAGGTGGGCTGACAGTTAAGGAAATGGATGAGGCTGTTGGTACTCTTAAAGAGGGTAAGGCAGCTGACAAAGAAACGGGCAGAGTTCAGGGAGTCAGACAGGATATCACTCCAAAGAAACTAGCTGGAAATTTGGGAAGGGAGGAAACTAATGTGGAAAAGCTTCATGGTGTCCACTCAGGTATACCCAATCTAGACTTTCATACCCACAACCTAAGTGATGAAAATACTGGAAACGGCAACACCACCATAGGAAACATCATTATACATACCCCCCCATAACAACCAAGATGCATATACCCAACAAATAAACCCAAATTCATACACAAACAACCATTCTGTATACACTCATCGGACAAAACCAGACATTTTAAACCATAACCAAACTACACAAACTTCACAAATAAACCCAATCACCTACAGCAAACACATTGAACCAAATACATACTTTCAACACCCTTATGTTCATACCCAAAATGTAGGCCCTCTCACATCTACCCAAAACCATAATATACAAACCCAACAGTTAGATCCAAATACATATACAAAACACCTAAACCAAAATACCTTCACCCAAGACCAAAACTTCCCAAACAACAACCTTGAACACAATCCTGAGATGTATAGTGTGAAAGATAGAGATCAGGAGGTTGTAGAGGCTTATAAGGAAGGTTTGAAAATGGATAGATTGAGTTCTGTAAATACTGGGAATATAGAAACTCAGGTTGGGGTCTATGAGGAAAGTGATGGTGATAGTAGATTAGTTTTACAGGAATGGGAAAGAGAAGTGGGGTATAATCCTACTGTTTTGGTAAAAAGAGGACGAAACACAGATGTTGAAAATGGGAGTGATGATGCAAGGATAAAAGCTAGAGCTATTATTAATGGGGAAGGTATCTATAAGAAATTTGAGCAGATGGATAGTATGATGGAGGGAAATAAACGAGGGGGCGAAGTTGAAGGCAGGGGAGAAAGTAAAGTCAGCAAGGGTCATAGGAGAAAAGTGAGTAGAAGGAGGATATATATGAGGAATAAAGTAGAGGATAGTAGTTTATGGGAGGTTAGAATTGAGCAAAAGGAAAATTGGGGTGATGGGAGCGATACATTGATGATATATAATAATGATGGTTTAGGTGGCTGTACCACATCAGACACCAAAGGGCCATGAAGGTGTTATTATGGAACTGTCAAGGTGCAGGATCAGCCTTGACAGTTGACGCTCTTTGGGAGCTAAAGAAACAATATGATCCTAGGATAGTTTACTTGATGGAAACAAAGAATAAAGAAAAGAAGATGGAGGAAGTTAGAAGAAAAATGGGATTTCCAGGTAAATGCTATGTTCAGCCGGAAGGATTGAATGGTGGCCTTGCTTTGTGGTGGAAAGAGGATATAGAAGTTAAGGTTGTGGGAACATGTAAAAATTTAATTGATTTTAAAGTATATAATGAGAAGATGGAATTTATATGCAAAATATATTGGATATATGGTCCTACAGATTTTGAGGAAAGGCAAGAGATTTGGAAGCTTATAGTTCAGAGATCAAGGAGTATTAATGGACTATGGATGTGTATTGGTGATTTTAATGATATTTTGTATCATTATGAGAAAATAGGAGGGAATATTAGAGCTGAGAAGAAAATCAGAGGATTTAGGCAGATGATTGATATATGTGAGCTTATTGATATTCATTTTAAAGGGCAGATGTTTACTTGGATGAATAAGAGAGATGGGAAACTTATCAAAGAAAGGATTGATAGAGCTCTTGTTAATCTAAGCTGGATGGAGGAATTTCCTAATACACAGCTGTTTAATCACCAATTATTGGATCAGATCACTCCCCAATTCTGCTGGATGCAAACTTCAGTGAAAAAAAGTTTCCAAGATTGTTTAAGTTTGAAATGATGTGGACTGAAAAGGAAGAATGTGAAAGGGTGATTAAAGAAGGTTAGAGTTCAAATTTTGTGGGATCTCACTCTTTCCAGTTAGTTCAAAAATTGAAGAGATGTAAAAGATTGCTAATAGAATGGAGAAACAAAGCCTTCCCAAATAACAGGAAGTTGATTGCAGAACTGATGAATAAGGTGGCAGTGATACAAAATTCAAATATGAGTTTGCAAAGTTGTGAGAAGGTAGAGAGGATAATTGAGGAAATAAAGAAGCTCTGGCAGTTTGAAGAACAATACTGGTTCCAGAGGTCAAGAATAAAATGGTTGAGGGAAGGGGATAAAAATACAAAATTTTTTCACCTCAAGACTGTACAAAGGAGGAATCAGAATAAAATCCTGAGGTTGAAATTGAATAATGAGGCCTGGATAGATAAGGAGGAGGAAATTCAGGAAAAATTTGCTGCTTTTTATAAAGAGCTTTATACTACGAGTGGAAAAAGGGATTGGGGACAAATTTTGGATGTTATCCCCGAATGTATTGATGATAGGATAAATAGCCTACTGACAAATAATGTGGGAGAGGAGGAAATTATGAGAGCTGTTTATCAGTTGGGAGGTCTGAAAGCTCCAGGTCCAGATGGATACAATGGTGTTTTCTTTCAAAAATATTGGGAGGTAGTGAAGGATAGTGTCGTGAAAGCAGTGAAGAGTTTTCTTCATGAAGGGCACATGCTTAGAGAGATGAATAAGACTAGTGTAGTTCTAGTTCCTAAAGTTAAAAATCCAGAAACTATAGGTCAGTTTAGACCTATAAGCTGTTGCAATTTTTCTTATAAGATAATTGCAAAGATCTTGGTCAACAGGTTGAAGCCTTTCATGGGGGATTTGATTACTCAGAATCAGAGTGCTTTCTTGCATAATAGACAGATTCAAGATAATATAGTGATGGCTAATGAGGTTTTTCATTTTTTAAAAATGAAGAAAAGGGGAAAGAAGTGTGCTATGGCAATGAAGGTGGATATGAACAAAGCTTATGATAGGGTGGAATGGGACTTTTTGAGAGCTATTATGATCAAAATGGGTTTTAGCATAAAGTGGGTTTATTGGATTATGGAGTGTGTTTCTTCTGTCTCCTACAAGGTTATTGTCAATGGTAGATTCTCAAGTACAATATTTCCTACTAGAGGTCTTAGGCAAGGAGATCCTCTATCTCCTTACCTGTTTTTGTTTGTCATTGATGTCTTGTCCAGAGCTTTAAATAGAGCACAAGAATCTAGGAATCTTGTTGGAGTCAAGTTAAGTAAGGATTGTCCTATGTTAACGTACATTTTGTTTGCAGATGATTCTCTTTTTTTCCTTACAGCAACAGAGCAGAACTGTTTGTATATGAGCAAGATCTTGAAGGAATATTGTGTAGCATCAGGGCAGCAAATTAATTTTGAGAAGTCCGGCATGATTTTTAGTGCTAATACTAATGATCAATTGAAGCAGGAGATGGCTAGGCGATTTGGTATGAAGGTGGCTAATAATCCAGGTTCATATCTTGGGATTCCATCAAGCTGGGGTAAAACTAAAGTTGAGACTATGAAGTTCATTAGGGATAAGATTGTTGGTAGGTTGAAAGCTTGTAAGTAAGGGTTATTATCTCAAGGTGGTAGGGAAGTGTTAATCGAAGCAGTTGCTTGTGCGATTCCTGTGTATACAATGCAATGTTTCAAGATTCTAGCCAAAATTTGTGATGAAGTTAATGCTGCTATGGCTAGATTTTGGTGGGGGCAACAAAATGATGAAAGGAAGGTACACTGGATTAGTTGGGAAACAATGACAATAGGAAAAGGGATCGGTGGAATGGGATTTAAGGATTTAGGAGTCATGAATAGAGCATTGTTGGCTAAGCAATGCTGGAGACTGGTTTCTCAACCTGATGCTTTGTGGGTAAAAGTTTTAAAAGGGTTATATTTCCCTAAGTGTTCTTTCTGGGAAGCCAAGAAAGGTGCAAAAGCTTCTTGGGGATGGTCTAGTTTACTTGAAGGTAGAGATATTTTAAAGGAGAATGCTAGATGGTTAGTTTTAGGAGGAGAAGAGGTGGATATATGGAAGGATAATTGGGTGCCTGGAGGTCTGACTTTCTCACCAACAGAAGAGGAAATTGTAAATTTGAATCTACTAAGGAAAGTTAGTGAGATTTTGGATAAAGCAAGTGGGTGTTGGAAATTGGATAGAATAAGTGGGGTGATTTCAAAAAAAGAGATAAAAGTGATTAGAAGGATTCCTATCAGTCAACATGGTGGTACGGATAGAATTATATGGCCTAGCAATACAAATGGTGAATATACTGTAAAGGCTAGCTACCACACATTACAGGACAAGGCGAGTTATAGAGGAAGTAGTAAACCATCCTCTTCTCATGTTATAGATAAAAAGTATGGAAGATTATTTGGCAAGCCCCTGTTCCTACCAAAATTCAGTGTTTTCTCTAGAAGATATGCAAGAATGCAATAGCTACTGCCTGGAATTTATGGAAAAGGAGGATTATCAGTAGTCCTATTTGTCAAGTATGTGGGAAGGAGGAGGAATCAATTGAGCATACTGTGTTGCTATGTGACTGGACACTAACAGTATGGTTTGGGTTAAATATTGGTTATCGGGTGGATAGGAATTCGATCAGTACTTTTGATTGCTTGATTGGTAAAGTAATAAAAGATGGGAAATTGAGTGTTGAGAATAAGAATATGCTACTTATTGTAATAGCTCATGCATGTTGGGCTATTTGGAAGGAAAGATGTGCTGTTTTGTATCAGAAAATAAAGCCTAGGCCAGTCGAAGTTATAAAGAGAATTCATAAAGCTGTTGTTGAAAGCTTTAGTGTGCTGGAAAAATCTCAGAAACTTAAAGCTGCAAAGGAACTAGAACAGTTATGGCAGAAACCAATAGATGATTGGTGCAAGGTCAACTGTGATGGAGCATATTGTGAGGAGAATAACGATGCTGGGATAGGTGTTGTTGTTAGAAATAGGGAGGGAGTTCTGGTGGGAGGTATTGGTAAAGCTATTGTTGCTAATTCTTGTATTGAAGCAGAAGCTGTTGCGGTAAAGGAAGGATTACTGCTAGCTAAAGAGATGCATTTGCAGAATATTATTGTTGAATCAGATGCAAAATTGTTGTGTAATGGATTAATAAAGGGAGGAAAGGCTGGGGATTGGCGGATTACAGCTTTGGTAAAGGATATTGAAGTGTTGAGTAAGGATTTTGTAAATTGCAAATTTGTGTGGATTGGTAGATCTGCAAACAGAGCAGCCGATTGGGTTGCAGACCAGTTTAAAAGGGGATTGTGCATGATAAATTGGGTGAATCAGCCCCCAATCTCCTTGGTTCACATTCTGAATAAAGATGGCCTTCCTTCTCCTCATGAATAATAGGTGCAGAGAATCAAGCATTATGAGACATGTGTATCAAGATTTCTCGTGAATAATGTTTGGTTTGTATACTGAAAGAATCGTTTTCCTGTATTGACTTTTTTTGATATATTGAATGCAATATTTCGATGGCCAAAAAAAAAAAAACAAACCCACCATTGACTAATTAGAAATGAGATTTTCCTAATTTCATTTTTGAGCAGTTCTAACGTCTAACCAATTTTTTTTTATCATTTTTTGAGGTAATTTCTAACCAGTTAATTAAATCATAGGCATAGGTAGCTATACAAGTATTTAACTTTTGCAGTTAATGAAATCATAGGCCCCCGTCCAATAGGATAAATGTTTTACCCGTTTCAAGTTCAAGAATGTTGGGGGCAAGATATTGAAGCTGTTTGTTACGCTTATGGCAGGAATAGACTCGGTAACTGTGGACTATAATCAACAAAAAGTAACAATGTGGGGGATATGTAACAAATACGATGTATTATCAACCATGAGGACCAAAAGAAAAGAAGCTCGTTTCTGGAAGCCAGAAGACAACGTCGAGATGGAAGATGATCAGCTAGCAGAAGCATCTTCTCCTCCTCCCAAGGACTCCAGCAAGCCTTCTTTGGTCCTAGTTAAGGCTCGCTCTCTAAGCTGGAAGGCGTGGAGAAAGGTCTTCACCCGATCCTATTCTTTCTAAAAGACAGTAATTAACTATACGAGTAACAATGAAACAAGGTTTCGTTGAATTTTTGAATAAAAATGATTCGTAACAAAAAATTTTGTATTTAAATTTTCATTGGATCAAATATTTTGGGTCAGTACTAATTATTAAATTCAGACGAAATTAATGTTGTATATATTACCAAAGTTATATCTTAAAATCATTTAGTTTGCATATATGTTAAAGAAAAATGAAATTGAAAGTATGAAAAATGAGTTGGAATGAAGAAATTACTTGATTAGTCGACTGCCCAAAAGAGCAGTCGACTGCTCTATGTGTCGGGGCTTTCTGGAAATATTTTTCGCATGAAAATTTGAGTTACATATAGGGCAGTCAACTGCCCCAAGAAAAATTACATTCTGTTTTGAAAAAACACTAGGGAAGTCGACTCCCTTTCTCGGGCATCCGACTTCCCATTCTGGAAACTCAAAAAACATGTCCGTTGGACATGTTTCTTCATTCCAAAAGTCATGATTCTTCATTCAAATGATGTCTAATCATAAAAGGGTGTTTATAACATCGTTTTGAGTCTATAAATACTTTCACTTTCATGGAATTTAATACAATCTTCTACATTCTTTCACTCTAAATCAAATTCTCTTCTTGCACTCTTTTTTCTTTGGTTTGGTTCAAGTGAGTTCAAGAGAGAAACTCAAAGTGCAATTGAATTTCTCTTGGAGTAGGCATTGTATCCTGAGAACAACGTTTCCTAAACCATTTGCACCAGTGTGGGGAAACTATTGTTCTTAAGATAGCTTCCTGGAAGTGCCTTGCCTACCAAATTTCTTCTTCAACTTGTTTGCAGCAGTACACCATCCACACTAAGGAGAGTTTTTTTTCTAACTACAACAATTTAAGAACAATAATACTTCAAGATGGAGGCTTCTGCATTCAAGCCTCATGTTGATGAAGTGAAGAAATTATTAAAGATAATCAAGCATGATAGAAAGTTCATCTTCCGAATTTCTTCTTCTTCAAATCTTGAACTCAAATAAGAGTAAGTATAATTCAAGATCAAAGAAGAAAACTGGTAAGTGCCATGAAGAGTAAATATTTTCTTTGGAATATCAAGGTACGCAATTAATATTTATTGCACTACTTTATATGATGGTAGTAATATGAACTATATTCATATGTGTTGAATATTTAATTCTTGATAGTGTTTTTAAATAATTTTTTAAATCATAGACTGAAGTTTAAAAGAATAGATAGATAAATATATGAATTGTTATTATTTAAGTTTTCATTTCGCTATATTTTGATACTTGATCAAAGAATCATGTTCATGTAAAATGGAAATGAAATGTTGAAAAACAACATATAAAAAATTGTGTGAAAAAACCACAACAATTTTGAATGGGTGTGTGAATCAACACATAATGTCTATTTTTTTTATCTTTTATTTGTTAAGAATTGTCAATGATAACTATTAAGGTTCAAAAGATGTGAACTCAAGATATATGAATTGGTTGATTAATCAACACAATATGAAAAGATGTGTTTATTTAGTCAAAAACACCAAAAATTTTATGACTGAATTATCAAGGTTACTAAATATATTTAGTGGTAATAGTAATTATAATATACATTGGAAAGTTATGATAATCTGCTATGACTTGTAAGATGGGATTGTTTTATTATTTTTTGAAGAGTTGATAAGTTAGCATAATGTGTGTTTATTTTACTTAAATTGCTATGATTCACAATTTTGTTAGTCATTATATGATTATTCTAAAAATTATTTTAGAATGTTTATTGTGAACATGCATGATGCTAACATTAATTTAACAAGTATGAAAATAGTGAAATACATTTAAATATAGTTTTAGTCATGAATATGTTATTGATGCATGATTGCTGTAAACCATGAAGTTTTCATGCATTGTGGTATTGTGATATATTATTAAACTTAAGAATTATATTGTGATATTTATGCATCATGAATTTAATCATATTCATGATTTAATATGATTAAATATTTATATATTTTTTTGAGATTTGTGTTCCTAACATATTTTTTTGAGAAATCTTGAGTTAAGATTTCAAAGTCCATATCATGTAAATGAACACTTAAAAAGTGTATCATTTAAGCAAAGGTGATTAATTTGGAAACAAATTAGTGTGGGTGATGATCTGGTTATAAACGTTTACTAAAATTCTCTTGTGAAAGTGAGAATGATGAGTCACCTTTAAGAATCACAATGAGATCTTCCTCTAACTTGACTTACAATTGTGAGTTTGAAATTTTCTATGTCAAACCAATTGGTGAATTAGAAAATTCAAAGGAAGATAATTATAACCAAAGGTTATAATCTAAAGGAAGATATGGACCAGTTGGAACTTTTCTTTTGTGATTAAAATTATCTTTATAGGAGTTATATTGATACTCTAATCTACAAGCCTGAAAATCTCCAAGTAGAAGCACGAAAGTATTGTCCTTAATGATGATGTGGTTAAAGACTTAAATTCATCAAGTGAAAGGTAGGAACTCTAAACAAGAAGACAAGGTAAGACAAATAAAGAGGATCAAATCAAAAGTCTTCATATTACGAGGTATGTTTATTTTAAGGAGATAGATTTTAAATCTATCATGATGTAAATAAGTTTGAATTTGGATGAGATAAATTCAAAATCAACAAGTGGTTGATTATTTATCTTAAATGATGAGATCACTTTAAATTGGTATGAGAAACAACATTAAGAGCAAAAGATTGTTTAAAAGTAGCAAATACATTGCTATGAGAAACAATCATATGTTGTAAAGGTAGATAAGGTATTACCTATCAAGCAAATGTTAGCGGATCCCCTAACTAAACCCTTATCGGGTAATTAGATTGCTAACACTATGAGAGGTATGGGATTACTACCGGTTACTAGAGATGATCTTGATTGATTCCAACTCTATCTCATTGATGTCATTTAGGAAATTAATCCTTTAAGTTTAAAGGATAATCTCCTCATTTGATGATCTTTGTGTATGAGAGTTCAAAAGGCTTTCAATCATGAATTATCCAAGGAATTCATATGAGATAAATGACATTCCCATTGCATCACTTCTTGGAATAGTGGGGGTAATTAAATTAAAGACTATTCCTAATAAGATCCCATATCTAGATGCATTGTTAATCACAATGATTGGTTGGATTAAAATCCATAATTGACTTATAGCTCTTGTGAGTGGAGTGTTTGTAAAAAAGGAAGGTTGTGATGCACTCTTGATAAGTCTTCCTCTGCAAGTAGAGAAGTGAGAGGACGCTTCTTATGGATTTCCGGTTAATCTTAGAGTACTTGCTAACTCAGGATAAAAGCGAAGTCCCATGACAAAAATGTGCTGCCCTATTTGAGGAACTCACGAACCAATGTAAGGGGTGAATATGTTTCCTAGAGTTTCATATTCAATCTAAAGGTTCAAGCCTTGGCTACCTTTAGAAATACACCTTACATAAGAACCAACTTGCATCTTTCTTAGGATTGCATAAAATTGCATACATTTGTATACTTTGGTAATAAGTGGGGGATTGTTGTATATATTACCAAAGTTATATCTTAAAATCATTTAGTTTGCATATATGTTAAAGAAAAATGAAATTGAAAGTATGAAAAATGAGTTGGAATGAAGAAATTACTTGATTAGTCGACTGCCCAAAAGAGCAGTCGACTGCTCTATGTGTCGGGGCTTTCTGGAAATATTTTTCGCATGAAAATTTGAGTTACATATAGGGCAGTCGACTGCCCTAAAGGGCAGTCAACTGCCCCAAGAAAAATTACATTCTGTTTTGAAAAAACACTAGGGAAGTCGACTCCCTTTCTCGGGCATCCGACTTCCCATTCTGGAAACTCAAAAAACATGTCCGTTGACATGTTTCTTCATTCCAAAAGTCATGATTCTTCATTCAAATGATGTCTAATCATAAAAGGGTGTTTATAATACCGTTTTGAGTCTATAAATACTTTCACTTTCATGGAATTTAATACAATCTTCTACATTCTTTCACTCTAAATCAAATTCTCTTCTTGCACTCTTTTTTCTTTGGTTTGGTTCAAGTGAGTTCAAGAGAGAAACTCAAAGTGCAATTGAATTTCTTTTGGAGTAGGCATTGTATCTTGAGAACAACGTTTCCTAAACCATTTGCACCAGTGTGGGGAAACATTGTTCTTAAGATAGCTTCCTGGAAGTGTCTTGCCTACCAAATTTCTTCTTCAACTTGTTTGCAGCAGTACACCATCCACACTAAGGAGTTTTTTTTTTCTAACTACAACAATTAATCTTATATTCAATTTGATAAAACATGCCTTGTGATTTAAATATATATATATATATATATATATATATATGCGCAACCCAAGGAAAAGGACATTGATTATGCTTGCATGCATGCTTTTGCCTTGACGTTTTCCGAACCGAGGAAAAGAGTGTAAATTTAATAGGATAATTATTACATACACTGACAGTGGAGTTTTTTTACTCCACAAGCAGCGTTAAGATCATGACATGTGTCTTATAAAAATATTAAAATAAATAAAACAGGACATGTGTTACGATCTTAACGCTGCTTGTGGAATAAAAAAACTCCACTGTCAGTGTATGTAATAATTATCCAATTTAATATCATACGTTTTCTCTTCTCATTTGTGAATATATTGCGGGTTCAATATTGTCGGCTCTTTCAATTTCTCTTGGAAATTGCCTCGCTCGATTAAATTAAGTCTTATTGTTAGGTAGTGAAACTAAACTTTGCCATGACTTTTTTTTCTTGAATATCTATATCATATAGTCATGCTTTCGTGTTTTGCCAATTTGCCGTACTAGTTGACTGGGAATATCAATGGGAAGAACACAAAGAAAATCCATCTAATCAAAAGGCAGAATTATCGAATTCTCTGTTGCTTCTGCCTAACAATTTTCTATCTTATAAGATTAATTGACTAAATTTAATAGAAAAAGTTAATAATTTATCAAATTTGAAATCGTTATTACATTGAATAGAAGTAAGGATTTGATTCCGTGCATATTACAACATCCGATGAAAATATGTAAAAAATGACACAGGTTACAATCTGAAAGTTAAAAATAAAAAAGAATTACAAATATTAAGATTTAAATTCAAATTTATTCAAAATTACCTCTTAATGGGATTATATGAACAAATTAGATTAAGCTTCGTATTCAATTATTTTCTTTTCAATCACCTCATTAAGCAAACTAATGTGCCAAAATAATAAAAGCACAACTCAACTCATAACTCATTGGAACTGTGCGGGGAATTGTGTTTTGGATGAGAAGGAAAGGCATGTTTATTTATTCTGATTAAGAAAACGGTGTCCGTACTCTGATGGTGTGCCAGTTCCTCCACGCAATGCCCCGGAAGACTTCAAAGCCACTCATATTTCCCAAATTAATCCTCCACTTCAAATAAATGTAAAGAAAACACAAATGTGATCACCACTTTGCCCAAACATAGAAAAAGTTATGGTCAAAATTATTAGTTGAACAAATCATAAAATAAATGATCAATGCAGGATTAATTCAATTCATACAATTCGTGCACCTAAATATAATTAATGATTTTTCTATTCAGGCTATACATTATCATAAAAACAATTATCTATTTTTATATTATTCGGTAAAAGAAGTTGTTCCCAATAAACTATACATTATCATAAAATCAATTGAAGCAATTTATATTTGAAAAATTATATATTTAAAAAAGAAATAGATTTACTATAGCATTGAGGTCGAAAAATTAGCTTTTACATTTAAGAGTTGTTTTTAGTCAATTTTAATATCAAGCAATGAAGGAAGTGATTTTTTGTTTAAAAATTTGATTTGCAAATCCGAAAACTCATAAAAAGTTTTTTTTTTTACTATTCAATTGTAATATTTATAAATAAATAACTTTAATATCTTTATATCTCTAAATTTTTATTGGTTTATGCATTTTTTTAGGCATTGAAATTCATCACAAAATTATGTTTTTTGTAGTAATGTAAAACACTTAAAATTCTTAAATTATACTTTTCTCACCGCACTTTTTTCTGTTCAAACTTTTTTATCAATGGTACCACTAATTAGATTTGACAATTTTATATAAAATATGATGATATAATATGAAAATAACATGAATAAAAAAAGTGATACCACTAAAATTCAATAAAATAATTATATAAATATGACAAAAAAAATTTAAAAATTGTATTTGCATTTAGACACAAATTTTAATATAAAATTTTTATATTTTACAGAATATAAATACGATTTTATATGATATAAACACTGTCATAACGTTTCCTAGGGTTAGGACACTAGACATTAAATGAATGGAGCCGCCACCAATCAATTTTTAACCTAGGTGTGATTGGCCACCTAATGACTTTAAAAACTGGTCTACATTTTTAGTTTTGGGTTTGAGAGTTCGTTTACGTGTAGGGAAGGTTATAGCACCCCTACAACGCCCAAAATTGATACCATTTTAATCTTGTGTTATTTTAACTTAGTCTTAATTATGTGGTCTTTTAAGTTTTTTGTTTATTATTTAAATATTGAAAATTCTTTTAAGAATCCTCCATCATTCTAGATGAACTCTTAAAAAATCTTCTCACCTCAAGAGTATTCAAGGGGTACCATTCGACTCCCTTGAAGAGGCTCTATCGTCGGAAGTATTTTAGAATTTTATTATTCCTTAATTTATTTTTATTTAATTATTTTATTACTTTTATTTATTATTTTAAATATTATTATATATATATTTTTAATATTTTTAAGATTTTTGGTATTTAATATTGAGAATATCTCCTAAATTTTTCATCGTTCTGGATAAACTTAGGAGAACCCTCTCACCTAAGAATTCCTCAAGTGTTACTCATTCACAATCGCCTTAAGGATTCCATCATCGGAATTATTATTATTTATTAACTTTATTTATTATTTATTATTTTATCTTTATTAGAATGTAAATTTTATTATTTATTATGTTTTTATCTTTATTTATCATTCGTTTATTTTGAAAATGCCTTCTAAGTCTTCCATCGTTCTGGATAAACTTAGAAGGATCTTCTCACCTAAGAATTCTTTGAGTGTTACTAATTCGTAATCGTCTTAAAGATTCCATTATCGGATTTAATTGTATAATTTATGTTTTTATTTATTATTATCCTAAAAATTTTACTATTATGTTTATTATTATTTTTTTCACGATTATGATTTTTTATGTGTTATTCTATTTTAATTATTTGGAGAATAAAGTTTAACCTTCATTTTTTTGAAAATACCTTTTAAATCTTCCATCATTCTGAATAAACTTAAAAGGATCCTCTTACTAGGAATTCCTCGAGTGTTACTCATTCGTAATCGCCTCGAAGATTCCATCACCGGAATTATTTATATAATTTATTTTTATATCATTTGCTATTACCTTATCACTATTTTAAATCATTTGGTTTATACTCTAACTATTATTATTACTCTTTTATTTTATAACCCATTAATTAGCAACGTTTCCCTTTTACCTATCAATATAATTATTTTAATCCTTACTTTTATACCTTAGCTACTAGGATACCACTAACAGTAGGCTAATCATTAATCATGCAAATAAACTATTGGAAATTAAGAGCACAATTCAAGATTGGAGGCTTACCAATTTTCGGCTAAAACCAGTCAAATGCTTAACGTTGGGATGGATTGAAACTGAAGGATATTAACGGACTGGAGCTGCTGTGTTGTTTGCTATCCTCTGATTAGTTCCAGGATTCTTAACTGCTGGTTTAGCAATTCTTGGAGATTGCTACTTGGTTGGACCGAATCCTTCCTCTACCTTTTTGATTTTTTTTTTCTTCTAATTTCCTCTCAATTGTTTGATACTGCTCTCTTCGTTCCCCCTTTTAAGTTATGGGTTTAACCCCTTTTTATAATCATAAGCTTGTTAGAGTCCTAATACAACTAAACCTATTCTATTAATTATCTCTTATTTTTAATATTTTATCTATTTAATTCTTATGTTAATCTAACTCTATCAAATTTAATATTAATCTAAATAATTATCCTAAAAAATCTAATTATCCTATCCTAAAATTAATTTTATTTTATTTTCTTATCTCTTCTTTTTTTTTATCATTCCTAAATCTTATTTTAACTTTTAATTTACTAATTAATGTTAATTCTAAACCTAAAAATTCTAATTTAATTCTAGCCTAATTCTAAATTGTCAAATTAAAATACAATGTCACCCAATCCAATTAATTATTTTTATAAATTAAGACTCCAGACAAAATAAAATGTCTATAGCTGCCTCTCTTTGCACATTTTCTGAAAATCAGGAATTGTGCAAAGACAATTAGACAACTATTTTGTTCGGATTTTATTTATTTATTTTTTTGGTTTTTTTTCTTTTTTACAAAATATTTATAATTTTTAAGAAACATTTAGTTCCTCTCACCAGAGGCTGTAAGACTTTGAAACATAACCTTGTGCTCCTCTCACCAGAGGCATTGGAACTTTGAAAAAATAACCTTATGCTCCTCTGACCAGAGGCATTGGAACTTCGAAACATAACCTTGTGCTCCTCTCACCAGAGGCATTGGAACTTCGAAACATAACCTTGTGCTCCTCTCACCAGAGGCATTGGAACTTCGAAAAATAACATTGTGCTCCTCTCACCAGAGGCGTTGGAACTTCGAAACATAACCTTGTGCTCCTCTCACCAGAGGCATTGGAACTTTGAAAAATAACTTTATGCTCCTCCCACCAAAGGTATTGGAATTTTGGAAAAATAACCTTGTGCTCCTCTTACTAGAGGCATTGAAACTTTGAAACATAACCTTGTGCTCCTCTTACTAGAGGCATTGGAACTTTCGAAAAATAGCCTTGTGCTCCTCTCACCAGAGGCATTGGAACTTTGAAAAAATAATCTTGTCCTCCTCTCACCAGAGGCAATGAAACTTTGAAAACAATTTTGTGCTCCTCTCAACAAAGGCAATGAAACTTTGAAACATAACCTTATGCTCCTCTCACCAGAGGCATTGAGACTTTGAAAAAAATAACTTTGTGCTCCTCTCACCAGAGGCATTGAAACTTTGAAAAATAATCTTGTGCTCCTCTCACCAGAGGCATTGGAATTTTGAAAACAAAGAGCTCCTCTCAACAGAGGATATGAGACTTTGAAAAATAAAGAACTCCTCTCAACAGAGGCAGTGAGACTTTTTTAAAAATAAAGAGCTCCTCTCAACAGAGGTAGTGAAACTTTTAAAAAACAAAGCTCCTCTCAACAGAGGCAATGAGACTTTCGAAAATAAAGAGCTCCTCTCAACAGAGGCTTTGAAACTTTTTGAAAAATAAAAAGCTCCTCTCAACAGAGGCTTTGAGACTTTTGAAAATAAAGAGCTCCTCTCAACAGAGGCTTTGAAACTTTTTTGAAAAATAAAGAGCTCCTCTCGATAGAGGCTTTGAGACTTTTGAAAATAAAGATTTCATTTCAGAATGCCAGTTTACATGGGTTTGACTGGGCTTAACTTTCATTTTGATGCCAACAATATTGGGCTTCATCCTTCTTTAAGGTGCCAGCTAAACTGGACTCTGCTCTCATTTAAGGTTTTTTTCAAAAAAGTATTTTTCTCATCATCTTCTCATACCTCATCATTTTTTTCAAATTACCATCTCTTATATTTTCTCTTTTCCTCAAAATTTTAATCATTCAGAACTTCTTATCCTAATGTCTTAACAAGTAGTTCAATGTCAAAATGCAATAGTGAAATGTGATGTATGTTTTGAATGTAATGAATATCATGAACATCATAATGCCCTAAGTGCTATGAATGTTACCTGAATTACTCCATGAATGTATGTAAATGGAATCTCCATTGTGGTAACAAAATTCTCAAGCTCATCTCATTTTTCTCAAATTCCACATATCTGCTGGATTCTTCTTATTCAAATCTTCTTTCATTTAACATCCTATCTTTTAACGAGTCTTGGTCCAATTATGCTCAAAGACTTGTCATCATGCTTTCAAATTTAAATTTTCATCATTCCTTATTTTTGTCTCTTTCTCTCTTTTAGTAATACAAGATTTCTCAAAAGAATTTTTTTTTTCAAAAATTTACCCAAAAAAGTTTACCAACATTTATTTATTTTCCTTTTAACTCGACCACCAATGTAATGCACTTATGTATATTCTCAATTTGTTACAGGGGTGGAATAAATTTTAAAATGATCATGAGAGGTATAGGTATTCATTCTTAGAAAAGGAACATGAAATCAAGAAAAATCAATGGGATAGTCTGTTTGGAATAGGGTTTTCAGTATCCATTTAATAAACATTCTGATAATTTCAATCAAGTCAATCTAGAATTCCTTTCCAAAAGCCCACTCTTATTGATATGTTCTTTCATGTAGTGTCTGTTAGTCTTGCCCTTGTATCAAAACTTTTTGATGATGATATTTTCCTAAGCCGCCTTTTTAGGTTTTCAACTTAGGTGCCCCTTATTTGATTCAAACTGCCCTTTTTGGGTTTTCAATTTTGAATCCTCCTTTTTCTTTTTATTTTTCTCTTTTTCCTTTTTTTTCATATTTTTATTTTTATTTTCTTTTTTTTTCTTCATTTTCAAATTCATTGGCTTTGACAAACTTCAACCTTCAGTGCTCAATCCAAATTCATGCCCCTAATTGGCGTTCTTGATTTCGATCCAAGATATCTTCTAAAGCTCATGGGTTTCTTCAATCAACTTGATCTACTTCCTTCAAAGGATCATTATCTCATTATACAAATATGTCTTCATTCAATACATAATTCTTCAATTTAAGCATTTACATTTGATCAAAATGGGCTTTTAAAGGCATGTAATGTAGGCTCAGGTGAGGGCTTATGAAAGAAAAGGATATAATATGCTCAAAATGTGTTTTAAGGTTTATAAACCAAGGGATCACTTTTTTATCAAGTAAAACATTTAGGCATTTTGCCCTTTTCTAATTCACTCATTTCTTTTCTTGCTTTTTTTTTCTTTTTGAATTCAAACCCTTTTTCTTTTCTTCTTTTTCTTTTTTTTTTTCACAAAACTGGGCTATTTTTTTTTCGCCCTTTAATTCATCATGAACACTTTCATCTTTGCCCCTAAAATTTCTTTATAAATGATTTTCATCTTCTTTGCCCCCAGTGTGGAGGGTGATCCTTGGTGGGTTATATTACAAAAAATATAATAGGCTCAAAAGGAGTAATCAAAGGATAATTTTACTCATGCTTGAAGGATAGTGAAAGAAGGTCATTTATCATTTCAAATGTAAATACTCTCATTAAAAATTGTTCATTGAACAATGACAAACTTGTTGGAAGCTTTTGTAAGAGATTCACATTTCTTGTTCCATCTATCAAGTGCAGATGGTGAACAACCTTTCCTTCATTTTCTCACTTTCGCAACATTAGCAAACTAGTAATTCATCAACAGTAGTAGTTCTTTCAAAATTGAATCCTAGATTTATTGACATCATTATCATCATGTTCATTATTTGGATACTTGTGAATAAAAGGTAAAGGTGAGTATGTGGGAAATGGCAAATGAACAAAGAGAATGAGAAAATGACAGTGCATCACACTCGTCGCTTTATTGAAAAGGGAATAAATAAAAGTTAGCCCATACATAAAACTTTATCTTGTGCTTATAGGCTTAAGCACTTTCAAAAACTATCTTGCATTACTTAAAGAAAAGAAAGCAAAAACAAAACTAGAATTTATAAATCTTCAAAATCGCCAGGCTCGAACCTTTATGCCCCCAGAAACTCATCCCTCATTGGTATGGTTAGGCAATGGGTTTGCATCTGTAGCCGGTTCCCCTTTTGTTTCAAAATTCAACATGCCAGCTTTTATCAGTCCTTGCACTCTATACTTTAGCGCAGTGCAATTCTCTGGAGAGTGACCCACGTTCCCGAAGTGATACTCGCATCGAGCATTCTCATCATACCACTTTGGATATGGAGGCTTGAGAGGTTCCGCATAGATGGGTGCGATGAGTTATCCTTTGATCAATTTTGGATACAAGTAGTGTAGGTCATGGGGATTAAGTCAATGGGAGTCCTTTCTCTTTGCGGCCATGATCCTTTATGATTGTCCTCATGTTTATTGAACTGCGTAGCTGGCTGAGTAATTGGTGCAGGTGTTTGAGGAATAGGTTGAACATTAACCTTAGGGTATGAATGGTAAGGATTCTGAGTAGGATAGTAAGGTTGTGGCGTGTGATAAGGGTGTTGTGGGACATAGCCTCCATATTGCCTTCCATATGCAATAGCATGGACTTCTTCTTCCATCTTTTTGTTAGCTCCTCCTTTCTTCTCAATATTGTTGGGAGCTTCAATCTTTCCACTCTTGATTGCATTCTCAATTATCTCACCAGACAATACCATATCAGTAAAATTCTTAATGGCATTACCGATCATCCTATCGTAATATGGAGCCTTCAAAGTATTAACGAACATAATGGTAAGCTCTTTTTCTGAAAGTGGAGGTTGCACCTCTGCAGCCATGTCACGCCACCTTTGGGCATATTGCTTGAAACTCTCATTAGCTCTCTTTTCCATGCTTTGGAGTGACAGACGATCAAGGGCCATGTCAGCAACATGTCGATATTGAGCCATAAACGCTCTTGCCAAGTCATTCCAAGTGGTGATTCGAGTTCCATACAATTGATTATACCACTTCGCCGCAGACCCAGTAAGACTTTCTTAAAATACGTGAATAAGAAGTTTATCATCTTGAGCATAAGCAGCCATCTTTCGACAGTACATAATGAGATGAGACTTAGGGCAAGAAGTCCCATTGTACTTTTCAAACTCCGGGGCCTTAAATTTGGGCGGAATAATTAAATCAGACACCAAACACAACCCAGTAGCATCCATGGGCCCATATAGATCTAAGCCTTCAATAGCTCGAAGTCTTTCCTCCAACATATTGATCTTTCGTTGTGACTTTGCCTCATCTTTCTCTTCTACTTGTTTGACTTTTATCTTTTCAACTTCCCTTGAGTCATCCAAGTTAGGTACTTCAATTAGATCAGTAAATTTTGCCTCTTGAGGAGGAAGAGTTTGCCCTTGAGCTAGGCCAAAAATTTGAGGTATGGCTGTATGTGCAAATGGATATCCTCCTACTTGAGATGTTTGATTTGGATGAGGACCGAATCCAGGAGGGTATATGGGATCTTCCATGCTACGTTGTTGGACCCCTTCTTGGACAATAGCTTCTTCCATTACTCCTTTGCCCTTGCTCAAGTTCTTCAATAATTCAGTTATTTGAGCCAATTGCCCCCTCATTTCCTCTTGGGCCTTTTTCATCTTCTCAATACGGACACTTTGCTCTTCTTCCATGATTCTAGCTTGATAACGAGTGTGATATGAATGGACTTTTGGTCGAGCTATCTTTGAACCTTTATTACCACAATTAAAGTCAATTATTTTTTGTGTGGTGATACTTGAAAAAGTTTGAAAATGCTTTGTTTGAAAACAATGATTGAAGATGAACAAAATGAGATGATGCTAACATGTGTATGAATGGGATGGTATGGTAAAAAGTTGCCATGTCATAATAATGGATGATTGATGCATGAAAATATTTTGGTGAAGAATACATGGTGCCCCTTTTGTGTCTCATGTAAAAATCAAAATCAAACAAACTTGATCAAAAATGTGTCCTAAGTAATGGGTATTTTCTATAGCATGAGTTGATATGGCTCTACCTTAGAGTCGGTCTTCCTAATTTCATTATATGCATGGCTTTAGATAAAAGGGCTAAAGGTTCCCAAATTGTTCCTCACTATCATCCACTCTGGACTAGTAAGGCACCCTAATCCTCACCCATGACAGGCTACAAACGGAAAAGGTTCAACTTGAGTAGGAGTATTTTGCTAGCCCATGTGGAGGTTATCACCTCACGAGAGCGGTAGGTACTCTACTCCCTCCTAGAAAGGACTAAGCTCGGGTCGAGAGCTTTATGCATGCAAATGCAAAGTGTGGTGTGTGAGAAGGAACTTCATCTTATTAATTTCCACAAAACACTTAAAAAGTCAACAAAAGAGCATCAAACAACATCAGAACTTTCCAAATTTAGACCATCAAATTTAGACTTAGTATAACACAAGATTAAATTATGGCTTGACTCTCTTAATTCTCCCCAGTGGAGTCGCCAAGCTGTCATAATGTTTCCTAAGGTTAGGACACTAGACATTAAATGAATGGAGTCGCCACCAATCAATTTTTAAACTAGGTGTAATTGGCCACCTAATGACTTTAAAAACTGGTCTACATTTTTAGTTTTGGGTTCGGGAGTTCGTTTACGTGTAGGAAAGGTTATAGCACCCCTACAACGCCCAAAATTGGTACCATTTTAATCTTGTGTTATTTTAACTTAGTTTTAATTATGTGGTCTTTTAATTTTTTTTGTTTATTATTTAAATATTGAAAATTCTTTTAAGAATCCTCCATCATTCTGGATGAACTCTTAAAAAATCTTCTCACCTCAAGAGTATTCAAAGGGTACCATTCGACTCCCTTGAAGAGGCTCTGTCGTCGAAAGTATTTTAGAATTTTATTATTCCTTAATTTATTTTTATTTAATTATTTAATTACTTTTATTTATTATTTTAAATATTATTTTATATATATTTTTAATATTTTTAGGATTTTTGGTATTTAATATTGAGAATATCTCCTAAATTTTCCATCGTTCTGAATAAACTTAGGAGAACCCTCTCACCTAAGAATTCCTCAAGTGTTACTCATTCGCAATCGCCTTAAGGATTCCATCATCGAAATTATTATTATTTATTAACTTTATTTATTATTTATTATTTTATCTTTATTAGAATGTAAATTTTATTATTTATTATGTTTTTATCTTTATTTATCATTCGCTTTTTTTGAAATTGCCTTCTAAGTCTTCCATCGTTCTAAATAAACTTAGAAGGCTCTTCTCACCTAAGAATTCTTCGAGTGTTACTCATTCGTAATCGCTTCAAAGATTCCATCATCGGATTTAATTGTATAATTTATGTTTTTATTTATTATTATCCTAAAAATTTTACTATTATGTTTATTATTATTTTTTTCACGATTATGATTTTTTATGTGTTATTCTATTTTAATTATTTGGAGAATAAAGTTTAACTTTCATTTTTTTGAAAATACCTTTTAAATCTTTCATCATTCTGGATAAACTTAAAAGGATCCTCTTACTAGGAATTCTTCGAGTGTTACTCATTCGTAATCGCCTCGAAGATTCCATTACCGGAATTATTTATATAATTTATTTTTATATCATTTGCTATTACCTTATCACTATTTAAATCATTTGGTTTATATTCTAATTATTATTATTACTCTTTTATTTTATAACCCATTAATTAGCAACGTTTCCCTTTTACCTATCAATATAATTATTTTAATCCTTACTTTTATACCTTAGCTACTAGGATACCACTAACAGTAGGCTAATCATTAATCATGCAAATAAATTATTGGAAATTAAGAGTACAATGCAAGATTGGAGGCTTACCAATTTTCGGCTAAAACCAGTCAAATGCTTAACGTTGGGATGGATTGAAACTGAAGGATATTAACGGACTGGAGCTGCTGTGTTGTTTGCTATCCTCTGATTAGTTCCAGGATTCTTAACTGCTGGTTTAGCAATTCTTGGAGATTGCTACTTGGTTGGACCGAATCCTTCCTCTGCCTTTTTGATTTTTTTTTCTTCTAATTTCCTCCCAATTGTTTGATACTGCTCTCTTCGTTCCCCCTTTTAAGTTATGGGTTTAACCCCTTTTTACAATCATAAGCTTATTAGGTCCTAATACAACTAAACCTATTCTATTAATTATCTCTTATTTTTAATATTTTATCTATTTAATTCTTATGTTAATCTAACTCTATCAAATTTAATATTAATCTAAATAATTATCCTAAAAAATCTAATTATCCTATCCTAAAATTAATTTTATTTTATTTTCTTATCTTATCTCTTCTTTTTTTTTATTTATCATTCCTAAATCTTATTTTAACTTTTAATTTACTAATTAATGTTAATTCTAAACCTAAAAATTCTAATTTAATTCTAGCCTAATTCTAAATTGTCAAATTAAAATACAATGTCACCCAATCCAATTAATTATTTTTATAAATTAAGACTTTGAATAAAATAAGGTGTTTACAAACACAATTTATATACAAATTATCATATTTATCACTAGTACTAAAGTAAAAAAATAATCGAGAGCGTTGATTTTTTAAAATTAATGATTACAAATTAACGCGCAGCTGGCCCAGCAAATGTGAAAACCAATATTCAATCCATTATGATACTCACTCTAATAATTTATTAATCCATGATTACAGTATGGAATTATGGATAATTATCTCATGGATTACCATGAAATGAAGGATGGAAAATTTATAATAATAAAGAACCGAAAAGGTTGGTAGATCCCACTACCAGAGCTAGTTTGTAAGTTTGGCTGCATCTTTGCCCACTTTTCTGTTTTTCCCCTCAGCATTCAAACACTCCATTGGATTAGCTAAAGTAAATTCACTTTTTTGCTTATTAAAGGCATTTTGGAATTGGAGGCCTAAAAGCAAAGGCCCTTCAAAAAAAAAAAAAACCTTTTCTGTTGCTCTTACTCTCCAAATCCAGAAGACGAGTCATTATAAGATCAGTAGTAGTGAAGATGATAAAAGTGTCGACTATGGCGGAGCTGTTGGGGGAATGCACGGTGGCGCTGGCTAGGGTGAGCGAGAGGCTTTTAGCACCCAGGATAGCCCAGCTTCATTTCCGCCGTCTCACCACTTCTTCTGCTGCCACCCGGAATCAGGACTCTTCTTTCCTTGTTTACTTTTGATAGATCATTTCTACCTTGAGAGAAACAGTCTTTGATTATTTGGGCTCTTAATTATTATTTCTTTATTTCACCGCTCTTCTCTGTGTCGGAGTTCATTCATGATTCGTCGTCGTCATTCTTTCTTAATGCTCTGCGAATGTGTAATATTTCTTTAATCAAGGGCTAAATTATATTAGGCTTTTCATTGGTACGCCAGAATTCTAAATTAATTTCTATTCATTCACGTCCCTACTTTTTTTTTTTTGCTCGTTTTGGCAAAAAAAGGAAGAAAAACATATTTGTATAATTATCAATCGCGATAAGAATAAGTTAATGTTTTATGAAAATTTAAAGATAATAGTTTTGCTATGATCGAAAAAGAAAGATAATTCTTTTCTTAATTGTCTTTTTACAAATATTGTTGTCTACTAAGGTAATAATTAGTTAGAAAAAAAAGAATGCTTATGATTCCTTCCATTCCATGCTCCCAAATGCAATGTAGATTTATCTGTACCCGCATTATAATCAGTACATATATTGTTGGAGTCATTTTCTTTGTTGGATTTCATGTTCTTTGATTTTCTTGCTTGATTGGGCTTTCCTTTTTCATTTTCCATTCATTGTCTACTTTATTTTATTTTATTTTCGTTTTATTGTAATCTGTTTTTCCTAAGTTTGTCTTATTTTATTTTTCTATTATCCTAAAAACTGAGTTATCTAATTCCTAATATTATTATGGATCATTATTTATTTATTATTGGTGGAGTTTTTTAACTTCACAAGTGATATTAAGATGATAACACGTATGCTTTAAAAATATTAAAAAAAGTACAAAAAAAGTAAATAAAATGTAATACATGTCATTATCTTAACATCGTTTGTGAAATTTAAAATTACACTGATAATAAATATGATTATAATCTTATTATTATTGTTATAAAAATAAAATAAATAGCAAACAATGAATGGGTTGAATGCATGTACCCCAAACAAAAAAAGATGAATGGGTTGAATGATTAATTGTTGGGCTAAGCCCGAAACCCAAATCCTGTCACTGATTGACCCAGTGAAGTCTAAATATGAATCCAAAAATACGTTAAACAAGGTCAATGGCTCCAAAGAAAAAAGTTCATTGGCTGGCTGGCTGGCTTTCACTTGGCCAAATTAAAACAAAATCAATTCAAAAGCACTAAATTCCTAAATGTCAAATTAAAAAAATTCGGTTTAATAAGACCACGTCAAATATAATTTTAATTATCTAAAATATTAAATTTAAATTTTAAGATTAAAAGAGTGATGCTTAAAAAAAACATGAAAAGAATCTTAACCATGGTTATAAAGAAGTTACTCTTTAATGCTGATGGAATGAAGATTGACAATTATGATCCTTGAACCTTATCATATCACTTATGTTATGTCACTGAGTATAATAAAATATTAAATTTCTTACTTATTTACTTGTCATTAAATAACCAAAACTTTTTTCATAAAAAATATAATTATTGATGCCTAACTATTTACACAGCCTATAATGTTTTATCACAAACCTAAGGCTTTAAATTGGTGGGTATGTTAACTAGTTTAAGTTCAAACTGGTATCAAATTTCTGTCTGTTAATTTCCATTGGCAATAATTAAATTTCCATTATAGACAAATTAAATTTGATTTTAAAATATATGGTGCTAAACAAGGATTTTATTAATTATTTTCTCTCTTCGGTGTTATATTACTACACTTAAAAAAATATGTACTTCATTCTGAATGAATATTCAGTTGTTTGTTGGCTCTTCGATATTATATAACCAAATACAGATTTTTTTTAATCCAAAATACAATAATAGTATTATCAAATAGACTAAGATTTAATTTAGTATCATTGTTACAATTGAAAAAAAAAAAAACCTTGCATTGTGTTTGAAAGTATTATGAGAAAAATACGATTTAAAAGCTTTAAAGTATATAATATTGATTTATTTCAAAAAATATATAATGTTAATTTGAAAAAGATGTTACTAAAAAAAATTACTATTACTAACTAATGAATTCATACTAGAAAAAATTTGTTATAAATATATATATAGGCTTAATATCCAAATACATTCCCAACGTTTATTAAAATATGCAATTAAGCTTTCAACGTATAATTACATGAAAATAAAGACATTAAATTTCATTTTTCATAATCAAAAAGACTTTGTGGAAGTTTGAATGGAGGCGGAAAACGCTTTGAAGGAGAAAATCGACGAACCCCGCTCCAAGGAGGAATTTGATTTGCTTGCTAGATCGACTAAAAGGATTAAAGCAACTGTTAAAGTGAAGGATAAGCAAGAGGATGCGGTGGATCTAAATGATTGCAACAATCGGCCCTCTTTCAAAGACATGGTCTTGGGTGTTAGTGGTTCTACTACATGGCAAAACAATGCTGGCGTAGATTCCATGCCTCTAGAGGAAGAAAAGATTAAGATTTCAAGTCTGGACTCTTGGCCGTGTCTCTCTCTTTCGAAAGGTTTTCGAAGGGAAATCCAACAGCCTTGGAAAGATTGCATAATCATTAAGTTACTTGGTCGCTCAATAGGTTACAAAACTCTAGATGAAAAATTGAGAAGGCTATGGAATCCTAAAGGGGACTATGATCTCATTGATTTAGGTGAGGGATTTTTCCTAGTGAAATTTGCGGTGGATGAAGATTTACAATTTGTAGTTGAAGAAGGACCTTGGCTAATTTTTGGTCACTACTTAATCATTAGAAAGTGGCAACCTGATTTCCGTCTGAATGATGCTTCGATTGATTCTACAGCAGTTTGGGTCCGATTTCCAGGTCTTCCCATTGAATATGATGACGAAGAGATCCTACTGGCTATGGGAAATACTATTGGCGTCGCCCTAAAGGTAGATCGTGCTACGCATTATGCGTCTAGAGGTAAATTTGCTAGAGTTTGTGTTGAAATTGATTTAAATAAACCTTTGATCCCAAAGGTGTATTTAGATGGTTTCTGCTAGAAAATAGAATATGAAGGTTTGAACTTGATTTGCTTCCAATGTGGTCGAATGGGTCACAAAGGAACTTGCCCTTTCCAGTTTTTTGGAAGTAATGATGAAGTAGAAAAAGCAAGGTCCAATTCTCTTGGCAAAGCAGATCGGTCGGACAAGGAGAGGGATGATAAACAGGCTTATAATCCTGATAATGGAGGAGTAGTAGGAGAGTATGGCCCCAGGATGGTTTCTCAATCACGAAGAAGAAGGAAAGTGGATTAAGGTAATCCCGAAAATAAGGGGTTGAGCTCAAATCGTGGATCTCGTTTTCAAGTATTGGAGACAGAAAATATGGATTCCGTAAGGGATGATGAGACTAATTTCCCGCCTATCATGCAAACTCATGCAGATCCTAAAGATTCTTCTCCGGCTACTCTGTTGGGTACCCCTAATATGGGCTGTAGTGAATCCATGGCCCAAGTCAATGCCTAGGACTTCTCTAAAGTGGAATCCGTAATGGAAGTGGTTAAAACTAATGGAGTTGGGCTTGCTTTGATTGAGAACTTACAAAATATTGAGCCGTTATTCAGTCCTATGGTGTCTCGAGCTGATTGAAGGGTCCCTCTTCCGAGCTCTTCCCAACAAAAATTGGTGGCTGTTAGTTCTGGAACCCATTCTTTAGTTGGTGAGAGGATGATGGTTTCAAATTAAGTAACTTCACATCTAAACCCCATTTTTTCATACAGTCCCTCCGACCATCGGGATAGAGAGTCGTTGGATACCATAGTTCCAGATTCCCAAATGCTGTCCGAAGCACATGGAGATGGTGCCTTGTTCCAAGCTGTTTTGACTCATCCTAGAGAGATGAATAATCTAGGAAATCACCCTTCAAATATCAATGAATGTTCTTCTATGGAATACTAGGGGTGCGGGTAACGATGTTTTTGTTAGTAACGCTAAGGAGTTACTGAGAAAATACAGGCCAAGTATTTTGGTGCTAGTGGAAACCAGAGTGGGTTACGCTGTTGCTGTGAAGGTGATTAGGAGACTAGGCTTTTCAAATTATCATATTGTTAATCCTAGAGGATTTTCAGGTGGTATATGGGTGTGTTGGTCGGAGAATGATGTTCAGCTTAATATCATGAACTCCACTAGTCAAGTAGTTCATGCTATAGTTTCTTACAAAGATCACTCCCCTTGGAATTTTTCTGTTGTTTATCCTAGTCCGTGTCTTAAAACCAGAAAGGCACTATGGTCATCATTGGAGGAGTTATCTCCCCATGTAATCATACCTTGGTTGTTGCTTGGAGATTTCAACGACGTTAGAGAGAGTTATGAAAAATTTGGAGGTGCCGGGGTCTCGGCGAGACGTTGTTTCCTTTTCAATCACATGATCAATAAGTGCAACTTGGTGGATTTGGGTTTCCATGGCCCCAAATTCACATGGAATAATGGCAAGCCGATTAGGGCGAGAATTATGCAGAGGATTGATAGAGCCTTAGCTAGCATTGATCGGAGAGAGTCTTTTCCTAAAGCTCGCATTTTACACTTGCCAAATGCTTACTCAAACCATTGTTCAGTCTTATTGCAGATTTCACACAACCCTCTCTCTAATAATTTACGCAAACCATTTCGATTTCATACAATGTGGCTAACGGATACTTCGATTGAGGATGTTGTTTCTCAAGCTTGGGTTCACTCTACTGGCTCTTTTTGTGAGAGATCCACCAAATTGGCTGAGGAGTTGAAGACCTGGAATCGTTTCAGCTTTGGGAACCTTTTTCGTAATAAAAATCAAATTCTAGCTCGGTTAAAGGGTGTACAGAAGGTGCTCTCAAGTGGTTGGTCTCATCAATTATATCTACTAGAAAGAGATTTATGAAAAGAGTATAATAAAATTTTGGGGCAAGAAGAATTATATTGGCATCAGAAGTCTAGAATGAAATGGATATTGGAAGGGGAAAGAAACACAAAATTTTTTCATGTTCCTCGGTTTGTAGAAGGAATAAAAATCGTATAAATATGTTGAAGAATGAAGAGGGTGATTGGGTCACTGATCAAGAAGGCCTACGGTGCTTAATCTCTGAATTTTATAAAACCTTTTACTTGGAAGGTGCATCAGATTCAGGAAGTTGTCCTATGTTAAAATCCCTTCATTAGACTCAGTTCAAGCTGAATCTCTCTGCCATGATATTAGCCTAGAGGAGACTCGGCAAGCTTTATTCCAGATGAAAGCATAGGTAACTTCGGGGATAGACGGCTTTCAAGCGGGCTTTTACCAGAAATTTTGGGAGCTTTTTAAAGATCCTTTGCATGATGTGGTGTCTACAGCTTTTGAGAGTGGTCAAACTCCTAAAGAGTTAAATGTGACTCTACTCACCCTTATTCAGAAGGTACAATCCCCTGAATTAGTGAGTCAATTTCGGCCAATTAGCTTATGCTGTGTGGTTTATAAACTAATTACTAAGATTCTTGTGAATCGTTTGAGACCTTGTCTAAATGACTTAGTATCTCCTTTTCAAACAAGTTTTATCCTAGGCAGGCAAGCATCTGACAATATTATCATAGCCCAAGAGCTTATTCATACCATCCATAAATCAAAACGGAAAGCTGGTCTAATGGCCCTTAAAATAGACTTAGAGAAGGCGTATGATAGAATATGATGGGATTTTTTGGAAGAAACTCTAGCTGTTTATGGGTTCCCCCAGAAATGGATTAAGTTGATAATGAACTGTGTTAGAGGGGCCAAGATGGCTGTGCTTTGGAATGGTGCGATGACAGAATTCTTCTCCGCACAGCGAGGTGTCCGCCAAGGGGATCCTCTTTCGCCTTACCTTTTCATTTTATGCATGGAAAGGCTAGGCAATATCATTAATCAAGCGGTGCAACAGGGCCTCTGGAAGCCGATTTTACTGAGAAGGGGTAGACTAGGTATCTCTCATCTTTTCTTTGCAGATGACTTGTTTTTGTTTGCTAGGGCAATAATTTCATAAGCCAAAGTTATCAAAGATATACTAGACAAATTCAGTGCTGCTTCGGGTGCTAAGGTTAATATTGCTAAATCAAAAATTTTTGTTTCTCCGAAAGCTGCTCCAGGACATGGAAGAACTCTTAGTCGAGTGCTAGGCTTTGGCATTACAAGAGATTTGGGAAACTACTTGGGAGTTCTGCTGTTTCACGGGAGAATCTCTAAACAAACCTTTTAAGGAATAGTAGACAAAGTTTCCAATCGTCTATCAGGATGGACAGCTAAGCTACTTGGGTTATCTGCTAGAGCTACCCTAATAAACTCTGTTACTGCGTCTATACCTTCTTATACTATGATGACTGTTGTCTTACCTAAGAATGTTCTGGGCACTTTGGATAAGTTAAACCGTAGGTTCTTATGGGGAGCAACTGAAGAGAAACGTGGTTTGGCACTTGTGAGTTGGAAGGAGGTGTGCAAACCGAAAAGATTTGGTGGATTGGGGTTACGACGAATGGAGGACCAGAACCTAACTATGATTCAAAAAACTGCCTGGCGTTTTTTGAATGGGATAGGGAACCTTTGGGTTCAGGCTCTCTGATCTAAATATAACTTTCATGGTGATATTATTAGACGGATTTAGTCTGAGTCTCCTGTAACAAGTAGCACATCGTACACATGGAAGTTAGTGCTAACAGGATTAAAACATCTATCGTTGGGTTTAAAAAGAAGGATTGGAAATGGTAGAAATACCTTCTTTTGGCAAGATTGCTGGTTAGATAGTCCACTTGTATCCCTACCTGATGTTAATTTGGAGGCAATAGACTTGCAAGCTACTGTTCCTGACTTTCTGGAAGTCAATGGGGAATGGAAATCTAATTTGCTATTCGAACAGCTCCCGGCAAAAATAGCTTTGAAGGTAATTGGTTCCCCTATCTCAATGATTAGCCTAAGAGAAGATAGATGGATATGGAAACATGAAACAGATGGATGTTTTTCATCAAAATCTACCTATAGAGTAGCCATTATGAGTGAGTGTCCAGAAAATTTAAATTGGAGTTGGTTGTGGAAATTGCCTGCACCAAATTGTTGGATTGGCTTTGTTTGGTTGGTCAAGAAAGGTAGGATTCTGACAAATAAGCTTTGATTTAAATGGGAAATGGCTTCTTCCCCTGCATGCTCATTATGTGGAGCTCATGAGGAGTCAATTCTACATGTGCTTCGTGATTGCAAATTTGCAAAGGCAACTTGGCAAGCCCTGATGCCAAGTAATTTTTGGCAAGAATTTTTTAATTGCTCAGAGGACAATTGGATTGATATCAATCTGCTACAGTCACACTTTTCAGGGAATTGTGACAGAGAATGGAAGTCTTTGTTTATTACTTCTATCTGGAGGCTCTGGACATGGAGGTGTTCCCTTATCTTTGGCTCGGATTCTCCCTTGACTACTTCTGTTGATCGTTTTGTTCAGGATATTCGAATGGGTGCCATGGAAGTAGTTACAGCTTTCTATAAAGCTGATGCAGCTAAACCCAGCCAAGACTTAATCTGTTGGGAACCACCAATAGCAGATTGGGTTAAATTAAACACAAATGGAGCGGCTGCTGGAAACCCGGGGCGAGCTGGAGCAGGGGATATCATAAGATGTTCTACTGGTAAGTGGTTGTCTGGTTTTCAAGCTTAGTTGGGTATTTGCTCGAATACTGTTGCTGAGCTTTAAGCTCTGAAATTGGGGCTGGCTCTTGCATGGAGTGAGGGGTATAGGTTGCTGATATGTGAGTTGGATGCATAGGTGGTTATCGATCTGGTCAAATTTGCTAATACACAGTTCCATCCACATGGCTATGTAATCGAAGATATTAGAATGCTTTTGAATCAAGCCTGGAAAGTAGAGCTTCGAAATGCCTATCGAGAAAGCAATTTTTGTGCAGATAAACTTGCCAAATCCGCTTGCCATCTTGAAGTCGATTTTCAAAAGTTGGAATGCCCTCCGCCATCTCTTCTCAGTTTGATTGATGCAGATGCTTGGGGTGTCTCTTACCAACGTGGCTTTATAATGTAGTTGAATTTATTTTCTCTTGTAACCAAAAAAAAATTTCATTTTCAGCATGTTAAACCTAAACTTTATAAAATAATAGAATTAAGGATATAACCATAAAATAGCTGTGATGTTCGTTTTTCTTGCCCAGGTGGCATGCCCACCTCAACGTTGACGTAAATTATAATGCCAGGTGGACCGGTGACGTGATATAATATTATTATGTGTTATGTTGACATGGATATAAGTTAAATTTTCTCTTTATTTTTTTCAAAATTTTTTTTTCAAAATAAATATTTTTTAAAAAAGTTCATTTTTTTTTTCAAATTTATATTTTTCATAATTTCATTTTTTTAATTACATATTTTTTAAAAATTACATTTTTTTCATAACTCCTTTTTGTAAAATTACATTTTTTTCATAATTTCATTTTTTTAAAATTACATTTTTTCATCATTTCATTTTTTCTGCTG
Source organism: Heritiera littoralis (assembly GCA_031772115.1). Lineage (NCBI taxonomy): Eukaryota > Viridiplantae > Streptophyta > Magnoliopsida > Malvales > Malvaceae > Heritiera > Heritiera littoralis. The sequence continues at coordinate 1,272,541 of JAPDPK010000056.1, forward strand.
TACAATACCAAAATTACTACAAAAATGCATGAGGTATGGTTCTTTTCGTTATTTTTTTTTGCTATACTAATTCTTTCTTTCTTATCGTTTCAGTATTTTTGGTTGAATACCACATGCATTTTTGTACTAATTTTGGTATTGTACAGCATAAAAAATGAAATGATGAAAAAAAATGTAATTCTTAAAAAATGAAATGATGAAAAAAAGTAATTTTAAAAAATGAAATGATGAAAAAAATGCAATTTTAAAAAATGAAGTTATGAAAAAAATGTAATTTTTAAAAAATATGTAATTAAAAAATGAAATTATGAAAAATGTAAATTTGAAAAAAAATGAACTTTTAAAACAATGTTTATTTTGAAAAAAAAATGAAATTTTGAAAAAAAAAGAAGAGAGAAAATTTAACTTATTTCCACGTCAGCATGACACGTGGCAATATTATGCCTCGTCACTAGTCCACATGGCATTATAATCCACATCAACGTTGAGGTGGCATGCCACCTAGGTAAGAAAAACGAACATCACCACAGCTACTTAACGGCTATATATTTAATTTTATTATTTTATAATGTTTAGGTTTAACATGCTAAAATGAAACTTAATGTCCTTATTTCCATGCAATTATACGTTAAGGGCATAGTTATCAATATCGTACGATATGCGATACGTATCTTACGATACATTTTGATACACATATAAAACGATACGAATCTATATGCTATATCGTTTTTGTTAAGAATCGGAAGTGATACTCGATACTCTCGAAACGGTACGATACAATTTATTTTATCTAATTCAAGTCCAATTAAGTCTTTTTCTTACAAAATTACTAACAGCCCAATTTTATTTTATTTTATTTGGATTCAAATGAAAATAAATATTGAGATCTTGTGAAAATAATTTTCCAATTGAATTTTTAAAAATTTATAAAAATATATAGATAAATTAAAATTTTTAATAAAAATATTAATTTTACCTCCAAAAAATTAAAAATTTTAATGAAAATAATAGTTTTGTCCCATTTAAATTTATTAAAGCATATAAACTTTTTTGAGTAACTTATCAACTTATTTTAATATTTTATTATTGTATAAGAAAACATGAAAGATTATATTAAAAAAATAACAAACCATTTATTTAAATAGTTTTGCATTCATTGACATATATAATTTTTATTTGTTCTTGTATATTAGTACATATGAAAAATTGAAAATATCAAATACTCGTATATATATATATTACATGTATATATTAATTGTAAATAAAATTTTTATCCGTATCTTACGATACGATACGATACAACACTCGATGCTTGATTTTTAAAAATAAAATTTCGATATACGATATGTATCTGGATTTAATAATTATGGTTGAGAGCTTAATTATATATTTTGATAAACGTTGAAGATGTATTTAGATATTAAGTGTGTTTATATATATATATATATATATATATGTATATTGGTTACAAAACGTTTGTTATATTTGTTACCACCGTTTTGAATCTTTTTGAAGCTTTCACTCATGCTAAGTATCGTACACTCTTCCCATTGCAGACTGCGGCAGAGGCGCAGAGTCAGAGCACAAAGTAAAAAGATGACAGTGGTTCATTTTCATTATAATAAGAAAAACAAGAAAATTAGAAATCAGACAGGGAAGAGAAATCATTTTGGAAAACTGTAGGGACTATTTGGAAAATTACATTAAACTTAAAGGACAGGAGGCAATAGTTTCCAAACAAGAAAGACTCGTGCAACACCCTGACAGTGGATTCTCTTCGCATCTCATCCTCGGTGTTTGTGACAGAGTGAGTTTCTTCTAATATTATATAAGAATTTTACGGTCATGAAATCAACTAATTTTCTCTAATGGTGTGTTGTGCTCTTAAAAAAAAAAAAGCTCGCGAGGAGGATGATGTTGATGCCATTTAATTCTCACATAGAGAAATTGGGTCTTTGTCTTCAAGTCTTCGCTTTTCGTCTCCGTTGGTATGATCAATAAAACCGATTATAACTATGATGTTCTTGACTCTATTTACTTGTTCTTATCTTGATGCCAAAATTGTTCTTTGTCCGAAAAACTGAAAAGGCTGTTATCTGTTGAACAGACTCTGCTCTTGCAGAAGTCGAACCTTTTGTTTTTGGGTTGTCGATTAGGGGCACTGAGCTTTGAGTTTTTGAGACAAACACGATGATGGGATTTGGGTCTTATGGAGGAGGATCTTCAAATTTATCAGCTTTAGCTCCACCTTTCACCGTCGACCGATCAATCCCAAAACCTGCAGCTACCCCACTTGTTGATTTGGGTGAACCCTTGAATTGGGTTGATTCTAATCCGTATACTTTTAATTCACCCCAACCTGCTCAATTGCCTCAGATGGATTTGGACCCAATTCCCACTCCATCCTATAACCAAAATTCGGATCTTTTTGAACCCAAAACCTTTTACTCTTCCTATGTATCACCATCCCTTCATGCGCCTAATTTCAATGAGCAGAGCTTGTCTGGGCTGGATCATACGCCTCAATGGGGTGGTGGCTCGTGGGATTGGGAGAAAGGGAAGCCGGCTCAGCTTGGTGGGAGTTTTTATTCAGAGGATACGAATGTAGCTCCTTCCACCATTTACACGGATCATAACAACCTTGGTAAGTTTTCCTTTTTCTTTTTCTTTCGATCATGTATAAACTTGTTCCTCGAATTTGTTTCCTTCTTTGCTTTCTTATGATTGGCTTTTGTTCCTACTGTATTTGTATCTGCTTTCTACATGGTTTTTGCATTTCCGTTACTTTCCTTTTTGTCTTGTCTATCCCATGTGCAGAATTTCAGTGATAGTACACTTTTTGTACATGATAAAAATATTTCAATTCAGGTATTCCCTTCCCCTTTCTGTCTCCCAAGCTCTTGATGACTGATCATATCTTGTCTGTCACAATTTTCTTGAGATAGGGATTACCTGCATATTTAATAAGATCACCTAGGCCATTGTCAAAGTGAGACTCTGGAATTATGCCTTCTTAGTGTTAAAGCTAAAATGTTTTATCTGCTTGATTAAGGGTTCTCTTGGCTGGCATAACTGCGCAAATTTTCTTTTATTCATATATTGTCCGAGCAGGTTTTGTTCCCATTTCGTTATTTTTATTGATCATCGTCTTTACATGCACTTGAAAGCTGGATGCTGACTCATGCATTTTTACCCCAGAACCTGGACTCGTACATATAAAAAATTTGTATGTTTTTATTCTCTCACCCTGCACTATTACACACACACACACACACACACACACAAAAGAGTACTAACCACTTTGCTGGCTTGCATATATGATTCCTGTTATCATTTTGCTATGATCACAATGATTGTAGCAAAATTCGCCTTCACTTTTCACTTTATATCCCTACATACTTTTGAGTTGTTAAATTCAAATTTTGGGAAGAGCTGCATGTGGGAAGTGGGGAACTAGCAGATAATGATAAAGAAAGGTCAGATGCGATGTTATGTAACCCATTTTATTTTTTTCGTCTCTGATTGCAGGAGCTCATCCCCCTACAAGCCTAAAGACATGTGAAGAAACTTCACAAAATATATATTCAATTGGTAGGGAAAATCAAATAGGGCCTCCTAGTCCTAGAATAGAAAAACTAGACTATAACCCTGTCCTGGGGCAAAATCACTCATTCATGCCTGTGGATTACGCGAAGACAGCAGTTATTGGGTCCAGTTCCGCAATTCTTGAAACTGATTTGCAGGTACCTTCCTTAAATCTAGTAAACTGCAAGAACAATCAAGTGTCATTCAGCACTTCATATGAGAAACCTGTGAGACAGCACGGTACTGCTCTGAGTGATAGTATACCTGCCATGAAGTCTTCACCTAGGATTGTTATTAGACCACCAGCTATTGATGCCTTCTCTTCAGCATCCAATGCTACTTCCTTCAAAAATTTCAATACTGGCATCAATGGAACTGATACAAATTTAACGGGCAATAATCCCTTTTATGTGAAGGAACCTCATTATTTGTTAAACTCTGGTAGCAAAAATGATCCTAGTCAGGTCAGCTTTCTCCTTGATGGTAATTGTTATTTGTCTGGGGAATCATCAGCAACGAAGACTGAAAAGCTTTCAACATCAAAAATGGCCTATAAGGATGCTTCTCATCATTTGTTTAGAGAAAAATCTGGGGTTACTTTTTCTCATATTTGTCCTAATAATTTCAGTCTGGCTCTTGATAATAATGAACCAGTCATTGCTGTGGAGAATTCTTTAGAGAGTCTAGATCATTACAACCCTTCTGTTGACTCACCTTGCTGGAGAGGAGCTCCATCTTCTTATAATTCCCCATTTGGATCTTCTGAACCTGTTTCTGTGCAGCCTGTAAAGAAACTTGAAGCATGTGATGGTTCAAATGGTCAAGCACTTAAATTCATCCCTATGAATACTGCTAATGTGGTTAAACTTCCTTCAGGAAAAACAGGTGAAATAAGGATGACTGTTGAAAATGGGAATGTGGAAGATGGTTCAATCTCTTCTCTGAAATTGCCTTCAGTCTCTATCTCGTCATCTAGAGAACACCGACCTGATAATGCTGAAAAAGAAGGTTTCTATCACAAAAAAGCAGGTTCTGCCTATGAGATCAAATTCTCTGATGATGCAAGTGAACTGAAGAAAGATTATGTCTTATTCAACAACAAGTCAGTGGATGAGGTTGAGAAGGTATCTTGCACCATTCAACAAGGTCTTGCAGAAGGTAGATTGGCTTCTAAAAATTTGAGCACATCTGAGACTGCTGTTGCAGACTTTGAGATGAAGATAAATGATGTGTCAAGCTGTGGTTCATCTCATATGTCATGCCATGCTGTAAAAAACCTCTCGTGCTCGCCATCCTCTGAAGAAGTTGTTTCTACCAAACATTCTAAATTCTTAGGCAAAGAACCTGTTTCAAATAGCAGCACCAGGATTCTAGTAGATACAATGCATAATCTATCTGAATTGCTTCTGTATCACTTCTCCAATGAGACATCTGAATTAAAGGAACAAGATCTCAAATCCCTTGAAAAAGTAGTTAACAATCTGAATACATGCATTTCAAAAAACTTTGGACAAGAATCATTTTTTAGTGAGCTTCATGAGGTATGCTTCCTTGTTTTTATTTTCTTTGTATTGTCTTCTTGATTTGTGATTAACTGTAGGAAACTTGAAATGCTAAATTGTATTTCTCTTTGCTATTATGTTTATTCCTTTTGAAGTCTTTTGTGGAAATGCATTTTTGGTAAATCACTGAGCTGAAAAATTTCTTCTCAGGGCATAAACATAGGAAGGCCCCAGGTGGCAGCTATTGATGTTCTCAGTCACCGTGTACAAGAGAAAAGGAAACTTTCTGAGAAGAAAGATGAGAAAAATTCTGATTTCATTTCTGTCAAGAGAGGCACAGACATAAAAGTGAAAAATGATAAGATGACCCAGGTATTTGCTTATTTGATTCTTTGTCTCAACTGTGATAGATAATGTTTCTTTTCATCATTTGTCTTTCTATGGTAGGAAGGAAAAAGAGATGAAAATTGAATGCACACTTATATTCCCTCTCTTGGTTGGCGATTTGCAGGCTATAAAGAAGGTTCTTGTTGAGAATTTTCATGAAAAGGAAGACTCACACCCAGAAGTTCTCTTGTATAAGAATTTATGGCTTGAGGCAGAAGCTGCCTTATGTTCCATCAATTACATGGCTCGCTTCAATAACATGAAGATTGAACTAGAAAAATGCAAATTGGACTCTGAAAAAGGTTAAGAATTTTCTTTATACTTGTTGGATCATGTCTTGTTCATAATATAAGCTTTAGAATTTTCTGCAAAAAATCGTTGACTCTTTGATTTTGGTTATCTGATACAAGGTTTTGTTTCTGTTGTTTTGCTTTAGATTTATCAGAAGACACACCAGATGAGGACAAAATATCGAAACCTAAATTTTCTGCTGAAGTAAACACTGATAGGAAATTAACAGCAGTGGCTGAGAGTGAACCAATCCCTGCCGTTTCTAACCAAAATTCTCCAATTAAAAGCTCCAGCTACCATGCTGAAGGTGTAACAGCCAGATTTCATGTACTAAAACAGAGGCTTAACAATTCAAATTCTGTTCATACTGGAGATGTGGACGAACTCTCGCGCTCCAGGCTTTCTTTGGATTTGGATGAGATTGATAAATTGGCAACTCAAGTAAAGGATAGCTCAACCCTAAGCCTGCCATCCCAAGACTCCCCAGCCTGCCATAAAGATGATGTTGAAGCCTCTGTCATGGCTAGGCTCCATATTCTGAAAAGCCGTGGCATTGACGATGTGAATTCTGATGAGATGGAAAGCAAACTACAGCCAGAGGTTGTTGATCTTGGATTTGCAGGAAATAGAAAGCAAATACCAGTTGATAAAGACACAGCAGAGGATGGAAATTCAGGTGTTAATCTGGAGTTATTTTCACTGCAGCAAGTTGCTAATCATGCTGGAGAACAGTTAGTTGTGAAGGATTTTCATCAATGCGTTCAGCATGATAGCACAATGCAGTCTCCTGGGAGCAGCAGGCTTGGGAATCAACTGTCTGCAGGTTGGTATGACAGCTGTTCTTCAGACTGGGAACATGTTTTGAAGGAGGAGCTTTCAGGACAGAACAGTTGAATCTAAATTTGGTGCAGGCTGTAACCTTATGCGAATGATATCTTGTTTCCCCTCAAACATTTGTGTAAAGTGTGTGGAACACAAACTGTGAGTTGCTCAGAACATGACTGCTCTCCAACCTTATAAAAAGCTGTTAAAACTTATTTTAAATAAACCTTTTATGCATCTTTCTTTTCTTGTTCGATTTGGGTAACCCTCTTCTTGAAGCTTTTAGATTCTTCTTGGTTTGTTGGCCGGTAGTTAACAAATGTATTCTTGTGTGAAATGATCTCTGGCTGTTCATCATGCTATTGGTCTTTTCATTCAAAAGTCAGAAATTACAGGCTGCTACTGCTCATTTAGATATCATCAGCTGCTGTCCATGCATGGTGGAGTGTGAATCAAGGATGATTTAATGCTGTCATTCTTTTAAAATCAAAACAAAAACTCATCATTCATAGTTCTTGGTGGCGCATTAAACTATATCAACTTAAGCAAATTTGTTACAACAAACTAGCTTTTCTTAGATTTGTCCGAAGATGATCTAGCTTCAGGAGCAAAAGATGTGAAAAGCAGGGTAAAAAAATAAAATAAAGAAGTAATTTCAGCTGCATGCCCTATGATTTACTGCTTCCCCTGCCATAAGATTGAAAAAAAACGGTTTCAATGTCAAATTCTTCTCACATTACCAGACATGACTATATGTGCTCTGTGCACGGTATACGATGACAGCTTTCCAGATTAGGAAAATCCCATATTTCTGCATGATCATTGGATTATTTCTCTTTGATTTACGAGTATTGAATATCGAATAATGACATTTTATCTGATCAATTCTTACGTTTGTACATCCAAAGCTATGTAGAAGCTATATAACAACAGGAACAGACTAACTACTTCCATTGGCTTTTCTTGCATTCAAATCAAAATTATTGATCCTTAACTCCGGATTTACTTCATTCTCGCGTGAATCCTGCTGATTGGCTTCCCTATAATACAATCAAATATAATATCCAATTGTCATCAAACCCACTCCAGTTGTCGTTTCTCCAAATGATTTTCTGGAAAGTGCCAATAATGTTCGGCCACTCACGTGACAATGACATTCCAGAGCATTGCCTCCTCACATGGCACTCTACTTTAGCACTCAAGATAAGCGACTAATCAAAGATGATTTAACCGTTAGAATTATAAATCATTTTTATTCAACTATAAGATGCTGCGACGATGTTGGGAGCATTCAGTCATAGAAATCTGTTGTGATGATTAAGATGAGTCCAAGGAAGCTATCTCCTGTCCTTGCAATTTTGGCTGTGCTTGTGTTTTGTCAGACTGTCCATTCTCAGCTTCAAATAGGATTTTACGAAGACAAATGCAGCTTAGTAGAATTCATTGTCAAAGAAGAGGTGACGAAAGCGGTTATTAGAGATCGAGGCATGGCTGCTGGTCTCATGAGAATGCATTTTCATGATTGCTTTGTCAGGGTGAGTGGAATGATTCACTTGTATTTTTATCTTCTGATTAAATTGACTCAACCATATGCATCATGCATACAAGGCTTCCTTTTTGAAAATACTTCAATAATCAAATAGCCAAATTTGACATCAACCTAGAACAATATACATAATTAAACGCTATAAGACTAATTCACTTGTCTCTGTATCATAGGGTTGTGATGGCTCAGTACTCCTCGATTCCACTCCCTCCAACACAGCAGAGAAAGACTCCTTTGCCAATAACCCCAGTTTACGAGGGTACGAAGTCATAGACAGTGCAAAGGCTAGACTGGAAGCTGTCTGTAAAGAAGTAGTTTCCTGTGCTGACATAGTCGCATTTGCAGCAAGGGACAGCATAGAGATAGTAAGCAAGCATAATTTCACTTTGGGTTGATGATTACTAGTAAACCTGAACTCACTTTTTCTTCTGGTAAAATGTTGGTATACAGACAGGAGGACTTGGCTATGATGTGCCGGCTGGAAGAAGAGATGGCAGAATTTCATTAGCCTCAGAGATACCAGGAAACCTGCCTCCCCCAACATTTAATGTCTACCAACTGACTCAGTTGTTCGCAAAAAAGGGCTTCACGCAAGAGGAAATGGTTACACTCTCGGGTAACAGACATCGATCATGAAACTTCGTATTGGAAATAGATTCAACTAAATAAAGTTTATATTGATGCTATATTGAAAAACTTGTGACTTAAGTAATTCTATGAACAACAGGAGGACACACCCTCGGGCGATCTCACTGCACTTCATTTAGTGACAGATTATACAATTTCAGTGGAACGTCGATGCAGGATCCAAGTTTAGATCCCAAGTATGCAGCTAAGTTGAAGCAACAATGCCGTCAGGGTAGCACGAATCCTAACCTGGTGGTGCCAATGACTTCTAGTCCGAGCGTCACCGATGCAGGTTACTACGTGGATATTCTAGCAAAGAGGGGCTTGTTCACTTCGGACAACGCTCTGCTGACAAACCCGGCTACAGCAAATCAAGTGGCTCAGAATGCAAGGAATCCTATGCGGTGGATGGCTAAATTTGCAGCGGCAATGGTGAAGATGGGCCAGCTGGAGGTCTTGACAGGAACCGCAGGAGAGATTCGAGCCAACTGCAGAGTGATCAACAGCTAGAGATGAGATTGGGAATCAAAAGTGTGATGGAGAACTTAAAGTAAACTTCAAGTTTAAAGCTGGATGTGACATAACTTCAAGTTTAAAGCTGGATGTGACATTGTTTTCTTCCTTTAGGTGGTCTGTTTGCACTAGAAAGTAGAAATGGTTTGATTGTGAAACTTTATTGGAGCTCAAAAGCACCAATTATACCGATTAGTCGAAAGCATGTCGGCTGGTAAAGTAAATTGTTGATGGAAAATGACTGCCATATTATCATTTATCAGCTAATACACGGAAACCATACTCCCCTAATTTCGAATATCGCACTGATACTCGGTCACACTTTGAATGCTAGTATTATGGAAACAGATCTCAGCATAAACAACAACACAACCCCAACACCCCCCCCCCCCCCCCCCCAAAAAAAAAAAAAAGAATTTCAAAATTTTTTTTATGAACTATTTCTTAAATCAAATATGTTACAATATAATTGTAAAATTTGAGATTTGAATTTCATTTCGAGAGTAAGATTATTTTTTGTGAGGTTCGTATGAATTTAGGCTTTGTCACTCAAATAATTAGCTTTTTTAATGCAAATTTTCTAAATTTGTATCAATTGGGAATTGAAGTTATTTGTAATATCTTTCAATTATAATTATGAAGTACAAGTGGTGACATTGAAAAAACAACATTCATCCAAGATTAGATTAAATCAATGTAAAATTAATTCATTTACCCTGATATCACAATAGATGTGTGATCATGATAATCTTAATTATAATATATAAGACCTAAATCCCATGTCAAAATAAAATTTATATGGATTGAACTACCGTAATTGCTAATTTTTTATGATCAATCTCTAAAATTCCTATCAAAATATTGCACGCAAAACTTGCCCAAAAGTCTAGAATATCACAAGAAACATGAATAAAATTTGGTTAAATATTGTGGTAGATGATAAAATCTTTGCAGTAGTTTCAAATCAAATTATTTTATTAAATCGTATTTGGTGCAATAGCATAAAATTGTTGCTGTGGGCTGATTACTGATTATCGTGAGCCCTTACTAGGAGAAACAAAATACACGCGTCAGCCAGTCATTGTCTCTGTCAGGACTTCCAGGTCTCACTCCACGCCTCAAATGGAAAGGTGAGTGCTTGTTCGATTTATTCAAAAAAAAAGAAAGGAAGGAAGAAAATGGCCAAAAAGATGATGTCCGATGCCAATGAAGAATGGGGGAAGTGGGAAGGGCTCAACCCTGAAATATTGGCTCTCATACTTGTCAGAATCCCAGCTGAGCAGAGGGTGACAACCGCCTCTTTAGTCTGCAAGTCCTGGATGGCCCGTGTCTTGGGTCCCTTCTGCTGGACCGACATTGACATCCAAGACTGGTGCCGCCGCCGCTGCCTCCCTGTCGAATACGTCAACTCCGCTGTCAGGAAGCTCGTCCGTTGCAGTAAAGGCACCTTCCGCCGCCTCTCTGCCTTCCGCCTAGGTGACGCTGGCTTCGCTTTTGCAGCTCACTGGTACCGCTATACTTTTCGTTACTCTCGTTTGTTATCTTCATTGACATTTTCTTTAAAAAGTGCATGTTTTTTTTTCTTTTGGTGAATAAAAAAAGTTCGTTTTTTCACTGCATTTCCTTTTCATTCGAACAAAAAAGGAAAGGAATACGTGTGTTGCAATGTTCATGATAAAATGGAGATGATTACCATTAATCTCAGCTTAAATTTCAAACATGTTTGATACACTTATCTATAAATACATTTGACAGACTGTGTTGGGATTGGTAAAATTTAGAAGTGAGAATCAATTGCTTCCTTCTCTTTTCTTCAGTGGAAGATATCTTAAAGTGTTGGAGATACCCATGAGTGAAGTAAATGACAAGATAGTGGAGAAGTTTGCAGAATCACTTGCAAACCTAACTGTTTTGGATATCAGCTACTGTTTGAAGATTACTTACGTTGGCATCGAAGCATTGGGGAAGAACTGCAAATCCTTGATTCAGTTGAAGAGAAATATGCCCCCACCACAAATGGAGAGGTTTGCTAGCCCATCAAAACTTGATGATCGTGAGGCAATGATCATAGCGGATACAATGCCATTGCTCCAGCATCTTCAGCTTGGTTTTGGGTGTTTTGGCTGTTTTGGCTGTTGGCATATTCCTTGATCATAGGTTGACAAAATCTGGCTATTGTCATAAATAACCTATGATAATCAATGCCAAATAAATGATCCATTATTTCACTGATTCTCTGACCATAAAAGGATGTTCTGTGATGGTTTGAACTATCGATTTTTGAGTTGGTCAGAAGAGGAGAGGCTCAAGTTCACAAATAGAGAGCAAGAATCCGGTCCCCAAGCATCACTTGCTCTATCATACACCATCTAGTGAGCATTCGAGTGCTTGGAAGGCTTGTGATCGACACAGAGAAGATTGTCAGATTCAGGAATCGCTTCAACAGCAAAGTTACAGAGTGCAATGGCTGGAGGTTAGATCCTATCGCTTTCGCATTTGATTGTTTTAATATGTTTCATATTGTGTAGAAGCATGTTAGGCTTGTCTGATGTACTTACAGTTGGCATCAGAGCTACAGTTAACCTCTGTCTTGCGTTAAGATATATACTTTGTATCTTGTTAATATGCCAAATTTTGTCTGCCTCAGTTTTGTACGTTTTGGTTATAATGGATTCCTGGAAAATTGGAATTATATGTTTTAAGACATTTTCAACCAAAACCAATTTCAAAAACCTATTTTCGTTTCCTCCTTATTGATTTGGGATCAAGAACCACTCAAATCGAAGCAGGGAAGGTTGTTTAGCAAACGGGTGGTAAACCGGGTTGAAAACCAGGCATTCGGGTGAAGAAGATGGCATTTTTTCGCGAAGAAGGAAGCAGCAAACGATGTCGATCGTCGTCCTCCATAAAAGGAAAGGCAGGCGCGTTCGCCCTCAAGTTTGCTCCCTTGATCGCCGTTCCACATAAAGGAAAAGCAGGCACTGTTCTCCATAAGAGGAAGGCTTGTGCCCATTCGCGTTGTTCGCCATTCAACTAAGGGGTGAATGGCGAGTACTCAGTTCGCCATTCTAGTTAGGCGAAATGGGCTCACCGTTCGCTATTCAGCTAATGGCTAATGGGACACGCTATTCGCCATTCAACTAAGGGTGAATGGCAAGTACTCAGTTCGCCATTCCAGTTAGGCGAAATGGGCTCGTCGTTCGCCATTCAACTAATGGCTAATGGGACACACTGTTCGTCATTCAACTAAGGGTGAATGGCGAGTACTCAGTTCGCCATTCCAATTAGGCGAAATGGGCTCGTCGTTCCCCATTCAGCTAATGGCGAATGGGATACGCTGCTCGCCATTTGGCTAGGCAAAACGGTGGATATTTAGTTCGCCATCTAGCTGGGGCGAAAAGTAAATATATATATATATATTTTTTGAAAGGGCATTTTGGCATAATTTTAATATTTAAATATTTTCTTTAATTTTGTGCTTATCATGATTATGTATAATTTGTTATTTGCATACTGTGATTGATTTAAGCACATGTAATAGAATTTATTCATATTATTAGGAATTAAATTGCCTTGTGTTGATTGCAATTTTAAAATATGAATAAACTTAAAATTTGATAATATGTCTAAGTGATCAATAATTTGTTTGATTAGGGCTTAGCCACAGCAACCTTAATTAAATAAAATTATATTTGTCAGAATCATATAATGGTATTAGACATAAATTGTGATTAGTTATATGGTTATGGTAAATTTTATTCCACAGGAATTTTTATCATGATTTTATAACTAATTAGGATAAAATATCAAATTAGTTTATTAATTTACCCACAGGGATTAGGAAATGATATAATTTGATAGTTTATCATTATGATATGAATCTATTAGAATTAGAACTTTAGCCCACAGGCAAGTTTTATGTCTGAGATTCATAATTGATTAATAAAAAATGTTTACATTGGTAGACATAATTAAGTTTGCCTCAAAAATTCTAGATACATAAGCATGTGTTTTTCTTTAAGCAATGTTTCCTCAGGCTAGTATTTACCTAGAAGTTCTCAAACTAGATGGAGAGAACTACAAGGTTTGGAAGGAGAGAGTTCTCTTCCAATTAGGGTGCATGAATATAGACTATGCTATAAAGAAAGACGAGCCCGTATTGACTGAGACCAGCACTCCTACTCAAGTAGCTTTACATGAACGCTGGGAGCGATCCAATCGCCTTGTGTCATGTATATTAAGACAAAGATATCTGCCGGGATACGTGATTCTGTCGAACAGTATGCCAACGTTAGGACCTTACTGAAGGCCATAGATGATCAGTTTGTCACTTCAGGCAAAGCGTTGGCAAGCACCTTGATAATGAAGTTCTCGTCAATGAGGCTCATCAGTGTCAAAGGAATGCGAGAGCACATAATGGCCATGAGAGATATAACGGCCCAACTCAAGAAGCTAGAGGTGGAGATGTCTGAATCTTTCCTGGTGCACTATATATTAAACACTCTACCAAAGCAGTACGGACCATTCAAGATATCTTATATCACACATAAGGATAAGTGGACCATCAATGAATTGATGACCATGTGTGTTCAAGAGGAGGGAAGACTGCTTATGGAATCGGGTGAAAGTGCATTTTTTACAAACTAAGGAAAGAGCAAGGATAGAGCCAAGAACAAGGGAAAAAAGGGGAAATTCCTACCCAAGCTGACATTAAGAAAGAGTCCAAGTGTTTCTTCCATAAAAAGAAGGGACACATGAAAAAGGACTGCGCCAAGCTTCAGTAGTGGCTCGTTAAAAGAAAAAAAGGTAATCCACTCTCATATATTTGTTTTGAATCAAATATGGATGAGAACTCCTCCATGTTATGGCACCAGAGATTAGGTCATATCTCTATAAATAAAATTAAGAGATTGGTAAATGACATAATACTTAGTACTCTCGATTTTACTGATTTCGACACTTGTGTGGATTGCATTAAGGTAAGCAAACCAACAAGTCTAAGAAAAGTGCCAATAGTAGTTCAACCATATTAGAAATCATACATTCTGACATATGCTGTCTAAATATTGATGCATATGGTCAGAAGTACTTCATCACCTTTATTGATGATTACTCGAGGTTTATGTATCTCTACATGCTTCATAACAAGAACGAAGCATTAGACACCTTTAAAATCTTTAAGGCTGAAGTAGAGAAACAATGTGGAAAACCCATAAAGATAGTAAGAACCGATAGAGGTGGGGAGTATTACGGTAGATACACTGAAGATGGACAAGCACCTGGACCATTTGCGAAGTTCCTTCAAGAAAATGGGATTGTTGCCCAATATACCATGCCTGGTTCACCAGATCAAAATGGTGTTGCAGAAAGAAGGAACCGAACTCTGATGGAAATGGTGCGTAGTATGCTTAGCAACTCGAAGTTGCCTAAGTCTTTGTGGATTGAAGCTCTTAAAACGGCAGCGTATATATTGAACTGGGTTCCGACCAAGGCTGTTCCAAGGACGCCTTTTGAATTATTCATAGGTTGAAAACCAAGTTTGCGTCATATGCGCGTTTAGGGATGTCCTTCTGAGATAAGAGTTTACAACCCAAAGGAAAAGAAACTGTATCTTAGGACCATAAGTGGGTATTTCATCGGATATGCCGAATGATCCAAAGGCTACAGATTCTATTGTCCATCTCATAGTACTAGATTTGTGGAATCAAGGAACGCCAAGTTTCTTGAAAATGACTTAGTTAGTGGGAGCGATCAATCTCAAGACCTAGTTTCTGTGAGAGATCACCCTCTACCTCGAGTCAAGGATTGGTTATCATGAACAATGTCCCTTCAGTACAATTGGACATTGAACAACCAATCGTTGAAGATCCACAAGTAGCTGATAACTTACCAGTAGACGAGGCTCCTCTGGATACACCAGAATTGAGTGAGCAACCAGTTGAACAACAAGATCCTTCGAAGAATGTTGAACCAACATTAAGAAGGTCTACTAGGAAAAGGAAATCAGCTATTCCTAGTGATTATATTGTGTATCTACAAGAGTAAGATTTCAATATTGGGCCCGTTAATGATCTAGAGACGTTTTCACAAGCCATGAACAGCAAAGAATCAAAACTTTGGTTCGATGCTATGAAGGATGAGATGGATTCGATGGCATCTAATGGAGTATGGGATCTTGTCGAGTTGCCTAATGGGGCCAGGGCTATAGGCTGTAAATTGGTCTTTAAGACCAAGACTGACTAATTAGGCAACATTGAGCGTTATAAGGCAAGACTCGTAGCCAAAGGATTCACTCAAAAGGAGGGAATCGATTACAAGGAGACCTTCTCTCCTGTATCTAAGAAAGATTCTCTCCGCATCATAATGGCGCTTGTTGCACATTTTGACTTAGAGTTGCAACAAATTGATGTGAAAACGGCATTTCTCAATGGTGATATAGAGGAAGAGGTTTACATGAAACAACCTGAAGGTTTTTCCTCTAGTAATGGTGAGCATTTAGTATGTAAGCTCAAGAAGTCCACACATGGGTTGAAACAAGCTTCCCGCCAATGGTATTTAAAATTCCATGAAGTCATCTCATCATTTGGTTTCGTTGAGAACATCATGGATCAATGTATATACCAGAAGGTCAGTGGGAGCAAGATTTGTTTCCTTGTGCTATATGTGGATGATATTCTGCTTGCAACCAATGATAAGGGGATGCTACGTGAGGTGAAACTAAATGTTACCAGAGTATTGGGATATTTAGTATGATTTTTCAATAATTTAAATTTTTCTTAAAAAATGAAAATAAATAAATTTTTTAAGAAAGAAAAAGGAAATTAATTATAAGATTTAAATTTAAATAAACAATTTTCCGATGATGGGATGTCATGAAACTCACAAGTAGTGATTTCTTGACTGATCCCTAGGTGAGAAGAGTCGTGCTAAATGTTACCAGAGTATTGGGATGTTTAGTATGATTTTTCAATAATTTAAATTTTTATAAAAAAATAAAAATAAATAAATAAGTTTTTAAAAGAAAATAAAAAGATTAATAGAAAATTTAATTTGTTTTATTAAAAATAAAAATAGATAAGTTTTTAAAGGAAAATAAAAAGGAAATCAATAATAAAATTTAAATTTAAATAAACAATTGTCCGATGATGGGATGTCATGAGACTCACAAGTAGTGATTTCTTGACTGATCTCTAGGTGAGAAGAGTCGTACTAAATGTTACCAGAGTATTGGGATATTTAGTATGATTTTTCAATAATTTATTTTTTATTAAAAATAAAAATAAATAAGTTTTTAAAAAAGAAAATTGAAAAAGGAAATTAATGATAAAAATTAAATTTAATCAAATGAATTCCGATGATGGGATGTTATGAAACTCACAAGTAGTGATTTCTTAATTGATCCCTAGGTGAGAGAAGTTCACTAAGTGTTACCAGAGTATTGGGATACTTAGTGCAATTTTTCAATAATAAGAACTTTTATTTAAAATAAATAAAGAAATATTTATATAAAAAATCAAAAAATTCATTTGCATCATTTATTATCTGTTTGCATCATATGCATTCATAATAATTTTTGAAACGAGTGTGAATCTTCTGATGATGAGATTCTATAGAACTCACAAGTAGTGATTCTTAAGAAATCTCTAGGTGAGGAAATTATCCGAAATGCTACCAGAGTATTGGGGTACTTCGGAATAATTTTCAATACAAAAGATTTTCATTTATTTCAAATAAAAGAAAATTTAAATGTTTCAAAATTAGTACAAATTTTAATGTTTCAGAATAAAAAGAACAAAATTGATTGTAATAAAATAAGAATTATTTTTAAATATTAATTCAAGACTATTTTATTAAAATTAAAGGATAACACATGATTATTATGGTACCGTTTTTTAACGGGCATCGTGGGGGTGCTAATCCTTTCACACGCGTAACCGTACCCCCGAACCCAATTTTTGTTTCGCAGACCAAAAGATTATCTTTTTAATGAAACTTAATTAATTTTGAGATTTTGTTGAAAAGATAAACGTTTTTAGGTGGCCAATCACACCTAGTCAAAAAGATTGGTGGCGACTCCCATGTTTTGTTTTTAAACGCTCTTTTTTTCGAAAATCGTCGAGCGCGAAGCCGTTACGACAGACACAGAGAAGATTGTCAGATTCAGGAATCGCTTCAACAGCAAAGTTACAGAGTACAATGGATGGAGGTTAGATCCTATCGCTTCCGCATTTGATTGTTTTAACATATTTCATATTGTGTAGAAGCATGTTAGGCTTGTCTGATGTATTTACATTGGCGACTCTGGCCTTCATGCCATCCTTGCCAAGTGTAACGCCCTCACCCACCTTGACATCCAAGGATGTTGGAATGTGAAACTGGAAGGCGAGTGGGAGGACAGGTGCCTGCAACTGTTGGCTTTTAAGAGCCCCTGGATTTATGACATGATTACTGATAGCGATGAACAAGATGATGATGAGGAATATCCTTCCTCGGATTCAGAATAGAAGATCTTGTTTTTTCATCCAGGCTAACATATTTGTGCTAGGTGTTTTTGTTCTTTTGGTACATATTGGTTGAACAGAGTCATAGTAATGTAAATGAGTATCCACTCAACCAGAAAACTTTATTCGCTAGACATTGTAGGGCAGGTAATCTTTTGCATGCTGAGATACTCCGAATGTTAATAGATATGAAACTCGATAGAAATCAAATTTGTCTAGGGAAATTGGTTGAATTCAATTGTATGGACATTGTTTCTATGAGCATGATGATTTCGGAATCTTCTTTTATTGTTTACTCTGGTTTTATGGCGATTTTTTCAAGTATTTGCATTTACTTTGCTTAGCTAACTGCTTGTCTAGTGTTAGTGCAACGGATCAACAGTTTTGATGCCTAAAGATTATTGGGACTGTGCTATGAGGTATCATCTGCTTTAGAGATCCGGGGCTGCATTCTTTATGATTTTATCTTTTGAGAAAAAAACGTCTTTAAAGCAGAAAAGTGACCTTTACTTGTAAATCCCATTTCAATCCTTAACTACTAGAAAAGAAATGTCATGTGATACCCGGTAAAGTAGGATAATACATTTTTCACTTTAACTTTCTGACCCATTTTGCCCACATTAAGCAGAAGCATAGGGCTCAAAGTACTCAATCTCTAATGTCTTCAACATCAAACCATATGTGAATTCAGTCGCTCCAAGTTGTCGATTGTAAAAAAAGGGTTTAATCAAGTTGCAAAAATTCCTTACAGAAAAGGGTAAGGGAGCAACCAGTCGCAGAGATGCTGATCACGAATTGTGGGGAAATTGTCTAAAATTTAATAAAAATGAAATAATAATCATATTCCAGCCACCCGGTAGATGGTAAGCTGACACAACTACAACAATTAAAATGTGGAACTAGTTTCAAGAACTCACAGACAGCCTGCGAGTGCAAACAGAGACCACCTAAGCTGTAAGCTCCATAATAGCACTAACAATGTCCCCATCATGAGTCTTGAGAGCCTTGACAGCCTTGCTCCTAGATACCCCAGCCTGTGTCATGACCAAGTCAATGTCCTTAAGCTCTACCCCAGTCTCATCAATTTCTTCCTCTTCCTCATCAGCTGGTGCTCCTGCAGCAGCAGCTGAGGCGTCTGATTTTGCCATTACAGATCCCATGTCTGGCATCCTGAATTGCTGGGCAGCTTGTGTCTGTAGCTGAGAGCTCAGATCCTCTATCTTAGCCTCACCGAAAATGACATAGGTCTCAGAATTTGGGCTCTTGAAGACATCAGGTTTTGAGATGAAAAATAGTGCCTGAAGCCAAGAGAAACTAAGTTATATTACCATTCATCATGTAGCTAAACTGCTTGAAAAGAAAATCAGAGATCTCTTACATTCTTGGTTCTCTTTATGGTGACCCTGCTGACACCAGAAACAGGTTTCATGCCCAGCTTTAACATCGCCTTCCGGCTCTTCTTCTCACTTCTGCTTTGCTTTGAACTTCCATTAGCACCTGCAACCAATATGCCAAGCAAACTATAAGGGCTGCATAGAAATGTCCACACAATTAACTTTGGATAAGAAAATTAGCTAAAAAGGACAGAAACAACACCAAGTACATATGGCGTGATAGCCAAATAAATAACACCAGCAAACAGAGAAAGCTGCCATGCATAGCAAGTAGCAACTAAACAAATCAGATATCTACAAGAAGGTGCGTTGCAAGTAACTTGCATGCTAACAAGATATTTCAGCCACTCAAAGCTAACAAAGTTGCATGAACCAGAAGAATCTTCTAATTCAGAAGAATGGGTAGAAAGCCATGTACGAGGTCCTAAAACGAAATCCGATTCTAGAGGACGTGGTAGCTGGAAACCAATAAGCAGAAATCAACAGGTGAAAAGTTGAACTTTTGAGTTTTGACATTCAAATTGAAATTTTAAGCATGTATACAGGCCCAAATTCCAAAATGATAGAGCAAAATTTCCACTAACTCATAAAGTATAATTAAAATCAATAGAACACCAGAAATACTGAAAACAAAGATTTGAAGCCAAAACAAGTTTTGACAAATAAAGTGTTTTAATTAGCTAAACAGTGCAGGAAACAAAAGGAAATGAATTAAGTAATCAGGAGAAAATAAAAATGAAAATGAGAAACCTTGGGCACCATCTTCCTTTTCCTCTTCATCGTCATCCTCATCATCCTCATCCTCGTCGTCTTCTTTTTCATCTTCCTTGACGTCCTCACCCACAGCCTCCTCCTCGCTCTGCAAACGGTACCATATTACATATATTAAATAAAAAAAGAAAAAAGAAAAAAGAAGGTGAAATGATGGGCAAACCTGGGGCTGCTTCTTGGGCTTCTCGGTAGAAGGAACATGCTCAGTCTCAGGCTGTGCGGCTTCAACCACAGGAGCTGGTGACATGCTTGTTTTCGTTAGATAGGGTTTATCCGACTGGGGAATAATCTGACAGATTCAAGAGCGACTATACTCCAGCGGCTTCAACCTTCCGTGGGGTACTGAGTTTTGTTTCTGGTGATAGGGCTCCTTTACTGGGCTTGCCGCCTTGCAGCCTTCTGTAGCTGTATTCTCCGAATGCGGAACACGAGGCCCGACCCAAACATAGCGTACGCTTCCCGTCCTTGAAAATGCCTTCTCTGTGATCTTGTAGGTATAAGATTTTAGATAATACACTGATAGTATATAATATATATTATATTTTTGATATAAGTACAAGTATTCTCATCGATTTTATCATCTAAAATTAATCATATTCAGGCTGAAAGTGATAAACGGTAAAGCTCTCCCAATAGTAGAGATTTTATGACTCGAATGTATACTAATGTATAACAATGTCTAGTATACATTATTTTTTTGGTATAAACCACACGTATCCTCATCCGTTTTAACGGTTTGAGACTTATCTTGTTCAGGGCTTCGTCACAGTTAAAGTTCCTCAATCCTCTCCAAAGGTGCATTTAGTGGGAGTCGAACCCAAAAGCTCTTCCCACAAACTCAGCATGTGTTGCCACATTATTAATATATCAGAAGTTAATACTTTATCAATAAATTCTTAAGAATTATTGAAAAAATATTTGTAATTATTTTTAAGGGCTTGATATTTTTTAATTTGTTAATTGGTGAGATGTTAACCTCTGATGCATTGAAGCATATAAAAACTATATACTATCAGTGCATTATATGCAAACCCTAAGATTTTTGCTAGATTAGATTGGGACAGTAACAATTTTTGCTGTTTCATTACGTGGAGTCAATGCCTCAATGACATCAATAAAAGTATTAGATTGTGCATTGAATTATATAATGCTAGCATTTATAGTAACTAGGTAATGTCCGTCCGTTCTTCGATACGGTCGTTAATAGAAAAGTTAACAGGAGTGAAGATCAAAGAGTAAAAATGGGGTTTATTTGTTTAAGCAGATATGAGAGGAACATCGGAAAGGCAAAGTGTTGATGAACATGTTGATCGAACAAGGCTTGTATTAAACATAATAAGCCACCAAGGAAGACCCGCGCATTGTGTAGAAAAATCAACAAAGAGATTAAATATGATATGTTTAAAGTACGGTAAGAGTTCATGTTTATTAAACATAAAAAAAGTAAACCAAAAAAAAAATGCACACATGTATGTTCATTTTGAAGGATCTGCATGAGATGTAGTGCGTTGTTTTGAATTTAAAGATTTGGAATTAATATAAAAATCTTTTTTTGGTGTAAATCTCCCAATATCCTAAAATCATTTTGAATTCCAACTAATCTCGAGTCTAACTAAGTTGGACCCCATTTAGGAGAGCTCTCCCAGTGTTGTTAATTAATATAAAAGTCTTTTACCACAACATAAAAAATCACAACTTCAAATATGCCTAATCTACAACAATAAATTGCAACTTCAATAACTGATAGTTGAGTTTTGACAAAGATGCATTGATCATCAATCTTTGTGTGATTGTTAATCAGGAATTTTTTTTGAGATTAAATATGAGATGTTTAAAGTATGGTAAGAACTCATATTCATTAAAACATAAAAAAGTAGACCAAAAAAATAAAGAGTACGAATGTATGTTATTTTTTAAAAGACCTGTATGGGATGTAGTGAGTTGTTCTGGTTTTAAAGATTTGGAATTGATATAAAAGTCTTTTAACACAACATAAAAATTCACATAGTTTCAAATATGCCTAATTGCGACTTCAATAACTGATAGTTGAGTTTTGACAAAAATGTATTGATCATCAATCTTTGTGTAATTGTTAATCAAGAATTCTTTTCTTGCCAGTAGAAAATAATTTATTGTGAGTGCTATGAATATATGAAAGAGTTCTAAAAAATTTCTTGGTTATCTTCTAATCTCATTGCAAGCTATAAACATTGCTACACTTTCATGATAGTTTTAATATACAATCACATTGATGTAAAAGGAATATGAATAGGAAAAATTTTAAAAAGAAAAAGATGGAATCATTGGTTGTTTGGAATGAGGAGAGGTTTAACAGCCACCAAACCTACAAAAACATATTTAAAAAAAGGCAAAAATAAAACCATTATAAAAAGTTGAAAAAAGTTAATATACGTTAAAACAAGAAGAAAAAAAGAACTTAAACAATTTACTTGTAACATGATCATGATCATAACTCATCAAGCTGCAATTTATTCTCAGCATCTGAAATCCCTCTTTGATTTCCTCATTATAACCGGTATCAGGTTCTCGGCGGCACCACATAAAAATAAATGACTGCAAATTATTCATCAAACGACATATATATATATATATATATATATATATATGCATGTTTGATTATTTTTTCCATTGATCTTCAATGTTTTGGAAAGACACTGGTTTTCATAAGTGTATGACAGCGTTTCATAGAATGAGAGGTTTCAAACTCTTAAGTCTCATCTACACAAAATAATAAGAAATAAGTAAATTTGATATAGGCACTTTTTATATGATATGGATGTCGCAAAAAATAAAATAAGAATCCCATATTGAAAAAAAAAAAGAGAAGAACATCAAAAGATTATAAAGAAAATTGAAAGGGTGAGATTGACCTTCGTGAGCGTGGGCATAATTGAAATGAGAGGTTGAGCCCATTTGACTGCAGCACGTGCAGCTTGTGTTCCTCCAGGCAACCTCCACTCATTAAGAGTATCAGCCATATCAATAAAAGGTATGACCAAGAGTGTCCCAAGACCAACACATTCAGTAAGTACTGAACTTTGTTTAGAATAACCAGAAGCAACATAGTTCAGTGCTTGTATAATTAGATATATCACAATAGTATAAAAATATATATATCAACAAATACATGACTGAATCATCTAAAGGCCCAAGCATGCTCGAGAAGAAAAGGCTTATCATAGACAAAATGGCAATGGACTAAGAAAAAGAAAATGTTTATTGCATACAAGAGCAAATTATTAATAACTGGATGACTATGTTGTTGGAATTTGTTAAAACTCATTAAATCACTAACACGAAATTGAAACGCAGTAAAAACTGACCTGGATGTGGGCAAGAGCTCAATCCCGCTATACTGTATTATCGCGTTATTGAAGCCCACTCCGATTGCTTCCCGTTGACTGCCTTTGGACCTAAAACGAAGAGAAAATGAGTGTGAGCATGGGTAGTGAGAGAAAGGGAGAAATTACTCTCATCCTTCATTTCAAAAGTTATGAAACTCAATGGGTCAGCCTCATATATATATATATATATATATATATATATAGGTTGAGAGTAGAGACCTCTCT
This sequence comes from Heritiera littoralis, assembly GCA_031772115.1. Classification (NCBI taxonomy): domain Eukaryota; kingdom Viridiplantae; phylum Streptophyta; class Magnoliopsida; order Malvales; family Malvaceae; genus Heritiera; species Heritiera littoralis. The sequence continues at coordinate 1,296,070 of JAPDPK010000056.1, forward strand.
TTATTTGACCATGTATAAACCCATCCCACTATAGGTTTAATACACACATACTATATATTTAATATAATTTAATATGGGTCACACTTTATACAAAATTATACTACTAATTAAATAATTATACGATGTTAATTACACTTAACTAGTCCACATTAATAGAGATATTTCAACACTCTCACTTGGACAGTTAAGTTAATTAACGAAAACATCATATAAATATCAATATGTATTCATAATACTTTCTGGATACATTGTACCGAAAGGATACAAATGTGTAGTCTTATAAATACTTTAACAACAATAAGTCTTTACAAGCTTCAGAATGCACCATACTGACATGGTACAAATGCGTAAACTCATAAAGACTTCAACAAAGTAGTAGTATAAAAGTGTAAAATGGAACTGATATGAAAACAAAATCAAATATCCATTTCCATTAGGTCCATGCATCTAAATCGAATGATGCATTGATTCAATAGAAGAACACGAGACCCATACAGAATGTCTCATTTAACAAAATGTCATATTCATCAGAATGTGCGCAAACAGAATATGCATATATGTCAAGTAGGAATCCATTAATACAGTTATAACTTATTTCATTACACAGAGCTCCCACTAACTCAATACTGCAAATGGCTCCATATGCCTCAAACAAGTGTTGTCGTCAAAACACTTTAGCAGCCAAATTCATAGTAAATAAACTAGAATGAGCTCTTTAATTATGTGCTCTACAATCCAATCAAATAATGGATTCCATTATTTCTCTCTCTAACAAACCAAATGATGATATCTAAATATTTGGAGTGTGAGAAACTCCTCTAATTTTGAGAGAGAAAGTACTTGCTGCAGCATTACCACAGAACATCTCTAGGACTTCGAAATGGTGACCACAGAAACCAGTCCTAAGATGACATTTTGCAGCCTAAATGGCTTATCATGTAGCTTTATAGCATGCTGCATACTTAGCCTCCATAGTTAAGGATGCTATATTGTTTGTTTCACACTTTCCCAAAAAAAACAGATCCTCTATATAGCACAAATATATAACCAAAATAATTTCCAACATCTAGATAGTATGCAAAATCAACACCAGAATATCTGACCAAACCCTGAATGTCAGATTTGTTGATATCTAAATACTCTATTTGCAGCTTCCAGCTTTCTATTGCAGGATCGCTCAAATATCTCCAAAATATACCTATAACATACACAACATCAAAATGTGTGTAAACTTGAGCATACAAGATCGCTCAATGCCGCGTTATTGAAGCCCACTCTGATTGCTTCCTGTTGACTGCCTTTGGACCTGAAATGGAGAGAAAACGAGGAAGTGTGAGCATGGGTAGTGAGAGAGAGGGAGAAACTATTCTCATCTTTTCTTTCGAAAGTTATGAAATTCAATGGGCCAGTCTCATATATATAGAGGTTGAGAGTAGAGACCTCCCTTTATGTGACTATGTATAAACCCATCCCATTATAGGTTTAATACAAGTATACTATATATTTAATATAATTTAATATGGGTCATACTTTATACAAAATTATACTACTAATTAAATAATTATACAATGTTAATTACACTTAACTAGTCCACACTAATAGGGATATTTCAACATATGTGACATCCACATGGGATATTATCCCATAAGTTAATAATCTACATCATTAAGAGATGAGATTTCCATTATCTCATAATTTATTTATCTTATAATTATTTAGATAATTGTAATTACCTTTATCATAAGTTGATGAAGATTAACAAATCCATAAAAGAAGCACAACTCTCCTCATTCAAAGAAAAAAAAAATAAAAAGAGCAAAGCCATCTTAAAATATTTTTATTGGCATGCTTTTTTACTGAACATTAATTTAATTAATTTGTGCATTTGATTTCTCTCTTAAATCCACATTGATTAGCTAATCCTCAAAGTTAATTAAAAATATTAGGAATCAGATTAAATCACTAATAAAGTGGCAATCACCAAGGTTTGCTATAGTTCTAGGTGGCTAAGGCAATCTTCTATTACGATGCTCAATGATCGTGGACTCATGCATGACTAATTAGTAAACTGGAATTCTAGGCCTATACTATATATCACTAATTATTAATATAAACAACAATCAACTAAATCTCTAGGATTAGCCCATTAGTTAGTTCTACTTGTTACTGAAATTTAAGAATCATTAACCAATAAAAATAAAACCTCAGAACATGTCAATTTGCAATACCCTTGTTTAGTAAAAAAAATTTTAGCAGAATATATAGTTGACTATTTATCTCGTTTCAATAGACATCTCATAATTAGAATCTGTAAAAATCTGGTATATCCCATAAGGGGTTTTTTTTTTTTTTTGACGATTTGGACATCCATGACTCTTGCTTTTGTTTCCATCAATATCACTTAGAATATATTATAATTATAATAAGTAGAAAGTTTCTCTGTAAACACTGCTTAGTTAATTGACTCCTTATAAGCTCAAATAAGCAATTTATCTCACATTTGATGATAGATAAAAATTCTAATTAACAGTAAGAAACAACCATGTGATCCCCGAGAAAAGAAAATTAAACATGATATATATACACACACATACATACATACATAAATTGCTAAAAACCACGTTTCATAGCAAAAGAAAATAAAGTTTGTCATAAAGCAGAATGAACAAATCAACAAACCTTTTCTTTTCCCACTTTGATGGCATGTAATTCTCTTTTTCTTTTATTTTCCTATCCATTTCATATATGGTTTGTGCACTTTCTTAGAGTTTCTCCTGTTGAATAAAATAAACCCAAAATACATATTGAAATTCATAAAGGGGAACCTTTGGCAGAGTCTACTTGTAGCATCCTTAAAATAATTTCAAGTGTCAGTGGATCTAGCTGGTATCGTGTAAACCATCTCAAACATGAAATGTCATATTTGACTTCAAAATGAATAACAATATGTCTTGGATTCAACTCCCAAATAAATAATATATTTTTATTTTTTATATTGTTTTAATTTTTGTAAAACTATTTATTTGATAACAAATATGTTGTTTACAATTATTTTTTCTTTTATTTTATTTATCACTTGTCTAAAATTAATTCTATTTTACATAAAAATAAAAAAAGATAATTTTTATATTGATTTTGTATTTATATTGAAACTTAATTTCACTTTCTAAATAATGCTGCTGCTAATTATAACTATATTTAAGATATTAAATTCCGTTATGAGATATAAATAATTTAAAATTGCCTTGTATTTACAGAAATTCTAATATATAGTTTTTAGTTTTAAAAACTTATAACAACTTTTGGTAAACAAATAAATAGATACAAATAAGACAACTGCCTCTACTACTTATAGATTAGGCAGTAAATTTTCTTTTCATTTTGATTTTTTTTTTTTTTTTTCTTCTCTTTTATCCCTCTGCCTTACTTCGTCTTGCTTTTCTCTATTTTTTCTTTTTTTTTTTGTTACAGTCACTATGTTGCTTTTTAAATTGCCTTACTCTTGTTTGCTTTTTCTCTTTTAATTACAACTATTGTCTATTTTTTGTATTCTTATGATATGTTCTCTTTTTACTTCCTTGCATCTTTCTCTACTATTTGCATTTGTTTAATTTTTGTGTTTTATTTTTCATTCTTCTGCCTCATTTTTTTTACTATAAGGAAATACTATTATAATCATTCTTTATTTTTTAAATTCTTATCCTAAGTTTTTGTTTTTTTTATTTACCTCATTCTTTACCTTTTTTTTATAATTACTATTTGCGTTTTATATTCTTATTCTTTTCGTCCTTTCCTCTCTTATTCTTTACTCTTTACATTTTTTCCCTAATGTGTCTAATTTTTTTCTTTTTTGCCTCATTCTCTTATCTACCACAAAATACTATCAGAATCATTCTTTGCTCATCTCATTCTAACCTTAAGATTTTTTTTTCATTCCTTTAACTTATTCTCTAGTCTACTCTTTGTTTTTTTTTTTACTTATGTGTTATAATTAACACAAATAAATACTATTAGGTAAATTTTTTTTTAATTCATAAGTCTTTTATTTATTTTTAAGTACACGGTTGTTTGTAAATGTATTATAATATTTGGATTTATATAATTATTTAAATGATTGTTTTAAAAATATTTGCTAACTATTAATATTTTTATATTTAGATGTAATTTTTTTCTCGTTTATTTTCAAAATATATACTCTATGAAAATCTTGTCTTATAGTTATTTCAAATGGTAACATGAGTATAAGGCTCGGGTACTTAAGGGTACCAGAGTTCGAGCCTCAGTGAAAACGCCGTGAGGTGGGTGACCGCCAAAGCGGACAATACGTAAGTGAGTGTGGGTGATCGCCTACCACACGTTGTTAGAGTAAACCTGGGGCGAAGGTGCCTAGAAGATGCTCGCCGACGGCCTAGGAACGGGCGGGGCTCTGACATGCAAACACATACAAATTACACATTTTTCAGATCCAAATAAATACACTTTCAAATGCGTTTATATTATGTAATTTGTAAACGATTATTTTTATATAATTAATTTTGATAATTAATAAATCTAAATATTTTAATATTATATATTAAAATAAAAAGTCAAAAAAATTAAAAAAATAATTATTGAATATTATTTAGATTATGAAAAAATATTTACAAATATTGATATTCTCATGTATATATATATATATATATATATATATATGTATGTATATTATGATATATTTTTTATTATTACATTTCCGTTATTTTTGAATACCTGCAAGTACAATACTTGTTTTATTTATATGCAGCGAAAATTGGACGATAAAATAAAATTAGTAATTAAAGACATAAAGAAGCTCAATGATCCACAATTTGCATTGACACTTTGACGTCGATTGTTATTAAAACCGAAGTTTTGGTTATGATTCTAAAGATGCAGATTCCGCGCTGCAAATTTTTAAATCGTTTTTTGAGGGAGCTCCGAATCAAGGCTGTACCAATGAGATTCATAAATCCTCTCTTGACCTTATGCCACTGAATGAAAATGCATGTCTACAAATAAAAAGTAAGACCTTAAATTTAGTATCCTCATAGATAAGTCTTGAATACTTCAAGGCAACTAAGACATTATCGACATTCACTTGTTTGCCAATACCAACAGCATTGCCAATACTAACAGCATTATGAAAAGCAACTGTCAAATGAATTCAGTTCTTTTCAGGAAAATTCCATTTTTAAGCTCTGTGGCTCTTCGGTATCATTGCTTTTTGCTTTCTAGATGCCATTTCTTCTCCTGCACTCTTAATATTGTGAATAGTAGCATGAAAATTAAAATCTTTTGACAAAAATCCTAGTTTGGATAAAGTTTCAATTTTTATTCTTTTTCTTTATCTCTCAAAAAAAGTTTTTTTTTTTGGATAATCCTGTTTACTTTCCAGCCCCTCAATCCACTTCACTGATTTATCCTTTTCCCAAAAATAAAATTCCAATTAACCTTGTCTTTAAGCAAATCGGAATGAAATAAATTAAAAAAAAAACAATAACATTTAGAACCCATTAAACTTACCTAAAAATGTGCTCAAGATTCTCAAACTTTTATTCAACATCAAACTATGTTTGGTGCCTTAAAAAAGGAAAAATTTAGAAGTTTCATCTTAGTTTTAAAGGAAGAAATTTAAGCATGCGAAGTGAAAAATGTCAAAATATATGAAAGTATAAAATTAACTTGGCTTAGCAAAAATGTGTGTATTAAGGCATAAAAATACAAACTTGATCTCTTGATTCACAGAATAACTGGAAAAAAGGATATGAAAGCTATTATCAATAAAGGCAAAATTAGTAAGAAGGGCGTTAAACCCATCTTTGAAGTACTACAATGGTGGTCGGAGAGAAAGGGCTCAAGTTGAGAGAAAAAAAATAATAAAAGGAGCAAGAGAAAGCAGAAGCTCTCGAAGGGGTAAAGTGTATTTGTAGTCTCAAAATTTTTTATAGGTTTTATTTTGATGCTTAACTTCTAAATTGTTTTATAATAATCTCAAACTTTTTTAAAATAGTGTCAATGTAGTCTTATCATATTTTTTTACTTAAAAATAAAGAGATAATTACAAATTAAGATAATGAATTTAGAATTATCATTCTTTTCTATCATATTAAAATTTATTTATTAAAAAAAGTAAAACTTTTAAATTTTTAAGAATAAAATAGAATTATCATTTTATTTTTAATTTTAAAAAATTCTATTAAAACTAAGAGAAAAAAAATAACATTTTGGTTTCCTTCTGAATAATAAAAACCTAAATGGCTAAATTTATAAATTTTGATAAAAAAATATAAATCAAATCTTATTAAAACTAAAGATAAATTTTTTTTAACAAACAAAAAAACTCAAATAAGTTTTTAACACTTAACCAAATAGAAGTAAATATTATTTAAAAAGTGCTTTTTGTAAATTATTACTAATATAATTTGAAACTTTTTTAAATTTATGTCAACCTAACATAACTAACTTATTTACAACTATAATCTCTTGAGAAAATAATTTATAGAAGTAATCTATTAAAAATCACTTATAAAATGAACTCAATTCCCTCTCCATATATGTTTAAGACTATAGCTAGATTAAATATGTCTATAGGTCAAGTTGGGTCAAGTTCGGGCGAACTTAGATAAGGTATTAAGAGATTAAACGTGAACCTGGTCCTATCCTATTTTTCAAACTTACCTTTTTTGCCAAAGCTAGTTTTTCACACAATGTATGAAACCAACCCTTTTTTTCTTTAAAAGAATATATAATAAAATATAAAATAATAAAACACATAATAGTTAACAAGTGTACCACAATAAGTTTAAATAAATTCTTACAAAAAGACTACAAAAAACATGAAAATTTAATATTAAAGTCTAAAAAAAGTACAAACTCAAATTAAATTATACAAAAAATCTAAAATCATTAAAAATTTAGTTTAAAAGAAAGTAAAAAAATTATAATTATTAGGAAGAGTCGAGCTAAAATTGAACTTTAAAGGATGAACTCAAGTCTAATTCTTTTGTTATCGGGTCCCAATTTTTAAGCCCAAGTCTGTTTAACGAGTTTAATATTTTTATCCAAACCTATCCAAAAATTAGACGCGCCTTCTAGCATAGATGGGTAACTCGACCCTTTGAATAGGTCTAAGCTAGATATAAATATTATTAATTAAGTTCTTTATTGTAAACAAATTTTTTACTGTTATTTTTTTAAATATATCAATCATTTGAAAATCAAAATTGTTTAAGTATATTTTATTTTTTTGAAAAAAATATCTTTATTTTTAATAAGATTTAATTATACATTTTTGACAAAATTTGTAAATATTCAAAAAAATAAAATTTAATAAAATAAAAATATAAAAGAGCATAAAATTAGAGAATGGAGCCAAAGTTATTAGTCTTTATTATCATACGAAAATATATTTATTAGAAGGGAAATAAAACTTTTAAAATTATTAAGAAGAAAAATATTGTACATTTTTCTTTAATTTTAAGTTAAATATTTAAAATTATAAGCAAAAATATACTTTCGTTTTCTTATAAGAAATTTTAAAAATGTTATTTTCTTTCTAATAAATAATTTTTGATATAATGGAAATGAGTAATATTTTTGAATTTATTACCTTAACTTATAACTTTCTCTTATTTTTATTCAAAAATTGATGTTAGGATTATAATGACACTTTTTTTAAAAATTAAAAATTATTATGAAACAATTTAAAAATTAAAATTCAAAATAAAATCTATATAAAAAATTTGAAACTACAAATATATTTTACTCGCTCTCGAAGCTTCTAAAAAAAATGCAAAAGAAAGGAGTTGGGATGACCAGCCATTTTTTTCAACCCATAAAAAAAAAGAACTAAATTTATAGAAAGCGATAAAAACCAGGCAAACCCACGTTAAAAAGAAGATAACTGGCGGCTAATTTCTTGAGCTAAGATAAAAGATTTATTGGAAAGATGAAAAAGTATAAAAAAACAATTGATAAAATGGGGCAGTGGGACAACAATCTTTTTTTTTTGTGGAAAGTAGACCTGCTCAAGGGCCGGGCTACCCGCCCAAGCCCGAGAGCCCGTTTTAAATTTGGTCGGGTTTAGACAAAAATATTTGATAAAAAAACGGGTTTGGGCAAAATTTTTAGGCCCGTTTTAAATACGGGCCGGGCCTCGGGCTTGCCTTTCAAAGCCCGGGCCCGGCCCGGCCCGAATTATGAATTTTTTTTATTTTTTATATATCTTTTTTAATATTAATTAAATTTATATATATATTTACTAAATATAATATAATTATATGTATATAAAATATTATTGAATAATAAATATGATTATAAATATTTAATATGAAAATTGATATATAAATTTTGACAAATTATATTAAATTTTAAAGGGTATAAAATAATAAAAAACAAATAAATATAAAATTAAAATATAAAAAAAATATTTTCTGATCGGGCTCGGACTTGTAGTATAAAAATGAAAACGGGCTTGGACAAAAAAATCAGGCCCAAATGTCGAGCCGATCCGAGCTTGAACGTGTGAAAATTTCATTAATACCTTCATGAGCCCTGTAAACACCGAATTTTGTCCAAGCAAAAAAAAATAATAATAATAATAAATAATAAAAATAATAAAAATAATAAAAATAATGATAAAAAATGTCAATGCTGTTCCATGCAATTCCATGCACATCATGCAATCTTCTCTTAAAGAATTAAATCAAAATGTTAACCAAAAGGGATTTGTTGCCAAGAAGAAAATAAAAGAAAGAATCAAGGAAATGATCAAGGAATTAAAGTTAATTACCAAAAATAAAAATAATAAAAAGGAAATAAGTTAAAAGGGTCAAACAAGAAATAAATGATAAAATAAAGATCCCATGGTTTTGGGATCAATACATTAAAATCAAAAATTTTCTTTCTTAAAATAAAGGAGGGATTTTTGGTTTTAAAAGGAGGCCAAAAAGAACACACAAAAAAGGGGAAAGGGGACAGAAAACCTAGAGGAAACCCTAAGAAAAAACCCTAGCTCAAAAAAAAAAAAAGAAGGATGCGGAGCCACTAAAAAAACCAGGACTGTCATCGATCCTTGCCTGAAGCACCATCACCATCTTCATCATTGCCTTGCTCCATCAGCTTCACCAACACAAGAATAAAACCATCCCATTGTTTCTATTCTTTGCGGCATGTTCCTTGCACTCACAGTGGTTGCACCATAGCGACTCTTGTTGCTGCAGAAACCGGAGTCCTGCTGTGAGGCCGCTGCCCAGACCCCCTAATGCTTCCCACGCTCCAACTTGTTTGCATCATCATTTTCACCTCCATTGCTACCCTGCCGTGGGTTGTGCCTAGCCTTTCCCTGCAACATCCAAAATCGTCCTGCACCACTGCTCACGTTACTCGTGCACTGCCCGAAACTTCTGCCGCCTCTACCATCATCTTTTCATTGTCAAATCCCCTTCATCGCCCCTGCCTTGCTGGGACTGCACCAAAGTCCACTACCACCCCATTTTTGCATCAGTCTACTTCATCTCTTGCCTTACCATCTCCATCGCTCCACCGTAAGCCACCATCATCATCTCCAAGCTCTGTCATTGCTCTACCGCTGTTTACTTCTGTCTCGCTCCCACCATCTCCTTTGCTGCTGCACTTCACTGCTGCCTTGAACTGCACCAAACTGTCACTGCTCCAAGAGGCCACACCATTGCTTACTGCTCTCTGCAACTTACTGCGTTTTTGTAGCACCACTCTACAAGCTTTTAACGTGAATAACGGAAGAGAAAGGAAAGCTTGAAGAATAAAGAGATTTTAAAACAAAAAAAGGTGCTGTATTGAAAGTTTTCAAAAGGTATGCAATTTATATCATTTTTTTTATCTACTATACTTTGTTTGTTTCTCATTTTTTATACTTTACTTACTGTTTTATAATTTTGATTGTGTTTTATTTGCACAAAGTTACGATTTTTAGAGAAAGAATATATATATATATATGTATATTATAGAAAGATGATTGTAATAAATAATGAACGATTGAAAATTAAAAAAATGAAGATTTTCCAATGATAAGATGTCGAAGAAATCACAAGTAGCGATTCTTTGACAATCTTTAGGGTCGAGATAAAATCTTTAATGTCACCAGCGTATTGGGACATTTAAATGATTTTATTCCGATATAAAGAAAATACTAATAAGATTTCTTAGTATAAAAAATATATAAATATAAAAATAGTAATAAAAACAATAATATAAACAAAGGGTAAATATGAGAAAATAGTAAGTGAATGGAAATAAAAACTTTTAGACAGATAAAAATCTAGGAATTAAAATAAATAAACAAATACACTGATAAATGCAAATATAGGTATTAAAATAAAATATAATTAAAAAATACATTTTAAATATAGAAAAGGATATCCTATGATAGGATTTCTTAGAAATCACAAGTAGTGATTCTTTGATAATCCTTAGGGTCGAAATAAAATATTTGAATATTACCAGCGTATTGGGGTATTCAAATAATTTTAGTTCGATATTAAGATTTCTAATATAATTATATGAAATAAACTAACACTAAAAATAATAAATAAATAAAAATTTTAAACAAACAAATACACAAAACTTCAAAATAAAGAGTAAAACAAATTAAAAATAAATAAGAAATAAGTAATGTCCGATGATGAGATGTTACGGAATTCACAAGTAGTGATTCCTAACTGATCTCTAAGTGAGAGAAATTTGCTAAATGTTACCAGCGTATTGGAATGTTTAGTATGATTTTTCAATAAAAATTAAATTTTATAAAATCAATAAATTTCAAAAGCAATAATATAAATATAATAAAATAATATATTTCTCATGTGCATCATATATATTTCGTTTACATTATTTGCATTCATGAAACTCCAAAATAAGTGCAAATCTCCCGAAGATGGGATTCTATAGAAATCGCAAGTAGCGATTCTTAAGAAATCTCTAGGTGAGGAAATTATCCGAAATGCTACCAAGAGTATTGGGGTACTTCGGAATAATTTTCAATACAAAAGATTTTCACTTATTACAAATAAAAAATAAAATTTAAATATTTCAAAAATAAAACAAATAACAAAAGGATTTCAAAATAAATAAAGTTCTTTTAAATATTTAATTAAGACCATTTCCTTAATATCAAAGGGTTAATATATGATTAAGTGGTACTGTTTTTTAACGGGCGCTGTGGGGTGCTAATCCTTCCCCACGCGTAACCGAACTCCCGAACCCAAACTTTGTTTTCGCAGACCAAAAATTATTTTTTTGATAAACCTTAATTAATTTTAAGATTTTATTGAAAAAATAAACAATTTTAGGTGGCCAATCACACCTAACCAAAAAAAGATTGGTGGCGACTCCTCTTTATTGTGTTTTTCCAAAATCGTCTAGCGATCGAGTCCCCGGACGAAAATCATTACGACAGCTTGGCGACTCCACTGGGGACATTAGAGAGTCGAACCATGGTTAATCATGTTTTATCCAAGATCTTAGTTAATGGTCTTAATAAATATTTAATAAAACTTTTCATAAAAAGAAAAAAAAAATTTTCAAAAAAACAAAAAAAAATACAAACAAAAAAAATGTGTGAATCATCTTTATCATTTTGCATTTTTGTTGGGATGTACTTTAAATTTTGTTCCTTTGCATACATGACATATTCATTGCATACATCAACCCTACACCCGGGTTTGTCCCTTTTAAGAGAGAGTATAGTACGGTTGCTCTCTTGAGGTGATAACCTCGCAATGGCAAGCGAAATACTCTCACTCAAGTTGAACCCTTTCCATTTGTAGCCTGTCATGGGTGAGGATTGGGGTGCCTTACTAGTCTAGTGTAGACGTCAGTAAGGAACAATTTGGGAACCTTTTGTCCTTTAGAGACTCAAACCAAGCATATAGCGAACCATAGAAAAAGTTAACCTTAGATAGAACCTTACCCTTAGAAAGTAACCCTATATAAGACATTTGCTGTTACTTTTGTTTTTGTACTAATGAATGTTATGTTTTTCCTTTTTGCATCAATCATTTCTCATCATGAAGGTTGCATAAGAGAGGTATTTTCTCCATGGCCTATTACAACCAAGAATCCTTCATGAAATCCAAAGAATGTTGGGCTTGCTCATCAACTGTGACTGTCGTGTGTGATTCATATAATGAAGTGCAGTTTTGGTCAGAGAAGACTCAGCAAGAGAAAGGGAATTGCTTGATAGAAGGCTTCATATCATCATTACCTAGAGAAGTGAGCTTGGACCTTAAGCAGAATGACTTAACAGGTTTGGTTAACATATGGAAGCAAATCAGTAAGGAGAAGAAAGAAGACTTTTGTAGCGAGTATGGCCAAATAGCTTCGTTGATTTCAGTGGCGGTTGAAGAACCTTTACTGAAAGCTGCTATCCAGTTTTGGGATCCATCTGACAAGTGTTTCACATTTAACGAAGTGGATTTAATGCCTACTATAGAAGAGTACTCTATTTTGATAGGGTCGGATTTAAAGAGTCCTGACAAGGTATATGTCAGAAAGCCGAAGTCTGGGTTTCGTAAGAAGTTGGCTGGGATTATGGGAGTGAAACCGGAAGAAATAGATCCTCATATGAAGCAAAAGGGAGAACACATTTGCCTAACTTGGGATTTTCTCCATGAATTTATTAAAAAGCATTTGAATGATGAGAAGGGGTTAGCTATTTTTGCTCTGGCAATTTACGGTTGGTTATTTTTCCTAAGGTTTTGGGGCACATTGAGATAGCTGTGATAGACTTCTTTGAACAAGTTGTTAATAATGTAAATCCTTCGCCAGCAATCTTGGCTGAAACCTTTCGATCATTGAGTTATTGCCGACGAAAAGGAGAAGGGCGTTTCATGGGATGCGCGCTACTCTTATACATATGGATCAAGAGCCATTTCAACTGTGAGGTGAAAGAATTCTCAAAGCCTTTTTATCGTGGGAATACCTCGATCAAAGAATTTTGTAGAAGTAAATGGCCAAAACCAAAGCCTAAAGATGAATGGGTGTTTGTCCTTCAACAGCTTAGAGATGATCAAGTGACTTGGATGGCTCCGTGGATGTATCATGTCCCAGTACTATATAGATGCGGAGAAGAATCTTGGATACCACTATTGGGATTATGGGGGGTAACAAGCTGTGCCCCACTTATGGTGCAGAGACAGTTTTGGGCAAAACAGTTTACTCCTGCAACGCATGGGCTTAATTTGATGGAGTATTCCTATGGTGAACCGAAGGCAATGAAAAAGACAGAACAAGCCATTCGAGCTTGGAAACAACCTCGAAGATTTGTGACGGGGCCCTTATCTGATAAAGCTACCCCAAATTACCTGATGTGGAGAGCTAAACGGGTTAAAGATGTTGTATTCGTCTTAAAGGAGCCACTTATGTATGCACAACCAGAGGCAGATATATCCGAAATTGAGATTGTTCGGCAGCAATTCAAAGAGGAAGAAAAGAAGATGGAGCTGAAGAGTCTAAAGCTTCAAGAGGAAGTAGAGAATTTAAAGGTCAAGTTTGAAGTACAAGAAGCTGCGCTCAAGAGGATGAGAACAGAGCGAGATGTTGCCCACAATGACCTTCAAGAATTGAATCAGGAAAATAAAAGGTTGAGAAGAGAGATGAGGATCGGAGGAATTGTTATGACTTCTAATGAGAGGAAGAAGGAAATAGAAGATCTTCGTGGGAAAGTGGAGTATTGGAGAAACAAAGCAAAGAAAAATGAAGAGGGAGCTGCCGTCACTCTTCAAGAGCAACGATATTGGAAACAAATGTATACAGTTAACACTGAAAAATTGATGCAATGTCGAAAGGAAAATGAAGCGTTGAAAGTTGGATTGAAGGATGAAGACTATGTCAAACTCCAAGATGAAAGGAATCTGTTACTACAAAAAGTTCAGATTTTGGAGGAACATTTGCAACACTACAAGAATCACATTGCTTTGATCATCCAGGAATGGAAACTCAGGGAGAATGATTGGAGGTATTCATATGACTTGGTCGTAGATGCAAGCATGAAATGGAGAGTAAGGAGTTTTGGAAGACAACAATATATAGAACACTTGGCTACACAGGTCTGCAAAGCTGTGCGCAAGGCAAGAGAGATGGTGGAAAAGGCGGAAGCTCTGAGGCAGGAAATTAACCCGACTGGAGAGTTTGGACAGCGTTTGTTGGATTTTCTCGAGGAAGCTAAAGACCAATATCAACAAGTTAGTCAGTTTTATGGGTATAATAGGAGAATGTTAGCTATGTAATTTTGAATTCGATAGTCATATAATAAAAATTCCTTTGAATAAGTGAAAGTCGAATTCAATAGCCATGTAATAAAAGTTCTTTTGAATAAATGAAGGTTCTTTGGTTGAAATTGTTATGGATTAAATACCTCTTACTCCCATGCATGTCATGCATCCATTTCATACACATGTCTACCAATGAAAAGATACTGGTGATCATAAGTAATGACATCATATATCGTTGAAATGAAAAGGAAGAGTTTTAATATCTCACCAAAGTATTGGGATGATTTTATCTTTTCCTTTTTATGGCCAAAAACTAAAAAATAACATGTGATCCTAATTTGCGGGCTCATTTAGGTGTCAGAATAGCGAAGTCACCGAATCTTGAACGTCCAGCACAACATCGGTACAATACTCGCTCCCAATCTAAGGTCATGGAGTCCGAACAACAAGCAAGAATGGAAAGAATGGAAAGAGTTCAGCAAGAACTTATCAAGTCCCAAGAAGAATCTCAAGCAAATGGCAAAAATGATGGAGATGATGATGAGCTTAATGAAAGGGAAAGGAGTTGCTGACGATTCAAGGGAGGAACCTCAACTTTCAAGAGAAGATCCAATATACCCGCCTGGGTTTACACCGCCCCAAGCCCAAGCTACCCAAAGAGCTTATCCCCAAGCTCCAATTTTCCTGAATAACCCACAAAATCAAGGAAAGTACTCAGGATCTAGCCCTGTGGATCCTATTTTTGTGCCTAATTTGGATGACCCAATAGAGCAAGAGAAGTTAAGGAAGGAGAATGAAGAAACAAGAGAAAAGTATGATTTGTTAGAAGAACGGTTAAGGGCAATTGAAGGAATGGATTTCTTTGGGAGCGTAGATGCCAACGAGCTTAGCCTTGTCCCAGACTTGGTTATACCACCAAAATTTAAAGCCCTTGAATTCGAGAAGTATGATGGGACCACCTGCCCAGCTGCTCATATTACTATGTTTTGTCGAAAGATGTCTGGCTACACGAACAACGATAAGTTGCTCATCCATTGCTTCCAGGATAGCTTGATTGGACCTACTGTTAAATGGTATAATCAGTTGGATCGGAGTCGTATCCATACATGGAAGGATTTAGGAAAAGCCTTTATGGCACAATATAGGCATATGACCGATATGGCACCTGATAGGTTATCCTTACAGAACCTAGAGATGAAATCTGGTGAAAGCTTTAAAGAGTATGCCCAAAGATGGAGGAATTTGGCAGCTCAGGTGCAGCCTCCGTTAACTGAAAAAGAAACAACAACTTTGTTTGTTAGTACTTTGCGACCTCCTTATTATGATAAGCTCGTGGGGAGTGCTACTAAAAATTTTGCTGATATGGTCATTTCGGGAGAGATGATTGAATGCCATTAAAAGTGGCAAGATTGAAGACACATCAGCCCCAAAAAGGAGTGGAATGAGTAGAAAGAAAGATGGGGAAGTGCAAGCTGTTACCACTGAAAGACGATCGAAGATGAATTCCGCACCCCATTTTTCTTACCCTTCATACCATCCCTATTATTCACCCGTGAACAATGTCTCCCAAAACCCTTACTCATACCAGCCTCAACCAACCCACCCCATGAATTTACAAGCACCAATGAATATTGCTACCCCTTCCTCTGCACAAGCACCAAGACCTACTTATCAACCTAACAACCAAGGAAATAACCAAAGAGCTCCCAAGATTAATAAGGAGAGGCCCCAATTCGACCCAATACCAATATCCTATGCTGAACTATTCCCCCAATTATTGCAAATCACTTTGTTGCCCCGGTTTTTCTACAACCCCTTAAACCCCCTTATCCAAAATGGTATGATGCAAATGCTCATTGCGATTATCATGCCGGGATCCAAGGCCACTCGATCGAAAATTGTACGGCATTTAAGTACAAAGTTCGAGATCTCATGAAAGCTGGAATCTTGGAATTTGGGAAGGATAATGAGCCAAGTGTAAATGCGAATCCCCTTCCAAATCACACGGAGGCCAATGTAAACGCAATAATAGAGGATAATGGGTGTTGGATAAAAAGAAATGTCAATGATGTGAAGACGCCGATGAGGGTGGTGCTGTAAACAATAAGGAGGGCAAAGATTATTCAATCTAAGAAGGCAAAATTTGGGCTTGAGATGCGAGAAGAAGGGTATTGTGAGTTTCATGAAGGAGTGATGGGGCATTCCGTCCAAAGTTGTGAGGAGTTCCGTTGTGTAGTACAAAAGATGATGGACTTAGGAGAGATTGAGCTCTCTGAAGCTTTTGAAGGGAAAGTAGTGAATGTTATAGAGCCATCAATGTTTGGGAAGCCGATCAAACCATTGAAGGTCATTTATGGGGATAAGAGTAAAACGGAACCTAGCGTAACTACTGAAAATGCTGGGTCGAAACTAATTATTAAAGTTCCAAGCCCATTCCCGTATAAGAGTGACCATGCAGTCCCGTGGAATTACAATTATAAGGTCACAACTCAAGGATCTCTCAATAATCCCTCCACTTATACTGCTGATACAATAGACATTGCGGGCCCGGGAGGAATGACGAGAAGTGGTAGGTGTTATACCCCAGATATGTTGAAGAAAACTCAGATGGGGAAGGCTAAAGAAGATGAAAAGGGTGAAAACAATAGAGATAGCCAAGCAAAAGAGGTCAGGCCAATAGTTCCAGTAGATTCTGAAAGAAAGAAACCTGTAACGGAGAAAGAAGCTTGTGAGTTTTTGAAGTTTATTAAGCACAGTGAATACAATGTGGTGTAACAATTAAATCGCTTACCAGCAAGGATTTCCTTACTTTCTCTACTCTTGAATTCAGAGCCTCATCGAAATGCTTTGTTGAGAGTGCTCAATGAAGCTTATGTGGCCCACAATGTGTCGGTAGAGAATATAGATCGGCTGGTGGGAAATATTGCGACAGATAACTTCATTTCATTCAATGATGATGAGATCCCACTCGACGGTAGAGGGAGTACTAAAGCCCTTCACATAACCACCACTTGTAAAGATCATATCCTTCCGAAAGTCCTCATTGATAATGGGTCATCCTTGAATGTTATGCCCATGATTACACTGTCTAGGTTGCCTGTAGATAAGTCAAATATGAGGAGAAGTCACATTGTTGTGAGAGCTTTTGACGGTACTCGTCGAGAAGTGGTTGGGAATATAGAGGTGCCACTCCAGATTGGTCCATGTGTCTATAACATTGAATTTCAAGTTATGGATATCACTCCTTCTTATAATTGTTTACTTGGAAGGCCTTGGATCCATTCAGCGGGTGCAGTTCCTTCAACTCTGCATCAAAAGGTCAAATTCGTGGTTGATGGACATTTGGTGAGTATAGAAGGAGAAGAAGACATGATTGCGACCATTACTACAAGTGCCCCATACATAGAAGTTGCTGAAGATGCGGTGGAATGCTCTTTTAGATCTTTAGAACTTGTTAATGCTACATTTGTGGGAGAAGGGATGAAAATACCCGTACCACATTTGTCAAAAGCCACCAAGCTCGGGATCCAACAAACGATGGGAAAGGGATGTCATGCTGGAGCAGGTTTAGGAAAGGAGTTACAAGGAATGAAGAGAGCAGTTTCTGTTACTCCTAAGATGGATAGGTTTGGGTTAGGATATAAACCCACTGGACTTGAAAAGAAAAAGTTCATAGAAAGGAAGAAGAAAAGCAAGTTGGCTAATTTTATGGGGCACGAAATAGAGTTTGAACCAATGGGTTTCCCTCCTCTATATGAGTCTTTCTATTCGGCGGGATACATCTACAATAGCTCTGCAAAAGTTGAAGAAGGCGAGTCTATCCCAGCAATGGCTAGAGCTTTCACAGATCTCTCTATCAATATGGTGGGAATAGAGGAATTTCTAGAAGAGATGGATAGTTCCGGAATTCGTCCTTGTCCTCCCGACTACAAATTGGAGAATTGGCATACTGTTGAGCTCCCCGTTATTTTCAAATCATGTTCCATGTAATGCAATAAACTTATCCAAGTGCCTTTGCCCAAAGGCGTTAGGGTCTTTTATGTACGGGCTTTTATTTAGTCTTTATCATTCAATAAATGACAAGCATGATGCATTTTATTCATTCATCCGTGTTGTTTCTTTTCATTCATTTTTATACCTTCTCTATATCAATCCCATTTTAATTATCTCCAGGTATCCCAATAATGAAAATGAGGACCTTCTCAACAATAATCCAGAACTTAATTTTGAAAGAACTGTTTGTGTTGGTGAACTTAATGATGAAGGAGATGTGGATGATTATGCTTTACCTCAAGATTTGTTAAGACTAGTCCAGCAAGAAGAGAAACAAATTATGCCTAATCAAGAACCAATAGAAGTCATAAACTTGGGGAATGAAGAAATAAAGAAAGAAGTTAAAGTTGGGACCTCTCTCTCCTTGCCAATTAAACAAAGATTAATAAGCTTGCTCCGTGAATGCACTGATGTGTTTGCTTGGTCGTACCAGGACATGCCAGGTTTGAATACTGATATTGTAGTGCATAGATTACCTTTGAAGCCAGGTTGCAAACCGGTTCAGCAGAAATTGAGGAGGATGAAACTAGAAATGTTGTTGAAAATAAAAGAGGAGGTAAAAAAGCAATTCGACGCCGGATTCCTAGAAGTGGCAAAATATCCTGAATGGGTAGCAAATATAGTCCCAGTACCTAAGAAGGATGGAAAGGTGAGAATGTGTGTTGATTATCGGGATTTGAATAGAGCTAGCCCTAAAGACAATTTCCCGTTGCCACATATTGATACTCTAGTTGATAATATGGCCAGGCATTCGTTATTCTCTTTCATGGATGGTTTTTCGGGATATAACCAGATCAAGATGGCATCGGAGGACATGGAAAAGACCACGTTTGTGACAATGTGGGGAACTTTTTGTTACAAAGTAATGCCATTTGGTTTAAAAAATGCTAGGGCAACCTATCAAAGGGCCATGGTAACTTTATTCCATGATATGATGCATAAGGAGATTGAGGTTTATGTAGATGATATGATCGATAAATCGAGGAGAGCGGAGGACCATGTCTACAATTTAAAAAAGCTCTTTGAAAGATTAAGAAAGTTTCAACTTAAACTCAACCTGGCTAAATGCACATTCGGGGCTATATCAGGAAAATTATTGGGTTTTGTTGTTAGTGAAAGAGGGATTGAGGTGGATCCGGATAAAATCAAGGCTATCCAAGACTTACCGCCACCGCGTACTCAGAAGGAAGTGAGGGGTTTCCTCGGACGATTGAATTATATCTCCCGTTTTATATCTCATCTCACTGCTAAATGTGATCCAATTTTCAAGCTTCTACGAAAACATGACTCAGGAGAGTAGGATGAAAATTGTCAACTAGCATTTGATAAAGTCAAAGAATACCTTTCGAATCCACCAGTTTTAGTTCCTCCTATTCCAGGAAAGCCGCTTATTCTGTATCTTGTAGTTCATGAGCACTCGATGGGTTGTGTATTGGGGCAATAGACGAAGCAAGCAAGAAAGAGCGTGCAATCTACTACTTGAGCAAGAAATTCATGGATTGTGAATCCAAGTATTCCTCACTAGAAAAAATGTGTTGTGCACTAGCCTGGACTGCCCAGAGACTTCGGCATTATATGTTGTATCACACTACTTGGTTGATTGCGAAGTTGGATCCCATTAAGTACATTTTTGAAAAGCCTTCTTTGTCAGGGAGGTTAGCAAGATGGCAGGTATTACTCTCCGAATATGATATTGTCTATGTAAGTCAAAAAGCCATCAAGGGGAGTGCGATAGCTGAATTCTTGGCAGATCGAGTTGCAGAAGAATATGAGCCTATGAGGTTCGACTTCCCGGACGAGGATTTGATGACTATCCTCAAGATTGATGAAGAGTTAGTGGGAGATAAGGCATGGAAGTTGTACTTTGATGGAGCATCAAATATTCTGGGGCATAGTATTGGTGCAATCTTAATATCTCCAAAAGGGGATCATTATCCATTCACTGCAAGATTGGATTTCAATTGTACCAATAATATGGCTGAATATGAAGCATGTATCATGGGACTACAAGCAGCCATTGAAAAGAAAATTAAGGCGTTAGAAGTATACGGGGATTCTGCATTGGTAATTTACCAATTGCGAGGGGAATGGGAGACAAGAGACTCAAAAATGGTCTTATATCGTGAATTCATCATCGACTTGATCAAACAATTTGAAAAGGTTTCTTTTGACCATTTACCTCGAGAAGAAAATCAAATGGCAGATGCTTTGGCAACATTGGCAGCCATGTTCAAAGTAAATGCAAATACTGAAGTTCAGCTCATTAAGATGAGTGTACGTGGTTCCCCAGCTCATTGCTTAAATGTGGAGGAAGAAATTGATGATAAGCCTTGGTTTCATGATATTCTACAATATGTTAAGAACCAACAATATCCCAAGCAAGCCACGGGAAACGATAAGAGGACCATAAGAAGATTGGCGATGGGATTCTTTCTCGATGGTGATATCCTGTATAAGAAAGGGAGGGACCAGGTTTTGTTAAGGTGTGTGGATGCTATGCAAGCTAGGAAGATCCTTGAGGAGGTTCACGAAGGAAGTTGTGGGACTCATGCGAATGGGCATATGATGGCTAGAAAGATCATGAGAGTGGGCTATTATTGGATGACTATGGAGAGTGATTGCATTAAAAGATGTCACAAGTGTCAAATATATGGTGATAAAATACATGTCCCTCCAACATCTTTGCACGTCATGACAGCTCCTTGGCCTTTCTCAATGTGGGGAATGGATGTAATTGGGCCAATCACTCTAAAAGCGTCAAATGGGCATCGTTTTATCTTAGTGATGATTGATTACTTTACAAAATAGGTGGAAGCTGCATCATTTGCTAGTGTGACGAAGTCGGTGGTGTGCAAGTTCATTAAGAAGGAAGTCATATGCAGATTTGGATTCCCTGAGAGGATTATTTCAGACAATGCTATGAATTTTAATAACAAGGTGATAGAGGAGGCTTGTGAGCAATTCAAAATCAGACATCATAATTCAGTCCCATATCGCCCGAAAATGAATGGGGCCGTAAAAGCAGCAAATAAGAATATCAAGAAGATTATTCAAAAAATGACAGACACCTATAAGGACTGGCATGAGAAACTTCCTTTTGCTTTGCATGCTTATCGGACTTCAGTGCGTACATCCACCGGAGCCACTCCGTTCTCGTTGGTATATGGAATGGAAGCTGTTTTGCCTATTGAGGTTGAGATTCCTTCCTTACGGGTATTGTTGGAAGTAGAATCGGAAGAAGCAGAATGGGTCCGTGCTCGATATGAACAGTTGAATTTGATTGAGGAAAAGAGGCTTAAAGCACTTTGTCATGGCCAATTATATCAAAGGAGAATGATGAGAGCATATGAAAAAAAGGTCTGCCCTAGACAATTTCGGGAAGGGGAATTAGTTTTGAAAAGGATTCCATCTAATCAGCATGATCCTCAAGGAAAATGGGCACCAAATTGGGAAGGCCCGTATGTGGTGAAGAAGGCCTTTTCAGGGGGAGCATTAATTTTGACGGAGATGGATGGGTATGAGTTACCAAACCCAGTCAATGGTGATGTGGTGAAAAAGTATTATGCTTGAAATTAGATCTAAGTTGAAAACCTGAAAAGGCAGCTTAGATTCAAAAAAAAAAGGGTCTAAGTTGAAAACCTGAAAAAGGCGGCTTAGATTAAATAAAAAAAAAAAAGGGTCTAAGTTGAAAACCTGAAAAAGGCGGCTTAGATTCAAAAAAAAAAAGGTGGGGTTTAAGTTGAAAACCTGAAAAGGCAGCTTAAACCCATAAGAGGTATCTAAGTCGAAAACCCGAGAGGGCGGCCTAGATAAAAAGGGGCATCAGTTTTGCAAGTCTAAAGGGGTCAAAGATGATAGGAAACATTTCCCACACATTGGGGTCATCAATCAATGGTTCATACAATAAGGATTCTGGATTATTCGATAGAGAAAGTCCAAAATTTTCTTATAAGGGAACTTTTGCCACCATACAACTTTTTATTTTATTGTCCCTTCTTCGTGAATTCCTAGATATTTTGAGACAAAGCCAAATTATTCTTCATTGAAATTACCTTGTACATTGACTTGTTTGCCGTACATTTATAATAAATGTATCTTGCTTGGCAATTTTGAATGGTGTTGATTCAATAAATAGTCCCAAATATAAAAGGAGTTTGCATTGCTATGTGAATAATAAAATGGGAAAATGAGGGTTTAAACCTAACTCTGCAGGCATATAGACCGGAAGTACAGAAATCATATAAGAAGGCATTGCTTTCAAAGAAAAAGGGAGTCTGATATCTTGTAAGCTCAAAGTTTGGTAATTTGATTCGAGCATCTAAGCTGACGATGAAATATGCGTTTAAAGCCAAATGTGTACCGCAAATTAGGCCACTTGTTATGATTTGCATTCACATTCATGAATATTGCATTTGCATAATTTGATGTGTAACCTATGATTCGGAAAATTCAGACCCTCCATCCTTGGTAGGGAGTCAAGATATCATGTGTTTCAAAATCGAATTCATTTCTTTAAAATGGATCGAGCCTTGGTAGGGAGTCAAGGTATTATGTTTTAAAGTCGAATTCACTTTTTCACAGTGGATCGAGCCTTGGTAGGGAGTCAAGGTATTATGTTGTAAAGTCGAATTCACTTTTTCACAGTGGATCGAGCCTTGGTAGGGAGTCAAGGTATCATATGTTTCAAAATCGAATTCATTTCTTTAAAATGGATCGAGCCTTGGTAGGGAGTCAAGGTATTATGTTTTAAAGTCGAATTCACCTTTTCACAGTGGATCGAGCCTTGGTAGGGAGTCAAGGTATTATGTTTTAAAGTCGAATTCACTTTTTCACAGTGGATCGAGCCTTGGTATGGAGTCAAGGTATCATGTGTTTCAAAATCGAATTCACTTTTTCACAGTGGATCGAGCCTTGGTAGGGAGTCAAGGTATTATGTGTTTCAAATCGAATCCATTGTTCTCACGGGTCGAGCCTTGGTATGGAGTCAAGGTATTATTTTCAAGAATCAAAATTGAATTTTCCCAAAAATAAAAAAAAGAGGTTCGGACAAAATTGTTGTCTATAGTCTTTGCCCTATTCCTGATTCTCAGCAAGGTGCAAAGAGGGGCAGCTGTAAACACCGAATTTTGTCCGAGCAAAAAAAAATAATAATAAAAAATAAAAAATAAAAAAAATAAAAAAAATAATGATAAAAAATGTCAATGCTGTTCCATGCAATTCCATGCACATCATGCAATCTTCTCTTAAAGAATTAAATCAAAATGTTAACCAAAAGGGATTTGTTGCCAAGAAGAAAATAAAAGAAAGAATCAAGGAAATGATCAAGGAATTAAAGTTAATTACCAAAAATAAAAATAATAAAAAGGAAATAAGTTAAAAGGGTCAAACAAGAAATAAATGATAAAATAAAGATCCCATGGTTTTGGGATCAATACATTAAAATCAAAAATTTTCTTTCTTAAAATAAAGGAGGGATTTTTGGTTTTAAAAGGTGGCCAAAAAGAACACACAAAAAAGGGGAAAGGGGACAGAAAACCTAGAGGAAACCCTAAGAAAAAACCCTAGCTCAAAAAAAAAAGAGAAGGATGCGGAGCCATTAAAAAAACCAGGACTATCATCGATCCTTGCCTGAAGCACCATCACCATCTTCATCATTGCCTTGCTCCATCAGCTTCACCAACACAAGAATAAAACCATCCCATTGTTTCTATTCTTTGAGGCATGTTCCTTGCACTCACAGTGGTTGCACCATAGCGACTCTTGTTGCTGCAGAAACCGGAGTCCTGCTGTGAGGCCGCTGCCCAGACCCCCTACTGCTTCCCACGCTCCAACTTGTTTGCATCATCATTTTCACCTCCATTGCTACCCTACCGTGGGTTGTGCCTAGCCTTTCCCTGCAACATCCAAAACCGTCCTGCACCACTGCTCACGTTACTCGTGCACTGCCCGAAACTTCTGCCGCCTCTACCATCATCTTTTCATTGTCAAATCCCCTTCATCGCCCCTGCCTTGCTGGGACTGCACCAAAGTCCACTACCACCCCATTTTTGCATCAGTCTACTTCATCTCTTGGCCTTACCATCTCCATCGCTTCTGCTCTTACTGTCTCTGCATCATCACATCGCTCCACCGTAAGCCACCATCATCATCTCCAAGCTCTGTCATTGCTCTACCGCTGTTTACTTCTGTCTCGCTCCCGCCATCTCCTTTGCTGCTGCACTTCCCTGCTGCCTTGAACTGCACCGAACTGTCACTGCTCCAAGAGGCCACACCATTGCTTACTGCTCTCTGCAACTTACTGCGTTTTTGTAGCACCACTCTACAAGCTTTTAACGTGAATAACGGAAGAGAAAGGAAAGCTTGAAGAATAAAGGGATTTTAAAACAAAAAAAGGTGCTGTATTGAAAGTTTTCAAAAGGTATGCAATTTATATCATTTTTTTTATCTACTATACTTTGTTTGTTTCTCATTTTTTATACTTTACTTACTGTTTTATAATTTTGATTGTGTTTTATTTGCACAAAGTTACGATTTTTAGAGAAAGAATATATATATATATATATGTATATTATAGAAAGATGATTGTAATAAATAATGAACGATTGAAAATTAAAAAAATGAAGATTTTCCAATGATAAGATGTCGAAGAAATCACAAGTAGATTCTTTGACAATCTTTAGGGTCGAGATAAAATCTTTAATGTCACCAGCGTATTGGGACATTTAAATGATTTTATTCCGATATAAAGAAAATACTAATAAGATTTCTTAGTATAAAAAATATATAAATATAAAAATAGTAAAAAAACAATAATATAAACAAAGGGTAAATATGAGAAAATAGTAAGTGAATGGAAATAAAAACTTTTAGACAGATAAAAATCTAGGAATTAAAATAAATAAACAAATACACTGATAAATGCAAATATAGGTATTAAAATAAAATATAATTAAAAAATACATTTTAAATATAGAAAAGGATATCCTATGATAGGATTTCTTAGAAATCACAAGTAGTGATTCTTTGATAATCCTTAGGGTCGAAATAAAATATTTGAATATTACCAGCGTATTGGGGTATTCAAATAATTTTAGTTCGATATTAAGATTTCTAATATAATTATATGAAATAAACTAACACTAAAAATAATAAATAAATAAAAATTTTAAACAAACAAATACACAAAACTTCAAAATAAAGAGTAAAACAAATTAAAAATAAAATAAATAATGTCCGATGATGAGATGTTACGGAATTCACAAGTAGTGATTCCTAACTGATCTCTAGTGAGAGAAATTTGCTAAATGTTACCAGCGTATTGGAATGTTTAGTATGATTTTTCAATAAAAATTAAATTTTATAAAATCAATAAATTTCAAAAGCAATAATATAAATATAATAAAATAAATATTTCTCATGTGCATCATATATATTTCGTCTACATCATTTGCATTCATGAAACTCCAAAATAAGTGCAAATCTCCCAAAGATGAGATTCTATAGAAATCGCAAGTAGCGATTCTTAAGAAATCTTTAGGTGAGGAAATTATCCGAAATGCTACCAAAAGTATTGGGGTACTTCGGAATAATTTTCAATACAAAAGATTTTCACTTATTACAAATAAAAAATAAAATTTAAATATTTCAAAAATAAAACAAATAACAAAAGGATTTCGAAATAAATAAAGTTCTTTTAAATATTTAATTAAGACCATTTCCTTAAGATCAAAGGGTTAATATATGATTAAGTGGTACTGTTTTTTAACGGGCGCTGTGGGGGTGCTAATCCTTCCCCACGCGTAACCGAACTCCCGAACCCAAACTTTGTTTTCGCAGACCAAAAATTATTTTTTTGATAAACCTTAATTAATTTTAAGATTTTATTGAAAAAATAAACAATTTTAGGTGGCCAATCACACCTAACCAAAA
Source organism: Heritiera littoralis (assembly GCA_031772115.1). NCBI lineage: Eukaryota > Viridiplantae > Streptophyta > Magnoliopsida > Malvales > Malvaceae > Heritiera > Heritiera littoralis. The sequence goes on from JAPDPK010000056.1 coordinate 1,322,316, forward strand.
AAAGATTGGTGGCGACTCCTCTTTATTGTGTTTTTCCAAAATTGTCTAGCGATCGAGTCCCAGGACGAAAATCGTTACGACAAGCCCGGCTCGAGCCCGACCCGACCCGGCTCATGAGCAGGTCTAGTGGAAAGTGGGACAGCAATCTCACATCACATCCTCACCTTTCTTTCTTCATTTTTTTTTTATCAAAAAATGAAGCAAACAAACATAAAAGTCATGGGAAAACACGAAAAAAACCATGAAAGCAAGTAGGATTGCAGACGCTGGGAGAAAAAGCAGATACGTGGCGCGGAAAGAAGGCATGAGCGCACCATTAGAGCAAGAAAGACGATAGACGATTGAAGAAAAAGCAGATACGTGGCGCGAAAAGAAAGCATGAATGTAGAAGCACCAAGAGGCCGGAAATGCGACACTTTTAATTGGGCTAAAATATTAAAAAAAATCCTTAAATTTTGTTACTTTATTTAAATAGATCCTTATCTTTTTATTGCATTTAGATAAGCTCTTATACTTTGATTTGTATTCAAATAAGTCTTTATTTTAAATAAAAGATTAAATATGAATAAAAATTATTTCAAACTAATTTAACCAATCAAAATTTAATTAATTTGATTCAACTAAGTCACTTTTGGATTTAAATTAATTTTTATAGGTTGATTTATTCGATGTCTAAAATTATGAATTAAACTAACTGAATTAATTAACATTTTTTAAGTATATAATATATAGTATAATATACATAATTAGATATTATATAATATATTATATCTAATTAGCCTTTTTTTATGTAGAAAGTTAGGTTTTAAATGTAATCAAAAAAATCGATTAATCACTTTTATAAAAGATTAATTTATATTAATGACTTATTTGGGTATAAATTAAGAATGAAGGGCTTATCTGAGTACAAATTAAAGTCTATGAGCTTATTTGAACTCAAATAAAAGGTTGAGGGCTTATCTAGATGCAATAAAAATATAAGAGCCTATTTAAATAAAGTAAGAAAGTTTAGGAGCCTTTTTAATATTTTAACCTTTTAATTGTATTGATTTTACTCGCTCTCAAAGGCTTCTCGAAAGAAATGCAAAAGAAAGGAGTTGGGATCAATGGAATGGTCAGCCATTTTTTTCAACCCATAAAAAAAAAAGAACCAAATTCACATAAAGGGATAAAAACCAGGCAAACCCACGTTAAAAGGAAGAAAATTGATGGCTAATTTCTTAGGTTAAGATAAAAGATTTATTGGGAAGATGAAAAAGTATAAGAAAATAATTGATAAAATGGGGCAGTGGGATAGCAATCTACTCACATCACATCCTCACCTTCTTTTTTTTTTCAACAGAAAAATAAGCAAACAAACATAAAAGTTATGTAAAACACACAAAAAAACCATAAAAACAAGTAGGATTGCATACGCTTAAAGAAAAAGTAGATACGTGGTGCAAAAAGAAAGCATGTGTAGACACCTAATTTTGTCATGACTTAACCATGTTGAAAGTTTAAAGATTTTTATTTTTATTTTTATTTTTATTTTTCACTTTATTTTATTTATTTATTTTATTATTCTATTTTATTTTATTTTATTTGTTTATTTTATTTTATTTTCGTTTTTATTATTTTTATTTTTATTATTTTTATTTTTATTATTTTTTCTTTTTTTCTTTTCTTTTCATCTTTTATTTATTATTTATTATTTTTATTATTTCAATTTTGTTTATTATTATTATTTATTTAATAAAAAAAAAGAGAAAAGAGGGACAGAAGTGGTGCCGTGCACGGCACCAGTTCCTGACACCCCTTCCTGCCACCACCACCCCTCCCTCACCGAGACAACCACTCTCTGCTAGCCCATCCCCGCTCCACCAGCCACCACTAACTCTGTGAGCCTCACCCTATAAGCAACCAAATCCAAAAACCCTAAAGGGAGGATTGTTACCCGTCGGTTCAGAGAGCCCTTGCCTTTCCTTTTTTCTCTCGACCAAACTCAAAATCACCACTCGCGAACCCTATACCTTCACCGGAGACTCCACCAAGACCACCACTGCAACCTAAACACACCCAAAAGAAAACCCTAACCCAGATCTAGAAAACCTAAGATCCGAAACCCTCAAAACCCTAGAGCCCTACCACACAAACCAGTACCTGCAAACACACGCACACACGCATATCGACAAACCACAAAAAACCAAAAACCCTAACCGAAACCAACAACAACGAAAACAAAAAAAAATGTTGAGGGAGGCTTCGGTTAAAGTCAGATTTGTGAGGTTCGGAGGTTTTTTTGGTTAAACGGAGGCCGGAATCAAACTCAGGGGGTGGAAAGCCTCCGGAAAGTGGGAAGCTTTTTGTGATCCGACCACCGAAGGTGGCGGCCGGCGGCCGGAAGCGACCCCAGCGGCGGCCGGGAATCGCCCCGGCGGAGAGCTTAGAGAGCTCTGAAGTTTTTTTTTTTGGTGAAAGGAAGAAAAATGAAGTAAAAAAAAAAAGGGGAGGCCTTTTATAGGGGTGCAAAACGCACCGTTTTGGGAGCTGACCCACGCAGACCCGCGCGCCGACCCAACCCGGATCCGAGATCCGCGCGACCCGGCTTTGCTTCACCCCTCGCGACCCGCGTGCTCCACCCGACCCGCTTGATCCGACCCGTTCGCGACCCACTTCCCTTGGCAGACGTGGGCTTGGGCTGAGGCCTGATTATTTGGGCCCGATTGGAAGGCTTTTGTTTTGGGTTCCAAGCCCAATCCGTGGGTATATTTTTTCCTTTCATTTAAATATTTATTTAATATTTATTTATTTATTATTTCTGTTAAATATGTTGTTTTATGTTTTAATATATTTGCATAAAAAAATGAATATTTATTTGTATATGAAATTCTTTAAGATTCAATAACTTTAAATTTAATTATGGAATTAATCTTAAATGCATAGTTTTGATATGTACAAATAAATAAATAAAGTATGTAAATAACTATAGGATATATATATATATATGGTTTGAATATATATAAAAAAAACAAATATGTAAATAAGTATGTAAACAAATATAAGAAATATTTAGTTTAAAATATATATAAATATTTATAACAAAAAATGTATATAAATATATATAAAGTACAAAAAGTATACAAAATATATATTACATATATAAAGTGCATAAAATAAGTATATAAAATACACATAACCACATAGTTTTCTCTTATGTATTAAACATTTCTTAAACAATTCACTATAAAGTTTTTTAGAAAGTTAGGAGAAATATATAATTTTGGGATGTACATAGGAAATAAAAAAAATGTAAATAAGTATAAAATGTAACCATATGGTTTTTTTATATACATATAATTTTCTTTTACAATTTACTATAAAGGAATATTTTAGGAAGCTAATAAATAAAAATAAATGAATAAAGGATAAAATAAAATAAAATAAAGTAAGCGTAGAATCATTCCGATGATGAGATATCGTAGAAGTCACAAGTAGTGATTCTTCGAATATCTCTAGGTGAGAGGAATTTATCGAACGTCGCCAAAAGTATTGGGATATTCGATTCAATTTCTCAAGATTCAAATTTGTGTTTATTTTAAAATTATATTTTGTAATAAAGAATATTTAGAAAAATACTAATTAAAGGAAAATTAATAAACACAAAAGAGGTAATGGGGATAGGTGGGAAAAATTAATAAGAGGGATTTTAGAGATATACGAATACAAAATAATTAAACCAATAAAAAATAATAATAATAAAGTTTCAAAAGTGATTAAATTAACCAAATAAATGGCGATAGGATTTTAATAAAAAATGATAACAAAAGGATTAAGTTAATAAATCTAAATAAATGAAGACAACAATTAATGGAGATAAAATAATTCATAAGAGATGAAAGCTAAAGCCCGATGATGGGATGTTACGAAAGTCACAAGTAGTGATTCCTAACTGATCCTTAGGTAAGAGAAATTCCACTAAATGTTGCCAAAAGTATTGGAATATTTAGTGTGGTTTTTCAATAAATAAGCTTTTATCTCAAAAATATTTGATAATAAAAATAAAAAATAAAGTAAAAAAAAAATAATAACAAAACAAATAATGTAAAAATAACAAAATGAAGATAAACAATGAATATGTCTAATAAGAAAGTAAAAATCTATATGCATTGTATATTGTATGCTTGCATCATATGCATAAATGTTAATATTATAACAAATGGAGTTCCTCCGATGATGGGATGTTACGGAAGTCATAAGTAGTGATTCCTAACTGATCCCTAGGTGAGAAGAGTCCTACTAGATGTTGCCAAAAGTATTGGAATATTTAGTATGATTTTTCAATACACGAATTTTCATTCTTTCAAAAATAAAAAAAAAAAATATAAAAACAAAGAAATGATAAATACATTAAGTAGACATGCATGCGCATCATTTATTACCTGTTTACGTCACATGCATTCACGCGAATTTAAAAATGTGAATCCACCGAGGATGAGATTCTATAGAAGTCACAAGTAGTGATTCTTTAGAAATCTCTAGGTGAGGAGAATTATTTCAAATGTTGCCAAAAGTATTGGATATATTTGATTTAATTCTTCAATAAAAGGGGTTCATGTTTATTTTCAAAATAAAACTTATTTTAAAATATATAATAACCTTTTATTCAATTACACAAAAAATGTGAATCCTCCGAGGATGAGATTCTATAGAAGTCACAAGTAGTGGGATTCATGTTATTTTCAAAATAAAACCTATTTTAATATAAATGTTAATCTTCGATTAATTATGCAAACAATGTGGGTCCCACCAAGGATGAGATTCTATAGAAGTCACAAGTAGTGATTCTTTAGAAATCTCTAGGTGAGGAGAATTATTTCAAATGTTGCCAAAAGTATTGGAATATTTGATTTAATTTTTCAATAAATGGGGCTCATGTTAATTTTCAAAGGAAGTTTTAAATATACATATAATAGTAATTTTTTAGCCAATACACGAGTTTTCTAAATGAGCAAATTAGTGTTAAACCAAAACTCTCTTATTAAAATCAAAAGATATTACGTAGTTAGGATGGTACCGTTTTTCAACGGGCGTTGTGAGGGTGCTAATCCTTCCCCACGCGTAACCGTACCCCCGAACCCGATTTTTGTTTTCGCAGACCAAAAATTTGTCTTTTTAATAAAACTTAATTAATTTTGAGATTTTGTTAAAAAGATAAACATTTTTAGGTGGCCAATCACACCTAGTTAAAAAAAGATTGGTGGCGACTCCATTTTTGTTTTTTAAACGTTTTTTTTTCTTTTCGAAAATCGTCGAGCGCGAAGCCGTTACGACAGCTTAGCGATTCCACTGGGGACGCTAAGAGGGTCAAGCCATTAATTAACCATGTGGTGTCTTAAATTTTAATTTGATAGTCTTGGTTAACATTTAAGTCTAGTTTTTCAAATTTCTTTAAAACCAAAAATAATAATCCTTTCATTCATTTTTGAACTTTTGATTCATTACATTCTTTGTGTGTGAAGATATTGTAAATAAAGTAGAATATATGCTCATTCATTTTACATACATAAATGCATTGGCATAACATGAGCTCTATACCCGGGCTCTGTCCTCCTTAGGAGGGAGTAAAGTACCTATGCTCTCGTGAGGTAATCACCTCCGCAATGGCAAGCGAAATACTCCCACTCAAATCTGTTCCTTACTAGTCCAGTGTGGACGACAGTAGAGAATGGTTTGGGAACCTGTTAGATGGGTGATACCTCAAACAAGCATATAGTGTGTTGTGAGGAGACCAACCTAGGATAGAGCCATTCCTACCTTTTTGAGAGTGACCTTTGATAGGGCATAAATAGCATTTTATTTTTATCTGCTTTTATTTCTTTGTTTATATGTTTTATACACATACTAATCCATATTTGTTTTCCTGTTTTCTTTTGCATAAATCACCTTGCATCACATAGTCACATAAGGGGTGTTTTTAGCCATGGCTCTCTTCAACGAGGAATTTTTCACAGAATCCATAGAAAGGTTGGCTTGTTCATCGTCCGTGAATGTTCTGTGTGATTCCTATAGAGAAGTGCAAATATGGTCCGAAAGAGTTCAGCAAGTGAAAGGAGATTGTTTGACTGGAGATTTTGTGTCCCCACTACCGCAAGAGGTGAATTTGAATTTGAAACAAAACAACCTAATAGACTTAGCCAATTTATGGAATCAAATCAGTGAGGAGGGGAAGAAGGATTTCCGGGAGAAATATGCCAAATAGAATCCTTGATTGCTGTGAAAGTTGAAGAACCTATGATTAGAGCAGCCATACAGTTTTGGGATCCTTCTCACAGGTGCTTTTCTTTCAATGGGTTGGATTTAACACCTACGGTCGAAGAATACTCCGTTTTGTTGGGAATAGATTTGAAAAGTCCGGATAAGATATACGTTCGGAAGCCAAAGTCCGGATTTCGTAAGAAGCTAGCTAAGCTTTTAGGAGTCAGACCGGAGGATGTAGATCTCCATGTGAAGCATAAAGGGTCCAACATCTGTGTGCCGTGGGATTTTCTTCATGAATTCATCAAGGGGCACATTAATGACGAGCAAGGGTTGACAGTTTTTGCTTTGGCAGTCTATGGTTTGGTTATCTTCCCGAAGGTATTAGGACACATTGAAATAGCTGTAATAGATCTTTTTGAGCAAATCGAGAATAATGGAAATCCATCGCCTGCTATTCTAGCTGAAACTTTTAGATCTCTGAATCATTGTAGGCGAAATGAAGAAGGTCGATTTGTGGGGTGTATACAGTTGCTTCATGTTTGGGTGAAGAGCCATTTCAAGTGCGAGGAAAAAGCGTTCAAGAGAACATTCATCCATCACCGTGCCCCGGTCAAAGAGTTCTGCAACAGCAAGTGGCCGAAACCGAAAAACAAGGAAGAATGGGCGGATTTTCTACAAAGACTCGGGGAAAATCAAGTAGTGTGGATGGCACCATGGATGCCTCATGTACGCATCTTATATCGATGTGGAGAAGAGTCGTGGGTACAACTTTTGGGACCATGGGGAATAGTGAGCTACGCACCGCTTATGGTACTACGATAATTTGGAGCAAAACAATTCATTCCTCCGACACACGGACTCAATGATATGGAATTTTCTTATGGTGAATCCAAGGCAATGAAGAAAGTCGAGCAAGCTGTTCGATCATGGAAACAAACCCGAAGAGTCAATCTTGGACCCCTCTCTGATAAAGCTACCCCGGAATATTTGGTGTGGAGGACAAAGCAAGTGAGGGAGGTAGCCTTTTTCCCAAGAGAATGCAACATGCCTCTAGAACCGGAAGAAGAAATATCCGAGGTCGAGATTGCTAGGCAGCAATACAAGATAGAGGAGGAAAGGTGGAGACAAGAGAATTTGAGGCTCCGAAAAGAGATGGAACAGCTCAAGTTTGACGCGGAAATGCGAGAAGCCAAGCTCAAGAAAGTCCAACAAGAACACAATGTCACCAGCAAGGATCTCAGGAGTCTGCACTTAGAGAACAAGAAGTTGAGATCTGAAATGAGGGTTGGAAGGATTATGCAAACTTCAAATGAAAGGAAAAGGGAATTAGAAGACTTGCACAAAAGAGCCGAACATTGGGCACACAAAGCAAGGAAAAGTGAAGAAGAAGTTGCCTATATGTCTCGGGAGCGGCAAAAATGGGAAAGCATGTATTCAGCAAGTGCAACAAAGTTGAATCAATACCAAAAGGAGAATGAGGAACTAAAGGAGAAATTGAAAAAAGGAAAGCAAGTGGAGGTAGATGATGAAAAAGCTACATTGCAACAAAAGGTTCAGATGTTAGAGGAACAGCTACAAGAACATAAGAACCACATCAAAGTGATAATAGAAGATTGGGAACAAAGTGAAAACAACTGGAGTTATGGATATGACATGGCACAGGATGCGAGCATGACGTGGAGAGTGGAAAATCTGGGGAGACAACAATATATAGAGCACATGGCCACCCAAGTTTGCAAGGCCGTGACAAAGGCAAGGGAAATGGTTGATAAAGCTGAAGCTCTGAGACAAGAAATCCTTCCAACAGAAAAATATGGGCAAAGGCTGCTGAACTTTTTAGACGAGGCTAGGGATCAATATCAGCAAGTTAGTCGTTTTTATGGATTTAATCAGAATATGATCGGAATGTAACAAGTGACTTTTTGAATGAATGAAAGTTCCTTTTTGTTGAAATTGTTATGGCTTAAATATCCCTTAAAGTATCATTTATTTAACATCACATTCATTCATCTAACATCACATTCATTCATTCCTTCATATAGTTTAAATAAAACGCAATATTTCAAAGATTGCATCATGTAGTAATTAGTTTCTTATTGTGGTAATCAAGATTCAAGGGTAGCTTCAACATTCAAGATTCCAGCCCAAATTCCCAAACACTCATGCAATACCCGGTCACGCTCAAGAGCGATGGAGGAGGAACATGGTAATAGGATGGATAGGATGGAGAAAGCGCAAGAAGAAATCCGAGGGCAATTAGCCGCTTTAATGGAAATGATGACAAGGATGAATCGAGAGAAAGAAGTGGCTAGAGAAACACCTAACCCAGGGACAGATCAACCCCGAGAAGATGATGATCCCCAATACCCTCCAGGGTTTACCCCATTTCATGCCCAATCTTCACAAGGCATACCTCCACCTCCACCTTATGTCCAGTCCTCACAAGGCATACCTCCACCTCCACCTCCTCCACAGCCTATAGGCAGTTACGCTTATGTGTATCCGGGAGCACCGAGCGCCTCAGCACAACCTCATATCACAGTACCTATACCTCCTACTCAAGGGACAAGACCTGCGGATCCAATTCAAGTCCCTGACTTAGACGATCCAAGAGAGCAAGAGAAATTAAGGGGAAGCGTGTCGGAGGTTAAAGGTGATTCCGACTCGAAGAAATTCAGCATTATAGAAGAAAGGTTACGGGCCATTGAGGGCAGTGATTTCTACGGATCAGTGGATGCAATGGGATTGTGCTTAGTTCCGGATGTGGTAATCCCTCCTAAGTTCAAAACTCCTGAGTTCGAGAAGTACGATGGGACCAAGTGCCTCATTACTCATGTGACAATGTACTGTCGCAAAATGGCCGCTTATAATCATGACGACAAGCTATTGGTACATGTGTTCCAAGATAGCCTCACAGGGTCCGCTGCTAGGTGGTATGTGCAACTAGATCGCACACGTATCCATAATTGGAGTGACTTAGCTAGAGCATTTATTGCACAGTACAAGCATGTCAGGGATATGGCCCCGGATAGGTTATCTCTGCAAAATATCGAAAAGAAGGCCAATGAAAGCTTCAAGGAGTATGCTCAACGATGGAGAGACTCGGCTGCGCAAGTCCAGCCACCTTTGACAGAGAAGGAGATTACAGTGCTATTTGTAAACACTCTGAAGGCCCCCTATTATGAACGTATGATAGGGAACGCAACAAAGAATTTTGCTGATATGGTCATCACCGGTGAAATAATCGAAAATGCAATTAAGAGTGGGAAGTTGGAAGGCAGTGATTCGAAGAAGGGTGGAGTGTCCAAGAAGAAAGAGGTTGAAACCCAAGCAGTCACCCATACAACACCCCGGTATAGGGGATATGCACCTTCCCCACCTCGATTTCGACCATAGCCCCAACCTTACCCATATTACCAACCCTATTTCCCGGCCTCAAACAATGTTTCTCCCGCTCCTTACCAAAGCCCATTACATCCACCAACCTTTCGCCCAGATTTTCGTCCTCCAGCACCTTACTATACACCAACGCCTACGGCCCAACCTTACCAACCAAACAGTAGCCCAATTGTTAACCAAAGGCCTCCCCGAAGAAATACTGAAAGGCCCCCTATAGATCCTATCCCCATGGCATACACAGACTTATTCCCACAACTGGTAAAAGGCCACATGCTCGCACCTCTTTACATGGAGCCAATGAGACCACCTTTTCCAAGATGGTATGACCCCAGTGCTCGATGTGACTATCATGGTGGAAACCCGGGTCATTAAACGGAAAATTGCACGGCTTTGAAATATAAGGTGCAAGATTTGGTCAAATCAGGGAGGTTGACTTTTTCCAAGGAAGTGGAACCAAGTATCAATGCTAACCCACTGCCCAGTAATAGTGGAGGATCAGTTAGTGTAGCTGAAGTTGGAAGGAAATGTTGCATAAAAAGACACGTGGAAGAGGTTAGGACTCCGATGAGCCTAATATTCGAGGTTCTAACCAAGGCCAAGATGATTCAGCCTGCATCGTTGGAATCGAAAGTCCATCAAGATGAACTCGACTCAGATCAAATGTGTGAATATCATATAGGATCTGTGGGCCATTCTATCCAAAACTGTCATCAATTTCGACAAGTGGTCCAATCAATGATGGATTCATTCTTAATAGAGTTCTATACGAAGGAGGAGGAAGATGTGGTGAGTACTGCTTCAGGTGAATCTTCAGAAGACGATTATCCATGGGGAAAGCCAATGACAGTATTTTACAAAGAAAAACCCAGTCCCAAGGTGGAAGAATCTAGCTTTGTCACTCCTCCGACCATGACAATCAAGATTCCGAGCTCTTTCCCTTACAAGAGTAATAAAGCTGTCCCTTGGAAATATGAATTCAAAGCAGTGATTGAAGGGTCAGACAACGTGGGCTCGGGCAAGTTGGCCATACCGGGTAGTGCAAACATAAGTGGAGTAAGTGGAATTACGCGAAGTGGAAGGTGCTATACACCGGAGATGTTAGATAAGGCCAGAAAAGGGAAAGCAAAAGAGAGTGAAGAGGACAATCAAGCGGAAAAAGAAGAGGAGCAGGCTTTGTTCTCTAAGAACCAAGAGGAAAAGCTACAAAAGCCGGTGTCAGAAAAGGATGCAAGGGAATTTTTAAAATTGATCAAGCACAGCGAATACAGTGTAATTGAGCAACTGAATAAGATGCCTGCTCGGATTTCGCTATTATCCTTGTTACTAAATTCAGAATCACACCGGAATGCCTTAATGAAGGTATTGAATCAAGCCTATGTGCCTCATGACATTCCGGTTGACAGTATGGACCAGTTGGCGGGAAATATCACAGCGGCAAACTTTATATCTTTCACCGATGACGAAATTCCACCGGAAGGGCGAGGGAGTATTAAGGCCTTGAATATCACTACCAGCTGCAAGGGCCACACGATCGCCAAGGTGTTGATTGATAATGGCTCATCGATAAACGTCATGCCTATGGCCACGCTAAAAAAGATGCCGGTTGACCTGTCTTACATACAACCGAGTAATATGGTTGTGAGGGCCTTCGATGGTTCTAGAAGGGATGTTGTAGGTGATATTGAAATCCCAATTGAAATAGGGCCAGTTACTTTCAATGTCCAATTCCAAGTGATGGATATTTCTCCGTCCTATAGTTTCCTGTTGGGAAGACCATGGATCCATACGGCGGGCGCTGTTCCTTCGTCATTGCACCAGAAAGTAAAATTTGTCGTTGGTGATAAACAAGTATCTGTTTCGGGAGAAGAAGACCTTTTAATCACCAAACCTTTGTCTGTACCCTACATTGAGGCAGCCGAGGAAGCGTTAGAGTGTTCTTTCCGGGCCTTTGAGATAGTGAATGCAACATATGTGGGAGAAGGATCAAGAATACCCACTCCTCGGTTGTCAACCACCACTAAGATGCTTGTTAAACAGACACTGCAAAAGGGTTGGCGTGTCGGGAGAGGTCTGGGGAGAAATCTCCAAGGACAAAGGAAACCTGTAAAGATCATGGAGAACAAAGACAGGTTTGGCCTCGGATATAAGGCCACTGATTCGGAGAGGAGAAAGATCTTGGAAGAAAGAAGAAAGAAAAGAATGGCCCGCCTCCGAGGATACGAAGAAGAATCAGAGAAGATAGTGATACCGTACCTCTATGACACTTTTCGCTTTGGCGGATGTTATCACCCTAATTCATTAGAGGCGGTGGAAGCGGAACCTATGTTATTGATGAAAGGATCTTCCCGCGGGTTCCAAGCCTAAAGAGGTGCATGGAGAAATGATAGTTTTTGTTATAGAAATGATTGTGTTGTTGGGCATAGAGCTGAAAGACTGAATTGTTGAAAGGATACCTTCTATCTTTTGTTTTTCTTTTTCTTTTGTAATGTAGTGAGGTAGATTATCAACATCTCGGTCTAGAGAGCTCTAGAAGATTTTTTGTAAACTTGATCTTCATCATCATTTCAATAAATTAACAAGTTCAATGCATTTCGAGTGCTTTCTTTCCATCCATCATCGTTTTTTTTTACTGTTCTTTCTTTTCATTCACTATAATTGGTAAGAACAACCAACCATATCTGTCAAATCTTTACTTTTTCAGGAAAATGAATAATGAATGTGAAGATAACCTTAACAGCTATCCGGGGTTTGATTTTGAAAATTCTATGCATGTTGGTGAACTCGATAACAATGTAGATTCAGACGATGATGCTTTGTCTCCAGATCTATTGAAAATGATTAGGCAAGAGAAAAGACCAATTGAACCCCACAAAGAGGTAATTGATATGGTCAACCTAGGGGATGAGGAGAACATCAAAGAAGTCAAAGTAGGCACAGCACTTCCATTGGTTGAAAGGCAAAGGCTAGAGGAATTACTTCGTGAGTATGTCGATGTGTTTGCTTGGTCTTATCAAGACATGCCTGGGTTAAACACTGATGTTGTGGAGCACTGTCTGCCCTTGAAAATGGAATGTAAGCCAGTACAACAGAAGCTTAGGCGCATGAAGCCGGAGATGTTGTTGAAAGTGAAGGAAGAAGTGAAAAAGCAATTCGATGCAGGGTTCTTAAAAGTAGCCAAGTATCCGGAATGGGTGGCTAATATAGTCCCGGTACCAAAAAAGGATGGGAAAGTAAGGATGTGTGTAGATTATCGGGACATAAACAAAGCTAGTCCCAAGGATAATTTCCCATTACCGCATATTGATACCCTGGTGGATAATACAGCCCAACACTACATTTTTTCGTTCATGGATGGTTTTTCAGGCTACAATCAGATTAAAATGGCTGAGGATGACATGGAGAAAACCACCTTTGTGACAATTTGGGGGACATTTTGTTATAAAGTTATGCCTTTTGGTTTAAAGAATGCCGGGGCCACCTACCAAAGGGCAATGGTAACTCTCTTTCATGACATGATGCATAAAGAGATAGAAGTGTATGTAGATGACATGATTGCCAAGTCCCGAGGAGAAGAGGATCATGTAGCCAACCTTCGAAAGCTGTTCAAAAGGCTACGGAAGTTCCAGCTCAAGCTAAACCCAGCTAAATGCACTTTTGGTGTTAAATCGGGAAAGCTGTTGGGGTTTATAGTCAGTGAAAAGGGAATTGAAGTGGACCCGGATAAAATTAGCGCGATACAAAATCTGTCGCCCCCACGCACACAGAAGGAGGTAAGAGGTTTTTTGGGGAGATTAAACTATATTTCCCGTTTCATCTCGCAACTTACGCTTAAATGCGATCCCATTTTCAAGTTGCTTCGGAAACAAGATCCGGGTGAATGGAACGAGGCATGCCAGGAGGCTTTTGAAAAGGTGAAAAAGTACTTGTCGAACCCACCTGTTCTAGTACCGCCGGTTGCAGGAAGGCCTCTGTTGTTGTATATGACTGTCAATGAAAATTCTATGGGATGCGTGCTGGGCCAGCATGATGATACGGGCAAGAAAGAACGGGCCATTTACTACTTGAGCAAGAAGTTCACTGATTACGAGGCCAAGTACACTACAATAGAAAAAATGTGTTGTGCATTGGCTTGGGTTGCTCGGAGATTGAGGCAGTATATGTTGTATCATTCGACTTGGTTGATAGCTAGATTGGATCCCCTCAAGTACATCTTTGAGAAACCATCATTGTCAGGAAGACTAGCTAGGCGGCAAGTAATGCTTTCTGAATATGACATTGTGTACGTATCCCAAAAGGTAATCAAAGGCGGGGCAATAGCTGACTTCCTTGCAGACCGTGCTACTGACGATTATGAGCCCATTAAGCTAGATTTTCCAGATGAAGATATAATTTATGTCTTTCAAGAAGAGAAGGAAGAGCCTGACAGCAAACCATGGAAAATGTTCTTCGATGGCGCATCTAATGCCTTGGGACATGGGATAGGAGCAGTTTTAATATCTCCAAATGGAAAATATTACCCGTCCACAGCCAGATTAAATTTCAACTGCACCAACAACATGGCTGAATACGAAGCTTGTGCAATGGGCTTAGAAACCGCAATCGAGAGGGGAATCAAGAACTTGGAAGTTTATGGAGATTCAGCACTGGTTATTTATCAGTTACGAGGTGAATGGGAAACAAGGGATCGGAAGCTAGTTCAGTACCAGAAGTACATAGCTGACCTTGTACAACAATTTGACGGTATCATCTTCCAGCATTTATCTCGAGAAGAAAACCAGGTTGCCGATGCCTTGGCAACACTAGCTGCGATGTTTAAAATGGAGACAGAAACAAATGTTTCACCAATCAGACTGCGCATGAGAGATTCTCCAGTCCACTGTTCTAGTATTGAAGAGGAAGCGGATGGACAACCTTGGTACTATGATATCATGCAGTACCTTAAGAATCAACAATACCCAAAGCACGCATCGGAGAATGATAAAAAGATCCTCAGAAGACTGGCAATGGGATTCCTTATTGATGGAGACGTTTTGTATAAAAGGGGTCGGGATTAGATGCTATTGAGATGTCTTAATGCGTCCGAAGCCAAAAGGATTCTTGAAGAGATACACGATGGAACTTGTGGGGCACATGCAAATGGTCATTTCATGGCTAGACAGATTATGAGGGTAGGCTATTATTGGACTACACTAGAAAGAGATTGCATAGATTATGCTAGAAAATGCCACAAGTGTCAAATCTATGCTGACAAGATTCAAGTTCCCCCAACATCACTGAATGTCATGGCACCACCATGGCCTTTTTCTATGTGGGGAATGGATGTGATTGGACCCATCTCTCCCAAGGCATCAAATGGGCACAGATTCATTTTTGTGATGATAGACTACTTTACAAAATGGGTTGAAGCCGCCTCTTATGCAAACGTGACCAAGTTTACTGTTTGTAAGTTTCTAAAGAAGGAGATAATATGTCGGTACGGGCTCCCAGAAAGGATCATATCAGACAATGCTCTCAACTTGAACAATGACATGATGAAGGAAGTATGTGCACAGTTCAAAATCAAGCATCACAACTCAGCCCCGTATCGCCCGAAGATGAATGGAGCCGTTGAGGCTGCCAACAAAAATATTAAGAAGATTGTGGGGAAGATGACCAGCACATACAAAGATTGGCACGAGAAGCTACCATTCGCTTTGCATGCTTATAGAACGTCAGTGCGCACTTCTACTGGGGCAACTCCTTTTTCTTTGGTTTACGGTATGGAAGCGGTGCTGCCTGTTGAGGTAGAGATCCCCTCCCTAAGAGTCTTAATGGAATTAGACTTGGACGAAGATGAATGGGTTCGAAGTCGCTTTGAACAATTGAATCTTATAGAAGAGAAAAGGCTCACGGCACTATGTCATGGTCAGATGTACCAGAAAAGAATGATGCAAGCCCATGATAAAAAGGTTCGACCCAGGCATTTCCGTGAAGGGGAATTGGTGTTGAAAAAGATCCTCCCAAATCACCACGATAATCGGGGCAAATGGACACCAAATTGGGAAGGACCATATGTGGTGAAAAGAGCGTTCTCAGGTGGAGCATTGATCTTGACAGAGATGGATGGGAATGATCTGCCTAATCCGATAAATTCCGATGCTGTGAAGAAATACTATGCTTGAAAAAAAAAAGGAAAAAAAGAGAGAAACAAAAAAACAAGAGAGAAAGAAAAAAAAGAAAAGGAAAATGAAAGGAGAATTCAAACTGAAAACCCAAAAAGGGCAGTTGGATTAAAGGGGGAGATCTAAGTTGAAAACCTGAAAAGGCAGCTTAGATGCAGATAAGATCAACACCCGAAGATTAAAATCATACGGAGCATGGCATCAGTCGGATGAACTCAGTGTGACGGGGCATCAACGGATTAGTTTTTTCCAAAGAAAGCACCGGTCTGGTTCGTGAAGGGTTATCTAGACATTCATTATTTATTTTGAAATTCACCACTTGCCCCTTGTGGCATTCGCTACCCAACTGTACTTTTGTTATCGTTGTCTCTTGTCAACCCAATAATAAATGTTTCTCTCCTAAATTTGGTTGTTCTTTTCGTCATTCCATAACCAACCGATAAAGTACAAGAATGCATCGCTCTTGTTAACAAAATTGAAAGGAAGATGATGATTAAAATGATAATCTACCTGCTAACATTATTAAAGAAAAAGAGAAAGAAGAAGGAAAAAAGAAGAGAAAGGAGGAAAAGAGAGAAATAAGGGAATGAAACAAAGGAAATTGAAAAATGTGACAAGTATATGTTGCGAACCAGTTCCGATTCGAAATTGGTGACAACTATGTTATGAAATGCGAAAAAAAGATCAAGGGACACGAAAAAGACAATTCTGAGAATTTGATTACCACAATAGGAATAGCATGACCTTGTCAATACATGCATTTGCATTTCATTCGCATTATGAGAATTCAAGCAAAAAAAAAAACAACAACAACAATAAGAAAACAAAAAAAGAGGGGAAAAGAAGACGGAGAAAAAAAAATGTTTCAACCTTTCAGGAAAAATTTAAAGTTTCATCGCCTCTGCTGCAAGAGGAGCACATTTTCAGAAAAAGGATTTAAATTTTCATCGCCTCTGCTGCAAGAGGAGCACTTTTCCAAAAAAATTTTAAAGTTTCATCGCCTCTGCTGCAAGAGGAGCACTTTTCCAGGAAGAATTTAAAGTTTCATCGCCTCTGCTGCAAGAGGAGCACATTTTCAGGAAAAGTTTAAAGTTTCATCGCCTCTGCTGCAAGAGGAGCACATTTTCGAAAAAAGAATTTAAAGTTTCATCGCCTCTGCTGCAAGAGGAGCACATTTTCAGAAAAAGGATTTAAAGTTTCATCGCCTCTGCTGCAAGAGGAGCACTTTTCCAGGAAGAATTTAAAGTTTCATCGCCTCTGCTGCAAGAGGAGCACATTTTCAGGAAAAGTTTAAAGTTTCATCGCCTCTGCTGCAAGAGGAGCACATTTTCAGGAAAAGTTTAAAGTTTCATCGCCTCTGCTGCAAGAGGAGCACATTTTCGAAAAAAGAATTTAAAGTTTCATTGCCTCTGCTGCAAGAGGAGCACATTTTCAGAAAAAGGATTTAAAATTTCACCGCCTCTGCTGCAAGAGGAGCTCATTTTCAGAAAAGAATTTAAAGTTTCATCGCCTCTGCTGCAAGAGGAGCACATTTTCGGAAAAAGAATTTAAAGTTTCATCGCCTCTGCTGCAAGAGGAGCACATTTTCGGAAAAAGAATTTAAAGTTTCATCGCCTCTGCTGCAAGAGGAGCACATTTTCAGAAAAAGGATTTAAAGTTTCATTGCCTCTGCTGCAAGAGGAGCACTTTTCCAGGAAGAATTTAAAGTTTCATCGCCTCTGCTGCAAGAGGAGCACATTTTCAGGAAAAGTTTAAAGTTTCATCGCCTCTGCTGCAAGAGGAGCACATTTTCGGAAAAAGAATTTAAAGTTTCATCGCCTCTGCTGCAAGAGGAGCACATTTTCAGAAAAAGAATTTAAAGTTTCATCGCCTCTGCTGCAAGAGGAGCACATTTTCAGAAAAAGGATTTAAAATTTCATCGCCTCTGTTGCAAGAGGAGCACATTTTCATGAAAAATTTAAAGTTTCATCGCCTCTGCTGCAAGAGGAGCTCATTTTCATAAAAGAATTTAAAGTTTCATCGCCTCTACTGCAAGAGGAACACTTTTCCAAAAAAACAAATTTTTTAAAGTTTCATTGCCTCTGCTGCAAGAGGAGCTCATTTCACAAAAAAAAAAAATTTAAAGTTTCATCGCCTCTGCTGCAAGAGGAGAGCATCCAAAAAAAAAAAAAGAAAGAGAGAGGAAAGATTAGGTTCTGAGCCGGACAAAATTGTTGTCTACTGTCTTTGCTCTATTTCTGATCCTCAGTAATGAGCAAAGAGGGGCAGCTGTAGACACCTAATTTTGTCATGACTTAACCATGTTGAAAGTTTAAAGATTTTTATTTTTATTTTTATTTTTATTTTTCACTTTATTTTATTTATTTATTTTATTATTCTATTTTATTTTATTTGTTTATTTTATTTTATTTTCGTTTTTATTATTTTTATTTTTATTTTTATTTTTTTTATTTTTTTTTCTTTTTTTCTTTTCTTTTCATCTTTTATTTATTATTTATTATTTTTATTATTTCAATTTTGTTTATTATTATTATTTAGTTAACAAAAAAAAAGAGAAAAGAGGGACAGAACTGGTGCCGTGCACGGCACCAGTTCCTGACACCCCTTCCTGCCACCACCACCCCTCCCTCACCGAGACAACCACTCTCTGCTAGCCCATCCCCGCTCCACCAGCCACCACTAACTCTGTGAGCCTCACCCTATAAGCAACCAAATCCAAAAACCCTAAAGGGAGGATTGTTACCCGTCGGTTCAGAGAGCCCTTGCCTTTCCTTTTTTCTCTCGACCAAACTCAAAATCACCACTCGCGAACCCTATACCTTCACCGGAGACTCCACCAAGACCACCACTGCAACCTAAACACACCCAAAAGAAAACCCTAACCCAGATCTAGAAAACCTAAGATCCAAAACCCTCAAAACCCTAGAGCCCTACCACACAAACCAGTACCTGCAAACACACGCACACACGCATATCGACAAACCACAAAAAACCAAAAACCCTAACTGAAACCAACAACAACGAAAACAAAAAAAAATGTTGAGGGAGGCTTCGGTTAAAGTCAGATTTGTGAGGTTCGGAGGTTTTTTTGGTTAAACGGAGGCCGGAATCAAACTTAGGGGGTGGAAAGCCTCCGGAAAGTGGGAAGCTTTTTGTGATCCGACCACCGAAGGCGGCGGACGGCGGCCGGAAGCGACCCCAACGGAGGCCGGGAATCGCCCCGGCGGAGAGCTTAGAGAGCTCTGAAGTTTTTTTTGGTGAAAGGAAGAAAAATGAAGTAAAAAAAAAAGGGGAGGCCTTTTATAGGGGTGCAAAACGCACCGTTTTGGGAGCTAACCCACGCAGACCCGCGCGCCGACCCAACCCGGATCCGAGATCCGCGCGACTCGGCTCTGCTTCACCCCTCGCGACCCGCGTGCTCCACCCGACCCGCTTGATCCGACCCGTTCGCGACCCACTTCCCTTGGCAGACGTGGGCTTGGGCTGAGGCCTGATTATTTGGGCCCGATTGGAAGGCTTTTGTTTTGGGTTCCAAGCCCAATCCGTGGGTATATTTTTTCCTTTCATTTAAATATTTATTTAATATTTATTTATTTATTATTTCTGTTAAATATGTTGTTTTATGTTTTAATATATTTGCATAAAAAATGAATATTTATTTGTATATGAAATTCTTTAAGATTCAATAACTTTAAATTTAATTATGGAATTAGTCTTAAATGCATATTTTTGATATGTACAAATAAATAAATAAAGTATGTAAATAACTATAGGATATATATATATATATATATATATATATATAAACAAATATGTAAATAAGTATGTAAACAAATATAAGAAATATTTAGTTTAAAATATATATAAATATTTATAACAAAAAATGTATATAAATATATATATAAAGTACAAAAAGTATACAAAATATATATTACATATATAAAGTGCATAAAATAAGTATATAAAATACACATAACCACATAGTTTTCTCTTATGTATTAAACATTTCTTAAACAATTCACTATAAAGTTTTTTAGAAAGTTAGGAGAAATATATAATTTTGGGATGTACATAGGAAATAAAAAAAATGTAAATAAGTATAAAATGTAACCATATGGTTATATACATATAATTTTCTTTTACAATTTACTATAAAGGAATATTTTAGGAAGCTAATAAATAAAAATAAATGAATAAAGGATAAAATAAAATAAAATAAAGTAAGCGTAGAATCATTCCGATGATGAGATATCGTAGAAGTCACAAGTAGTGATTCTTCGAATATCTCTAGGTGAGAGGAATTTATCGAACGTCGCCAAAAGTATTGGGATATTCGATTCAATTTCTCAAGATTCAAATTCGTGCTTATTTTAAAATTATATTTTGTAATAAAGAATATTTAGAAAAATACTAATTAAATGAAAATTAATAAACACAAAAGAGGTAATGGGGATAGGTGGGAAAAATTAATAAGAGGGATTTTAGAGATATACGAATACAAAATAATTAAACCAATAAAAAATAATAATAATAAAGTTTCAAAAGTGATTAAATTAACCAAATAAATGGCGATAGGATTTTAATAAAAAATGATAACAAAAGGATTAAGTTAATAAATCTAAATAAATGAAGACAACAATTAATGGAGATAAAATAATTCATAAGAGATGAAAGCTAAAGCCCGATGATGGGATGTTACGGAAGTCACAAGTAGTGATTCCTAACTGATCCTTAGGTAAGAGAAATTCCACTAAATGTTGCCAAAAGTATTGGAATATTTAGTGTGGTTTTTCAATAAATAAGCTTTTATCTCAAAAATATTTGATAATAAAAATAAAAAATAAAGTCAAAAAAAAAAATAACAAAACAAATAATGTAAAAATAACAAAATGAAGATAAACAATGAATATGTCTAATAAGAAAGTAAAAATCTATATGCATTGTATATTGTATGCTTGCATCATATGCATAAATGTTAATATTATAACAAATGGAGTTCCTCCGATGATGGGATGTTACGGAAGTCACAAGTAGTGATTCTTAACTGATCCCTAGGTGAGAAGAGTCCTACTAGATGTTGCCAAAAGTATTGGAATATTTAGTATGATTTTTCAATACACGAATTTTCATTCTTTCAAAAATAAAAAAAAAACAAATAATATAAAAACAAAGAAATGATAAATACATTAAGTAGACATGCATGCGCATCATTTATTACCTGTTTACGTCACATGCATTCACGCGAATTTAAAAATGTGAATCCACCGAGGATGAGATTCTATAGAAGTCACAAGTAGTGATTCTTTAGAAATCTCTAGGTGAGGAGAATTATTTCAAATGTTGCCAAAAGTATTGGAATATTTGATTTAATTCTTCAATAAAAGGGGTTCATGTTTATTTTCAAAATAAAACTTATTTTAAAATATATAATGACCTTTTATTCAATTACACAAAAAAATGTGAATCCTCCGAGGATGAGATTCTATAGAAGTCACAAGTAGTGGGATTCATGTTATTTTCAAAATAAAACCTATTTTAATATAAATGTTAATCTTCGATTAATTATGCAAACAATGTGGGTCCCACCAAGGATGAGATTCTATAGAAGTCACAAGTAGTGATTCTTTAGAAATCTCTAGGTGAGGAGAATTATTTCAAATGTTGCCAAAAGTATTGGAATATTTGATTTAATTTTTCAATAAATGGGGCTCATGTTAATTTTCAAAGGAAGTTTTAAATATACATATAATAGTAATTTTTTATCCAATACACGAGTTTTCTAAATGAGCAAATTAGTGTTAAACCAAGACTCTCTTATTAAAATCAAAAGATATTACGTAGTTAGGATGGTACCGTTTTTCAACGGGCGTTGTGAGGGTGCTAATCCTTCCCCACGCGTAACCGTACCCCCGAACCCGATTTTTGTTTTCGCAGACCAAAAATTTGTCTTTTTAATAAAACTTAATTAATTTTGAGATTTTGTTAAAAAGATAAACATTTTTAGGTGGCCAATCACACCTAGTTAAAAAAAGATTGGTGGCGACTCCATTTTTGTTTTTTAAACGTTTTTTTTTCTTTTCGAAAATCGTCGAGCGCGAAGCCGTTACGACAGCATGAACGTGCACCTTAAGAGGAAGTAAGACGGTAGACGCTTGGAGAAAAAGCAAATACGTGGCACGAAAACAAAACATGAATGTGGAAGCACCAAGAGGCCAGAAATGCACTACTTTTAATTGTATTGATTGATGTATTGTGTAATTAACATTATATAATATTTAATTAGTAGAATAATTTTGTATAAAGTGTGATCCATAATTAATTATATTAAAGATATAATATATGTGTATAAATCTATAATGGGATGAGTTTATACATGAATCCTATAAAGGGAGGTTCTTACTCTCAACTTCTATATATATGAAGCTAGCCCATTGAGTTTCATAATTTCCGATGAGGGATGAGAGTAGCTCTCTCTCCTCTCTCTCACTACTCTCCTTCTCACTCTCTCGTTTCCTTTCCGTTTCAAGTCCGAAGACAATCAATGGAACGCTATCGGAAAGGGCTTCGACAACGCGGTAATATGGTATAGCGAGATTGAGCTATCGCCCGCATCCAGGTCAGTTTTACTGCGATTCAATTTCGTGTTAATGACTGGGTGAGGTTTTAATAAATTCCTACAATTGGCATCAGAGCTAAACTCATCCAAAGTCACTAACCATTACTGGTTTGGACAAAAGAAGCCATGGAAGCTTCGGTTTTGAAGTTTTTGGATTTTGGGTTTTTTGAACCATTTCTTGTAATTTTGACTTAAAATTGTTAGATTCATGTTGTATGATGTTTAAGGGTGAAAAACCCCTTAATTTGAAGCAAAAACGGCGTGAAATGAGCCCATTTTCGGCTGGATTGGGTCGCACGACCCGTTTTTCTGAAAACGGGTCTGTCTCACCGAGAAGAAAGGCGGGCGCGTGCATTGGATTGACAAGGCGCGCGATGCGCGCCTCTCTTCTCTAATGCGGGCGCGTGTAATGCACACGCCAGCTTATGGAAATTATTAAAAAAAAGATAAATAAATTTTTTTTGGGCCCTTTTGGCTGTACGGGAAGGGTTTATTTTAAAATTTGGGCCACCATTTTTTGGGCTCGGGTTTTGGGGCAATTTTGGGCTGATTGGTTTATTTTTAGGCCATTTTGGTATTTTAAAATGGGCCATTATTTTATTTGTGGGTTTTTTTTGGATTAATCTCTTGGGCCATTTTAAATTATTTGGGCAATTTTGTTTAGATTGAATTAGGCCATTTGTCTTGAAATTTATTTTGGATATTTAGTTTAATTATTTAATTTAGGCCAAAAATAATTTGTAATATTATGGGCATTATTTATTTGGTTATTTTAATTGGCCATATTGTATTAAATTAATTTTGGGCAATTAAAATTATTTAATTTTAGAGCCATTTTGCCTAATTAATTTAGGGGCCATATTGAATAATTAATTTTATTTGGCTATTAAATTTGGATTAATTTTGGCTATTTTGCATAGTTAATTAATAGGTCATTTTGAATTATGGTTTTAAGGGCCATTTTGATTAATTAATTATAAGCCATTTGGTTAATTAATTTTTGAACAATTTTGGTCATAAGCCAAATTTTATTTAATAGCCATAATTAGTTGTTAAGCCCAAAATTAATGTGATATAAGTGAATTTTGGAGGAATTAATTTTGGAGTAATTTCTAGAAATTTAATTACTCATTTAATTCATAATTCACTTAATTTTGAAATAAATACTCATGCCCATAAATTACTAATATTTGGCCCAATTAAATAAGTTTAAATAAATTATTTGGGTATTTTGTTTGAGCCATTTTGGATTATGGTTTACCCATTCCATTAATAGTTTATTTAAACAAATAAACTCTCTTAAAATAACATTGCCTTATTGTTTGAATATTCACATTTATGTTTGAATTAATTTAATTAATTAATGTTGGGCTTGAAATTACTACATATGCTTTAGGAATTGCATATTTTGAATGTAGTTAATTCTGGTTAATCAATTTTGTGAATATTCTTAAAAATTCTAAATCATTAATTGGATTGACTAGTACTTACCTGTCGCAGGAATAGTTATGAAGATTTTTGACGATTTATTCTGATAATTTTAAGGATATAATAATAATAAGACAATGCACAGTGATAGTTGCAATTGCATAATTTACTAAGGTCTTTAAAAGTGGCTAGTCTCTCCCTGTCGGATTGTTAGTTGCTTTAAGAGATGCTTGGGATTGAGAGGATTCTAGTTGGGATATGACACGATCTTCCTACCCTATCGGTAGGCAATCATTCAGGTTGTATTCAACTAGTTTTGTCTTATCCTTTGTAGTGTATTGTGGAATAAAATTGATATTTATTAAGTTATTCCACTAGCCTCCATATTGTGCAACTATCACATATAGAATCTCTAGCAAGATCAAATTAGATAGATGGTATGAATCGATCTATACGATTAGGGACACATTAAACTAGGAAGTAGTCTCGAGAGTCGATCAATCTTCTATACCTAATATTATGAGCTTGTTGAGGACAAAATATTTGAAATTTCGAGAACACTTAAGTGAGAATTCTCTAATTATATAGGGTATACCATGAAGGAATACATCAAAGAAAGTGTTCCAGTTAATGATAACCAAGAAGTATTTATAGATGCCATTACGAAAATAGTTCGCATAAGATCGATAAAGGTTGCAATAGGAGTTTGATTCCATATATGGCAGATTCAGTACGACTTCCTTCTGGGGTAGAGAGTGGGAGATCTTCTAAGTTTGCAGATCTCATTTAATGCAGAAGGAAGTATAGCATTTTAATAACAAAATTGATATTGTCATTCAAGAGTAGGAGATCTTTCAGGTTAACAAATCTCATTCAGCCATAATGATGACATATGCTAATATTACTACCAAAGGTAATAATATTAAGAGGTCTCAACAAAAGGTCA
Source organism: Heritiera littoralis (assembly GCA_031772115.1). Classification (NCBI taxonomy): domain Eukaryota; kingdom Viridiplantae; phylum Streptophyta; class Magnoliopsida; order Malvales; family Malvaceae; genus Heritiera; species Heritiera littoralis. The sequence continues at coordinate 1,347,106 of JAPDPK010000056.1, forward strand.
TTTTAGAAGAAGATTGTTGACACCTAATTTTGTCCCTTTTTGTTATATTACTATTATTATTATTATTTGTTTATATTTATTTTTATTATTTGGTTTTCATTATTATTATTATTAGTATTATTATTATTATTAGTATTATTATTATTATTATTATTATTAATTTTGTTATTATTATTACCTATTATTATTATTATTTTTATTATTATTATTATTATTTTATTTTATTTTATTTTATTTTTTTTTTGTTTTGTTTTTTTCCAGTCTCCTGTCACCCATCAACTGTCCATCAGCCATCAATCACCACCGGCTCCTGCCACCACCGGCAAGTCTGCCTACTCCATCCCTCTAAAAGGCCTCACCATTTCAACCAATGGGGAGAGAGGCCTCAACCAAAAAAAACCCCACGACCCTCGCCACAACCAACACCCTCTGCCTTAGCCGCACCCTACAGCCACCAATCACCATCACCATCATCACCTCGGAAACCCCCAACCATCACCAAACCGCAACCACCCCCTAAACAGTCGAAACTCGAACCCTCAGCAACCCCAACAGCAACCCGAAACCCCAAATCCGAGCTCCCCTACACACGGCCGGCCGGTAACCCTCACCAAAACCCCTTTTCCCTAAACCAACAACCTAAACACACCCAAAACAAAACCTAACCCTAACCAGAAAACCTAGATCCGATAGCCAAAAAAAAAACCAAATCTCCAAACCGAGACCCCAAACCACCCATTCCACAACCTGCAAAAAGAAACCAACAATAACAACAAAAACATGAAGCCCGAAGGCTACCAACATCAGATCTGAAAAAAAAAAACAAAAAAAGGGGGAGGAAGCCGAGGGTTTTAGCTTCAGATTCGTCGGACTGGAGGTGTTTTTGGAGGAAGAGAAGGCTAGAAACGGAAAGGAGGGGAAAAGAGGCTTCGAAAAGTTAGAAACTTTTCCTTTTCCGGCCACCCGAGGCGGCGACCGGCAACGGCGGCCCAGGCGGTGGCCGGAAATCGCCTGGCCGGGAGGAGCCTTAAGGGCTCCGAGGATTTTTTTTTTTTTTGGTTAGAAAATGAAAAGAAAAAAAAAGAGATAGGTTTATATAGTCCAAAAAAAAAATATTTTTGCTGGTGACCCGCGCGCAACCTGGGATCCGACCCGGGATCCGCGCGCCCGACCCGGGAAGAAGACCTGCGTGCCACCCGCTTTGCTTGAACCGACCCGACCCGCGCACCCGGCTGACGACCCGCTCGCGACCCGCTCGCCCAGGCTTGACCCGCCCCGATCCGCTAGACTTGGGCCTGGTTGTTGACTTTTTTGGGCTGATCTTCCTTTGGGTCCAAGCCCAAATCCCTTTTAGTATTTTTTTCTTCTTTTCCCATTTGTTTATTTACTTATTTATTTATTTGTTTTGTTTAAAAATAATTTAATTAAAAATTTAAAAATAAGAAAAAATAATAAATAAAAAATTTAAATAAAAATTATTATTATTATCATTATTATTATTATGCTTTTATTGTTATTACTATTATTACTATTATTATTATTATTGTTATTATTGTGCATTTATTATTATTATTATTATTATTATTATTATTATTATTATTATTATTATTATTATTATTATTATTATTATTATTATTATTATTATTATTAGGGCAGGTTGTAAAATAAAAATTTTTGAAAAATTTTTTATTTATTTGTATTTTCATTAAATTATTATTATTGATTAGAAAATTTATTTAAACAAACGTCCGATGATGGGATGTCATGAAACTCACAAGTAGTGATTTCTTGACTGATCCCTAGGTGAGAAGAATCTACTAAATGTTACCAGAGTATTGGGATATTTAGTATGATTTTTCAATAATTTATTTTTTATTAAAAATAAAAATAAATAAGTTTTTTAAAAAAAGAAATTAATAAGGAAATTTAAATTTAATCAAACAAATGTCCGATGATGGGATGTCATGAAACTCACAAGTAGTGATTTCTTGACTGATCCCTAGGTGAGAGAAGTTCACTAAGTGTTACCAGAGTATTGGGATACTTAGTGCAATTTTTCAATAATAAGAACTTTTATTTAAAATAAATAAAGAAATATTTATATAAAAAATTAAAAAATTCATTTGCATCATTTATTATCTGTTTGCATCATATGCATTCATAATAATTTTTGAAACGAGTGTGAATCTTCCGATGATGAGATTCTATAGAACTCACAAGTAGTGATTCTTAAGAAATCTCTAGGTGAGTAAATTATCCGAAATGCTACCAGAGTATTGGGGTACTTCGGAATAATTTTCAATACAAAAGATTTTCACTTATTTCAAATAAAAAATAATATTTAAATGTTTCAAAATTAAAAAGAACAAAATTGATTGTAATAAAAATATGAATTATTTTTAAATATCAATTCAAGACCATTTCATTAAAACTAAAGGATAACACATGATTATTATGGTACCGTTTTTAACGGGCGTCATGGGGGTGCTAATCCTTCCCCACGCGTAACCGTACCCCCGAACCCAATTTTTGTTTCGCAGACCAAAAGATTATCTTTTTAATAAAACTTAATTAATTTTGAGATTTTGTTGAAAAGATAAACATTTTCAGGTGACCAATCACACCTAATAAAAAAAAGATTGGTGGCGACTCCCTTTGTTTTTAAACTGTTTTTTAAAATCGTCGAGCGCGAAGCCGTTACGACAGCTTGGCGACTCCACTGGGGACGCTTTTTGAGGGTCAAGCCATTTATTAATTATGTGTTATCCTAAGTTTTAATTTAAAGGTCTTAATTAATATTTAAATTTAATTTCTTTAATTTTAAATAATTTGTTGCATTTGTGTGAATAAGTTATTATGTTTATTTTATAGCATTCTTTATTTGAATATATTATTCTTAATAAATTGTTGGGGTAGAATAAGGGTTATGGTTTGATAAATGGTCTCTCATACACACACTTGCACTTGCATTTGCATAACATGAGCCCTATACCCGGGTTCCGTCCTTCTTAGGAGGGAGTAGAGTACCTTTGCTCTCGTGAGGTAATCACCTCCGCAATGGCAAGCGAAATACTCCCACTCAAATTAAATCTTACTAGTCCAGTGTGGACGACAGTGAGGTATAATTTGGGAACCTTTAGATCTTCATATCCCAACCCAGCATGTAAAATGCCCTAAGAAGCCGAGCCTTAGATAAAGCCATGCCTAATTTTAGTAGAAACTATCCAAAATTAGCACATGAGGGAACATTTTTTCCACTTTTTTTCATATCATAACTCTAATAATTTTTTTTTAAATTCATACTCTCACAAAATCAAGAGATATTTGTTTTCAAATAAAATTTTACAATTTTACGACTTTAAAGAATAAAACAAAGATTTATTCGGTTTTTCTTCTTTGTCAGAAATAACGTGAAAATATTCCTTCATTCTTTAATACAATTTGAAAAATAGCAATAATGTTTTTTTATTTTTTTAAACTAATGCATAGATGTTAAAAAAGAAAGAAGAATTTTGATGAGAAAATAAAAGGTAAGTGCATTGTCACATTCTTTTAAAAAATAAATTAAATAAAAAAGGAAATTAAATAAAATAAACTGTGGTATGAAAATAAGATAATTTTGAAAAAAAAAAGAGAGAGAAAAAGAAAAAAGAAAATTTATTCTTTAAAAAAAAGGGGAGGAGAAATAATCAAAGTTTAAAATGAAAAAAGAAAGAAAAAATAATTCATTGAATTTAAATGAGAAAAAATTTTGATTCTTTTATTCTTCAGTTTTGGCGTAGCATATCTCATTACATTAATGCATTCACATAACATAATAAGGAAGATATTTGTCTTTTTGGAGTAAAAGAGGTCAAAGATATGGGAGATTAATTAGAAAGCTAGACTATTTTGGAGAATAATTGAGAGGAGTTTGGACGTGATATACGAGAGATGAAGGGAAAGCTAGCTAAGATAATGCATATGCTTGAAAGTTTTGGAGAGGCTAAATTGGTTCATTCTCAAGGATCGTTGTTGCTTCCAGAACGACTACATGTTGAATCATTAGCAAATGGAGACCAATTGACTTGTCATATAAGGAAAAAGGACTGATTGATGCAAAGTCCTCGATATAAGGAGGTGGCTACAAAACTTTTTATAGGTTTGCATTCACTTCATTCATATGTGCATAACATGATTTTGACAGAAAATAATAAGGCTAACAATAACTGTTTCCTTAAAGAAAAAGAAAAAATAAAAAAAGGGGAGAAGAAAGAAAAATAGTGGGTCAAAGCAAAGGAATGGTCAAATGACAATTTTCAGTTTATAATTTCCCTTTTTTTTATATACAGCTTGTGATACTCTGAAATAACAACAAGGTTGAATTTTCTTTTTATTTCACAATTTCCTTAGAATAAAAGCATCATACTAGCATGGCAAGCATGACATTTAATTTTAGTTTGTGACAGATTTGGTGGAAAGATAGCTTGATCATTGGAAAACTTTGAAGATAGTTTTGGACCATGGAAGAGACAGAAATGAGTCAAATGGAAAGGATGGAAAAAGCTCAACAAGAGATGAGAGAGCAATTGTCACATATGGCAGGTTTGTGGGAAAAGCTGAACAATGGAAAAATGGGAGAATTAGCTACTCAAGAGGGGCATCAGTTGCGAAATGCTGAGAATTCTTTTTGTCCAATTAACAACGGCTCACGAGCAACCCAATCATCTCAAGAGCCACAAGTAATGCCCACCGAGGATTATGTGTACCCTAATATGCCGTCTGCAGTCAACCCTAGTCAGTTTCAAGTGCACGCAACTCCCACCATGAACCCCCTCAAACCAGTTCGTGTTGCCAATCTGCATAGTCACAAAGAGCAAGGGATGCCACAAGTGGAAGGAGGCTCAAGTTCCCAACAAAAGATAGAGCTTATAGAAGAAAGGCTTCGGATCGTTGAAGGAATGGATTTTCATGGATCTTTAAATGCTGCCGGATTATGCTTAGTACCTGGTGTGGTCATTCCGTCAAAGTTTAGAGCTCCAGAATTTGAAAAATATGATGGGACCACTTGTCCAAAGGCCCATATCACTATGTACTGTAGAAAGATGGCAGCGCATGTGCATGATGACAAGCTGTTGATCCATGTTTTCCAAGACAGCCTTAAAGGATTTGCTGCTAGGTGGTATACACAACTGGGCAGGGGCGATATTCACTCATGGGAAGATTTGGCAAGGGCATTTGTCGCCCAATATAAGCATATTGTGGATTCGGCCCCAGATCGTTTATCTTTACAAACTATGGAAAAGAAAGCTACTGAAGGCTTTAGGGAGTATGCCCAGAGATGGAAGAACGTTGCCACCCAGGTCCAACCTCCCCTCACGGAAAAAGAGACTGCAACTCTATTTCTTAGTACACTCCAGGCACCATATTATGATAGAATGATTGGGAATGTTACTAAGAATTTTGCTGACATGGTGGCCTCCGGAGAGATGATTGAGAATGCAATCAAAAGGGGCAAGATCAAGATAGATGACGTTGCTCATAACAAGTCAGAAAGAAAGGAAGAAGAAGTACAAGCTGCAACATTTGAGGGGCAATTTCCCAGAAATCCCACTCCACATAATCCCTATTTGGCTCACCCATCATACCGTCCAATCCTGAACAGTGTCTCCTATGATCCTTATCTTTATTCATCATTCTCACAACCAGGATTTCCAACAAACTCTTGTCCTCCAACGATTTTTCATGCGCCTATCTTCATGCCTAGGCCAGTAGCTCAACCTCCTCAACCATCAATAAACAACAGAAAAAGATCGAGAAGCAATCAAGGAAAAAGCCCAATTCCAATCTCCGATCTCTTGCCCTTTTTGGTAAAAAACCAATATTTGGCCCCTATACCTTTGAGAACAGCACCAAACCCGTTGGCCAAGAGCTATGACCCGAACAGCAAATGTGACTATCACATGGGGGCAGTTGGGCATTCAACAGAAAAATGCAGACAGTTGAAGGAAAGGGTTGAAGAGCTCATCAATGGTGGAATCTTGACTCAAGAACTCATGGAACAATGGAAGTCCACTTTGGTGTAAAATCATGGCATTTTGGCAGATCAATCAGGAGGAAAACGGAGATTTTGAGATTTTGAAGTCTGTATTTTGTTAAAAAATGCTTGTCATTCTCGTTGGCATAGGTGACAATTGTATGAGCACAACTTTTTGCATAATTTATTTTCCAGTGGCATATGACAAGAATGTTTCTTTTCTTCACATTAATGATAAAACTGATTCCAAGAAAATCGGTGATTACGGTCAAAGATGAACGTCTTAAATCATTTTTGGATCATGTCTCTATAAAATCTAAGTCAGTCGAGAGCTAAAAAGCTAAATTGGGGCATAAGATTTTGAAAGTTCTATTTTGTTTTCACTTTGATCATGATAAGGCTTTATTGTTAATGATTTTCAAGAAATGACCGATTTGCAAAACTTTTTGAGAATTTTTTGGAAATCAATGACAGTCTCAAAGATTCTGGATAATGGCGATCAAATGTGTGGCAACATCATTTTGAAACACCTTTCCACCTAGATTCTTGCACAAATCTCAAATTCTTCAATCCTGTATTCCCTAGATGTCTTTTGCCCATGTTTTGGGGCAAGATAAAAAAAGAGAGAAAGAAAAAGAGAACCAAAGTCGAGGATTTTTCCATCAATGTCCATTTACGTAATGCCTCGAGCTGTGCATCACCTCTTTCCTTAAATGAATTTTTGGTGTGTGAGGTCAAGTTCTGTCATATTAAAGTGTCGCATTACAAGAAAAGAAAAAAGAAAGCAAAAAAAAAAAGAAGAAAAAATGAAATTGATTGTGACATCATGCAAACATGATATTCAGAGGATTTCAAATGCCAAAGGAAAAACTTATCCTAAGAATTGCTTTTCAATATAAGCATCTTAATTTGAGATGACAAATGGCCATCTTTTGCATTCCATTCACAAATACAAACATTATCATTTTGCTGCCCCTTTTGAGCCCGATAATTTCTTTCATAATAAACCTCCTCCAAGGATCACCCTCCACACTGGGGGGCATGTGCGAAAAATATCTCTTCAAAAAAGGATGAATGATTCAACTTTTGTTTTTGATCAAATAAGATTTACTATGTTTTTGAAATCTTGGATATGAATCAATGAAAAAAGAAAAGAAAAAGGAAAGAGAAAGGAGGAAGGATACATGTGAAAGTACACAAAGAAAGATGCTTCAAAGGATGAATAGGATGTTGAAAAGAGAAAAAAGAAAAAAAAAGAAGAAGAAAAAGAAAAGAAGAAAAAGAAAGAAAGAAAAAGGAAGAAGAAGAAGGAGAAGAGATACATGGAAAATTAGAAAAAGAAAGGTGCTTCGAAGAATGAAAAGATGGACAACCATAGGAGAAGAAATGATCCTTGGATTGATCACCTTCAAACACATTTTGGGCCATTTATCCATTCTTTCAAAACCCTGAACCATGGCCTACATTACGTACTTAAAAGTCCATTTTGATCAAGTAGGGATGCTTGTATCGAAGAGCTCTTCTTTGGAAGATTCCCACCTTTCTTTGGTTTGAATAAAATTTGAATTCTTGAATGCATGTTGGAGCAATCAATCAAAAAAAAAGGAAGAAGAAAAAAGAAAAGAAAACAAAAGAAAGAATGAGGCTCTAGGGTGAAAACCCGAAAAGGCCAGTCTAGAGCGAACAATGAACTTTTCATGCAACCAAGTCAAGCAGTGACATGAACTGAAAGTGTGGAAAAAGAATTAACAAGCCTTGAGAGACCCTCCAAATATCCAAAGATTTTGATGTCATTTGATTGCTGACATTTTTTTGAAAAAGTTTGAACCTTTCTTCTTGTAAATACTCTCCCCGAACAGGAAAGACCTCAGTCATTCGTATCGTATCTTGGCATTTGTGGAACGCCATTATTCGAGAATTTAAGAGATTGTCAAACCAAGTTGTAAATATTTTGTTTCTCTTCTCATTCAAAATTTTGTTTAAAATAAAAAAAAAAGATGGAGAAAAAGTGGTGGTATTTTGAGAAAGCTATTTTAAGCTAATTAAGGAATCATTGTTTTTTTGTATAAATGGCAAAGTATCCCCCAAACAAAACATCTGGGTGCATCAAACTTTCAATTGACTAATTGAAGATATCCGAGTAGGATTTATGACACTCATCTTGAAAAGTAATCACTAATATTTTGAAAGAATTAAATATCACTTGTGAAATTTGGATTCATTCCCTCTTGGAAAATAGTTATGGGAAAATTTTTCGTGCTTTTTGTCAAAAGGCTATGGTGTGGGTACAAGAAATCTGCAGAAATAGGAAATAGAAAGGAGCTTTCATGATCATGTTGGGGCAAAGAAAATAAAAAGACAAATAATGTGCCTCTTTTGGCAAGACAAGATAAAGTTTCAAAGTTAGAGAATGTACAGGATTGAGTGTCATGCATACATGCATACATACACTATCATACAGCATCAACATTGAAAGTTTTTGTGTAAAATTTTGAGATGAAAACATGTCTCTCAAGCTGAAGACTCAACACCATTCAATCAAGGTTTCAAAGGTTATGCAACCTTTTCCAAAAAAACAGAAGAGAATACAAAGAAAGAAGAGAGAGAAAAACAGAAAAAGAGAAAAAAAAAAGAGAAGAGAAAAGAGGAGAAAAACAGAGAGAGAAAAAAAAAGAGAGAAGAAAGAGAGAAGAAGAGAAGAGAGAAAAAGAAGAGAAAAGAGAAGAAAGAGAAAAAGAGAAGAGAGAAAAAGAAAGAAATAGAGAAGAGAGAAAGAAGAGAGAAGAGAGAAAAGAAAGAAAGAAAAAGAGAGGGGACAAGTTTGCTCATGATAAAGAAAACTTCAAATCTAGTTTTACCAGTGCCATGTTTAATCAAGATTAAAGATTAATTTTCAGAAGATAAGCAAATTTTCAAGTCCTCCGGGCAAAATTTTTAAAGTTTCATCGCCTCTGCTGCAAGAGGAGCACTTTTCAGAAAAAGAATTTAAGTCCTCTGGGCACAAATCATAAGACCTCAGGGCGCCATCTCAAGTCCTCCGGGCAAATTTTTAAAGTTTCATCGCCTCTGCTGCAAGAGGAGCACTTTTCAGAAAAAGAATTTTAAGTCCTCCGGGCACCAATTCTAAGTCCTCCGGGCAAAATATTTAAAGTTTCAATGCCTCTGCTGCAAGAGGAGCACTTTTCAGAAAAAGAATTTTAAGTCCTCCGGGCATAATTCTAAGACCTCCGGGCATAATTCTAAGACCTCCGGGCACAAATTCTAAGTCCTCCGGGCAAAATTGTTAAAGTTTCAATGCCTCTGCTGTAAGAGGAGCACTTTCCAGAAAAAGCATTTAAGTCCTCCAGGCATAATTCTAAGTCCTCCGGGCAAAATTTTTAAAAGTTTCATTGCCTCTGCTGCAAGAGGAGCACATTTTCAGAAAGGAATTTAAAGTTACATCGCCTCTGCTGCAAGAGGAGCACATTTTAAAAAAAATTTCAAAAAAAAAAAAACAAAAATGGATGATTTAAATTTAAAGTTTCATCGCCTCTGCTGCAAGAGGAGAGCATACAAAAAAAAAGGAAGAAGAAAAAAGGAAAAAAGAGAAAGAAGAAAAAAGAAGAAAGAAGAAAAAAGAAGAAAGAAAGAAAGAAAGAAAAAGAGATTAAGTAATAAGCTGGACAAAATTACTGTCAATTGTCTTTGCTCTATTCCTGATCCTCAGCAATGAGCAAAGAGGGGCAGCTGTTGACACCTAATTTTGTCCCTTTTTGTTATATTACTATTATTATTATTATTTGTTTATATTTATTTTTATTATTTGGTTTTCATTATTATTATTATTATTATTATTATTATTATTATTATTATTATTATTATTATTATTATTATTATTATTATTATTATTAATTTTGTTATTATTATTACCTATTATTATTATTATTTTTATTTTATTTTATTTTATTTTTTGTTTTGTTTTTTTTCCAGTCTCCTGTCACCCATCAACTGTCCATCAGCCATCAATCACCACCGGCTCCTGCCACCACCGGCAAGTCTGCCTACTCCATCCCTCTAAAAGGCCTCACCATTTCAACCAATGGGGAGAGAGGCCTCAACCAAAAAAAACCCCACGAGCCTCGCCACAACCAACACCCTCTGCCTTAGCCGCACCCTACAGCCACCAATCACCATCACCATCATCACCTCGGAAACCCCCAACCATCACCAAACCGCAACCACCCCCTAAACAGTCGAAACCCGAACCCTCAGCAACCCCAACAGCAACCCGAAACCCCAAATCCGAGCTCCCCTACACACGGTCGGCCGGCAACCCTCACCAAAACCCCTTTTCCCTAAACCAACAACCTAAACACACCCAAAACAAAACCTAACCCTAACCAGAAAACCTAGATCCGAGAGCCAAAAAAAAAAACCAAATCTCCAAACCGAGACCCCAAACCACCCATTCCGCAACCTGCAAAAAGAAACCAACAATAACAACAAAAACATGAAGCCCGAAGGCTACCAACATCATATCTGAAAAAAAAAAAACAAAAAAAGGGGGAGGAAGCCGAGGGTTTTAGCTTCAGATTCGTCGGACTAAAGGTGTTTTTGGAGGAAGAGAAGGCTAGAAACGGAAAGGAGGGGAAAAGAGGCTTCGAAAAGTTAGAAACTTTTCCTTTTCCGGCCACCCGAGGCGGCGGCCGGCGACGGCGGACGGCGGCCTAGGCGGTGGCCGGAAATCGCCTGGCCGGGAGGAGCCTTAAGGGCTCCGAGGATTTTTTTTTCTTTTTTGGTTAGAAAATGAAAAGAAAAAAAAAAGAGATAGGTTTATATAGTGCAAAAAAAAATATTTTTGCTGGTGACCCGCGCGCAACCTGGGATCCGACCCGGGATCCGCGCGCCCGACTCGGGAAGAAGACCTGCGTGCCACCCGCTTCGCTTGAACCGACCCGACCCGCGCACCCGGCTGACGACCCGCTCGCGACCCGCTAGCCCAGGCTTGACCCGCCCCGATCCGCTAGACTTGGGCCTGGTTGTTGACTTTTTTGGGCTGATCTTCCTTTGGGTCCAAGCCCAAATCCCTTTTGGTATTTTTTTCTTCTTTTCCCATTTGTTTATTTACTTATTTATTTATTTGTTTTGTTTAAAAATAATTTAATTAAAAATTTAAAAATAAGAAAAAATAATAAATAAAAAATTTAAATAAAAATTATTATTATTATCATTATTATTATGCTTTTATTGTTATTACTATTATTACTATTATTATTATTATTGTTATTATTGTGCATTTTTTATTATTATTATTATTATTATTATTATTATTATTATTATTATTATTATTATTATTATTATTATTATTATTATTATTATGATTATTAGGGCAGGTTGTAAAATAAAAATTTTTGAAAAATTTTTTATTTATTTGTATTTTCATTAAATTATTATTATTGATTAGAAAATTTATTTAAACAAACGTCCGATGATGGGATGTCATAAAACTCACAAGTAGTGATTTCTTGACTGATCCCTAGGTGAGAAGAATCTACTAAATGTTACCAGAGTATTGGAATATTTAGTATGATTTTTCAATAATTTATTTTTTATTAAAAATAAAAATAAATAAGTTTTTTAAAAAAAGAAATTAATAAGGAAATTTAAATTTAATCAAACAAATGTCCGATGATGGGATGTCATGAAACTCACAAGTAGTGATTTCTTGACTGATCCCTAGGTGAGAGAAGTTCACTAAGTGTTACCAGAGTATTGGGATACTTAGTGCAATTTTTCAATAATAAGAACTTTTATTTAAAATAAATAAAGAAATATTTATATAAAAAATTAAAAAATTCATTTGCATCATTTATTATCTGTTTGCATCATATGCATTCATAATAATTTTTGAAACGAGTGTGAATCTTCCGATGATGAGATTCTATAGAACTCACAAGTAGTGATTCTTAAGAAATCTCTAGGTGAGTAAATTATCCGAAATGCTACCAGAGTATTGGGGTACTTCGGAATAATTTTCAATACAAAAGATTTTCACTTATTTCAAATAAAAAATAATATTTAAATGTTTCAAAATTAAAAAGAACAAAATTGATTGTAATAAAAATATGAATTATTTTTAAATATCAATTCAAGACCATTTCATTAAAACTAAAGGATAACACATTATTATTATGGTACCGTTTTTAACGGGCGTCGTGGGGGTGCTAATCCTTCCTCACGCGTAACCGTACCCCCGAACCCAATTTTTGTTTCGCAGACCAAAAGATTATCTTTTTAATAAAACTTAATTAATTTTGAGATTTTGTTGAAAAGATAAACATTTTCAGGTGACCAATCATACCTAATAAAAAAAAGATTGGTGGCGACTCCCTTTGTTTTTAAACTGTTTTTTAAAATCGTCGAGCGCGAAGCCGTTACGACAAAGATATTTGCCAAATCCAATTCCCATTCTGGTTTCACTAACACTTGTAAATATCAATGTGTGCCACTTCTGTCATAAACTTGGGCATAAGAGGGTAGTTTGCAAGAAGTCTTCTAGATTAGGATGTGTAAAAGGCATTCCGTTAGCTTTTATTTTGAATCTAATCTAGGAGATATGTCCTCTAACTATTGGTGTTTGGATACTGGTGCTATTATTGATAAAGCTATAAGCAACCAGAGATAGAATAAGGGAAAATTATTGTGAATTGGGGCTATAGAGTTAGAATCCATATCAAAAATATTGCCAGTTTGTTGTTACATTTTGTAGACAGTTTTGGAACTACTGTCGGTTGATACTTGTCATTCTGATAACAAAAAAGTATTTCTAATTAGTAACATGTGTACTGATTTTGGGCAAATTTTCTTCAATGGTGAATGATGTGACTGTCGATTCTAATTATGATAGAATAAATAAGAAATCTATCAAGTAGTGGCGTAAGAGTTTGAGACATTTTGAGGCACATGTAGGATTGTGTTAAGGGAAATCTGGCTGTTAATATTAAGAATATGATTAGTAGATATGGAAATGATTAAGAGCTGATATATACAGACATTTGAAGATTATTTCCACATACTGTATTAAGTGGATATAAGTGTTTCATCACTTTACTAAAGACCATTTCTGTAACGACCCGTTACCACATTTTTCACCTTAATTTTACACCATTTATTCAGTTGGGCTGTCTGCGATACTTCACTTGCACTTAATGTTAAACATATTTAATATAGCATTGTTAATATAATACACATCCCCTATCTTATTTACAAAAATGTAGTACTGTATACATGTCTAAATACAGAAAATAAATGATCGTACCTCATATATCTTAGTCGGTCTGTCACATTGTCTACTATGTGCAGCCGTAATCCATAAATATTGGATTTCACCATCATCAAAACCTGAAATGTTAAAATCGGGGAGTGAGCAAACCACGGCTCAGTAAGAGAGTTATATGCTACACTTGATATTCAGCTATCTATATGCTGAAAATAATTTTTTTCTTTTTCATTAAAATCTTCCTAGCTGGCTCTAGGCTCTCATGTAAGAAGGATACTACAGTCGGCTAGGGATCCAGATAGAGTAAGGCAGATATTTTGAAATTCCTGGCTTGTTCCGGAACCTAGAAGCAACTTAGAGAATACTAAATCGATTGTTTTCAAAACGATATAATTTTCGTTTTTCCACAAAGTAAACCACTTATCTCTTTTCACTTCAATATACTTTAAAACACGTGACAATTCAGTAATAAAAATAGTAGTTTACTTCTTTTCTCTTCAGTACAGTAAAAACAGTACAGTACAGTGATTTGTAAATATCCAATCATTGGATAATTACTTCTTCGATTATTCCTATCTTAGAAATAATTCTTATGTTATTCTTTTAGAATAAACATTTATTTCTCTTTTCAAATCAGTAACTGTATCGTATATCAGTAAAACAGTATATTCAGTAAAACAGTAATTCGATACGGTTCAATCAGTAGACAGTAAATAGTAGCTACCAGTTCAGAAAACAGTATAAGGTAGCTTTCGATTCAGTAAACAGTAAATGGTAGCTTTCAGTTCAGTAAAACAGTAATCAATGGCTACCATTTCAGTAAACAGTACAGTTCAGTAACACAGTATTTTGGTACGGTCTTTCATCAGTAATAGTAAACAGTAGTTCAGTACAGTAAATAGTACAGTAAATATGATTCCGTAAATCCTTTCAGTAAACAGTAAACAGTAAGTAGTAAGTAATAAGTGAGACTAGGCAACACCCTACATGTAAATCATGCTATCTCGTCCACTAGGGACACAGTAATAGTAATGAGATCTATGGCCATGATCTATAATATGTCCTCGGTGTACGCTTGCTAGGCGACAATCCGGGACATTGATGACTAGCTGGTCAATCAGCCACGTGACAGTAACAGTATATGTGATGCATGAAGCTCAGGGCCTAAGTCTCAAAACAGTATAAGCCGTACCATAGCCTTTATGGATTTTAAATACAGGAAATCGAAATATTTCACAAATATCCATAAGGCTCACATGTAATAAATCATCACCTTTATGAAATAATTAAATTAAAATAACATTTCTCAAAATATTTCATAACGGTATAAATCATATTTTCTATACGGTGAAAACAATTTATAAATAATTACTGAAAAATAGAAGGGCAAAATTGTCCTTTTTTCATCGTAAAGCACATATGCACGCTTTTTCGTGCATTCAATCAAAAACATGGTTTTATAATTATCGGAATTTCAAACAAATCATTTTGATAATTTATGAAAATAAATTATTTATTTTCTAACTTTAAATTCTCATCACCATGTTTTCTTTTAAAAACACGTGTAGAGACCTCTAGTCTCGAATTCATAGTTTTTTTTCATTTCTTAACCTTTATGAATTTTCATAATTAATTATTTCCATAATTAAAACCATAAAGGTTTTATATGAAATCAAGTGAATATTTAAGAATATTTATAAAAATATTCACTTCAGTCTCTTTTTCATTTTCATCTCGTTTCACGTGAAATATCACCTATAGGGTGAATTTTCGGTGACTTCCTTTTCATCATTCTCGAAAACATGAATATTTTAAAATTAAATATCATTATATTCATGTTTTGTGAAATTTACTTAATTTCTCGATTTTCGTGCCCGAAAATCGATTCACGTGAAATCAAATCTTTTATTTTGGTTTTCAGTGATTTTCGGTAAATTTCAGTAATTTTTCGATAATTTTTCAGCAGTATAACGGCTGCCGATTTGGCTAGCCTCCTGCACCGAAAATACAGTTTATATTTTTCAACTGGTATTTCACCACAATTTAAAACCGATAAATCACCACATTATAAACCGATAATTATCGATAGCATTTAAAAAATTAAATGCAATTTAAAAACATGGCCGAATATCCTTACAGGCGGCACATGTCTCCCTTACCTGTTTCGGGTCGGCGACTGCCTCTCAAAGGTCGCGCCCGTGTTCACCTCACCCGATTCCATCAGCTCGGTCATTGAGGGAATTCTCTGAAATTTAAATTTTAAAATTTAGAATTTTTTCATAATTATTTAAATAAATAAATTATTTAAATAATTTAATACTTTTCGGGATTTCTTACCGATTCCCGTAATTCTCGAGATTTTTCGTAATTTTCGAATTCTCGAGAATTTTTCAAATTTCCGGAATTCCTCTTTTTTTTCTCTTCCCTCTTTTTCTTCCTTTTTCTCTTTTCTTTCCTTTCTTTTTCTTTTTCCTTTTTCTTTTCTTTTTCTTTTTCTTTTTCCTTTTCTTTTTCTTTCTTCCCAGCCAGTTCGGTCACCTCCCTCACCGCCGGTTCCCCTCCGGTGGCAGGTTCTCCGGCGGTTAGACGGCTCCTCAGCTTGCTGACGGCACGACGAAGCTACCGGTGGCCTCCGTTTGCCTTAGATCGACGGCACGGTGGCAGATCTGGCAGCGTGGGTCTCGGTTTCTTCTTTCTCTTCGCCGACCTTCCTCCGCCATCGTTGGCCTCACCGGTGGCTCTCTTCTCCTTCCCCTCACCTCCGCCGAGGTCGAGGTGGCTGTGGCGGTGCCAAGACCGGCCGCACAGCCGTTTCCTTCTTCTCTTCTCCTTTCTCGGCTTTCGCCATTTTTTTCCCTCTGTTTCCGCCGTTTTCTTTCCTTTTCCGTTTCTATTTTGGGCCGTCGCCGGTGGCCTTCACTCTTCCTCGTCGGTCGGCGACGCCCTCTACCTCTCCCTCGCGGCCGACGGTGGTCAGCCTCTCGGCTAAGGAAGGAAATCGGGTTTTCCCGATTCTTCCTCCATTCTTTTCTATTTCTTGTTTCTGTTTTTTTATTATAATTATACATATATGTTATACTTATAACATATATAATACATATAATATTATTATTATATATATATTATATAGTACTATATATATTTTATATAAGGATATATATATTTTGTGTATATAAAAAATATATCTCTAGTATAAATATATATGTATATATTTATATAATTTAAAATAAATAACATTTATATATACATATATAAATGTAATAATAAAATATATATTGTATTTACAATATATATATATATATTTTTTTTTTCTTCCTCAATTTCTTATTTGATTTGGATTTCCATTTATCCAAATTAAATTTCCTCTTTTATTATTTTTTCCGAATTTCTCATCTTATTTTCCTTCACTAGGATTTTTCATTATCCGTTCCTTTCTCAATTCTCGGGATTTTTCACCAATATCCCGTTCTAAAAATTTTATTTATTTCCAATATTTATAATTTCCAATAATTGAAAACTTTACGGTTATCACAATTTCGATGTAGGTCATATGGAGTAATAGATCTGATCATGTAAAGGCCTTAGGCATTCTTATTAATTTCGCTGCGCTGCTTAAGGCAATGATCAGACAGTAGTGATGAATGCTATTCTTGATATAATGAAGCTAGGCGAGATCATATATCAAATTTCGATTAAGCACACTGTATGATTATATATTAACGCCTAGTATGTTGTGCTTGGAATACCGACAAGGATGAGATTGCAGTAATAATCACTCGTACATTTTGATGTGGTACGATTTCTGTTGAATTACTTCAAATATCTGGAATTTAGGTGGAGTGAAATTATGAAAACTGCAACTCACATTCAAAGATGATATCCAAGCAAAATCAGTTCCCAGATTTATCTTAAGTTGCAGTCAGACATTAAGCCGAGTTTGTGTCGCTTTTGTGTTTAGGGTTATAAAGTAAGGCCAAAAGGCCTATAACCCATAGTCAAGAAAACTTGATAAAAAAAAATGTCAGCGACAATTCTGTTGGTTATTGTATCGGCTAGAAAGATTCTAGGTTTTGTTTTCTCATTATGTTATACTAGAATCATTAAGTCTGACAATGCAATCTATTTGGAGGATGACTTAAAGAGTGAAAGTTGTGAACTCCACAAAGTCATTATTGAAGTACATTTTGTTGTGCTAGTCCCATACATGCGTTATCTTTTGATGATGAAAAGCCACAACCAAAGAATCAATGATTGATCCCAATACTATATTTTGAACCTGCACCTGACCTACAGAGGAACATGAATGTGAGATTCATGTGTCTTCTGATTCTGATATTTGTCAGGAGACTATATTGATTCGAACTCTTAGAGTTGGATATTAGTTACGCAGGATAAGTAAGCATCTATGTTGCATAAGGATGCATGGGATCTATTTTATTTGTCACATCATTGTAGACGAAGTAAGACCCTAAAAAATCAGGTAGAAAATTTAAAGCCAAATTTTACCAAGGCTTTAAATAAAGCAACCTAAAAGTTTGTAGTTCCTAAGATGGAACATATAGTATGTGAACTCGAGGAGTTCATTTGTGAACATTAAAAAGCATCCAGATTATAATATCCAAGGTTTGATGAGATTGTCACTTTGAGGAGACCATTATCGTTTGATAATTGGATCTATTGCAAGGTCAGTGGGAGTAAGTTATGTGCTTATTGTGCTCTAAATTGATGATATCAAATAGTAGCCTATGGCACTGACCTATTGTATGAGACATTTTCATGTCGTCATGTCACTTCAGGATGAAAAATCTAAGTGAGGCTTTATTTTGTTTTAAGGATTAAGATTCTTCGTGACATCTATAGGAATACATTATTGGTCTCAAGGAAACCTACATTATGTGTGTTGAGTAGGTTTACTGTATATTGTTATCCTATTAAGGCATCATTTAGTGAAAAGTGACATACTGTAAAATCTCAAAGTCCTCAAAGTAAAAATAAAAGAGCTCATATCGAGTGTTGTGTATGCCTTATTGTGGGTAATTTGTGTATGCTCAAGTTAGTACACATTTTAATATTGTGTATGTTATAAGTGTATTTCGAAGATACTTAAGTGATCCTGCAATAGAGAACTGGAAGCTGTAAAGAGAGTATTTGGATATCAACAAATCTGACATTTTGGGTTTGATCAGATATTCTGATGTTGATTTTACACGCTATCCAAATGTTGAAAATGATTTTGGTTATATATTTGTGGACATAGAGGAGCTGTATTTTCGAAAGCGTGAAACAAACACTTACAGCATCCTTGATTATGGAGGCTAAGTATGTAGCATACTGTAAAGCTACATGATGGGCCATTTAGGCTGCAGAATTTCGTCTCAAGACCGGTTTTTGTGGTTGCCATTTCGAAGTTCTAGAGATATACTGTGGTAATGCTGCAGCAAGTACTTTCTCTCTCAAAATGCTAGGAGTTCCTCACATTTCAAATATTTAGATATCATCATTTGGTTTGTTAGAAAGAAAATAATGGAATCCATTGCTTGATTGGATTATAGAACACATAGTTTAAAGAGCTCATTCTGACTAGTTGAAATTTTGGCTGCTTAAGTGCTTTGACGACATAGCACTTGTATAAGGCATATGGAGCCATTTGCTATATTAAGTTAATGGGAGCTCTGTAATGAAATCAACTGCAGTTGTGTGGATGGATTCCTCTTGGCCATATATGCATATTTTGTTTGCGCGCATTCTGGTGAATATGACATTTTGCATTGGTCTCATGAGGTTTCATTGAAACAATGCATCATTCGGTTTAGATGCACAGACCTAATGGAAATGGATATTGATTTTTTGTTTTTCATATCATTTCCATTTCACACTTATACTACTATTTGGTTGCATTTTTTATGAGTTTACGCATTTGTATCCTGTCGGTATGATGCATTCTAAAGCTTGTAAAGGCTTGTTGTTGTTGTTGTTGTTAAAGTATTTGTAAGTCTACACATTTGTACCCTTTCGGTACAATGTATTTAGAGGGCTTATGAATACACACTGATATTATATGATGATTTTGTTAATTAACTTAACTGTCCAAGTGGGAGAATGTTGGATTAACTCTATTAATGTGGACTAGTTAAGTGTAATTACTATCATATAATATTTAATTAGTAGTATAATTTTGTATAAAGTGTGACCCATAATTAATTATATTAAAGATATAATATATGTGTATAAACCTATAATGGGATGAGTTTATACATGAATCCTATAAGGGGAGGTCCTTACTCTCAACCTCTATATATATAAGGCTGGCCCATTGAGTTTCATAATTTCCGATGAGGGATGAGAGTAGCTCTCTCTCCTCTCTCTCACTACTCTCCTTCTCACTCTCTCGTTTCCTTTTCGTTTCAAGTCCGGAGACAGTCAATGGAACGATATCGGAAAGGGCTTCGGTAACGCGGTAATATGGTATAGCGGGATTGAGCTCTCGCCCGCATCCAGGTCAGTTTTACTGCGATTCAATTTCGTGTTAGTGACTTAGTGATGTTTTAATAAATTCCTACATTGATATCAACATGAGAGAGAAGAACTCTCAACTAAAATTTTTTTCACCTTAAGCGTTGAGTCAAATTGTTGTATTTTATCTTTAGAGCGTAAAAATGTTACAAGAATAAAATACGAGTTTTAGTTTTTGCAATTTATTTTTCCCTCAAACCAGGTTGATATTAAAAAAAAAAAAACCCACTAAAACTCACCCTTGCGAAGACAGAGGAAGCACCATCTTAGGAGATTCCCAAAGAAGAATCAAAGTGTTCAAGAATGAGACCTGGTTTAAATTTGAAAGGATCTCTGCGAAAGAACTTGTGTTTGTGTACAGGTGTTACTAAACCTCCCGGTCGATAGGTATAATGCCATCAACTTCCTTCTACGTTTCCCTGGTTTCCAATGGCAGCAAGTAAACCTAAGCCGACAGAGCATCTTTCAATCTTAATGCTAAGGAAATAAAGTTTGAGCTCTTCGACCACATTATAAAAGTGAAATTCCTAATGAATATTTATATTTCAGTCACATGAAAATGGCTCTTACTTCTTATCTATCCTTAATTACAAAATATAACATTTTAAACCACCTAAAATTGTATATCTTTCATGGCTTTCATGAAAATATATTAGAAGCCCATTGCTAGTGTCCAAAAAGGCAACAGCCAAAATTTGAGCATGAGTTTGATCAATACACCGAGTGATGGCAAACAATTCACTTTTCTTTTGAACTGCAACAAGACATTGGCAGAAGGCCGTATGTTCAAGGAACGAAGACATAGAAATAGAATGGGGGAGCTTCTTCATAATTTACGAGGCCGAAGTGTCAGTATCCTCATATTCCGTTGAGACTTCCAATCCTCAACAAGCTCTGAAGCATGACAATGTGCCGTCCAACACTCACATGGAGCAGCTGAATCACAAACATAACAGTAACACTGCATTGAAAAAACCAAATTAATTATCAGAATTCTTAAAGTAAATGCCAATGCTCCGCCGACCACAAGAAGTTAATCCAACAATAAAGTAAAAGAGTGTTTTTACATACCAGGTCACAGTGTCTCTCATGAGGTGTAGTATCAAAAGGAAATAGCAGACAAAGATGCCTTGAATGCGGATAATCTCTACAAGCCACCTAACCAACATCAAGAAGGAATAAATAAATAAAAGAGCATTGTTGTTAGGAAATAATAGAAAACAATAACCACATAACTTGTCTAATTCCAAACAAGTTTGAACTCCAAATATCACCATTAACATAACAATTCAGACAGACCCTTTTTAGTCTAGTAAGTGCAAATTTCCTCAGCAACCAAACAAAAGCATGTTGCCAAGAAATTGAGTTTAAAGAACAACGTGTACGTGTGTGTATATAAATGTATGTAATTAAAGAAATAGAGAAAAACCTGGCCCTTCTCAGCGACGACGGAGAGATCTTCATCATCGCTGTCGTTGGTGACGGAGAGGTTGGCAATGTCAACAGAATCATAAGGGTTAAAATCAAGAATAAAGCAATCCTCCTCTTCCTCGACGCGCTTCATGTCCATGTTCTTTTTCAGACAAAAGATGGGTCTCAACGGACTCCCATCCTCTGGCTTTTCCTCATTCTCCTTTTGTTTACATGTCGGGTTTCTTATCCTCGTGTCTTTCTCTTCCGACGAAGGTGGTATCTCTATCACTCCCTTTTCCACCATTGTTTCCCTTCTGCTTGGTTTTTTCCGCCTTGCCATTATTCTTGCCGATAAAGGAACTTAAATATTGAACATGGAATTTGATAACGTCGGCTTCCTTCCCGATATATATCCTCGAAAAGGGTAACGCCATCTGGGATGTATACTACTTCCTTTTTTTTTTATTGCATGTATAAAAAAAAACTCTTGATTTAATACCAAAATTAAAATTTTAATAAAAAATAGAATTAAATTTTTCAAATTTTATGAATTGTAAATTAAAAATTATATTATTAATTAAAAATTTAATTAAAATAATAAAAATAAATTTTTTTGGTGTAAATATTTAATAGTGGAGACTCAAAGATTCGAATCTTGTCTTGAGAAAGAAATTCACTTTCATTTTTTTCAACCACTTATTAATATAAAAAATAGATATTTATTATTTGATAAACACATGATAAATCATAATTAATCTTTTCTTATTTCAGATAAATTTTTATAAAATAATTTGTTAAAAACAATTTGAAAATTTTATTCTAATTTATTTAAAAAATTTATGATTATAATTAACAATAATAAAATTTTAGAATCTTATTTATACTCAACAAAAAAAAGAATTTAATTCTACTTTTTATTAAATTTTGAAGACATTAGTTCTTAAGCCGAAAATCTTGGATTAATCATTTTTTTTTGGTTCAGTAATGGGCATTTCTTGATTAAAAAAAAGGGTAATGGGCATTTCTTGATTAAAAAAAAGGTAATGGGCAGTCATATTTCAGATAAACCCACAATATCGACATGGAACTCTAAAGCCCATCTGGGCATTTACATTCCCCATAACAAAGCCCAAATTAGTTAGTGGATTCGGTTCTGTGGAAAACGAAAACCATTCACTTGGAGTCCAAAGAAATTGCAATTCAGAGGGTCTTGAGAAGGGCTACTTGAAAATGAAATCATGTTAATTTCCGAACTATGACATAGAAATCTTATGGGACTACAAGCCAAGGCTGCTGCTTGAAACAAAACGAAAAACTGCTTGTCTATAAATACATCCCCCAATAAAAGCCTTGATGTGTTCCTCTTTAGTTTGATGCTCAACCAAAAAACTCTTTTTTCTGCTTTATGCATTCTATTTTTAGCAGGATTCTTCATGAAGTATGGAAAGAATTCAACTGACTACTATTAATCTTTTGGGTTTTCTTTTTTGTCAAATTCAAACATTGGTGTAAAACAGGATGGCAAAAACGACTTAACGTTATTAATGGCATTGCCCGAAGCATCTTATATTTATATGAGAATTCTTCTCTTAAAATTTGTCATAGGGATCTTAAAGCTAGCAATATTTTGCTAGAGATGAACCCAAAAATAGCAAATTTTGGAATGGCAAGGATTTGTGGTGGAAATCTAAGGGAAGCAAATACAAATAGAGTGGTTGGAGAGTAACAAGTCTTGTATCCCATGCATTTCTGGACTTTTATTTTTGACCAATATAGGTTCTTAAGCAATTAATTGTCTTTTGATCTTTAAAATAGCATCTGTACAATTAAAATTTTATTGAAAAGAAAAAATGAGCATTAAATGGAAAAGTGGTACATGGGATCAGTCTTTGCTGAGGTTTATTCTGCTAGGGAACATGGCTGCTCTCTTCAATCTGAAATTTATAATCATCCTCCAATGTTTTGTGTGGCAGCTCAAACATGCTTCTAATAACAAAGTGATAAAAACATCATGCTCAAACTTAACGATTGTTGGTTCTGATATTTTCATATTCTAAGCTGAATTAATCTATTGGTGAATTGAAATAGTGGATACATAGCACTAGAGTATGCTATGAAAGGTTTTTTTTAGTCAAATACGATGTTTTCAATTTCAAAGTTCTCTAACTAGAGATAATAACTAGCAAAGGAACAATGGCTTCCATTATGTTTTTATCTTATATTTGTCTTCAAAACAAATAGATGGTTGTACCATTCTAATTTTATGTAACATTACAGGCATGGAAATTATGGTCTATAAGTCAAGAAATAAAGCTAATAGACTCACTCCTTGCTCAGTCGTGTGTGGCCAGTGAAGTGTTTAAATGCATCCAGTTTTGTGCGTGCAAGAAGACCCGGTATACAGAACTATACCATGTCATTCGTGGCTGTCATGCTAGCAAGCAAGATCATAATACTTCCTCCACCAGCAGAATCTACAATTTTTGTTGGACATATTGTTGCAGAACTAACTCAACCCACTTCAAATGACAGAATCTGTTCTGTTCGAGGTTACAATTTCAAATATAATTACTAGGTACATCTTTCATTATTTCACTATTATAAGGATGCTAGCTTTTGAACACTTAAAACATTTTTGAGCTAAATGGACACGTCGGTGATTCTTGATTATTGATTATGTCTTGCGAAAGTGGATTTTGCTTAGCAGGAACGAAGATATGTCTCATTTTAGTACTTCAAATCCCCTGCTTTTCTTAGTTCATAACTTTTAGACTTCAACGTACAATTGAAATTCTCATAAATGGCAATCGCAAAAGCCTTAGAAGTTGAAATGTATGCCGTACTGAATGATAAATCAATGCAAGCACTCAAATCTTTCAGGTACCAATTAAGCAAAAGGGAAAGTTTTCATCAATATCCAAAAAGACATTGATCTCGAGACTAATACTCTGTCTCATAAAAAAATGGAGCATAGCGGAAATACGTTACAGAACCGGCCTCTGTTTGGCCTCGGTTCAGTAATCACCAGTTGAAAAAGACTACGCTGAGAAGAAGAAGCAGCAGCAGCAGCCGCCATCATAACAATCATTTATTCTGACATTGCCCTTTTCATCAAACCAACATTAGTGAAGGATTAGATCTAAAACACAGTTAACCATTGATTAACCTGTGAATTCAACTCCCATTGGTATTGGTGCCATTTTCTAATCGCCCGGTGCATTATCCTGGTTCCCTTGCATTATTCAAATTGGAAGTTATAAATCATTGACGGCCTATCTTTTTTTTACTTTTTTAGGTTACAACAGCCGATCATTAAGGTTGGCGAGTTCATGGGGAAAGTTATTTAAATATAATTTTTGCATATGAAGTGGAGAAGTCGTTGTTGTTTGACAGACATGAATTTTGCTAAGCTATTGATACAAGTTCATAAATTTCACTATTGGAAATTTAAGAGAGAGAATGCAGAGTTGTTGGGAGAGTTTGGTGAGGACATTAACGTTTGGACTAAAACTCGGCTATAATCATTTTATATTATGACATGATAATTTACTTGTATTGAGAGGTTGACAATTTACGAACAGACAGATAGTAACTAGTTCCCGGATCAAAGAGAAGGGGTCAAATCAAGTTGGTCGCAGTTTCTTCCGGTCACCAATTGCTGCAAATTTTTTATCTTGCGGTAGTAGGTGAGATGTCAACGCCCTCATCCTATCCAAGAAAACCTCTACAAATCAGATCACTATTTCAGTCATAACAATGAACATGTATCTCATTCCTTTCTGAAATTGCTTCTAAAATGAGTTAGATCTCAATCATGGCCTACAGATTCCTCTCAACATGCATTTGGACCTAAAAACCAAAAGCGGGGAAGTTTTATTAATTTTTTCCTGGGAAAATAAGATAGTGATTAGTGATCATGAATGTGACAAAGATCAAAATAAGTACTCTATTACTAATCTCTGCTTCTAAACAATATTGAAAATCGTGGATTTGAAGGCTGTCTCAGCATATGATTGTTTCCAATCGTTTTAGGTAAATGCAATGATGGAATATCACACTGTGGACCCACTCACCAACTCCTTCGTATTTCTTCCTGTCGTTTCTGTATTCTTTACGGTTGAGTGGTTACCAGGTGCAAAGTAGACTTGAAAGAAAAAGTCAATAATGGATCGTCTTCATCTTTCTTCCAGCAAAAAACAAAGGGTTACTTTTAAAATTGGTATTCTCTCTCCATGAACATTTATTTACACCATGAACCTAACTTGATCCCTTTGCACGTCATACGGTGGCTATGCTCAAACTCTAAACAGAACAGCAGTTCCAGCTTTGACTTTGCATTGCATCCATCAAATGTCACTACTGACATGGACATTCTTTCCTCCCGTTTGTCAGACGGCCGTTAAGATGATCAGAGCGAAGTAAAATCTGACTCAACCAACGAATTATTGGAATCCTTGTATGATTGATTTGTTATGGGTTACGTTAATGGGAGATTAAAAAACAACTCTGGTTCCCCTTCCCCTGTACATCTTCTAAGATCATCGCTCATGGTGAAATACGATATTTGCATTCAAATGCATACGTATAATACCTACCAAAGCATTAAATATTTGTGGGAAATGGTCTAAAAATAAAAGAAAATGCAATCGAGAGCGAGAGAGAGAGAAAGAGTCAGAGTGGTGTGAATGTGGATGTGGGATCGGTGTTTTAGGTGGTGGGTAAGTACTGGGGAAATTTGGAATGTTGTTGAGACAAAACACCATATATAACGCCACTTTGTTGCGCCCCAGTGATACCCATTGATTAAACTCCACTTCTTACTTCCTTTTCAGTCTTTCGTACTTTCCAAACTCCAATATCCCAAATCAAAGATAACAATGGGTTCAAGCGGTGAAACCCAAATGACTCCCACCCAAGTCTCCGATGAGGAAGCAAACTTGTTTGGCATGCAACTGGCCAGTGCCTCGGTTCTTGCCATGGTCCTCAAGGCAGCCATAGAACTTGACCTGCTGGAGATCATGGCCAAAGCTGGTCCAGGGGCTTTCGTCTCCCCAAAGGAAGTGGCTTCCCAGTTACCCACCAAGAACCCTGATGCACCTGTCATGCTAGACCGCATCTTGCGCCTCCTGGCTAGCTACTCCATCCTCACTTGCTCCTTGCGCACTGTCCCAGACGGTAAAGTAGAGAGACTCTATGGCCTTGGTCCTGTCTGCAAATTCTTGATCAAGAATGAGGATGGTGTAACTCTTTCCTCCCTGAGTCTCATGAATCAAGACAAGGTCCTTATGGAGAGCTGGTAAGCACCCTATACCTGAATTTACTCTTTCTTTTTAACTTGAATTCGATCTTTTTTATTCTATCCCACCTACGCCCCAAAAGAAATCTTCTCTGTCTCTGTCTGGTGAGCTTTCTCATATCACTGTTTTTTTTTGGGTTACATTTCTCATATCATTGTTTACTAAATGATAAAGTTGGTGTAACGGATGTAAACGGATGAAGCTGTTCGTTAGTTATTTGAGTTTGATTCGATGATTATTTGAGTTTGAATCATTTATTTTTAAACAGAACTCGAGCTCGAAATATTCGAAAAACGAATCAAGTCGAATTCGAACATTTTAATACTTAATTTAAGCAGCTTGCAAATTTTATCGAATTTTTTTTTAAATATATATTTTTATTATTTTATTATTAATTTATTTTTTTATTCTCATAATATATAATTATAAATTAACAAATCGAACTTATTGAGTTGAGCTCGAACCTGTCAAGTCAAACTCGAATGATTCGAGTATTCTGTCGAATCAATCTCTAACTTCAAAAATTAAACTAGATCAAGATTTAATCTTCAAATTTTTGAATTGAATCAGGCTCTAACCTGATATTGTGTCAATTACATACCTAATTAGTGTTATCAACTTCTACTCCTTTTCAGATGTTAATTATAATGCATGACTAGGGTATTCCATTCTCGGAGACTATCTATATTTTTAGGAGTGTTTACCTCTCTTCGAAACATATCAACTTTGATATATGAAAAATATTAGTTCTCTGCAACTGTAATTACTAATTATACACTCCTATGTAACTTTTTTTTTTTGAAGGAGCACTCCTATATAACTTGGAACATAAAAAGTTTTCTCTAAATTAATGCTTCACATGTTTATTACTTGGCATACTTTACTTTTTTTTTTTAGTGGTACATTTTCATTAGAAATTACAATCACAATCAGCATATTACATTCCACGAACAAGTAATTATGAAAATCACATTACTCAAACTAAGTAACTAGTAAATAACTATAACAAACTAGTAAATAACTAGACTAACTCAAGCTCACACTTGGTGAGACTCAAACCTGAGACTTCAAAGTCTCAGGGCATCTTCCTTGCCACTAAGCCAAGGCCTCATTCGCTGGCATACTTTACTTAGATATACATGAAAGAAGTATTTTTTTATTATTAATATAGTAATTAATAATAAAAGAAGCCAACAACAATTTAACCAAGCAATTAAAAATGAATTGTAGCATATTGTAAATTTTAAGTTCGAATCCAAATAATCTCATTCTCAGTTATTAGTGTAAATCCAAGCTCCTATCTCACCTAAAGAAAGGTTAATATCTAGATAACTTCTCAAGCTTTACTAAAAAATTAAACAAATCCTATTTATTCGTGAAATTAAAACTCTGAACTTTTATTTCATTGTAGTTATAACATTAAATTTTGAAATGGGCGAACATATCCCATTGATAAAATTTTACCATAACATTCCCTAAAATATTAGTCTTCATAATCCTGGATCACATCCCTTCTAAAAAGAGATAACAACAACTAAGTCAAACTTTGATTGTTATGTATTTTTTTTCTACCTCATCTTTAAAATTCTCTTTTTTTTAACCATTTAAAATTATTTAGACTAATATTTCATCTTTTATCCTAGTTACCTTCCTGATCCACTGAATTTACTTTCCAAGCCCTAAACATTGAATCTACCTCTTCTGTCCACAGAATTCAGAAAGAGATTCAAACAAGTTCTTGACGCTTAAAAAAAAGGTGTCTTCCAGAATGAATTGCTTGAAGATAGGATTATGATCCTGATGCTCAAGCACAGAAAAGTAGTGTCGAGGTGGAAAGAAAACAAAAACAAAAAACCAAAGGGAGTATCCCCTTGACAGGATATGCTATACTAGTACTGCATAGCTAGATAAATGTGATAAAAAAAAAAAATAGGGGCCAGCGCTTGAAAATTAGGTCATAAATCTATCACACCTAACACTCGACATTTGTTTAGGATTAATTTAGAAATGGAAAACGATGATTCTGTTAATTAAGAGGAGAATATCCGAATCTTCTTTGACAAGTGGGTTTGGTCGACCTTCATATGAAAAATATGTGAATGACTTGAGTTCTTTTTTATCTTTTTATCAACTACTTCAAACTTAAGTTACAGATTCAAGTATATAGGAACATTAATATATTGAAAAAGAAAAAAAAACATTATTAAATGTTAATATTAAAAAAAAAAACTAACAAGTATTCCAATGACAACCTATCGATCATTGTGATGGTGACTAGTATAGAAGGAAAAATTTACGATGCACTCTACGTAAAGAATGTAATCGAGTTGAGATGATTTAATATTAAATTTGAGCTCGGTTCGACTCGAATACTTTAGATTTAAAACTTGATTGAGTTTGGCTTTTAAAGCCCAAACTCAATTCGACAGAATATTTATACTGTTCGAGCTCCACTTAATAGACTCAACTTGTCAAAATTTAATTATATATTATGACAGTAAAATAATAAATTAATAATTAAATATTAAAAATATATATTAAAAAAAGCTCGATTAAGCATGTGAGCCACTCGAGCTGAATATTAAGATATTTGAACTCGGTTCAACTCGTTACTTAAGTAGCTAGAGCTCGAACTCAGCTTAAAAATAAATGAGTCAAGCTTGAGTAATCATCGAATCGAGTTCGAGGAACTTGACTCATTTTCACCCCTAATCCTATACGTAACCATGTTTTTATGCTTAAACCAATATACCGTGATGAAGCAGAGAGTTGGAATTGGGGGATTATTTTAGTTTCAGTTCTAATCAGAAGTGGTTATATTGACTTCCCTTCAATATGATAGGGACCTGATTCTCTGTTTCACCGTTTTCAAGGGAGCTCAGGCTAAAAAATTGATGCCACTCGTTGAACCTTTCTAACTTGGAAAAGTCGAAAGTGATGCTGAATTTTTAAGCTATTTTTTAAGTAAATG
The DNA here is from genome assembly GCA_031772115.1 of Heritiera littoralis. Lineage (NCBI taxonomy): Eukaryota > Viridiplantae > Streptophyta > Magnoliopsida > Malvales > Malvaceae > Heritiera > Heritiera littoralis. The sequence goes on from JAPDPK010000056.1 coordinate 1,376,574, forward strand.
GTAATTCAAATGATGTGCCAAAACTGGACTGCTATATGAATGATCAAAGACTCAAATACCACTAGCTCATGTAAATGTAAATTGAAGATTGGACTGAGAACTATGCATGTTGGATTGTTTGCAGGTACTACTTGAAAGATGCAGTGCTGGAAGGTGGAATTCCCTTCAACAAGGCCTACGGTATGACCGCATTTGAGTACCATGGCACAGATCCTAGATTCAACAAGGTTTTCAACAGGGGAATGTCTGATCACTCTACCATTACCATGAAGAAGATTCTTGAGAGCTATGATGGCTTTGAGGGAATCAAAACACTTGTTGATGTTGGCGGTGGTACTGGAGCCACACTTAACATGATTGTCTCCAAGCACCCTTCCATAAAGGGCATTAACTTTGACTTGCCTCATGTTATTGAAGATGCTCCGGCTTATCCTGGTATGACTTATCCATGCTTCACTACTCTTCTCAATAGTAGGTTTTAAATATTTCTGAAGAAGTCACTCTGTAGTAAGCTGTTTATTGACCGATTCATTGCTGATTGTGGGCTGACATTTGTATGAATTTCATGATTTCCTCAATGTGTTTCGAAATGAGCTTACACTGTGTTTTGGCTGTAGGAGTGGAGCATGTTGGTGGAGACATGTTTGTAAGTGTTCCAAAAGGAGACGCCATTTTCATGAAGGTGAGTTTGAATCAAGTGAAAATTAACTCTGTTTTACCTACCCTATTATGTGATTTGTTCATCAGTTGGAGTCAACCATCTGAGAAATAATGGAGCTAATTGATGGCATGTGGAATGCCCCACTAGCTCTCAACTTGTTCACCTCTGATTCAACTCTAGAGAGTGTTTCATTCACCTCTGGAGATTTTTCTTTTTCCCCTTTCCTGTTTATTTAATAAGGGTGGCAATGAAGCTCTGGAAATCTATAAATAATTTCTTAGAACAACATTGTAAAGCACTGCTCCAGGGATTCAATCATTCAAATTAATTCCTGAACTTGAAGCTGAGAAATTCATTCAATTATAGGCAGAGTACATGTGGCTACAACTGGTTATTAAGGAGAACACTTTAACAATTTCAGTTTTAACCAGTGCAGTAACCATGATGCAATGATGAAATGGATTAAGAATTCTATTAGCCTGATCAGCCATGATTTCTGCTATTGACATGTATGCGCTCATGCAGTGGATTTGCCATGATTGGAGCGATGAACACTGCTTGAAATTTTTGAAGAACTGCTATGAAGCTTTACCAGACAATGGAAAAGTGATTGTTGCCGAATGCATTCTTCCAGATTACCCAGATTCTAGCCTTGCCACAAAGCTAGTTGTCCATATTGATTGTATCATGTTGGCTCACAACCCTGGTGGGAAAGAGAGGACAGAGAAGGAATTTGAGGCCTTGGCAAAGGGTGCAGGATTTCAAGGTTTCCAAGTAAAGTGTAATGCTTTCGGATCTTATATCATGGAGTTTCTCAAAAGGGTTTGAATCTTTGTCTTGGTCACATGCTTGACCATTACTTTTGGATTCTAAGGTTTGTGATTGTCTCAAAGGTGGCTTTCCGGAATTCATAGTTCCTGCTCACAGAAAAAAAATAAGAAAGAGATTTTATGTTTCTTGTGTAATATAAATACTATTTTATATTTTGATAAATGCATCCCCTGCCTCACTGCAACTATTAAAGAAAGTGTTGATTAAAGTCTCGGATGGGCACATAAAGCCTCAACTTTGAGAAATGAGAACCAATCATATAGAGGCTGATTGTAAAAATACGCATTCTGTTTGCTGGCATTTTCTGTTACCAAAACTTGGGAAATAGTTTCAAATGATCTTGGTAGCTTAAGGCAAATAGGGCCAACCAACTGATTGGATGGTATCCCACAGGTAAACCATGTTTGGCTGCACGTAGTTAACTACAGTACAACAAATCTAAATATGGAGATGACTAAACCGGCTGTGCTGCATCCAGTCAGAATCATATGAAAGAAAAGTAGGCCATCGATACCATATTTTGGAAAATCTGTTGGATTATACTCTCAACATTTAATTACATAAAAATCAGTCATAAACATTTCAAAATAACAGAATTAATGACATTTCCATTGACTCCTTTTAATGCCGTTAAGTTTTGTTACTATGCAAGGATAACGAAAATTAAAGAATTTAACAGAAATATACTTAATTTTGTTATTTTGAAACGTTTAGGACTGAGTTCTATGCAATTAAACGTTGAGAGTTTAATTTCATTTTATAACATATGTAGAAGGCATATTTGGATATTAAGCCAAAAGATCAATTGAGAAAAGAAATAGACTTTCAATCTTCATAAGCATCCCTGTAGATTTGGTTCAGCTTTACCCTTTTAAGATTCTAAAGTTATCGTGGCAATTATAGAGCTAAATCTCAATCTCGGTGATTTATGCCTAAATTCAAGGATTTAAATATAGTCAATATCAATCTTATATATTGTGTAATGGCACTGATAGAGCTGAATCTTAGTCTCTATAATTTATGACAAAATTCAAAGATTTAGAATTAGTCAATATCAATCCTATATATTGTGTATAGGATTTATATATGATGTACTGACAGTGTATATAGTCTCTATACATTGTCAATGCACAAGAGATTGACATATCATCAATAAGTCTTTATGAGCAAATTTAAAAAATTTATTTATATTTATTTTTAAGTGCTTAGCATTTTTTACTTTGCATATTGATGAGGTGTCAATCTTTGATGCATTGACAATATATATAAACTATACACTGTCAGTGCATCATATATAAACCCTTGTGTATATCACTATCCTATAGTTTCTTAATTATTAGTTGTAGTCAACTACCCTTGTATTTTTTATATGTAAATATAGGATAATTATCCCATACACAGTGAGTGGAGTTTTTTTACTCCACAAGCAGGGTTACAATGATTATACATGTCCTTTAAACATATTAAGAAATTAAAAATAAATAACATAGGACATGTGTAATCATCCTAATCCTGCTTGTAGAGTAAAAAAAATTTCACTGACAGTGTATAGGATATTAATCCATAAATATATATATAGGATAATTATTCCATACACCGCCAATGAAGTTTTTTAATTCACAAGCGTGGTTAGGATCATGACACAAGTCCTATTTTATTTATTATTTATTTTTTAATATTTTTATAGGACATGTGTTACGATCCTAACCCCACTTATAAAGTAAAAAAACTTCACCAGCAGTGTATATAATAATTATCTATATATATATATGATATACTAAGTGTATAGTCTCTATACATTGTCAATACACAAGAGATTAACATCTCATTAATAAGCTCTTATGAACAAATTGAAATAAATTATTTGTATTTATTTTTAAAGGATTGACATTTTTTTAGTTTCTATATTAATAAAATGTCAACCTTTGGTTACACTTGTAGCCAATTATCAATTCCCATTTCGAGATACAGTTAAGAAAAGACGCACTAATGTAAGACTAGCTAAAAACCTTGGATTACACTTGGTAACACACGATCAGTATATAGAACTCTGTGAGTATGAGTGTAAATATACTTACTATGCAACAATATGCATCTGCATCTTAAGAAAATAAGGTGGCTGATCAGAATGGGAAAAAGGGAATTCATGACCCGGCTGGCTTTGCGGTAGCAAAACTTTAGCTGTACGGCAGCGGAAGCTGTCAATATAGCTAGCTAGGCTCAAATTATCTTAGAACATCCACAAACAGCAAGAACCATTTCATGAAATATAGATAATATGTGATTGTCCTGCTTAGAACCATCTATTACAGAATATTGTCCAGCATGCTCGAATACAATATAATATAGGGAAATGCAACAGAGTTTCATGTTTCTTTGTTGACCAAGAATCAAACCACAATCAACAGAAATTTCGAAGTTCTACAAAAGATAAGTTACAGTAGGCTGCCAGAACGGCTGCTGTGGCGAACAATACATGCCACTATGCTGCATTGAAAACTGGCGCACTGCCATGAATAATTATGGGCGTTCTCGTGATGCAATGCAGCAGTTATGCATTTTGAAAAACAAAACCAAAGCCTCTGTAATGCACAACGCGTGGCATTTTTACTGGCAGCAAGCAGGCAACGACTGACAAATTGAGGAAATTATTGACTTAAGAACTGGAGGGACAGGCAAGGAAGCTAGTATTAGTTCTTGAAAAGTTCCAAACAATGTTCTTGGTCCAAGTTCCTGCTCCAAAACGTACTGTAATACTCCGCATAGGTAAAATCCCTGTATACGGCACCATCTTCGGTGAGTGGTTTTGCAGGGCTCATCAATGCATGGTCGTTTGGGCAGAGGAAGGAAGCAACAGACAATCTTTCCTTATCGGTATTCACAATGGCCCTATGCCACACGCTCTTGTACCTCCCATTACTCAAAGCCTGCATTCATGGATGTCATAACCGATTTTTGCTTGCAAGGTTGCATATTTGCATGCTAAAACTAAAGACCATAATGCAATTTGAAAACCGAAAACGAGTCCTATGGCCTTTATAAATTTTTATTAGGAGTTCAAGTTTAAATATAATAACTTCACATTAATTGTGCAAAAGGCAACGTAGTAGAGCTGTTATAATACCTGTAATTGATCACCAATGTTAATGACAAAAGCATTCGGGTGGGGATTAACGGCAAGCCATTTGCCGTCTTTGAATACTTGAAGGCCTGAAACATGCAAATCTTGAAGTAAAATTGTAAGAGCATTGGGATCTGTATGTCCTGGCAATCCATAAGTGAGCTCTGGCTTCGGACATGGCGGGTAATAGTTCACAGCCATATGCTGCCCTTGCTCCCCAAGAACGTTCTTTATGTGATCTTTTTCCAGGCCTAAGCTCTCTGATATCAATTCTTGTAATCTGTAACCAAGTTCTCGAACTTCTATGCAGTAATGACTTACAATTTCCCTATCAATTCAACACAATTTGAGACATTAGAACTCTCTTTCTTTCTCCTCCATGGAATGTGTTAAAAACTGATGCAAACAGCTATTAGTTTAAGTTGGATAAGTCTTCTACTATGTGTATAACGTGGAAAAGTGGTTTCTAGATTTTAGGAGTTAAGTTTCCACTATCCCACTTTATGTTTACGTACTTAGTGAGTGAATATCATCCCATAAAATGAGAACATGGGGTGCGGCTTTCATTTCAATTTAGCTATTTATATTGTTGCAAATTGAGTTTTTTATGAATGTAGACTATTCTTTGAATTCTCAATCAATATTCTTTCTTCTGTCCTATTCTTTGCTTACTCATACTTTGCTCAATTTTCGTTTGTTCTTGTCAAATTCACCTTTAATCTTCAAAACGAACATTTTTGGTATTCGAGCCAGGTTCGATTAAACTGGATGTTATTTTGTAGTTATCTCTGCTGAAGCAAGTGATCTTTTGTTTGTATTCATCATGTCTGGTATGAACACTTTGAATGTTTCTCAATCTTTGGTGCCCATCTTCAATAGAGAAAGTTATGCTTTTTGGACCATTAAAATGAAGACTTTTTTCATTTCTCAAGATTTGTGGGATCTTGTAGAAAATGAGTATACAGAATCTAACAAGGCAGAGAAGGCAGCGGAGATGAAGGAGTTTCAGAAGAAGGATGCAAAGATGCTGCTCGTATTGTAGCAAGTAGTGACAGACTCAATTTTCCTCGAATCGTGAATGCAGCAAAATCGAATGAAGCTTGGACCATTCTACATGAGGAGTTCCATGGACATAACAAGGTAACTGTTGTGAAACTCCAAACTCTTTGTAAAGAATTTGAGAACTTGTGTATGAAAAGTAGTGAGTCGATTCAAGATTATATTGGTAGATTTTCTCTCATTATGAATCAATTGAAAACTTATGGAGAGAAAATTAAAGATCAAACAATTATAAAAAAAGCTTTGAGGAGTTTACCTCCTAAATTTGATCATGTTGTTACTGTTATTGAAGAATCAAAGGATCTTACTAAGTATTCTCTTAATGAGCTAACAGGTTCACTTTTAGCACATGAAGAAAGGATGAACAAGTCTGCAGGAAAGAGTATGGAGTAGGCATTTCAGACAAAGATGGAGATCTCTAGTAAGGAAAAAAGCAATGACAATGGTTTCACAGGTATAGGTGGCTATCATGGTCGTGGTAGATCAAATTCAAGTCCCTAAGAAACTAAGAGTGGTGATAAAGAAAATCAGAAGCAAAACCATAAGGACAAGCAGTGCTACTTTTGTAAAAAGATGGGGCACATTAAGGCTAATTGTTAGAAAAAGGCTAAGCAACAAGCAAATTTCATTGAAAAAGAAGAGGATGGTAACTTCTTTCTCACTTTTATAAATTCAAAGGAAAGTAATAGTGATCTTTGGTTTTTGGATAGTGGATGTAGCAATCACATGACAGGTGTTAGAAGCCTTTTTCAGAGTATAGACGAATCAATAAAGTTGCAAGTCCTTCTTAGAAATGACAAACAAGTGCAAATTGAAGGCAAAGGAAGAATAGCAGTAAGGACCAAGTCAGGTAATGAAAGGTTGATTCAGGATGTTTATTAAATTCCTAGCTTGGCACATAATTTGCAAAAAGATAGGGCACATTAAGGCTAATTGTTAGAAAAAGGCTAAGCAGCAAGCAAATTTCATTGAAAAAGATGAGGATGGTAACTTGTTTCTCACTTTTATAAATTCGAAGGAAAGTAACAGTGATATTTGGTTTTTGGATAGTGGATGTAGCAATCATATGACAGGTGTCAGAAGCCTTTTTCAGAGTATAGATGAATCAATAAAGTTGCAAGTCCTTCTTAGAAATAACAAACAAGTGCAAATTGAAGGCAAGTGAAGAATAGCAGTAAGGACCAAGTCAGGTAATGAAAGGTTGATTCATGATGTTTATTACATTCCTAGCTTGGCACATAATTTACTTAGTGTGGGTTAATTGGTAAAAAAGGGATATTCGGTTTTATTTCATGATGGTGTGTGTGAAATTAAGGGTAAAAAAATCTGATATGTCATTTGTAAAAATTCCCATGGTTGAAAATAAGATGTTTCCTTTTGAGATTTCTTGTTTGGATGATTGTGCACTTTGTTGCTAGTGTTAAAAGTGATTTGTGGTTATGGCATTTGAGATATGCACTTGCATTTTAATGGGTTAAAGTTATTGTGTCAGAAAAATATGGTTCATAGTCTACCTACTATTACTTTTACTAATGATTTGTGTGAAAGTTGTATTTATGGGAAACAGCATAGGCAGTCATTTCCAGTTTGGAAAGCATGGAGAATAAAGAAGCCTTTGGAGTTAGTGCATGCAGACATTTGTGGGCCAATGAATACATTATCCTTGAATAAGAGTAGATATTTTTTGTTATTTACTAATGATTTTACTCGAATGAGTTGGGTGTTTTTTCTTGTTCAGAAATCAAAAGCACTTGAGAAGTTTCAAGAGTTCAAGGCCTTTGCAGAAAAAGAATCTAGTCATCAATTTAAAATTCTTCGAACTGATAGGGGAGGAGAATTTTTATCTGATGAGTTTACTCTGTCTTTCAAGCAAAATGGAATCAAGAGGAAGCTAACTGTGAGAAGAACACCAGAGCATAATGGAGTCCGTGAAAGGAAGAATCGAACCGTAGTGGAGATGGCAAGGAGTACGTGAATGAGAAAAATCTTGCAAATGATTTTTGGGCTAAAGCTATAGCTACAACGATTCACCTTCTTTACATTTCTCCAACAAAGGTGGTGCATGGTATGACTCCTTATAAAGCTTGGTGGAACCACAAGCCTAATGTAAGTGCCTTGAAGATTTTTGGTTGTCTTGCTTATGTCATATTAGCTTCTAATGATCGTACAAAGATGGACAAAAAGAGTGAGAAATGTATTTTTGTTAGGTATAGTGATGAGACAAAGGGGTATAGATTGTATAATCCTATTACTAAGAAGCTAATCATTCGAAGAGATGCTATTTTTGATGAGAACAGCTTGTGGGAGTGGAATGCAAAAAGAATTCAACAACTTTCTTGTGAAGAAAATGAATTAATTGAGCCACAAAATGAAGAGAATCAAGTGGCTCAGCGGGCTTCCCCTACACCTAGTCCTTCAAGGTTGTCACCACAAGCTTCACCAACTCCTCAACCTTCAAGGATGATTACTAGAAGCATGTCTAAAGCTTTTCCAAGAAAGGTAAAACCTTGGAAAGAGGTTTATGACTCTAATATGTTTGCTCTTTTAGTAATAGAACTCATGAGATTTGATGAAGCATGTGGAAAAGATGAATGAGAACATGCCATGGATGAGGAGATTGCTTCCATTGAGAAGCATGATACTTGGGAGCTAGTAGCCAAGTCGCAAGGAAAAGATACAATTGGTTTAAAGTGGGTTTACAAGGCAAAGTTTAATGCAGATGGAAGTGTCCAAAAATTCAAGGCAAAGCTGGTTGCTAAAGAATATGTGCAAGAGTATGGTAAAGATTTCTTTGAACCCTTCTCTCCTATTTCTAGATTTGAAACTGTTAGAATTTTGCTAACATTAGCAGCTCAAATGAGGTGGAAGGTTTATCAGTTTGATGTCAAAATCTGCTTTTTTGAATGGTTATTTGGATGAAGAGGTTTATGTTGAACAGCCACAAGGATTTGCTGTTGAAGGAAAAGAAGATAAGGTGTACAAGCTCAAAAAGGCCCTTTATGGACTCAAGCAAACACCATGAGCTTGGTATAGTAGACTTTTGATTCTTACTCAAGCAAACACCATGAGCTTGTATAGTAGACTTGATTCTTACTTGTTTGAAAATGGTTTCCATCGTAGTAGTACTTTGTATGTGAAGGAAAAGGGTAATGATGTTCTCATTGTTTGTGTTTATGTGGATGACATTATCTATACTAGTTCTTCTGAAGTTCTTATTACAGAATTCAAGAAGAGCATAACTAATGAATTTGATATGTCAAATTTGGGGTTGTTGCATTATTTTCTTGTCTTACAAATTTCTCAAAATGATTATGGTGTCTTTGTTTCCCAAGAAAAATATGCTTTGGAATTGAAGAAGTTTAACATGCAGAATTGTAAGATGTTTTCTACTCCCATGAATACAAATGAGAAGTTGACAATGAATGATGGAATACCAAGGGCACATGAGAAGTATTTCAGAAGCTTGGTTGGTGGGTTGATGTATTTGACTCATAGCTGTCCAGATATCATGTTTCCTATCAATTTGGTCTCAAGGTTCATGCACAATCCCTCATTGCATCATCTTGGGGCACCAAAATGAATTCTTCGCTACATTCGAGCTACAAGTAACTTTGGGATTCGGTACAACCCACTTCCTAACTTTAAATTGTTTGGTTTTACTGATAGTGATTGGGCAAGTTGTGTAGATGATAGAAAAAGCACAAGTGGTTTCATTTTTAGCTTTGGTTCGGGTGCTAACTCATGGAGCTCAAAGAAATAAGCAAGCACAGCATTGTTGTCTTCAGAAGCTGAGTATATTGCTACTAAATTAGTTGCTTGTCAAGCAATTTGGATGCGAAGAATCATATAGGATTTGCATCAAGTTCAAGGAAAGGCAACTGAGATTTTTTGTGATAACAAAGCAACAATTTTAATGACCGAGAATCCATTATTCCATGGAAGGACAAAGCACATTGAGCTTCGCCCTCACTTTATTCGAGATGCTATTGCTGAAAGACTGATCGTGATGAAGTACTGCTCAACAAATGATCAAGTTGCTGATGGCTTTACTAAGGAATTTCGTTATTCTAAGCTTGCAAAGTTTCAATTATCACTTGGAGTTGCAGATTTTGCATCAAAGGGGGGGGGGTGTTAAAAACTGATGCAAACAGTTATTAGTTTAAGTTGGATAAGTCTTCCACTATGTATAACATGAAAGAGTGGTTTCCAGATTTTAGGAGCTAAATTCCCATTAACCCACTTTATGTTTGTGTACTTAGTGGATGAATATCATCCTATGAAGTGAGAACATGGGGGTGTGGCTTTCATTTTAGTTTAGCTATTTATATTGTTGCAAATTGAGTTTTTTTATGAATGTAGAAGATCCTTTGAATTCTCAGCCAATATTCTTTCTTTTATCCTATTCTTTGCTTACTCATACTTTGTTCAATTTTCGTTTGTTCTTGTCAAATTCACCTTTAATCTTCAAAACCAACAAAATGTATCAAACATTTAGACATTAATTGAACTAAGAAAGAGCATATGTATGTATTATCTTCTTTGGTTGGGCCCTTTAAAAGATTAGTATTGTTTTCAAGCATTCCTCCAATCAAAGTGGCAAGTTCTTTCCTAGACAAAAGAAACAATGATGATAAATGGTTTCAAGCTCTGTTATCAGCAAAAATTTGTTTATTTTTAACTAAAACTCTCAGCAAGGAACCCGTAATGATATTAATCACAGAGCAAATAGGGGACCATCACAGGCACACAGTTGCAGAAAATTCAAAGTTGTCACCAACATGATCATTTTCCAACCTACTATAATATATATTTTTGACAACACAGTTGCAATTTAGATTGGTTTGATTGCATAGCTCTTTCAGATTTGGAAAGTGTCTGTTTCAAGGAGGGCGTAGTTCTTTACCGACCAATAATTATGCAATAATATATAGGAATAACGAGTAAGTATGCAAATGAAGATGATGATCACAGGTTGAACAGGTAATTCGACTAATCAATAAAATCTATCTTGAATTCTTGATGCATGGACAGTTTCAAACAATCTAGAAAAGTTGATTTGGACGTAAACCGAAAGGCAATTGTCAAACGTACAACTCATAATCAACATCACAATTATGGTTCATAAATGGGAAAGCAAGAAAAAAAATCAGGCCACCGCCCCTTGCAATTACAACTTACTCATTATTGAAAATTTAATATATTTATATATTATTTTGTGTCTCATTCATGCATGAATTTTTAAATTTTTTAATGAAATTCAAATTTTAAAAAAAATTAAAACATTAAATTGAAACTGAAAAAAATAACTTTAGAAAATAAAGTGGAGAAATCGTTAAAAAATATTTAGATTATTAAAAATTTAAAATATATATGTGAGTGTGATGGATCGTGGACAGCTAATTTTAAAGAACAAAAAAATAATGAGCAGTTAGTTTTTCATGTTTTACGTGTCATCTAGAGAGCATGTTCATGTGACCTAGTTTACTTATATTCCATGAGAGAGATCCTCTTATATAAGTGAAACTAGTTGTGTTTTATACAATTTTATATCTTTTTATACGATTTATTTTTTTTAATCTAATCATTGAATTTTATATTTATCATGTAGATTATGTATACTAAATTTTAAATTAATCAAAAATATTTAATTATTTGTTTTATAATAATAAAATTTTGGCACTTAACATATATTAAAAAAATGCTATTTTCTATTGATATGATAAGAATATCATATCGACTCAAAAATTTATGTGCATTATAGATATAAGAGATTGTTAAATCTAACGGTTGGTTTGCAAAAATATTAATTGTATATGAAGATATAAGAAATGTGCAAAACAATTTGTTTAGCATATGTGTAACTGTATCTAAAAAAAACGCGTGTAAATGGATCTCTCCTCATATTTTATGATGTATATTTTTATATATATGAGGAGGGATCAAGTTATACAAGTACGATTTTTATACTTTTATATAGGATTAATATTTTTATAAACTAATTGTTAAATTTAACAACCTATTCGTATATGTTTAAGCAAGTAAAGTTTTGAATCGATCCCATATCTCTATAATTTCGATCAAGAATACCATCTTTTTCAATGCATATTAACAATTGGATTAAGAAAATATATATTAAAAAAGTATAAAAATGTGTAAAACTAAATTGGTTTTATATTGATATAAGTGGATCTTTGCTCTCACTTATTTATATATAGAATAATTATTTCATACACCGTCAGTAGAGTTTTTTTACTCCATAAACGGTATTAGGATCATAACACATATCATATAAAAATATTAAAATAATAAAAAAATAGATAAATAATACATGTGTCATGATCCTAACCTCGTTTGTTAAATAAAAAAACTTAACCTGCAATGTATGAAATAATTATCCTTATATATATAGTATCTTATACACGTCAATGGAATTTTTGACTCTACAATAAAGATTAGAATAATGAGACATGTCTCTTAAAATATTAAAAAAATAAAAAAATAAAATAAGACATGTGTTATCGTCCTAATACCATTTGTGGAATAAAAAAACTTCGCTAACGATGTATTGAATAATTACGCTATACATGGAGTTCAATGCATGTACTAGAATATTTGTTTTTGAAAAATGTTAATCAAAATATGATGATATTATTTAACAAAAAAAATGTAAAAAAGTTAGATTACGACTTATTAATAAAAATTTATTTTAGTTTATTATTTTAAAGGATTATTATTTAATCCACTGTCAGTGGAGTTTTTTAACTCCACAAGCGAGATTAGGATGATGACATGTCTTTTAAAAATATTAAAAAAATAAAAAATAAATAAAATAGGACACATGTCATCATCCTAACCCTGTTTGTGGAATTAAAAAACTTTACTGACAGTGTATAGGATAATTTTCCGATTTTAAATGCATTTTCTCAAATGATGAAATAGAGAAAGCCTTCAAGTCAAATTACCAAGACAAACAATATCTCTTAATAAGCATAATCTAACAACTCTATCATCCACACTAATAATATTAAAATTAACAAATTCTATCAAATGTTTATAAGCAATACTCTCCATCCTAATCCCCTCCCTAATCCTAATACCAATCTTAATCCTAATCCTTGGGTATGATTTACATTTGCATAAAATAGCAGTGATTCTAGAAGGGAATGAGTCGGCGCCTAGTAAACCCCGAAGGCCGAAAGGCAATTGTCAAACGTACAAGTCATCATCAACATCACAATTATGGTTCATAAATGGGAAAGCAAGAAAAAAAATCAGGCCACCGCCCCTTGCAATTATAACTTACTCATTATTGAAAATTTAATATATTTATTTATATATTACTTTGTGTCTCATTCATGCATGAATTTTTTAAATTTTTTAATGAAACTCAAAATTAAAAAAAAATTAAAACATTAAATTGAAACTGAAAAAAATAACTTTAGAAAATAAAGCGGAGAAATTGTAAAAAAATATTTAGATTATTAAAAATTTAAAATATATATGTGTGTGTGAAAGATAGTGGATCGCTAATTTTAAAGAACAAAAAAATAATTAGTTAGTTTTAAATGTTTTACATGTCATCAAGAGAGCATGTCCGTGTGACCTAGCTTACTTATATTTCATGAGGAGAGATCCCCTTATATAAGTGAAACTAGTTGTGTTTTATACAATTTTATATCTTTTTATACGTTGGCCTAACTATAAAAGTTTTAATATTATATTTATATAAATAATATTTTATATTTAGAAAATTTTAGTCAATATTCTTTTTTTTTATTTTGTGGGCTTTAGCATTGATTTTTAAGGTTGAAAAAAATTACAATTTTATTATAAAAAATATTTGAGATTCGAAAGTATAAAACATATTCATTAATTTATTCGTTATTGACATTAATATTAATTTTATTGGTTGTTACGTAAATAATACATTTTCAATTATGAATATGTTAATTTCTATTTACGTAATCGAATAACTAATTAATAGTTAAATGATAAATTCATTGTATACCTTGAAAAATATATGTTTCAAAATATTGATAACAAAACTATTTCAAAATATAAAATCATGTTAAAATCAATTAAAGAATTTTCAATAATTATTACTAGAAACATTATGTTTATTAAGAGAGTAAACAAATTGTTTTGCATAATCTAACAACTCTATCATCGATGCTAATAATATTAAAATTAACAAATTCTATCAAATGTTTATAAGCAATACTCTCTATCGTAATCCTATTCCTAATCCTAATGCCAATCTTAATCCTAATCCTTGGGTATGATTTTCATTTGCATGAAATAGAAGTGATTCTAGGAAGCAATGAGTCGGCGCCTAGTCATCAGTGTTTTATTAAATAGTCGTAGCTATCATGTACCAAAAAAAAAGTCGTAGCCCTCAGCTATCTCCGGGCCCAAACTCCATTAATTTGGGCCTCATTTATCCAATCCCATTACGTCAACACGGCATTTAGCCCATGATGTCACTAAAGGTTGCAGTCGCTGTCTCCTTCCAGCATTCCTCTGCGCGTGGGCCTCCGACACCGCCCTAAATCTATTGCACAAACGGTTCTGATCTCGGCCTTTCTTGCCGTTATCACCGTTAATTACGTTACCATTAGCTAATAAAGTCTAAAAGTGGAAGTGGAGCCAATCTTGCTCTTGCCCAGATAAATTTCTCTGACTACGTCAATCAAAGATCTGATCAATATCATCGCTCTCAGTCACCTGTTTGTCCACTACCTAGAAAAGGCTATGAACCTGGGCCCACGGCCCACCCATTTTGAGCTGTGTCGACATCCTCTTACAAACATTACGACTCTGCCACCACCGGCCACTCATTCAAGTTGCTACAGGAACCAGTAAATTTTGACAATAGCACTCTGTTACTAGATTTTTTTATATAATAAAAATTTTTATTTAAAAAATATAAATTTTGAAATTTAAATCTCAAATTTACAAGATTTTAATATTTTAAAAATAAAAATATAACCATTTGAATCAATATTCATTATCAACTTAGATTTAGTTTGGATCCTCGACTAGCATAGGAAAGACAGAATTTTTGAAGCATAAAATTACATTTTTGTCTTTGTTTTTAAAATTTTTAATTATATTAAAAAATATATATCTTCAATTTTTTTAATTTTACCGGAATCACTCTATCCAAACTAACCCCTAATATATTTTCACTCTAAGAAATTCTCAACCGGCTGTTCAGTTCTGAGCTCTCACAGATTTGGAAGAAGGAATTATAACTGGGGGATGGGGTGACTCTTTTTTTTTTTTACCGCTAAGAGATTGAGTTGAGTTTCAGTTTTCACTTGCTCCAGAAAAAAGCCTGCATCTTCATGCGCGTTCCTCTGAAACCTGACGTCTGTGTCTGTGTCTGTGTCTGTCGTCTGTCTAAGTTCTTTCCCAGCAAACAATGAAACACGTGCTCAACAGGACTCTACGAGCTCTTCTAACGAGCGAAACGGCACCTTCCTATTTAGTATTTTTAACCTTTCTTTCTACCTTCCAATGAAAAATTGTTTAATTACGTGCGTACTTCTAAAGAACCCATTACTTGTAACCAAAAAAAAAAAAACCTATTACTCCGTGTTTACCGCTGATTTTTCGGGAAGTTACACTTTTATTTCTTTAATAAGTGGGTACTAAGAGATTTGAATCTTTATTCATGTCGTGTTTTAACCAACAAATCGCAATCCCACCTCCACCCATTACCATAGAGTAGTGCAACTTGCTCATGAGCCGCTGTCGATGGATTTATAAATAATTACATCAGTGACTTGGTCTAGATATTGCTTTATTGACTGGGGAGTTGGGAGTGAGAACTAACAATAAGCAAGCAATTGGCTTGTGATTTTGATCAACAAATACCACGGAAGGCTCATCCAGAAGAACCCTTACTCATGAATTGTTGTGGTCTTCCCTACGCCTCTAGAGATCACCTACAAACTCCTTGGGCAATCAAGTGAGCACATGGCAAACATAATAAGGGCGACAATCTAGATAGCTTTTACAAAGGGGACCAATAGGGAGGAGGGACATGACTTTTCCTTGGTATGTCCATTGACTTGTGACTTTGTTAGCAAAAAGATCTTGATCTTTTTGCATGAGGAAAGAGACTAAATTCTATCTTTAATAAAAGCACCGTTAATATATTATATTTAGAGACCAAACTTCATCACTTTTGGAAAAAAAAAAAAAGGTCATTAGGTTCCGGACATAACCTAAAAATAATCAGATGATTATAATTCATCAGATATAATATTATTATACAATACAAAAGTAACAGAACATTCAGAGAATCTTTTAATATAAGAAGCAACCATCCTATCAAATTTGTTTTTTCATGTGCTCAAATAAAGTTAGAAACCCTAATATTTGTGCAATAGCAATTTTTTACTTTTTATTCATGCAGAATGTTTTGATTTAATTTTTGAAAGAAGGCAGAAGATTTTAAGAATGTCTTAAAAACATATAAGCCTATGATCAAATTAATATGTTACTTCTCTACAAAATAATGCATTAAATTAGTCATACTTGAATGTGAGCTGAATCATCATTAGAACATGCATGACACATAAAACGAAAATGAATGACGTTAGGCAAATTACGTATATCTTACGAAGGATTTCTGGGGGGCATTAGGTGTCATTTTATTACCACTATTGCTCGGATTATTACGGCAAAGAAGCAACATGAACAAAATGAGGAGAGGAAGAAGAAAAAAGGCTTACTTGAAGCAAGGAGGGTTGGAAGGCCACTCGGGAACATACTTGTCGAGAGGATAACAGTGTAACCGTAGATAATCTCTCCAGTTGTGAACCTTCTCCTTCTTGACATTAAAACTGGTGGAAAGTCTCACTGTCTTGGAAGGATCATCTGAGTAGAGCTTAATCTTCTCCTCCAGTGGCAGCCCGAAGAACTCATGCGCCGCTTTTATCATTCTTTCCACCGCTTCTTTCGAAACTCCGTGATTAATAACCTGACGATATGACTGATTAAATCCCCACTTCATAAACGAACACCATCAAGAAAAAGGACTGTCGGCGACGATATTGGAAACTCTGGGAATAATTCAAAAAAGATATATACTAACAGCGTCAAAAAAATTGTGGATATTAGCTAGCGAATACCTGAAAAAATCCATAGTGCATGCAGGCAAGAGAAATTTGCTGTATAATTTGGCTTCTGTCCTCACACCCAAAGTCGATGATTGGGACGTTTTCGCATTCGGACACTTCAGACAAGCGGGGACGCTCAGATTCCGGTCTCACATAACTTTCTGGCAAGTCAGAATAGCGAAGTCCAGAGGAAAGAACCTTTGTATCCATGCCAAACGATTAATATACGACAAGAGCAATTGAGGGAAGGGAGGCGAAGAGTGTTGTGTTGAGACGGACAGGAAAAGGGCCACACTGCTCGTTTGTTCGCCCAATTGTTCATTAGCTTTAGGTAAACGAGTACCCACGTTCAAGCTTAGATTACATTTTTATTTATAGACGTGGCCAAATATATTGGGCGAATTTTGAAATTTATTCCATAATATTAATATCCAAACCAATTAAATTGTAAAATTTCTTATTTCTTTGTCTAAAACAAAGTTACCCTTTTCAGTAATTTTTTTCGTTAAATATGGATGAATTTTTTAATTAATTAATAGATTTATATATATATATGAAGTATTAACAATATATAATTTTTGTATACTGTCAATTCAACTCTTTACACATAGTAAATTTAAAAAAATTAAAATTTTAAAAATAAATACAAATAAATTCTTTTTCAATTTACTTAGAAGAAGCTATTGATAAGATATCAATTTTTTTTTCATTGAAAATGTATAAAGACTATACACTCTAAATCCATCATATATATATATATATATATATATATATATACATATATATACACACATATATATTTATAAATCCTTAAACCAATTCATATCTAAACTAATTAAAATTGTAAAATTGCCCATTTCTTTGTATAAAAATAAAAAATATTTAGATCCAGCGCTATCAGATCAACACTTGGCTGATTTGATAGCTGCTGCAAACTAAACCGCATGGGATCAAATTTCAAAATATATTATTTAATCTAATTCCAATAAAATCCCATTCCATAATTTAACCTTAACTTGATTGTCCGGTTAATCTTTTAAAAGTATATGGTTATAATACATTATTTTAAGATTTTGTCCTTTTTTTTTGTTTTCTTCTTTAGATTTTGTTCCATTTTGTACGCAAAAAGTAGAAAGTGTTTGTGCTCGCTGTCGAATACCAATGTCCTGATTAGAGGTGACAAATGGACGAATCGGATCGGGTTTGAGTCGGATTTAGATCAAGGAAAAATCGATCTATTTTGGGTTTGGATTATTTCGGGTTCGGATTATTTCGAGTTCGAATAAAGTCGGGTTTGGGCCGTTGACTTTTTTAGTCAATTCGGGTTGATCGGATTTGGATTTGGGTTGGTTGGATTTGGATTAGGGTCGATTGGACAAATTTATTAGATTAAGCTTTGGTCATCTTGATGTGATTTATTTGGTATGAAAATCAACTGAAACCATATTTCTAAGAATTATAAAACTCAAGAAAATAAAATTTTCTTCTTATATGACTTATAGTACAATTGGGATTGAAATAATCAATATGATAGTTTTCTTTATAATATATTTACCAATATTCATAAATTAATTACAGTTTTTCATTTTATTTTTATTATCTACAATAATTAATAACTTTTGAATCAAAGTGATTTAATAATCCCTACTAAATATGATAAAACAGTACTATATATCTTTTTAATTTATTTTGATTTTTTATAGAATAATTGGAGACATTAGTGTAGATGATATAGTTTTTGTACTCTATTATAGATTAGCCATTAAATAATTATACATTAGGTTCAAATGAATGCAATATAAAAGTGAATATTTAAATTTAACTAGATTAAAAAAATATATAACACTCATATTATTGAAAAAAATTATATTTTTACTATATTAAAATACTTTGATATTTAATTTTAACATTTAAATATTTATTGATAATATTAAATTTAAGTTTAAATCTTTTTAGGTTTTGGTAAATTTGGATTCAGATCAATTTAGATTCGGGTCAATTTGGATTCGGATCAATTTCGGTTCGAATAAATTCGGGTTCGGGTTCATCTAAATTCAGATGAATTTGGGTTCAGATCAATTCAGATGAATTTGGGTTCAGATCAATTCAGGTTCGGATCCGGTTGTGTTTGGATTAATGTAAATTCGGATAAATTTGGTTTAAGATCAATTCGGATTCGGATCGTGTTGGATTTGGGTTGTTGACTTTTTTAGTCAAATCCAATTGATTGGGTTTGGATTCTTGTTAATTGAGAGAATTTTTCAGATCGAGTCAACTTTTGTCACCTCTAGTCCTGATGATATATGAAAACAGAGACCGAATGTATATGCAGTGTTTGTTGGTACTTGGTACCGTGATCATACTGCAAAAACAGTAATTATTCCACAAAAAAAAGGTAATTATCTTTTAATAAAACAAGACAAGGTGAGATACTTTTAAAATATTATAATGAGGAGTATTTTAAATTTTTTCTGATTTTTTTTCAGGTGATTTTAAAGGTGCATCATCTCAATGCATTTAAAGTTGGATAAATTACATAAAAATATTTATGGTCCAGAGCGAACTAGATGTAGTTCTTCATGTTTAAACTTTGACATTTAAGTAACTTAAGATTTATTTTCGTTTTTATTTTGTCTCAAAACATTACATTTTTTCGTTATCTTTAAATTTTTTATTTATTTTTCTTTTTTCTATCTGTTTCAACAATTTTTTGTCATTTCTCTCTCCAAAATTAGAAAAACTTCTTTCTCTCTCTAAAGTCAAAAAATGTTACTCACTTGAAAAGTTCAAAAATCTTTAGGAAACAAGCAATATAAAGCATTTAAATATATAAAAAAATAAAAAAAATTCCAAAAATGGAGAAAAATGGCAAAGAATTTTTTTTAGTTTTCTTTTTGAGCTCTTGATATGGTTTTCGAGCTTGATACTTGGAGGAAATGTAGGCTATAAGAGTAGAATAACATATTGGAAGAGGATTGATTTTCAAGCAGTGAAACTACCTTTTTTTGAAGTTGAAGGTTGCATCTTTGAATATAAATCTCGAAAATTTTGGAGTTTTTGAAGTAAAACTAGCTTAAGAAGTAGAAAGATGAGAAAAAGATAAAAATTTTTGTGTAATTTTGAAAGCTAAAAGCCACCGGTTAGTGGTGGTCAACAGTGATCACGGACGATTGATGCTGTCACCAGTGGCCAGATTCTAATTTTTAGAGAGAGAAAATTCTTGAAGAAGATGAAACAAAATGAAAAAAATGAAAAAAAAAAAAAAGAAAAAATAACAATTTAGGATAAAAGTGATATGAAAATAAATCTTAAGGTGGTTAAGTATCAAATTTTAAACATCAGCTACCACATTTTGTTCGTCCCTAACCACAATGTATATTTATGTAATTTACCCATTAGAGTTTTATACTTCAACTATTTCTAACAAAAAAATTTTAATTGATAAAGAAATGAAAATTCTCTTTCTACCATTGAAAGTTAACTTCATAAATAACAAAAGATGATAAATGGCATTACTAGAAAAATGTTATAGATTATGATTATTTAAAAATATTGACTATAGTTATTGAAAGTGCACATAGTCTAATACTTTTTACTATGATTTTTTAAATTGTTAAGTGATATGAGTTACACAAATGACAAATAAATAATAATAATAATAATAATAATAATAATAATAATAATAATAATAATAATAATAATATTGATTTTACTATAGATAGTGTAGACACCCTATTTTGTCCGGGGTCTTAACTTGTAATTGATTTAGGTGACATAGTATCTTAGAATTAGGCTAGAATTAAATTAAGATTTTTTTTAGATGTAGAATTAACATTAATTAGGAAATTAGAGATAAAATAGGATTTAGGAAGAATTAATAAATGAAAATAAGAAAAACAAAAAAATGAAATAAGAAATAAAAAGAAAATTAATTTTAGGATAGGATAATTAGGATAATTAAATTTTTAGGATAAATATTTAGATTAATAGAGTTAGATTAGGATTAATATAAGAAATAGATAAAATATTAAAAATAGGAGATAATTAGTAAAATAAGTATAGTTGTATTAGGACTCTAACTAATTGGTGGCTATAAAAAGGGATTAAACCTCATGAGTCATTCATTTTAACAAGGGAGCATCTCAGTTTCCAATTTCTTCCCCCAAAACCGATCCACCTTGCTACGACCAAACCCCTGCTCTGCTACACCTACTTCGTTGCTGCTGTTTGATGTCGTTGCTATTTCCTACTGCGCATTCTCTTCTTCTGTACTGCCTGTTACTGCTGTTGCTTGTGGACCGAACTAAAGCACACGAACTGCCGCTTGAAGCCAAGACGAAGACCTGTTGATAACGTGAAGAAGAGCTGTTGCCGACTTGCTACCGTTGTTGTTGCTGAAACCGGTAGACGCATTGTTGCAGCTGATCGAGAGAAGCAAGGCCGAGCCTCTTTTGCAGCCGCAACTTTGGCAGTTACGTGAGAAAGCAAGATCTAGAAAAACAAGGAAAAAACCAAGGAAAGAAAAGGGAGTAGTCAACCATTCATTTAATAGGTATTTATTATTATGTTGTTTTACGTCATGCTAACATTATTACTAAATGAGAATAATTTAATTAGGTATTTTAGTTAGTTTAAGTAGTTTAGCTTAAGTAAGTAATTTAATTAAATTTCTAGAAAATCATTCATGAAAGTTAAATTATTAAAATTAAAAGACAGAATTAAAACAACGAATTTGAATAATTTAGTTGAAAAATTAACTTGAATAATTAATAAATAATAAAAATTATAAATAATGGTAAAGTATCAAGTTGAGATAAAATAATGATAAAGCTTAGTAAATAAAATATCATTTAATTATCAAAGATAAATATGGATTATATCGATGATGAAATTTCGAGAAAGTCAATCGAGACTCTTTGGAAATTTCTAGGTAAAAGAATCTTTCTTACGTTGAGCCAAATTGATGGAATACTTTTGAAAGATTTTTTTAATTAATTCATGTTTATTTATGATAAATAAAAATAAAAGTAAGATAAGATAGATGGATTAGATATAGATAAATAAAAATGAGCAAATAAAGACAAGTAAATAAATAAAGATAAATAAATAAGATAAGATAAGATAAGATAAGATAAGACAAATTATATAAATAATAGATAGAATTATAATAAATAAGATAAATAAAAAAGAGTAAATATGAGTTAGGCCGATTATGAAATTTCAAGAAAGTCAATTGAGACTCCTTGAAAATTTATAGGTGAGGTGATTCCTTTTGGGCTGAGCCAAATTGATGGAACGCTTAAAAGTGAATTTTCAACAAAACATAATTCATGTTTATTTCTTAAAAATAAGAATATAAAAATATTAAAATAAATTAGAAAATCCAAGAAATTTATAAAATGGATATGGAGTCAAAATTAGAGACTAGATTAGGAAAAAAGGGAATTGCATAAAATATTAAAATTTATCCGACGATGGAGTTCAAGAAAGTCAATTGAGACTCTTTGAATATCTTGAGGTGAGGGGAATTTCTAAGGTTGGAGCCAAATTGATGGAAAAATCTTAGAAATTTTCCCAATATATAAGTATATCGAAATTAATATGAACCCAAGGCAAACTATAAAGATAACCTAAAGCTAGTTGGTACCATCTTAGGATGGGCGTTGTGGGGGTGCTAATCCTTCCCCACACGTAACCGTACTCCCGAGTCTAAGAATCTTTGAACGTAGACTATGCCTTATCTTTAGACATGAATAGGTGACCAATCACACCTTAGGTTTAAATGGTTGGTGGCGACTCCTAGAATTTTAAAGTCTAGCGGGTTAGGTTCTAGAACTTGACACGTTATGACAGATAGCACTCTCCTATGTGGGAAAGTGCACCATGCACCATGCACTCTCCCACATGAGAAAATGCATCAGGCACTCTCCCACAAATGGGCGAGTGAGCTAGGCGCTCTCCCATTAATAGCAGTGCCAGGCGATCTCGGCTATCTCCCTCGAGCGAAGAGTGCCAAGGCATTCTCCCGCTAGCAAGAGATACCCATGCACCTGCATACGGACAGGTCTCCCAATGGCCACCAGTAGAGTAGCCTTCCGCCTAATGCCTATGATATCTATCTGGGGTCTCTTGCCTAGCGACAGACTTCTGTCCCCTTATATTGGTCTTGCTAGTGCCGTACAGGGAACAAATTCTTCTCAAAAAGACGAAATTACCTTCCAGGTAATAACTCTGTAATATTGACAAATTATTTGCCTATAATAGGCTATAGGTATTATTTTACTATCTAATTTTTGACTTCTAGTTTTTACGTTTCCTACACTCAAGAATATTTGGCTGACTTAAGCATCGGAGTGCCTACGCAAGGAACCACCTCCTACATTCCTTTGATTTTGGTTATTTTGCAGAAGTTTTTGGGAGACACGTGGAGAAAGAAACAAAGATTGACGTCAGCAAATACTCATTATTGTTTTGTGCAACAACAATTGGCGCCGTCTGTGGGAAACGAAATAAAAGCCAGTTAAAACTTTCAAGATGGTGAGAACAAGATCTACTATTATCAGGGATGGGAGTGATGAGAACTCCGTGAGTTCGCCTGAACAACCAATCCGCGGGAGGCCACACGTAAATAGAGAAGAAGAGAGAATGACCGTGTCTGTGGCGGAATTCGAAGCTCTGAGGAGATAGAGCGAGGAAACAACCCAGACGCCGAGGGCCATGGTGGATCTGTTTAAGGGAGTCCTCCCGCAATTGAATTTGCCCCAATCTGTACAAAATTTGGTGGGAGAAACAACTCGAGAGACTCAACAGCATCAAGATGGGCGGCAGGGCGTGCAGGCTGCGGCAAGTGAGCAAGCTGCGACAGGTTCCTTTGAGATGCAGTGGAGTATGTCCAACTTTTCAGCTTGGCAAATCGGACCCGAAACAGTGCGAGGTATAGGAAGAGCTGGAAAGATAGGGCCTAGACGACCACAGCCGACTCTTGACGGAGGAAGTACTTGGTGGACTGACCCTATTTGGAACACAAGAATGATGCAAAAAGATGCATCTCAGAGTAAAGAAAAGAGGAAAATTATCCTACATCTGCAATTGACATGAAAAAGATTATAGAACAAGTGCTGGAAGAAAAAAAAGCTAGTATCTGCAGAAGAAAGTCAAAAAAGGTGGGTACTATTTTTTGCTGCTATTTTGGAAAAACTCTTACCACTGAAGTTTAAAATGCCGCAAATGGCTGCATACTCGGGAAAGACAGACCCCTATGAAGCATTGACAGAATTATGAAGCATTGATGCTACTCCACGGGTGGGAAGACGAGATTATGTGCAGAGCTTTCTCACTCACCCTGACTGGACATGCTATGAAGTGGTTCAACCGTCTGGCTGAGGCATCAATCACCTTCTTCGACCAATTACGAAGCGAATTTCTAAAAGCCTTCATAGTTAATAGCCAGAGGAAGAAAGAACCTACTTATCTGCTTACACTTAAACAAGGAAGTAAGGAATCACTAAAAAGCTATGTGGATCGATTTCGAGGTGCAACTTTGGAAGTTAGGGACTTACAGGTTGGTGTCGCAGTAGCAACGATATTGCAAGGGACTAGGTCTGAGAAGTTATAGGAGTTACTCTCTCTATATCAGCCAACAACACTCTCGGAGTTATTCACCAGAGCTAACAAATATATCACTCAGGAGGAAGTGTTGAAATTGGTACAAACTCACGATTCGAAGGAGGAAGGAAACGGGAAAGAGAATCCGTTGACAAAAGTAGAGATAGGTCCAACAAAGCTCCAAAGTTGAAATACGATAGTTACACTCAACTTAATGAGCGTAGAGCCTCAATTCTTGCAGCTATAGAAGAGACATGACTACTACAATTTCCTAAAAGAGCAACAGGAAGTATGGGAGGAGACGTAGATTCTTATTGTGATTTCCATTCTACAAATGGGCACTCGACTGAGAAAAGTTGGGAGCCAATGAATCAACTTGAGAAACTGGCTCGAGAAGGGAAAATAGACAGATACCTTTGGAGGAATGGGAGAGCCCACTATTTTCCACGCAATCAGATAAATAATTTGCCGCAGAATAGGCAATATGACAATAACAGAAAAGAGGGGGAGCAGATAGAAGGAGGAATGATGAAGCAAGGGGTGATCAGAAAAACCCACAAGAAGACAATGAACCTACAGGACCAGCCATAAATGTTTTCTCGGGAGAAGATTCCATGGTTGAAAGTTCATCTTCGTCATGAAAGGCTTATGCTCGCCAAGCATATCAAATCAATTCAATGATAGGAGAAAAGGAGGACAAGGCATTGATCGTATTCACCCCCTCTGACAAAGGAAATGTGATCACTTCTCACGATGATCCAATGGTAATATCTACAGTAGTGGCCAAGCATCCTATTAGTCGAATCTTGGTGGATAATGGCAGCTCGGTGAACCTCATTTATTGAAATTGCTTTAAGAAGATGAACATCAGAGAAGATAGATTAAAACCTGTCAAGACACCATTGTTTGGCTTCGCAGGAGATAAGCTGGATGTAGTTGGGTCCATGTCACTACCCGTTACCTTAGGAGAAAATCCTAAAGATATAACCCGACAGGTACTGTTTATGGTGAAGTCAAGCTTTATGTCCTATAACGTAATTCTTGGCCAACCATTGTTGAATGACATGAAAGCTGTGATATCTCCTTGTCACTTGCTGATGAAATTTCCCACGCCTAATGGACTAGGTCAGGTCAGAAGAGACCAAAAGAGAGGAATGACCTGTTATATCTCGTCCACCACAAGCAAAGGGACTCAAAAGAAAAACCCATACCACGATTGACCCATAGATATGAAGATGGATAAGGAAGATTTGAGGCATTAGTATTTTAAAGTTTCAATTAATATTAGACATGTTATTTTGAACATATTGTCGTTGATTATTGGTAGTATGCAATAAATCAATAATTTCTGATATATATAATTTATTTTCTCATCATGATTGTATATCTTGCAAAAGGAATACAAAAACCATGCTAGGTCTGAAGCGAAAAATGCGCGATGTAGGCTACGCAAGGCTTGAAGCAAAAAATGCGCAAGGTAAGCCACGCACTCAAAGAAAAAAGCTTGAAGCGAAAAATGCGCGATGTAGGCTACGCATGGACTTGAAGCGAAAAGTGTGCGATGTAGGCTACGCATGGACTAGAAGCGAAAAGTGCGCAGTGTAAGTCATGCATAAAGGCAAAAAGTGAAGGGGCTTGAAGCAAAAAATGCGCGAGGTAAGCCACACACTCAAAGAAAAAAGCCTAAAGCAAAAAATGCGCGATGTAGGCTATGCAAGGGCTTGAAGTGAAAAATGAGCGAGGTAAGCCACGTACTAAAAAAAAAAGCCTAAAGCGAAAAATGCGTAATGTAGGCTACGCATGGACTTAAAGCAAAAAGTACGCAAAGCAAGTCATGCGCGAAGACCAAAGTGCTTGGGTTTGAAGTGAAAAATGAGCAAGGTAAGCCACGCACTTAAAAAAAAAAGCCTGAAGCAAAAATGCGCGAAATATGCTACACATGCACATACATAAAAGACGAAAAAGTGCACAAGCTTGGTACAAAAAATTCGAGACGTAAGTTACGCACATGAAGCACGAGAATTTGAATTTAAAGCAAAAAATTCAAAAACGTGCAAGGTAAATATGTAACCACTGAAAAATTCTTTGCAAAAGACTGAGTTCTTTTACAAAGAATTGAGGAGCAATTGATATGAGTTACACAAATAACAAATAAAAAGTAATAATAATAATAATATTGATTTTACTATGGAGAGCACTCTCCCACGTGGGAGAGTGCACCAAGCACTCTCCCATATGAGAAAATGCGTCAGGTGATCTCCCTCGAGCGATAAAGTGCCAAGGCATTCTCCTAGCGATAGAGTTCTGTCGCCTTAGATTGGTCTTGCTAGTGCCGTACAGGGAACAAATTCTTCTAAAAAAGATGATATTGCCCTCCAGGTAATAACTTTGTAATACTGACAAATTATTCGCCTATAAATAGGCCACAGGTATTATTTTACTCTCTAATTTTTGACTTCTGGCTTTTACGTTTCCTACACTCAAGAATATTTGGCTGACTTAAGCATTGGAGTGCTTACGTAGGGAACCACCCTCTACATTCCTCTGATTTTGTTTACTTTGCAGAAGCTTTTGGGAGACACGTGGAGAAAGAGACAAAGATTGACGTAAGCAAATACTCATTGTTGTTTTGTGCAACAACATTAAGAATTTAAGATTTTTAGATATCACAGAAATTAGATTTAATAACACGAAAAAAGTTTATAAAAAGCATATATATTATTTTAACAATATAAATCACTACTTATAAACCTTTATAAATTTACATCTCAGTAAAAAAGTTTGTTATAAATAGACTATGTTTATGTCTCTAAACGTAGCCTATAATTAAAAAAAAAGACACTTTTTTAAGCCAAAGACTATAATTAATGTTGAATAGTATGTCTATACATATAAATCCAATATAAGCTCTCAAACTAACACTTGCTATGGTCTTTTGTATTATATATTAGGATATTGTTTATGTGCATGTTTGTGGATTTTGTTGGGCAAATCATTTGTCACAGTCCAAGTATACAGTATTTTACACTTTTTCATACACGTGAATCGGTTGAGCTGTGTGTGATGTCTTTAAACACTGTTCATCTACAATAGTAAGACAATTTAAACAACATTTATTTATTGCCAATTAATATTCATAACTATAAGAGTTAGTTCACATCCCCTGAAATTAAATTTACAACAAATAGTAAACATGTCTGAACATACAAAGATAAATATGATACCTCGGGAATCTATTATACGATACTTCGAGCTACTTAAAACGCAGCTAATCCATGGTTTGGTACTTCAGCTATTCCATACATCAAATCTGTGATGATGAAAGCAAATGAGTGAGCAAACCATGGCTCAGTAAGAGAGTTGTATACAATTTTGATACCTCGAAGACTATATGCAGAAAAATCTTTAATTTCCTATTAGTATGCTAGGCACACTATAAGGAAAGGATAATATAGTCGGCCAAAAAATCTAGATAGAGCATGGAAGGTATTTTTGAAATACCTGTCTTGTTCCGGAAACCCGAGCGACTATAGAGAGCAGAAATTTAATTTCATGTAAAACTTATTTAAAATTTATTGCATATAAATATTTCATACATTTAGGTAAAACCACTTATCAAATCATTTGATTCAACACTTGAAAATCACTAGATTTCTACCACTGAAATCATCACTTTAAACACGTGTAACAGTAAAAATAAAACTGTTCAACTATGATAACAGTTTAGTAGTAAAACACTTCAGAAATCATTTAGAAAATATCACCATAATCAATAATAACATGTGAAATCATAATGGAGACCAGGCAACACTCAAATGATACCATGCTATAAGTCTCGTAGGGAATAATAATGAACACGTGAGATCCCTGTAGGGACAATATAATAAACACGTGAGATCTATAGCCATAGTTTATATATGTCCTCGACTGTACACTGAGCAGGTGTCATCCGGAACGATGAAGACGACTCAATGTCAACAACTTCACACATGAGTAACACATGAAACACGTGACATGTGAGCATGCTATGGGGTCTATCAGTCTCAAAACAATGTATAAGAAATCTCATCACCTTTTTGGAATTAAGTAAAATCAATAATATCTTTCAAAAAAAATCCATAAAAGTATAAAACACAGTATCTCGTACGATGAAAATGGTTTATAAAATAATTACACTATAGTAGTAAAATCTCATAACTGTTTCTTTTTACTGTAGAACACATACACACACGTTTCCATGCTTTCTTTCTAAAACTTTAAATTCAAGGTTACTAGAAATCATTTCCGGTAGTTTCATACTTTATGGAAAAATAAAAATATTTATTTCCAAAATTAATAGTAAATCCACCAAACACATTTCTCACTATAGAACACATGTAGAGACATTTTAGTCTCAAAACAATATTTACACGGTGATAAAACCTTTATGGAAATCATTACACGTGATAAAACTTCAGTCAGTCCATAAAGGAAAATCCTAATAAAATAGTGAATATTATTCCGAAAATAATTTAAAAAATATTAATTATTCATCATTTCACTTTACCCATCACATATTCCACTATAAAACACGTGGGAGGAATTTTCGATAATTTAACTTTTACTGAAATCAGTAACATGAATATTTAATAAATGATTTTCGGTAAATTCACCATTTATGAAAAATAATCAATTCCTCACTTTTAAGGCTAGGATAGAAATCAATAATCCATAAAAATATTTTATGGCATTTTTAGAAATATTTTTAATAAATTTCGACAGCATAATGGTTGCTAGTGTCCTAACCTCCTTGCACTTTCAAATACAGTTCAACCAGCCATATAACCACAAATTCATAGCAATTCAAGGCAGTTCACTTTCCAAATAATTTTATAAAATTCATAGTATGAAAAACATGTATTCGGATATCCTTACAAATCACACACGTGTCCCTTACCTGTCTATTGAGATCACGCTTCTCGACTGCACCGCACAAATATCGTAAATCTTGGGCTACAATTAATTTCACCAAAATTATTAGCTTATTTAATCCTTATTTTTAAGCTAAAGTTCATATTAAAATGCAGCCGCATTAACTATTGCAAATATTTTTGCAGTATAATTTCTATCGATAGTATAACGTAACTTCTCCATTTTGCGTTAGATTTTAAATTCGAGCATACCGGCAGACTCCTCGTAATTCCTACAGTCTAAATCTATTCTCAAATCATCAAGAACAGCCATGAATCATGCACCCCTTCATGAGACCAAAATTCCCATGTTGAATTTCCTTTGGAAATTCAACAATCAAATGTTCAAACCTTATTCTACTATTCTTATTCTTCCATTTGGTATTCATTTTGTGCATGAAACTACATGAATCAATGAACATGCTTGGCCAAATGGTCCGTTAATGGTGAATTTCTATTTTTCAACAATTAAACAAAACCATGGCTAAAGGAATATTAAGCATGCCTAGATGAATAATTCTATGCCATTGGATTCAAAGAAAACACCAAGAATAGTGACCTTACCAAGCTTGGCTGAATAGTATCCCTCACCTTTTCTCTTTATTTTCTTGGTTTTTCAATGAAATTTTGGTATAGGATTGTAGAGGAGAGAGAGAGATCAATTTTGGTATATAAATTGTATTAAAATTCTAAGTGGTTTAAGAGATATAAGCTTTGGAATTTTTGGTTACTTCTTTTTGGGTGAAGATGGCGTGGGAGTCATGGTAGAAGATGATGAACAGTATCATATCTCAGCTGAAATAATTGAGTGGAAAATTCTGGTGCTGTGCCAAATGACCAAAATACCCATAGTTATGAAATTTTGACGATTTTGCCCTTACCGGTCCATTGGCGTAAAAACCGTGTAAATGGGCTCCAAAATTTCGGATTCCAGTTCCAAATGATCATATTAAACATATCTTGATGATTAGAAGTGGTTTCGTTGACGTGCGGTGCACAGATAGTGAGAAATTATGATTTTACCCTTGCGACCTGCTAGCGAATTTCTCTCACTTCACCACCTTTTTGATAAATCTCTTGACACTATCTTATTCTTATTTTTATGTATAATATCATGGTATTTTTATTTCGTCCCAACTCATTTTAGTTTGGGCATAATTTACGAAAATGCCCTCGAGATGTATCTGTCATTCCAATTTGTTTTCCAACTTCACAAAGTAATTCAGAAAAATTCATAATAATATAATTCAATGATTTTAAACCTCAAAATCATCATATTATATTTTATTACACCACTGTACATAGCATTTTTAGTCTCGAGCCCATCTGAATACCTTAAAAATAAGTGGGGCCCACATCACATTTTCACTTATAATCACTTAGCATAAAATTTTTACTCAAAAATTAATTATATTATATGTACAGTACAGTAGAATCAGATCTCACATCATTGTTATGGTCTTTTGTCTAATCAAGTTCTTTAAAAAGGAACTTGGAATTATGAACACAAACTTGACTTTCATTATTTTCCAAGTATCTTATGTCAAAGACAGCTGGAATGACCTCTGAAAATATAGGTATTCAAGTAATAAAAAAATTATAATGAAATTCTATAAATTCACAGAGGAATTCAAGTTGTCTTCTTCACAAGATAACTTGGAAATAATGAAGATCAGGTTTAGGTTCATAAATCCAAGTTCCTTCTTAGAAAACTTGATCTTACAAAAGATATATTAGGATCTTACAAAGACCATACCAATGATTTGCCAAAAGAAAACCAGTTACATGCACATAAACAACATCCTAATATATAATAATACAGCTGTTGCCAGTGAAATTAATGGAGGAAGATCTATATTTAATTCATCTATAGTAGGCGAGGTATTAATAATATTTGTTTTATATGTTATGATGTTATTTATATGCATCTACTTTTTATTTAGCACATTATTATTAAGGTTTTTTGTTTGCTCAATTTTTCTAAGAAGTAATTTGATTTAATGTTATAGCCAAACATTTACCCAAAATAGATTTATTATCATAGTGAGTTCTATGTAAAAGACATTTCAAATGTTTACATGAAACTATTGACGTTCATATAATCAATAAATTACAATAAACTTCTATAGATTCATGGTGACATTTGAGATGTATTCTACTTAGGAACTCATTGAGATAATATATATCTGGTTTGCATTGATGTTTGACTATAATCTGAAATCCAAGTTAACTTTCTTAGAATGGTCGAGCAAATAAAAACCTTTAACAATCATGTAACAAATTAAAAAGAAGTATATGCATATAAACATCATAATAAATGACACAAATATAATTAATAACTCGCCTGGTATAGATAAATTAAATCACGATCTTCCTCTATTAAATTTGACCACAAGCTTTTTCAAATATCCGCAATCGTTATCGTCAACAAGTATACACTTTTGTTAATTAAATAGATATAATTTTATTCATTATTCATATTATTAGATATTTTATCACTTGTTTTCCTAAAGAGTCTTATGCTCTAATTGATTATGTTTGAAATTTAATGCTATTGTTCTTTTATTTACATATTGATGAGATTGGTGTCTAAACTAAAGTTAGGCTTTTTGGTTGCTACATGTTGGTAATAACGTTTAAGGAAAAATGTCTACATTACTTTCACACATTATATATATGTTTAGAACAGTTACTACTATGAAAATATGATATTTGATTAATTAATGTTATTGTTATCAATTAATGATATTTGATCAATTAATGTTATTGTTATCAAAGTTGTTTAGGTCATGTTTGGTGCATAGGATTATGGATAGGACAGCATGATAATCATCCTATCTTATGTTTGGTGCACACATTAAGGGGAGGATTGGATTGTGAGGAGGATTAATCGTCATCCTCCTAGTATAGGATGATTTAATCATTTCCAAAAAGTAAAGATTATTTCTAATTCTATGAGATTAGAAATAAATACTCATATTTTATTTATTTTATTCTTAATTTTATATTTAGAAATTAACTTAAACATTTAATAAAATAATAAAGATATTTGTTTAATTAATTAATTAATCCAAAGTTTTTCCTTCTTTTCTTTTTTTACTTCTTTTACTCTGTCTTTTTTTTTCTTGAATCTATTCAAGAAAAACTATAATTTTGATAAAATAATATTTTCTTGAACAAATTTTTTAAAAATTACTTTTGGAAATAATTGAAATTTTTAAAATATTTTTTAGAAAATAAATTCTCAAACATAAAAATTATTATAAACTATATATCTTTAACTAGTTTTTTCTTACAATTAAATTTTTATTTTTTATTTTTTACTGTCAAAAAAAAGAAAAATAACTATTAACCATAAAATTATTAGAAACTATATATTTTTAATTAACAAAATTTAAATTATTAAATTTAACTTGTATTTTTTTTATATTTCCTTCTAATTGACAAAAAAAGAAAGAAGATAAAGAAACCATAAAAATAAAGAAAAATATTTAAGAATTGTCTTTTGGAAATTAAAGAAATATACTTATTTCCTAAAAAAAACTCAATTTTCTAAAAATAAATATATTTAATTTACAGTAAAAAATTATTTTAAATTTAAATCATATAAAAGAAATAAAAACAAAAAGGAAAGAGGGAAAAAAAAGGTGAAAAAGTATAGAGAAATTTTTTATAAAAATTCATTTTTTAACAAAATAATTTTTTTGAAAAACATAATATAAATTTTTGAAAGTAATATTTTATTAAAAATCAATTAATAAATTTGACTATTAATTATAATATTATAAATAATATTTTTATACTGCTTTTAATTTTGCACATAGCAAATATGGTGAAAATATAAAAAATCATAATATTCTATTTTTAATCCTTGTATACACCAAACACAAGATAAGATGATATAATTAATCTTATCATATCCATAATATTATATTATCTTATCATATCTTTATTCTATGTACCAAACATGACTTTAATGACATATGATTGAATATTTGATCAATTTTTTGTTAATTATGTGATAATATATAACCAGAACACAAACTAGACATGGTATTTTAGAAACGTATTCTATACCATAGAAAAACATCAAAACACAAAAATGTAGTCTACTTATAAAATAGACTACGCTTCTATTTGGTGAAACTTTAGTCTATTTAATTTATTTTTAAATAAATTTAAATTTACTAATAAATTAAACAATATGTGTAAAAGAAAAAGCCTAGTCTTTGTTATATTAAGAAAAAATAAGTTTACTTTATTAAATTGTAGTCTATATTATACTAAGAAAAGCTATGGTTCTTCCCAAATGTTGTTTATGATATTTGAGAAAAGATTATACTTGAATAGACTATAGGTAGAAAAACGTAGTCCTATGTCATAGACTATTTTTTTTTAGCATAATTTTTTTCTAGTAGTGTGGGTGGTGGATGAAGTTTAAGCTGAAAAAAGATTTTGTGAAATAGTTATTTCACATTATCATATGGTCTCTCCATTCAAATTATATCATATAATAGTGTCATTATAAAAGCTCAATCATTTATTATTAAAATAATTCATTAATCTATTGAAATGAATATTTATCATTTAATTATCAATTATGATGTGCAATAAACAATTTATTTTTTAATGATATAATCGTGCAACATAACTTAAATATATACTATCGTAAAGTAAAAATTAAACATTAATATTGCCAACAATTGAATGACAACTCCACTAATTTTTTTTCTACTCTACTAGTTTCTATCATTGTTGATAAGAAATTAAACAATAAGTAATGAAAATCTTGATATTGTTTGATATTTGGAAAGACGCATTTAATAAATATGGCCCCTTTATTTTTTTTTATGAATTTATGTGGTGTGGAGAGAAAAAATAAAAAAAACCTAAGGTTTGCAAATTGCATAGATCCGCCAGCACAACTTTCTCTTTATCTCCTAACACACGTCAGAGTATCTTAGTTAAGATGTGCTTCCATTTCAGCTCCGTTGTCATTGGAACATGATTAAGTTGGAGGAAAAAAAGTAGTGGAGGTACTTATTACTTTGTTTTAAGATTTAAAAAGTAAATTGAAATTAATCTACAATTAAAACTTAATGACTCTAAATTGATAATAAAATGATAAATAAAAATTAATTAAAACTGTTTTGAACAAAAAATGAGTGTAAATTTATTTCAATGTGCATTCTGGATATATATACATATATTATCATTTCTTTTCATCCATCTCTCTTTTACTTTTTTTTTTGTTATTAGGAGTGTAATTAGAGGTGAACGAAAATTAACCAAGCCAATTAATTAAACCAACCAATCGAACGGATTGATTTTCAATTTAATTGGTTTAATTTATTCGTTTCGATTTTTTATTTTTAAAATTAGTTAAGTTGGTCAATTTTAGATACGTAAAATTTTGAATCAAATTGATCGAAAAATTAATCTTTTTTAAATAAATATATATTTGTAATATATATTCATATATTTATATTTTGTATTTATATGTTTATATTAGATAAATATATATTATCTATTAAAGTAATAAATATATATTAAATAAAGATATTAAAATAAAAAATTGGGTTTAATAAAAAATCGAACTAAATAGAACATAGAAATTCAATTCAATTTTTTTGATTTACAAAAAATACAGTTCAATTTTCTATTTTTTTGTTCAATTTTCTATTTATATATTTAAGAAATTCGATTTAATCAATATTTGATTTTGACAAATCAAATAGATCGAAAAAATCAAATGCCCACCCTTAAATGTAACCTATTAGAATTGAGTCCATCTTAATTATGTTTGGCCTCAATGCATTTATATGAAAGATTGTTTAAAGATCAACTAGTGTTCTATTAAAATTTTATATTAATATTTGACTTTGATACAATTAAATTTTAATTGAGATTAAAATCAATTCACACGTTCTATTTGTTTTAAACGAGTTTTGTTGTGAATAATAAATGCTCTCTTTATTTACAATCTTATTTTTCATGATCAAATATGATGAATAGTTTATTTAAGTTTTTGTGTTTAAAAAAACTTAAATTTTTAATTATTAAAATTAAGAATGCATATTTCTATCAGTCCATACGATCAATGGCATTAACTATTGTACTGCTGTAAAGTAGATTTGACAATTTAGCTTTGCTTTAAGAATGATAAAAAAAAAAAAGCAAGGTTGAAAAATTTGTTAATAATTATTAAACTATAAAATAAAAAATAATTATGAAATTTAATTATTAGATTATTAAATTTTTCATCTTCGTTTCTTTCATTATTCTTATTAAGTAAAGCTTTTGTGTTTGTGTCATATAAAATTGTATTCGTATCGTTAAATGACAAAAATTTCATATCAAAATTCGTTTAGATACACAAACATAAAATTATTTTTTAACTTTTATCATATTTATACATAAATTTTATTAAATTTTAACTCATATTATTTTTGTATATTTTTTGTATTATTTTTTTATAATACTGTATCATATCTAAAATTATAACGTGTATTCCAAACTGCAAATTGAGAGCAAATCAGTTGACTTATATTTTGGGCCCTTTTTTGAGTGCGCTGGTTAAAATAGTAAATAGAAAATGGCACATCTCTGGTGCACGTGAACAGACAACAGTAAAAAGACAAGGCGTGTTAGAAGGTTTATAAATTATACATGTGGGAAACATGACACGTCGACATGAACATGGGTGACGATGAATATCACAATGAAAAAGCTAAAAGTTAATAATTACTAGAAAGTTGGCCGTGTTTCGATACGGAAAAATTGTTTTCTTCGTAATTTTTTGTTTAAATTCAGTGCATACAAATGAAGTATTAAAAATTAAAGGTTTAATAGTTAAATATGACCTCAACTTTTGTCTTAAAATAGAATTAAGTCTTCAACGTTTAAATGTATGGAAATCAATCTTCAATGTTACAAAATAATTGAATTAAGGACATTTCCGTTAAATTCTTTAATTTTTGTTAAGTTTTATTACTGGTAGGGGTAACGAAAATTAAATGATTTAACGGAAATGTCCTTAATTCAATTATTTTGTAACGTTGAGAACTGATTTCCATGCATTTAAACGTTGAGGACTTAATTCCATTTTGTGGCAAACGTTAAGGACTTAATTCCATTTTGTGGCAAACGTTGAGGTCATATTTGGCTATTAAGCCAAAATTAAAATACTCAAGACGTCGCCAATCCACACAACAGCATAACAACTCGCCAACCCACATAGCTCGCCAATCCACACAACTGCATAACCGCTCACCAATCTACACAGCTATAGAAACTTCCATTCTCTTCAATTCAACTATCGTAATACTGTAGCAGCTAGCCACCCCACACAAGTCGCCAATCCACACAACTGCATAAGCGCTCGCCAATCTACACAGCTGTAAAAACTCTCATTCTCTTCAATTCAAATATCGTAATATTGCAAAAGCTCGCCAACCCATATAGGTCGTCAAATCCATATAGGTCGCCAATCCAAATAACAACATAACAACTCGCCTTTCCACACAACTGCATAACCGCTCGCCAATCTACATAGCTATCACTGTCAAAATGGGCCAGCCCGGGTCTAAATGGGTAGGGCCAAAAAGCCCTTTTAGTTAAATGGGCCTAAAAATGCAAGCCCATATCCGGCCCTAAGGGCTAACGGGCCTAAATGGGCCGGCCCGTATAAGAAATTAAAAAAATTAAATTTCATATTAAAATCCCATTTTTAGTAAATAAACAAAGTAAAATTTGAAATAAATATTAAACAAACATCAAATAAAATCACATCAAATCTATCAAGTCTTCAACATCATTTGAACATTACATATTAATAGTTTAACAAGCATAATATAAATTGTTTTAACAAACCTAGATACTGAAAAACATGTATCAACCATATTAAAAATAAAAAACATGATATATAGATCCATCTCCATCCACCTCCTCCATAGTGTCAATCACATTCAATCAATTCTTTTTCAATTTTGCCATTTACAAATATAAACAAAGAACAATATAAGAACTCACAAGAATTAAACTTATGAATTGATTAAAAATTGTCAACTAATTAATAACATTACTTTCAAAACCAAGAATCCAATTTCGGATGCAAATGAAAGTTTTCACATTCTCATGATTTATAAAACTTCAATACTTATTTAAAACAGAAGAACCAATACTAAAAAAACTCTCTGATGCTATTGTTGTTATTGGAATGCTTAAAATATCACAAGCTATACTTGCAAGCTTTGGAAATCTTGGTTTATGATCTTTCTACCATTGCAGCACATTTAAATTTTCAATCATGCGACCCATAATCCTTAGCTCTTCCAAATAAAGATCTAATTGAGATTTTGATTTTTTTCACTTGAATAGTTTCAAATCTTTTGAAAGCCTATATCCTTGGACATTTCAAAATAAATTAATTGTCATTACAAAGAGAATTTAAAATAAAGCATATACTTAAAAAACAAAAAATGAACTTACATCACTTAAAGCAAATGTACTCTTCCCCTTCTAACTAGTATGTGTAAGAGGTTGTGAGTCATTAAGTTGATTTGAAGTAAATTACTAATACTAAATAGTATTAATTTTATATATTTTACTTTGATTAAAATGTTAAACATATAAATAATTAAAATAAAAATAAAATTTTAATATAATTAAAAATATTTAAAAAATAAAACGGGTCGGCCAATTTAAGCCTAGGCTAAATCCATTTAGGCCCGTGCCTAAATGGGCTGGGCCAAAAAGCCCTTTTTGTTAAATGGGCTACAAAAATGAAGTTCAAGCCCTAAATAAATGGGCCAGGCCGGGCCGGCCCAACCGGCCTTGGCCCATTTTGACAGTGCTATACATAGCTGTAGAAACTTCCATTCTCTTCGATTCAACTATTGATGTTATTGATAAACTGACTAGCATGCTGGGGTGGAAACCATGAGAAGCCAAGGAAATTAATGAGGATGATGAATATGAAATAGATGAGGACGCCAGAGATGAATAAGTTGTTTGCAATCTCATGTGTTTCTGCATGTATTTAAATAATTGAATAGAATACAATAAATCTAGAACACACAATACACAACATAATAATTGTTAGTAAAAGAAAATATTTAAATACAACAACAAAATATTTAAATCAATAAAAAAAATATACTCTAATAAAAGAGGCACAACCCACATAATTCGCCAATCCATGCAACAGCATAACAGCTTGCCAACCGACGTGACTCGCCAATCCACACAACTGCAAAACCGCTCACCAATCTACACAGCTATAGAAACTTCCATTCTCTTCGATTCAACTATCGTAATACTGCAGAAGCTAGCCAACCTAAATAGCTAGCCAATCCATACAGCAGCATAACAGCTCGCCAACCCACATTGCTCGTCATTCCACGCAGCTGTAGAAAACTTCTATTCTCTTCGATTCAAGTATTGATGTTATTGATAAACAATTTACCAAAACCTACCAGCATGCTGGGGTGGAAACCATGAGAAACCAAGGAAATTAATGAGGATGATGAATATGAAAAAGATAAAGATGTCATAGATGAATAAGTTGTTTGCAATCTCATGTGTTCCTACATGTATTTAAATAATTGAATAGAATACAACAAATCTAGAACACATAATACACGACATAATAATTGTTAGTAAAAGAAAATATTTAAATACAACAACAAAATATTTAAATCAATAAGAAATATACTCTAATAAAAGAGGCACATACTGCAGAAGCTCGCCAGCAGACATAACTCGCCAATCCACACAACTGCATAACCGCTCACCAAACTACATAGCTGTAGAAACTTCTATTCTCTTCGACTCAACTATCGTAATACTTCAGCAACTCACCAACCCACATAGCTAGCCAATCCACAGAGCGGCATAACAGCTCACCAACCCCCATTGCTCGCCAATATATGCAACTGCATAACTACTCGCCAATCTACACAACTGTAGAAATGTAACATCCCAAAGCTACTGTATATCATGATACTTACTCATAACTTAGACTTAATTACCGATTGGGCTCTCTGTGAGGCTTAACAACTTCTACTACGTTATTAAAAATCGGTACTTTTACTTCACGTACTAATATGAATTATTACTGTCTTTTCCTTAAGATGTATATACATTCCCTTCTCTGCTTAAAGTAGTACTGTACAACTTTACTAAATATATAAAAGAATACAACATACCTTCGATATCAAATCTCAGAAAGGTAAGTCTCTTAGTCCAAATCAGTTATCTGTGGAGTGGAAAAATAAGGAGTGAGCGACAACGTGCTCAATAAGGAAGGTGTATGCTGCGTTATAAATAGAAAAACTATATTCTCAAAGCCACTTAATTATCCTAATGATCAAATCCATTAGGAAAACAATGAATATAGTTAATATTAAACAGGATTTAATAGGTCCTTTCAGAAATCATATGATTGAGACTAGGCAACAATTTAAATCATGCAAGGAACACAAGTCATCCGCTTTTGGGGTGCACCCGTAGGCCATCGCCCCTCACGGCTATCTCAACTAGATGTATGGCCATAATCTATAGATGCTCCTCGGGTCCACTTGCCAAGTGACCTCGAGACCGCTGATGACTTGGCGGGTCCATCAGCCCTGTGACGCCCTGAGGTGCACTCGTTGGTCCATTGACCGAGCCACCGCCCCAAGCAGGTCACGCAACTACATGAATAATAATGCATGAACTCATGGCCTAACGTCTCAAAATCAAGTTATATCACATGAAAAACCTTTATGGAATTATTTCATAAAGTCTATCATTTCCAAAAAATGATTTGATTTCCAAAAGGTTTTATAAAATAGTAAAACAGCTCGCAATCTCAACATTTTCTGTATGAGAAAGGCACGGGTTATACTGGCTCGCTCATGGCTAGTTCGCCCATAGTCAGCTCGCCAATAGTCAACTCGCCCATTGGTCAACTCACCCAATGGTCAACTCGCCCAATAATCAATCCTCCTCAAAAAGTTTATATTTTCTATTTTCCACATATTAGACTATCTTATTTTTCGTTTGAGAAAATAAACTTTAAACCTTTTCGCCATGGTCAGCTCGCCCATGACTAACTCAACAAGGCGGCGAATTAGTATTCGCCCACCACTTAGCTTTTCAAAACAAAGTTTGGCTCATCAAATCGATAGATCGCCCGCCTTTAATTTAAAGCAAGGGTCGCCCGCCCAAACAACATTACAAAGGTTCGCCCAACTTTGGCTTGCCTGGGTTTCTCTTTAAAACAAGGGCACTCGCCCAGATTCTCATAAAAATTCTTAGCTTAATACTTTATAAAAGGTTGGGCTCGTCGCCCTAACTAGTTTGCCCAACAAAACAATACATGGCGGCTTTATAGCTCGCCCAAGATCAAAACACTTTATCAACCAATGCATGTCAGAAAACAAAACAATTTCTAATGTTTTCTTAACATTTTTACTCCATAGGACATGCATTTTCATCACATACTACTTCCTTACCTCGTCTGATGAAGCCTTGCTTCGCCTTGCTTCCTGCTCGCCAATAGAAATTCCAAATTCCCAGCTGCAAATAATTTATGAAACTATTAACATTTTCTTTTCTAACAATTTTCCTAAAACTATTTTCAATTACTTTGGCGAGATAATTGCTCGCCCGACTAAGCTTGCCCAGAATTACTCTATTCATCTATTTGGGAGCTCGCCCAACATTCAGCTCGCCAGACTTACATTTTCTTAGATGTAAGAGTTCGCCCAATTTTACTCGCCCAATGCCTTACACATGTGAGTTCGCCACACGGCTTTCTACTTAGAGATGGGCTCGCCCATGTATTAAGCTAGCGTTGGGCGACCTCTTACTTACTACTCGCCTTATTGGCGATCATCAGCATTTCTCCTGGGCGTTCACTATTGTCGCCATTCTCGCCTTTTGGCGATTATTAGTCCTTGCCCACCCGGACAGTCATTCTGACTATCCCACAGTATTGGCGAACTCATATAACAATTTCTCAAACTCGCCCTATCCTTTGGGCGAGTACTCACCCATTTTGACTAGCAGCTTTCTACTCGCCCATCGTGTTTCCTTACTCATTCTTTGTTATTTTTCCATCTAGTTTCTTATATATTCAACAATATTCAACTACAACCAGGCTATATCTATGATTAAATATCAAGAGAACTATAAAACTATGAAACTCACCTTTACTAAGTTGCTTTTCCAACAACAGAATGCTTTCTTGCCTTTCTTAGCTTTAGTTTGCTTGTTCCTTAGCTCTTCAACATTGGAGGAAAGG
This sequence comes from Heritiera littoralis, assembly GCA_031772115.1. NCBI lineage: Eukaryota > Viridiplantae > Streptophyta > Magnoliopsida > Malvales > Malvaceae > Heritiera > Heritiera littoralis. The sequence continues at coordinate 1,418,218 of JAPDPK010000056.1, forward strand.
TTTGGCTAACTAAAAAGGAAGTTTTCATGGCTTATATATAAGAGAAACGGGAGGACTGCATGTGAGCTTGTAGTGAAATTAGACTGGCGAGGAGTTTCTGGAGAAGATGAAATTGCTACGTTGGCTCTTCTTCTCACATATTCCTCCTTATATAGCCAAGTAAATCTTGTTAGAACCGACCACCTGTTTTCTTCATCATTTAATGCATTAAAAATTGAAGAAACTGCAGCAAAAGGAACGGTGTAAAGTCTTTATTGAAATCCCGTTTTTTGACAAATCTCACTTGTCATTTATTGCTTAGTCCTATAGTCAAGAGAAGCAAGTGGCGAGAAGTCCACTGCTGCCCCTTTTCTTGACTTTTCTATTTTCCTTTTCTTCTCTTCTCTTCGCCCATTTCTCTTCCAGCCAACGTTTATTGGCCATCAACCCATCCTTTTCTTTGTTTTGTCCTCTAGCAATTAATTCTCTTCTTATATTTTCCATTTCGTTTCCAATTATTCATATTGACTCAAACTTCATTTAATGATTCTTTAATTTTACTAAAAGAATTAATTTCCACCATCAATCATGTACAAATAGGGTATATAGTATAATAAAATTCGAGTCTTACAAGAAACTTCCATTCTCTTCTATTCAACTATTGATGTTATTGATAAACAATTTACCAAAACCTACTAGCATGCTGGGCTGGAAACCATGAGAAGCAAAGGAAATTAACGAGGATGATGAATATGAAAAAGATGAGTACGCCATAGATGAATAAGTTGTTTGTAATCTCATGTGTTCCTACATGTATTTAAATAATTGAATACAATACAATAAATCTAGAATACACAATACACGACAAAATAATTGTTAGTAAAAGAAAATATTTAAATACAACAACAAAATATTTAAATCAATAAGAAATATACTTTAATAAAAGAGGCACATAGTGCAGAAGCTCGCCAATCCACGCAACAGCATAACAAGTCGCCAACCCACATTGCTCGCCAGTCCACGCAACTGCATAACCGCTTGCCAATCTACACAGCTGTATACACTTCCATTCTCTTCGATTCAACTATTGATGTTATTGATAAACAATTCACCAAAACCTACCAGCATGCTGGCGTGGAAACCATGGAAGCCAAGGAAATTAATGAGGACGATGAATATGAAAAAGATGAGGACGCCATAGATAAATAAGTTGTTTGCAATCTCATGTGTTCCTGCATGTATATAAAGAAAGATTTATTTTTTTATTAAATTCCTTTCACAACTCAAATAAAAACTTACTCTAATAATAGTTTGATATAAAATCATTTAATTATAGAAAAAAAATCCAAGATATTAAAAAAAAAGGAAAGGTAAGAAATGAAAAGGAATGAAAAGTGAATTTACCTGATTGGAATTTCTAGGATAAGGTCCCTGAAGAGTTGTAAACCCCAAGATACATAAGTTCCATAGAGAAAAATACACCATTGATTCCAATATAATTTAGCAAGAAAAGAAGGCAGAGAAATTTTTCCTAAAAGAAGAAGTCAAAGAAAAGGATGTCCTTGGAAGAATACAGCTAAAAATCAAAGAAAAAAAATTGGAGAATTCAATCGACGCCAAAGAAAGGTAAAAAGAAGAGTTTTATTATTACCATTAGAAGGGCTCGAGAATCCTCAAGTACATACGTTAACAGTAGAATTCCTAAAATTTGGATTGGAAACTTTAACTTTGGAGGAAAACCCAGCTACATTGACTTGAGAAGAAGAGATAAAATTGTTGGCTCTACCGAGAAGGGGAGTGAATCGATTTTTCTACTTATTTAAGATTTTTCTAACTCTTAATGCACAATTAAGACTAATGAAACAATAATGAAATAAGTGCAGTAAAAAGAGTAAGAGAAAGAGAAGCAAACACAAATTTATAGAGGTTCGGCCAATCTCTCGCCTACGTCCTCTCTCCTTGATCCTCTTGTCAAGATTTTGTTTCAGCTCTTCCTTGAGAATCTTTACAAACCACTTCAAGGTGTGGTGAGACTTCTTACAATGTTTCTTGAGGACTTAGAAATCACCTTCTAAGCCTTTCCCTTTGTAATACTACCCACACTCTACAATAGCAGATCTTACAAGGATAGCTCACCCCTTTGAATAACAGAACTTTCAGTAAATGGGTGATGAACAACAAGAAATCTCACAAATAGAGTTACACAATAAGAATTTTCAAATTGGATTTTCTCTCTTGAAGTTTGAGGATTTTCTGAGTGCTTGTTCTACCTCCAAACTTCATAAATGCCTCTATTTATATCCCACCAACTGATTGGAACGGTTAGTGAAGCATTTAATGCAATTCCTCCCGTTGAAACCCTTAAAAACTAGCCTTTGTGCTCAGTTTTCGTGAAAGGGGATCGATCCCATGCCAAAAGGGATCAATCCGTTTCTTCCAGAATGCATACTTCTCTATTGGGAGCCATTCAACCTTGAAATCAATTCTGCCAAAAAGGGATCGATCCCTCTACAGGGGGATCGATCCCTTTTGTCCAGCCTGCACACTAATGAGTAATTTTGGTATGGATTGATGAGATTTTATGATTTTAAGTCAGTCCAAATTATTTTAATTCTTTTACAAAAGTATTTACTGACCTTTCAAATTGAAATCACAATTAAAACTTTGTTTAAAATATTTTCAATCATAAAATCCATTTCAAGCAAATTTACATTGAAGAGAAAAACGTTTATCCAAACTTAAGTTTTTGTCATTTCAAAATGTGTGTCAATTTAAAGCTAACAATCTCCCCCTTTTTGATATGACAAAACTTAAGGTAAATTTGCTTATATGTTTGAAGAAATGAGGTTGCTAAAATATTTGAAGTAAAAATGCTCCCCCTTAATAGTTGCTCCCACTCAACTTATCATAAAGTAATTCTGACAGCACAAGACATATTTTGATTTTGTCCTCCTCATAGAGGTATTTCAATAGATGTCATTAAAAAATTTTGCTCCTCCTCAAATGATGCAAGAAGGAAGGTAACAGAATTTTGAGAGATTTTTCATGAATTTTAAGAAATTTACCATACCAATTCTCTCCCTTTTTGTCATATCAAGAGTTAGTCAAATATCTAGCAGAGTTATAAGTCAATTTAAAGCAATAATTTGATACCAATAATAAGCAGAATAAGTATTAGCAGTGGCAATGATATAAAGAGAAACAAAGAGCAAGCCAATGTCATGAAAGCATAAGTAATGTCATAACAAGTCATAGTCATTAACATAAACTAAGATAGCACAAACACACTAGTAAAAGTCTCAAGAAACAACTAGAATGTCATAACTAGTCATAGTCATTAACATAAACTAAGATAGCACAAACACACTAGTAAAAGTCTCAAGAAACAACTAGAATGTCATAACTAGTCATAGTCATTAACATAAACTAAGCTAGCACAAACACACTAGTAAAAGTCTTAAGAAACAACTAGAATGTCATAACTAGCTAGAAGAGACGCATGCCACAAATAGTAGGATCAACGCCTTGGAAAGGTCTTGTGATATTGCTTAATGAAATCTTCTTGCTGCATGCAGACATCTTGAATTTCATTGAACAAGGCAGCTTGGTTTGCCTCGATTTGATCAAGCCGCTGACCTACTTCATGCTGGAAATTCTGAAGCATATGCATGATTTGGTCAAGAGAGGTTGACGTGGAGCCGGAGGATGCAGAAGATGTGGCTTCTGCAGGTGCTTCGTCTCCGTCTTCTCCTTCTTCTCCAACTTCTTCCGGAGCATGTTCGGGAGATGCACGCGATCCATGACTCTTGACCCATTTGATTGTATCGCCCCATTGACGTTGACACCACATAAGGTTATGGAGAGTGGCGAGATTGATTGTGGTGCTGGGGTCCGAAAGTCACCGACCTCACACGAACAATCAACGCCTTTAGTGAGTAAGTAAAAAGCGAGAGGCTGAGGGAAGACAATTGTGTGTACTTTGCCACTGACAATCCTCAACCAATCTTGAAAGATAAAGTGAAGGAGGTTTGGTCGATCTCCATCGGGTGAGTGAATATGATGGAGCAAAAAACGATCAAGTTTCCTAAGTTGAGAATATTTTGTGACAAGGGGTTAGAGATTCCAGGAGATTATGATATGTAGGAGTCGTGCGAAGACAGGAAGGTCACTTGCACGATTATTGGTAACGAAAAACTCTAAGGGGACTTCGACATTTTCAAATATAGAACCGTTGTCGGGAATTCTAAAGACAAGAAAGAGGGATTGCGTGGTGATTTCAATATTTTTGCCCATGACATAGGATCGCATTTCTACAACTGTACATTCATTATTTGGATCCATATGAGTTCGGCATTGGAAAAGAAAGCGCGAATGATGTTTTGAGGAACCGGAGTGTTGATTTTGAGAAACTCAATCCAAGGATATTCATTAAATTTGGCCAAGTAAGGAAAGTTAATTGATTCGAGGAAATCGAAATCAATTGGACGCCAATGCTTAATAGGCATATTTGCAAAGTTCGCTAGAAATTTAGTTTGCTCATTGGCATGTCGAAAGCATCGATTAAAGTTGGTTGGTATGGAGGAGGAGGAGGAAGCACTTGTTTTGCGTTTTTGAGCTATATGTTTAAATTTAGGAGCCATATGGAGTAGGAGAAAGACAGGAAATTTCGTGGAGGAATTTCACCGAACAGGTGATGGGCACAGATTTGGTGAACTATGGATGAGTGTATGGGAGATATAAGGTCTAACCAACAACTGAGAGCCACAAACCAAGATGCAAGTAACAAATTTGATAAGGAAATAATGCTAAAAAACTAAAAAGATCTTTATTTATAAACCCTAGAAGTTAGATAAGTGTAATATGAACTGAAAACCTATATGGAAAGGAAATCTATGCAAGAGATGCAAATGGGTAGTCAAGACATGATGAAATAAACTAGAAATGCAAGAAAATTTAATGAAAATAGTAAGGAAAACTTACAATTGAGATGTTGGGTGAATAGTAACTATGGTGTGGAAGAAGAAAGAAGAGAAGAAAATATGGAGTTTTGTTAGGAAATGAGGAGGGGAGATGAGAAATGATGAAGATTGGTGAAGGAATGAAGCGATTTGGTGAAGAAATGAGTTAGATCTAGAAGATTTTGGTGAGAGGAATTGGTGGGAAGGCGTGGGCAGTGAAGGAGAAGGTGAATAGTGAGGGAAGAGTGGGGGGTCGCGACTTTCAAAAACCCGCGAAGTGCAATCTGGCCCGAGGGGATCGATCCCCTCGAGGAAGGGATTGATCCCTTCCAGGCAGAATGCCTCCTAGGCTATTTCTTCACCGATTCTGATGCTATGGGATCGATCCCATGGTGAAAGGGATCAATCCCTCATAGCAGAAACCCAGATTTTTGGCCTTACAGACTTTGAGATCAATCCTATTTTGGAAGAATTGTCTCCTCAGTCACTTGCCTTAGTTGTGATGCATAAAAATGATTTGAAAACAATGGAACTTATGCATTTGTACTAGCAAAATCTGGTTTTTGCCACTTGGGATGCATGAGATATGACTTGAAAAATGTAGAAAAAGTGCAGAAAAATGCAAAAAAGTGCAAAAAATTGCAAAAATATGCTGAAAATATGCAGAACAGCTTTGAACAATAAGTGAACATGACTGTGAAAATGTCTTAAACATCAGAAGTGGGTTTTGGCTAATGAAGAGAATTTAATATGATCAAAACACACAAAGTTCAATAATTCAACCTCAAAAGCTAAGATTATGAATAGTAACATGACAAGTTAAGGTCATGAATTGTAAGTGGTAATTATATTCTCCAAATTTCTTTCTTGCAATCATCACAACCAACTTAAGTCATTCATTCAACATCAAATCAATTCAAGAGCATTCATAATACCTAATTCACCTCTAAGAATGCAAAATCTCTCCTTGTCCAAGGGTTTTGTGAAGATATCAGCTAATTGGTGCAAGGTATCTACATATTCTAGAATTATGTCCCCTTTTTGCACATGATCTCGTATAAAATGATGTCTAATCTTAATGTGCTTGGTTCTAGAGTGTTGGATGGGATTTTTTGTAAGGTTGATAGCACTAGTGTTGTCACACTTGATGGAAACTTGGTTCATTTCTATTCCATAGTCTCTCATTTGTTGTTTAATCCACAAAACTTGAGCACAGCAACTTCCTGAAGCTATATATTCAGCCTCGGTTGTGGATTGAGCTACGCTATTTTGTTTCTTAGAGAACCATGAAATAAGCCTACTTCATAAGAATTGACATGTTCCCGATGTGCTTTTCCTATCCACTTTGCATCCACCAAAATCCGCATCGGAATAAGCATGGAGATCAAGTGTAGAATCTTTAGGATACCAAAGTCCTAAGAAAAAGGTGTCTTTAAGGTATCTAAGGATTCTTTTTACTGCTTGTAAGTGTGATTCTCTAGGAGATGACTGAAATCTAGCACACAAGCATACACTAAACATTATATCGGGTCTACTAGCAGTTAAATATAGCAATGAACCAATCATAGACCTATATAGTTTAGTGTCTACACACTTTCTTCCTTCATCCTTATCAAGCTTGATATTTGTGCTCATTGGTGTAAAGTAAGGTTTAGACTCATCCATTCCAAATCTTTTGAGCAAATCTTTAGTGTACTTAGCTTGATTTATGAAAATATCTTCTTTGCATTGTTTAACTTGAAGTCCTAGAAAAAAAGTTAGCTCTCCCATCATACTCATCTCAAATTCACCTTGCATTAATTTTGAGAAATTTTTACACAATGACTCATTTGTAGATCCAAAAATGATATCATCCACATAAATTTGAACTACTAATAAGTCACTACCCTTAGATTGGATAAACAAGGTTGTATCTACTTTGCCTCCTGCAAAATCTTTTTCAATTAAAAACTTTGAAAGTCTTTCATATCAAGCTCTAGGAGCTTGTTTTAATCCATATAAAGCTTTTGATTGTTTGAAAACATGGTTAGAAAATTTTGGATTTTCAAAACCGGGAGGTTGTTCAACATAAACCTCTTCATTTATGTAACAATTTAAAAAGACACTTTTTACATCCATTTGATATAATTTAAAATCTTTGTAGCATGCAAATGCAAGTAACATCCTAATGGGTTCTAATCTAGCTACCGGAGCATATGTTACATCATAGTCTATTCCTTCTTCTTGCCTATATCCTTGAGCCACTAACCTAGCCTTGTTTCTAACAATAATGCTATTCTCATCCATCTTATTCTTAAATATCCATTTGGTTCCAATGATTGGGATAATCTTTAGGTCTTTCCACTAGTGTCCACACTTTGCTTCTCTCAAATTGATTTAATTCCTCTTGCATGGCCATAATCTAATTTTCATCTTTCAAGGCCTCATCCACATTCTTTGGCTCAAATTGTGACACAAAGGCTACATGTTGACATATATTTCTATAGGTTGACCTAGTTCTAACGCCAATGTTTGGATCTCTAACAATATCATTATCCTTCTCATATCCAAGTTCTCTAGGACACCTAGATTCTTTCTCAATTATTTCTTGTTCCATGGACTCCTCATTTTTGTTAATATTAAGATTTTAATTGTTCTCTAACATCCTTATCTTGGGATGGATCAACTATAGGTTCATCAAAGATCTCTACTTCATCATCAAGATTGGTTCTACTAGTGATATTTGATTCATCAAAGATTACATGTATTGACTCTTCTACTACAAGTGTTCTTTTATTGAAAACTCTATAAGCCTTAGAATTTAAAGAATAACCAAGAAAAATACCTTCGTCACTTTTTGCATCAAATTTTCCTAGGTTATATTTACCATTGTTCAAAACAAAACATTTACATCCAAATGGGTGAAAATAACTTATGTTAGGCTTTTTTCCTTTATGAAGCTCATAGGGAGTTTTCTTTAAAATAGGCCTTACCATAGCTCTATTTATAACATAGCAAGCAATATTTATTGCTTCAGCCCAAAAATATTTAGGTAAGTTATTTTCACAAAGCATGGTTCTAGCCATTTCTTCTAAGGTTCTATTTTTCCTTTCAACTACCCCATTTTGTTAAGGAGTTCTAGGAGCTGAAAAATTATGGCTAATACCATTTTCATTGCAAAATGTATCAAAACCAATATTTTCAAACTCTTTTTCATGGTCAATTCTAATACTAGTAATAGAGTAACCTTTTTCATTTTGAACAAGTTTTGAGAAAATAATGAATTTATCTAAGGCTTCATTTTTCACACTTAAAAAGAACACCCAAGTAAACCTAGTGAAATCATCAATTATCACAAATCCATAATGTTTTCCTCCTAAGCTAGTTGTCCTAGTTGGTCCAAAGAGGTCTAAGTGGAGAAGTTGAAGTGACCTAGAGGTAGTAACACACTTCTTAGGTTTAAATGATATTCTCTTGTATTTTCCTCTTACACATGCTTCACACACTTTATCATTTTCAAATTGAAGTTTAGGCAAGCCTACTACTAGGTCTCTTTTGGCTAACTTAGACAAAACATGCATGCTAGCATGGCCTAGTCTTCTATGTCATAACCAAGGTTCATCTTCTCTAGTGGCCATAAAACATACATTTTTGCTATTAAGCTCATTTATATTAACAATATAAATATTTCCTTGTCTATGAAACAATTTGATTAGTTTTAACATTAACAACATTGCAACACAAATCATCAAACACAACTTTAAATCCCTTATCACACAATTGACTAATACTAAGCAAATTATGTTTTAAGCCTCTAACATACAAAACATTCTCAATAGTTGAGGAAGAGTTACCAATAGAGCCAATTCCTTCAATTTGTCCTTTAGAGTTGTCTCCAAATGTGACTTCTCCACCACTTTTATGCTTTAGGAACTTGAATTGGCTCTTGTCACCCGTCATGTGTCTTGAGCATCCACTATCAAGGTACCAATGCTCCTTGGACTAAGCCTTGTAGCAATACTCTTCCTCCTACATACAAACACATCAAGCTTTCATCTTAGGTACCCAAATTTTCTTGGGTCCTTGAGAGTTAGTACACATAATTTTTGATCCTCTAGGGATCCATTTCATTTTTAAGGACTCATCACTTGAATTTAAAACATGTTTAGGCACCCAAATCTTGATAGCCATTTTTCCTCTAATCATGGTCTTCCTAAAGGTGCATGTTTGTGAAGAATGTCCTAGTTTATTACATAATGTGCATAAAACAAATTTTCTACCTTTAACTAGGAAATTTTTTAGATGAGTCTCTTTGTTTGATTCATTATAGCCTAGCCCTTCTCTATCAAAGAATGTTTTTTGAGTCTCTAGCATATGATCAAGTTTTTGTTGACCCATGAAAAATCTAGAAAAGGAGTTTTACAAATTAGTGTTCTTATTTAATTCTTCTATTTCTAGATTTGCATTTTCTAATTTCTTTTCACATTCTAATTTAACATTAATAAGCATTTCATTTTCCTTTTTCAACTTAGAGATCATTTTCTTATATTTCAAATTCATGCATTCGAATTCATTTGCTAACTCATCAAATGCGTCTTGCAATTCATCAAAAGTGTATTCATTAGTATCTAATGAGTTAGATGTTACCTTCTCATCTTCAAAAGTCATAAAACAAAGGTTGGCTATTTCATCTTCCACATTCTCTTTATCGGAGCAATCACTATCGCTCCAAGTAGCCACCATAGCCTTCTTCTTTGGTTTCTTCTCATTTTGCTTTCTATAAAAAGGACAGTCAAATTTAATATGACCAGGTTTTTTGCATTCATAACAAATAATTTGGTCTTTTTCTTTCCTACTAGTTTCTCCTCTATTGAACTCTCTCTTAGGGGGTCTCATAGAGTTTCCACTAGCTCTTATCTTCATGAATTTATTGAATCTCTTGGCGAACATGGCCATTTCTAAATCCTCATCATCACCACTTTCATCATGATCGTCTTTTGATTCCTCAATTGTGGTGGATTTTAGAGCTACTCCAACTTTTTTTGGGGGATCTTGATTTCTCTTAATTTTCATCTCATAAGTAAGTAAAGATCCGATAAGTTCATATAATAAGAGTGTATGAGGATCCTTGGATTCCTCAATAGTAGTGACTTTAGCTTCCTATGATTTAGATAAGCTATTGAGTATCTTTTTCACCATTTCTACATTAGAATATATTTTTCCTAAGGCTTTAAGACTATTTATGATGTCAGTAAACCTAGTAAACATGTCACTAATTGACTCATCATTCTTCATTCTAAACAATTCATAGTCTTGAGTGAGCATGCCTACTTTTGTTTCCTTGACTTGTGTGGTTCCCTCATGTGTGATAGCTAGTTTATCCCAGACTTGTTTAGCATTCTCACATTGTGAAACTCGATTATATTCATTTGGTCCTAATGCACAAAATAATGTGTGCATTGCCTTAGCATTTAGTTGTGCCATTCTAAAATCATTAGTATCTCACTCATCTTCTTTCTTTGGCACATCCTTCCCATCTACTTTCTTAATAGGGATAAGGGGACATTTAACTATAATCCTCCACACTTCATAATCATTGACTTGAATAAATAGCATCATTCTAGTCTTCCAATAAGCATAGTTTTTACCATTAAAGAGTGGAGGCCTAACCGTAGAGTGTCCCTCTCCTACCAAAGATGTAGATACACTAGTTTGAGCCATTAGTGATCGTTTTACTCGATAGTTGTTAATCTAAATCAATCTCGAGTCCAAGCTCTGATACCAATTATTGGCTCTACCGAGAGGGGGTGAATCGGTTTTTCTACTTATTTAAGATTTTTCTAACTCTTAATGCACAATTAAGACTAATGAAACAACAATGAAATAAGTGCAGTAAAAAGAGTAAGAGAAAGAGGAGCAAACACAAATTTATAGATGTTCGGCCAAACTCTTGCCTACATCCTCTCTCCTTAATCCTCTTGTCAAGGTTTTGATTCAGCTCTTCCTTGAGAATCTTTACAAACCACTTCAATGTGTGGTGAGACCTCTTACAATGTTTTTTGAGGACTTAAAAATCACCTTCTAAGCCTCTCCCCTTATAATACTACACACACTCTACAATAACAAACCTTACAAAGATAGCTCACCCCTTTGAATAACAGAACTTTCAGTAAATGGGTGATGGACAACAAGAAATCTCACAAATGGAGTTACACAATAAGAATTTTTAGATTGGATTTTCTCTCTTGAAGTTTGAGGATTTTCTGAGTGCTTGTTCTACCTCCAAACTTCATAAATGCCTCTATTTATATCCCACCAACTGATTGGAACGGTTGGTGAAGCATTTAATGCAATTCCTCTCGTTGAAACCCTCAAAAACTAACCGTTGGGCTCAGTTTTCGTGAAAGGGGATCGATCCCATGCCAAAAAGGATCGATCCGTTTCTTCCAGAATGCATACTTCTCTATCGGGAGCCATTTCAGCCTTGAAATCAATTCTGCCAAAAGGGGATCGATCCCTCTACAGGGGGGATCGATCCCTTTTGTCCAGCCTGCACACTGATGAGTAATTTTGGTATGGATTGATGAGATTTTTTGATTTTAAGTCAGTCCAAAGTATTTTAATTCTTTTACAAAAATATTTACTGACCTTTCAAATTGAAATCACAATTAAAACTTTGTTTAAAATTTTTTCAATCATAAAATCCATTTCAAGCAAATTTACATTGAAGAAAAAAACGTTTATCCAAACTTAAGTTGTTGTCATTTCAAAATGTGTGTCAATTTAAAGCTAACAGAAATCAACTACAAAAACCAAACTCCAACTATGATCAAATTTAAAAAAAAAAGGTAATGATTGAAAAATCCAAAATTGCTCAAAATATAAATCAGGTAAAATAAAAGAAATACTTTTAGTGATATAAATAAAAACTCAAATAGTAAAGAAATAATAAATGTTTTCAGGTGTTTGTTGATGAAGAAAGAAAAAGTAGATGAAAAAGGAAATGGAGAGAAACACGGGATTTTATATCTGTTTTATATAGAGACCTAAAGAACTGGCACAAAATTGAGCATTCAATTGAGAAAAGAAAAAAAAACTGTTAAAAGCTATGTTTAATATTATGTTGTTATTAATTGATGCATGTTTGACATCTGTCAGCAGAACAATTTCAACTATAAAAAGCAACAAATGCAGCTGTCTATACGTGGGTCTTTTTGCGGCTACACGTGCCATCTTCAACTACTTCAATTCAACCCAAAATCAGACATACACGCTATTACGATATTTGAATCAAAGAAAATAAAAGTTTCTACAGCTGTGAAAATTGGTGAGCGGTTATGTTGTTGTGTGGGTTGGCGAGCTGTTATGTTGTTTTGTGGGTTGGCGAGCAAAGGTACATACTACAGAAGCTCGCCAACCCATATAGATCGCCAATTCACACAACAACATAACAGCTCGCCAACCCACATAGCTCGCCAATCCACATAATTGCATAACCACTCGCCAATTCTTCGATTCAACTATCGTAATACACTCGTCATCACCAATTGCTTCAATTGACAAAATAGTGTTCATACACGCGTCATCACCAATTGCTTCAATTGACAAAACAGTGTTCATGCACGTATCATCACCAATTGCTTCAATTGACAAATTACTATTCAAAGTTATCTTTAATAGTATGTATTGATTTACGTTGGCATATATTTTTTATTTAAATTATATTTATTTATTGTTCAAACCATTAATAAATAATTGAAATAAATATTTATCATTTTATTATTGTATATGATGTGTAATAAATATGTATTTTTAATAATATAAATATTTATCAACAAAGCATGATTTAGTGATAATTATTTCTTTTTAAAATAAATTAAATTTAGAATTCAAATTATTTAATGACCCAAAACAAAATAATATAATTATTTAATATGATTTAAATATAATAGTTACATATAATAATCAATAAAGCATATTTGATATATGTGAATAATAAAAAGACAATGCTTTTTAAATGATTTATAAAAATTAAATTTTTTAATAATATAATTATCTAACAATTTGAATATAAAAATATATACATATACAAACGTGCTAACGCTGAAGCTAATGATCTTTGATTAGAAAGCCTCGCGTCCATGAATCATGATTGGTGTCAGTATCGCCGATTTACTTTTGCTTTTTCTGTTGCCTGCCCATAAAGCATGGGATTACTTGTATTAGGATTATTAGAATGATTCCAAATCATTTACTTTTTAGTCTGTCATGTTATATTTTTTAAAAATATATAATAATTACTTTAGGCACTTTTATCATTTAATCATTTATCATTAAGTGATAAACCTAACTCTAATTAATCTAATTAAAATTTAATTATTAACTTTATCAAACTTAAAAATAAAAATTTAAAGATGATTTACGGGGAAAAAAAATAACATTTAAACTTGACCTAAGGTCAGAGAGCAAAAATTCGTAAATTAATTTTCAAACTCTTCACCTTTAATTGTAAAAACGTACTAAACTACTAAATATCTCTCTATTAAAGTTGCAAGGATGCCATTGTTTAATCTAACAAAACAACCCAACAAATGGGTTTTGGTTTTTCTTTAAAATCCTTATTCCTTTTCCTGTCATTTTATTTCTTGTCTTGTTGACCGATGTTGATCTTTTTTCACTAATTGAATTTGCCACACAACCCTTATCTATGAAGGTTATGATTTTTTTTGCAAAAAATCCTAAGCCAAGTATAATAGTTGTTTTCACACTAAATTATTTTTAGATTTTTATTTTTAAATATGATAAAATTAATTATTAACTTTTGTTAGATTAATTAGAGTTAAATTGATTACTTAATAAAAATTAATTCGGTGAGGATGTTTATAATAATCATTGTATGCGTTAAAAATATATATAACATGACATTATGTTATTGGTGTTTAAAAAATGAATGTTTTAAGATCATCGTAATATAAGTTATTTTTATAAAATAAAAATTAATTGTAATATTAACATGTGATCGTAAATTAAAGTTCTAAACTGATAAACTATCTTTATTAATGAATGGCTTATTATACGATACAAAACTTCATAAACAGAGTTAAATTAATGACATATATCTCTTTAAAGAAGTTAAAAAAAATTTTTAAAAATAAAGTAGGTATGTTTTATGATTTTAACCATGTTTGTAGAATCTAAAAACTTTACTAATAATATATTAGATAATAATCCGAAAGAAATATGCTTTATATTGAAACTTTTAATGTAATTAAAAAATCATTATATTTTTTATTATAATAAATATAAATTTTAATAAATTTAAACGATAAATAATAATTTCATTCTATATATAAAATTTAAAAACATTACATGTAACGGATAAAAAATAATATATCAACAATAAATGTTTTATTACTCCATTTAATATGTTTATTATTAACTGAATTCTTTTAGTGGGTTTCTAATTTTTTTTTTTGAATGAAGTGGGTTTCTATTTTTTATTGTGTACAAAAATGTCACCTTTTTTTATCGATTTGTACCTTTTTTTCTTAATGAATTCCTTAATTTGTCATTTATTATGTTTATTATTAATTGAATTTTTTTAGTGGGTTTTTCTTTGGTGTGTCCAAAAATTGTCATGATTTTGATCATATCGTATCTTTTTTTTTATTAATTAGTTTCTTGGTTTGCCATTTAATATGTGTTTTTTTTAAATCATAAGTATCTTCATTCGTTTTAACGGTCTGAGACTAATTTTGCTCAGAGTTTAATCACAGTTAAAGCTCTTCACCCCTCCCCAAAGGTATGTTCAACGGGAGTAGAACCCTAGAGCTCTTTTCATAAACTCAGTCTATGTTGCCAACTGAGTTACAACCCATAAATTATCATTTAATATGTGAGTATAGAGAATGTGTATAGAAATTCTTTTAATATGTTACCCATAGGTTGTGGTTCAGTTGGCAAAGTAGACTGAGTTTGTGGAAAAAACTTTAGAGTTCGATTCTCACTAAACACATCTTTGGAGAGGGATGAAGAGCCTTAACTGTAATTAAACTCCTAGCAAAAATAATTTTAGACCGTTAAAATGAATAAAATACCTGTCGTTTACAAAAAAAAATTCTCTTAATATGTTTATTATTAATTGAATTCTTATCGTGGGTGTCCTTTTTGGTGTGTCCAAAAATGTCACGGTCTTTAATGATTTCGAGACACTCTTTCTTTAATTAATTTCTTAGTTTGCTGACACATCTATTCGCACTTTCCGCTAGTGGAAGTCGCTTCTTTTCGAGTATTTTCAATGTGATACTAATGTAATTAATGTTGGAGAGACAATATTAGTTTATGCGGCTCTCAAAAGCTAATGGAAACTGATAAAAATTTTTATTTGGAAAAGCATCTTAATTTAATTTCAAAAATAATTTTTCTATATTTATTATTAATCAAATAGCTATTTAAACAACACGTTTATAAAATTCGTGTTCTGTGCATGTTTAAAGCATACAGAGATGATAATTTATAGGTTGTGATTTAATTGGCAACGCAGATTGAGTTTGTAAAAAAAGTTCTCGGATTCGATTCCCACCAAATACACCTTTAAGGACGGGTGAAGAGCTTTAACTATGTTAAATCTCAAATAGAATTAGTCTCATACCGTTAAAACAGATGAAAATACTTGTGATTTACAAAAAAAAAAAGCATAAAGAGATGATAGAGATATCCACCTTCATCATAGAACGCATGAAAAACCAAAAATTACTTTATCGTGGAAATTCTATGCATCGACATCACTTTTTTTTTCTTTGTCCGATTGTGAATCACATGAGATTAGATTAATTAATGAGCGAATTAATTTTGTTATTTTTCTTAATTAAATAAGAAGAGTTTTATCTTGCATTAGTAGCTAACATTGTTAGGTAAGTATTTGATAAAAAATCTGTTAATAATTTTTTGATTTTTTGGTTAAATAAAAATTGTAACATATTGCAACATTTTAGTTTAAATTTAAAACTTTAATTTGAATCCAAATAACATCAATTCTCTCCTTCAATTATAAAAAAATACCAACAATTATAATTATCGATTGTCTATCACTTTTTTAGGATTAAATTATTTTATTACTTATGTTATATTAATATATATAACTTAATTAAAATCAGTTTTATTTCGTTCTCAGATTTGTTTTTAACCTTAAGTTTGGATGTGGAATTGCATAGCCTCAATATTTTAATTTAATCAGGTTGTTAAATCAAATACGTTTTCCATGACATGAATATATCCAATTGTGTCATATAGATAAAGCTTTAAACTTAATCTGTTGGATTAAAATAGCTTTACATGTATTTACATTATTGGGTCTTGTATTGCTAATCGAAAGATAATTATATATATATGCACCCAAAAAAAAAATAATTATATATATATATATATATATCTTTTAATTTAAACTCTTTTCCCATTATTCCAATTTGAAATTACAAGGTTTTTTTTTTAAAATCTTACGTTTGGAATATATAATTCTACTAGAAATTTTAGTGTTATCATTTGATATTTTTTAAAATATATAAATTTGGTTTTTTTTTGTTGATAATTGTGACTAAACTCTTAATATGATTAGTCTCAGACCGTTACTTAAAACGGATGAAGATATCTGTGATTTACACAAAAAAAAAACATAAATGTCAAGAGGGAAAGATATCTTTTTTTTTTCCGGTCTAGACCATCCGGTATCCCTATACCTTTGGTATAGGACTAATCCGGATTCGAGCCGAGCAGGACCCAAAGGGCGGCAAAGCTCTCCCTCAAGAGTTGTAACACAGCTGCATACCCAGGGACTCGAACTCGAGACCTCTGGTTAAGCTAGAACAGCCCCCTGCCAGCTAATCTACGTGCTCTTGGATAGAGGGAAAGATATCTGATCACTGGTCGGAGATCCCTTAGCATGACACTATATTGGTTGAATGAACAAAAAAACACTATATTGACAGGGTTAAAAAAATCCTTAGATTTTAACGTGATTATCATTTAAACTTCTAATATTTTTTGCGATTAATTAAGTCCTTAACTTTAATTTCTACCTAATTTTTCTAAATTATATTTCACCAAAATCCTTTATAGCTAATATAAAAAATGTTAGATCTGTTAAAGAATTCAATTGCAGTAAAAATTATAATTTAATGATTCAATTGATTGCAGAACTGTTATGGATTTGGATGATAATAGCGTTAAAGTTCAAGGGCTATTTTGACCCTTAGCCACTTTTTTTTCTTGAATATTGTATATGAGTTCAATAATGTAAGACAAAATTAAGAGGGGAAATCAATTTAATCTATTGTTATTATATATACGTCAAGTAGATTTGATAATTTTAAATTAGTCAAGATGATAATATGAAAATAAGAAAAAAAATAATATAAATTAAAATTTGATAAAAATTATATATAAAAATTTAAAAAATTAAAAAATTGTGTAAAATGTGTTAAAATGAATTCTAATATAATATATTTTATATATTTATATGATATGAATATGATCAGAAACAACACCAACACGACCTATATTTGCTTTAGATGAGATACTTGGTTGGTGACATTTTAATTGACAGCCACAAATAGAAAGTTCCATTATCGTTTTCGCCATTTCCTGAATCCAAAGAAATTCCTGCTCTCTTTTCTGCACAGGAAAAGGTTACGATGTTGGATTGGGTTGGGCTATTCAAATGTGGGATTTTCTTTCCTCCACGTTGATGTAACACCCACCCTAACAAATATGATGATAGGCAATTTTCCATGGAAGAAAATTTCCTTTTTCTTTCTTTTTTGTGTAACAAAAGTTATCTTCATTTGTTTTATAGTCTAGAATTAATTCTGTTCAAGCTGAAAGTAGTAAATAGTAAAATTTTCTCAACAATGATAACTCTAGAATCTGAACCATGTCCAAATGCCTAAGAAAAAAATTCACTTTCACTTTTTCCAACCACAAGTATCTTTATATGTTTTAATAGTTAGAAACTAATTCTGCTCGGGGTTTCGTCACAGTTAAGGCTTTTTCCCTCTCCAAAAAAGTATTTAGTAGGAATTGAACTTGAAGACTCTTCCCACAAGCTCAATTTGAGTTGCCAACTGAGCTACAATCACTTGTTTCTTTCTTTTAGTAACATGATGGCTTTCCTTTTTGGTATCCTAATAAATGAAACTTAAAAAGATCAAATGTTTTTTAAATGAAATATCCGTTCTTAATTTCTCAAGTAAAAGATATATGTATTTGTATTTCCATCCAATGAATCAAATCCTCGGTTAAATGAAATTTAAATCGCGCATGTTAGATTTTTTATCCGTTATATTAAATGAAAGTAAATAAATTCTCATAAAAAATGTGAAAACTTTTATTACTGTAGTCTATAGTGAAATGATATGTAAAATTAACTATAGTTAATATTACACATTTAATGTGTGAATTAAAATTTTATTTTCTCTTAAAATTATAATTATTTTATATAAATTTTTACATTTTCAAAATAATATTCATTATATCTAATTTAAAAAATAGCGTTTCTTTTTTACTTAACCAAAATAAACCTTTGAATGTTACTAAATCTGCAAACAATCTCTCAACCTTTTATTGTATGAAATTTAAATTATGAACTTATTTTTATTTCATTGTAATTACACTGGTTAAATCTTAAAAATAGATGAATGACTTCCAATTGACAATTTTTTGAAATAATAAATATTCCACAAATTTTTTTCATTCAAATCCTCCAAATAAATCTAAATAAGTATTTTCTATAAATTAAATCATCTAATTAAAAAACTTTTAACAAAATATTAAATATTTTAATATTTTATACCATCCAGATTCAAATTACAATAAGATAGAATAAATGTTCGTTCATAACTTTAATTTTATGCAATAAAAGATCAAAAACTTATAATTTTCATTATTGAGTAAAATTCAAGGGCCTATTTGGATATTAAAATTCAAGGGCCTATTTGGATATTATTTCTATTGTTTACTTTTTTAATGTTATATATAATTTTTATTTTTGTTTTAATATAATTTTAATAGATTTAATTTTATTTTTCAAATTTTATATAATATTAGTTCATTTTTAAATAGTTATACTTTTTAATTTAATAATTTAGTTATACCTTATTATGAAGTTAATAAAACATAACTAATATAAATATATAATACAAATTATTATGTTTAAACAACTTTGAAATAAACACAATGAATTTTACTGTTAAGATAAATATTATTGACCAAAAAAAATAATTTCAAATCATGAGTTATAAAATTACTTTAACTATAAAATCACTTTAATGGTTAAATTATTAAAATAATCTTAAAAATGATGTCGGCCATTGTTTTAAAGAGTAAATTTTGAGAAATGAGAATGAAGAAAAATCAGAAAAATTAGATTGAAGTTGGAATAAAGAAAACATGTGCAGCGCACATGGTTGGGTCCGAAATCTGAATCAAGTTTGACCTATTCGAGGCATCCAAAGCATCTGGACAGGTTTTCGCCCAAAAAAAAAAGGCGTGTCTGGGCAGGAAGGGTGCACACATAGCAGACGGGGGTTTGGGCGGTGCACGTGCCATGTGAGAATATAATGGGCGGCTCCGATCGGAAAACGGACGGTTCAGAAGGATGGATGCATAGCCCAATGCATTGAATTTCACTATTGGTGCAACCAGAACTGTCGGTGTCAGTGCATGGGGTAGTTTTGTCTTTATTCCGCTGCTGCCAACTGCTGGATGATTTCAGCCTCATACTAGCGGCTGCGACTCTGTATGACATTGCAATATCGCAACGTTATCTCACAATTTTTTTTTGGCCAAACGTTATCTCACAATTTAATGAATAAGAAGTTGTACCAAAATTTTTTATATAAATTAAAAAAATAAAAATTTGATATAAAAATAAATTTAATGAATAAGAAGTTGTACCAAAATTTTTACTATATAAATTCTTATTTGAAGCTTTGATTAAATTATTTTTTTATTCAACACTATTTGTTGTTTTATAAAATAAGAATTCAAATTCAAAATTCTAATTTTCTTTTAGAATTTCCAAACAATCATTAGATAAGATTGATGCAAACAAGATGTGTCATATATTCATTTCAATCATAACAATTGAAGCTAAATTTGTTGTTTATGACACATGGTTTATATGCATCTGTTTGTTTTATTTTTTCCAATAATAAGACAATAACATGTTGGCTATGAAAAGTATTGGACGAATAGCTTTATTCTTTTTCTTGTTGTTTATTCTGTCATTAGCAACCATGAATTATTGGTCTTTTTTGCATTTTCCAACATGCATGGGTAATTGCTTATGCACTCTATGTAATTCGTTATCGTGTCACAGTTAAATAAATAAATTAGGATGCTGCATATTCTTAAAGGTATATAAAACATTAGTTAAGAAAAGGTGAGATATATGACAATCTCTTAACTTTATTTGTGGTGTTAAAATATAAAAATGGTTTCAATATTTAATTTCTCGTGAATAAGAAACAACAAATAAAATGATAAATAATACTAGATATATGTGGATTATTATATCATACACATATATTGAAGTTTTTAACTTCACAAGCTTAATTATGTGACACATACTCTTTAAAAAAATTAAAAAATATAAAAAATTAATTTAAAAAACGAGACATGCGACAATTTTTTAAATATGCTTATGGAGTTAAAAACCTTTTGTTGATAGTGTATGAGATAATAATTATATACATATTTGAATGGTCTTTTATATATATATATGTGTGTGTGTGTGTGTGTTAGTATCACTGTAACGTACGAACATTTATGGGTGTAACTGCTCATAATTATGTAAACCGCCGTAACTGCCACTCTCTTAAATATATATTTAATTACGAAACCGCCCATCTAATGAGCGTAACCGCCCACTTAAACACCTATATAAAGGTGTAGAGACACATGAAGCAGGTAGGAGCACACTTTCACTCTCTTCCAACTTTGATATTCTTTCTTGAATACTCTACTAACTTAAGCATCAGAGAAAGTCCCATCAAGAACAATCCCGATGGTCCTTCTGTTTTGCAGGTTGATCCAAAAAGGAATAAGTTGATCCAACATCAACAAGCCCAGCAACCTTTTTGGCATCAACATTTTGGCATCGTTTGTGGGAACTCGAAGAAGAAGCCATGTCAAGCTCTCAATCAAACCAACAAATACCAAACCAAGAGGATACACAGCCACTCCCTATTTCTGCCACTGCCGCAGTTCCGTCAACCTTCGTTACTCCCCTCCCCCCGATGTCAATTTGATGGGGCAACAACAAACTCACACAACACCACAAATCGTATCAATGGAGCAATACAATCAATTGTTCGCCCAAAACAAAGCTTTAACAGCTAAGGTAGCCCACTATGCCCAAATAGTGGAATCTCTAAGTGCTCACCGTAATGCAATTGCAGATCGCCTAGTTGCACCTGATGCTCACCCATCTACACCCGAAGCACAATTCCCTGTCAACAATCAATCAGATACATCTCGCCCAACCGGTGCCATCCCCAACCAAAACCCAAATCCGCTAGTAGAATCCCAAGCCAGCCAATGTAACCCACGTGAAAGGAGGGAAATAGAGGAAGGAAGTGTCAGCTCTCCCATAATATATGTGGCAAAAAGAACCAAGACTATCCATGAGAAGTCTAATCTCTCCTTGCAAGAGAGATTAGATGCTATTGACAAGGATCTTAAGGAGATTAAGAAAGAGAGACAAGAATTTGTCTATTGTGTACGGCGAACAAATAGTCCATTATCTCTAGAGATCCAAAGAGAGATTGTCCCTCGTCATTTCCGGGCACCAAAGGAGAAATATGATGGGACAGGCAACCCACAAGACCACATATTGTGCTACGAGTCAACTTTGGATCTGTACGGTACAAATGATGCTGTCAAGTGCAAAATGTTTCCAACAACTCTGACAGGTACAGCTAGGTCCTGGTTTTATTCTCTTACACCTAATTCTATCACTAGTTTTGAACAGCTTAGTAAACTATTCGTGAGGCATTTCCTCGCCAACAAGAAGCAAATGAGGACTTCTGCTAGTCTGATGTCAATCGTTCAAAAGCCCAAGGAGAGTTTGAGGGATTATATACGTGGATTTATTAATTTCTACGCTGATGTAAAGGACCCTGACGACAATCTTGCTATCCAAGCATTTAGAGTATGTGTGATCAATGACCACGTTCACTACACCCTATATGATGAGGAATCCTTAGCCTTGCATGAGGTATTGCAGAAAGCTCAGAGCCTTGTTGAAGCAGAAGAGATTAGGAAGACAAACATTGAAAGAGTTGGCGATAAGATGAACACCAAATCAAGCCAAGACTTTTAAAGCCTACGATTCCCAAGATGGAGAAGTCCTACCATTTGAAGTATATTCTCATATTTTTCCATTAAGCTATGTTCTATTTGTTTCCATTATTTAACAATTATCGACTTAGAAAAGAAAATTGAACCACAATAGTCTGATTAACTGCTTATCTCGGCCCTTAGCTCCAGTATCTTGGCACCAGCTTGCCCTGGGCCTTAGTGCCAACATCTTGGGTACCAGCTCGCCCCGGGTCTTAGCTCCAGCATCTTGGGCACCAGCTCACCCTGGCCTTTGCAGCAGCATCTTGGGCACCAGCTCGCCCCAAGCCTTAGTGCCAGCATCTTAGGCACCAGCTAGCTCCAGACCTCAGCGATAGTCACTAGCTCACTCAGACCTTGGTGTCAGTATCTTCATCATAAGCTCGCCTAGGCCTTAGTGTTAGTATCTTGGGCATTTGATCGCCCCGGGCCATAGTGCCAACATCTTGGGCACTTGTTTGCCCTGGGCCTTAGCGCCAGTATCTCAATTGCGTGATCGTCCATGGCCTTGGTGCCAGTTTCTTGGGGAGCTTGCTCGCTATGGCCTTAATGCCAGTTTCTCGAGTTTCACTCACTTTTGGCCCGAGTGGCATTCTTCAAGAACTTTCTCACTCATGATCTTGGATTCTCGTCGCCTTAAGCGCTAGAATTTAAAAACTCATATGCAGTCACAACCTTGATGCTAACCCTTTGACAGAGGATACAAAATTCTAGAATATGAGAGGAGTAAAAGGTCTATGTTGGGCATCAGTGCCAGCATCTTGGGCACCAGCTCACCCCGGGCCTCAGTGCCAGCATCTTGGGCACCAGCTCACCCCAAGCCTTAGTGCCATCATCTTGGGCACCAGCTCTCCCCGAGCCTTAGTGCCAGCATCTTGGGCACCAGCTCGCCCCGAACCTCAGCGTTAGTCACTAGGTCGCCCAGGCCTTAGTGCCAATATCTTGATCATAAGCTCACCTAGGCCTTAGTGCTAGTATCTTGGGCATTTGATCGCCCCGGGCCACAGTGCCAACATCTTGGGCACTTGTTTGCCTTGGGCCTTAGCGCTAGTATCTCAATTGCGTGATCGCCCATGGCCTTGGTGCCAGTTTCTTAGGGCGCTTGCTCGCTATGGCCTTAACGCCAGTTTCTCGAGTTTCACTCACTTTTGGCCCGAGCGGCATTCTTCAAGAACTTTCTCACCCATGATCTTGGATTCTCATTGCCTTAAGTGCTAGAATTTAAAAACTCATATGCAGTCACAACCTTGATGCTAACCCTTTGACAAAGGATACAAAATTCAAGAATATGAGAGGAGTAAAAGGTCTATGACGAATACCGATCACTTTGTAATCGCCATTCGCCATGGGGCATAATATTAGTATCACTGTAACGTATGAACATTTATGGGTGTAACTGCCCATAATTACATAACCGTCGTAATTGCCACTCTCGTAAATATATATTTAATTACGTAACTGCCCACTTAAACACCTATATAAAGGTGTAGAGACACAGGAGCAGGTAGGAGCACACTTTCACACTCTTCCAACTTTGATATTCTTTCTTGAATACTCTACTAACTTAAACATCGGAGAAAGTCCCATCGGGAACAACCCCGATGGTCCTTCTGTTTTGTAGGTTGATCCAAAGAGTAACAAGTTGATCCAACATCAACAAGCCCAGTGGCATCAACAATATATATATATATATATATATAGAGAGAGAGAGATACACATATATATTCTTTCTTTTTGTAATTAAATTTCCTGTGTTTTCCTCTCTTTAACAATTTGAGATCGTATGAACATTTATGGGTGTAACTGCCCATAATTACGTAACCGTCGTAATTGCCACTCTCTTAAATATATATTTAATTACGTAACTGCCCACTTAAACACCTATATAAAGGTGTAGAAACACAGGAGCAGGTAGGAGCACACTTTCACACTCTTCCAACTTTGATATTCTTTCTTGAATACTCTACTAACTTAAACATCGGAGAAAGTCCCATCGGGAACAACCCCGATGGTCCTTCTGTTTTGTAGGTTGATCCAAAGAGTAACAAGTTGATCCAACATCAACAAGCCCAGTGGCATCAACAATATATATATATATATATATATAT
This sequence comes from Heritiera littoralis, assembly GCA_031772115.1. Lineage (NCBI taxonomy): Eukaryota > Viridiplantae > Streptophyta > Magnoliopsida > Malvales > Malvaceae > Heritiera > Heritiera littoralis. The sequence goes on from JAPDPK010000056.1 coordinate 1,442,636, forward strand.
AGAGAGAGAGAGAGAGAGAGAGAGAGAGATACACATATATATTCTTTCTTTTTGTAATTAAATTTCCTGTGTTTTCCTCTCTTCAACAATTTGAGATCGTATGAACATTTATGGGTGTAACTGCCCATAATTACGTAACCGTCGTAATTGCCACTCTCTTAAATATATATTTAATTACGTAACTGCCCACTTAAACACCTATATAAAGGTGTAGAGACACAGGAGCAGGTAGGAGCACACTGTCACACTCTTCCAACTTTGATATTGTTTCTTGAATACTCTACTAACTTAAACATTGGAGAAAGTCCCATCGGGAACAATCCCGATGGTCCTTCTGTTTTGTAGGTTGATCCAAAGAGTAACAAGTTGATCCAACATCAACAAGCCTAGTGGCATCAACAATATATATATATATATATATATATAGAGAGAGAGAGAGAGATACAGATATATATTCTTTCTTTTTGTAATTAAATTTCTTGTGTTTTCCTCTCTTCAACAATTTGAGATCCACTCACATACTATTTTTTTCATAAAAAAGTGCAAGAGGGAATGAGAAATTGAATGAGAGTGAGAAATCAAATTTTAGACCTGATCTCTCTTAAGGGGATGACAAGCGTTAGGTTAAATCTTTATTGTTTTCACATACTATTTGTTAATAAAAGTATGAATGTATGACATATCTATGTTTTATAAATAAAAATTTTGAAGACTCATTATCTACAAACAGTTGTAATTAAGATATTTATAATATATGTATTTTCTGTGATTTAATTTTTCCTGATTATGTATTAGTTAATAACAATTTTTGAAAAAAAAATAAAAGATTAACTAATTTTATTAAAGTGCTTATAAGTTGTTTTTATTGAACAATGGACGGAGTGAAACGAATAATGATGTTCAAACTTAAATTTTAGATACAATTATTTGAATCAATATTTAAAATCAAATATTTGTAAATTATATACAAATACCCATACATTAATCTATTCGTAAATAAATGAAGGATTGATTCACTTCAATGTTTCTGGACGAGTTCTTATCATTAGCAACCAATTGGAACATCGTAGTACCATATATTAAGCATTAAGTGCTTATAAGTTTTGGTGATAGATGTTAATTTGGAAAAATCTCATTCATGGTCTCTAATTTCTTATATTGATTTCACTTAGATCTCTAATTTTTGAATTGTTTCATTTAGTATAATTAAAATTTTAAAGTGATTTTATTCTAATAATTTTCTCACATTTTTTTATCAATATTTGAGAAAATATCCACGTAGTATGCTAATTAAAGGAATATCCACAAGACATTTCACATAAGTGACAACAAAGACGAATGATGAAATGAAATCATTTTAAAGTATTAGAGATTCAAATGGAATAATAAAAATTAAAGACTAAAATGAAAGACGAATAACAAAAGATTAAAGATCATGAATAAATTTATCTTATTAATTAACATAACAGATAACAAACTTTTCGGATTTACTTAATTTAAATTTTTTAGAAAAATGAAAATATTGAAAATTAGAAGGAAAAATGAAAAGATGAAAAACATATTTTTCTTTCCACTAATTTGCTTGGTAAAATAGATTAAAAAGTTGAAAGAAAATATAATTTTCTTTTTCTTTGTTATTTAATAGAGTTTAAAAAATGAAAATGAAAATGAAATTGAAAACTACAATGTTTTATTATTATTATTATTACTATTATTATTATTATCATTAAGTTATAATAATAAATAAAAATTTTAAAAAATACATTAATATTGTATATATACACACTTGACTCACAATTTTTTTTATTTTCTCTTTATTAATTTATTTTAATTTTGAAATGATTTATTTTTATTATAAATACAGAAAATAATATTTTTTCTATTTTCTTTTTTCATACACTTTTATCTCTTACTAAAAAATAGTATATTTTTTAATTTAAAAAAAGCATATTTTTTCTTTTTTTTTTTAATTCTACCAAACATAATCTTACTTTTTCGTTGTCACTCTAGGAGAGTTATATCCAAAGCAAAAAGGACTGTTGGTTTGCACTGTTTGATTTATATCCCACCCTAACACCTTTTTGGCGTGTTAACTGTTAAAAGTGTTAACCAACATGGAGGAAAGGTACTAATACTGTTTATTTATTTTCCCAAGCTTACTTCATTATTAATTGTATTTTTGTAGCCTCGTAGGGTGTTATTGTTAGGGTTAATGGCTCCAGGGCAAATGTGCAAGAAGATTGTGTCATCAGCAGTAGGGCAGGGCTCATACGTCATGCCACTTACGATACAGTGGTGCCATAACAATCCGGACAAACCCAACTTGTATTTAAAGACAGCCATACATAGAGTGGGGTAGTCCATATTTTACATGTGTGTATTTTTAAAATAGAGTAAAATAAATAAAATTATAATTTTAAAGATAGGATCCACTGAAAAAGTAATTGTTATCTTATACGCTTAGTTCAAAATTTTAAGTTTTGAAACTAGCATCCTAGAGAATTAATTTCCTTTAATATATCAGGTTGATTTTTTTTATTTTATTCTTTTTCTTTATCTAAAACCTTTATATGTGTATATGTGTATATATATATATATATATATATATATATATATATATATACCGTTTTTTCTTTAAACCCAAAAAAAAAAACCAAGTTCAAGTGATTGTTCTTCAACAATACTCTTTTTCTCTCACTAAATCCTCATCTAATACTTGTTCATTCAAAAATATCAAATTAAACATAAAAAACAAATTGATAGTTTCAATGAAAAACGCTAAGTTCAAGTGTTTACTCTTCAACAATATACTCTTTTCTTTTTAGCCAACAACTTCTTGAGTCTTAACCAAGTGGTTAAGAATGAATTATGATATATTATAAGTCATAAATTTAAATTCAAACACCATTATCTTCAATTATTTAATATTTACATTGTAACCAAAACAAGAAACAATATACTCTTTTTCTCTCATTAAATCCTCGTCCAGTACTTGTTCATTCAAAAATATCAAATTAAACATAAAAAAACAAATTGATCAGTTTCAATTTTTGTAGGGGAATGTTGTTGTTGTTGTTGTTCTTCTTGTAATTGTTGTACCTCTGGTGCTGGTCATTGTTTCTCGCGTTCTTCAAGTTTGGTTTTGACGATTGCTAATGACTGTAGGATGGGCGTCGGATTGGTAGGGACAACATTGATGGGAATGAGTCTTGCTTGATGGAGGCAAGAATGGTGGTAGAAATATTGGAAGGGTTAGGCATGAATAATGATTTTAACGGAGAATTAAGTCTCAAAAATTAACTTTTATGCCCATTTTTTAATTTTAGAGCGAGAAAAACGCTACAATATTGAAGAAGATGAAGAAAGAAAAAAATAAAAAAATAAATTACAATTTGGGACAAACTGATTAGAAAATAGATCATAAGGTAGGATGCACTTTTAATTTACTTTAAATTACAGTGTGGTTTTTGTAATTTATCCTATATATATTATTACATATGTACGTATATATGATTTTCCAACCGTTTTCTTTTTTTTTTTTTTTACCTATCTTGAGACGTATTAAAGATTTCATATCAACGAACTTGACTTGGAGTAGACTTCCATTGCATTTGGCTCAAGTCACTTGTTCATTTTCATGAGCTAAACGATGTTAATCAGCAACCTTATCTCATCATACATAGCTTGAAGTCATAGTTAGGAGCAAGTTTGGCCTCAACTTTTGGATGAACCCTACTCTTTTTCCAACTTCCAAATGATGTTTTTGAGTTCACATTTGAACAAAATCAAAGAAAAGATGGACTGTAATTTCAATTAATACCAACACTCTCTTAATTCCTATTGATCTTTGGAATATATGCTACAACTTTTGTATTAGTGTTAGTGCCCTGTCAAAAGTCATAATGGGATGAGCTCGATCACTTGTCTTTGACAATGAATTCATTAATTATCACCATGTTTTAGTGGAAGGATAATAAGATGTCATTCTCATATGAAAATTGCTCATATGTGTGACTTATAATTTGAATTAAGCTTGAAAATCCTGCTCATTTAGTTGATTTGGACAATTTTAAGTTTTATTCATGAACTGATGGCAGACAGCTTAATCAATAAAAAATATCGATCACTTATACGCGATAGCCAAGCTTAAGAAATCCAATCAAAAGCGCGAAAAGCATAGGAAAAAGGAAATTCATAAGGGTGTCATGTCATTTCAATTCAAGCACTGTTACTAGTCAGTTACAGTGTTTTTATGTAGAGATTGGGTTCAACATGAATAAAAAGCACATAAGCACTACACTTTATTATAGTTGCATTTAATACTTTTGAAACAGCGGATTTAAAATTTTTTTAATTTAAAATATAATTCAAATAATTTATGCAATTATTATTAAAAATTAACATTCAATGTGCTACTTTTTTTCTATCTTCAAATTTCGATTTTTTTATAAAAAAAATACTTCTTTTTCGAATGAAAAAGAAAACAGGTCACGATGACAAGAAACCTTTCAATTTTGTAGCTTTCTAGGCTTTGAGGCCCGTGGGACTGCTAGTCACCAAGTACTGGACCAAGCAATACTGATGTTTAGTTGGTGGACAACAACGCTCTTCGGCAGTTGACCCAACGTAAAAGCCTTGAACTTTAGGATAAAGAGCCATATTAGAAAAAATTCTTCAGTGTTCATGACCGCATCTTACGAAGATTGTTTGTGTTGTTGAATTTAGCAAATTAGGGCCATTTTTTTTTGGTTACAGCAAATTAGGGCCATTGGCCTTTTAGCTCCCAATCTTCAACATAAAAAAGTAAGGCCTATTGTTCAACTTTGACGGTAAGATATATATTTTTTTGATGGAGACGGTAAGATTTTATTACAACTATATATATATATATATATATATATATATATAATATATATAGTTTATATATGATGCACTAACAGTGTATAGTTTCTATACACTATCAATGCATCAGAGGTTGACACCTCATCAATAGGTCTTTATGGGCAAATAAAAAAAAATTATTTATATTTGCATATAAGGGCCTAATGATGAGGTGTCAACCTCTGATGCATTGACAATGTATAGAAACTATACACTGTCAGTGCATCATATATAAATTCATATATATATATATGTTTGTATATGATGCACTGACAGTGTATAGTTTCTATACACTGTCAATGCATCAGAGGTTGACACTTCATCAATAGGCCCTTATAGGCAAATTTAAAAAATTTATTTATATTTGCATATAAGGATCTATTGATGAGGTGTCAATTTTTGGTGCATTGACAGTATATAAAAATTATATACTGTCAGTGCATCATATATAAAATCCTATATATATATATATGTATGAGGAGAGGGATCAAGTTACATCAATATAAAACTAAATAGTTTTACATTTTTTTTGATCATTAAATTAAAAATAGATTTGTGATTGGGATTAAATCTTTCTCTTCCTTCAAAGTACAATTAATGTTAAAATTATTTTTTTTTAATTTTTAATGTAAAAAAAATTGACTTCAACTTTTGATATTTTCAACTGTTGCCTTTCTGTTCAATGATTTACTAATGATTAAAAACCAAACCTTAAATCTGTTCTATCAAATTTAAAATATAAACAGCAAGTCTATTCAAGTGAGATACTATTTGGCATCTTTGCTTGTTGTGAGAAGATCAATATCATTCTCAAAGACAATTCATAAAAACGGTTCAATTTCAAATTTATCTTAAAGCAAAATCCAATTATACGAAGCTTAAAAGCCCTAACTCAATTTCATTTTTATTTTCAATCACATGTAACAAATTACTATTTACTACTAACATATGAATTTCACATGCCAAAATTTTTTTGTCTTTGGAAAATTCATGAAATCTGAATGACGTTCAATGAGACCAAAAAATAAATGATTTAAAATTTTAAATTCATTATAATTAAAACATGCATTGGTAGGATGAAAATTTTTGGACAATTTAATCATCTTTGTTCACAAATAGTATATGAAATATAGTAAAATCAAAATTTGAGTTTAACTCAAATAATTCATGCAGTCATTGATATTTAATTTTAAAATTTAAATCTTAACACTTAAATTTTTTTTAATTTTCAGCGTTTTTGTAAAAAAAAAATAAAAAGGAAATATAAACAAGTACACAAATTAATTATGCCCCATTTATATTAGGCTTTGCGCATCATCTTCTACCTGTTTTCATTTCCTGTTTTCAGGCTTTGTTATTTCATTGCTTTATGTTCTGCTGCAAAGTCCTCTAAAGAGTTCATCTTCCTGAAGCTTCCTTATTTCATCATTAAAATTTCTTGTTTATCAAAAAAGCACAAGGATGGGTGGCGGCGAATGTTGATGGAGATGAGTAACGTGCAAAATAAAGTAGATAATCAAGATAATTTAAAAAAGGAAAATGAAAAAATTAAAAAAAGGAAAGAGAATAAAAATAATTTTAACATTCAATTACACTTTGAAGTAAAAAAAAGATTTAATCTTAACCATAAATCTATTTTTAATTTAATGGTCAAAAAATAGTGTAAAACTATCTAATTTTATACCGGTATAACTTGATCCTTTCTCTAATTTTATTTATTTAAATATGTGTATAGATATAAATAAATTAACATTATTTTTTTTATCAATTTAAAGTATATATAAAATTCATATAATATAATAAAAATATTAAATCATGATAATATTAAAGCTTTTAATAAAAAAATTAACAAACTCAAAACATAAGATAACAAAATGTTAGAAAGAATAAAATATCCAAAATATATTATACATAAAACTATTGAACACACAAACAAAATATTAAAATAGAAAGTAAAAGTTTCAATTATTTCAATTAAATTTCTTCAATTCGTATCACATCATCTTATGTAATGATTTATGTACACTTGCAGAGATGTATATTTTTTTTAAAAATAATTTTTAAATATTTAAATAATGTATGTTATAAGTGTGAATGGGCTGGATTCGTTTATTTTCCGAACCGAATTGAATCACTTTCGGCCTATTAATAAATATAACTAGTTAAAACCAGTTTTTTAACGAACTGTTATGAATAGTCATAAATAATGGATGTCCATTTATCCCTCATACTCTTCATAACTTCCCTTTCATTAAGTTTATAACTTTCCCTTAATTAAGTAACTATTCAATTCCATCTTTATTCATGTATTTGTAAAACCTATAAATAGAGGCTTACCATCCATGTATTGAACACACTTGAAGAATAAGAGAAAATCTCTCTTCTTGCTCTCTCTCTTTGTGTTCTTTCTATAATTTTATAATACGTTATCAGCACGAGACTCTAAAAACCCGTGAGAGATTTAGAGAATAGGCCTTCAATCACAATTATCTATCTCTTCTTTTACGGTAATGAAACTATTTTTATTTACTAATTGTCCAGTTGTTGAATTTTTGTTAATTATTTTCTCCTAACTTATTAAATATACTTGTGATAGTTCATAATGTCAAACCTTGCAAAACTTGAATTTGTGGCTCTTGACATTACGGGAAAGAACTATTTATCATGGGTGTTAGATGCTGAAATTCATCTTGATGCAAATGGTCTCGGTGATACCATCAAAGAAGGGAACAAAGCATCTAGTCAAGATAAGGCTAAAGCGATGATATTTCTTCGTCATCACCTCCACGAGGGACTTAAAATTGAATATCTGAATATTAAAGACCCACTTATTCTTTGGACTAGTCTAAAGGAAAGATATGACCACCAAAAAACTGTGATACTCCCTAAAGCTCGTTATGATTGGATGCATCTGAGATTACAAGATTTTAAATCTGTAAGTGAATATAACTCAGCTATGTTTAGAATCAGTTCTCAATTAAAGTTATGTGGAGAAAAGATCACTGATGAGGATATGTTAGAAAAAACATTCTCCACCTTTCATGCATCGAATATGCTCCTGCAGCAGCAATATCATGAAAAAGGTTTTAAGAAGTACTCTGAACTGATTTCATGCCTCCTTGTGGCTGAGCAAAATAATGAGCTATTGATGAAAAATCATGAAGCCCGTCCAACTGGATTTGCTCCATTCCCTGCAGTGAATGCAGCAACATATAATGAAAAAAACAGAAGTCATGCCAGTAGTCATGGCCGTGGTCATGGACGTGGACGTAATAATCGTCGAGGTGGTCATTTCAAAAACACATATACCTACCAGAAGTGGGAACATAAGGATGGAAAACACAAAGATAAAAGTGGGAAAGACAAAAAGGTTGTGGAGAATTTGTGCTATCGTTGTGGAGGCAAAGGCCATTGGTCACGTACCTGTCGTACGCCAAAACATCTTGTCGAGCTCTATCAACAATCACTAAAAGATAAAGGGAAGAAGATAGAGACTAATTTTGCTAGTGATGATAGAAAAGATGAGACAAATTTTGTTTGTGGAGATGATGATTTTGATTATGGTTATGTTGATGCCACTCATCTAGATATTGCTGATTTTTTCTCACACCCTGAAGGAAAAATTGACCATTTGATTGGAAATGAGAGTGTCCAAAAATAAAGTTCTTAGATCTTACTTAGATGTTATTGGACTTTATTTTAAGCATGCTTCTTATTAATAGGATTCTAATTATTAAGTATTTGTCATGTTTAGATGTTTCATTATGTTTTGGTTATTTATGAGATATTTTATTAATTTGGTTATATATTTCTTATTTTCAATGAAGAACATAGATACTTTCCTGGTTCGATTTGCGATGAGTGGTGGAGATATATGTCTTGCAGATAGTGCCACTACACACACTATATTAAAGAATAAGAAATATTTTTCTTATTTGATAATGCAAGAGGCCAATCTTAGTACTGTATCGGGTAGTGCAAAATTGATAGAAGGCTCCGGAAGAGCTAACATATTCTTGCCTGGAGGAACAAAATTTGAAATTCATGAAGCTTTATACTCTCCCAAGTCTCAAAGAAATTTATTGAGTTTTAAGGATATTCGCTGAAATGGATATCATATTGAGACAACAAGTGAAGGAGAAATTGAGTACCTTCACATTACGAGTATAATCTTGGGTAATAAAATTGTATTAGAAAAATTACCGGCCTTTTCCTCCGGTTTGTACTACACAAGAATTAAAACAATTGAAACAAATGTGGTCATTAACCAAAAGCTTACAGATCACAATAACTTTGTTGTTTGGCATGACCGGTTAGGCCATCCCGGATCGATAATGATGCGAAGAATAGTTGAGAATTCATGTGGACATCCATTGAAGAGCCAGCAGATTCTTCAATCGAAAGATTTTCCATGTGCTGCTTGTTCTCAAGGCAAGTTAATTGTTCGACCATCACCAGCTAAGATAGGGATTGAATCCCTTACTTTTCTGGAACGAATACAAGGTGATATATGTGGACCAATACATCCACCATGTGGACCTTTTAGATATTTTATGGTTTTAATTGATGCATCAACTAGGTGGTCACATGTATCTTTATTATCAACTCGCAACTTGGCGTTTGCGAGGTTACTTGCTCAATTAATTAGATTACGAGCACATTTTCCAGATTATCCCATCAAGACAATTCGTCTTGACAATGCTGGTGAATTTACTTCCCAAACTTTCAATGATTATTGTATGTCTATTGGGATAAGTATTGAACATCCTGTAGCACATGTTCATACACAAAATGGCCTTGCAGAATCATTTATTAAGCGTCTTCAATTGATTGCAAGGCCATTACTAATGGAATCAAAACTCCCAATTTCTGCTTGGGGTCATGCTATTTTACATGCGGCAGCACTAATTCGCATCAGGCCAACAAGTTATCATAAGTCCTCCCCTTTCCAATTGGTTTTTGGTCAGGAACCAAATATTTCCTGTTAGCTTTAAATTGCAATATATATTTTGAAATGACAAAAACTTAAGTAAGCTTTAATGTCTTAATTCACATTGTAAATTTGCTCATCACACATGATTTTCTCAATTCATTTTCAAGTGATCATATCAAACTTAAGACCATGATTTAATTACATACTCTTATTGGTCTTAATACTTTGTAATGTCTTGAATATTTTAGAAAATCACTTGATGAATGTTTGGACAATATTTTCATTTGAGAAAGTCAAGAAAAACTCCCTTAAAACTTATAAATGGTTTGGGTTGAATTAGGATCAAAGGTCATATCATTTCTAACCCAAAAGTGCAGGAAAAATGCCCTCTGGAAGAAAAGGATCGATCCCCACTGTAGCAGGATCGATCCCCTTTTGGCAGAAAGTCTTCCCAAGGTCCCTGAAGCCCAGAATTAAGATTCTGGACAAAAGGGATCGATCCCCACTGTAGCAGGATCGATCCCTTTGCACCAGAAAGCCCCCAACGGCTCTTTTCTGTGAGACACAACGGCTACTTTCTGTTTTGGCTCCAACCAACGTCCACAAACCATCCAAGGGACTATAAATAGAGGCTTAGAAGCTAAAGGAAAGAAGAGGAACAACCAAGCAACATCTTTCATCATTTTATTCATCTTCCTCAAGCCTCAACATCAATTCAAGAGATAAAGAGTCTTCATCTTCTATCACTCATCTATTTCTTGTATTGCTTAGCACAAACTTTGTATAGGCTTTTCATTGTGCTCAATTTCTGTAATCATTTGCCTACTTAGAGGTCTTCCTTGATTACACAACTTGTTATCCAATTCAATCCTTGTAAAAAGGGGAGGTTTCTCTTGAGCCTTAGAAAAAGAGGGAGGTTTCTCTTGAGCCTTAGAAAAAGAGGGAGAAGAGGTTTCTCTTGAGCCTAGAAAAAGAGAGAGGTTTCTCTTAAGCCTGTAAAAAGAGGGATTGTAAAGACAAATTCAAGTATAGTGAATTTGGGAAAATCCTTGGGAGCGTCTCAAGGTAGAGGACGTAGGCAAGGTAGCCGAACCTCTATAAATCACTTGTGTAAATCTCTCTTTCCCTACTCTCTTTACTTGCAATTATATTGTGCTTATTGAATTGAATTTATATTGTATAATTGCCTAGCTTAGAGAACTTAGAAAACACTCAAATAGGCTAGAGAATTTAGAGAAACCGAAAAACGGGCATAAGGTTAGCTAAGAACCGATTCACCCCCCCTCTCGGTATAGCCTATAGAGCCAACATTTCCCATCTAAGAATTTTCGGATGTGCTGTATATGTTCCAATTCCTCCACCACAACGTACTAAGATGGGTCCTCAAAGGAGGTTAGGAATATATGTTGGATATGAATCCCCATCTATAATTAAATATTTAGAACCATCAACAGGGGATTTATTTATAGCTAGATTTGCTGATTGTCATTTTGATGAATCAGTCTTCCCAACCTTAGGGGGAGAAAATAGGCAGCTGGAAAAAGAGATAAGTTGGAATGAATTATCATTTTCTCATCTTAATCCTCGTACAAAACAATGCGAACTAGAAGTTCAAAAGATAATTCATTTACAAAGTTTAGCAAATCAATTGCCAGACGCATTTACTGACCCAAAAAGAGTGACAAAGTCACATATACCAGCTATTAATGCTCCAATTAAAATTGATGTCCCAGAAGGACAACCTTTTGTTGCCAATGAATCTAAAGCACGCCTGAAGCGTGGTAGACCAGTTGGTTCCAAAGATAAGAATCCTCGAAAAAGAAAGGGAGCAAAGATTCAAGATGGCCAGGTCGAGGAAATTGTAACTCCAGAAGAGTTTACAGAAGAGCCCTTAGACATGACTAAAATTACAATTTCAAAAGAAAGTCAGGTACCTGAAATTACTGAAAATGAAGAGATCTCGATAAATTATGTCATGTCAAGAAAAATATGGAACTGCAACAAAATCGACGTCGATGATGTTTTTGTATACAATGTAGCGCTAGATGTTATGGATGATGACGAGGATCTTGAACCAAAGTCTATTGAGGAATGTAAGCATAGACATGATTGGCCAAAATGGAAAGACGCAATTGAGGCAGAATTGAAATCTCTTGAAAAGAGAAATGTTTTTGGACCAGTAGTCCGTACACCTAATGGTGTAAAACCAGTGGGTTGCAAATGGGTCTTTGTGCGAAAACGAAATGAAAAAGGTGAAATTGTGAGACATAAAGCACGTCTAGTTGCACAAGGTTTTTCGCAAAGACCTGATATTGATTATGAAGAGACATACTCCCCTGTGGTGGATGTGACTACTTTTCGATTTCTAATTAGTCTGGCAATAAAAGAGGGACTCGATTTGCGTCTAATGGATGTCGTTACAGCCTATTTGTACGGCCCACTTGATAATGACATTTATATGAAACTTCCAGAAGGATTTAAACTGCCAGAAGAATGTTATTCTAGTTCTCGAGAACATTACTCAATCAAATTAAACAGATCTCTATATGGATTAAAACAATCTGGTCGCATGTGGTATAACCGCCTTAGTGAATATTTGTTAAATGAGGGATATAAGAATGATCCCGTTTGCCCATGCATTTTTATAAAGAGATCTAGATTTGAGTTTGTTATTGTTGCGGTATATGTTGATGATCTGAATATCATTGGAACTCCTGAAGAGATTTCAAAGGCAGTAGAGTACTTGAAGAGAGAATTTGAGATGAAAAATCTTGGAAAGACAAAATTTTGTCTTGGGTTACAGATAGAACATTTAAAGGATGGGATTCTTGTGCATCAAACAACTTATATAGAAAAGGTGCTAAAACGATTTTATATGGACAAAGCACATCCGTTGAGCACCCTAATGGTTGTAAGGTCACTTGATGTAAATAAAGACCCGTTTCGACCTAGGGAAAATGATGAGGGGATTCTTGGTCCTGAAGTACCATACTTGAGTGCAATTGGAGCACTAATGTATCTCGCTAGTCATACACGACCTGATATATCATTCTCTGTTAACTTATTAGCGAGATATAGCTCTTGTCCAACCCGAAGGCATTGGAATGGGATTAAACATGTACTTCGTTACCTACAAGGTACAAAGGATATGGGTTTGTATTTTCCTAACCTACCCAAAACAGATTTGATTGGTTTTGCAGATGCAGGGTACCTATCTGATCCTCATAATGCTCGATCACAAACTGGATATGTATTCACATGTGGTGGCACCACCATTTCATGGCGTTCCATGAAACAAACTATAGTAGCCACATCTTCTAATCATGCTGAAATTTTGGCAATACATGAGGCTAGTCGTGAATGTGTATGGTTAAGGTCTGTAATTCAGCACATACGAGGAGCTTGTGGTTTATCTTCAAGAAAAGAGGCACCAACGGTCTTATATGAGGATAATGCAGCATGCATCGCCCAACTGAAGGAAGGATATATCAAAGGTGATAGAACAAAACATATTTCACCGAAGTTCTTTTTCACTCATGACCTTCAGAAGAATGGTGATATAAATGTTCAACAAATCCGTTCAAGTGAAAATTTGGCAGATTTATTAACAAAGGCGCTTCCTACCACTACATTTGAGAAGTTAGTCCACAATGTTGGATTGCGTCGACTCAGAGATCTCAAATGATATAATCATGAGGGGGAGTAAATACACGCTGTACTCTTTTTTCCTTAACCATGGTTTTGTCCCACTGGGTTTTCCTGGTAAGGTTTTTAATGAGGCAGCATCTCATGTGTATTTTGAAGAATAATGTACTCTTTTTCCTTCACTAGGTTTTTGTCCCACAGGGTTTTTCCTAGTAAGGTTTTAATGAGGCATATTCTTTAGTAATGGACATCCAAGGGGGAGTGTTATGAATAGTCATAAATAATGGATGTCCATTCATCCCTCATACTCTTCATAACTTCCCCTTCATTAAGTTTATAACTTTCCCTTCATTAAGTTTGTAACTATCCCTTCATTAAGTTTATAACTTTCCCTTAATTAAGTAACTATTCAATTCCATCTTTATTCATGTATTTGTAAAACCTATAAATAGAGGCTCACCATCCATGTATTGAACACACTTGAAGAATAAGAGAAAATCTCTCTTCTTGCTCTCTCTCTTTGTGTTCTTTCTATAATTTTATAATACGAACTAGTTTCTATTTCGAATTTTTTTAGAGTTTAGGTGGAATCGAATCTGTCCATGGAACCAAAACAAGGGTTTCGGTTCTGGACCAGTTTGATTTCGGATTCGTTTTTTTTAATTTTTTTAATTTAGTATTTTAATTTATTTATTAAACTTTTAATTTCATTTATAAAGTGAAATGACTTGTACATTAGATTTCTAATCTAATTAAACTTATTATTTTAAAAAAGATTCTAGTTTTTTTTTAATTTCATTTGATAAAGTAAAAAGACTTATGTATTACATTTCTACTGATTAAACTTATCATATTAAAAAATATTATAGTTTAGATTTCTAAACTTTTGATTTTATATTTGGAATATTAAAGCATTTATCATTTATTTTTAAAGAAAACAACTTTATTTATTAGATTCCTAAACTTATTACGTTAATTCATTTAATAGTTAACAAATTTAATAAATGAAAATAATAAAAGAGTAAGGAGAAAAAAGATTTTTTATATGAAAAATTCTTTTAAAAGTTAAAAAGGTAAAAATTACCAAACCATAGTCCATAAAAAAATTACTGAGTGAATTTATTTTTACAAATAAAAAAAATAAAGGTATAATTTACATACAATCTAATTTTACATTTAATCCTATTGTTCGTAATTGATATTAGGTGGAACCAAATCTATCCATGGAACCAGAACAAGGGTTCAGGTTCTGAACTAGTTCAATTTTGGATTTGCTTTTTTTTTTTTTAAATTTATTATTTTAATTAATTTATTAAACTTTTAATTTCATTTATAAAGTGAAATGACTTGTATATTAGATTTCTAATCTAATTAAACTTATTATTTTAAAAAAGATTCTAGTTTATTTTTAAAATTTTTAATTTCATTTGATAAAGTGAAAAGACATATTTATTACATTTCTACTAATTAAACTTATAATATTAAAAAAATATTATAGTTTAGATTTCTAAACTTACCATTTTATATTTGGACTATTAAAGCATTCATCATTTACTTTTAAAGAAAACAACTTTATTTATCAGATTTCTAAACTTATTACTTTAATTCATTTAATAGTTAACAAATTTAATAAATGAAAATAATAAAGCAGTAAGGAGAAAAAAGATTTTTTTATATATGAAAACCCTTTTAAAAGTTAAAAAAATAAAAATTACGAAACCGTAATAAAGAAAATTTACTATGAGGAAATTTATTTTTACAAATAAAGAAAAATAAAACTATAATTTACATACAATCCAATTTTAAATTTAATCCTGTTGTTCAATAATTGATATTAGGTGGAGCCGAATCAATCCATGGAACTAGAACAGGGGTTCTGGTCTAGTTCGATTTTGGATTTGTCTTTTTTTAAAAAAATTTTAATTTATTATTTTAATTTATTTATTAAACTTTTAATTTCATTTATAAAGTGAAATGACTTGTATATTAAATTTCTAATCTAATTAAACTTATTATTTTAAAAAAGATTCTAGTTTATTTTTAAAATTTTTAATTTCATTTGATAAAGTGAAAAGACTTTCTTATTACATTTCTACTAATTAAACTCATCCTATTAAAACATATTATAGTTTAGATTTCTAAACTTATCATTTTATATTTGGAATATTAAAGCATTTATCATTTGCTTTTAAAGAAAACAACTTTATTTATTAGATTTCTAAACTTATTACTTTGATTCATTTAATAGTTAACAAATTTAATAAATGAAAATAATAAAGGATTAAGGAGAAAAAAGATTTTTTATGTGAAAAATCTCTTTAAAAGTTAAAAAGGTAAAAATCATGAAATCGTAGCCCATAAAAAAAATTTACTATGAGTGAATTTATTTTTACAAATAAAGAAAAATAAAGCTATAATTTACAATTTAATCCTATTGTTCATAATTGATAAAGATTTTCTTGAAAATGTATTCTTCCTCCTTTGACTGATGATTGTGTAGGTTATGTGTTTCAGTTCATGCTCTAACATACAATGAAAACTGTGCAATGGAATAAGGTGGAATTTAAACATAAAAATATCGAAACAACCACTACATTATGTATCAAGCTTACAATAGAGTTAATTTTACCTTGTCTAGAGATATCTTAATCTTAAGACTTTGATTTCCTTTAAGACTTATACACCAAGGCTAGGTCCAAAACCAAAGCTGTCAAACTATCCAGCATCTAACTGTATCCACAAGTTGTGAACAACACTTTCATAAAGGTTGAGTTGAATTATAATTGTTATTGCGCTAGTAGCTTGAGTATCAATATACTTATCACTCAATATTCACAATCTTGAAATATGTAATCCCAATGAAGAACTCTTTCTTCCAAAGGAAGAAAATGAATCCTTATAACACTTTGAAAAATAGACATGCACAGACACAAATCTTTGTGCTTGTTGATTTCTCAAGGCAAACTCACAAGGTTTGCCTCGAGTCAATCTTGAGTCAAAGTAGGGAAATGATTCATGCACTATCTAGGAAGTTGAGCATAGAAAAATTCAAATTTTATTCCCTACTTCTGCAACAATCTACAAGGAAAACCTTTTTGTATTTGTCATTGCCACAACTTCCCAAGAAAAAAAATCCCAGTCCTTGATCATAATTCACACATATGGAATTGTCATAATAGCTTCAATTCTCCAATAAGAGACCTCTATGCTTGTCGAAATTCACAGAGAATGGTCACTTAACCCTAATTGTGTCGCCCCTCGTAGGGTGGTAGAAGCTTTAGGAATCTTCACAATGTTGTTTTCAACTATACAAGGTGGCCAGCCATAATGATAGTTTTATAGGCCAGATCAATTATGTTTCATTAAATGACAAAATTACCTTTTAGCTCTTGGACTTATTGTTAATTATAATCGGATAATCTTCTTAATTAAATAATTAAATTTTGAAGTAATAATCCAAATTCAATTAATGTTAAGGTTTATAATTTAATTAAATTCCAATAATCCTTTATTAATTATAATTTGGTCTAATGACTTAATTAAAATATTTTTAATTAAGTCTTCGTAGGTAAACACATTTAATTAAGCCTAATTATAATTACAAATATAAGTCTCATAAAAAATTTCAAAAATTTCAAGTATGATTAACTCAATTTAATTCATGAATAACTCTTATGTGTTTGACCTTTTATGTTTCCAATGAATTTAAATTTTCATTCATAGACCAATATAGGTATCTAGCAATACATCATGATTATTCAAATATTAGAAAAATCAAAATGGTTTGACTAACCTATTCAATGAGAGTATTTCATTGTAATTTGGTTCTTCTATTAGAAATATCTTAGAAAATGCATAAAAGTACGGTGCAGTGTTTACTTTATAAGCATTTTCATTTTTATCCAAGAGCTACTAATATTAACTCCATAAATTTTATTGCTTTGACAAGAAATTTATGAGTTAATATAAGCTAAAATGAATAAGATATTATCCCTTAAAGTTACTCGAAGATATGAATTTTCATCTTAATTACTCATCTCATGTGTTTCGTGGTACTTACAAAATCACATTACCTTCAGCACGGCAAGGCATCAACAAGTGTAACGAGTAAGTATGGCTATATTGGGTTCATTGAAGCAGGTCATTCATTCATAATTGTTCAATGTGAACATATTATAATTCCATACATGTGAGTATCTTTAGACTTTAAACAGCGAATGATACGAGAGTCCAAGATCTAATTCCAACTTTTGACTGAAGCCAAAGAATCTATAGACAGTCATCCAGAAACCCTTCCCTGGAGAAGAAAGTCCATTGTTGTGGGTTGACCATTGACCATGTCAAACTTGGATGGGTTGAATTGAATGACAGATGATTAACTTAAACAAATCACCGAAAGCCTAGCCTTATCCCAGTGGAAAAATGAGACAAACCTTAAACAACCGCAAATACAAGAGGATGTGCTCTTACAATTTAATTTCATATTCCTGGAAACAACTCAATCAGGAAAATTGAAACCTCCCCAGATCTTCCCTATAAATCCTAAAGCTCTTCCCCATTTTCCCTCACATTCTCAAAGGAAAAAAATGGAGAATTCAACTCAAGAATCCCATCTGAGATCCGACCATTCCATAACCTATGAATCACCCTACCCACTTTACGCCATGGCCTTATCTTCTACACCCTCCAGCACGAATCTCAACCACCAACGCATCGCTGTCGGCAGTTTCATCGAAGACTACAGTAACAGAGTCGACATAATCTCCTTCGACCCAGAAACCCTTTCCATGAAAACCCACCCAACTCTTTCCTTCGACCACCCTTACCCACCCACAAAACTCATGTTCCAGCCCAGCCGAAAATCCCCTTCGTCTTCCTCCTCCGATCTCCTCGCCTCATCCGGCGACTACCTCCGTCTCTGGGAAGTTCGAGAGTCTTCCATCGAACCTCTCTCCGTTCTCAACAACAGCAAAACCAGCGAGTTTTGCGCCCCGTTAACTTCCTTCGATTGGAACGATGTTGAACCCAGGAGAATTGGGACCTCCAGCATCGACACCACATGCACCATTTGGGATATCGAAAAGGGCGTCGTCGAAACCCAATTGATCGCTCACGATAAAGAGGTTTACGACATTGCTTGGGGTGAAGCTAGAGTTTTTGCTTCCGTTTCCGCTGATGGATCCGTTAGGATTTTCGATTTAAGAGACAAAGAACATTCCACGATCATTTACGAAAGTCCTCAACCGGACACCCCTTTGTTAAGATTAGCTTGGAACAAGCAAGATTTGAGGTATATGGCTACAATTCTAATGGATAGCAATAAAGTTGTGATTTTGGATATAAGGTCACCCACAATGCCGGTGGCTGAGTTGGAGAGGCATCGAGCCAGTGTCAATGCAGTTGCCTGGGCTCCTCAGAGCTCTAAGCATATTTGTTCTGCTGGTGATGATACGCAGGCGCTTATTTGGGAGTTGCCTACGGTGGCTGGACCTAATGGGATCGATCCTTTGTCTGTGTACTCGGCCAGCTCCGAAATTAATCAGCTGCAGTGGTCCGCCGCCCAACCTGATTGGATTGCAATTGCTTTTTCTAACAAAATGCAGCTCCTCAAAGTTTGAGGTTTGATACTGTATTTTCCTGCTTGAAATGTATTAAAGTCTCATTTTAATTGCATAGGACGCTTAAGCTTTTATTGCTCTATGAGTTAATGTGTAGAATCAGTTTTGTTGAAGCCTTGTAGTTCTGTTAGTACTATGAAGTCTATGATGAAATTCCTTCAAATAATTAAGTTAATCGCCAGAGAAACGATGCCTCCAAAAATATGAGTTTGGCATGTTTAAGTTCGGCTTGTGTGATGCTTGATATGCTTTATGTAGTGCTAGTGAACAAAAGTTTGCCCTTTTATATTATTTTCATGTGATAAAGTTTTGGAATAGAATTTCTCTAAGCATTTTAGCTGATCAGATTAGCGGTGAGCTTAATGTTAAAGAATTCAAGTTATCATGAGATTTCTAGCTGAAAAAGAATTGAGGAAGAGAATAAGCATGAATAACCTTTACTTTAGTTTCCACTTTCCATCTTGTCGAAACTTACGGTTTCTGAATCTATTAGGCATGCAAACTAATTTTATCTGGGGTTTTCAGTTTCCATCTTGTTCACACTTATGGTTTCTGAATTTTTTAGTTATGCACACTAATTTTATCAGGGGTTTCTACTTTCTTTCTGTTGAAACTTATGGTTTCTCTATTTATTAGGCATGCAAACAAATTTTATCTGGTTTAAAAGGTAGTTCATTTCACTTGCCACCTTAGGATGGTTTTACCCTTGTGTATGTGCATGCTATTGTGCCTGTTCATTACATGATAGCCAGTAAGTAAGCCAACTTTCATCTAGCATCTATTTTCAGGGTGAAGTAACAGTTTCCTTGATCTAGATCTAAAAGAAAAATTTTCAGTCTTCTAGGTACCTTGTTGCTTAAAGCTGGAATGTTGATAAAAACACGTAGGTGGCATGTAACGATGTGGTGAAATCTTTTCCATTCCTAGGCCTAGACTAGTAAAGCATATAATTTGCTGCAATATGTCTTACTATGCTGGAGTTTGGAGTAGATTAAGAGAGGCACGGTTGGAGGATCAGAGTTGCTCAATATGCAAGCTATTTAGCTTTTACTTTGTTTATGCATGTGAACAATTTAAGGTTATTACAATTTACACGTAGCAGATTTTATTGTAATGAATTACTTTATAGAACTAGTTATTTCTATCGTACACCAACAAAATTCACTTATGGTGTTCTTTTTGAGAATGTTTTACATGTTAAATATAATTAGACATTGAGTGAGTGCAACTTGTTCAGATCCCTTACAGCACAATGAAGAGGTGTAACCTACTAGAAATATTTTTGCATTTTACACTTTCTTGGACAGCATATCTGATTCAATGGGAATTGCCTTTCAAAACCTGATGAGGATGATTTAGTGTTTGCTGGAGAAATAATTGAGGTTTCTTCTTTAGGCATTTAGCTTTTTCTTTTTTTCTTTTTGATAAGAAACAATATACTTCATTCAAACTTGACATTTTTCAAACTTAAGTCAGGGACATGTCTTTTTGAACAACAGAAATTAAGAACACTGGAGTCTCTTCCAACCATACGGTAAAGTCACTAACAGACTTTGCATGCTTGGCTAATGTATCAGCCTCTATGTTTCCCTCTCTTTTTGTATGTTGTATTCTGAAGAATCTGAAACCCTTAGCTAGTTGTTTTATAGATTCTATAGCCACCCATACACAAGAATGATCCACTTGTTCCTTTATTGCTGCTGTTACTGCTAACACTGAGTCTCCCTCCACTGTTGCAGTTCTCATCCCTATTTCATGGGCAAAAGCCAAGGCTCTCTCAAGTGCCATGCATTCTGCCATGAAAGGGTCAACTTCCTTCTTTATTTTTTCTGTTAACAATGCCAGTACCTCTCCTTTATTATCCCTGATTGCAACTCCAAATCCAGAGCGTCTATCTTGTTTAAACCGCGACGCATCAAAATTAACTTTTGCATACCCTTCTGTTGGCAGGCAGCCAAATTGTTTTGGAATTATTTCCAGCGTTGGTCCCTGCCTTGTTGGTCCCTGCCTTGTTTACATTCACTGCTGCAAAATCTTCAAGGAATGTTTTTGCACTGGATATAATGTTCTGGGGTTCCTTCCATTTTGAACTGTGGAGATATCCATTTCTTGCATTCCAGATACTCCAAACCAGGATTTAGCTTCCTTAATGATAGTAAGTTATGTTTTCTGATTGGCTGTTTGCAGAAGCATTCTTTCGTTGCATATCCGTTCCTGCCATAGAACGTATATGTTCTCAGCGGCTGAAAGAACAAGTGGTATTCTTGTAGCATTTGTTGTAGTCGGAGTAGCAGCTCCTGTTTGTTATAATATTCAGAACTTGAGGTTGAGAGCAAAGTATTAAATGATCATTGCAACAAGTGTGCGGGGAGTCTAATTGTTTTGGTGTTTGGGTAAGAATGAATAAAAAGTGTACACTTATGTTTTTAAGGGTTTGTATATGATGCATTGCAGTGTATAATTTTTATATATTGTCAATATACTGGAGGTTGACACTTCATCAATTGGTAAATTAACAAATATGTTAAGCTCTAAAAAGTAAATATAAATAATTTTTTTAATTAGCTAATAAAGGTTTATTGATGAGGTGTTAACTTTTGGTACATTAATAGTGTATAGAAGTTACACATTATCAGTGCATCATATATAAATCTTATTTTTAAGAGGAGGGATCCACTTACACATGTGTAAAACATATTTGTTTTACACAGTTTTATATCTTCATATAAGATCAATATTTTTGCAAATCAACCGTTGAATTTAACAACCTACTCATATTTATTATGTATGTAAATTTTTGAATCAATCTGCTATTTCTATCATTTTAATCGAGAATAGTATTTTTTTCTATATATGTCAACGGTTGAAATTTTATTTTATGAAATAAATAGTTAGACGTATTCGATTAATTTGAAAATTTGGCATGCATGATCTATGTGAATAGAATATAAAACTCAACGGTTGGATTAAAAAATTATAAATCATATAAAAAGATATGAAAGTGTGTAAAACTAAATTTGTTTTACATATGTGTAAGTGGATCATTCTTCTATTTTTAAATAGATTATATAATTAATCGCCACATAACATAAACAAATACCACCATGAGCTTATTACTCTTGGGGAAGTGACTAAAATAATTTGTGACATGGCGTAAGTGTTAGATTTGAGTTCAAAAAATCTCAAATTCCACTCTCATCTATAAAAGAAAAATTCATAAGATTTTTGTTCACAGATATTTGAAATAACAAGTCCACATTTTGAGTTTGACTAGTCAAAACATGACACTTTGTTTTGTATTTTGATTCAAGCAAGACATTACTACATTAATTCCATTCAATCATTTACTTCGAAACGTTTCATGGGTCCTTCAAGTCCTATTTGAAATGAGTTAAAAATTCAGATTGCAGCATCGACGAGGTTTGTCTAATCTATAACAGACGTAAGAAGAGTCACTTGTTTATCATTCTGGATTCAACTTTTGTACGAGTACTTTGAGAATAAAATTTTAAATGCAGTATTTGCACCAGAGGTGTTCTTGAGTAGGGTGGGGTTAAGTTCGAGCCTAAGTTATATATTAACGGATTACATATAAGCTTGAGTCCAGTTTTGTTTTTCATTTTGCCTTTTAATTTTTTAACTATTTTATTCTTTAAAAATTTAATTTAATTTGTCAAATTTTACATGTCAATTTCCATATATATATATATATATATATATATATATATATAGTGTTTATTAAAACAAGAAGTTGGAGCTAAAAATTCCATGAAATCAAAACGGGTTTTATGTTACCCAAAAAAACAAAACCTTAAAACCGAGCTTTAGTGGCAATCTTTCTCTCAAATGAATCGGCTTTTGGGTGAGTTTAGCTCTGATTTCAGGTGTTGAAACCAACCAAAACCTCACCAAGTCACTAATTTTAAAACTAAAATGCGGTTAAAACTAATTCGAACATTGATGAGAGTTCAATCCCACCACTGTAGTTGCTTTAGGGTTGAAGCACTTTCCGAATCCTTCACTTTGACTGCTCTTGGACCTACATACAAGAGAGAGAAGAGACAATAACTTATCACTTTCATACATTCTTTTTGAAGTATAAGACTAAATATGTGTGTGTGCAGTAGGGACCTCTCTCCACTTGGAAAATATTGATATGTTTCATTGAGGGTCTAAACACAAAAGTAACATTGGGATTATATTTAATCAAAATCATATTACTTCACTCGGATATATTATTTTCAGTTTCACTAATTTTTTTTAAATTTGGCATTAATCAAAATTAGATCTAGATTAAAATTAACTTAATTATTTTAGTAAATCAAAAAATCCAACAATAAAGTCATAGCTACCAAGTGGGAACTGAATCCCATGTTATTTTGGCTGGAAATTAAGCCTTTCTTTTGCGACTTCATCATGTAGGTTAAGCCTTATGAATTTGATAAGGCAGAAAATTAGAAGCTTGAATTCTGATTTATGATAAACTAGTTTGTATCCCATGAGATGCACAAATTAATTTTATTTATTTTAAATTATATTTATAGTTAAATTTGTAATTCATTATTTTAAATATGTATTCATATTTTATTTTTTTATCGTAAATATTTGTATGTACACATTAATTAGTACTTTTAAAAGATTTATCCAAATTTCAAAATATATAATTTATAAATCCCAACAAGTTATAAGAAAATTAAAAAATTTGTTATAGGGGAGAAAAAAATCGTTAAAAATTGTTCTAGGAGAGAGTGGGGAGGTGATAAAAAATATGTAAAACTTGGAGAAGTAGAGAGGTGGATAAAAAATATTTAAATTGATAGATAAGTTTTTTTAATTTTTTAAAATTTAAAAAGAGATATATTTAAATGAACAAAAATTATTTTAAATATATTAGACTTAAAAATTAGATAAAGTAAAGATATGAAGAAAAAATTCGTTATAGGGGAGAGTGGAGAGGTGGTTAAAATTATGTAAATTTTGAAGAAATGGATAGATAGTTAAAAAATCTTTAAATGGATAATAAGTTTTTTTATTTTTTAAAATTTAAAAAAGATATATTTAAATGAATAAAAATTATTTTAAATATGTTAGATTAAAAAATTAGATAAAGTAAATATATGAAAAAAAAATGTTATAGGGGAGAGTGCTGAGGTGGTTAAAAACATGTAAATTTTGAAGAGACTGTAGAGGTGGTTAAAAAATATAGATAAATTTTTTATTTTTTAAAAATTTAAAAAGAGATATATTTAAATGAATAAAAATTATTTTAAATATACTATATTTAAAAAAATTAAAAATGCATTAAGATTAGATTTTAGATAAAATCTAATAAATATTATATAAATAATTTTAAATAGATTAGATATTATATAATTTTACATAATTATTTTAATTATCCATTTTGTTGAAATGGTTAGAAGACATATGAGATTTTTTCTTTTTCCTTAAATTCAATCTTACTACAACGTTCTTTTTTCTTCAGAGTTAATACCTGAAGCACAAAATGAAAGTTTAAATTTGTTCCACTCTTTTTGGGTTATTTGATGCGTATCATTAGTGCTTTCTGATAGGGGAGAAATAAATCATTAAAAATCATTATAGGAGAGAGTGGAGAGATGGTTAAAAATATTTAAATGGATAGATAAGTTTTTTAATTTTTTAAAATTTAAAAAGAGATATATTTAAATGAATAAAAATTATTTTAAATATATTGGATTTAAAAATTAGATAAAGTAATACTTATTTGACACATGTCATGAATGTTTTATTGTATTATTATTTCTGAAATATAAATGTTTTTAGAGTTAATACTTAAAGCACAAAATGAAAGTTTAAATTTGTTCCACTCTTTTTGAGTTATTTGATGCGTATCATTAGTGCTTTTTGATAGGGGAGAAAAACAATCATTAAAAATTGTTATAGGAGAGAGTGGAAAGATGGTTAAGAATATTTAAATGGATAGATAAGTTTTTTTTAATTTTTTAAAATTTAAAAAAAGATATATTTAAATGAATAAAAATTATTTTAAATATATTGGATTTAAAAATTAGATAAAGTAATACTTATTTGACACGTGTCATGAATGTTTTCTGAAATATAATTGTATATATGATTGTTTTATTGTATTATTATTATTTCTTTCTTTGACTTTTACATAATTCATTGATCAATCTCCAAGACAACACATGATTGCATGTCGAGCCCGACTGATTTTGGATAGGTTTGGTTGACCGATTGGTTTCAGTGCAGAACAATCGACCACTAAAAAAAATAAGAAGGTAAAATTATTTTTTCTTATTTTTTAATTATTTTATTAAAAAATATATATCTTTAAACTTTTTATTATTATTTTTAATCTCATCATATTTAATCTTACAGTTCATTCAAATTAATCTTTTTAAGTTTGATACTACAATTCATTTTTTTTTAAAGAAAAAAATGAAGGTAATGATGATGGAGATTATTAGAAAGTGTTGACACCTAATTTTGTCATAATATTATAATTATTATTATTTTTATATATTTTTATTTTTATTTTTATTATGTGTTTTGTTTATATTATTATTGTTTTTATTATTATTATTATCATATTATTATTATTATTAGTATTATCATTATTATTATTATTTGTTTTTTTTTTTATTTTTTTTATTCTTATTTTATTATTATTATTATTATTATTATTATTATTATTATTATTATTATATTATTATTATTATTATTATTATTATTTGTCTAATATCTATCAGTGCATTTAATACAGTTCCCTTCCCCAGAACCGCCGGCCACCACCCTGCCAGCCCCTCTCCCCGAGGCTGTCCATCAGCCACCACCAGTCTCTGTCACCCATCCATAAGCCAGCTACCCTGCCATCCTTTCTCACCTCCACCATCACCATAAGACTCTTAAAAAACCCTGAAAATGGAAAAAAAAAAGATCCCAACAACTACTCACACTCACCCGGATTCCTCCCAACACCACTCAAAAACCCATTACCCGAAACCCCCTTTTCCTCAAAAACTCAACATCCTGAACAGAGGCCAGATCCCTCACTCACCGAGCCACCGTGACCCCAACCATCACCATCATCAGTCGAAAACCCCAAAACCCAGAAAAACCCCCTCGGCCTTTGTCCAAAACAGAAAATCAGAAACATCATCCTCACCACCCCAAAAAACCCAAGCCTCGGAGTCTCACCCGAACCTAGCTCAGTCCCAACGTCGAGACACCACCACCATCTGAAACCCAAAATCGAAACCCACAAACCCGAGACCCTAGAATCGCAGGTCTAAAGCCTCAACCCCCACAAAAAAAAATCAAAAAAGCCCCTGAGCACCTACAAAACAAAAAAAAACAACCAAATACAAACCAAAACAAAAATCCAGATCCAACAAAAAAAGAGAAAAAAATAGAAAATCAAAAAAAAAGGGGAAAGGCTTTCGGTGAAGCTTAGATCTGCGGGGCTAGGGTGATTTTTTGGTGAAACGAAGGTCGGATCTTGAAAGAGGAGAAAGAGGACTTTTGGAAAGTGGTTTCCTTTTGGGCATTCGGCCACCGGCGACGACGGCCGGCGGCGGCAGACGGCGGTCCGGCACGGTCGAAAATCACCCAAGGGGAGAGCTTCAAAAGCTCTGAATTTTTTTTTGGTTAAAGAGGAAAAAATGAGTTAAAAAAAAAGAGTTAGTTTTTGTAGTTAAAAAAAAAAGAAGAAAGTAGCTGGTGACCCGCGCGCGACCCGGATCCGACCCGGCATCCGCGAGCCCGACCCGAAGGCTCTTTCAGCCGACCCAACCCGCTTCGCGACCCAGTCTCTTGACCCGCATCTGACTCGTGTTGGCCCATTTTGCTTTATGCCTGGTTCCCATTGTAAAGCCCAATAGGCCTTAACCCATTCCAAAGGCCCTACAGCAGTTTTGAGACCTCTTCAAGTGGGTTTTAAACCCAAATTGGTATATTCCCTTTAATTTTAACAGTTTTTATATTTAACTATTATATTTCATTGTTATTAACATTATTTTGTTTAGTTATTATTATTATTATTATTATTATTATTATTATTATTATTATTATTATTATTATTATTATTATTATTATTATTATTATTATTGTTATTGGTATGATTGTGTTATTATTATTGTTATTATTATTATTATTATTATTTTTGTTGGTGTTGTGTTTTTATTGTTGTCACTATTATTATTATTATTATTATTATTATTATTATTATTATTATTATTATTATTATTATTATTATTATTATTTATCATTAGTGCATGTTATAAAATAAATGTTTTTTTGAAAAATTTTCATTTATTTGCATTTTCATTAATTATTATCATTGATTGGAAAACACATGTAAAAATAATGAAATTTAAATTTGAGTAAATAATAAAATTGAAATTTAATCAAACAGTAAATGTCCGATGATGGGATGTTACGGAGGTCACAAGTAGTGATTCCTAACTGATCCCTAGGTGAGAAGAGTCGTACTAAATGTTACCAGAGTATTGGGATATTTAGTATGATTTTTCAATAATTTAAATTTTTTTATAAACAAAAAAAATAAATTTTAAAAGAAAATAGAAAAAGGAAATTAATAATAAAATCTAAATTTAATTAAACAACTTCCGATGATGGGATGCTACGGAAGTCACAAGTAGTGATTCCTAACTGATCCCTAGGTGAGAGAAATCCTACTAAATGTTGCCAAAAGTATTGGAATATTTAGTATGATTTTTCAATAATTTAAATTTTTATTAAAAATGAAAACAAGTAAGTTTTTTTTTAAAATAAAGAAAATTAAATAAATAAATAATGAAATTTAAATTAAATTAAAAATTGTCCGATGATGGGATGTTACGGAAGTCACAAGTAGTGATTCCTAACTGATCCCTAGGTGAGAAGAGTTGTACTAAATATTGCCAAAAGTATTGGAATATTTAGTATGATTTTTCAATAATTTAATTTTGTTAAAAATGAATAAGTTTTTTTAAAGAAACAAAGAAAAATTAAATAAATAAATAATGAAATTTAAATTTAATTAAATGGATTTCCGATGATGGGATGTTACGGAAGTCACAAGTAGTGATTCCTAACTGATCCCTAGGTGAGAAGAGTTGTATTAAATGTTGTCAAAAGTATTGAAATATTTAATACAATTTTTCAATAATTTAAATTTTTATAAAAATAAAAATGAATAAGCTAAAAAAAAGAAATATATAAATTAACAAATAAATAATGAAATTCAAAATTAAAAATTCATTTGCATCATTTTTATTTGTTTGCATCATGTGCATTCATAATAATTTTCGAAGCAAGTGTGAATTTTCCAAGGATGAGATTCTATAGAAGTCACAAGTAGTGATTCTTAAGAAATCTCTAGGTGAGAAAAATTATTTCGAATGCTGCCAAAAGTATTGAAGTATTTGATTTAATTATTCAATACAAAAAGGTTCACATTCATTGTCGAAAATGAAATTTAACTTTTTAAAATAAACCAAAATAAATTTACAAATAAAAAATGATTTTGAATAAAATTGATTGCAATAAAATAGGAATTGTTTTTAAATATTAATTCAAGACCATTTTATTAAAACTAAAGGATAACACATGATTACTATGGTACCGTTTTTTTAACGGGCGTCGTGGGGGTGCTAATCCTTCCCCACGCGTAACTGTACTCCCGGACCTGATTTTGTTTTCGCAGACCAAAAATTATCTTTTTAATAAAACTTAATTTTTGAGATTTTGTTAAAAAGATAAGTATTTTAGGTGGCCAATCACAACTAGTCAAAAAAGATTGGTGGCGACTCCCATTGTTTTTTTAAATGTTTTTCAAAATCGTCGAGCGCGAAACCGTTA
Source organism: Heritiera littoralis (assembly GCA_031772115.1). Classification (NCBI taxonomy): domain Eukaryota; kingdom Viridiplantae; phylum Streptophyta; class Magnoliopsida; order Malvales; family Malvaceae; genus Heritiera; species Heritiera littoralis. Next base: position 1,471,574 of record JAPDPK010000056.1, read on the forward strand.
CGACAGCTTGGCGACTCCACTGGTGACTTTTTGATGGTCAAGATATTTATTAATCATGTGTTATCCTAAGTTTTAATTTAAAGGTCTTAATTAATATTTAAATTTAATTTCTTTAATTTTAAATAATTTGTTGCATTTGTGTTTTAGCTATTATGTTTATTTTATGTCATACTTTGTTTTGTATATATTATTCTTAATAAATTGTTGGGCCATTGTAGGATAAGAGTTACGGCTTGATAAATATTTCCTCATACATACACTTGCACTTCCATCTGCATAACATGAGCTCTATACCCGGATTCAGTCCTTCTTAGGAGGGAGTAGAGTACCTTTGCTCTCGTGAGGTAATCACCTCCGCAATGGCAATCGAAATACTCCCACTCAAATTAAATCTTACTAGTCGAATGTGGATGACAGTAAGGTATAATTTGGGAACTTTTTGACCTTTTAGAGATCTAAATCAGCATATAGAGAATCTTAAGTCCAATCTTAGGTAGAGCCATGCCCAAATTCCGTAGAAATTATCCCGAAGGTAGGACACAAAGGAGCATATTTGACCCTTTTTCTCATTTCTATAATAAAGGTACTATAGGTTTTGGTTTGAATGGTATATAATTTAAGTCGTTGTCTTTTTTTTTTTTTAAAAAAGTGTCATAACGTTTCCTAAGGTTAGGATGCTAGACATTAAACAAATGGAGTCGCCACCAATCTTTTTTTTTTTTAACTTAGGTGTGATTGGCCACCTAATAACTCTAAAAACTGGTCTACATTTTAAATTTTGGGTTCGGGAGTTCATTTACGTGTAGGGAAGGTTATAGCACCCCTACAACGCCCAATATTGGTACCATTTTAATCTTGTGTTATTTTAACTTAGTCTTAATTATGTGGTCTCTTAATATTTCTTTCTATTGTTTAAATATCGAAAATTCTTTTAAGAATCCTCCATCATTCTAGATGAACTCTTAAAAAATCTTCTCACCTCAAGAGTATTCAAGGGGTACCATTCGACTCCCCTGAAGAGGCTCTGTCGTCGGAAGTATTTTAAAGTTTTATTATTCCCTAATTTATTATTTTTATTTATTTATTTATTTTGAATATTATTTTTTATATATTATTTTTTATTATATTTAGGATTTTGGTATTTAATATTGAGAATATCTCCTAAATTTTCCATCATTCTGGATAAACTTAGGAGAATCCCCTCACCTAGGAATTTTTCAAGTGTTACTCATTCGCAATCGCCTTGAGGATTCCATCATCGGAATTATTATTTTATTATTTATTATTTTATCTTTATTAGAATATAAATGTTATTATTATTATTATGTTTTATTATTTATTTATTTATTCGTTTATTTTGAAAATGTCTTCTAAGTCTTCCATCGTTCTGGATAAACTTAGAAGGATCTTCTCACCTAAGAATTCTTCGAGTGTTACTCATTCGTAATCGCCTCAAAGATTCCATCATCGGAATTAATTAATAATTTTATTAAATAAAAATTCAATTTTTTAATATGCATTGTTTTATTCTATGTTTTAATTTTTATTCTCAAATTTATTTATTATTATCCCTAAATTCATATTATTTTATTACTATTTTCACCACATGCTATTTTATTTTTTCTTTACCTAAAATACCCAAACATAAATCAATGGATAAAACATGTGAAAGAATATAAAAGTAAGAAGGAAATAGGTACCAATTGTGGAGATCTTTGCTGACGAGAATGAATCAAATTTCAATCTTGGGTATTGAATTCAGCTCACGTGGGCTTGAGGCTATAAGCTGACACTGTAATCCATTAAGTATGCCTGGCCAAAGCTTTGGGGCTGATCAAGTCGCAGACCTCTTCCTCTCGTCAACGTGGTCAGCGTCGCCACTGATCTAAAAAAAAAAAATAAAGGACTACCTGTTGATTTTCTGAAGTACTGCAAGGCCCGCAACGCTTTCTTCTGCTAATCGTCGATAGTGAATGCTGCCTGGAACTTCAGAAAGCCTTAGTGCCGCTGTCGTTTTGACCGGAGCTTCCTTCCTTCTTCCTCACTGTGTGTTTTTAATTTCCCTAATATTTGTCGCCCTCTTTTTTCTGAATTTTTCTCCAAGGATTGTTCTCTCTAAGTTATGGGGTTTAACCCCTTTTATAGTCATAAACTTGTTAGAGTCCTAATACAATTCAACCTATTCTATTAATTATCTTTTATTTTTAATATTTTATCTATTTAATTTTTATGTTAATCCTAATCTAACTCTATCAACTTTAATATTAATCTAAATAATTATCTTAAAAAAATCTAATTATCCTATCCTAAAATTAATTTTATTTTATTTTTTTCTTATCTCTTCTCTTTTTTTTTTATTTATCATTCCTAAATCCTATTTTAACTTTTAATTTACTAATTAATGTTAATTCTAAACCTAAAAATTCTAATTTAATTCTAGTCTAATTCTAAATTGTCAAATTAAAATACAATGTCACCCAATCCAATTAATTATTTTTATAAATTAAGACTCCGGACAAAATAAGGTGTCTACAGCTGCCCCTCTTTGCACATTTTCTGAAAATCAGGAATTGTGCAAAGACAATTAGACAACCATTTTGTCCGGATTTTTTTTTATTTTTTTGTTTTTTCTTTTTTACAAAATATTTAGAATTTTTAAGAAACATTTAGTTCCTCTCACCAGAGGCTGTAAGACTTTGACAAATAACCTTGTGCTCCTCTCATCAGAGGCATTGGAACTTTCGAAAATAACCTTGTGCTCCTCTCACCAGAGGCATTGAAACTTTGAAAATAAAGGGCTCCTCTCAATAGAGGCATTGAGACTTTTGAAAATAAAGAGCTCCTCTCAATAGAGGCATTGAGACTTTTGAAAATAAAGAGCTCCTCTCAACAGAGGCTTTGAAACTTTTTGAAAAATAAAGAGCTCCTCTCAACAGAGGCATTGAAACTTTTTGAAAAATAAAGAGCTCCTCTCAACAGAGGCTTTGAAACTTTTTGAAAAATAAAGAGCTCCTCTCAACAGAGGCTTTGAAACTTTTTGAAAAATAAAGAGCTCCTCTCAACAGAGGCTTTGAGACTTTTGAAAATAAAGAGCTCCTCTCAACAGAGGCTTTGAAACTTTTTGAAAAATAAAGAGCTCCTCTCAACAGAGGCTTTGAAACTTTTTGAAAAATAAAGAGCTCCTCTCAACAGAGGCTTTGAGACTTTTGAAAATAAAGAGCTCCTCTCAACAGAGGCTTTGAAACTTTTTTGAAAAATAAAGAGCTCCTCTCAACAGAGGCTTTGAAACTTTTTGAAAAATAAAGAGCTCCTCTCAACAGAGGTTTTGAGACTTTTGAAAATAAAGAGCTCCTCTCAACAGAGGCTTTGAAACTTTTTGAAAAATAAAGAGCTCCTCTCAACAGAGGCTTTGAAACTTTTTGAAAAATAAAGAGCTCCTCTCAACAGAGGCTTTGAAACTTTTTGAAAAATAAAGAGCTCCTCTCAATAGAGCTTTAAGACTTTTGAAAATAAAGATTTCATTTTAGAATGCCAGTTTACATGGGTTTGACTGGGCTTAACTTTCATTTTGATGCCAACAATATTAGGCTTCATCCTTCTTTAAGGTGTCAGCTAAACTGGACTCTGCTCTCATCTAAGGTTTTTTTTTTCAAAAAAGTATTTTTCTCATCATCTTCTCATACCTCATCATTTTTTCCAAATTACCATCTCTTATATTTTCTCTTTTCCTCAAAATTTTAATCATTCAGAACTTCTTATCCTAATGTCTTAACAAATAGTTCAATGTTAAAATGCAATAGTGAAATGTGATGTATGTTATGAATGTAATGAATATCATGAACATCATAATGCCTTAAGTGCTATGAATATTACCTGAATTACTCCATGAATGTATGTAAATGCAATCTCCATTGTGGTAACAAGATTCTCAAGCTCATCTCATTTTTCTCAAATTCCACATATCTGCTGGATTCTTCTTATTCAAAACTTCTATCTTCACTTCTTATCGCATCTCCTATTGAGTCTTGGTCCAATTATGCTCGAAGACTTGCCATCATGCTTTCAAGTTTATATTTTCCATCATTTTTTATTGTTGTTTCTTTCTCTCTCTTAGTAATGCAAGATTTCTCAAAAGAATATATTTTTTTCAAAACTTTACCCAAAAAAGGTTACCAACATTTACTTATTTTCCTTCCAATTAGACCACCAATGTAATGCACTTATGCATATTCTCAATTTGTTACAGGGGTGGAATAAATTTAAAATGATCATGAGAGGTATAGGTATTCATTCTTAGAAAAGGAACATGAAATAAAGAAAAATCAATGGGATAGTCTGTTTGGAATAGGGTTTTCAGTATCCATTTAATAAACATTCTGATAATTTCAATCAAGTCAATCTAGATTCCTTTCCAAAAGCCCACTCTTATTGATATGTTCTTTCATGTAGTGTCTGTCAGTCTTGCCCTTGTATCAAAACTTTTTGATGATGATATTTTCCTAAGTCGCCTTTCCAGGTTTTCAACTTAGGTGCCCCTTATTTGATTCAAACTGTCCTTTTTGGGTTTTCAGTTTTGAATCCTCCTTTTTCTTTTTATTTTTTTTCTCTTTTTTCTTTTTTTCATATTTTTATTTTTTCTTTTTTTTCTTTTTTTTTCTTCATTTTCAACTTCATTGGCTTTGACAAACTTCAACCTTCAATGCTCAATCCAAATTCATGCCCCTAATAGGCGTTCTTGATTTCGATCCAAGATATCTTCTAAAGCTCATGGTTCTCTTCATTCAACTTGATCTACTTCCTTCAAAGGATCATTATCTCATTATACAAATATGTCTTCATTCAATACATGATTCTTCAATTTAAGCATTTACATTTGATCAAAATGGGCTTTTAAAGGCATGTAATGTAGGCTCAGGTGAGGGTTTATGAAAGAAAGGGATAAAGCAGGCCCAAAATGTGTTTCAGGGTTTATAAACCAAAGGATCACTTTTATTTAACAAGCAAAACACTCAAGCATTAGTACCTTTCTAGTTCACTCATTTCTTTTCTTGCTTCTTCTTCTTCTTCTTCTTCTTCTTCTTCTTCATTTTGGGTTTTCTTTTGAATTTAAACCCTTTTTTTCTTCTTTTTTTTTGTTTCACAAAACTGGGGTTTTTTTTTGCCCCTCGATTCATCATGAACACTTTCATCTTTGCCCCCAAAATTTTTTATAAATGATTTTCATCTTCTTTGCCCCCAGTGTGGAGGGTGATCCTTGGTGGGTTATATTACAAAAAAATATAATAGGCTCAGAAGGGGTAATCAAAGGATAATTTTACTCATGCTTGAAGGATAGTGAAAGAAGGCCATTTATCATTTCAAATGTAAATTCTCTCATTAAAAATTGTTTATTGAACAATGACAAACTTGTTAGAAGCTTCTGTAATAGATTCACCTTTCTTGTACCATCTATCAAGCGCGGATGGTGAACAACCTTTCCTTCATTTTCTTGCTTTCGCAACATTAGCAGACTAATAATTCATCAACAGTAGTAGTTCTTTCAAAATTGAATCCCAGATTTATTGACATCATTATCATCATGTTCATTATTTGGATACTTGTGAATGAAAGGTAAGGTGAGTATGTGGGAAATGGAAAATGAACAGAGAAAATGAGAAAATGACAGTGCATCACACTAGTCGCTTTATTGAGAAAGAAATAAATAAAAGTTAGCCCATACATAAAACTTTATCTTGTGCTTATGGGCTTAAGCACTTTCAAAAACTATCTTGCATTACTTAAAGAAGCAAAAACAAAACTAGAATTTGTAAATCTTCAAAATCGCATGGCTCGAACCCTTTATGCCCCCACGAAACTCATCCCTCATTGGTATGGTTAGGCAATGGGTTTGCATCCGTAGCCGATTCCCCTTTCGTTTCAAAATTCAACATGCCAGCTTTTATCAGTCCTTGCACTCTATACTTTAGCGCAATGCAATTCTCTAAAGAGTGACCCATGTTCCCGAAGTGATACTTGCATCGAGCATTCTCATCATACCATTTCGGATATGGAGGCTTGAGAGGTTCCGCATAGACGGGTGCGATGAGTTGTCCTTTGATCAATTTTGGATACAACTCAGTGTAGGTCATGGGGATTGGGTCAATGGGAGTCCTTTCTCTTTGCGGCCATGATCCTTTAAGATTGCCCTCATGTTTATTGAACTGCGTAGCTGATTGAGTAACTGGTGCAGGTGTCTGAGGAATAGGTTGAACATTAACCTTGGGGTATGAATGGTAAGGATTCTGAGTAGGATAGTAAGGTTGTGGCATGTGATAAGGGTGTTGTGGGACATAGCCTCCATATTGCCTTCCATATGCAACACCATGGACTTCTTCTTCCCTCTTTTTGCTAGCTCCTCCTTTCTTCTCAATATTGTTCGGAGCTTCAATCTTTCCACTCTTGATTGCATTCTCGATTATCTCACCAGACAATACCATATCAGTAAAATTCTTAGTGGCATTACCGATCATCCTATCATAATATGGAGCCTTCAAAGTATTAACGAACATAATGGTAAGCTCCTTCTCTGAAAGTGGAGGTTGCACCTCCGCAGCCATGTCACGCCACCTTTGGGCATATTGCTTGAAACTCTCATTAGTTCTCTTTTCCATGCTTTGGAGTGATAGACGATCAGGGGCCATATCAGCAACATGTCGATATTGAGCCATAAATGCTCTTGCCAAGTCATTCCAAGTGGTGATTCGAGTTCCATCCAATTGATTATACCACTTCACTGCAGACCCAGTAAGGCTTTCTTGAAAGATGTGAATAAGAAGTTTATCATCTTGAGCATAGGCAGCCATCTTTCGACAGTACATAATGAGATGAGACTTAGGGCAAGAAGTCCCATTGTATTTTTCAAACTCCGAGGCCTTAAATTTGGGTGGGATGATTAAATTAGACACCAAACACAACCCCATAGCATCCATGGGACCATATAGGTCTAAGCCTTCAATAGCTCGAAGTCTTTCCTCCAACATATCGATCTTTTGTTGTGACTTCGCCTCATCTTTCTCTTCTACTTGTTTGACTTTTATCTTTTCAATCTCCCTCGGGTCATCCAAGTTAGGTACTTCAATTGGATCAGTAAATTTTGTCCCTTGGGAAGGGAGAGTTTGTCCTTGAGTTGGGCCAAACATTTGAGGTATGGATGTATAAGCAAATGGATATCCTCCTACTTGAGATGTTTGACTTGGATGAGGACCGAATCCAGGAGGGTATATGGGATCTTCCATGCTACGTTGTTGGACCCCTTCTTGGACAATAGCTTCTTCTATTACTCCTTTGCCCTTGCTCAAGTTTTTCAATAATTCAGTTATTTGAGCCAACTGCCCCTTCATTTCCTCTTGAGCCTTTTCCATCTTCTCAATACGGACACTTTGCTCTTCTTCCATGATCCTAGCTTGATAACGAGTGTGATACGAATGGACTTTTGGTCGGGCTATCTTTGAACCTTGATTACCACAATTAGAGTTTATTATTTTTCGTGTGGTGATGCTTGAAGAAGTTTGAAATTGCTTTGTTTGAAAACAATGATTGAAGATGAACAAAAATATGTATGAATGGGATGGTATGGTAAAAAGTTGGCATGGATGATTGATGCATGAAAATGTTTTGGTGAAGAACACATGGTACCCTTTTTGTGTCTCATGTATAAATCAAAATCAAACAAACTTGATCAAAAATGTGTCCTAAGTAATGGGTATTTTCTATAGCATGGGTTGATATGGCTCTATCTTACAGTTGGTCTTCCTAATTTCATTATATGCATGGCTTTAGATAAAAGGGCTAAAGGTTCCCAAATTGTTCCTCACTATCATCCACTATGGACTAGTAAGGCACCTTAATCCTCACCCATGACAGGTTACAAACGGAAAAGGTTCAACTTGAGTGGGAGTATTTTGCTAGCCCATGCGGAGGTTATCACCTCACAAGAGCGGTAGGTACTCTACTCCCTCCTAGAAAGGACTGAGCTCGGGTCGAGAGCTTTATGAATGCAAATGCAAAGTGTGGTGTGTGAGAAGGAACTTCATCTTATTAATTTCCACAAAGCACTCAAGAAATCAACAAAAGAGCATCAAACAACATCAAAACTTTCCAAATTTAGACCACCAAACTTAAACTTAGTATAACACAAGATTAAATTATGGCTTGACTCTCTTAATTATCCCCAGTGGAGTCGCCAAGCTGTCATAACGTTTCCTAAGGTTAGGATGCTAGACATTAAACAAATGGAGTCGCCACCAATCTTTTTTTTTTTAACCTAGGTGTGATTGGCCACCTAATAACTCTAAAAACTGGTCTACATTTTAAATTTTGGGTTCGGGAGTTCATTTACGTGTAGGGAAGGTTATAGCACCCCTACAACGCCCAATATTGGTACCATTTTAATCTTGTGTTATTTTAACTTAGTCTTAATTATGTGGTCTCTTAATATTTCTTTCTATTGTTTAAATATCGAAAATTCTTTTAAGAATCCTCCATCATTCTAGATGAACTCTTAAAAAATCTTCTCACCTCAAGAGTATTCAAGGGGTACCATTCGACTCCCCTGAAGAGGCTCTGTCGTCGGAAGTATTTTAAAGTTTTATTATTCCATAATTTATTATTTTTATTTATTTATTTATTTTGAATATTATTTTTTATATATTATTTTTTATTATATTTAGGATTTTGGTATTTAATATTGAGAATATCTCTTAAATTTTCCATCATTCTGGATAAACTTAGGAGAATCCCCTCACCTAGGAATTTTTCAAGTGTTACTCATTCGCAATCGCCTTGAGGATTCCATCATCGGAATTATTATTTTATTATTTATTATTTTATTATATAATGTTATTATTATTATTATGTTTTATTATTTATTTATTTATTCGTTTATTTTGAAAATGTCTTCTAAGTCTTCCATCGTTCTGGATAAACTTAGAAGGATCTTCTCACCTAAGAATTCTTCGAGTGTTACTCATTCGTAATCGCCTCAAAGATTCCATCATCGGAATTAATTAATAATTTTATTAAATAAAAATTCAATTTTTTAATATGCATTGTTTTATTCTATGTTTTAATTTTTATTCTCAAATTTATTTATTATTATCCCTAAATTCATATTATTTTATTACTATTTTCACCACATGCTATTTTATTTTTTCTTTACCTAAAATACCCAAACATAAATCAATGGATAAAACATGTGAAAGAATATAAAAGTAAGAAGGAAATAGGTACCAATTGTGGAGATCTTTGCTGACGAGAATGAATCAAATTTCAATCTTGGGTATTGAATTCAGCTCACGTGGGCTTGAGGCTATAAGCTGACACTGTAATCCATTAAGTATGCCTGGCCAAAGCTTTGGGGCTGATCAAGTCGCAGACCTCTTCCTCTCGTCAACGTGGTCAGCGTCGCCACTGATCTAAAAAAAAAAATAAAGGACTACCTGTTGATTTTCTGAAGTACTGCAAGGCCCGTAACGCTTTCTTCTGCTAATCGTCGATAGTGAATGCTGCCTGGAACTTCAGAAAGCCTTAGTGCCGCTGTCGTTTTGACCGGAGCTTCCTTCCTTCTTCCTCACTGTGTGTTTTTAATTTCCCTAATATTTGCTGCCCTCTTTTTTCTGAATTTTTCTCCAAGGATTGTTCTCTCTAAGTTATGGGGTTTAACCCCTTTTATAGTCACAAACTTGTTAGAGTCCTAATACAACTCAACCTATTCTATTAATTATCTTTTATTTTTAATATTTTATCTATTTAATTTTTATGTTAATCATAATCTAACTCTATCAACTTTAATATTAATCTAAATAATTATCCTAAAAAAATCTAATTATCCTATCCTAAAATTAATTTTATTTTATTTTTTTCTTATCTCTTCTTTTTTTTTTTATTTATCATTCCTAAATCCTATTTTAACTTTTAATTTACTAATTAATGTTAATTCTAAACCTAAAAATTCTAATTTAATTCTAGTCTAATTCTAAATTGTCAAATTAAAATACAATGTCACCCAATCCAATTAATTATTTTTATAAATTAAGACCCGGACAAAATAAGGTGTCTACAAAAAGAATTTCTGTAAAATAAAAGTAAAAAAATATTTTTTGAAAAGATCTTGTAAAAAAGGAAATCCACTTACTTTTGAAAAAAATAAAGATGTGTGATAAAAACAATAGAATAAACGTGTAACCTTTCTTTTAAAAATACAAATAATTCTTCATTCTTTTTAGAAAAAGGAATTTTTTTTATTTTTTATTTTTTGAAAATAAGTTCATAAAAATAGGAACTAATAAAAATACGTTCTCCAAAGCAAGAGGAAGAAAAAGAAGTCTTGTGTATATTTGGTTACAACATGTTTTTATAAAAATAAAAAGGTTTTAATTTCTTTCACTTTTCTTTCTTTAAAAGGAAAACATGAAATGATAAAAAATGCATAAACTTTTCTTTTTATAATAAAAAATGAAATAATTTGTTAGAAAAATGGTTGAGAAAAAATAATTTTTTTTTGCCTCTTTCCTTAAAAATAATAAGAAGAAATTCAATTAGAGTTTTTTTTAATTAAAAATTTTCTTTATTCTTTATTATTCTTGGAAAAAACTCTTGGGATAAAGGCAAAAAAAAAAGAGTAAAATGAGAGGGATTAAAAAGGAGAATGTGTTCTTTTTGTTTTTTGAAAAAAAAAAGAGAGATTAAAAAAAAAGAAGGGAGAATGTCATAAAAATGAAAGAATCAAAAATCTTGATTTTAGGAGAAAATTCATTAGGTTAGAAGGAAGGAAAAAGAAAAGAGAAAAAAAAAGAGAGTAGAAAAGATGTTGTATTTTACAGAATATAAATAAAAAAAAGAAAAAAGAAGAAAAGAAAAAAGAAAAAAAAGGGTTAAGAGAGTTGCCTAGTGACAATAATAAGTGCAAATTGCAATCAAAAGAGAGGTGTCATTTTTTTATAATCATTTGGGCAATGTGCATATGAAAATAAATTTAGTAAACCTGTTTTGCATTTTATGTCATCTCACATCATCCATAATTGCATCCATGCATCCATTGACATGTGCGCATCATGTTGATTAGGCCTATGTTCAAAAGAGTCCAACAATCTTAACATTTTGTTAAATTCCCTTGGACGGTTGATTCTTGTCTTTATAAAGTGGTTCAACATGGAAGATGATCAAGTAACCCGAATGGACAAAGTGGAACAAGACCAAAATGAGATAAAGGAACAGCTCTCTCGAATGATGCAAGAAATTAAGGGTATCCTAGAAGTGAAGGAGACTATGAAAGGGAGTCTTGTGCAAGGAAACAATCAAGTTCAAGTGCTTGACAACCCAAAAGGGAACTTCCAAGGACAAACCTCTGGCAATGTGAATTTTCAATCAATTCTTGGTCGAGAGGCAAATTTTTCCAATCTTATTGGTGTCCTTGAGTTAAGAGCTTCAAATGAAAATCCATCAAAAGTGGCTTGGGGTCCAGTTACATAAAGAAGGTATAACCTCTTGGAAGAAAGAATTCAAGCAATTGAATGAAGGAATGAACTTTATAATCCAAAGGAGTATTGCTTGGTGCCTGATGTGGTTATCCCACCAAAATTCAAAGTCCCAGAATTTGAAAAGTATGATGGGACCAAATGCCCTAAAACACATTTAGCCATATATTGTCACAAGATGATTGGGCATGCTCATGACGAAAAGCTGCTTATTCATGTATTTCAAGATAGTTTGATTGGGGCAGTAGCTAATTGGTATTTTAAGTTGAAAAGAGGCCAAATTCATACATGAAGGGATCTGTCTCGAGCATTTTTAGAGCAGTATAAACATTTGATGGAGATAGCTCCAGATCGTTTAACCCTCTAAAGCATGAGAAAGAACTTGAATGAAAGCTACAAAGAATATGCTCTTAGGTGGAAAGAATTGGCATCACAAGTTCGACCGCCACTTACAAATAGAGAAATGAACTCTCTGTTTGTAGATACTCTCCCTTCTCCATATTATGACAAGTTGATTGGCAATATTTTTTCAGATTTTGCAGATTTGTTGTTTCCTGTGGGTAGAATTGAAGATGGGATAAGAAAAGGGAAGATTGCAGATACTAGTACAAGGAAATATGGTGAGAAGGGATGGGACATCTTTAGTGAGCAAGTTCAAGAAGCAACTATTGAACGATCCGACAAGAGGGAATTCAATGTGATGCAAGGACCCTTCAACAGTCATTCTCACCCTTTGCTACAATCCTTTTATCCTTACACTCCGGAATCCTATTCCCACAAGTTGTCACAGCCACGTTATCCTAACAGCTCAATCCCCTGTGCACAAGCCCCTCTGCCTAAGAAGCGCATTTTACCAAATGACCATGATATTGATCTTGACCATCCCGAGACCAAGATGAGAAAAAGGGCTAAATTGTACCATTCAATCCCAATGTCCTATACAGACTTGTTCCCACTCCTTGTCCAAAGTTACAAGATTTCCACTGTTCATGCCAAACCTAGAAAACCTCCTTACCCAAAATGGTATGACCCCAACACCAAATGTGACTACCATGATGGGATTGAAGGACATTCCATTGAAAATTGTACTGCATTTAAGGATAAGGTGCAAGCTTTGATCGACGCAGATCCAATGAAATTCAGGGAACTTGTCTGTGGCTATCATCATCAAGGGAGAAAGATTTAAGGATCAATGGTTCAAAGGATAACATGTGTTGCAATGGGAAACTTTTGTTTATGCTTTGTACATATTTTTCATTTCAACATCACTTCCAAGGATGTGAATTGGATTTGACCAAGTATTTCATGAATTTGTAAATATTTATATTTGAAATTTTTAGATTTCTTTTAAATTGTGCTTTTAAGGTTTAAAAGAAAAAAAAAACAAAACAAAAAAATGAAAAATGGTAATTGGGCATTTCTTTTGTAAAATAAGAGCCCTTATAATTGCCAACAAAAGAAAAAATAAAAGAAGAGGACATAACAAAGTCTCTAGAGAATTGGTGATCGTTATTCCAGCAAATACATTCTCTTCGAACAATTTCTTTCTTTCAAAATCACAAGTTGGAACTTCATGGACCTTCATTTTTCACTTAGTCATGTTGAGATTTTGAGGAAAGATGACCTTTATCTAGGCTAATAAAATGATTTGTTTGATAAAACCTTCTTGTTAAGATTCCTTAATGATCAAATAAATGACACTCTTTTAGATTTGGACTTTGGTAGTTTAATAATTGTCAAGATTATGCTAAAATCATCCAAACTTCTTTGAAAAACCATGGGTCCTAAATTCCTCGACCAGTCTTTTCGACCTGTTGCTTGAAGCACACAAACAAGAGATATAGTAAACAAAGTACCTTAAGCCTTTAAAACATCCCAAATACCATAGTATTTCTTCCCTTTTCTCTCGGTGGAGATACTACGAGCAACATATGGTCAAAATGAAATCTTCCAACATGATATTCATTGGTCTATGAGGCATCATCTATGGATTTGCATCATTGCCATGGAAAGATTGATGCATGGGGTGCAAGACATTCTTAAAAAAAGAAAAAAAAGAAAAAAAAAGAAAAAGCAAAAAAATAAAATAAAAAGAAAATTGATTGTGACATCATGCACTTAAGATATTCGGATGATTCCAAACAATAAAGAAAAATCCTTTCAAAAAAAAAAAGAGAGAAAAAGAAAAAAAAAGCAAAAAAATTCCAGAAAGCCCAATCCAAAAAAAAATGAAAAAAAAAAACATAAAAATAAAGCTTTCTTTACCCTTTTGATTCAAGAAATAACTCTTCAATTTAAGTGGCCATGTTTGAAATGACAAATGACCATCTTTCGTCATCCATTCAAAAAATTTGAAAATTTATCCATTTGCTACCCCTTTTGAGCTTGATGAATTTTTTTTAATTAACCCTAATCAAGGATCACCCTCTACATTGAGGGGCAAGTGCAAAAAAAAAAAAAGAAAGAAAGATCTTTTCGAAGAACATGAATGATCCAGCCCTGGTTTCTATATGAAAAAAGAAGATTATTATGATGAGAGGCAAGTTTGAATTAAATTGATCTTCAATAATTTTGGACAAACAAAAAAAGAAAAAAGAAAAATGGAGAAATAAAATGATGAAAGGTGAGACTTGATAGTGAAAAAAGTCTTAAAGTGAATCCTTCAATCATATTAAATGATCCTTGGTTTGATCACCTTCAAACACATTTTTGGGCTTTTTTTATCCATTCTTTCAAAACCTCAAACCTTGGCCTACATTACATACCTTAGAAAGTCCATTTCAATCAAGTTTGGATACTTAAACTGAAGAGATTGTTCTTTGAAGAGTTATAAAACCTATGAGGCACTTATCTCATTTTTTGCCAATATTATCCTTTGATAACCATTACACTCCTTTCAAATGAATTTTGAATTTTTTAGTGCATAATGAAACAATCACAAAAAAAAAATGCAAGAATGAGGCTCTAGGGTGAAAACCTCATAAAGGGCAGTCTAGAGCAAAAGTGAGAACTCTTCGAGATCATTCATGGTGTTGTTAATGCCACAACAGAAACGACATCAAGAAAGTCGTTTTGAAGCAACCAATGAGCATCCCAAACCATCAAGATACCCAACAATGCCTTTTTGAGAGCCATTAAAACGATTGGTACCAAGATTGAAGCTTTTGTCTCCTCCCAACATAACATGCCAAAAATTTGAGCCCATCGTAGCTAGTCTTGACAAATATCAGAATACCTCATTTGAAAATTAAAAGAATGTCAGTTTTGATTGCACTTTAAAATGAATCTTTTCACAAAAAAATCATTTCAAGGAATCTAGTGTTTTTAAAATAATTTAAACTTTCTTTTGTGAGCCTAGATGAAGGGACACCCATCTCTTTTCTCATCAAATGGTAGCTATCCTTCCTAAACCAAAATCTTGGTGTGTGAACTCACTCAATTGAGTTGATGAGAATGACTTACCATTTTCCTCCATATGCATTCAAATAGTGATCACCAATTTTTAAGAGAGTTGAATGTTAAATATATTGTATAATTGTGGGTCTTAGGTTCAACTTCCTTTGACTAGAGTATGAGGTAATCTGTAAAATTGAAAAGTTTTGACTGGATAAACAATTTTGAATAATGAAATCATTTATATCCCTCAAATGAAAAATGGAAAGGTTGTTTTACAGGAAATAATAAGCTCCTTGAGATTTCTTTGGGGCAATTTTGTTCGATTTTTTTACTATTTCCAGTGAAAAATGAGTGAGAAATTTGATAATTATGGTGGGGCAATGAACTTCTTGTGCCTTCTTGGGGTAATTCTTATTAAGGAAAATTTTGATGATGTTTCAAAATAATAGTAAAAAGGGATGTGATGATTAAGGCAACTCTTGAAGAAGAATAGAACTTCATGGAATAAAGAATTTTGTTGACAAAGGGATCAAATAGAAAATTTTTGGATCATTGTGTTTGCATCTTTATAGTACAAATTGGCATTTTCATTTGAATTTGCATTTGGACAAATGTTGTTTGCATTGGCATCACAATAGCTGATCATTCACTGAAATAAAATTGCATTTGCATCATCAATCATTGCATTTGTCAATGTTGAAAAAAAAAAAGAGAGAAAGGGAAGATAGGAGTTTTGTGTATGAGGAAAGAAAATGAAAATTGAAAAAAGGAAAAGAAAAGTTTGTGTGAAAGAGAGGAGTTTCTTTTTGAAAATGACAAGAATATCAAAATGTAGCTTGAAAAGCAAAAAAAAAAGAGAAAAAAAAGGGATACTTCTTTTTTAGAGAACAAAGGAAAGAAAAAGCAAGAAGAACAAAAGTCAAACAAAGGGAGAAAATGAGATGAGTTAAGGGAATTTTGAAAATACGAGAGATAAAATGGCAAGTTCCAAAATTTTGAAAATTTGAGATGAGATAGTAAAGAATTGTTAAAGGAATTTGCAGAATCCAGAATCTTCGAAAAATAATTGCAATTTTGATGTTGGATGAAAATTTAAGCCCAACGAGGTTGGCACTTAGATGAGGTATTAAGCCCAACGTAGTTGGCAAAGTTGAAAATTTAAGACCAACGTAGCTAGCACCTAGAGGAGGTTTAAGCCCAATAAAATTGGCACCCAAGAGATGTTTAAGCCCGATGTAGTTGGCATCGTTGTGTGGTATTAAGCCCAGCGAAATCGGCACATTATGGGATGAAATCGTTAAGCCTAGTAAAATTGGCACCCAAGATGAATTTAAGCTCAACGTAGCTGGCACCTAGATGATGTTTAAGCCCGATGTAGTTGGCACCGTTGTGTGGTATTAAGCCCAGCGAAATCGACACATTATGGGATGAAATTGTTAAGCCCAGTAAAGTTGGCACCCAAGATGAACTTAAGCCCAACGTAGCTGGCACCTAGATGATGTCTAAGCCCGATATAGTTGGCACCGTTGTGTGGTATTAAGCCTAGTGAAATCGGCACATTATGAGATGAGATTTTAAGCCCAATAAAATTGGCACTCAAGATGTTTAAGCCCAATATAGCTGGCACCTAAATGATGTTTAAGCCCGATGTAGTTGGCACCGTTGTGTGGCATTAAGCCCAGCGAAATCGGCACATTATGGAATGAAATTATTAAGCCCAATAAAGTTGGCGCCGAAGATGAATTTAAGCCCAACGTAGCTGGCACTTAGATGATGTCTAAGCACGATATAGTTGGCACCATTGTGTGGTATTAAGCCTAGTGAAATCGGCACATTATGGGATGAAATTGTTAAGCCCAGTAAAGTTGGCACCTAAGATGAATTTAAGCCCAACGTAGTTGGCACCTAGATGATGTCTAAGCCCGATATAGTTGGCACTGTTGTGTGGTATTAAGCCTAATGAAATCGGCACATTATGAGATGAGATTTTAAGCCCAATAAAATTGGCACTCAAGATGTTTAAGCCCAATATAGCTGGCACCTAATGAAGTTTAAGCCCGATGTAGTTGGCACTGTTGTGTGGTATTAAGCCCAATGAAATCGGCACATAATTAGAGGAGATTGTTAAGCCCAGTAAAGTTGGCACCCAAGATGAATTTAAGCCCAACGTAGCTGGCACCTAGATGATGTTTAAGCCCGATGTAGTTGGCACCGTTGTATGGTATTAAGCCCAGCGAGATCGGCACATTATGGGATGAAATTGTTAACCCAATAAAGTTGGCGCCCAAGATGAATTTAAGCCCAACGTAGCTGGCACTTAGATGATGTCTAAGCCCGATATAGTTGGCACCGTTGTGTGGTATTAAGCCTAGTGAAATCGGCACATTATGTGATGAAATTGTTAAGCCCAGTAAAGTTGGCACCCAAGATGAATTTAAGCCCAACGTAGCTGGCACCTAGATGATGTCTAAGCCCGATGTAGTTGGCACCATTGTGTGGTATTAAGCCCAATGAAATTGGCACATAATTAGAGGAGATTGTTAAGCCCAGTAAAGTTGGCACCTAAGATGATTTTAAGCCCAATTCAACTGGCACCAAAATTTTGAACCTAATTAAGTGGATGCGTGATTTTCAAGGTAGGAAATGATTTCCAAGTTCTCCGGGTGCAATCATATCTCTTTAAAGTTTCATCGCCTCTGCTGCAAGAGGAGCACATTTTCAGAAAAGACATTTAAAGTTTCATCGCCTCTGCTGCAAGAGGAGCACATTCTCAGAAAGATTTAAAGTTTCATCGCCTCTGCTGCAAGAGGAGCACATTCTCAGAAAAATTTAAAGTTTCATCGCCTCTGTTGCAAGAGGAGCTTTTCATGGAGGAATTTAAAGTTTCATCGCCTCTGTTGCAAGAGGAGCACATTTCAAAAAAAAAAAGTTAAAGTATCATTGCCTCTGCTACAAGAGGAGCACATTCCAGGAAAGAAATTTAAAGTTTCATTGCCTCTGCTGCAAGAGGAGCACATTCCAGGAAAGAAATTTAAAGTTTTATTGCCTCTGCTGCAAGAGGAGCACATTTCAAAAAAAAGAAATTTAAAATTTCATCGCCTCTGCTGCAAGAGGAGCATATTTTCAGAAAAGGAATTTAAAGTTTCATCGCCTCTGTTGCAAGAGGAGTGCCTTCCAGGAATTTAAAGTTTCATCGCCTCTGCTGCAAGAGAGCATATTTTCAGAAAAGGAATTTAAAGTTTCATCGCCTCTGTTGCAAGAGGAGCGCCTTCCAGGAATTTAAAGTTTCATCGCCTCTGCTGCAAGAGGAGCACATTTCAAAAAGAAAAAGAAAAAAAAAGTTAAAGTATCATTGCCTCTGCTGCAAGAGGAGCACATTCCAGGAAAGAAATTTAAAGTTTCATTGTCTCTGCTGCAAGAGGAGCACATTTCAAAAAAAAAAGAAGAAGAGAAATTTTAAAGTTTCATGGCCTCTGTTGCAAGAGGAGTATATTTCAGAAGAAAAAAAAAGAGGAAGAAGAAGAAGAAGAGAAAAAAAAATTTTAAAGTTTCATTGCCTCTGCTGCAAGAGGAGCACATTTAAAAAAAACAAAAAAAAAGGAAGAGAGAAAAGAAAGAAAGAAAAAAGAAAGAGATTAGGTTATAAGCTAGACAAAATTAGTGTGTCTATTGTCTTTGCTCTATTTCTGATCCTCAGCAATGAGCAAAGAGGGGCAGCTGTTAACACCTAATTTTGTCCTAATATTATAATTATTATTATTTTTATATATTTTTATTTTTATTTTTATTATGTGTTTTGTTTATATTATTATTGTTTTTTATATATTATCATATTATTATTTTTATTATTATTATTATTATTATTATTATTATTATTATTATTATTATTATTATTATTATTATTATTATTATTATTATTATTATTATTATTATTATTATTATTATTATTATTTGTCTGATATCTATCAGTGCATTTAATAGGGTTCCCTTCCCCAGAACCGCTGGCCACCACCCTGCCAGCCCCTCTCCCCGAGGCTGTCCATCAGCCAACACCAATCTCTGTCACCCATCCATCAGCCAGCTACCCTGCATCCTTTCTCACCTCCACCATCACCATAAGACTCTTAAAAAACCCTGAAAATGGAAAAAAAAAAAGATCCCAACGACTACTCACACTCACCCGAATTCCTCCCAACACCACTCAAAAACCCATTGCTCGAAACCCCCTTTTCCTCAAAAACTCAACACCCCGAACAAAGGCCAGATCCCTCACTCACCGAGCCACTGTGACCCCAACCATCACCATCATCAGTCGAAAACCCCAAAATCCAGAAAAACCCCCTCGGCCTTTGTCCAAAACAAAAAATCAGAAACATCATCCTCACCACCCCAAAAAACCCAAGCCCGGAGTCTCACCCAAACCCAGCTCAGCCCCAATGCCGAGACATCACCACCATCTGAAACCCAAAATCGAAACCCACAAACTCGAAACCTTAGAATCGCAGGTCTAAAGCCTTAACCCCCACAAAAAAAATCAAAAAATCAAATAAGCCCCTGAATACCTGCAAAACAAAAAAACAACCAAATACAAACCAAAACAAAAATCCAGATCCAACAAAAAAGAGAAAAAAATAGAAAATAAAAAAAAGGGGAAAGGCTTTCGGTGAAGCTCAGATCTGCGGGGCTAGGGTGATTTTTTGGTGAAACGGAGGTCGGATCTTGAAAGAGGAGACGGAGGACTTTTGGAAAGTGGTTTCCTTTTGGGCATTCGGCCACCGGCGATGGCGGCCGGCGGCGGCAGACGACAGTCCGACACGGCTGAAAATCGCCCGAGGGGAGAGCTTCAAAAGCTCTGAATTTTTTTTGGTTAAAGAGGAAAAAATGAGTTAAAAAAAAGAGTTAGTTTTTATAGTTTAAAAAAAAAAAAAGTAGCTGGTGACCCGCGCGCGACCCGACATCCCCGTGCTCGACCCGAAGGCTCTCTCAACCGACCCGACCCGCTTCGCGACCCAGTCTCTTGACCCGCGTCTGACCCGTGTTGGCCCATTTTCCTTCAGGCATGGTTCCCATTGTAAAGCCCAATAGGCCTTAATCCATTCCAAAGGCCCTACAACAGTTTTGAGACCTCTTCAAGTGGGTTTTAAACCCAAATTGGTATATTCCCTTTAATTTTAACAGTTTTTATATTTAACTATTATATTTCATTGTTATTAACATTATTTTGTTTAGTTATTATTATTATTATTGATGTTGTTGTTGTTGTTGTTATTATTATTATTATTATTATTATTATTATTATTATTATTATTATTATTATTATTATTATTATTATTATTATTATTATTATTATTATTATTATTATTATTATTATTATAATTATTATTATTATTATTATTATTGTGTTATTATTATTGTTATTATTGTTATTATTATTATTTTTGTTGGTGTTGTGTTTTTATTGTTGTCACTATTATTATTATTATTATTATTTATCATTAGTGCATGTTATAAAATAAAATTTTTTTGAAAAATTTTCATTTATTTGTATTTTCATTAATTATTATCATTGATTGGAAAACACATGTAAAAATAATGAAATTTAAATTTGAGTAAATAATAAAATTGAAATTTAATCAAACAGTAAATGTCCGATGATGGGATGTTACGGAAGTCACAAGTAATGATTCCTAACTGATCCCTAGGTGAGAAGAGTCGTACTAAATGTTACCAGATTATTGGGATATTTAGTATGATTTTTCAATAATTTAAATTTTTTTTATAAACAAAAAAAATAAAATTTAAAAGAAAATAGAAAAAGGAAATTAATAATAAAATCTAAATTTAATTAAACAACTTCCGATCATGGAATGCTACGGAAGTCACAAGTAGTGATTCCTAGCTGATCCCTAGGTGAGAGAAATCCTACTAAATGTTGCCAAAAGTATTGGAATATTTAGTATGATTTTTCAATAATTTAAATTTTTATTAAAAATGAAAACAAATAATTTTTTTTAAATAAAGAAAAATAAATAAATAAATAATGAAATTTAAATTAAATTAAAAATTGTCCGATGATGGGATGTTACGGAAGTCACAAGTAGTGATTCCTAACTGATCCCTAGGTGAGAAGAGTTGTACTAAATATTGCCAAAAGTATTGGAATATTTAGTATGATTTTTCAATAATTTAATTTTGTTAAAAATGAATAAGTTTTTTTAAAGAAACAAAGAAAAATTAAATAAATAAATAATGAAATTTAAATTTAATTAAATGGATTTCCGATGATGGGATGTTACGGAAGTCACAAGTAGTGATTCCTAACTGATCCCTAGGTGAGAAGAGTTGTATTAAATGTTGTCAAAAGTATTGAAATATTTAATACAATTTTTCAATAATTTAAATTTTTATAAAAATAAAAATGAATAAGCTAAAAAAAAGAAATAAATAAATTAACAAATAAATAATGAAATTAAAAATTAAAAATTCATTTGCATCATTTTTATTTGTTTGCATCATGTGCATTCATAATAATTTTCGAAGCAAGTGTGAATTTTCCAAGGATGAGATTGTAGAAAGTAAGATATTGTTGGAAAAAAAGAGAAGACTCTGGAGTAGGCTGAGACTTGTAAGGAAAAATGTTCTCATGGAAAACCACATCTCTAGAGATAAACACAGCATGAGTAGATAAGTCAAGAAGCTTATAGCCTTTATATTCAGGAGGATATCCAAGGAAGATGGCGGGAAGAGCTCAAGGAGAAAACTTTGTGCGAGTTCGAGGAAGGGTCGAGCTATAACAAAGACAACCAAAAGCTTGAAGATGACTATAAGAAGGTGGTTTATGCCACAACAATTCAAAAGGTGTTTTGTTTGAAAAAAGAGGAGAAGGAAGTCTATTGATTAAGTAAACAAAGGTGACAATACAATCTCCCCAATGAACCAAAGGAACGTTAGATTGGAAATGAAGTGCTCGAGCCACATTGAGAATGTGTTGGTGCTTACGCTCAACTACAGAGTTTTGTTAGGGCCTGTCAACACAAGAGTGAAAGGGAAGGATACTTTGGAACGAAAAAAATTAGTAAAGGCTAATTTAGAGGAATTATCAGATCGAACAGACTTAATAGAAAGATGAAACTAATTGTGGATGAAAGTGTAAAAATCTAGAAATACAACAGACACATCAGATTTGTTACACAACAAGTAAACCCAGGTATAACGGGAACAATCATCAATAATGGTGAGAAAATATCTGTAACCCTCAACAGAAATGGGATTGAAAGGCCCCCATATATCAAGGTGAATTAAATCAAAAGGTGAAGAAGAAATATTACTAGAAGAAAAAAATGGTAAATGGCATTGCTTAGCAAGAGGACAAACAGAACAAGGTAATGGAGAATCAGAAGTTTTATTAATATGTAAGAAATCCCGTAAAACATGAAGTTTATCATAAGGAGGATGGCCTAGCCGATAATGCCATAATTCATTGGAAGCAAAACAAACATGATTACATATAAGCTGTGTGTTGAGGGATGAGCTCAAAGATTTTTAGCTTGTTCCCGCTTGTTCTTGTGGCGGTTTACAGCCATGGCTGGCATTTCAACAACAATAGTATGTTATGAAGGAAACCGAAACAAACATGCAGCGAAATTTAAATCATTCGGCCTCCACCAGGATCGATTCGGAGAGTTGCCTGATTAGGGTTTCGAGATTTTACCTAACGTTTTCTCTGATTTTTCTGTCGTTGGTCGAGTCACAAGCAACAACTTTTCGTTCCTGCCTCTATGGTATCCACACGAACGGATCTCACGACTCTTGAACGTCTCACGATCAGAAGCCTTAAAGAGCGTTTTTTATTTTATTTTAACCGAATTGCTAGCTTCGATTAAAAGAATATTTTGTTTTGTTTGAAAGAAGCTCTAAAACCACAGAGAACAGGTTTCTCTTTTCTGTTTAATTGTGTGGCTTAGTTTTAGAAAACACAAAACATCCTTTTATAGGCAGTAAATTTTACCCTAAAATTTACTGTCAAACAGAACTCTAATCCTACTTAGAATAGGATTAGTTATATCCTTAATCCAATTCAGAATAGGATTAGTTATATCCTTAATCCAATTCAGAATAGGATTAATTAAGTTCCTCATTGATCCGTTCTAAGTGTGCAACCCAATAGGTTCTCAAAACAATGGCAATGACAAAATTGTCACAGGCAATGAGCGGTATCTAGCAACACATCATTGCTACCCATGTAACGAGAATGTCAATGACTCGACATAACCTTACTCGTGATAGATGTTACCGTGTAGTCTAATCCCTTTATCATTTGATGTCTTGATTAGACACAAGTCATGGAATGTGTCACACTTGTATAGTCTAATCAGCGTTTCTTGATTCCTGAGTAGACTAATTAAACAAATAAAATCAATATCTCATATTGACTTATTCGAGCACGGCCATGCATTTCTTAGTCTCACTCTATCAAAGGGCCCAAGACATCACTCTTGTTATATAAGAGGGATAAATCCTATCTTGATCACTCAACATCCCTCTACATAGATCAAGGCATACCCAATTACTACCTTTATAGTCCATCCTGTTACGAATGACATCTAGCAGCATTAAAGTATGCAATTCTCTATGTTGGGATCTCTGATGATCTCAAGTCAAAGGATCACATACACCATCATCACTATGAGAATCCATTATGACACTCATATAACAATCCATGTAGCGTTCTCATGGAGGGTCGATCCAGTACATAGTTCTCTAACATGTACCTATGTGATGACTTGATATCCTATATCCATGACAATGGTCATCAGTCAACCACATACTAGTCTTATCGTATCATTGTTATCTTTGTTTACAATAAGACTTGACTAGGGATATTTTAAGAATAGTGTGTTATTACTATTCTAAGGACATTATCATATAAGATTACATTACGCAGTTATAAGACAAATATAATAATGAACTATAATAAATAAAAATGTCATGATACATAAAAAAATACCAAAATCAATCATCTAATGAATGGTTTTAAAGGCATAATCCAACATGTTATGCAATATTAGAAAGAAAGAAGAGAATTTGGGAGAAAGTATTTTGTATATTTGTCTCATCTATTAAAATATGCCAATGACAAAGTATATATAGGAAGACTGAAAACATTAGTAAAAAAGTCCAATTCATCCATTCTAGAAGAAACGAAACAAAATTCGCATTTATTGTAAAATACTTGTGTAACTAACTTCTAACAGAGATCCTCTACCAAACCCAACAACTCTTGTGAAAAAGTCTTTAGGGGAAGTCTTGACCGTATCAAATTGCTCCCTCTTTCACCAACGGTGCCTTGGTCTAGTGGTGCCAGGGGCTAGACTTGGTAGGGAGAACTACGGTTCGATCTCCCGCAAGTCCGTTGGGAGGAGTTTAAAACCTTAAATCCGGGACCCGCTCCGAGACCGGATTAGTCGACCCAGTGGGTTCGGATACCGGTTGGGAAACCCAAAAAAATTGCTCCCTCTTTCTCAAACAAAAGTACCAAATCACCTGTCTGTCAACGTGGCTGCGATTGACAAAGGTGTATCTCGAGTTTTTTGCATTCATCAATCGGTGTCAGCAAAGCTTTTCAAATTTTCATTTCTGTATTGAATCTGTGTTGTCCTTAAATTGTTTGTCGACTGACTAATTCAAATACTAGTAATATGGCTTTACGCAAGATAGCTACTATTTTATTCCAAGCAATATTGGCATTATCATCATTAATTTTGAGGCTTGAAACTCAATCCCTCCATCGAACGTGAAAGCATCGAACATTTTGTGATTTTTGCAAAGGTTTTGGTGCTCCTGCAATCCAATTTCCAGACAAAGCACATCCATTCAGGACCTTTCTGATGAGGTTATGCTTCATCTTGTCTTCCAGTCCAGTGCTTGCTTGTAACTTGATTCTGCTCAAAGGGTTTATAAATTTAAAGTCAAGAATATTAAAAGAAGCTAGACCAGATCATGAGGGCATTCACTATTCTTTTTAGGAATGCGTATTAATTTGTTTGAAAGTATGAAATTGAAAATATGATATTTGACTTTAATCAATAATTTTCTTCTTCCAGCAGAATTTTCTTTCATCCTACACCAAGTTGTTAATTACCTCATTTTAAAACACATCTACCGTACACTGAATAGTTGATTCCACGAGTGAAAACATATTCTTTCCTTTCAGCGAATGAGATTTATTTGATAATTAATATGTGGTGTACTGTGTGCCATGTGACTTCCAATTATCTTTAGAGAATAATTTCGTTCTAGCTTGAACTTATAGCTAGGAGGAATAGATTGAGATTTAGGGTGTGGAATTAGGTGGGGATAACAGGAAATTAAGCCCGGGATTGCTTCTCAGAATGCCAAATTGCCAATTGCCAATGAATGCCGTGTCGGGCAAGTTCAAGAAAACATGGTTTGGTATAAAATGCAAAGATTTAAAATCCTGGTAATTAGCAGCTAGCGCACCATGACGTATGTGTTCCTCACTCTTCTCATGTAGATTTGGCAAGTCATGTTTTTAATTTATATTTATGTAAAATCGTATTTGTATAGTATAAAATACGAAAATTTTATATTAAAATTTGTATCAATATAAAAAAACATAAAATTTTATTTTTTTAACTTTCACTATATTTATATATAATTTTTATTAAATTTTAATATGTATTATTTTATGACTTACGTTTATATTATTTTCGTGTAATATGTTCACATTGCCAGCTCTACTCATGGGTTGGACTGGATCGTTACAGAATGAATTATAGAGGCTGCCCACGCGCGCAGCACCCAAAATGGCTGCTAGTAAAATATACTATCTTTATTTATATACAAAAAAGGATGGGCAACCAGCAGCTTTTTTACTCTTCAAATGTTCTTGTTATTTGAACTTAGAGCTAAGAATAGAAGTGGCAAATGGATGAATCAAATCGGGTTTAGATTAAATTATTTTGAATTAAATTATTTTGGGTTAAAGAAAAATTGGATCATTTTGGGTTTGGATAATGTCGGGTTTGGATCAATTTGGGTTTGAATCAATTCGAGTTCGGATTATATCGGGTTTGGGTTGTTGACTTTTTTAGTCAATTCAGGTTGGTTGATTTGGATTCGGATAAATTGGACATGTTTATTGGGTTAAGCATTGGTCATCTCGATGTGATTTATCTGGTATGAAAAT
The DNA here is from genome assembly GCA_031772115.1 of Heritiera littoralis. Lineage (NCBI taxonomy): Eukaryota > Viridiplantae > Streptophyta > Magnoliopsida > Malvales > Malvaceae > Heritiera > Heritiera littoralis. The sequence continues at coordinate 1,497,692 of JAPDPK010000056.1, forward strand.
CAATTGAAAATCATATTTCTAAGAATTACAAAACTCATGAAAATAAAATTTTCTTCTTACATAACCTATAGTACAATTGGGATTGAAATAATCAAAATATTTAATAATATGTATGATAGTTTTCTTTATAATATATTTACCAATATTCATAAATTAATTACATTTTTTTCATTTTATTTTTATTATCTATAATAATTAATAACTTTATGAATCAAAGTGATTTAATAATCCCTACTAAATATCATAAAACAGTACTATATCTCTTTTTAATTTATCTTGATTTTTAATAGAATAATTGAAAACATTAAGTGTATGTGATATAGCTTTTGTACTCTATTATAGATTACCGATTAAATAATTATACATTAGGTTCAAATGAATATAATATAAAAGTTAATATTTAAGTTTAACTAGATTAAAAATATATATAACACTCATATTATTGAAAAAAATAATATTTTTACTATATTAAAATACTTTGATAATTAATTTTAACATTTAAATATTTATTGATAATATTAAATTTAAGTTTGAATCTATTCAAGTTTGGGCAAATTTGGATTCGAATCAATTTGGATTTAGGTCAATTTGGGTTCGAATCAATTCGGGTTTGGATCAGGTCAGGTTTGAGTTAATCTAAATTCGGATAAATTTGGATTCAAATCAATTAGGGTTTGGATCAATGTAAATTCAAATGAATTTGGTTTCGAATCAATTCGGATTCGGATCAGATTGGATTTGGATTGTTGATTTTTTTAGTTAAATTGGATCGATCGAGTTTGGATTTAGATTAATTGGGTAGATTTTTTAATCAGGTCAATTTTTTTTTTAGCTAGGAAGAATAAAGTGAGATTTAGGGTATGGAATTAGGTGGGGATAACAGGAAATAAAGCCCGGGATTGCTTCTCAGAATGCCAAATTGTCAATTGCCAATGAATGCCATGTTGGGCAAGTTCAAGAAAACATGATTTGGTTTATAATGCAAAGATTTAAAATCCTGGTAATTAGCAGCTAGCACAGTTGCTTTTGAAGACAAACCATGACGTGCGTGATCCTTACTCCTCACATGTAAATATGATAAGTCGTGTTTTTAATTTGTATTTATATTATATAAAATTAAAAAAAAATTATTAAAATTTATATCGACACAAAAAATTAAATTTTATTTTTAATTTTTATCATATTTATATATACTTTTACCTATTTTTAATGCATAGTACTATCTTTGTGACAAACATTCATATCATTTTCCCGCGATGTACTCATAGGTTGGACTGGATCGTTACGGCATGAGTCGGAATTATATAGGCTGCCCACGCGCGCAGCACCCAAAATGGCTGCCAGTAAAATAACTAGCTTTCTTTGTTTACATAAAAGGATGTGCAACCAGCAGCCCTTTTACTCTTCAAATGTTCTTGTTATTCCTGTCAAGTCTGGCCTTTTTTTACTCTGTCGACGCATCCATAGGCAGAAGAACTGTGTTGTAAATATATATATATATATATATATATATATATATATTATATATATATATTTGGCCGCAGGGCATCTAGTGACTTCTTGCACCTCAGCTTGAGCCGATTGCCTTTCATCTCTGTTACGTTTATACTGATTCATGGGTTTCTCTTGTCTTAACATCAAATTCCCAGGGCTTGAATTCTTACTTGCCTCTCAAAACAATCTATTAGGCCATATCAAGGCCATTGTCTTAGCCGTTCTTTCTCAATTTTCAGTGCTCGGCAAAGCCTTTGGACGTGATCGTCATGATAGACAGGCGGAGAGTCGCCCATCTCCTTCTTTAGTTCCAGTCCCTGTCTTTTTCTTGGTCCAGTCTGCGAAAAACCAGCTTCCTGTCCTGCAATATAATTGTTTTGTCAACAGAAGATCAGGAAGTTGCGATGCCGACGACCCTATCTGCATTGTTTGCATGAATTGCATTGAAAGAAGCCACGAGGTCAGGGAGCTTAGCAGTTGCAACCATGTGTTTCACAAAGATTGCCTGGATTCCTGGATCGATCGTGGCAACATTAAATGCCCGCTTTGCAAATCCAAGCTGTTGCCTGCTCAGGGAGACAATATTTCAAGGTCCGGAAGCGATCCATGGAGGAGGGAAAGGATGATTTATCTGTTCGGCGAAGATGAATTGATGGGTACATGTTGATTCTGATTTCTAAGCTAACAGGTTCTGATATTCGAATAATTCAAAGGTAAACATCACCTGAGCATATGAAACTAATTCAGTCTTGCAGTCTTGAGCCTGAAAAGAAGATCACGGTGAACAACACAAATTGGGCAAAATTGCCGTGCTTGATCTGGCGGATGACAGTAGTTTAGGTCATTTTCCCGTTTTCCTGTTCATTCATTATCAAAATACGTTGAAATTATAGAAAAAATGCAGTTCCTCTGAAAGAAACAACAAAACAGATCGAAGGGTCCACTGTTTGAATCTGCATGATTTTGTGTACAGATACTTCGCAAAAATATTCATTTGAAACGTATGCGTTTTGTTTTCAAAGGGCAATCTCCGACTGATCTTATGGGCGGTGCCGCGGTGGCGCTGAAAAATCACAACCAATTTTTTCATTAAAAAAAATCAACACTGCCATTTATTGACCATGTAGTGTTAGTATATCTCCTTATTATGGAAATAAATATTTGGTTGATCAATTCTGGATATGATACATAATTTCACACTGAATCTCAATTCAATATTTGGCTATTAAAACACGATTTTGTGATGGTTAAAACGTGATTTTATTGCCATAATTAGCATGCTCTCGTTAGTAATAAAAGAGGGCTCCTTCCGGTTTTCAAGTACGTTAATCTCAGAAAAACACACCATTTAATGAGGTTTTTGAATGCTTGGAAAACTTGAAAGGTGTAAGAATCCTGTCGTCAGACTCGGAAATCGCTTCTACAGTAAAGCTACAGAGTGCAATGGCTGGAGGTTAGATCCTGTCGCTTCCGCTTTTATTTGTTTAACATATTTCATATTGTGTAGAAGCATGTATGATCTGTATAATTTACTTACATTTGGTATCAGAGCATCACATAACCTCTGTCTTGCATGAACGAAAATATTTTGTAATTTTCATTAATTCTGTCCAAATTGTCTATTTGTGTTTTGAATGTTTCTGGTCATAATGTGGTTAGGGAATAATTTGGAATTGATTTTCTAACCTTTTAAGAATCAAAAAATTGAACAAAAGAATCGTCAATGGCTCCTGTATATTAAGCCGAAAAGTAAGTTTTTTTTTTGAAATTTTGGAATGACATTTTGAGATATTTTTTGGCCAAAACAAATTTCAAAAAACTTGTTTTCGTTCGTTTTTGATTGATTTGGGATCAAGAATCACCCAAATCGAAGCATAAAAGGCTGTCTTTAATCCGGGTCAGAGGTTGGGTCAAAAACGGGTTGAAGACCAGAAAAATCGGGTGAAGAAGGAGCTGATAGAAAAAGGTCTCGGGCGAGTGAGATCCACGCGCCCGATGTGGAAGCGGACGCGTGAGATCCACGCCCGCCTGTTGCAAAATGCCGCAACTCTGTTTTAAAAAATAATAATAAAAAAAATATATAGGCCATCCGGTTTTTGGGCCCTTGTTTGGGCTTCATTTTGGATTAATTTATTTTGGGCCTTTTTGTTAATTATTTGGGCTTGTGGATTAAATAAATAAAAGGCATTTGGTTTATTTTAATTAGGCCTTAAGGATTTATTTAACTTAAGTAATTAAAATTATTTAATTTAGGCCAAATAATTAAATTTTTTTTATAGTTTTATATCAATTTTCAGTTCTGTAATTTTCATAATTTTATGAATAATTGGATTATTTTCACAAAATTAATATAATTATGAAAACTTCTCATTATTTGGATTTTATGAGGATTTTTCATAAATTTGAAATTTTTATAAATGCTGTAATTTTAAATTGAATAATTTTGTGAAAATTATCATAAAATTATGATTAAGTTATGAAAATTTGATTTGAATGTGTATATGTGCTCATTTTGAATGTTTATAATTCTGTTATTTTTATACTAAAAGCACATGTAGCTAAGTTATTCATATTATTTGGAATTAAAGTTGTCTTGTGATAATTGCAATTTTTTTAAAATATGAATAAACTTAGAATTTTACCAATATGTCTAAGTGATTTATAATTTATTTAATTAGGGCTTAGCCACACAACCTTAATTAAGTAAAATTATATTTGTAAAATCACATAATGATGTTAGACATAAATTGTAATTAGTTATAAAGTTATGGTAAATTTTATCCCACAGGGATTTTTATCATAATTTTATAACTAATTAGGATAAAATATCAAATTAGTTTCTTAATTTACCCACAGGGATTAGGAAATGATATAATTTGATAGTTTTATCATTATGATATGAATCTATTAGAATTAGAACTTTAGCCCACAGACAAGTTTTATGTCTGAGATTCATAATTGATTAATAAAATATGTTTACATTGGTAGACAAAATTAAGTTTGCCTCAAAAAATTCTAGATACATAAGCATGTGTTTTTCTTTAAGCAGTGTTTCCTCAGGCTAGTATTAACCTAGAAGTTCCCAAACTAGATGGAGAGAACTACAAGGTTTGGAAGGAGAGAGTTCTCCTCCAATTAGGGTGCATGGATATAGACTATGTTATAAAGAAAGACGAGCCTGTATTGACTGAGACTAGCACTCTTGCTTAAGTAGCTTTACATGAACCCTGGGAGCGATCCAATTGCCTTAGTGTCATGTATATTAAGACAAAGATATCTGCTGGGATACGTGGTTCTGTCGAACAGCATGCCAACGTTAGGACCTTACTGAAGGCCATAGATGATTAGTTTGTCACTTCAGACAAAGCTTTGGCCAGCACCCTGATAATGAAGTTCTCATCAATGAGGCTCACCAGTGTCAAAGGAGTGCGCGAGCACATAATGCCATGAGAGATATAGCGGTCCAACTCAAGAAGCTAGAGGTGAAGATGTCTGAATCTTTACTGGTGCACTATATATTGAACACTCTACCAAAGCAGTACGGACCATTCAAGATATCCTACAACACACATAAGGATAAGTGGACCATCAATGAATTGATGACCATGTGTGTTTAGGAGGAAGGAAGACTGCTTATGGAATCGGGTGAGAGTGCATTTTTTGCAAGCCAAGGAAACACCAAGGATCGAGCCAAGAACAAGGGAAAAGGGAAAATCCCTACCCAAGCTGACATTAAGAAAGAGTCCAAGTGTTTCTTCTATAAAAGGAAGGGACACATGAATAAGGACTCCGCCAAGCTTCAGTAGTGGCTCATCAAGAAAGGTAATCCACTCTCATATGTTTGTTTTGAATCAAATATGGATAAGGACTCCTCCACGTTATGGCACCGGAGATTAGGTCATATCTCCATAAATAGAATTAAGAGATTGGTAAATGACGGAATACTTAGTACTCTCAATTTTACTGATTTCGACACTTGTGTGGATTGCATTAAGGGTAAGCAAACCAACAAGTCTAAGAAAGGTGCTAATAGGAGTTCAACCATAATTAGAGATCATACATTCTGACATATGTTGTCCAAACATTGATGCATATGGTCAAAAATACTTCATCACCTTTATTGATGATTACTCGAGGTTTATGTATCTCTACATGCTTCATAACAAGAACGAAGCATTAGACGCCTTTAAAATCTTTAAGGCTGAAGTAGAGAAACAATGTGGAAAACTCATAAAGATAGTAAGAACTGATAGAGGTAGGAAGTATTATGATAAATACATTGAAGATGGACAAGCACCTGGACCATTTGCGAAGTTCTTTCAAGAAAATGGGATTGTTGCCCAATATACCATGCCTGGTTCACTGGATCAATGGTGTTGCAGAAAGAAGGAACCGAACCTTGATGGAAATGGTGCGTAGTATGCTTAGCAACTCGAAGTTGCCTAAGTCTTTGTGGATTGAAGCTCTTAAAACGGCGGCGTATATATTGAACCAAGTTTCGACCAAGGCTGTTCCAAATACGCCTTTTGAATTATTCAAAGGTTGGAAACCGAGTTTGCGTCATATGCGCGTTTGGGGATGTCCTTCTGAGATAAGAGTTTACAACCCAAAGGAAAAGAAACTGGATCCTAGGACCATAAGTGGGTATTTCATCGGATATGCCGAATGGTCCAAAGGCTACAGATTCTATTGTCCATCTCATAGTACTAGATTTGTGGAATTAAGGAACGCCAAGTTTCTTGAAAATGACTTAGTTAGTGGGAGCGATCAATCTCAAGACCTAGTTTCTGTGAGAGATCAATCCTCTACCTCGAGTCAAGGATTGGTTATCATGAACAATGTCCCTTCAGTACAACTGGACATTGAACAACCAATTGTTGAAGATCCACAAGTAGCTGATAACTTACCAATAGACGAGGCTCCTCTGGATACACCAGAATTGAGTGAGCAACCAGTTGAACAACATGATCCTTCGGAGAATGTTGAACCAACATTAAGAAGGTCTACTAGGGAAAGGAAATCAGCTATTCCTAGTGATTATATTGTGTATCTACAAGAGTATGATTTCAATATTGGGCCCGTTAATGATCCAGAGACGTTTTCACAAGCCATGAATAGAAAAGAATCAAAACTTTGGTTCGATGCTATGAAGGATGAGATGGATTCGATAGCATCTAATGGAGTATGGGATCTTGTCGAGTTGTCTAATGGGGTTAAGGCTATAGGCTGTAAATGGGTCTTTAAGACCAAGACTGACTCATTAGGCAACATTGAGCGTTATAAGGCAAGACTCATAGCCAAAGGATTCACTCAAAAGGAGGGAATCGATTACAAGGAGATCTTCTCTCCTGTATCTAAGAAAGATTCTCTCCGCATCATAATGGCACTTGTTGCACATTTTGACTTAGAGTTGTAACAAATGGATGTGAAAACAGCATTTCTCAATGGTGATCTAGAGGAAGAGATTTACATGAAACAACCTGAAGGTTTTTCCTCTAGTAATGGTGAGCATTTGGTCTGTAAGCTGAAGAAATCCATATATGGGTTGAAACAAGCTTCCCGCCAATGGTATCTAAAATTCCATGAAGTCATCTCTTCATTTGGTTTCGTTGAGAACATCATGGATCAATGTATATACTAGAAGGTCAGTGGGAGCAAGATTTGTTTCCTTGTGCTATATGTGGATGATATTCTGCTTGCAACCAATGATAAGGGGATGCTACGTGAGGTGAAACAATTTCTTTCTGAGAACTTTGATATGAAGGATATGGGTGATGCATCTTATGTCATTGGCATTAAGATCCATAGAGACAGACATAGAGGTATATTAGGTCTGTCACAAGAAGCCTATATTAATAAAGTCTTGGAAAGATTCAGAATGAAAGATTGTTCACCAAGCCTAGCTCCCATTGTGAAGGGTGACAAGTTCAATTTGAACCAGTGCCCGAAAAATAATCTTAAGCGGGAACAGATGAAGAACATTCCATATGCCTCAGTTGTTGGAAGCATTATGTATGCACAGGTCTGTACCAGGCCTGATATTGCTTTTGCTGTGGGAGCGTTGGGTATATACCAAAGTGACCCGGGGATGGACCACTGGAGAGCTGTGAAGAAAGTGCTTAGATATTTTCAAGGCATTAAGGATTACATGCTTATGTATAGACGGACTTATGAGTTGGAAGTGATTGGCTACTCATACTCAGACTTTGCTGGCTGTGTTGATACCCGGAAATCAACATCCGGTTACATCTTCATGCTTGCCGGTGGAGCTGTTTCATGGAAGAGTGCTAAGTAGACACTGATTGCCACTTCTACTATGGAGGCCGAGTTCGTTTCCTGTTTTGAGGCTACCTCACATGGTGTATGGCTTAAGAGTTTCATTGGTGGGCTTAGAGTTGTTGACTCCATATCTAAGCCATTGAGGATATATTGTGACAATTCAGCTGCGGTATTCATGGCTAAGAACAATAAGAGTGGAAGTCGAAGTAAGCACATGGACATTAAGTACTTAGCCATTAGAGAACGTGTTAAAGATAAAAGAGTGGTCATTGAACACATTAGCACTGAATTGATGTTAGCTGATCCTTTGACTAAGGGCATGCCACCACTTAAATTTAAGGATCATGTAGAGAGAATGGGACTTGGTCCCACATTTTGATTGTAATTGAAACTCTTATTAATATTATGATGTTTCTCTTTTGATTTGTATACACTAAAGTTTTATTTGAGAAATATCCTTGTTGTTTGGACCAAGAATAAACATAAGGTTTATTCATAAAGCAAAAAATGGGTTGATTTAGAAACATTTTACATAGTAATACATGGAAGATAATACTCACCACTTGAGGAACTGTCGCCATGATTCATGTGATTTGTTTCTTCTATAAGTGAAATATATGAACCAAGTGGGAGAATGTTAGTATATCTCCTTATTATGGAAATAAATATTTGGTTGACCAATTCTGGATATGGTTCATAATTTCACACTGAATCTCAACTCAATATTTGGCTATTAAAACACGATTTTGTGATGGTTAAAACGTGATTTTATTGCTATAATTAGCATGCTCTCGTTAGTAATAAAAGAGGGCTCCTTCCGGTCCCCAAGTACGTTAATCTCAGAAAAACACACCATTTAGTGAGGTTTTTGAGTGCTTGGAAAACTTGAAAGGTGTAAGAATCCTGTCGTCAGACTCGAAAATCGCTTCTACAGCAAAGCTACAGAGTGCAATGGTTGGAGGTTAGATCCTGTCGCTTCCGCTTTTATTTGTTTAACATGTTTCATATTGTGTAGAAGCATGTATGATATGTATAATTTACTTACATGTAGATCCAATCTGCCAATAATCTCTTAATGTTAATGATAAGATATTCTGATGTTATCTTTTCAAATATATAAAATATTCTGATGTATGAGAGCAAACGAGATCGTTGTTCAGCTTTAGTTTTGTTTACTGTGTTCATGCTTCGTGTCATGAGCCAACCTTGTATAGGCCATGACCGGGTAGAGGTGCTTCGGCAAAATAGATTTCATGTACTTAGGAAAGTAGAATTCAGAGAATTAGGAAAAATGTTCCATTTCAAACATTTTAATGGTTAGTGGTAGTTTTTTTGTAAAAGCTTTTTTGCTATTATTGGGTGAGCAATCGGCAGATGTTGGGCTGTCTCATTGGTTAAGGTATGTTGCTAGCACCACCCATCTAGGGCAGCCCTCCTAGCCCCAACGATGGTGTGGAAGACTCAACTCTCTTTTGTAATCTTTGTAATATTATCTTCAATTAATAAAAACATTTTTTTCTTATAGGGACACTTGTAGTTATGATGGTGTGCACCATTTATGCCCCGCTATATTGTTATGTGCTTTGTAATAACGTGTGGCTTGCTTGTTACTTGTTCAGATTATTGAAACATTTCGGCTGACTTGTGTGGACGAGACCATCCAAGTACCGCGCGGCCTATCACTTTACTGTGAAAAAGCTTAGTCCGTGACACTTCGCATGGTTGATGGTTCTAATAATACATTCAAATTCCTATCTATCAATGGCGCCTTGATCCCACTCACTCGAATATTGAAGTGGAAATTTTTTTTTTACTTTATATAAATATGCGTTCAATAATTGGATCGGAAACTTTTGTAATTTTCTCTCTCTCATTTTACCTTATTCCATCAGAATTGAAGTGCACACCATAGTTAATGCTGCATTTTCATTTCGTTAATCAATAGAGAAGGCAATTGTAAGTGCTAATTTGGATGGGTGGTAAAATTAATTTAGATAAGTGATCTTGATTATGGTAAGATTACAAAAGTTGAAATGACAATTAAAGGTGAGTTTGAAATCCACTGGATTTCCGATCCAGTACGATTTTCTCCCCTTTTACAAAAAACAAAATAAGGAGGAAGGGTTAAATTACCCTTTCACCCTTGATTTTAATTTTTTATTGTTATTTTATTTAGGGTTTGTATATGATGCACTGACAGTGTATAGTTTCTATACACTGTCAATGCATCAGATGTTGACACCTCATCAATTTGCAAAATAAAAAATATGTCAAGCCCTTAAAAACAAATATAAATTAATTTTTTTAATTTGCTTATAAGGGCCTATTGATGAGGTGTCAACCTCTTGTGCATTGACACTGTATAGAACACATATACACTGTCAGTGCATCGTATATAAATCCTTTTATTTAAGAACACATATACACTGTCAGTGCATCATATATAAATCCTTTTATTTAAGAACGCATATCTTTTATAGTTATTTTATTTTTTTTCAGTCTAGCCAAATCAATCTCACTACTCATCTAAATTAGCCCTAAAGATATATATTTTTAATAAAATAATTTAAAAAACTAAAACTAAAGATAAGAAAATATTTTTACATCTCCATTCTTTTTTGTCTTATTTACAAATGGCACACCCGTTGCATTGCACTTGTGGCAACTAGTGTGTCAAACCAAGTCTAAATATACTTTGATAGATTGTGGTGTGGATAAAATTAGCACTGTTAAAATGGGCCAAGACTCGTTGGGCCGGCCCGACCTGGCCCATTTATTCAGGGTTTGGACTTTATTTTTTTAGCCCATTTAAGCAAGAGGGCTTTTTGACCCGGCCCATTTAGGCCCAGGCTTAAATGGGCCAGCTCGTTTAATTTTTTAATATTTTTAATTATATTAAAATTTTGTTTTTATTTTAATTATTTATATGTTTAACATTTTAATTAAAGTAAAATATATAAAATTAATACTATTTAGTATTACTAATTTACTTCAAACCAACCTAATGACTCCCAACCTCTTATACATGCTAGTTGGAAGGGGAAGAGTATATTTGCTTTAAGTGATGTAAGTTTATTTTTTTTTTTAAGTATATACTTTATTTTAAATTCTCTTTTGTAATGACAATTAATTTATTTTGAAATGTCCAAGGATATAGGCTTTCAAAAGATTTGAAACTATTCAAGTAGAAGAACTAAAATCTCAATTAGATCTTTATTTGAAAGAGCTAAAGATTATGGGTCACATAATTGAGAATTTAAATGTGTTGTAATGGTAGAAAGATCATAAGCCAAGATTTCCAAAGCTTGCAAGTATAGCTTATGATATCTTGAGTATTCCAATAACAACAATAGCATCGGAGAGTTTTTTTAGTATTGGTTTTTGTGTTTTAAATAAGTATTGAAGTTCTCTAAATCATGAGAATATGAAAACTTTCATTTGCATCCAAAATTGGATTCTTGGTTTTGAAAGTAATGTTATTAATTAGTTGACAATTTTTAATTAATTCATAAGTTTAATTCTTGTGAGTTCTTATATTGTTCTTTATTTATATTTGTAAATGACAAAATTGAAAAAGAATTGATTGAATGTGATTGACACTATAGAGGAGATGGATAGACATGGATTTATTTATCATGTTTTTTTTTTTTAATATTGTTGAGACATGTTTTTCACTATCTAGGTTTGTTAAAACAATTTATATTATGCTTGTTAAACTATTAATATGTAATGTTCAAATGATGTTGAATACTTGATGGATTTGATGTGAATTTATTTGATGTTTGTTTAATATTTATTTCAAATTTTACTTTGTTTATTTACTAAAAATGAGATTTTAATATAAAATTTAATTTTTTTTAATTTCTTATACGGGCCAGCCTATTTAAGCCTGTTAGCCCTTAAGGCCGGATATGGACTTGCATTTTTAGGCCCATTTAACCAAAAGGGTTTTTTGACCCGACCCATTTTGACCGTGCTAGATAAAATTCTCTCTCTTTATGAGATTTTTTCTCTTTCTGCGAATGAATGAGATAATAATCTATAATAAAAAGTTTTTTTCAAAACAATAATATATATATTCATTGAGATTTTTTCCCAAGAATGAACATTTCAACTCGTAATTAATAAGAAATAAAATAAAACATAGTACAAAAATAGAAAGATTAATTACAGCCATTTTTTCAAAGAACATCAATAAAAAAAAAAAAGAAGAGAAAACTCAATAAAACAATGCCTCCTTACACCTTTTCTGAGAGATAATTATTTTTTAGAAAAATTTCAATAAAATAAATAAAAGAAAACAACGATATATAACTTTAAAAAAAAAATTATAACTATTGCAAAAAAAAATTTAATTGTTGTGCTGCACACCCTACCTATTGAGGAAAAGTGGGTTGGAAAAATAATTTAAAAACCGAATATATTGAGATACCATATCAGTTATATTTAAAAAATGAGAAAGAAAGAGGGTATAAAAGAAAATAATTTTTAATGGAATTAAAATTAGGGGATAATAATGAAATAAAAAAATTAGAGATAATTATAACTTTTAGTTTAGATAAAAAAAAAACTCCTAGATATAATTGTAAATTGATTTGATTTCAATCTCAATAAACCCTATACAGAGAGCACGTCCACATAAACTTGTACATGATTTCCAAAAAATATCGGCAACATTAACATGTCAAAGGCGCCACAATCTGTTGACACTTCCCAAACCGACGCCAAATCTGACTTCTTACTTACCAAGCCAACAACAACTCGCCCTCACATATTCCTAACTGCGGCTTCTCTGCTTTTCCTCTTCTCTTCCTCTAAACTTAAACATACTTTTCTCCCCAAATTCCTTCCTTTCCCTCCAATTGACGCCGGCTTCTCAAAATTCCCTCCGTGTCTCACTCTAGGACCCTCTTTGCAACCCCACAGGCTCTCTCTGATTGGCTCAAACCCCGGTTGCCATCTGACTCGCTGGCTTCCTGGGGGGTGAAACCTGGAACCAAGAACGTCCACAACCTCTGGCCGGAATTCTCTGATGGTGAGACATCGCTTGTCGACCCTTTCCCTCCAATCCGTAGAGTTAATGTCGTTACGGTTCGTATACTTGGCAAAGACAACCTTATCCTTGTGGAGTTGCGACAAGAATTGTGGGATGGTAATGTCAGGGATCGGTTTAGACCACTGTCTGAGAAAATGAAGCCCCATGAAACCCCTGAAGAAGCCGCGGCTCGTGCAGTGAAAGAAGAGCTTGGTTCGATAATTGATTCTGGGGTCGTGAGAATTGTGCCAGGGTCTTGTCACAAGAAACTAGAGGAGCGAAATTCGGTGTCGTTTCTGGGTTTGCCAGTGCGTTATGCTTTGCATTCGGTAGACGCGTGGGTGGAGGGTTTGCCTGAGGAAGATTTTTGTACCGAAGAAAACGAAGAGTACGAGGATTTTGATGGGACCAGGGGATTGGAGAAAGCGGTGTCTGTAAGGAAGCATTACTGGAAATGGGTTAGTTCTGATTCGGTTTGTTCTTGAATTTCCGCGTATGAATGCGGAATTTCGGTTGAATTATTTGGAAGCTTTTAAGAATTTATAGTTTCACTTTTCTCGTTGTTTTATCCTGTTTTTATTTAAGCTGAGATGCTAAGGAATTAAAGCATCTATCTTTTTTGTAGTACAAAGGAATATTTGAACTTCTATATATAACAATATACATCTAAACGACAGAATTTCATATTTCAATATTAGTTATTGTTCAAATATTGAGCTTCATGCATTGTACTATTTTATATGCATAGACCATTGTGGTTGTGTCAATGGATTTGGCATTATATCAGTTTGAATGCATACAATAAACCACTGTTGCAATTGTGGAACCAAATTGTTTTATTCCATCTGTTCTGTTCTGAGACACATGATTGCCTTTTCTTTGAATACCATCTGAGTTCCAGACATTGGAGTGAGAAAGGCTTCTTTTAGTTTCTTTGAACAATATGAACGAATTTCTTTTTCGAACTGTTTGTGGAAGAAGATTTTTAGCTTCAAGTTTCCAAGTGCCATTGAAGCTAGATTTACTGAAGTAGTCAGCAGATATGACCAGTAAAAACAGCAAGCATATCATCCAAATACTGATGTAGTACTAGAGGAGATATAATGTGTGAGGGTGTGGTGTACCCTTTCACGTGAATGTGAAGCATCAGATATTGCATTTTAAAACATTTAATTACACAAAAAGAAATTAGTTTCTTATTGAGCAGGTTAGCTTTTAAACCTTTTTTTCTTGAATCACGAGTTTGAGTAAGAGGCTAATCCTTGTGACTTGGTTTCATCTTTGGACCGGGTTCCTGAGCTTAGGGACTTCCTAGTCTTGATAAAATTTAGTATTAACTTGATAATCGATGATGGAGAGATGAATGCCATTCAGAAAGTGTGCTATTGAATTCTAAGTGCTGGCTGTCTGCCATTGCATTGTGGTTTAACAGAACCTAACTGCTAAATCTGGTTAGAATAATGATTAATTGGAATACAAAAATTCGACAATCAGTGGTCTGTTTTACTCGTATTGCATCTAATATACTGTCAATGGTCAAATGCGGAATGAGAGACAAGCCAATGTTATGAGTCACATAACACTATGAATTCTCTCTTCCCTTAAGGATTTGAGAGTAGCTGTTTCAAGGTCCTTGTGTTTAAAGAGGTTCATTCAACAAGTTCTTTTGAGGTTTCTTATAAAATATCTCAGTAATTTTCTCTTTAATCAGGAAATGATTTTGTAACTGACAAGAAGCAAGTTGAGTTGGTGAATGTTTCTTATGTTCAAACATTCAGACTGAGCTTCTCTCCCTCCGATGGGGCATAATTTTGATTGAAGAGTTCAGTATCATTCTAAGTGGGTAGGGTTTAGGAACTTAGAGAATAGCCTTTGGGGTTTTTGACTGCGGATATTTTGCTGAAGTCAGCCACAACAGTTTAATTCTAACAATGCGAACTGATAGTGATACTGGAAGTTTATTCAGGTATATTATGTCTTTAACAAACTTTTCATGCTGGCATCCGCTTTGTTTTGCCTCTGATGTGAGAAGTAGCTGAATGCAATACAGTCCTGTGATTCTTGCTGTGATGCTCTCTTGACTCTTTGAATATACTCAGCAATTTACATTGATTAGATCCAGCATATGCCTACAAGAAACTGTATTGCATAGAGAAAAAGCTCAACCTCTAGGTGGAAAGTATAATGTAATTAAACTTGATATTCTAGACTTTGCCTTTTGTGGGGATTAAAGTGAAACACATGAGTTTTGTGAAGTTTCATAGATATTTCCCTGTTCACATTATTAGAATTGATAAATCACATGAGAAAATCACTAGGCCTGTAAACGAACCGAACACGAACGAACGAAATGATGTTTCTGTTTATTCGTTTGTTTTTTAGTGTCGTTCATGGTCGTTTGTGTTCATTAAAGAGTGCGTTCGTGTTCGTTCGTTTATTTGATAGAAATTGTTCGTTAATGTTTGTGAACATGAAAACGAATGTGTTCATGAACATGTAAACGAACGTGTTACGTGTTCGCGAACATTTAAACGAACGCGTTCATACACACATGTTCATGAACAAATATTCATGATAACAAACTAAATATTAAATATTAAAAATTCTACATAAAGATTAAATTTTACATGCAAATTGAAATCATCTAACACAAAATCTTAAATACAACACAACTTAAGTCAACAATATTTTATTAAAATTGATAATTACTATTTTAAGTACAATTTGTATTATACACATATACATATATTGGTATACATATATTAGAGTATCATATATATGTGAATGTTTACACACATATGTGTAAATGGTCAATGGATAAGATTATAAGAATGAGATCTTAACTTATTATAAGACTTTTATTAATTTTATTTTAGTACATTATGTTTAAAATTAAAAAAATAATTATTTTAAGTATAATTAACTATTTAATTTTATAATTATTTTATTAATTTTTTAAGCCAACAAAGTTATGTTGTATAAATATGTTTAAAAATTAGGTACTAATTTTTTAGGTTAATGTCTTAAAAATATGGTATATATATTATATAACTTATACAATATAAGTAATTTTAGTATTTTAATAAATAACAAACGAACAATAAATAATATTTTAAATTAACAAGTTATAAATGAACATAAATAAATGAACAACAAATGACACTTTAAACGAACGAATAACAAATGACATTTTAAACGAACGAACAACAAATGACACTTTAAACGAACTAACAACAAATGATATTTTAAACGAACGAACAACAAATAACATTTTAAACGAACGAACAATAAACGAACATAAACGAACGTGTTCGCGAACAAAAACCAACGAACCATACCTCTGATTATGTTCGTTTCGTTTAATAAACAAATACTAAAACGTTGTTCGTATTCGTTCGTTAAACTTAATAAACGAACATAAACAAAAAAAATTGAACAGATTTACGAATAATTTATCGAACATTCTATTTATTTACACCTCTAAAAATCGCAAGCTTTGCATATCCTTAAAAAGTTTGGTCACTTTCGAAAATAGCTCATCTTTCTCTTTTAAGTGTTTTTGCTTTTTTGGGAGCACTGATAGGGAATGGTTTTGTCCGTATTATGCGTTTTGCACTGTAGAAATTAATTATTAGTTGCAGCAAAATAAGTGCATCAAACAACTATTGTGTCTAGTACTCGTTCTAATAACATTTGATCTCTTCCCTTTACAAAAAGATTGATTGTACATAAAGGGCTGGCACTTTCTTTCTCCTTATTTTTCTCTTTAGTTATTTATTTTGCAAATGACCTGAGGCATAGCATCCTCCCTTCTGTTTCTGTTGTCCTCGTTAAAACTTGGAGGTCTTACATGAGCTTGTACAATAAAATTCTGGAAACAGAAATGAAAAAGGATAATACCCTTAGCAGAAAATACCAGTATTTGTTCTGAACTAGAGAGTTTTACAAACGTTGTAATTGTTCATTAACAATGCAGACTCTGAAATTAGATGATGAAGAATGAAAAATATGAGTAGTTCACAACAAAATTTCTTGAGGAAAGGAAGGAATAATGAACCAGCTTCTTGATTTCACTTCTTCTTTCAGTAGACAGGGAAAGAACAGAAAGAAAAGATTCAGGTAGCAGAGGGACCCAGCAGTGCTGAGCTAGCGGCTATATGAGTGGTCTAGATAGCCACCATGAATCGTCTGTAATTATTAAAGGTGAAGGGTAGACGTGGAATTTGATGTTCCTTAACCACCAAAGCAACCTATTTCGCGCCTTTTGCAGCACTTTTTCTTTCCGATGAGAATCTAGTCGACCACCACCTGTATTTCTGCTTGTCATTCTTCCTGCTCAGTGAACAACCAAAGGAGCAAAGGTGAAACAATCCCTCCTCAGCTTTCCACTGAAAAAGCTAGTTATGCATCTTCCTTTTTATCCTCCACCAAGCATATGAAATGCAAAATCAGGCCACGATGATAAACATGGAAGATAAGATACGATACCATGAACATTATTCTAAACAAGGTTTTCATTGTCATTTAAAGCATTACAATCCTTAAGAGTTTCAATCTTTCTGATAAATCAAGTTTATTTGGAGAATACAATACACAAGACTGTGAAAATTGTATAGAACATGAAGCTGATAAAAGCTGCCAATTCAAAAGATATAACTAAAATTAACTTCTAAGCATGCATGTTAGTTGACACAATATGTCACACGGCAGTGGAACACTGAGTCCCTTGATTTGAACTCAGTGGACTTGTCGGGGCAGTAGGTCCGAAGGCCATAACAGAAACACAGTTAACGTTGAAGTGATATCGGCCAGAAACCCAAGTCCCAACCTTCCACCTAAGCTTTCCGATTACTTTCAGGTTCAGGACTATTCTCCCGGCGGTCTGATCACGTCCAACTTCGTAGCCAAATGATGGAGCCACAGGCAGCCCTGTTCCCTCTAAGGATGCAGTTAACAGATTGCTTTCTTCATGTCCTTGGTAGAATGGAGGAAGCGAGGTATCAACAGTTATCTGTTGCCCTTTATAAGCAGCATAAGCTTGCAACTCGTCGTAGTAGATGCCAACCTTTGTATTTGGATTTTTGGAGAGCAAGGTGAGTTGGATGGAAGAGTTGAGAAGGTGAGGGCCTGAGAGATTGAGTTGGTAGATATCAGCTTCTCTGAGGGAGAACTGTGGTTTTGCAGGGTGAAGGATAAGCCAGATGAGGAATATAAAGGCTAAAACTGTGGTTAAAAATGCAGAGAAGGCAAAAAATAATTTCTTGTAGGACGTTTTAATGCTTAGTCCTCGCTTGGCACAGTGTTTGGGAGACTTTGAGAGGATCTGAGACATTTGCAAGAGGGATAACAGAGTGGGAATGGGGAAGAGAGAGAAGGTTTACAGGCTAAGAAAGGGAGGCGATGGGCTTAATAAAGGGAGAAATTGGAAACAGAAAGCAGCAATTATTTTACTCTCATACTTTTTGACTGGCAGCTCCACCTGATGGTGCATGGGACATGCCTAGATATTTGCTCGCTAACTACTCGAATATTCCTTTAAAATCTTTGTTTATAAAATTGAATTAGTGTCACTGATGATACATATCCAGCCATTGGATCAGTCGACCATGCTCCTTGCTTTGGTCTCTTGCGGATGTAGCAAATCTGAGTTATCTGATGGGATGGTTAGACAATGGCCAACTGTGGTGGAATTCAAGTGCATAACCTTTTTCCAAAAGCAAACAAGGTGGCTACATGTTGGTACTTTAATTTTCTTGCAAATGCTATAATATATTCATTTCAGAAATGCACAATGATTAGACAAATCTGATTGCTTCCACATTAGAATCAGGGAAACAATCATCAACAAAGTTTATTTCATTTGTAGACTGGTTAACTTTCCATTAGATTACTAATAACAAGAATGAATAGGCCTAAAACATGATCTCATCTAAGTATTTGGTCATTTTTCAGCTTTCTGCTTATTAATTCTCACTTGTTTCTGTTCTTACATAGCCAAAGAACTACTGCTTGGTGATCACCATCTGCATCCACAACCACAGTACAAATGGCACTCATCTATGCATGCTCGATATATCATGGGTCCCAAGATCCCCCATTAAGATTCAGGACACCTTCTCAAATCATGAATATGCATACATGATCCTATCTCAGACAACCACGCAACAGGCTTGAATTACAAGTTTTATACGCTGAACACTTTACGAGAAGATATGTTTTAATATATGCAAACATGATGATTGAGAGGGGGAGGATACGGGATATCTTTTTTAACTTTCTTAACCAGAATCTGAAATTGGAAACGCTTTTAGAGTAATTTAAAGGGAAGTAAGGCTTTTAAAAGAGCTTAAAGATAGAGTAACCATAGCCTTTTCTAGTCGATATGAAAGTTGAAATGCAGCTCAGTGGCCTAGTGGCATCTTCATTTCTCCTCCTTTCTCTCTCTTTTTTCATTAGCCACCTTGTTTAGTGAAAGTGAAAAGGTTTCGCTCAATATGATTAATGAATTAACATATAATCTAAGATATGAGCGGTGCACGACAATCATGCGTTTTTTTTCGTAAAAGTTTATTATGTTATTGCGCTGTGCACAAAAGGTTCAAAAGAAGAGAGTGAAACATGAAGAATGATTTATATACAATGCACTGACAGTGTATAATTTCTATACACTGTGTAGACACCCTATTTTGTTCGGGGTCTTAATTTGTATAAATAATTAATTGGGTTGGGTGACATTTGTATTTTAATTTAAAACAATTGAAAATTTTAGAATTAGAATTTTTAGATTTAGAATTAACATTAATTAGAAAATTAAAATTAAAATAGGATTTAGGAATTAAAAAAAAAGAGAAAAGAGAGAGAAAAGATAAAAAGAAATAAAAATAAAATTAATTTTAGGATTAGATAATTAGGATAATTAGATTTTTTTAGGATAATTATATGGATTAATATTAAATTTGGTAGAGTTAGATTAGGATTAACATAAGAATTAAATAGATAAAATATTAAAAATATGAGATAATTATTAGAATAAGTATAGTTGTATTAGGACTCTAACTAATTTATGGCTATAAAAAGGATTAAAGCTCAGGATATGGGGGGAGAAAAAATTCACAATCAAGCATCTCCTCCCATAATTTTTACTCCTAATTGTCGACTTTGCTCCAAGACTACTGCCTTTCCACACCTCTGTTTTCATCGCCACTTTGCTTTTTATCATCCTTGTACCAGACCGGTTTTACCATCACATAGCTCTACCATCTATCATTACCCTCATTGTTACTCACCACTGCTGCCTACCTTGCCCTACGTCCTGCATCCATTATCACACCTTTTGCAACCAAGCTGACCTGCTATTGCCAAGGAAACAGAACCGAATTGCCGCTGCTACCCTTGCAGTCATCGCCTACTGCTTCTGCACTCAACTATCAGCAACGCAGGCCATACTTTTCGATTTTATTGTCACCATCGCCATCATAGCCTCCTTGCATCATTAAAGTCTTCACTGCCGAGACTTTGTTTCTGCAAGTATTTTCATGCCATCGATACCGCTACTCTGCTTCACCATCGCTGCTGCTAGCTGCCCTGTACCATTGTTTCCTCGCCAACTACAATCTCTACACCATCGCTAGGCGTCTCTTGTTGCCGCTCCAGTCGTAAATCATCACCACATCTGCACCAACATTATCATCATCATGTCGGAGCTGATTTTGCTACAATTCACTTGAAACGTGGACCACTACAGCAAAGAAAAGAGGAGGAAGTAAAGACAAGTGCAGGTTTGTTTAATTGATGATAAAGTTAACTAATTAATTAGTAATTTGTATAATATATTAAATTGTTAAGTATTTGCATGTGTTTTAGTAATTTAACATATTAACAATTTGATACTAATATCTAACTTGATGTAATCGTTTTAATTGTATAAAATAATGTATAATATGGATAAAAATTGGTTTAAATAATGGGCATGATAATTTGATTTGTGATTAAAAATAATTTACCTTAGTTAATTAATTTAATAACAATTGAATGGTTTAATATGAATTGGTTAATTGTGGATTTATTTGCATGACTTGTATAATATGATTCGATTTACTTTGCATGATTTAATTATTTTGATAATATTTGATTAATATATGCTGAATAAATAATTTGTATGTTGATATGATTTGTTTAGTTTAGTTCGTATGATATATTTTATATATTTAGTATGATAGATATTAGATAAATAAAATAATATAATAAATAAATTAAATTAGAGAAAAAATGCAAATAAGAATAAAAGAGAATAAAGATTGAATAAGAAAATAAAATACTAAAGATGAATATGGATTATGCCGAGGATGAAACTCCAAGAAAGTCAATTGGTACTCCTAGGAATTTCTAGGTGAGATGATTCTTCTTGAGTTGAGCCAGATTGATGGAATACTTAAGACGAATTTTCAAGAAAACATAATTGATGTTCACTTTAAAGATATAATGAAATAAAATAAAATAACGAATCGAGAATAAAGAAATATAAAATAATACCATAATAAGGTAATGGGATGATAATAAAAGAAGTAAATGTGACATATGCCGATGATGAAATTCTAAGAAAGTCAATTGGTACTCCTTGGAATTTCTAGGTGAGAGGATTTTTCTTCGGTTGAGCCAGATTGATGGGATACTTAAGAAGAATTGTCGATAACCCATATGTCATGTTTATTTTTAAAATATAAAATAATAGAATTAGAACAATACAATAAGAAGAATAAGATTAGAAAATATTTAAAGATAAGAATTCCATAATATACTCAATCAATCCGACGATGGAGTTCAAGAAAGTCAATTGGTACTCCTTGAACATCTTAAGGTGATGGGAGTTTCTAAGATTTGAGCCAGATTGATGGAATAGTCTTAGAAATTTTCTCAATATTTAATTATCAAAACTAATACAAACATAAAGGCAAATTTAGACTAAACTTAGAACTAAGTGGTACCATTTTAGAATGGGCGTCGTGGGGGTGCTAATCCTTCCCCACGCGTAACCGTACTCTCGAACCCTAGATTCTTTGAACGTAGACCATGTCTTATTCTTAGACAAGAGTAGGTGACCAATCACACCTTAGATTCGAATGGTTGGTAGCGACTCCTTAAATTTTAAAGTCTAGCATTAGGTTCATGGACCTAGACGTTACAACAGTTTGGCGACTCCACTGGGGACATTAGAGAGTCAGGTCAACATATATTTTAGGTCATTAGAAATTTGCTTAGAAATAATGTTGATTTCATAATGCTTAATAATCATTTAATACACACACACACTTCACATGCATACATGCATAAGCCCTCAACCCGAGCTCTATCCTTATTAGGAGGGAGAAAAGTACCTATGCCTTCGTGAGGTGATAATCTCCGCATGGGCTGGCGAAAAACTCCCACTCAAATTGAACCTTTCCACTTGTAGCCTATAATGGGTGAGGATTCGGTGCCTTACTAGTCCAGTGCGGACGACAGTGAGGAACAATTTGGGAACCTTTAGAACTTTAAATGATCCAGGCCCTGCATATAGGAAAACCTAAGAAGCCCAAACCTTAGATAGAGCCTTACAAAACCCTTGAAGTATTAGACTCAAATCCAAAGTAGGACACAAAAAAAAAGAGAGGTGAATTTGCTATCATTAAGTCATGCATAATTGTATTTGATTTTGCATCACATAGCATATCATTCATGTAAGTTTGCACCTGTCTTATCATGAGAATGAACACACTTTTAATTGTTAGGAGAGATTGCTAGACCTAAGGGCATTCCATGTGCATTCATTTTTGTGCATAAACATATCATCACATTGAAAATAATTTCAACTAAATTGTGGCACAAGGTATCAAAATTGCATCCACTAGACGATTTGCCCTCCACAGATATCATACAAGGTATCAAGCACGCATAATAGAAGAGGATCAAAATATTAGGATAGAAAAGTTGAAAACGGAAAATACAGAGATGAGGGGGCAATTGAGTGAAATTACGCAGTTGCTAAAAGCCATGATTAAAGGAAAGGAGAAGATGGGTAATCAAGAGGAGTCTGTCCAAGAGGCTCAACAAAGCGTGCGAGACAACCCCATTTTTGTTCCTGAAGGAAGTACTGCTAAAGCTCCAATGCCTCTACAGATGCAAGTTCAAAACCCAGTGGAGGTCCCAAATTTAGATGATCCCACAGAATTAGAAAAGTTGAAGCATAAAGAAGAATATAGTGGTACTAAAGCTCAGCTGAGCTTGATAGAGGAAAGACTAAGTGCCATGGAAGGCATTGACTATTTTGGGCCCGTTGATGTTGAAAGGTTGTGTTTGGTACCTGGTGTCGTGCTTCCACCAAAGTTCAAGGTACCTGAATTTGAAAAGTTCAATGGAACATCGTGCCCAAAAGATCATCTCACCATGTACTGTAGGAAAATGACGGCATATGCATGGGATGACAAGCTATTAATTCATGTTTTTCAAGATAGCTTGACTGGGTCAGCTGCTAAGTGGTACAACCAATTGGAAAGGAGCAAAGTTTCCTCTTGGTCTGAGTTGGCAAGAGCTTTTATAGCTCAATACAAACATGTGTCTGATGTAGCTCCTGACCGCTTATCTCTCCAAGGTATGGAAAAGAAGAAGGATGAGAGCTTCAAAGAATATGCCCAACGGTGGAGAGATGTGGCGTCGCAAGTTCAACCTCCTTTAACTGAATATGCCCAACGGTGGATAGAGCTCTGATACCAAATGATATGAACCTCATCGAAAGAAGATGAGGTTCAATGAAGAAGACGAAGAACACTTGAAGAAAAACAATAATAAGTTAAAAAAACGCAGCAAAGGAAATCAAAAATTAGAGATAAAACCAAGACCCGTTGTGTAGAAACACAAGAACCTATGGTATTGGATCAAGACCCGTTGCTTAGAAAAGCAAGAACCTATGGTATATATTGGTGGAAGGTAGAAGAACGCCACAAGGAAGACCTTGATAAGTTCAAGAGTTCTCAAGAGAACCAAAAAGAAGAAGTCTCTCAATTTTAATATGGCTTTTGTCTACTAATGTTACTCACACACTCTTGCCTTTTTCCCTCACACAACTTTTCTCTATAGGTTCTATATTGAACTCAAGACTCAATCAAAAATCAGCTTATGGAATTCAACTATCAACCAACAATAAACAAGATGAGCACAAGATTTTAATCAAGGGAAAACAAAACAATGAAGACTCAACAAGACTTAGCAAGACTCAATAAGACCTAAGAAGACTCCAATGAAACTAAACCTTGAAGAAAATATGAGTGTTTAATTAGGGTAAGGTTTAGCCAAAGGTGGGGTAGTTTTGTCCTTTTATGTGGTAGGGTCAAAAGGTAATTTTAGGCAGTAGGGTAGAATGGTAACAATGAATTTTCAAATTAGGCAAATAAGAAATCTCAAAGCTCAAGAAAGAATGACTACCTCAAGATTTTTATGAAGCACACCTCCACGAATTGCCTTTGACGTTGCACTTGCTACACACGATGTAATAAATCCCCTCTTGAATTGATTTTTTTCTTTTCTCTTTTTTTTTCTGTTCCTTTTTTTTTCCTTTTTCTTTTATATTTTACTAAAGTAAACGAACAATAAAGAAAAAAAACAAAAAGTCTAAATAATAAGAAGAGGTTTACTTGGGGAACAAGGCAACTTTTTGACAAAAACAAGCTAATTTTGGTAGCAGCTTGTGTGGCAAGGAATGAGAGGGAACGGTGGCTTGTGAAATAAGTAGTCTTTATGTGATGTAGAGCTTTTGAAGGTTTCTTGGTGAGCAAGAAAACCTTTGGGATTTGGTTGCTTGGAGAACAAGATAGGGTTTACTTGGTGGCTAAGTAAAGAAAATAGGTTTGAGGGACAAACAATATTAGTGGCGGCTTGGAAAAGGATTCAAGATCAAAGTTTGTCCAAGACAAGAAGACAAAGAAAGAAAAAGAAAAAAAAAATAAAAACGATACTCCCATGAATTGAACCTAAGCTCTGATACCAAATAATATGAACCTCACCGAAAGAAGATGAGGTTCAATGAAGAAGACGAAGAACACTTGAAGACAAACAATAACAAGTTAAAAACGCAGCAAAGGAAAACAAAAATTAGAAGTAAAACCAAGACCCGTTGTGTAGAAACACAAGAACCTATGGTATTGGACCAAGACCCGTTGCTTAGAAAAGCAAGAACCTATGGTATATATTGGTGGAAGGTAGAAGAACGCCACAAGGAAGACCTTGATAAGTTCAAGAGTTCTCAAGAGAACCAAAGAGAAGAAGTCTCTCAATTTTATTGCTAAAATCAATTGTGTTCTCCCAAAGGGTTACATAACTATTTATAGGCAAATAGATAACTTGCAGCACAAGTAATAGGAATCCTACTTTCCTAACTTGCAGAACAAGTAATAGAAGTCTTACAAAATCTATTATTTAAAAAGGAATTAGGCTTAAATTAAATTAAGACAATGTTGAGCCCAATAATACTTAACTAAATAAAATATGCATCTAGCCTAATTTGCATTTCGGCCCAATACTTGTGTGTCTTCAAGAAGGTTGAACTTGGGCTTGGACCATGTTGTAGAAGACTTTATCATCCTCCATGCTTAAGCTTTGTTGGGCTTTCTCTCTAGCAATATCAATGAAACCAGCCAAGGCTTGTTGCATTATCTTTGATTTAGCTCTTGTAATTGGACCTCCATGGATACTCAAAGGATCACGATCATCACGGACATGACTTGAGCTTTGTGAGCTTGGATCTCCATCAGGAAGTCACCATGTTCTTTTTGAATGCTCTCAAGGCACCTTACTATGAGCGTATGCTTAGCAGCGTGACCAAGAATTTTGCAGACATGGTGCTGACTGGCGAAGCTATTGAAAATGCCCTCAAGAGTGGTAAGATTGAAGCATCTACGAATGATAGCAAAAGGAATGGGTTTTCAAAGAAGAAGGAAGAAGATGCACAAGTAGTCTCTAATGACTCACGTCGGTCCTATAACCCTTACTCACCCTTAGTGAATTACACCTATTCTCAACCCCACCCACAAACTCATCATCAAAATGCTTACCAACCCATTTCTCATTCACAAGCCCCTACCTTTTCACCTAATGACCAAAAGAATACTCGAGCTAGCCAAAATGTCACCATAGACCCTATACCGATGACATACGCAGAGTTATTCCCACAGTTGGTAAGGGGTCACCTTATTGCCCCTATTTATATAGAACCCTTGAAACCTCCTTACCCAAAGTGGTATGATCCTAATGTAAAGTGTGCTTATCATAATGACAATGTTGGTCACTCTATTGAGAATTGTATGAGCTTGAAGAGGAAGGTCCAAGCACTTGTCAACGATAGAATTTTGAGTTTTGGGGCAAAAAACGATCCAAATGTGAATGATAATTCTCTGCCAGATCACACAAGGGGTAGCGGTTAATGCTATGGAAGAAAGTGGATGATATTGATTGATTCACTGAATTTGAAGATAATGGTTATTTCTTTGTTTCTAATTTCATTCATCTTAGGACATTTCAATTTCTTAGGTAATGTAGGAGTGTCAAAGCCCAAAAGGCATTAAGAATTCTTTTTATGTATTGGGCCAGCCTTCATTTATTTTCATTTCAATAAAGGATTAATATGATGCATATTTCTCAATTTCTCATTCCAATCTTGTTCTTTTATGTAAAACACCAATACCCATATTCTTTACATTGTTACCAAGCTTGAAAGTATCCAAATAATGAACATGATAATGATAATGGCAATGGATATAAAATTCAATTTTGAAAGAACAGCTTATTTTGTTTAGATAGATTTCCAGTTTGCCAAGATTGTTCAAGCAAGAAGAGAATAGAAGAAATTTGTCTAAAATCTTCAACTATAGAATGTTATGAGTAAAGGTGAATCTCTACATGAAGTTCTAATGAGTTTGTCTCTGTTCAATAGATGACCTTTAATGAGAGTACTTGTATTGAGATGAGAAATGGCATTCTTTCACTACCTTTTAAGCGTGAGTAAAATTATCCATTGATCACCCCTTTTGAGCTTATTATATTCTTTTTGATGTAACCCACCAAGAATCACCCTCCACACTGGGGGGCAAAGAAAATAGAAGATGAAAGATTTGTGGGGCAAAGTAAAAATATAAAAGGGGCAAAGAAAAAAAACCTTTTTGTGAAAAAAAAAACAAAAAAGAAAAAGAGAATGAAGAAGGAAAGAGGGTTTGAATCAAGAAAAGAAGAGAGAAAGTAAATTAGAATGGGGGCAAAAGTCAAAATGCCTAAATGATTCATGAAAAATGATTCTTGGTTTGATGAACCCTGTGTCGTAACGGCTTAGCGCTCGACGATTTTAAAAAAAGCGTTTAAAAACAAAAATGGGAGTCGCCACCAATCTTTTTTATTAGGTGTGATTGGCCACCTGAAAATATTTATCTTTTTAACAAAATCTCAAAATTAATTAAGTTTTATTAAAAAGACAATTTGGGTCTGCGAAAACAAAATTTGGGTTCGGGGGTTCGGTTATGCGTGGGGAAGGATTAGCACCCCCACGACGCCCGTTAAAAAACGGTACCATAATAATCATGTGTTATCCTTTAATTTTAATAAAATGGTCTTGAATTAATATTTAAAAATAATTCTTATTTCATTGCAATCAATTTTATTCTTTTCATTTTTTATTTGTAAATTTATTTTGTTTTATTTTAAAAAGTTAAATTTTATTCTTCAAAAGTGAATGTGAACCTTTTTGTATTGAAAAATTAAATCAAATATCCCAATACTCTGGTAATATTTGAAATAATTTTTCTCACCTAGAGATTTCTTAAGAATCACTACTTGTGAGTTCTATAGAATCTCATCATCGGAAGATTCACACTCGTTTCAAAAATTATTATAAGTGCATATGATGCAAACAGATAGTACATGATGCACATGGAACTTAAAAGAAATTTATTTATTTTGATTTCATTAATAAAACTCTTGATATTGAGAAATTTGGCTAAATATCCCAATACTCTGGTAACATTTAGCTAACTCCTTTCACCTAGGGATCAGTCAAGAAATCACTACTTGTGAGTCTCATGACATCCCATCCTCGGAAGAATTCTATTTTATTTTCCTTTATTATTTATGCAGATGGAATTTATGAAAAGAACTTTATATTGAAATTCTTAATATTGAAAAATTTAACTAAATATCCCAATACTCTGGTAACATTTAGCTAATTCCTCTCACCTAGGGATCAGTCAAGAAATCACTACTTGTGAATTTCATGACATCCCATCATAGGAAATTAATTAAATTTGAAATTTTCTATTAATCTTTTTATTTTCTTTTAAAAACTTATTTATTTTTATTTTTAATAAAAATTTAAATTATTGAAAAAATCATACTAAATATCCCAATACTTTGGTAACATTTAGTACGACTTTTCTCACCTAGGGATCAGTCAAGAAATCACTACTTGTGAGTTTCATGACATCCCATCATCGGAAGAATTCCACTTATTATTTTTCTTTATTTATGCACATGATGCTAACATAGGGTTTATGATGCATATGTAATTATGAAAAGAACTTTATATTTTGATTTTCATTAATGAAACTCTTAATATTGAAAAATTTAACTAAATATCCCAATACTCTGGTAACATTTAGCTAATTCCTCTCACCTAGGGATCAGTCGAGAAATCACTACTTGTGAGTCTCATGACATCCCATCCTCGGAAGAATTCCATTTATTTTAAAATTAATGTTTATGCGTATGAGAGTATAAAAAGAACTTTATATTTTAATTTTTACTAATGAAACTCTTATTATTGAAAAATTTAGCTAAATATCCCAATACTCTGGTAACATTTAGCTAATTCCTCTCACCTAGGGATCAGTCAAGAAATCACTACTTGTGAGTTTCATGACATCCCATCATCGGAAGAATTCCATTTATTTTAAAATTAATTTTTTTTGATTTATTGTCTTGATTCCTTTGATTATTTCCTTTTATTAAAATCCCATCATTACCTATTTAATTAATTTAATTACCACTCTTTACCTTTAGAAACTTTATTATTATTAATTTTGTTAATTTAATTATTTTGCGTTTATGTATTGATAAAAGCCCTTTTTGTTTATTTGCCTCAATTGTTTCCATTACCTTTTTTTTGTTTTCATTAATCTTCATTCAATTAATATTCCTCTAAATATTCTTTATTTGTCAAAACTCATCATTGTATATATATATTAAACAATAAATAAGCATGAAATTGGATATTGAGAAATAATACCGAATATCCCAATACTCTGGTAACATTCGATATAATTCCTCTCATCTAAAGTTTTTCGAAGAATCGTTACTTGCGAGTTCTACGAAGACTTATCATCGAGATTTCATACTTATTTTATTTTATTTATTTATTTATTTATTTATTTTACTATTATTCTTCATTTATTATCATTATTTTTCCCTTAACCCACATTTCATTTATCATAATAAAAATTTATTATTTTTATTTTAAAAATATGTTTTTATGTAAAATTTATGTATATATATATATATATATTTTTATATATTTGTTTATATATTCTATGTGCAATATATATACATTTATATGTTTTAAAGTTATATATTTTATATATTTACATGTATGCCTTTTACATATTTTTATATATACATTTTAAAATTATATGTTTATACATTTTTTCTTTTCTTTTTTTTTTATTTTTATTAATATATGTCTTTTATGTACATAAAATTTTAAAACTATGCATTTTATATTTATTTACATATCCTTTTTTTTATTTTATTTTTATTCTACTTTTATATATATTGTATTATACTATTTATTTATTTACATTTTAGTTTATTATATTTTCTACTTTATTTTATATATATATATATTTTTTGCCACAATTAATAAATAAATGAATAAATAAAATAAAGAAAGGAAATATACCCAAAACAGCCCAAAAGAGGGCCCAAAAGTCAGGCCCAAACGGCAGAGGAGTGGGCTAACGTTGCTGGGCCGGGGCTGGAACGGACGGGTCGGATCGCGAAACGGATCGGGTCAGCGCGCGGATGGTGAAGTCGGGTCAGCGAAGCGGGTGCCGGAGCCGAGTGCGCGGATCGCGGGTCGGGTCGGGTAGACGCGCGGATCTCCAGCCCTCAAAACGCTGCGTTTTGCTGCTCTATAAAAGGCCCCCTTTTTTTTTTCAACTCCTCATTTCCACCGGCCCTTCCAAAAAAAATCTCTAAAACCCAAAAAACTCTCTGACCCCCTTAGCCTCCGGCGGTTGCCGGCCACCATGCACCGCCGTACGCCGGTCGCCGGTGGTACTCCCGAAGTCCTAAAAAAATTCCTACTCCTTCCCCCCTACACCGATCTAACCTCCGTTTACCCAAAAAACCCCTCTAACCCTGTAGATCCGAGTTAGGCCGAGAGCCTCTTCCCCCTTTTTTTTGATTGATTTTTTTTTTTTTAGATCTGGCCCTTGGAGTCTTCGGGCTTCATGTTGTTGCTGGTTTTGTTGTTGGTTTTTTGTTGCAGGTACGGTTTAGATCTAGGAGATTTGGGGTTTCGGTTTTAGGTTAGGGCTAGGTATGGTGGTGATGCGATGGTGTTGTGGTTTCAATGGTGGGGGTGGTATTTAGGGTTTCGGTGGTGAGGGTGATGTTTAAGGTTTCGGTGGTGAGTGGGGAAGGGGGTTTCGGTGGTGACGATGGTGATGATGGTGGTGGTGTCCGGTTGTTGGCAGTGGTATACAGTGACGATGATGATGGGATGATGGTGGTGAGACGGTGAGTGGGGGATGGGATCTCGGGGAATGATGAAGAGGGGTCCCGGTTGTTGGGTTAGGTTCGGTCGTGAGGGTGGTGACGGAATGCTAACGGTGGTGGTGTTTTTGGGGTCTCTGTTTTTTTGTTCCTCTCTCTCTGTCCGAAGAAGAAGAAGAAAATTCTTGGCTTTGGGTGCTCTTAAACGACATTGGAACCTTTCCCTAGCCTTTCGAAATCACAGAATCAGTAGGTTTCTGTTGAAGCGGGATTCACGGGATGGGGGTAATGATTTTGCCGGGGGTTGCGGCGCCGGCGGCTGGGCAGGGAACCGACAGATCTGGCCGGTAGATTTGGTAAACCGAAGCCTTTAATGCTTCACTGTACAATAGGACTGATGATGATGACGATGATAATAATAATAATAATAATAATAATAATAATAATAATAATAATAATAATAATAATAATAATAATAATAATAGAAATAGAAATAATAATAATAATAATAATAATAATAATAATAATAATAATAATATAATAATAAAAATAAAAAGATAATAATAATAATAATAAAGAAAAGATAATAATAATAATAATAATAATAATAATAATAATAATATTAATGATATGAATAATGATAAAATAAATAAGAAAAATGAAAGAAAATAAAATAAAAAATAATAATAAGAACATAATTTGTGAAATTCGGACAAAATTAGGTGTCTACACCCTGAAACACTTATTTTGGGCCTATATTATCCTTTCTTTCATGAACTCTCACCTGAGCCTACATTACGTGCCTTAAAAGTCCATTTTGATCAAATATGAGTACTCCTATTGAAGAATCATGTGTTGAATAAAGGCATACTTACACTATGAGATGATGATCCTTTGGATGGAATTAGGACAAGCAGATCAAGATCAGCAAAAAGATTTCATCTAGATGGAAGAAGTGGGATTCCAAAGACTCTCTTGAATCCATGTGAGCATTAAATTGGGTGAAGAAATATTTGATGTTGGGGCATGAATCAGAATGGAGAACAGATAAGAGAAGCTTCATCAAAGACAATTAAGTTGAAAATGAAGAGAAATGAATAAAAAATAAAGAAAGAAAAGAAAATGAAAAAGAAGAAAAAAAGAAGAAAATAAAAAAAAAGAAAAAAAAATGAAAGAAGGATTCAAATCGAAAACCCAAAAAGGGCGGTTTGGATCAATGGAGTGCATCTAAGTTAAAAACCTGAAAAGGCAGCTTAGATACCAGAAAAACCGGATGTCAATGATACTAAGGCAAGAGGATATTTTGATGAACTCAACATGATCAGACAAGATGGACTTTTAAAGGGAATTTTGTATTCATTGATCAGAATTGTTTGAATTGTTGTTATTTGGATACTATTACTTAATCCTGAAAATTCTTGCTTTTCATTCAAGCCTACTTTCCTTTTATGCTTGGCAATTTCTTGTTAAATCTTTCCAAATGTTGAATAATACCATTCCTTTTCTTTTCATCTATCATTTCTTTGTTATATCCTTACCTTGAGGGATTGAGAAATTGTATTGCATTGATTTTGAAATTAGAATGATAATGAATGTTTGCTTGGCAAAATATGTGAAAGACTCCTATATTATTTAGAAAAATGAAAGAAAAGGAAACTTGTGAATGAATGAAAATTGGAAATCAAGAAAAACCAATGAATAAAGAAGAGTGAATGAAGATTTTAATAAGCAACTGAATGACCAGATAGAGAGGAAAGTAAAAAGAAGAAACAACGGATCAGATAAGATAGAGGGCACGAAGACAAGAGCTTTATTGGGAAAGAAAATGGAAAAAGGAAAATGAGAAGAGAAATAGGAAATATAAGGACAGGATGACAAATGAAAAGAGAAGAATGCCTGAGATGGACTGATACAGAAAAACCTTGTTATTGCCACAGTTAAAGTTGAAATGCTTTTCAAAGAAAACATTGCATGAATAGAATAGATTGTGTGAATAATATTGCGTGAATGGCATTACACAAATGACATTGCATAGATAGGATAGAATGCATGCATAGTTGCATACAGATGCATTGCATGAGAAAAATTACAGACAAGGTTCCTTGAGTACAATCTATAAGACCTTCGGGCATGATTCCTCCAAATTTTTGGACAAGATTTTAAAGTTTGACTGCCTGCTTGTTTAGAAGGAGCTTTTAGACAAGATTTTTAAAGTTTGACTGCCTGCCTGTTTAGGGGGAGCTTTTTGGACAAGATTTTAAAGTTTGACTGCCTG
Organism: Heritiera littoralis; assembly: GCA_031772115.1. NCBI lineage: Eukaryota > Viridiplantae > Streptophyta > Magnoliopsida > Malvales > Malvaceae > Heritiera > Heritiera littoralis. The sequence goes on from JAPDPK010000056.1 coordinate 1,530,559, forward strand.
CCTATTTAGGAGGAGCTTTTTGGACAAGATTTTTAAAATTTGACTACCTGCCTGTTTAGGGGGAGCTTTTTAGACAAGATTTTAAAGTTTGACTGCCTGCCTGTTTAAGTGGAGCCTTTTGGACAAGATTTTTAAAGTTTGACTGCCGCCTGTTTACGGAGAGCTTTTTAGACAAGATTTTAAAGTTTGACTGCCCTTCTGTTTAGCGTGAGCTTTTTGAAAAAATAAAAAAATTAAAAAAAAGAGAAGTCAAACAAAATAGGTGTCTATGTCTTTGTGCAATTACTGTTTCACAGCAAATGCACAAAGAGGGGCAGCTGTAGACACCCTATTTTGTCCGGGGTCTTAATTTGTATAAATAATTAATTGGGTTGGGTGACATTTGTATTTTAATTTAACAATTGAGAATTTGGCTAGAATTAAATTAGAATTTTTAGATTTAGAATTAACATTAATTAGAAAATTAAAATTAAAATAGGATTTAGGAATAAAAAAAAGAGAAAAGAGAGAGAAAAGATAAAAAGAAATAAAAATAAAATTAATTTTAGGATTAGATAATTAGGATAATTAGATTTTTTTAGGATAATTATATGGATTAATATTAAATTTGGTAGAGTTAGATTAGGATTAACATAAGAATTAAATAGATAAAATATTAAAAATATGAGATAATTATTAGAATAAGTATAGTTGTATTAGGACTCTAACTAATTTATGGCTATAAAAAGGATTAAAGCTCAGGATATGGGGGGAGAAAAAATTCACAGTCAAGCATCTCCTCCCATAATTTTTACTCCTAATTGTCGACTTTGCTCCAAGACTACTGCCTTTCCACACCTCTGTTTTCATCGCCACTTCCTTTGCTTTTTATCATCCTTGTACCAGACCGGTTTTACCATCACATAGCTCTACCATCTATCATTACCCTCATTGTTACTCACCACTGCTGCCTACCTTGCCCTACGTCCTGCATCCATTATCACACCTTTTGCAACCAAGCTGACCTGCTATTGCCAAGGAAACAGAACCGAATTGCCGCTGCTACCCTTGCAGTCATCGCCTACTGCTTCTGCACTCAACTATCAGCAACGCAGGCCATACTTTTCGATTTTATTGTCACCATCGCCATCATAGCCTCCTTGCATCATTAAAGTCTTCACTGCCGAGACTTTGTTTCTGCAAGTATTTTCATGCCATCGATACCGCTACTCTGCTTCACCATCGCTGCTGCTAGCTGCCCTGTACCATTGTTTCCTCGCCAACTACAATCTCTACACCATCGCTAGGCGTCTCTTGTTGCCGCTCCAGTCGTAAATCATCACCACGTCTGCACCAACATTATCATCATCACGTCGGAGCTAATTTTGCTACAATTCACTTGAAACGTGGACCACTACAGCAAAGAAAAGAGGAGGAAGTAAAGACAAGTGCAGGTTTGTTTAATTGATGATAAAGTTAACTAATTAATTAGTAATTTGTATAATATATTAAATTGATAAGTATTTGCATGTGTTTTAGTAATTTAACATATTAACAATTTGATACTAATATCTAACTTGATGTAATCGTTTTAATTGTATAAAATAATGTATAATATGGATAAAAATTGGTTTAAATAATGGGCATGATAATTTGATTTGTGATTAAAAATAATTTACCTTAGTTAATTAATTTAATAACAATTGAATGGTTTAATATGAATTGGTTAATTGTGGATTTATTTGCATGACTTGTATAATATGATTCGATTTACTTTGCATGATTTAATTATTTTGATAATATTTGATTAATATATGCTGAATAAATAATTTGTATGTTGATATGATTTGTTTAGTTTAGTTCGTATGATATATTTTATATATTTAGTATGATAGATATTAGATAAATAAAATAATATAATAAATAAATTAAATTAGAGAAAAAATGCAAATAAGAATAAAAGAGAATAAAGATTGAATAAGAAAATAAAATACTAAAGATGAATATGGATTATGCCGAGGATGAAACTCCAAGAAAGTCAATTGGTACTCCTAGGAATTTCTAGGTGAGATGATTCTTCTTGAGTTGAGCCAGATTGATGGAATACTTAAGACGAATTTTCAAGAAAACATAATTGATGTTCACTTTAAAGATATAATGAAATAAAATAAAATAACGAATCGAGAATAAAGAAATATAAAATAATACCACAATAAGGTAATGGGATGATAATAAAAGAAGTAAATGTGACATATGCCGATGATGAAATTCTAAGAAAGTCAATTGGTACTCCTTGGAATTTCTAGGTGAGAGGATTTTTCTTCGGTTGAGCCAGATTGATGGGATACTTAAGAAGAATTGTCGATAACCCATATGTCATGTTTATTTTTAAAATATAAAATAATAGAATTAGAACAATACAATAAGAAGAATAAGATTAGAAAATATTTAAAGATAAGAATTCCATAATATACTCAATCAATCCGACGATGGAGTTCAAGAAAGTCAATTGGTACTCCTTGAACATCTTGAGGTGAGGGGAGTTTCTAAGATTTGAGCCAGATTGATGGAATAGTCTTAGAAACTTTCTCAATATTTAATTATCAAAACTAATACAAACATAAAGGCAAATTTAGACTAAACTTAGAACTAAGTGGTACCATTTTAGAATGGGCGTCGTGGGGGTGCTAATCCTTCCCCACGCGTAACCGTACTCCCGAACCCTAGATTCTTTGAACGTAGACCATGCCTTATTCTTAGACAAGAGTAGGTGACCAATCACACCTTAGATTCGAATGGTTGGTGGCGACTCCTTGAATTTTAAAGTCTAGAGTTTAGGTTCACGGACCTAGACGTTACGAAACACTGTCAATACATCAGAGGTTGACACCTCATCAATATGTCCTTATGGATAATTTTGAAAAAATTATTTATATTTGCATATAAAGACCTATTGATGAGGTGCCAACCTCTGGTGCATTGACAGTATATAAAAACTATACACTGTCAGTGCATCATATATAAACTCATCATCCTAACGATTTCTGGGTGTCTTTATGTAACCGCTAAGAAAGGGTATAAACAATTTATAAAACATTTGATGCCGGGTCAATAAATGAACCCTCCCCCTCCATCTTAGCCGGGGATTTTTGGTAGATCAGCGTATTAGTCAGTCAGGTTTGTTAGATAAATAAGCCAGGGGACCCTCCTGATTAGGATCTTTCAAAGGAATATCATAGTCTGGGGTTGCAGAGACGTATGAGATTAGGGAAATAAGAAGATTTGCTTTAGAAAAACTTTTTCAGTTTTGGAGCCCCTCAATCAAAGAGAGAGCAGGATGACCCCATGGCTATGAAAGAGCAGCCACGATTCTCATTGTAATAAGAAAAAAAAGATCTTAAGCTTTCATTTCTTAGATTTTTTTTAAGATAAGCTTTGTTGATAGGGTTTATGGTAATGGATAGTGGCAGGCTAAAATCATTGCTTCCTTTTTGGTTTTTGTGGGGTGTTGCGGGAGAGAGGTGTCCGCAGCAGCGTTTATAAAGTGAAAGTAACTTCATTAAAAAGATAATATAATTCTATTTTCCCGTTCTTATCAATGTTTGATTTGATCATTTTGAAGTTCTAAACCTGAAAGCAACCAGACTCGGACAAAAGCAAGAGCCAAAAAAAGAAGCAAAGTGCAAGAAAGTGGCTGCCCTCGATTAGTGACATCATTTCCTTGTATAGAGAGCCTGTGTATAAGGTTTTGGATGATGGGCTGGTCACATCGGTATCAAATTTATGTACTTGGCTGATCATGTGTTTGCTCAATCCTTCAGATACTAATCAAATTTCTATTTGTTACTAACCAATCTGGAATCATGAATCAGCCTAATCAGCAGTGACCAAGAGCAAGCAAGCATTCAAATTCTACTTTTGTTCTGCCACCATAGCTGAAAAAGGTCAATCAATACTCTGCTTCACTGCGGCGAATAACCATGGCAGCACCCCGAGAATTCTATTATTTTCAAAGCATCCTGGATTTTTCCGCATCTGGAATCATGCATGACAACATAGGAATAAAGCTCACACAAAATCGAAAATATTACTAGTAATTAATGTCCTTTGAGTCACAAAAGAAAATTGCTCTGAAGCTTGGCATTTTCTATTGAAAATTCAAGCTTTCAAAATTCCAAGACATAATCAGAGAAGAAAAATTGGGTAGTACATTTATATTTTGGAAAATCAAGATTCAGATTAAGTTTGTCCATTAGTTTTCCAGCCGATGATAAGAAAATGAGATTACACTAGATTTATATACACTAGTTTTGTATGGTAATTGCAACAGGCATATAAGACTGATTGAGTGAACAAATCTACAAGGTAACCGATAAAAGAATGACACAGGTAAACCCAACGAAAAACACGAAGAAAACTGTGTACTTAAAGCTCAAAATATTTTTTTACAATAAGTACATAGCAACTTGTGTCAATAAACCACTAATATGATGAGTATAGATATGTGCAAAAGCATCTATAGAATTCTGTCCTCTCCATTTTCTTCAGCTTCGAGAAACAAAAGGCAGATATAGCCAATGCCATCATTTCTAAAGATTCAAGCAAGTTTGAATCCATGCTCTCCTTATTTTACAGAGTTGTAACTAGCCAGTAGATAAATTGCCATAATGAGACTCAGCTTGTGTATGTGTAGGATCAGCCAGCACTTGACGAACAAACTGACCTTTAACTCTTGGGCGCTGCTCTGCGAGTTTCTTTCTGCTCTCATATCGGACCTGTAAAAAGAATTCAGTGAGAAACATGAGCTGCTTCTAAGTTGCTCAATCTTTGAGAATGTGACCTGTATATGGTTCTTCATTTTATTTTGCAATTTAAGAGTAGCACCAGAAAATTACTTATACTTAAAGCAACATGAGCATCTTACACTAGTAATGGATCTTAGAATGGTATTTCTTATAGTACCAGTAAACATGTAAACACATAATGATGGCCACTGATGATAATTATGTACCTTTTTTTCATAGCATCTATCCTTCCGCTTCAAGCGAAACTTGGTTAGAGCTGCTTCTCTTTGGATAGAACGGTGAGAATTTCCACCAGTGTCATCATTCTTGCTCTCTGTAGAAGCGTGGACAACAGCAACCTGATCAATATTGCCATTACTTGCACCACTGCTTCCATATGCAATTCCATTAATCTGACTTAAGGAGCCATTACAGAAACTGCTGCTTGCACTATGACTAGTTGTAGAAGAAATAAGTCCTCTATCCTCAGTTGAATCCAACTTTTGATCCAGCTTGTGCAAAGGTTGATAGGTCGACTGGTTTGCATTGGAGACAAGTTGGTCATACAACTGTCCAGAGGAGTTAGTTTCAAAACTGGAATGATGAAATGGATTCACACGAAAGGCAGGTTCCAGTTGGCAGGCTGAGCTTGGACTCGGCACTGAGGATGAGATTGACTGCGCACAAAAGATTGGAGGAATTACAGCATTATACCCATCGCACAGGTTATTCAATCTTACACCCTTCACTGGTACTGGGACTGGAAATATTCCCCGTTGCGTACATGATGCTGCTTCTTCAGTTTGCTTCAATTGATCTGTAGTTCCAGTAGTCAAAGGGATCACGTTTCTTTGAGAAGTCAGTGCGGGACTAGGAGCATCAGTAGGAGCATCAGTGTTATATTTCAGAAATAATGTTGGCCAACATCTTCTCAGAATCAGCTCCAGATTCTTTCTTTTGATCACTGACACTTGTCAATGTTGAATGAAGGGGCTGTGATAGTTTGCTAGTGTACCTGCATTATGGATCATTGATATGATTGATCTGATCAGCAACAAAAAAATGCAATTATTGGATTAAACACACGCAAAACAAAAATCTGATTCAGTCCATTTGTTCCAAAACACTTCAAAAGTTTTTATGCAATTCTCTGGAGGAGAGTAACAAATACAAAATAAACCAACCTTGTAAAGGCTGATGAATTAGGATGCCAGAAGGTAGGCCTTTCTTGAGTTACATGATTCCCAAAAACATTAGGATTACGTCTTCTCAAGGGCAGATCCAAGTGTGGAGAAGAATCCAAACTTGCTTGTGCTATTTATTAAAGAAGTGCAATTTCTATTAAATGTTCCCATGAAGTCAATAACTTCTCTTGGTGAATCAACAAGGGCATCACCAGCCTCAACTAAGATATTAGTATCTATTCTTTGACTTTTCGGTTCAACACCCTTGTGCACAGTTGTTGTGTAGGCATCCTTGCAGGCATCAAAAACTGCTCAAAATTTTGATTGAGTTGAGAGAAAGGTTAGATGCTCTCCAACTTAACAGCAAAGACAATGCCAAAATTCAAAATTTAGTCTCTTACCCCCGGTTTTCATCTCATGCATGAGCTGTTTCTGATTGAAATCCGCATGAACTTCATGCCTCTGCAACTCACTTGGTACAGATTTTCCGTTTATCGAGGACGGAAATTCTAACATATTTTCCATGTGGGCACTCTCAGCTTCCATGTTTGACTTTGTACAGGAACTCTGCATGAGACAGCAGATATGCAGTCTATATGAAACTTCATGTAGCAAACTTAAACTGGAAGAAAATTACTTTTGACCATGAGTGACCTAATCAATACATATTAGACATTTACAATGCTTCATTAAGTATTCCCAGAACTTTTTTTGGCTATTCATTGTCAGCAATCTAAATGACAATGAAACCAGTTTATGACATACTTGCACAACATCCAAAACAAGCTTGTTAATATGCTGAGAAGTAAAAATTAAGTGTATAGCTTAAGTCCAATAGAGCAAGTCATGTTATCATAGAGCATCTACATTCAACCCAAGCATTTTCCATGATCAGTAGAATTTATTAAATTGTTCGTGGCAGATTTAGGTTAGCCTCCTTGGATTTTATGCTACACTTTGCTCCCATGATTATTGATAAATAATGAAGATGACAAAAGGGTTTTTGATGTTTGCATAAAATTAGTTATTGCAGATGCTGAATCAGTCCATACATGAAAAATTCACCACTCTTGGAACAGTAGATTGTCTTTAAAAAGGCACAATAAAGGCAAATCCTATAGATAGGAAATGCACTGATCAATCACAAAAAAAAAAAAAAAAAAGCTCATATGACAGATGAAGAGCACTGACCTGAGAATCACTCCCTGTCTCAGTTTGTTCCTTATTTCTTTGGGCTCCAGCCAAGCAACCACTGGAATGATTACTTGCAGCATTATTTTCAGAGATAGCTTCAACCTTTTTCTGTCCAACGCTCTCATCCTGGGGAGTGTTTCCACCAACTATTGACTGATTTGAACAGCAGCATAAATCAGGACACAAAAATTGCAAATTATAACTTCAAAAGAACTGTAAAAAAGAGAAGGAAATAAAGTGAAAGAAGTAAGCATACTGATTGTCTTCTCCATGCATGCTGCCATAAGTTTCTCAGCTCATTTCTCCTTAATGGCTTAACAAGGTAGTCAGCAGCCCCTCTCAACATGCATTTGTATACTGTGCTAATCGAATCTTGTGAGGACATCACTGCACAATCACGCCCAAAGAAAATTAATTTTTTTTTAAATTGCTTTGTCATAGGCCATTAGTAGAAAATCCTAGCAACTGTACAAATTTCTGGAAAATATTATATCTTTCATATCATACTTATAACAGGGATGCTTTTACAAATCTCATGCTCCATGATTAGTGTAAGAAGCGCAAATCCTGATATAGATGGCAAATCCACTTCAGTCAAAATGAGATCTATGTCATGCGGTTTTCCTTTCAGCATCTGCCATGCCTTCAAACCATCAGGAACAGCAGCAACTGCTCACAAAAGAAAAAAAAAATCAGTTTGAAATGTAGCCTAACTTCTTCTTTGAAGCAAGAATCAATGTATAGTTTTTGAGGCCTGGAAAAAGGAAAAACAACAGCTTGAACTGCCATCTCTAACCATGTTTTATAGCCCAAATGTTAAAAAGCGAAGGATCTTGCATATGAAGTAGACGTCCTCAAGTGGACTCAATTCAATCTTAATAGAAAAGTAGTTGAGGTGAACACCTTTGCTGGTGTGCTGAAACAACCCAAAAGGATAATATACTAATGCAAATGGACTTTTAGAGAAGCAGATTTACTAGCTGAGCTAAACATGTTTTAGGATGGTATAATGCCCTGATGACACCTGTTGAGTAGATAAGATCTCCCTCCAGCCTTTGCCCTAATTACTGGGGTAACTAACTAATCGAATATCAGCCTCTCATGCACCAGGTTCCATGAGCCTTCAAGCCTCAGCTTACCAGCTTTGAATCAGTGAACTGCCTCTAGGCAAGTCTAAAAAGTTCCAAAAATATGATAGTTTTAAGCATCTAGATGCACATGGAAGACTTTGATAAGCCCAAGTGTAAGCATCCTGGAGCAATGTTGTGTTTATGCCTCCGTTTATTCTTTGGCCTTAATCTATAAATTATGAGATTTTGTTTTCCTTCTTTTTTTTTTAATTACATTTATCCAATTTTGCAAAACATGACATGGATTTGAGCAGGTGGATCCTAACTCCAAAGGGAATGTTACTAACAAATAACCAAATCTATAAGATTTCTTCTTGGACAACAAGAAAGGCATGATATTCATTTAACTATTAGAACAAGGAAGAGCCACAGATGAGAAAACATTTAAATGAAGAGAGAGGATAAGCTGAACTATGGCTCTCAAAAGTTAAGTATATTAAAGCCGAAGCAACAGAAAAAAGGAGAAATTTTTTCTGCTAGGTCAAATTGCGTACATTGAAATAAAAAACCAGCACTAATAATGGATCACTTTCACATTACTGCTGATTAAAAGGCATGTTTTTTCGTGTGAAAACTTAAGCAAGGAAGTCATTAAACCGAGACAATTCTCATCATAGAGCAAATAAGTACCCTTCAGAGCTGAAGCAATTGAAAACATGTAAAAAAACTCATAAAAATCGTTCAACTAAAGCCCTCTCCTTACTTTGAAAAGAGAATCCGAAAAAAATGACAAAAGCATTACCAATCAAAGAGAGAAAGAGAGAAAAGGAGTTTAAAAAGAAAAAGAAAAGAAATTAACCTCTGTAACTGCATTTTTTGAGAAGAGCAGCTATAATCTGCCTGGTTGAATCATCAGCTTCGACCAACAAAACCCTCAACGGCATCCTGGGCAAAAACCTTTCCCATCTCACGCTTCCCCAGAGGAAGAACTCCCACGATTCTTCTTCGTCCTCTCGTTCCCTTCAAACTCCCCATTTTCCATCTCGGTTTCGCTCTCAGTTTTCACCTCCTCCACTTCCTCGCTACTCACCACAACCTCATCCATATAATTTTTTTTCTTTTACCACTAAAATCTAGTACCACCTCACCCCAGTATTATATTACCTTCTTGAACTCTGAACTTAGCAATGAATATATAGAAAGCAAAGCAAAACAAATAGAAAATCCATTCAATATCCTGCTAAAATCTACATTGTTACTCTGCCTATATAAAAAAAAAAAAAATCTTAAGATAATACCCCTTAATCGGACGGCAACAAAACAAATTGAGTTGCCAACCGAGTCTAATCTAACGGTGACAAAAATCTCACCTACGAACAAGGAAAATATCTTTAAGACTGTTTGTATGGCCTACGGAAGCCACGTCAGCTGCAAGATGGAAGGATCTAAAAGCTCAGAATCATTGGATTTTGGGGCCGTCGTTTAACGTTTGCCTAAAGCACAAAAAATAAATAAAAATAAATAAATTGAAGGGTCAATAAGGCATTCGGCATCGGCTTCGGCCTTCTTTAGATTGGGACCTGGGATATTTTTTATGTGGAGCCCAGTGCTAAAAATCTATTCGCTGCACTTGAAAGATATTTTCGCGAGTGCTTTGAGGAGACAGTGAATTTCCTGGACAGGATCCCGACACGTGGGGGCTTTACAACGGAACGCTTCGTTTTGTGGTTTTGAACTTGCACAGAAAATCACTTATCCATCTTTCACGTTTTGTTATACGCGCGGCGTTTGTTGGCGGTGGTTCCACCCGCTTCCCTATTGTGTCACGGACACATTCAAAAATAAAGTAAATAAAAAAACAACCTAAGGTCCTTGAATAGATAAGTTTTATTTTAATAATTTAGGGAAAAAATCATGTGGGAAGAAATATCAAAATCACTTTTTGATTGTTTGATTTTATGTTGAGCATATTGAGGCAAAGTGAGATTATTTCATACCAAATATCTTATAAAAAACAAAATAGATTAATAATGACCCAAACATCATGTTATTAAATAAAAAAGTCAGTACACATTTAAAAAAATAAATATTGTGAATATAATCTCACATCAAAATAAAAAAAAAATCACCAAATATATATACATGTGAACATTCTAGTGGATCGATTTTGCAGGAAAACAATGACCACGTGACAAATGCTGAGTGATGAGTGGCTGGCGCCAATTGCTTAGCTCTCTTCTGAATTTACATGACACCCAACATTTGGTATAAACTATTTCATTCGTTGTGAATGAATCTTAAAGTTTTTACAAAAAAAAAAAATTGTCACATATCACATTATATTCTATTTGAAAAATAATAATAAATTCATATAAAAAGCAATGAGACAAGTAATAACATTAAAGCATCTCTTGTAAAGTTTAAAAACTTAATTAATGACAATTCAAAAAACTAAAATTTTATTATCAAATATAAAGGAATGATAGTAATAGTAATAAGGGCAACGTAATTCATGGTGAGAAAATCATTTAATTTTATTTGATACCATCATCTTCAATAGTTTTAGACGAAATTTTAATTTTTTTCATATTCAAATTTAATGGTCTCTCTCATGAGAGTGCTGGTATTAAATTTTAATCTAACGGTGTAAGATTATTAAAATATTATTCTTAAAAATTGTTTATATACTAAAAATTTGGATGCAAAATCTTAAATCAACCAACAATTTATGAAAAAAGAATAGCACCTTCAATTGTGAATTTTCAATTCAACAAGAATCACAAATTCACATGACCCATCATCCATTCAATTAATATTTTTTTTTTATATTCAAATTTAATGGTTTCTCTCGTAAGAGAGTGCTGGTATTAAATCTTAATATAATGGTATAAGATTATTAGAATATCATTCTGAAAAAATTGTTAATATACTAAAAAACTTGGATGCAAAATCTTAAATCAACCAAAAATTTACAAACAAAAATACACTTCAATTGTGAATAAATTCAATTTAACAAGAATCACCCATTCACATGATCCGTCTAATTTCACTCTCGACAAAGTGCGTACATTTTATCCTTAATTTTAGGGGACCAAGTAACATAGTCTAGCACACCAACAAGCATGATAACAAAATTACTTATCATGTCCACTTCAGACACAAATAGATTTAAGTGCATGAATCCCTCTAAAAACACTTTATTCATTGAAAAAGATACGTCTAAAAAAAAATCAAAACTTAATTTAATAATTATTATTTTTTTATAAAAAGATTTAAGATTCGAATCTCGTTTTTCTCTATATACCTTTTATGAAAAAAGATACACCCACAACAAACCAAAAGCAAATGTAATTTCACAGCATTGGCGAATGCTCTATACTTTCTACCTTCTCTGTCAAGGTTTTTATATTTACTTGCTCAATTATTTGACAAATCCCGCTTAAAAAACTTATGTGGTGTGTCTGGACGAATGATTTTAAGAAAAAAATTTATTTCAATCAAAATATTCAAAACTAAAATTTTTTTTTGTTTAACAAAAAATTTTGAAGAATTTCAAAATTTAAAAGAATTTTAAATAATTTTTCAAAAGTCATTCAAATTTTCCCTTACTTTATTGCACATAACCCAATATTAAATATAAAATTAAAAAAGAAAGATATTATTTTATTAAACAATATATATTTGCTTATTTATATTATCAATAATATCTATACATTTTTATAAATTTAATGATACCACTATTGCATTTTTTTATATTTTTTATTATATATAGTATTATTAATTTTCTTTTACAATTATTTTATTTTATTAAATTCTAGTATTAAAAAATTCTTCCTTAAAAATATTTATCTAGAAAAACAATTACAACTATTAATATTAAATTGATTCATTTTGAAATGCTTCACAATTTTAAAATTCTCCATCCAAACCTATAGTTAGTTTTTTTCAGGTTGATAAAAACTAACATCATGAAAACAATACTTACAAAACTCACCATCTTTTATTCGCATCAACAAAAATATTAAAACAATCAAAACCATTGGTAGTGCAAGATAATAATTAATCTTAAACCACCAATATTTTTTTTTCATATCATGAACAACAGAGATGGATACCAAATGTGGCAATGGTTATAATCATTTGTATTAATCTAAACATTATTTCTACTAACATCAAAACCTTCTTGAACACAAAATATAAGTTCTTCTTTTCAAGCCATTGTTCCTTGATACAACTTTCTAATATGAAGTAATATTTAACATGTAATTATGAATGATGATGAGTTGGACAAAAATTACAGCGGCTGGTGTCCACTGTCCACCAACAAATGAAGATGATTGATGACAAATAATTATCATTGATGACTGATCGGTAGGATTTTCATAAAATAAAAATGGGTGGATTTGCACTTTTCGTATTAAAATATTAAATATTATTAAATTCATTAACTCATAAAATATTAAATATAATTTAAGGATAGTTACGATATATTAAATGTGAGTTCCTTGATAGATACAGAAGCAACGTATGAAAGTCTCCTTTGAGCCAAGGGTTCTGTGGGAGTTTTTCTTAGTCTTGTCTGTGTACAAGGTTTAAGGCCTCGGGATTTTTCAAACAGTGATCCTTGGGGATTCTTCAGTTTTGTTTATGCTTGTCTTTTCTCGTTTTTATTATAGTCATCTCTTTTTTCGTGATTCAACAAACAAGATATGGCAGACGGTTTGGAAGATGTCTGGAAGTTTCTAAAGTTGACAGAGGACGAGAAGGATGAAGTTGAGGCAACAACAGGAACGATAAATAATGAGGAGGGAAAGAGTTGGCTATTGGCAAAGTTGAACACCAGGCGTTCGTTAACAAAGAGACCATGATAGGGACTATGAAGGTAGTACGGCGACGGTCCAGGGACCCGGAGGTTTCCATTATAGATACAAATCTTTTCATGTTAAGTTTGCAACGGTGAGAGTAGAGGTGACAAAAGTTGATTCGATTCGAAAAATTCGTCTAATTAATCGAATCAAACTAATCGATCGATTTAATTAAAAAAATAACAATCCAAATCTAATTCGATCCAAATCCGAATTGATCTAAAACAAATTTATTCGAATTTACATTAATCAAATCCGACCGGATCTGAATCCAAATTTACCCAAACCCGAAAAGATTCAAACTTAAATTTAATATTATCAATAAATATTTAAATGTTAAAATTAAATATTAAAGTATTTTAATATCTTAAAAATATAATTTTTTCAATAATATGAGTGTTATATATTTTTTTAATTTAGTTAAATTTAAATATTCACTTTTATATTGCATTCATTTGAACCTAATGTATAATTATTTAATGGCTAATCTATAATAGAGTACAGAAGCTATATCATCTACACTAATGTCTTCAATTATTCTATAAAAAATCAAAATAAATTAAAGAGATATATAGTACTATTTTATGATATTTAGTAGGGATTATTAAATCACTTTGATTCAAAAGTTATTAATTATTGTAGATAATAAAAATAAAATGAAAAAATGTAATTAATTTATGAATATTGGTAAATATATTATAAAGAAAACTATCATATAGATTATTAAATATTTTGATTATTTCAATCCCAATTGTACTATAGTTCATGTAAGAAGAAAATTTTATTTTCATGAGTTTTGTAATTCTTAGAAATATGGTTTCAGTTGATTTTCATACCAGATAAATCACATCAAGATGACCAAAGCTTAATCCAATAAATCTGTCCAATCGACCTAAATCCAAATCCGACCAACCCGAATTGACTAAAAAAGTCAACGACCCAAACCCGACCTTATCCGAACCCGAAATGATCCGAACATGAAATAGACCGATTTTTCCTTGACCCAATCCCGACCTTATCCGAACCCAAAATGATCTGAATCCGAAATGATCCGATCCAAAATAATCCAACCCAAACCCAATCCGACTCGCCCATTTGCCACCTCTAGGTGAGAGATAAGCAGAGGTGCTCGATGGGTCACCATGTCTTTTGATAAGCAGCTCCTCCTATTCCATACATACAACGGCGACTTACATATCTCAGACTATGTTTTCAAATTTGCAATGTTCTAGATCAGGTGCGAGATCTCCCAATGAAAATGATGAACCAGGTAGTACCAGAATTAATTGGAAACAAGTTTGGCAGATTTGTAGGAGTGGACAATACAACAGTTCGACTGGGGTAGGGTAACTATATGCGAATTCGGGTCGAGATAGACATCACAAAACCATTGAGACGCGGTATCAACATAAAAGGGGCTATAGATGGAAATGGTATATGGGGGAAGATTAGTTATGAGTGAATGCCTACTTTCTGTTACGAATGCGGAGTGATTGGTCACTCAGACGTAGAATGTGATGCAAATGGTGATGAGGAAATAGCAGAAAACAAGTAACAACAATATGGGGACTGGTTACGTGTATCTTCATTGGTTAAACGAAGGCCTCATCAACAGAACATGAATGCAAGTATGGGATCAGAATATATGGCAGAAAATGAACCAAGGGCAATGGAAAGCTCAGAGAGGAGGAACACGATGGAACAAGCAGACGTGGGTGCAAAACAGCTCTAGTTGAACCAGGCAACGACGATCGCCAACGTTCCGGCAAAGCAGCCAATTTTGGAAAGTGGAGGAATTAAGGAAACCACAGGCAATGAAGGGCGGAATCAAAGCAAAGTGGACCAAATTTCGGAATTTGCGGGATTCACCTACATTAACGGGTCAAAGGTTGCTAATCAGGGAAGCTGCAGCAAATGCAATGAAGGGGACCAAGATATTCAAGGCTGTGATCTCGCGATGGAAATCTCACAAGATAATGTGAAGACAATTGGAGTCTTAACAAAAATAACGAAAGAAGGAGGATCTATGGGTGAGGTGGTTGTCATTAATAATCATGCAGAAGAGGATGACATGGCTGTCACAGGTATGGTCATTAATAAGGCTATCATAGGAACAGGTCAAAGGAGAAACAAATGGAAAAGGAAAGCAAGGCTTGCTGGCAAGCTCAATGAAAGCCACATGGGACAACAACATAAACGTAAGGCGGAACAGGAAGTGGACACGATGATGGAAGAAACTGATCAGGGATACAAAAGACTGAAAGAAGGTGGTTCAAAGGATAGTACCCAGAATGTTAAAGCGGAGTAGACTGGTAACCAGTCCTACCGAGGACCAGGAGATGCTTATCATGGAACTACTGTGGGCTTGGGAACCCACGAGCAGTTCGAGCTCTTAAAGAGCTCATCAAAAACAAAGATCCCCATGTAATCTTTCTCTGTGAAACTAGATTACATGAATCTACGCTGGACAGAATAAAGAGAGTTTGTGGGATGACTACATGTATAGGTTAGCTCTGAAGGGAACAGTGGGGGACTTGCTTTATTATGGAAGGATGGCTGCGAACTTAATCTTAATAGCTATTCAAATAACCATATTGATATGACAGTGATCAAAGACGATTATGGGAACTTGTAGAGACTTATAGGAGTGTATGGGAGCCAAATTCGAACAGGAGGGAGAGCACGTGGAGAATGCTCAGGGAGCTTGCACAACAGAGTAATGATCCATGATTATGTATGGGAGATTTTAACGAAATTCTCTGGAACCACGAGAAGTTTGGAAAAGGCTTGCGTAGGGAAAGTCAGATGACCTCTTTTCGGATAGCACTCGAGGATTGTAGCCTTGATGACCTGGGGCACACAAGGGACTGGTTTACTTGGGAAAAAGGACTCATGGAGGCAACCACTATTAGAGAACTCTTGGACCGCTTCGTAGCAAATTATGAGTGGAAACAAAAGTTTGATATGTACCAAGTTTACCATTTGATTGCCCATGTATCGGATCATGCTCCTATCTTAATTAATACAGAAGGCAAAAAAAATGACAGAAGGAAGAGGAATAAGTGGCGGTTTCACTTTGAGGCAATGTGGGTGCAAGAGGATGGTTGTGAAGCTATTGTACGTAATACATGGACAAGCAATGGAGACAAAGATATTAATACACGATTAGAAGAAGTGGGAAAGGAACTTCAAGGCTGGCACGTGTCTCACTTTCATGCAAATAAAAAGAAAATAGAGGAATGTCGAGCAGAGCTGGCCAACATGAAAAATTGGGATACTGATGATGCTGGTCTAGAACGTCAGAGGCAATTAAAGGAGGAAATGAACACACTACTCGAACAGGAGGAAATTTTCTGAATGCAAAGGTCTCGGGTCAATTGGATGAAATATGGAGATAATAATAGCGACTTTTTCCACAGACAGGCCTCGTATAGGAGAAGGAAGAAGTTGGTTGGAGAACTTGAGGATGATGATGGACAAAGGTATGATACCGAGGAGGACAAACAAAGAATAGCCATGAAGTACTTCCAAAATCTATTTCAATCCACCTATCCCGATTGCTTTGATGAAATCCTTGAGGCTGTAAAACCGTGTATAACAGCTGAGATGAACTATGAACTCTTGTCAGAATTCAAAGCAGAGGAGATAACAACAACCTTAAAACAAATGCATCCCACCAAAGCACCAGGACCTGATGGCTTGCATGCAATCTTCTACCAAAGGTACTGGCACATTGGAAGTAAGGAAGTGATTTCCTTTTGCCTTGATTTCTTGAATGGAAATAAGTCTGTTGATGGCATTAATAATACACACATTGTCCTCATCCCAAAAGTCAAGGAACCTAAAAAAGTTAGTCAATTTCGACCCATCAGTTTATGTAATGTCCTTTATAAGATTATAGCAAAAGTCCTTGTCATAACGTTTCCTAAGTCTAGGTCGCTAGACATTAAACAAATGGAGTCGCCACCAATCTTTTTTTTTTTAACCTAGGTGTGATTGGCCACCTAAATGACTCTAAGGACTGGTTTACATTTTATGTTTTGGGTTCGGGAGTTCATTTACGTGTAGGGAAGGTTATAGCACCCCTACAACGCCCAAAGTTGGTACCATTTTAATCTTGTATTATTTTAACTTAGTCTTAGTTACATGGCCTTTATATTTTATTGTTTAAATATTGAAAATTCTTTTAAGAATCCTCCATCATTCTGAATGAATTCTTAAAAAATCTTCTCACCTCAAGAGTATTCAAGGGGTACCATTCGACTCCCATGAAGAGGCTCCATCGTCGGAAGTATTTTAGAATTTTCTTATTCCTTATTTTATTTTTTATTTAATTATTTTTATTATTTGTATTTATTTATTTTAAATATTATTATTTTTATATATTATTTATTAATATTTTTAAGGATTTTGGCATTTAATATTGAAAATATCTTCTAAATTTTCCATCATTCTGGATAAACTTAGAAGAACCCTCTCATCTAGGAATTCCTCAAGTGTTACTCATTCGCAATCGCCTTGAGGATTCCATCATCGGAATTATTATTATTTATTAACTTTATTTATTATTTATTTTTTTTATCTTTATTAGAATATAAATTTTATTATTTATTATGTTTTTATCTTTATTTATTATTTGTTTATTTTGAAAATGCCTTCTAAATCTTCCATCGTTCTGGATAAATTTAGAAGGATCTCCTCACCTAAGAATTCTTCGAGTGTTACTCATTCGTAATCACCTCAAAGATTCCATCATCGGAATTATTATTTATTATTCATTAATTTTTATTTATTATTATTTTTATTTTATCTTTATTATTTAATAAATCTTATTATTATGTTATCTTTATTATTTATTTATTTTTGAAAATACCTTCTAAATCTTCCATCGTTCTGGATAGACTTAAAAAGAATTCTCTTACCTAGGAATTCCTCGAGTGTTACTCTTTCGCAATCGCCTCGAAGATTCCATCATCGGAATTATTTCAATCTCTCTCCATATTTTATAATTTTATTAAATTACTAATATTATATGCCAATCAAATTAATTGTACAAATTATTCTTTATTTTACAAATTATTAGTTTTTATCAAATTATTAATTAACATATTATTATTGAATTAATATTGTTAGCATTATTAAAACAAAAATTAGACATTATTAAAATAAATATCAACATACGAATTGTTATCATGTCATTTATATGTTAAACTATTAACTATTAATTAAATATATAAACAATTGATGCCTAATCATATATACTAACCCAGCAATCATACATTATCCATTTATTAATTAAACACCTTTTTACTAACCTGTAGAGGGATTGAAACTGAGCTTGCTTCTCGGTATTTCCCTAGCTGCAACTCACGTATACAATGGGGATGACGAGGAACAAGGGTGCGACTGGTATTTTGCGGGATTCGTGGTGTGTACACGAGGCAGAGCAAACAAAGCAGTAGTCAACAAAAGCAGGCGTATTCAGCGAAGCAAGCAGCAAGCAGCAGAAAAAACAGTTGGAACGTGACAAGCGGGGCAGTGCAGAGCGATGAAGATGATGGTTCAGTAACAGGCTATGACGAGGCAATGGGACAGAGTGGATAACTTGGCACACGACTTTGTGATGATGACAGAACAAGCGACACGGTGAAGGCAATCTGATGATGAAAATGGCCACGGTTTGGCCTATGCAACGAGATGGGGAAGATGATGGTAGTGGTAGGCGAAAACAAGGTAGAAGTTTCTACTAGGCTAAATGCTTGATTGTTCCCCCTTGTTATGGGGTTTAACCCCTTTTTATAGTCATAAAATTGTTAGAGTCCTAATACAACTCAATCTATTATATTAATTATCTTTTATTTTTAACATTTTATCTATTTAATTTTTATGTTAATCCTAATCTAATTTTAATGTTAATTATCCTAAAAAATCTAATTATCTTATCCTAAAAATATTTTAATTTATAATTATCTAATAAATCCTAACCTATATTACTATTTATCTTATATTAATAAAATTATCCTAATCTATTAAATATTTCTAATTTAAATAATCCTAATAATCTTAATCCTAATTTTTCTAGATGTTAATTCAAAATATCAATTCAAAATTTACAAATTATTTTTTTTTTTTTTACAACCCGGACAAAATGAGGTGTCTACAGCTGCCCCTCTTTGCACATTTTCTGAAAATCAGGAATTGTGCAAAGACAATTAGACAACTATTTTGTTCGGATTTACCTTTTTTTATTTTTTTATTATTTTTTTATTTTTTACGAAGTATTTACAATTTTAAGAAACATTTAGTTCCTCTCACCAGAGGCTGTAAGACTTTGAAAAATAACCTTTTGTTCCTCTCACCAGAGGCATTGGAACTTCGAAACATAACCTTGTGCTCCTCTCACTAGAGGCAATGAAACTTGGAAACATAACCTTGTGCTCCTCTCACTAGAGGCAATGAAACTTGGAAACATAACCTTGTGCTCCTCTTACCAGAGGCATTGGAACTTCGAAACATAACCTTGTGCTCCTCTCACCAGAGGCAATGAAACTTTGAAAAATAACCTTATGCTCCTCTCACCAGAGGCAATGAAACTTGAAAAATAACCTTGTGCTCCTCTTACCAGAGGCATTGAAACTTTGAAACATAACCTTGTGCTCCTCTCACCAGAGGCAATGAAACTTTGAAACATAACCTTTTGCTCCTCTCACCAGAGGCATTGGGACTTTGAAATATAACCTTGTGCTCCTCTCACCAGAGGCATTGGGACTTTGAAATATAACCTTGTGCTCCTCTCACCAGAGGCAATGAAACTTGAAACATAACCTTGTGCTCCTCTCACCAGAGGCATTGAAACTTTGAAACATAACCTTGTGCTCCTCTCACCAGAGGCATTGGGACTTTGAAATATAACCTTGTGCTCCTCTCACCAGAGGCATTGGGACTTTGAAATATAACCTTGTGCTCCTCTCACCAGAGGCAATGAAACTTGAAACATAACCTTGTGCTCCTCTCACCAGAGGCATTGAAACTTTGAAACATAACCTTGTGCTCCTCTCACCAGAGGCATTGGGACTTTGAAACATAACCTTGTGCTCCTCTCACCAGAGGCATTGGGACTTTGAAATATAACCTTGTGCTCCTCTCACCAGAGGCAATGAAACTTGAAACATAACCTTGTGCTCCTCTCACCAGAGGCATTGAAACTTTGAAACATAACCTTGTGCTCCTCTCACCAGAGGCATTGGGACTTTGAAACATAACCTTGTGCTCCTCTCACCAGAGGCATTGGGACTTTGAAAAATAACCTTATGCTCCTCTCACCAGAGGCAATGAAACTTGAAAAATAACCTTGTGCTCCTCTCACCAGAGGCATTGATACTTTAAAAAATAACCTTGTTCTTATCACTCACTAATATACCAAAATCAATAGTCTTAATATCACAACACGACATAAGATTCAAAATTTCGTTTCCAAGAATTTCGACCTCTCGAGTTTAATCTATTTCCTTCAATGTATGCACCTAAATAATGCAAATGTAAATGTATGTCAAATAATGCAAATGTCCATGCAACACTGACTCTTTTTTTTTATGTTAATGTGAAAGTAATGAAATTGACAACATTCCTATCATGAAGTGAATGCCTATAACCTAAATGTATGATGCAAATGTTAAAAATCAGTTTTTAGTTAGAATCTTCGTTTTAATGTCCTCCAAGATTAACCCCCACATTCCAATTTCCATTCTTCCACTATTCTTGCCTCGCTCGAGATCAGTGTCATACTTCTATTGAATCAATCTTTATCTTTCATGTTTTTGCCCCAAGTAATGTTGGCAATCATCATCCCTTTGTATTTCCTTCAATGTAATGCAAACACCCTTTTTTTTTTCTTTAAAGACCCTATAGTACGCTATTCAATTCCAATTAGAACAAAAGCAAGATGAATAAGAACACGATGGTATATTTATTCGAACAAGGTATGTTTATTTGAATAACAAGTGAACAGTTTCAAGAATTGATAGGGATAAGTACAAAAGCACTGGCTAATGAGTCACAAATAATGAATACCCAGACAACTATAAACCCATCATCACAGAATTTTGCTTTGGAAACCTCGTTAGTAGATGCCCATATTCTTCCAAGAACCTTTAGATCAGAACTTTGCCCCCTTCACTATGAGACATTCCTCTTTTCGAACTTTAGCCCAATTATTCTTTTTTGTTCAAGCCGCCTTTTCAGGTTTTCAACTTGAAATTTCTTTTTTTTTTTTTTTTGTTTTTTGTTTTTTTTTTTTGAATTCAAGCCGCCTTTTCAGGTTTTCAACTTGAAATTTCTTTTTCTTTTTTTTTTCTTTTTTTGTTTTTTTTTTTGAAATTTTTTTTTAATTCAAGCCGCCTTTTCAGGTTTTCAACTTGAATTCTTTTTTTTTTCTTCAGGCATAGTATTTCTTCACTGCATCTGAATTTATTGGATTTGGTAAATCATCTCCGTCCATTTCACTAAGTAACAATGCCCTTCCTGAAAAAGCTTTCTTCACCACATAAGGGCCTTCCCAATTTGGCGCCCATTTTCCACGAGGATCTGGCTGATTTGGTAGAATTTTCTTTAATACCAATTCTCCTTCTTGAAGATGTCTAGGACGAACTTTCTTATCATGAGCTCGCATCATCCTCTTTTGATACAATTGCCCGTGACAAAGAGCCTTAAACCTTTTTTCTTCGATCAAATTTAGTTGTTCATAACGACAACGGACCCATTCAGCTTCTTCTAATTCAACTTCCATCAATACTCGTAATGACGGGATTTCTACCTCGATAGGTAATACTGCTTCCATTCCATATACCAATGAAAATGGGGTGGCCCCAGTAGATGTACGAACTGAAGTGCGATAAGCATGCAAGGCAAATGGTAATTTCTCATGCCAATCCCTATATGTTTCTGTCATCTTGCTAACGATCTTCTTTATATTCTTGTTAGCTGCTTCTACTGCTCCATTCATCTTCGGACGATATGGTGCTGAATTGTGGTGTTTGATTTTGAACTGACTGCACACTTCTTTCATCATTGTGTTATTTAGGTTAAGTGCATTGTCTGAGATGATTCTTTCTGGAAGACCATATCGGCATATTATCTCTTTCTTGATAAACCTACACACCACAGCTTTCGTCACATTAGCATATGAAGCTGCCTCTACCCATTTTGTGAAATAATCGATGACCACAAAGATGAAACGATGTCCATTCGAAGCTTTTGGAGTAATAGGCCCAATGACATCCATACCCCACATAGAGAAAGGCCAAGGAGTTGCCATTACATGCAAAGGCAACGGAGGAGCATGCATCTTGTCTGCATATATTTGGCATTTATGGCACCTTCTGGCATACTTAATGCAATCACCTTCCATAGTCATCCAATAATAACCTGCCCTCATAATTTGTTTAGCCAATCTCTAACCATTAGCATGGGTCCCACAAACTCCTTCATGAACTTCTTCAAGAATTCTTCTTGCTTCAACAGCATCTACACACCTCAAGAGCACTTGATCCTTTCCTTTTTTGTACAAGACTTCACCATCTACCAAGAAATTCATTGCCAGTCTTCTCAATGTTCTTTTATCGTTTTCAGAGATCGAATCTGGGTATTGTTGATATTTCAAATATCTCAAAATACCATAATACCATGGTTTTCCATCAACTTCCTCTTCAACATTGCAACAATGTGCAGGAGACTCTTGTATCCTTAGCTTAATGGGATAAATTTCGGCATTAGAATCCACTTTAAACATTGCAGCTAAGGTGGCTAAAGCATCAGCCATTTGGTTCTCTTCCCGAGGTAAATGATTAAATTGAATTTCCTCAAACTGTTCAACCAACTTAACTATGAAGTCACGGTAGAGAAGTAACTTTGAGTCTCTTGTTTCCCATTCTCTTCGCAATTGGTAGATTACTAAAGCTGAATCACCATAGACTTCCATCTTTTTGATTTTCTTTTCAATAGCAGCCTGAAGCCCCATGGCACAAGCTTCGTATTCTGCCACGTTATTGGTGCAATTGAAATTCAATCTTGCAGTGAATGGGCATTGATCTCCTTTTGGTGATATCAAGACAGCTCCAATGCCATGCCCCAGGGCATTTGATGCACCATCAAAGTACATCTTCCATGTATCCTTTTCTACTTGATCCTCATCAACTTGCATGACAGCCATTAAGTCTTCATCTGGGAAGTCAAAATTTATGGGCTCATAATCTTCTAAAGCTCGTTCTGCAAGGAATTCCGCAATGGCACTCCCTTTGATGGCTTTCTGTGACACGTACACAATATCGTATTCAGAAAGCAATACTTGCCATCTTGCTATTCTTCCAGATAGAGAAGGTTTCTCGAATATGTACTTGACAGGATCTAATTTTGAGATCAACCAAGTGGTATGATACAACATGTACTGTCTGAGTCTATGAGCTGCCCAGGCCAAAGCACAACACATCTTTTCCAAGGATGAATACTTGGATTCATAGTCAGTAAACTTTTTGCTCAAGTAATAAATAGCCCTTTCTTTTCTACTTGTAGCATCATGTTGCGCCAGTACACATCCCATCGATTTTTCATGCACTGTTAAGTAGAGGATGAGAGGCCTCCCTGGAACAGGAGGGACTAATACTGGTGGACTTGAGAGATACTCCTTAATTTTATCAAAAGCTACCTGACAGTCTTTATCCCAATCCCCCTTATCATTCTTTCGTAGGAGTTTGAAAATTGGATCACACTTGGCCGTTAATTGAGAAATGAAGCGAGCAATGTAATTCAACCTTCCAAGAAAACCCCTTATTTCTTTTTGAGTACGTGGTGGAGGCAAGTTTTGAATAGCACGTATTTTGTCTGGGTCCACCTCAATGCCTTTTTCACTAACAATAAATCCCAACAATTTTCCAGAAGTTGCTCCAAACGTGCACTTGGCAGGGTTCAACTTGAGTTGAAACTTTCTCAATCTTTCAAATAACTTCTTGAGATTGACCACATGATCTTCTTCTTTATGGGATTTAGCAATCATATCATCCACATATACTTCCATCTCCTTGTGCATCATATCATGGAATAGAGTTACCATAGCTCTTTGATAAGTTGCCCCTGCATTCTTTAATCCAAATGGCATGACTCTGTAACAGAAAGTCCCCCACATCGTAATGAATGTAGTTTTCTCCATATCATCTTTATCCATCTTGATCTGGTTGTAACCTGAAAAACCATCCATGAAAGAGAAGAGGGAGTACCTAGCAGTATTATCGACCAAAGTATCGATATGTGGCAATGGAAAGTTGTCTTTTGGGCTAGCCCGATTCAGATCCCTGTAATCGACACACATTCGTACTTTCCCATCTTTTTTCGGAACAGGGACAATGTTTGCTACCCATTGAGGGTATCTTGCCACTTCCAGAAAACCAGCATCAAATTGCTTTTTAACTTCTTCTTTGATCTTCAAAAGCATGTCTGGCTTCATTCTTCTTAACTTTTGTTGAACTGGTTTACATTCTGGTTTCAGGGGTAATTTATGTACCACAATGTCTGTGTCTAAACCAGGCATGTCTTGATATGACCATGCAAATACATCCTGGAACTCATGGAGCAAATTCACCATATTCTTTCGTGTAGAAGATGAGATGGAAGTTCCGATCTTGACTTCTTTCTTGACTTCTTCATCTCCTAAATTGATGACCTCGGTAGATTCCTTATGAGGCATGATTTGTTTTTCTTCTTGCTCTACTAATCTCAATAGATCGGGAGGCAAAGCATAATCATCAGAATTCTCATCTTCATTAAGTTCACCCACACAACTTGACCTCTCAAAGTCAAATCCTGGATCATCATTATAATTGTCTGTGTATTCATCATTTGTACACCTGGCATTGGGCAACAAATAGGAAAATATAGAGAAGTGTATAGGCAAAAAGAAACGAATGCAAAAGAAGAGAAAAGGAAAAAAAAAATGGAAAAAGATATGAGCAAATGCATCATGCTTTTATTTTATTGAAATTGAATAAACGCCCTACATAAGGTCTCTAATGCTTTTGGGCATAAGCATTGAGAAAGGATTTATTGCATTACTTTGAAGAAGTCTTATAGACAGTAGGGATCTCAACAGCACTCCAATTCTTCAACTCAAAACCTGGTGGGCAAGGAAGTACTTCTAACATCTCAATATTCTCTCCAATTTCTTCTTTATGTACCATCTGGATAGAAAGTTCTTCAAAAGCCTTTTCCAATGCGGAACTATTCACTCCAGGATAGACATATCCTGCTGAATGGAAGGTATCATACAATGGAGGGAATACCATTGGTTCAGTTTCCAGATCCTCCTCGTTGAAAGCAGCCCTCCTTTTCTTCCTCTTTTCCTCAACAAACCTCTCCATCTCAAACCCTTTTGGCTTATAGCCTAAGCCAAACCTATCTTTTTTCATGATGACCTTCACCGGCATCCTGATCCCTTGCAGCCTCTTTCCCAAGCCTGACCCAGCACGGCATCCTTTTCCTACAATCTGACAAACACCTGCTTTAGTAACCCTAGACAATCGTGGCACGGGCACAGTAGATCCTTCTCCTACAAAAGTGGCATTGACCAACTCCAAAGATCTGAAAGAACATTCGACGGCATTTTCTGCGATTTCCACATATGGTGTTGACAAGAAGGTTGTGGCAATCATATCCTCTTCAGCATTCACAGTCACTAAGTGTTCATCCAAGACAAATTTAATCTTTTGATGCAAAGTTGAAGGGATTGCACCAGCTTGATGAATCCATGGTCTTCCTAAAAGACAATTGTATGAGGGGGTGATATCCATCACTATGAACTCAATGTTGAATACATGTGGCCCAATCTCGATAGGCAATTCAATCTCTCCTATTATCTCTCGACGAGTACCATCAAAAGCTTTGACTATCGTGTGGCTTCTTCTCATGTGAGACTTATCAATTGGTAACTTAGATAGAGTAGCCATTGGCATTACATTCAGAGCTGAGCCATTGTCAATAAGGACCCGTGGTATGATATGATCTTTGCATTTGGTAGTTATATGCAAAGCCTTGGTGCTACCTCTTCCATCAGGAGGAATCTCATCATCACTAAATGAGATAAAATTATCAGCCGTGATATTTCCCACCAATCTATCTAACTTTTCTACCGAAATGTTATGTGCCACATGTGCTTCATTGAGTACCTTTAGCAAGGCATTCCTATGTGGCTCTGAATTCAGCAATAAAGAGAGCATTGTTATGCGAGCCGGCAGTTTATTCAGTTGCTCTACAACACTATACTCACTATGCTTGATGAACTTTAGGAATTCACAAGCTTCTCTTTCTGTCACGGATTGCTTAAGTTCCGCAGGTATTACTGTCTTTCCTTTGTCATTCTTCAACAGAACCTCTTCAACCTCTTTCCCTTTCTGTGACATCAGCATTTGGGGTGTGTAGCAACGCCCACTGCGGGTTATCCCACCTTCATTTCTTAGATTCCCAGACGTCGCAGCACTATTAACATCTGATGCATTTTGAGTTACAATACTGCAATTATAGTTCCATGGAACTGCTTTATCATCCCTATATGGGAATGGTTTTGGAACTTTGATGGTGACTTTGGGAACCATTGGAGTAGTATTAAGTGCTGGTTTCTTCTTACAAAATATGGTCATTGGCTCTATTCCTTCAAAAGGGTGATCTTTTTTTGAATCTTCTGCCATAGCAACAACTGCATCTTCAGCCGTTTCCTCATAAAATTCTATTGTACCCTCATTCATCATCATCTGTACTTTCTCTCGAAATTGTTCACAAAATTGAATGGTATGACCAACTGATTGTCCATGATATTTGCAAAAGGTTTCTTCACTGTTCTCTTCTTCAACTCCCAATCCCATATTAGCAGGTTGAATCATCTTTGCTTTTATCATTGCATCCATTACCCTTTCCATTGGTGTCTTGACTTCATCGATGCTACCCTTAACCCAACATATTTCCCTTCAATAATAGCATTGACTTTTCCTCCATGATCCGGTAAAGGATTTCCAACTACATTTGGTTCTTTTTCAACATCAAAGTTCAAAATTCCTGCTTTTATAAGATCACGAACTTTGTACTTGAGCCCTGTGCAATTTTCTGTCGAATGACCAGTGATCCCATAATGATAATCACAATGAGCATTGGGATCATACCATTTAGGAAAAGGAGGTTTAAATGGCTCAATATGGACTGGTGCTATTAGGCGTTTTTCAATGAGTTGTGGTAGCAGTTCAGTGTAGGTTATTGGGATGGGATCGAATTGGTATTTGTTTTGATTATTCCAAGATCTTCCTGGGTTGTGGCCTGAATTGTTGGCTTGGTATTGTGTTTGTGGAGTGAATGGGGTTATTGGACGATAGGTTGGAGGTTGGGACACCGATTGGTGAGGGTATGGATTTTGGGACATTGGTTGGTAAGAGTAGGGGCTTTGTGATACATTGTTGCTGGTAGGGTAAGAATTGTAGTTGGATCGAGCGTGGTAAGGAACATTGCTTGGTTGCCTACTTCCAAAGCTGATGTTGTTGGCCTCCCCTTCTTTCCTCTTGAAGTTTGCCCCTTTCCTGAAACTTGGAGCATCACTTGCTTCAATTCTCCCATTCTTTATTGCATTTTCGATCATTTCCCCTGCTACCACTAAATCTGCAAAGTCTTTTGTTGCATTGCCGACAAGCCTTTCATAATAAGGTGTTCGAAGCGAATTAATGAACAGCATGGTCGTCTCTTTTTCTGTGAGAAGTGGGTAGACTTGGGTAGCCATGTCTCTCCATCTCTGTGCATATTCCTTAAAGCCTTCACTCGACTTCTTTTCCATATTCTGAAGAGATAACCTATCTGGGGCCATATCCACTACATGTTTATACTGGGCTTTAAAAGCTCTAGCCAAATCTTTCCAAGAGCGAATTCGCTCTTTATCGAGTTGAACATACCATCTAGCTGCAGATCCTGTCAAACTATCTTGGAAGCAATGGATTAACAACTTTTCATTGTTCGTATACCCAGCCATTTTCCGACAGAACATTGTGATGTGAGTCACAGGGCATGTCGTTCCATCATATTTTGAAAATTCAGGAACTTTAAATTTTGGCGGAATCACCAAATCAGGAACTAGACTCAATTCACTTGCATCACTGCAATCAAAATTATCTTTCCCTTCTATGGCCTTCAATCTTTCTTCTAACAAATCATATTTAAGCTGAATTTCATTATCTTCTACAGGTTCAGAAGTTTTTCTTCTCAGCTTTTCCTGTTCCAGAGGATCGTCTAGATTTGGAACATATAAAGGGTTCACAAAGCCTCCTCCAAGGTTTGATTCCACTTGAGCTTGATTTCTTTGTTGCCCCATAGGAATAAATGGTTGCTCTACAGCTGGTGAATGACCTTGAATAGTTACACCATGAGAATTTTGTGGCGGGGTAAACCCTGGTGGATAAACTGGTTCAGCACTGAATTCATGAGACCCGCCTTCTTTTGAGGAGGATGTTTCGACAACAGCTTTCCCTTTTGTCATAGCTTTCATCATTTGCATCATCTCGAACATTTGCTTCCTCATTTCTTCCAATTCTCCTGCCACTTGTTCTCTCATTTCTTCTTGCATTTTCTCCATCTTCTCAACTCTTGCAGACTGTTCATTCTCCATTTGTTTACTTCGAAGACGGGTACTATATGGATGTTGAGTAGATCGACTTGCCACTTTGGATCTTGTCACCTCGAGACCTTTGTGATTGATATACATCCCAACATTAGTCCTTTTATTCTTATTTTGTTATGAATGAATTTATGCATGTATGCAAAGAAGACTTGGAACATAATTATTTGTTAAATGAAAGAACCTTTATTATTAAAAAATCTGAGATTACATCCAAGAGAAAATCTAAAGAACTTGTAGCCTAACATAAGCATAAAATGAAATCTACTACATAAAGAGGACCTATGGTCTCCATAATAGCCTCTTGATCAGGCTATAGTGATGTTGCACCTCATCAAGTAACTGCTCTAATTGTCTCCCATGATTTGAAATAGGGCTTACCCCTGGTTTTATCTCTTCTATCCTTTCTTCCATTTCTCTGGCTTTGCGCGCGGCTAGGTTGAACTGCTGGAACATCTTCAATAACAGTTGAGATCCCTCAGCTTTCCTCCAACCATCACATTCTTCTCTTAGAGTAGTCACTTCATGAATTATTTGTTGAAGTGCCTGTCTATATTCTTGGGTTTCAGAAAGTGCGGCTTGCATCTGTGCTTGCACCAAATCTTTCTCTGTTTGAAGTTCTTCTTGCTTAAGCTTCATTTTTTGTATTTCATCTTTCGATTGTTCATTTTCTTGCTTTTTTGTCTGTACTTCTGTTTTCAACTGCTCTTTTTCTTGCTTCAATCGCCTATTTTCGGATTTGGACAACTCCCTTCTCAGTCTGGTGACTAGTTCTGTTAATTCCTTCTTTTCTTGGTCAACTTTCTTGATTGTCTGGTTACACTGTCTAGATTCTTCCTTCATATCTACTTTGAGCTTCTTATTTTCTTGCTCAAGTTGCTCTTTCTCTTCCTGAAGCTTTCTCTTAGAAATTTCCAAATCTATCATGGGGTCTCGTGGAGTAGGTTCTGTCGATTGATCTAACTTTACTTCTTTAGGAACTACCACATCCTTAGCTCTCCTCATGTGCCACACCGCATACTCTGGAGTCACATCATTAGTAAGTCTTCCTTGATCGATCCTCAAAGTTTGTTTCCAAACCTTTATAACTTCTTCAATCTTTTTCAAAGCTCCTGCTTCAGTGTATGCAAATTCCAATTTATTCAGTCCTTTGGTCATAGGAATGAATTGTTCATAGCCTGCCTGTCTCCTTACCATTATTGGTGCATAACTGATAGCACCCCACAGCCCCAAAAGTGGAACCCATGGTTGGCCCCCACAACTAAACAATACGGCATCATGTCGCATCCAAGGTGCCATCCATACTATCTCTTGACTGGTACTAGAAAGCTTGCGAAGAATTGAGACCCACTCATTCTTGGATTTGGGTTTTGGCCATTGACTCTTGCAAAATTCCTTGATAGGGAAGCTGGTATTAAAGAAAGCTCTGCGAAATTCACTTTTTTCGCATACAAGATGACTTCTCATCCAAAGGTATAATAATTGGGCACAGCCGATGAAGCGTCCTTCCCCATTTCGTCGACAAAAGCTCAAAGATCTGAGAGTTTCAGCTAGAATAGTTGGAACGGGGTTAACTCCATGCTCAACTTGATCAAGGAAATCTATCACTGTGACATCTATATATCCCAAGACTTTGGGAAAGACCACCAAGCCATAAATCGCCAATGCCATCATGCTCATACTCTGATCATTCTCCATATTCTTCCTAATGTGATCTCGTAAGAAATCCCAAGGCACAAAATCTTGCCCTCCTTTCTGTCTCACCCATTTATCAATTTCTGGCAAACTGACATTCATCATTCCGGCGAGCTTCCTACGATAACCAATCTTCTTGTTCTTCCAATATATCTTATCCGCATTGGAACATTGGATGCGAAGTAAGAGTGAGTACTCTTCAACCGTTGGAACCATGTCAACTTCATTAAAAACAAAGCATCTATAGGAAGGGTCCCAAAATTGCGTTATAGCTCTAATCAAGTCTTTGTCTACAGGAACTGCGATTAACAATGCTATATCACCATACTTCTTTTCAAAATCTTCTTTTTTCGAAAGACTCCAAAGCTTCCAAAGATCAATGAACTCAGTAAAATCATTTTGTTTGAGATCCAGGTGAACTTTTTCAGGGAGTGGTGATATAAATTCTTGAGGTAAACAGTCTCCTTCTCTTCGTTGAGCTTCCTCAGATCTGATTCTGACACTGTTGGAATTCTCAGTGGGGAAAGGTGTGGCTTTAACGCTTGATAAATCCTCCATGGATGTAACTGAGGTTCAATCAATTAACAAATTGTTATGTAAAAAGTCTTCTTTTATATGATATGACAATGCATGAGAATGCAACTATGGGAAAGATATTGGGATTTTGTTCCCTCATGTGTCCTAACTTTGGCTAACTACTTCGCGGATAGTCAAGGTTCTAACTTAAGGGTTGGCTCTTAGGCTTTTTATATGCTAGGTTTGGACATAATAGTTACTAAAGGTTCCCAAATTGTTCCTCACTGTCGTCCACTCTGGACTAGTAAGGCACCCCAATCCTCACCCATGACAGGCTACAAACGGAAAAGGTTCAATTTGAGTGGGAGTATTTGGCTAGCCCATGCGGAGGTTACCACCTCACGAGAGCGGTAGCTACTCTACTCCCTCCTAGAAAGGACTGAGCTCGGGTCGAGAGCTTTATGTATGCAAATGCAAGGTGTGGTGTGTGAGAGGGAACTTTATTTTAACCAACTCTTCAAAACACTAAACAAATCAAAGAGAACATCAAATAAGATTAGTGCAATAAACTCCAACAAATTTTAGGCCATCAAAAATTTAGACTTAGTATAACACAAGATCAAATTATGGCTCGACTCACTTTGATATCCCCAGTGGAGTCGCCAAGCTGTCATAACGTTTCCTAAGTCTAGGTCACTAGACATTAAACAAATGGAGTCGCCACCAATCTTTTTTTTTTTTTAACCTAGGTGTGATTGGCCACCTAAATGACTCTAAGGACTGGTTTACATTTTATGTTTTGGGTTCGGGAGTTCATTTACGTGTAGGGAAGGTTATAGCACCCCTACAACGCCCAAAGTTGGTACCATTTTAATCTTGTATTATTTTAACTTAGTCTTAGTTACATGGCCTTTATATTTTATTGTTTAAATATTGAAAATTCTTTTAAGAATCCTCCATCATTCTGAATGAATTCTTAAAAAATCTTCTCACCTCAAGAGTATTCAAGGGGTACCATTCGACTCCCATGAAGAGGCTCCATCGTCGGAAGTATTTTAGAATTTTCTTATTCCTTATTTTATTTTTTATTTAATTATTTTTATTATTTGTATTTATTTATTTTAAATATTATTATTTTTTTATATATTATTTATTAATATTTTTAAGGATTTTGGCATTTAATATTGAAAATATCTTCTAAATTTTCCATCATTCTGGATAAACTTAGAAGAACCCTCTCATCTAGGAATTCCTCAAGTGTTACTCATTCGCAATCGCCTTAAGGATTCCATCATCGGAATTATTATTATTTATTAACTTTATTTATTATTTATTTTTTTTATCTTTATTAGAATATAAATTTTATTATTTATTATGTTTTTATCTTTATTTATTATTTGTTTATTTTGAAAATGCCTTCTAAATCTTCCATCGTTCTGGATAAATTTAGAAGGATCTCCTCACCTAAGAATTCTTCGAGTGTTACTCATTCGTAATCACCTCAAAGATTCCATCATCGGAATTATTATTTATTATTCATTAATTTTTATTTATTATTATTTTTATTTTATCTTTATTATTTAATAAATCTTATTATTATGTTATTATCTTTATTATTTATTTATTTTTGAAAATACCTTCTAAATCTTCCATCGTTCTGGATAGACTTAAAAAGAATTCTCTTACCTAGGAATTCCTCGAGTGTTACTCTTTCGCAATCGCCTCGAAGATTCCATCATCGGAATTATTTCAATCTCTCTCCATATTTTATAATTTTATTAAATTACTAATATTATATGCCAATCAAATTAATTGTACAAATTATTCTTTATTTTACAAATTATTAGTTTTTATCAAATTATTAATTAACATATTATTATTGAATTAATATTGTTAGCATTATTAAAACAAAAATTAGACATTATTAAAATAAATATCAACATACGAATTGTTATCATGTCATTTATATGTTAAACTATTAACTATTAATTAAATATATAAACAATTGATGCCTAATCATATATACTAACCCAGCAATCATACATTATCCATTTATTAATTAAACACCTTTTTACTAACCTGTAGAGGGATTGAAACTGAGCTTGCTTCTCGGTATTTCCCTAGCTGCAACTCACGTATACAATGGGGATGACGAGGAACAAGGGTGCGACTGGTATTTTGCGGGATTCGTGGTGTGTACACGAGGCAGAGCAAACAAAGCAGTAGTCAACAAAAGCAGGCGTATTCAGCGAAGCAAGCAGCAAGCAGCAGAAAAAACAGTTGGAACGTGACAAGCGGGGCAGTGCAGAGCGATGAAGATGATGGTTCAGTAACAGGCTATGACGAGGCAATGGGACAGAGTGGATAACTTGGCACACGACTTTGTGATGATGACAGAACAAGCGACACGGTGAAGGCAATCTGATGATGAAAATGGCCACGGTTTGGCCTATGCAACGAGATGGGGAAGATGATGGTAGTGGTAGGCGAAAACAAGGTAGAAGTTTCTACTAGGCTAAATGCTTGATTGTTCCCCCTTGTTATGGGGTTTAACCCCTTTTTATAGTCATAAAATTGTTAGAGTCCTAATACAACTCAATCTATTATATTAATTATCTTTTATTTTTAACATTTTATCTATTTAATTTTTATGTTAATCCTAATCTAATTTTAATGTTAATTATCCTAAAAAATCTAATTATCTTATCCTAAAAATATTTTAATTTATAATTATCTAATAAATCCTAACCTATATTACTATTTATCTTATATTAATAAAATTATCCTAATCTATTAAATATTTCTAATTTAAATAATCCTAATAATCTTAATCCTAATTTTTCTAGATGTTAATTCAAAATATCAATTCAAAATTTACAAATTATTAGTTTTTTTTTTTTTTACAACCCGGACAAAATGAGGTGTCTACAGTCCTGGTCAATAGACTGAAACCACTCTTGCCTGTCTGTATCAATGAGTCACAGAGTGCATTTGTTCAGGGGAGGTTAATCATTGAAAATGTCTTAGTTGCATATGAAATGCTACACTCTCTAAAAAAGAAAAAGGTAGGGAGGAGAGGCTCTTTTGCTTTGAAGTTAGACATGAGTAAGGCATATGATAGGGTTGAATGGACTTTTCTTGAGAAAATGATGGGTAGATTAGGATTTCATACCGAGTGGACAAAAATAATCATGAAGTGTGTTTCTTCTGTGACATATTCTATAGTGCTCAATGGCAATGTATCTGCTCAATTCTCACTTAGAAGAGGACTCCGACAAGGGGATCCTTTATCTCCGTATTTGTTTCTGATTTGTACTAAAGGTCTTTCGACAATGTTCAGCAAATTGAAACAAGAGGGCTTAATTACTTGTGCTCAAGCTAGTCAAAGGGGCCCAGAGTCGCTCACCTTTTCTTTGTTGATGATAGTCTCTTGTTTGCCAGTGCAAATAAAAATGAAAGCGAGAAGGTGAAGCATGTGCTACAGAATTATGAGGAAGGCTCAGGCCAGATGATTAACGTCGATAAGTCAGCACTCTTTTTCGGTAGCAACGTTGAAGCAAGGCGGAGAGAGGAGGTTAGAAATATTCTTGGCATCCAAGATATTATGAATCCGGAGAACTATCTCGGTTTGCCTACTTTAGTGGGGAGGAGCAGGCATAGAACTTTTCGTGAACTGAAGGATAGAATCAAGGCCAAAATAAACGTGTGGAGTACTCGACTACTGTCTTTGGGTGGAAAAGAAATTTTCTTGAAGGCCATTATCTAAGCTATTCCTACATATGCCATGGGCTGTTTCCTACTTCCGAGGACATTGTGTTCAGAGATTGATGGGATAATCAGTAGCTACTGGTGGAAGCTAAACAAAGACAACAAAGGTATCCATTGGTTAAATTGGGACACAATATGCAAGGCCAAGAAGGATGGAGGTCTGGGTTTCAGGAAGATGTGGCACTTTAACCAAGCACTCTTAGCAAAACAGGGCTGGAGACTTATAAAAAACACTACGAGTTTGGCTTATTTGGTCATGAACGCTAGATATTTTCCAAGAAGTTCTTTTCTTGATACAGATCTTGGATGGCAACCATCTCACATCTGGCGAAGTATATGGCTTTCTAGAAAAGTTCTTATATGTGGAACATGATGGAGGATTGGCAACGGGAAAAATGTTCAGATATGGAGAGACAAATGGATACCCTTTAATCCTACCTTGTCCATACAATCAGAAAGGGGAGAACACGATGAGGAGAGCTATGTTGCTAAACTAATTGATGAAACGACGAGGTGCTGAGATTATGGCAAGGTGACTAACTTGTTTTCCAGGGAAGAAGCAGAAGGAATTCTCTCCATTCCAGTCAGCAGAACTGGTGAACTTGATATATTAGTATGGCATTTTTCTAGAGATGGGGTGTACTCGGTTAGAAGTGGCTACCATCGCCTGCGAGAAACTGAGGAAGGTTTGACGAGAGGAAGTGGTATGTCTGATAGATCCACATGGAACAAAATCTGGTCGGCCAAAGTACCAAATAAAGTCAAAGTGTTTCTGTGGCGTACAAGGAAGAATATATTACCCGTAAAGATGAACCTGCTAAAACGAAAAGTGGTCGCTGATGGCACTTGCGCTCGCTGTCTGAATAAAGACGAGACGATTGACCATGCACTTCGTTACTATCCTTATGCGATGGATGTTTGGAAAGAGCTGCATGTCACATGGGATAGCAGAGAAGAAGAAGAGGGGAATGACTGGTTTTAGTCACTTGTCCAGGGATGCGATACAAGCCAATTTCAGCAACATGCATTGACTCTGTGGGCCATCTGGAATGATAGAAATCAAGAAATGCATGAAGGCATTAGGAGGGTGACGACAGCTACAGCTTGATTTATCCGAGCTTATGTTGTGGAATTTAACTCAGCAAATGGACAAGGAAGAACAGTGCAACAAAGGAATGACTTTCACTGGATTAAGCCTTCAGAGGATCGATACGAAGTTAACTTTGATGGAGCAATCAACAAGGATATTAGCATAGATGGTATTAGGGTTATCGTTCGAAATGAGAGAGAAGAGGTGATGGGTGCTCTTGCTACTAGAAGACAACATTGTACAGACCCGCTCATCGCTGAAGCACTGGCAGCATTGAAAGCTATGGAGTTTGCATTTGATTTGGAGCTGCAGGAGATACAGCTGGAGGGGGACTCTCTCTTGATTATTCGAAGGTTGCTGTCGAATGGCACAGACTGCTCGTACGTAGGAACAATTACGGCTGATGCTAAATCACTTACGAAAAGTTTTCGATCCTGTACACTTTTGCACACGAAAAAGGAAGGGAACATGGCTGCCCATAGTTTAGCTAAGCTGGGACTCACATGTAGTGAACCAAAAGTGTGGATTGAGGATTACCCAGATGTAATAGAACAAATTATTGTAACTGAACAGAATTATTTGGGTGAATAAATGAAATCTGAGGTGATTATTTCAAAAAAAAATATATGAGTTCCTTGATTGTAGCTAAGTTTTTTTGCACATTAAAAAAAAAGCTAAGCAGAATAGCTGTTATTATATTGTAAAAATATGGTTTGTTAAAATAAATGTGAGAATTCATTATAAAAAAAATCATAGTAATTAGATTTTACTTGGCCATAGTCATGGATGTGGATGTTCCTCAAAGGGACAGCAAATTCATAGTCCGGGACAAGATCGAAATTACAAAGATTGCCAAACAAAGGAAAACAGATAATTCTGTTCCTACAATCCTATCCATGCAATTGTAAGCAGTACGGACAAAGACAGAAGTGATGGACCATGAGACAATATGCCACGTCTAATTATAAAGTGGGTCCCAATTGCATTATCCAAGCCACGTGTATCTTGATCTTATGTCAAACCCCAAAGACAAACAAAAGGAATCAGTCGCCGTAGGGGGTGGGAGGGGACCACGACACGACCGAAGACATGCGGTCCGGTTCTGCCTTATTCACAACGCATAAATCTTTCCTCCTGACCTAAAAACTATTTTTCCAGTAGTTTCTTACGGTTTCCATCCTTCCAAACAAACACTATTATCCTTGACCAATGGCTACGACTCTGTTCGCTTCGTCGCAAGCAAGTTTCCAACACCCAATATCAGTCTCAGCCTCATCATCATCATGTCCTTCGTCTTCAGCATCCGTCTCTTTGTTCACTCGTACAACGCCTCGAATCCCTTCATTACATTCTTACAAATCCAGTTTCTTGAGCCCAACCGGAAACAGTTTCAAGTACATTGAGATGAAACCAGGAAAAAGCAGGGGCAATTCACGAACGGTTCGAATGTCATGGGACGGTCCTCTGTCGTCTGTCAAATTAATCATCCAAGGCAAAAATCTTGAGGTAATTTCTTTCTTAATTATTATTAACTCTATTTAAAAATATAAAGTTATGTGACCATTTAAAAGCAGTTTTCAAGATTGATGCTTTCTTACTCCCAATGATGATTTTTTTTACTATTTCAAGTTGGAGCATGTAAAATAAATCAACTACATCATTATGGGGCACTTCGTTTGGCATAGATTGTTTTTGCTTATTATACTATCTGCTTTTGATTGTGGTGATTTTATAATTCCCATAACGAATTTGCTTTTGGATGTGATAAGATCTACGGTTGGTTTTAATAATTTTTATAATACCCACACTGAAATTGTCCTTTAATTGCTGAGCAAATAGACGGAAAGATTAGGGAAGATTTTGTTTTGTTTGATTTCAAACAGCAAAAACAGAGTTTGAGTACTTTTACTTTCCTCTTTATACCCTGAAAACAGTCACTGGACTGAACCATTCTTTTTCTTGTTTTCTATTATAAACATTGTTTTTATGGGATACAGTTAACAGATACAGTTAAGCAGCATGTTGAGGAGAAGGTTGGTAAGGCAATTCAGAAACATAGCCATCTTGTTAGGGAAGTTGATGTTAGATTGTCTGTTCGAGGTGGAGAGTTTGGGAAAGGCCCGAGGATTCGAAGATGTGAGGTGTTTCCTAAATTCGAAATATTTATTGCTCGAGACCATGTTTGCGTTTAGACATTTGTCTTACTCCTCTTTCTGATGGGTTTTTGTTTGAAGGTGACTTTGTTTACAAAGAAGCATGGAGTGATTCGTGCAGAGGAAGATGCTGAAACAGTTTATGGGAGTATAGATATGGTGTCCTCAATTCTGCAAAGAAAGTTAAGGAAGATTAAGGAGAAAGAATCTGACCATGGCCGTCACATGAAGGGCTTCAATAGATCCAAAGTTAGAGAGCCAATGGCGGTAGTAGTAGATGATGATGTAGAGGCAGTTCCCGAAGAGGAGGATAATGGCTTTATAGATGAGGTTTACTTTATCAACTTTTAATCTATTGAATTGTTACTGAATTTAATTTTCTAGCTCATGTTTTCACTTACATGCTTGGCTGCATGACATGATATTAAAGGGCTTTTTATATTTTTCTTCGTTTGATTTCATGGAATCTGTCATTGATAGGTTTTGTTTCCCTTGTGGGAATGCAATCTGTATTCCCATCTTGGACTGAGGAAAAAGAAATAATAGGAACAAGTATGCTGCATTATTGTCTTCTTTGTTCTCTTTAGGTAGTTTTCTAAGAGGTGCTGTAGTAACAATATAGGATATTCTTCTTATTAGAGACTGTGGAGCAGTTTGGTTTGCGTTTTCCTGTTTTCATTTGCATCAAGAAAGATGAACAAACAAATAGACCCTGTTCTCAACGGTGCTTTCTCAATTGGTGTTGATACTTGTTTTCTTTTTCTTTTTTTCCTCCATTGACACAACTGCATCATGAATGTTTCAGATTGTTCGCACAAAATATTTTGAGATGCCACCTCTGACTGTCTCTGAAGCAATTGAGCAGCTTGAAAACGTTGATCATGACTTCTACGGTTTCCGTAATGAAGAAACTGGTATGAATTTTTCAGTGCCCCAGTTTGTTAGGCATTAGTTTTATGCGCTGATATAAAATAATATGTTCTGTGCTTGGCTCAGGTGAGATTAATATTTTATACAAAAGGAAAGCTGGAGGATATGGACTCATTATACCTAAAGGAAATGGTAAAGCTGAGGAATTAGAGCCACTGGTGGTAGACTCTGCCAAAGAACCCTCCTTTGTTGAATAGGTTGTCTCATTTTGTGAGACGGAGAAAAACGGCAAGCTTTTCAGTTCATCTGAAGATTTTTCATCCATCACCAGATGAAGGTCAAGGCATCTAGAGAGACATAGTAAAGGTTTTGAGCTTAAGTGAAGATGATCTTTTGGAGTATATGAACATCATCCTGTGGGTGATTAGATTTGGGAAGATTAAAGACATCTTTTGGTGCCTGAGGTATAGGAATGAGAAATGACACTGTATAATCACCACACAATCTATATGCATCTTCATTTGCTCAAATTTCTTTCTCTGTTTGCTAAAGTGGATTTTAACATACCTTTGTCTGTCTGCACTTGTGATTTTATGGCAAGGGTAGTATGCACTGTCTTTATTTATAGGTCATTTTATTATGCTTAAGGGCTATGCTCTATTATTTGGCTTAGGCAGGTTGTCAGGGTACCCTTGATTTTGTTACAGTGTTTAACCTTTCCAAGTAGACTTAAAAATGGTGAAGCATAAAGTGAAATAGTTTACAATTTCAAGCTTATGGTTGATCATAGGGTTCTTCTTTACATCTTATTTGTTCCATGATATAGATTCTTCGGAAATTCCACACACTATTCTTTTTATTTATGTTCAGTTTTTGTAATATGCTGTAAACTGCTCGATAAGCTTCCCTCCTTGGAGTGTAAGCCTGTTTTCATCAGAAAGAACTTTCTCCAACCTCGGTTCTCACAGATATTGGACTTCTTACCACATGCACCCCATCTGTCCAGGTCAGGCTTCCGAAGTAGTATCCTGCGTTTACGTTTTGGGCAGATGAAATCATCACAGTGAAAGAGATGGTCTTCGTCTTGGAGTTGAAGATCAATGTTTCTGGTCTCACAGCTATATTTATGCCATTGCCAGATGCGAACTCAACATTGGCCTTGTATTTGGAGTTGACATGACCAACATTCGTGACTGTTCTGGTAATAATTGTTGGCTTTCTGAGGTTTGGGATGGTTATGGAAGGGAGGTTTACGTCCATAATAGAGGGCTGTTTGGAGGGGCAAACTCCTGGATGTTCTGTGAGCTGGAAGATAGCAGAGCTATTGTACCCCATGGCACAAAGATATTGAACATAATCTCGGTATCCATGTCATAAACCAGACCAGGATCTGCTGCGCCGTTCGGGTTCACAATTCCACCTCCAAAGTCAAATGGATCAGCAAGCTTCCGTGGTTCTCCCTCAGCAAAGATTGCTCCTCCAGATTGATCGGCTGTCAGTGCTGCAGTTAAGAGATCAAAACAGTTCAAGAAGATAAGAAGTGAAAGGTATTTGCAGATATTGGGATTCTGTCAAGGTAATTTAACGAATGTACCAGTGGTGACAATTGCTGATTTAATAGCAGCAGGGGACCAATCCTGATATAACGATTTCAGCAGGGCAACAATTCCTGAGACATGGGGAGTTGCCATGGATGTTCCTGAGAGAAAAGCGAATGCAACCGTCGCTGGTTGATCAAAGGGACGAATTGCCGCTAATATCTTAACACCTGGGGCCGCTATATCTGGCTGTCCACGCAGAGATCATAGCAAGCTCTGATGAGTTTTTAGCAGATTGAATCGCTGAGAATCATTTGGATAGGAGCCTGGAGGAGACTAACCTTAAGTATAGCAGGGGAATTGGAACTGGGTCCTCGAGATGAGAAGTACGCCACATTGGTTGACACGGGCTTGCCGACATGGGTTCTTGACGGGCTCAGCCTTGCGTGGGGATTACTGCAAAGTTTGACCGCAATGATCTTAACTCATCGTAATAAAGCTACGACGATGAATAAAATGGATAAACTCAACTAGCAATGGTAATTTGGTAAGGATGCCGATTGTACCTCGTGGATCGGATGTAATAGAGTATCTGAGTTCCAGTTTCATAGGTTACTTGAACGCATGGGAATTCAGTAGCGTAAGAAAAAAGGTAATCACTTGGACCCCTAGCAACAATCACTCCCAAACCACCAGCCTCTTGGACAGACCATATGCCATCCTTTAACAAAGTCTCATTGTATTCTGAAGCAAAGCAAAGCACCACTTTTCCAGCCATCCAATTATCATTTGACGAGAGAGATTCACAATCACTGCATAAACTCTCAGTTAGCTTTAGGAAAAAGAAAAGAGAGACAAGGTTTTGTTGAATGAATGACTTCCTGTCACAGAAACACATTAATCCAAGGATTGCAAGAGTTAAATGAACGATTAAGTCACTATTAGAAACAAAAAACTATGCTTATTGCAATTTGTAACAGTATTTACCGTGGAGCCATGAGATCTGAGACTTCAGGATACACCAGTGTAGCAAACGCTGTTTTCTTTCCTGTGAACATGGCTTGACCCTGCAATGAATACTTAGTTGTTAGTTGAAATCCAATAAAGTAATTTCCTCACCTCCTGCTTCCTTTTCCTCATGATCTATTCAGTGTTTGGTTGCTTACCATTATGGTTTGGTTGTTCCCCAGAATGACTGGTGTGGGAAAGGACCGGTCTACAGTGCTTGCTGCAACAGTCAAAATCCAGGGTGCTGTGTTCTGTACAGTTTCAGCTCTTGGACCTGCATTCCCTGCCGCACAAACAACGGAAATCCCTCTTGCCACAGCGTGAAATGAACCAATGGGAATCGAACTTCGCTGGTCAACCTCAGAATCCAAGGGAATATCAGCGACAAGAGAGACTGATAACACATCCACGCCATCATGTATTGCTTCATCGAAGGCTTTCAGCACATCAGCATCTGTACAGACTACACCATACAAACGCCAACACACTTTGTACATGGCTAGACGAGCTGCCGGTGCACCACCTCTCACTGTCCCAAGGCCTAGCCCGTGGTCGCTGACATTGGCCACAAAGGAGCCACCTGCAGTTGAAGATGTGTGTGTTCCATGTCCACCTGGATCTCT
Source organism: Heritiera littoralis (assembly GCA_031772115.1). Classification (NCBI taxonomy): domain Eukaryota; kingdom Viridiplantae; phylum Streptophyta; class Magnoliopsida; order Malvales; family Malvaceae; genus Heritiera; species Heritiera littoralis. Next base: position 1,572,584 of record JAPDPK010000056.1, read on the forward strand.
TGGGGACATGTAATCCTCGTTTTCACTGGTGTTGTACGGCTGTCCATATTCAGCTTGGAGTCCACTAATAAAATAACGAGCTCCGATCAATTTTCTGTTGCAGGCTTTTGCACCATCGAAGAGCTCTCCCGATTCACAAACTCCCTTCCAGCGAGAGGGGATTGGCCCCAGGCCTTCATCATTGAAAACTTCTGATTCTGGCCATATCCCTGCTCATGATTACGTACATGGAGACTAATTAGTCAATATCACACGCAAACACAGAGCGCAGAGATGAGAACCGGACCAGTATCAAGGAGACCAATGATAACGCCATTTCCCATTTTGCTTTTATTCAGAAGATTATTGGGTGGAGAATTTGAAGAGAGTCCAAGGTAATCCCAGCTTCTGGTTGTCTGCACCTTGTAAAATCGATTTCTTGTGACATGAACCACTCCAGGTATCCCTACAAAACCAAATGACAGATCTTGTAGGAACAATAGCTTCTAGCTAGTTCATCAAGACTCAAATAGAAACATGCTATCATACATACATACACACATATGTGTGGATGTATATATCGAGTCTAGGTTAGGAGATATATCCGTGTTCTGTTGTCCTACTTTTCCACAAATCTACTGGAAAAAATGTTGTAAAACATTTTGTTCTCAGATCCAGTGAAAACATGCAAGTTAGGGCAAGTTATAGTCCAAATTAGGCTAAAAGTTATATGTAAAGGCCCAAATAGACAAGTACTAAAATTTCATCACGCCAACATCGTAAGGATATGTTGCATGCATGCGCCGCCTTCTATTGTAATGAGCTTCCAGAAAATTTATGTTCAGCAACCTCATAGTCATTGGAAATTTTTTAGGAAGAAAGTAATGTTAGTGTAATTATAAAGTCATATGACATATATAAAATTGAATAATCTATCAGATAAATAATATTAGGATGGCAAAATCATATACCACATGTATATTTTGAACAAATTCGATAATAGTAAAAGCTGGCAGCAAAGACGTAAAATGAAGTGTTGCTCAAACGAGTTTAAAAAGGTTGCAGTGGACATACTTGAGAACTTTTGAGCTTGAGCCTCTGTCATCTTGGCCGCAAACCCAGAGAACCCATGTTTGTAACTGTATACCATGGACTTTTTGGATTTTTCCTGGCTGATACAATGAAATTATAAGCTGGTTAATTAGTGAGAAAAATCGATGACTGAATTTTTAAAGGAGAGCGAAGAATATTAGTTATACTACGTAAGTACGTAGTATTTGTTTTCTTGTCACACCTGCCAAGAACTGTTGAGAGCATTTCGTGATGAGTTCTTGTAAGAAGCTCTACATCAGGATGCTGCCTTTTTCCCATGTAAACAATGTAAACCTGTACAGTTTCATACGATAAATTTTACTACTCTCGTTGATATATTATAGGCATAGCGAAAGGAATTAAAAATACAAAACTGTACGAGATCGAGAGAGAGAGATGGTATTGTCAGGCCAGGAAGTGTGCTGGGATTAATTACTAACATTACTATTGGAATCTGCAAGAGCTGGCAACATATAATGCATGTTCAGAATCAGCAGTAGGGGAACCAGAGAAAACGACAAGATTATCGTGCTCTTCTCATGCAGAAGAAATGCCATTTCTTATGTGATTTACAATTACACAATGAGAGAGAAATTAAGAAGAGGAGATGGGTTCTCGTCCTTTGAACCAACCCTCCTTAAATGGACAAAAAAGGTCGACTATTCCATTGCTTTGCCAAAAGCTACTTTCTGGTATCTATGAAAAACAAATGTGGAAAAAGATTAAAAAACGAATAAACATTAACGCATACATGTACTTGTTCCATAAGTAATGCTTCGATCCACAAGTAATGTGTTTATTGTAGTCAGTGGTGGTAGGGAGATAATAATTACATTACATTAGCCCCAAGTAATGGAGGATTATCTATATTAAACAACAATTTCTTTGGTATAGATTAGAATAAAATCTGGACTCTGGACTTGATGTAGGTATGACTGCACAAGCGAATGCTACCACTTTTGGCAAGCAAATTGTTTTAGCAGCTGGTTTTCAGTGCACCATACATTCTGTTATTTTCAGATGGGAACAAGTCTCTATTGAAGGTAAAAGTATCCACTTTCCATCCTATTCCTGGGCCTTAGTCACTACAAATTCCATAAATTATAAATGAGTTGCTTGTCTTCGATTTGTCTTTGCTGCTATCATTGGCTGCTGCAATTATTTATATCATATTGTCATTTACTCTGGAGAGTTTGATCCCCCACCCCTCTTCTTTCAAACCTGAATCGATTGTTTTTCCAAATTGAATGGCTATGATCTTCTCCATCAACCATTCAACGGGAAAGTTTATTTTAGTGCAGGCACGATGGGAAGCAGCCCCCACGAAAGGAACCTTCCTTTAGGCTACCTGAAAGACGTCAATTTTCTATATTTTGTTTCTTGTGATCATTTGCAGAAAACCAGTAAGACTTTCTTTTCCAATATTCAGATGCCAATTCCATCATGCATCTTCGTATAATTCAGCTCACCCAGTTCTCCGTATATGATTGCCAAGACCCAAGACCATTACTCGAGAAACTAAGCATATACTTCTGTCAGAATTCATAGAAACAGTTCTTGATTAGTCAATAAACACTGTATTTTCTTTCTTCTAGGATTGAAATTGGAGGCAATATAGAAGATTTTAGTTTCCCTGACCATCTTAGTTATTTTTGGAGCAAAACTCAGAGCAGCTTATGGAGAGTTGGTTTGCAATAGTATGTCACCAACTGCTAAATAGGCCGGAAGAAGTTGACATGAGGCTGCTGCTTTTACTTTCCAATTCTATTCTCTAGTACTCTTTCTGCACGGGGATAGATTAGTTGGGCCCTGTGAGATTTGGTGGTCGGGAACCTGCTTCTCTTTATCACACACCTTACACGAAAGTGCTATCTGTACTCCCAAGTCCTAACCACAAGAAACGTACGAAAACCACATGCCTAGCAAGATTTTGGGACACATGGTCCGCACTAACAAAACTATTCTTGTGTTCCAGAGATGGCATAGAAAAGAACATGACAACCGTCAGTGTGGAAACAATTTACCAGGAATATTCCCAATATGATATCTTATAATGTTTAATAGAATAAAAGCACTTACAGAAAAGAGCTATGTTCTTTTGCTCCTATAATAATCATACAAAGACAAATTAAATCAGTTCAGTGGGTTCTGTGATTGGCCTGGTTAGTAGATCACCTAGGTTCCTCCACTCACCATATTGCAGTTCTCATCATGAAGGAACAATCACACTGCAGTCTCATCGAGATTAACAATAATTAACATTCCAGAGAAACAAGAAAGCTTGGAGCAAGTTTCAGATTAGGCGTGCGGTGAACAATTACAAAAATCAGTATTAAGCTTCTTTGTTACGGTTATCAATCATGAACAAGACTTTTTGCTTTCTTTTTGGTTGAGAAACTATTGGCTGACACTGATAAGAGCTTGTTGAGGGACATTCCTGTTCCTGCTGTTTTCTTTTTTACTTCATACCTGTGCTTAATCCTGTCATCAAGCTTGTAGCCAAGAAATGCAGGAAAAGTCAATAGCTCACTAACTTCTCGGCCCATTTCCTCTATCAAGTACTCCATCTTCTCCTCCAAAGAACAAGGATTGTACTGCAGTATCTGAGGGTGCTTCTTGCTCATGGAAAAAATATCTTCACAAGAAAGTCCGTAACTCAAGAAGAGCCCAATAACCTTCTGCATATTTTCGCAACTTGTTCTGGTGACAGCCCCCAATGCCACTGCCAACTCTTTTGTTCTATACTCATACCCAATCTTCACCAAAAACCCAAGTTTATGCACTAGGTTATCTTCGAAGGAAAGGGCCAGAAACAAGGGGGCTCTTGTCAAGAACTTGTATATATCATTAGAATTAAGCCCACATTGCTTCAGAAACTCTATTCTAGGACGCAACTTCCTCTCTTTGCTGGCACTAATAACATTTGGGAACACAAGAATAATCTTGAATATTTCTGGGTCACTGAGACCAACATATGATCTTATGAACTCCACATGACCCTCCATATGCTCCAAACTATAACTCAAAATGGCAGGCAGTTTCCGCAATACAGTCCCTGTGGCATCCGCATCGCCTCCACTAAGCTCTTCAAGGAACTGAATTTTCGGAATCAACTGAGAATCCAAATCATAGTTCAGGATTGCTGGACGCCTAACTATTATTTCAATGCCATGATAAGGTTTCAAGAAAGTTATGGTTCTTTCAATTTCTTCAACTGACTTGCAACAAATGGCTTTGTTCAAGTTGACATTGTTGAGAACATGAGCTATCATCTCTTGGGGAACTTCATGATGAAGAAGCAGTTTAACCTTCTGATCAAAACCAAGTAAAAATCTTGTGTCCGTTGTAATAAAAAGGCGTTCCAGTTGTGCTGGCTCAACCTTTCCTTCTAAATCATCACGCACAAAACTAATCACTGAATCAATTTCCTCGGCCATTAACACACTTGGACGTTTAATAACCAACCGATAAAGAGCAAAATCATTGATTCCAACTGACTGTAAAGCAAGAACTCGAGCACGTATTCTGTCCAAAGACGTTGATGTTAAAGTTGGGTTCTTGTCCAAAAGTAAATCGGTTTCCGTTTCATTGAGTCCAATCTTTCTAAAAACAGAAAAGAACATACCTGAAACAAGAACAAAGTTAAGTCTTAACAAAAAGAGAAATAAAAGTTGTTGAATCTGTTAAAGATGCCTTGAAGGGTTGCAAGTATGTATGATGTTTGAGAAATTGCCTCACAGTGCGAGAATTACAAACCCGTTTCGCTATGAAGAGCGGTTGGCGTTTCCAGGCAGTTACATTGAAAGAGAAAACGATTAGCCCGTTGGAGACAAGTAAATGGCCTGAGTTCAGTTCCTGATGTAGTACTAACGTTTATGAGAGAGAACCACCCCCTGAACAGGCAGAAGGATTAGCGTACAAAGAAACTGGGGATTGTAATTTTGGTGGACTACTCGAGGTCAAGAAAATAGAAGAGGAAAGACAAGAAGAATGTGCTAACATAGTAATCGCAGCAACCATCTTTGGATGAGCTTACTCTCACCGATCGTTGGCACTTCAGTTCTTCTCAGCTATGCGAATGGTTGAAATAGATTGCTGCGGGCCTTGCAGCCTAAAAGGAATTGAAAATGGTCCGGGTTCCTGAGGATGACATCAATAAAACCTTTTCTAAGCTGAATTTTTTTTTTCTCTCATCACACAATGAATCACGTGAATCTGGGTGACGTGCATATCTTTAGCTTACTCTAAATATGCACCATCTGAGAGTGACAAGCTTCGGGGCGTGGGCGCGGCCCAATGGGCCGCAGTATTGTTAAGAAGATAGGCTGAACGGCAGAAAACAGAGAGCTCCTCGTTCTAAGCATTTGGCAATTGCTCGCATAGTCACAGTCCGACAACCAGTACTTTAAACGATAGCTCCACTCTCTGCTCATATTATGGATCGAGTAATTCCCATACTTGATTCTTTTTCAAGAAAAAAATATATAAAAATTCAAATTTTAACTTCAGATTGACAAATCAGAAGTGACCATCTGATCAAACTTAAATTTTAATTTCATAAAAAATAAATGTTAAAGATAGGTCGATAAAATGGTACAAAGATTAATAAACATATTCACACCTTCTGTTGGCAGCAAGAAATCTGAGCCATAACCACAGGCTTGAAGTTTGAAGCTACTTTAGCTTCAACCTCAGCCATGTCCCCTCCAATTCCACCTATCTTGCAGGAAAGGTATGATCAAAATAGAACCAATTGCTGGTTCAAAATGCAGAACTGGCAGGCAATTTGGCTTGATGCTTTGGTGGATGGATTTATCAAGCCTTGTATTACCTTTGAAGCTCCTTCAGGCCATTCCTTGCAAGCTTTGCTCCATTTTTCTTGCCTGATGGAATCGCTTTTATAAGGATAACAGATGCATTTCCCTTTCTGATTTCCGAGGTAATCTGGAGAAAGGAAACCTGGATGATATTAAATTTATGCACAAAGCACATCTAATATATTAAAATAAAAAAAAAAAAGAAAAAAAAGAAGAGATACTGAAATAATTTGCTAGTCTGCCTACCTCTTTCTAAGAACTTGGGTAAGATCATCAGGTGCATCATTGCGAACTTCTTCCCCTTTGTCACCAGAAGCATTCTGCTCCTTGCATAAGCAGATAAAATACAAACTTAGAACCACTTGTGCCAATAGTCTGTTAATGGTAACACATGCTGAAAATGGGGGCATTTTATACGCACTGTGAATGACACATAGAATGTCAGCATGCAAGCAGGAATTACCAATCTCAGATACACATGCAAATGAAATACACGTCTTACCTGCTATATCTTGACCCAAGTCCACATAAATAATGCGGAAATATTGTAAAAGTAAGTCCACATTTGAAAGCAAAAAAAAAATGTTTATCAGATGGGCAAAGGACATGCAAACAACAAAAACCGTATTCCAAAGACAACTAAACTGAAGAAGAATGAAGAGTCTCTTGCCAAGATAGAAAAAGAAGAACCAAGAGTTCAAGTGAGCAACTTAAGAACCAATTTAATTGAAAAAAAAGGGAAATTCCACCAAGGGAGAAACTAAAGATCAAACAAAATGTTTCAAGGGAACAGGCAATGGATCTCAAAATATAACTCAGAAAGAAATAACTGAAATCCAAGAAATTGAATTCATATGATATGAAATCCAAGAAATATGATTTTTAATGCTGAGTGAAAAGAAGTGATTATTTTTAGCTGATAAATATCTGGAAGCAAAATTCCTAGTTAGATTTGCCCGTCAAAACAGCAGATTAATTGCAACAGGTATAAATAGCTCATATTTTATTCAAAAGTATAATAGAAATTAAAAAGAAGCATCTCCATATAACAGAAGCTTTATAAGAGAAGTAGCATAAAAACCAAACTGCTATCAGTGACTCCCAGAGCACATGAAACAATAAATGCAGGCATCACCTATGTCGGCATTTGACAAAACCAAAATCAAATCATTTACAACCTTATAAAATCTAAACCTTCCAGTCACTTTGTGCCCCATAAGTTTTATTGGTATCATATATAGGGAGCTATGTTTTGAGAATAGTCAGCAAACATCAAACTACAGAATATTCGCATAAAATTTAACAAAATAGCGCTTGATGAGCACTAAACAAATGATATTATCAGTTTCAAGATCAGTTGCTGAAACATAAAAACTGAATTCCATTCTCTTAAGCATAAAAAAATGCATCAAGAACAGCTAAAAGTAGTTAACAGCATTAAGAATAGCGCATCACTCTGGACAGAACTAGAAAAAAAGCACAACATAACCCAGGGTTCTTGATTTGAACATGTAACATGTTGGTATATATGAATAGCAGCTAAAAGCAATATATTCAATGTCTTGAACAGCTTCAAACAACATTTTACAATGCCTTAATTGAAATCAAACTCAGAAACATATACCACAACTGAATTCACTCGTCTGAAATCTTACTATCATTATTCATTATCATCTAAGTAGACGTAAATGATGACTTTTCCAGTCATCAGTTTACATAAAGAATTCCCTTTCACACTTCCAAAGCCAACAAAAAGTGCAATAAGCAACAAAGAAAATCTAGTTACACATGCAATACTGAACCCCACAATCAAAAACTAAAAACAGAATGGTACTTCATTAAAGACTAACAAAACTCTTGAAATGCACTATGTATACATATCAAGGCAACCATTCGAATCTGAATACTAGGTTAACAGGTTCATAAATAAATAACAGTCATTAATTTGGAAAGAATTATTAGATAAGACATTTGGAACATATAACCTTAAATCTTACATGATTTGCAGGCGAGCCACATTTTCCTCCACTTGTTTCCTTCAACGACCGAAGCTCCGAACTCGAAATCTTTCGTTTCTTATTACAAACACCGACATTGATGTCGTCGGATGGAGGAGGAGGAGTGAGAGGTGCTTTCCTCTTCTTTTTTTCGTCGGATGGAGGAGGAGGAGTGAGAGGTGCTTTCCTCTTCTTTCTACCAACGGCGCGTGACTTTCCTTTCTTGTCCTTAACTTTCCAGATATTTTTCCTCCTAAAGATAAGTTTGTCAACTTTCCATACCTCGCTGCTCGTGTCTATTACCGTAACTTCACTTCTCGAGTACCCTAACAGTTCCTTCTCTCCTTTCTCTTTCTCTTCTTCTTCGTCGTCTTCTTCTTCCGCGTTATTGTCGTGGCCCTCTTCTTTCGATTCTCTCTTCGCTTCTTCTCTTGAATTCAAAGACGTCATTGAAGCGGGGATATTTTCGACTTTTCTCACGTTATCAGAACTCCTTTTCCGTTCGTCGGAAGAATTAACTTTTGGCGTCTTTGTAATGCAAATTCTAGGGTTTGTTTGTTTCCTGGAAGTTTTTTTCCTGGAAAATCTGGAAGTTTGGGCTTGTTCACCCATGTTGAAGAGCTCCGAGAGGACATTGCTCATTATACCGAACCATTCTTTGTCTTCGGCGGGCGCGCTAGAGATCACCTCCGGGGGTGGTGTCTTCCGATTCTGGAGTTGTTTATCGTTGGACTGAGTTGACTCGGAGTTGGAATTTGGAGAATTGGAGGCAATGGTGATTGGAGAATCGGAAGGGTGAGGGTTAGCGAGGAAATGATCAAGGTCAAGGTTGTCGCCGGTCGGGAAGCCCTTGCTTGAACGAAGCCGGTCCAGCCAGTTCGAACCGGACTTGCCGGTCGACATTGAGCAGAGCATTCGGTGACGTCAGACTGAACCGATTTGGCGCAATTGCTGAGAAAGCGAGAAGAAGCAAAACAAAATGGTAAAACCAAAAAGAAGAAAAAAGGTTGGCCCTTTAGTTAACGCTGAAACGCAGCGGCGAGTCGTTTCGTAGTTGAAGAAGGGCAAGTTCTAGATTACACATACGGGTGTAATCGAGCCGAGCCGATAGTAGAGTGTTCGAACTCGAACTCAACCTAAAAACTCAGTGCTCGATGCTTAGCTCGAGCTCGTTTGAATCTTAATTTTTAAGCTCGAGCTCGGCTCGAGATCAAAGTCGAGCTACTCAAGCTCGTTCAGTTAAGCTCGATTGTCTGAGCTCGAGTCTCATGCTCGATTAAACTCGTTTGAGCTACTCGAACTCAGTTCTCATACTTAATCAAAATTGACCCCTTTTTCAACCAAAAGGCACAATTTCACTAAAAATTTCAAAAGATTGAAGCCAATCCAATATCCAACAAAATTCTTCAAATTCAACAAGATTTCAAGCCGAAAACAACATTCATCTTTGTTGTTGCACAAAACAACAATAAAAATGTGCTGACGTGCTGTTCATACTCTGTATCCACGTATATCTCCAAAAAGCTTCTATAAAACAAGAAAAGTCAGAGGGACGCAGGGGTGGTTCCCTGCGTAGGCACTCCGATGCTTAAGTCAGCAAAAAGTTCTTCAGTATTTGGAAGCGTCAAAGCTAGTAGATAAAAATTAGCGAATAGAATTGTACCTGAAGCCTATTTATAAGCGAATAGTCTAGGGTAATTACCTAAGGGTGATTACGTCTTTTGGTAGGAGTTTTTTTCCAAATATAACACAAATTCCATCAATTCCAAGCGTAGTGGAAAGCTTGTCGCCAGTGAGAAGCTGTTGAATGGTGCGGCACATCCCAGCAGGAGGCATCTATAGCACTATGCAGGAGGCTGGGTTTGGCCACGTGTCCGACACACGAGCAATGAGCGACAGGCTTTAAGAGGCCAGTCGCCTGCGACAAAGGTTCGGTCGCAGGCGAGAGGGACCTTCTGTCTGTCCAAAATTATTTAGTCAATGCCACGTGGTCCAATATGACTTAACCACGTGGCATACCCTGGACGCTTTGGGCTTTGCCATATCAATTGCTCCCCAATTCTTTGTAAAAGAACTCAGTATTTTGCAAAGAATTTTTCAATGGTTACATATTTACCTTGTACGTATTTAAATTCTCATGCTTCACATGAGCAACTTACATTTTGAGTTTTTTGTACCATGCCGTGCACTTTTTTGCCTTTTATATGTGGCTTATGCCGCTCAGTTACTGCTTCAAAACCAAGCACTTCATGCATGACTTACATCGCGCACTTTTCGCTTCAAGTACATGCGTAGCCTACACGCGTATTTTTCGCTTCAGGTTTTTTTCTTTGAGTACGTGGCTTACCTTGCGCATTTTTCGCTTCAAGCCCTTACACTTTACGCATGACTTACATCGCGCACTTTTCGCTTCAAGTACATGCGTAGCCTACATCGCGCATTTTTCGCTTCAGGCTTTTTTCTTTGAGTACGTGGCTTACTTCGCGCATTTTTCACTTTAAGCCCTTACACTTTATGCATGACTTACATCATGCACTTTTCGCTTCAAGTACATGCGTAGCCTACATCGCGCATTTTTCGCTTCAGGCTTTTTTTCTTTGCTCGTCTCGTGCATTTTTCGCTTAAGGACTTTTAGTTTGCCCGTCTTACCCTTTTGTGCTTAGGGACTTTTTTGTCTTCATGCATGACTTACATCGCATGCTTTTCGCTTCAAGTCTATGCATAGCCTACTTCGCGCATTTTTTGCTTTAGGCCTTTTTATCTTCATGCATGACTTACATAGCGCACTTTTCGCTTCAAGTCCATGCATAGCCTATTTCGCGCATTTTTCACTTCGAGCCCTTGCACTGCTTTTTATATTCCTGTTGCAAGATATGCAATTATGATGAGAAAATCAAGAATTTACTTTATTGCATACTACCAATAATCAACGACAATATGGAATATAAAGGCAAAAAGTGCAAAATAACATGTCTGATTTAATTGAAACTTTTAAAATACTAAGGCTTAAATCTCCCTTATCCATCTTCATCTCTGGGGGTCAATCGTGGTCTGGGCTTCCCTAATCACCCCTTGCTTCATCATTCCACCTTCTATCCGCTCCCCTCTCTTCTATTATTGTCATATTGCCTATTCTGCGGCAAACCATTTCTTTGATTGCGTGGAGAATAGTGGCTCCCCCACTCCTCCAAAAGTATTTGTCTATTTTTCCTTCTCGAACCAATTTCTCAAGTTGATTCATTAGCTCCCTACATTTCTCAGTTGAGTTCCCATTTGTAGAATGGAAATCACAATAAGAATCTACATCTCCTCCCATACTTTTTGTTGCTTTTTTAGGGAGTTGTAGTAGTCCTATCTCTTCTATAGCTGCCAGAATTTAGGCTCTAAGCTCATTAAGTTGAGTGTAACTATCGAATTTCAATTTTGGAGCCTTGTTGGACTTATCTTGCTTTTGTCAACAAATTCTCTTTCCCGTTTCCTTCCTCCTTTGAGATCGTTAGTTTGTACCATTTCCAACACTTCCTCCTGAGTGATATATTTGTTATCTCCGGTGAATAACTCCGAGAGTGTTGTTGGCTTATCTAGAGAGAGTGACTCCTGTAGCTTCTCAGACTTAGTCCCTTGCAATATTGTTGCTATTGCGACACCGACCTGTAAGTCCGTAACTTCCAAAGTTGCCTCTCGGAATCGATCCAGATAGCTTTTTACTGATTCCTTACTTCCTTGTTTAAGTGTAAGCAATAAGTAGGTTCTTTCTTCCTCTGGCTGTTGATTATGAAGGCTTTCATAAATTCGCTTCGCAATTGGTCGAAGGAAGTGATTAATGCCTCAGCTAGACATTGAACCACTTCATAGCATGTCCAGTCAGGGTGAGAGAGAAAGCTCTGCACATGATCTCATCTTTCCACCCGTGGAGCAGCATCAATGCTTCATAATTTTGGATATGATCATAGGGGTCTGTTTTTCCTGTATATGCTGTCATCTGTGGCATTTTGAACTTCGGAGGCAACGGTTTTTGCATGATGGCCGTGCAGAAAGGTACTTTCCTTCTTTGGTTCTCTTCTGCGGACACCAACTTCTTTTCCACTAGCACCTGTTCTATCATCTTTTTCATGTCCATCGAGGAGGCGAATTGATTTCTGTCCCTTTCAGCATGGGACGAATCAGATAGGTCTTCAACCACTATTTCTTTTCCTTTGCTTCGATGTGCATCTCCCCGTGTCATTTGTGTGTTTCAAGTGGGATCAAATTCCGAATCGACTCCCCAAGTGCTTTGGTCATCACTACCATTTTTTCTAACACCTCCGACACCACATTCTAAATCTGTACCATCAAGGTTCGACACATTCTGGAGATGGGCGGAAGACCCTGCCGTAGCTTCGTCACCTTGTCACCCGACCTCGAGGCCCTATCGCCAGATATTTGTCGCTGGACCATTGTCTGTCGCAGCCTAATAATCCTGTAGGGACCGTGCGGTAGGGTTCCCATATCTAAGCCCTACCGCATCCAGCTAATTATGGACATCTTCTGCATGAGGCATCTCTTGTGCTAGTGAGGGGTCTGTCGCCACATGATGGGCCTGTCGCCTAACTGCCCGCTGAGGCACCCCGTCGCTTGTCTCTCCTACTAGGTTTTGTACGGCCAACCGTAGATTCAACTGCGGGAGAACTCCTTTAAACAGGTCCACCATGGCTCAGACCGCTTACGTTGTTTCTTCACTCTACCGCCTCAGAGCTTCAAATTCCTCCATAGATACAGTTATTCTTTCTTCTTCTGGGTTCACCTGGGGTATCTGATGAATTGGTTGTTCGGGAGAACTCATCAAGTTCTCATCACTTCCGGTTCTCACATTAGTCGATCTCGTTCTTACCATCTTGAAAATCTTGATTGGCTTTTAATACGTTTTCCACAGACGGTGCCAATTATTGTTGCACAAAACAATAATAAAAATGTGCTAACGTGCTGTTCGTACTCTGTCTCCACGTGTCTCCAAAAAGCTTTTGTAAAACAAGAAAAGTCAGAGGGATGCAGGGGTGGTTCCCTGCGTAGGCACTCCGATGCTTAAGTCAGCAAAAAGTTCTTCAGTATTGGGAAGCGTCAAAGCCAGTAGATAAAAATTAGCGAATAGAATTGTACCTGAAGCCTATTTATAGGCGAATATTCTAGGGTAATTACCTAAGGGTGATTACGTCCTTTTGGTAGGAGTTTGTTTCCAAATATAACACAAATTCCATCAATTCTGAGCGTAGTGGAAAGCCTGTCCGGCGAGAAGCTGTTAAATGGTGCGGTACATCCCAGCAGGAGGCATCTATCACACTATGTGGGAGGCTGGGTTTGGCCACGTGTCCGACACACGAGTAATGAGCGACAGGCCTTAAGAGGCCAGTCGCCTGCGATAGAGGTCCTATCGCAGGCGAGGAGGACCTTCTGTCTGTCCAAAATTATTTAGTCAATGCCACGTGGTCCAATAGGACTTTATCGCGTGGCATACCCTGGACGCTTTGGGCTTTGCCATATCAATCTTAATTAATTTACATTCAAACCCAAAATTCCACTCATTCGAAACACAATCTCACAAGAAAACCTAAAACCTATGGTTGAAAACAATTCAAATAAAAACCCCTGATTCCACTAATAAATCAATACATGAACAAGAAACCTAAAGCCAAAAACAATATATCAATTCAAAGCATACCATTTTATCATCAAAGCAAAATCAACAAAACGTTAGAAAACAGAAACAACAAAAAACAGTAAAAGAAATAATTTTAAAAAAATAAAAACTTAGCAAAAAAACACACAACTCAGAGAGCAAGTGGCTTTTTTTATGGGCTAGAAAAAGATAAGATCGGTTTAGTGGAACAGAAGAAATTTCAGATCTGTGGCTATAGATGGCAGGCTCGACAGGAAAAGAAAGATAAAAGCTGTGGAGAGCAACTACAGCATCGGAGAAAAGGAAGAGCCTGGCAGTCGGTAGCTTTGCCGGATGGAATCAAGAGAGAGGAAGGGGGTGCCGTCAGTCAGATCTATGGACTTGGGACTTCAGAAGAAAAGGTTTTTCAAGTCTAAGAAAGAAAAGGCTACGGGAAAAATAGAGAGACGAGAATAGAAGGGTGACTGTGGTTGCCAGAAAAGGTAGTGGCTATTAGTGGGATGAGATCAGGGAAAGAATGGGAGAGGAAGAGTGGAACTTCGTTTAAGGCAAAGGAAAGTTAGGAGATAGATTTAGGGTTTTGAGTAAAGTAGATAAATTTTAAGGGTGTAATTGTAATTTTACTATTAAAATAATAAAAATATATATTAAAATAAAATACTCGATTAGGCTTGCGAGCACTTGAGTCAGGCATTTGGATCCTCAAACTCAGCTCACTTGACAGCTCTAGTAGCTCGAGCTTGAGCTCGGCTCGACAAAAATTGAGTCGAATTTGAGTTTTCTTCGAGTCGAGCCCGATAGCTTGCGAGCACCAGTGTATCGTTTACACCCCTAATTACACAGGGTGAATGATGGGCAAAGGCGCTCTCTGCACGTGTCGCGTCATGGAGCTCTCTTTCTCTCCCCTTTATAAAAGGTTGAGTTAACTTCGACCCGTGATTCACGTTTACGATAAGAAAGGTCTAAGCCGATTTACTGGATTTTGGGTCAATGTAATAGCCCAATTTAAAAGCAACTTTAGTATAAATTCCTTTGTTTTCAAATGCCCAAGCCCATAGAACATTTCTTGTTTAGAGCTCTCAATGGGGTAGTATAAAGACGTTCATGGATCGGATATTAGGCCTATCACAAACTAAGTGGATTTAGAGCGATCAAAAGGGCAGTAGTGCCGGACTAACATGACTTATTTAAATATTAATTTTGTGAATAGATAATATTGATCCAACATTATTTTTTAATTGGTTATATCTTACTATGAAAATTAAGGATATGGCCCATAATTTTATGGGTCATGTTGGGCCATGTATGGTACTATTTGTTGTGTCGGATGGTGTCAAGCTTGGTCTATTAATATTTTTTTAGATTGTTTATTATTTTAAATAACATGCAAGATAAACAAAAATAAAATAAAAAAACATAATTTACGTGATTCAACAAAATACTTACATTCACTTGTGCCGTACCAATCCATGAACCTAAAAATCTAGCCTACCACGACACACGTTTGTATATCGTGGTTGGCTCGTTCCGCTTATTGAAACACAGGTCATCTCAAACATGAGCTACACCATGCCAAATCGTATCGTGTCGTGGGCAGCCCAGCCTATTTGACACTTCTAAGTGGATTCGATCAATCTAGGACATATAATATTAAAATAGAAGAGTGATTCATTTACATGCATTTAAAACTAAATTAGTTTTGCATTGTTTTATTTTTTTCTATATTTTTATATTTTTTATTTAACAGTCAAATTTTATACTTTATTCACATAGATCATACATGCCAAATTTATAGTTAATAAAAAAGTCTAACTATTGGTTTGAGAACAATAAAATTTTAACCATTAATATATATTTAAAAAAAACTTTTATTGATTGAAATAATAAGAATATCGAATCGACTCAAAAATTTATGTGTGCATGATAGATACGAATAAATTGTTAAATCCAACATTTGGTTAGCAAAATATTAATATTACAATCTATTATAAATATTGTCTGAAACAATTTATTTTACTTTAATGTAAGTGGATCTCTCCTCTTAAAAATATATTATTTATACATATTAATTTTTAAAATTAAATAAAAATAATTTTGTTAATAAATATTCAATCAATATCAATTCAAAACTTAACATGAATATAACTAGTATTTAATTTGGATGGGCTTCACAAGGTTGAAAAACAACGATCGAGGTGAGACGTGAGATTGGATATTATAATGGTGTGATATATATTTGGATGCAAATGCAACAGTCTGTGATGTGAAATGTAGTGAGAAGAAAAAATAATCATTAACGACCAAGGCTTGGCCCAGTGGTTGTTAACCTTCTTAGGAGGGATTAGGTCCAAGATTTGATTCCCCACTACCTCATTGTATCTCCTATTAACCCAAAAAAAAAGAAAATAATCATTAAAGCCATTATATAACAATTGTATATAATGAAATTTATAGTATATATTTGATATTTTGTAAATTAGATAAATAATTGAAAATTTATAAAAGTTCTTTTATATCATATAATACTTTTGTTAATAAATTAAAAATTATTTTTATATCAAATATATATTTGTTATTAAATATTTAAAAATATTACGTATATTTATACATATTAATATATTATATAATAATAAATTTTTTATATAAATATTAAGTTAATATAATTATTCTAATATTTTAAATAAAAAATAAA
Organism: Heritiera littoralis; assembly: GCA_031772115.1. Taxonomy (NCBI): domain Eukaryota; kingdom Viridiplantae; phylum Streptophyta; class Magnoliopsida; order Malvales; family Malvaceae; genus Heritiera; species Heritiera littoralis. The sequence goes on from JAPDPK010000056.1 coordinate 1,588,814, forward strand.
ATAAAAAACTATTATAAAAATAATTTTAAATTTAATGTAAAATTAAAATTTAAAAAAAGCAAGAGATGATATAAGAAAAATCCCACTCCAGTGACATGTCTATTCCCATTGAACCCTATCAGGTCCAGTGAGATGGCACAGTGGGATTGCTCCCACTATGCCGCATTGGATTGATCCAAACAATCATTCCTGTACAATCCAAACAAATACATTTTGGACTATTTAGAAATCCCACAACAAACATGTAGTGAACTCTAAATTAAACCTAAATCTATGTACTTAATGAGTTGTCAAGACCGTACACAAGTTTTTTTGGTGAAAAACAAAAAATTAGATAAACAACAAACAAAAGTTAACCCCCCTAGGGTTATTACAAACAAGTTTAGGCATTTCGAGCCCTATCTCGTCATACAGAAGTTGAAGGAAAGTATCAAAAGGAGGGAAATCAAAATAAACAAAAGAGGCAGTTAAGGACATTCTCATCTTAGCAAGTGCATTGCCACAAAAATTAGCTTCCTGCAAGCGTATGATCATCAGTTCCCCACCTTGTTCAGCAATACCTGCAATCAAACACAATTGCACAATGAGTGTGAGAATTAGGAACACCTTCTTTAATGTACCTGAGAATGATTTGCGAATCAGCTTCAACAACAAAATTGTTGTATCCCCTGTTAACAACCACTTGTAATCGTCTCTCAAGCCCCAAAGCTCCGCAGTAGCGTTAGTAGTAATACCTAAGTTTCGCAGCGGTGTTAGTAATAATAAAAATAAAATAAAATCTTTTTTTAAAATAAAAGGGATGAAAAGGTAATTTTATTCTTTTGACGGAGGGTTGAGATTTTCACTGCAACCTTCCCCTCTAGTCCTCCATTAGAGGGGGAAAAAAAACAAATTACATTGTGGGATGCTATTCAAATGCACCCCTGGTTCGTTTGTTTTAGTCATAGATTTGAATTCCACCACACCAACGAGTCCTAAATAAATACATTAATAGTGAAGGAAAAGTTGATTCCACACAAAAAAAAAATCTGCCTTAGTTTTTACTTGGAAGAGGTCGTCGTCATTGACTAAAATAGCATCTTGGTTAAGGTTCGATAGTCATCCACTTGAAGTCTTTTATAAGTTGAAGTCCTCCTGCCTAATCTTGACAAAGAATTGTTAGAAACCACTGTCAGCATGGGGCACTAAACCAATGATCTCCGAAGATATTGGACATGCGGCTAGTGATTCAGGCGACTATTTAAATTTTAAATAATTGGGTATAATTGTTGCAGTTACACATTGAAGGAGAGTGAGAAAAAGAAAAAAAAGTGAAAAATATAAATAAATGGGTGTTGCAGTTATCTATTGAATGAGAGTACGAAGGAAAATAATTGTGTTTAAAATTATATTTACATATTTTTTTCATTTCATAAGGAAATACAAAGGTAAAAACAGATTTGAAGGTAGAGTGGGTAGCAAATGACAAAAGTTTAGTCGGAGGAAAATTAAGGACTTTGTGGTTTAACCCTTCGAATGACAGAAATCGACAGCTTTCACTCTCAAGAGGAATTTGACTTGCTAGTTAGATCGACTATGAGGATAAAACAAACAACAAATGGAGAGGAGAATCAAAATGTTCCTATTGGTGAAGAGAATTGTAAGAGTTGTCCTTCTCTTAAGGACATTGTGATGGGTAGGAAGAATCGCGATATTGGGAGTGATAACGTGGAAGGAAATTCCATGTCTGCAGAGGATGATATGATTAAGATATCGAAAATAGACTCTTGGCCATGTGTATCCCTTTCGGACCATTATCGACGTAAAATTCAACAGCCATGGAAGGACTGTCTTCTCATCAAGCTTCTTGGTCATTCAGTGGGTTGTAAAACTTTGGATGACAAATTGAGGAAACTATGGAACCCTAAAGGTGATTATGACCTACTTGATTTAGGATAAGGTCTCTTTCTAGTCAAGTTTGCATCTAATGAAGATCTTCAGTTCGTTGTTGAAGAAGGTCCTTGGTTAATTTTTGGGCATTATTTAACCATCAAGAGGCGGCAACCAGAATTTCAACCTAGTGATGCTTAATTGATTCCACAGTGGTTTGGGCCAGGTTTCCAGGTCTACCCATAAAGTACTATGATGAGAACATTCTCCTGGTGATGGGAAACACAATTGGAGTAGCTCTAAAGGTTGATCGAGCAACACATTATGTATCAAGAGGCAAGTTTGCCAGAGTCTATATTGAAATTAACTTACACAAACCATTGATCCCAAAAATTTGTCTTGATGGTTACTGGCAAAAAGTCAAATACGAAAGGCTAGATTTAATCTGCTTCTAATGTCAACGTATGGGCCACAAAGGAAATTGTCCTTTTGATTCTAAAGGGGATGTTGCATCCAATGGTGTAGTAGGGGAAAATGGTGATGCTGTAGCACGTCAGTTGAAAAAGAAGGGGGAGAAACAGTGGGTAAATCAGAGGAGTGATGGAGCTACTACAGGAGAGTATGGCCCCTGGATGGTGGCCCAATCACATTGAAGAAGGAAAGTGATTCAAGATAATGCCGAGAATCCTAGTAAGCATCCCAACCATGGATCTCATTACCAAGTCCTGGAAGAGGTAAATACGAAACATTTAAAGGAAGCAGAGGAGCGAGTTTTGGGTGCCATGCAAACTAACGCAAAGAACGCAACCTTATCTAATCAACTAATGTGGATGCTTTTATTGTGAATAATTTAAGTGGTCACCAAGTAGGTCACAGTAAAACAACAATTCAAAGGAGAAGCCAAAGTCCAATTAGAGTTGGGCCCTCCACGGGGCTTGAGAAAATAAATGAAGATAGACAATCTTTAACTTTGGGCCAAGCAAGAGCAGGAAACGTATCCAAGTCACTTGCTACCTTTTCATCTGATCAAAGAACCAGTTCTTCAAGCTCCCTTCCAGAGATGATGGGTACTCGACCTATTGATGATTTTTTTGTGGGTGATGTGATGCAGGTAAGGGATTAGGTTGTTGCTCATAAATCCCATATATACAGATTGTTCATCCGATCACCGGGATAGAGAACCTCCAAATACTATCATCCTGGATTCCCAAGTTCAGCCTACAATGACCAATGGTGCTGCCTTGGTGCAGCTTGGATTTACTCATCTTAGAAAGGCGGTGATTCTAGGAAATAACTCTATTGATACTAATGAATCTTCTTTTATGGAACACTAGGGGTTCAGGGAATGATGTTTTTCTTAGTAGTGCTAAGGAGTTGCTGCGAAAACATAGACCAAGCAGTTTGGTTTTAGTAGAGACCAGGGTGGGATATGTAGTTGCAGTGAAAGTAATTAGAAGATTGGGATTTCAGGCTTTTTATGTTGTGAATCCTAATGGTTTTTCTGGTGGCATTTAGGTATGTTGGGTAGCTAATGAAGTTTAACTCAATGTCATCCATGCATCAAGTCAAGTTATTCATGCTATAGTTTGCTCGAAAGATCATCCAACATGGATGTTTTATGCTATATACATTAGTCCTAGTCTTGGAAATAGGATAGCTCTATGGAATTCGCTAGAGGAATTAGCCCTTCTATCTCAATACCTTGGCTGCTCTTAGGTGATTTTAATGATGTCCGACAGCGAGCTGAGAAATTTGGAGGTTCAGGTGTGTTAGCCAGGCGTTGTTCTCTTTTCAATAGCATGATTAATAAATGTAATCTTGTAGACTTGGGGTTTTAAGGCCCAAAATTTACATAGAGTAATGGTAGACTGGGTAGAGCGTGAATCATGCAAAGGTTGGATAGAGCTTTAGCCAATATTGGTTGGAGAGAAGAGTTTCCTAAAGCACGCTTTTTACATTTACCGAATATTTATTCGAATCATTGTCCAATTTTGTTGCAGAGTTCTTTTTATCTGAACTCAAATAGCTCGAGCAAACCATTCCATTTTCATTCCATGTGGCTAACTAAACCTTTCATAGATGAGGTAATATCTCGTTCTTGGGGAAATATCCTGGTTCCTTTTGTCAAAAATTTAGTAGATTAGCAGAAGATTTGCAGAGCTGGAATCAAATCATTTTGGCAACGTTTTTTGCAACAAGCAACAAGTACTTGCTCGGTTAAAAGGGGTTTAACGGGCTTTCTCTTTTCGTTGGACACATCAATTGCATGTGCTAGAGAAAGATTTAAAAAATGATTACAATAGAATTCTATGGCAGGAAGAACTGTATTGGCACCAAAAGTCTAGAGTGAAGTGGATTATAGAAGGGGAAAGAAACGCGAGATTTTTTTCATATTTCCTCTATCTATTGAAGGAATAGGAACCGCATTAATATGCTTAAGAATGCTAAAGGTGTGTGGATTACTGATCAGGATGAGTTATGTAGCTTGGTGTCTAATTTCTATAAATCACTCTACTTAATGGAAGATCTAATGCAGACTAGATTGCTTCGTTTGATTAGCCCTTCCTTAGATTCGGCTAAGCATAATCACTTTGCCTTGATATTAGTTAGGAGGAAATTCGAGAGGCCTTGTTTCAAATGAAAGTGTGGGCAGCTCCAGGTGTAAATGGTTTTCAAGCTGGGTTTTATCAGAAATACTGGGAGCTTTTCAAAGACACGCTAAAGGGTATGGTAAATTCAGTGTTTAACTCTAGACAAATTCCCACTGAGTTGAGTGTGACTTTACTAACCCTCATCCCCAAGGTTCCGTTTCCTGAACTCGTGACACAATTTCGTCCAATTAGTCTTTGTAATGTTGTTTATAAGATGATTACTAAGGTGCTTGTCAATCGATTGAGACCATTGTTGTATGATCTGGTTTCTCCAATTCAAACTAGCTTTATTCCTGGAAGACAAGCTTCTAATAATATTTACATAGCACAAGAGTTAATCCACACCATTCGGAGATCAAAAGAAAGGATGGTTTAATGGCCCTAAAAATAGATTTAGAAAAAGCTTATGATAGTGTGTTGGGATTTCTAGGAAGACACTTAATCTGTTTTTAGTTTTCCTCAAAAATGGATCCGACTAATTTTGAATTGTGTTAGTGGTGCCAAGATGTCTGTACTGTGGAATGGAGAGATGACTGAGGTTTTTTCAGCTCAACGTGGGTTACAGCAAGGGGACCCACTATCACCATACCATTTGTGCTATGTATGGAAAGGCTAGGTAGCCTTATTAATCAAGCTAGTCAACAAGGTGATTGGAAACCAATCCTATTGAGAAGGGGAGGACCAGGTGTTTCTCATCTTTTTTTTTGCAGATGATCTGTTTATTTTTGCAAAGGCAACAATGTCTCAAGCGAGAGTTATAAAAAACATTCCGGACATGTTTAGTGATGCCTATGGTGCTAAGGCAAACCTAGTTAAATCAAAAAATCTTTGTATCTCCAAAGGCTACTCCTAGATGTGGCAGAGCAATCAATCATGTCTTGGGTTTGGTATTACAAAGAGTCTAGGTAATTATTTGGGTGTTCCATTAATCCATGGGAGAGTCTCTAAGCAAACCTTTCAAGAGGTAGTGGATAAGGTTACTAATCCATTATCAGGCTGGAAATCTAGATTGCTTAGTCTTGCGGCTCGAGCTACCTTAATTAGTTCGGTTACCGCCTCTATCCCATCGTACACCATGATGACTGTAATTCTCCCAAAAAATATTCAGGCTCATTTAGATAAACTAAATCGCAGGTTTCTTAGGGGTGGAACTGAGGAAAAGCTTGGGGTGGCACTTGTAAACTGGTCTGATATTTGTAAGCCAAAGAAACTTGGTGGTCTAGGATTACAACGAATGGAGGATCATAATCTTGCAATGATCCAGAAATCTATATGGCACTTCATGAATGAGCCAGAGTCCCTATGGGTTCAAGCTCTAAAGGCAAAGTATAATTTTCATGGTGATGTTATTAAATTGGCTCAGGTTGAATCTCTCAATCGAGGTATAAGTCTTTTACGTGGAAATCAATGGTGTCAGGTCTGAAGCTGTTATCAAATAATTTGAGAAGAAGGTTAGGTGATGGAAGTCTACTCTATTTTGGCAGGATTGTTGGTTGGATAAACCATTGACGGTGTTAACTAATGTGGACTTGGAATCAGTAAATTGGGGAGCTACGGTTCATGACTTTTTGGAAGCTAACGGTGAATGGAAGATTCAGTCTTTGTGTGAACAACTCCCGATTGAATTAGTCTTAAAGGTGATTGGTTCTCCTATTCCAATGATTAAAGACATAGAGGATAGATGGATATGGAGGTACGAGGCAAATGGGAAATTTACTTCTAAATCTACGTACAAAGCAGCTGTTTTAACTGAGCTGTCAGAGGATATAAATTGGAACTGGATTTGGAAGTTACCAGCTCCTAACAGGTGGCTTGGATTTGTATGGTTAATCATGAAAGGCAGAATCTTCACTAATAAACTCATGTTTCAATGGGGGATGACTAATTCTTCTGCTTGTGTTGTATGTGGATCTAGTGAAGAAACTATTTTACATACGCTTCGTGATTGTCACTTTGCTTCCTCGGTTTGGAAAGATTTACTTCCTAGTAAGTATTGGCAAGAATTTTTTAATTGTGTAGAGAGGCCTTGGCTTTCTAAGAACTTGCAGGAGCTTTGGTTGTAGACGTCTCATTTGTGAATTAGATGCACAGGTGGCAGTCAACTTAGTTAACTATGCAGATATACAAGTTCACCCACTAGGTGCTATTATTGCAGATATCAGAGCACTACTTGATCGAGCTTGGAAAGTTGAAATCTGTCATGCTTATAGAGAGAGTAATTTTTGTGCAGATTGACTTGCTAAAGGAGCTTCTGACCTTGAGGTTGATTTTCTGAAATTGGAGGCTCCTCCACCTCTCCTCAATAGTTTGCTAGCAGCTGATGTGGGGTGTGTCTTTCCCACACGGTTTTACTAAGTAGTTTTTTACCATTTCTCTTGTAACCAAAAAAAAAAAAACAGATTTGAGCTACTTGTTTGTTTTTGTTAATTGGAAGGTAAAAAAAAAAGATATTCAAGTCTTAAACTTTCGTAAGGAGTTACAAGAGAGAAAGAGGGGATTCGAATTGGTAAAAGAGATTAAGAAATTTGAACTCAAACATAATCTCTCCTAAAATAAATAACAATCATTAAATCAAGTTGTTATTTACATGTTATAAAAATAGAATAAACACTTAAACTTTCGTATAAGCAAAATTTGATAGGTTTACATATAATTTGTAATATAATATATTATTTAAATATATTTGATTATTCAATTAATTGAATTAAATTTGATTGATTAAAATTTTAAAATTCATAAATTTGATTCATTTAATTAATAAAAAAAACCAAAGTCCAACGTTAAGCAACGTGAAAGGCAAGAAACACTTCTCTGGTCCTGTTAAACTCCTAACCATGATTACCTTGTGAATTTGCAAAAGAAATACGAAGCGTGGAAATGCAGAGACAAAAGCTACATAAATTAAAGACAACAATTGATGCCGGGGTTTGTTTGTTATTCTGTTCTGTTCCACCATTCAAATCTCGTCTCTTAAACGTAGGGAAGCGCTAGGGACCAATCTACATTCATTCTCCACGAATCTTATTACGGCCGATACTTTCCATCTTCAATCACAAGTTTTAGCCTTGTCTTTTGTCTAAACAAAGCAAAGCGACCCCTGTCTTCTCTCCTCCATCAAATAGCCAAATTCTCTGTTTAGCAAACGAAATCGTAAACCAGCTTACCACTCTTTCAGCTTACCCTTTATAATTTGTTTGACAACGGATTAATTCCTTTTCTTTAAGTAATCTTTAACAGGGCTGTTAACATTGTCGGAGGGACGTTCATAGAGATGATTTTGTATTTGGGTGCTTTGTGGATAGCGCTTTTAGTAGGAATAATAGTCGGTTGGGCTTGGAAGCCGAGATGGGCGAGGCAGGGAACACAGAAATTGAATTGCGTTGTATCCAAATCATTGGAATTATCGTTGCCACCATCGCCTTCTAAGTCGCCTAGGTCCCCTTTGAAAAGTTTTGGTTCGGCTCCATGTTTGAAGTCCTTGAAAATACAGTCACAAACTTGTGAAGCTTGGATCATTAACAATGGAACTCGCGGGAAACCGCCCTCTGTTTCTCCTTCTGAAAATGACAATTGCAGGTACTTGGAATGTCCCAAAAAGAATTTCTCCTTCTTATAATCTTATTGTTAATTGTTTGTTTTTCGAAGTTTTCAATTTTTATGCTACAACTTAATGTTTCGTTAATTTTGCTTATCTGATCGTTAATCAAGTTGACATCAATGAAACATAGCTCTCATTTCCTCTACCAATACGAAAGCCCACTTCTATATAAGGTTTGAAATCACAACTTTGTAAGTTAGCCATTCAGTTGACAAAACCTTTTCGAGGCTAAAAAGTCCAAGCAAGAAAGAAGAAAAGGTTGGTCATTGATGTTTCCATGGAGAGAATATCAATGGCAACAAAAATTAGAACGAGACCAAAATGACAATACCCACCAACGAAAAGAAAACACCGAAGGCAGTTCCTTCAAAGCTCTCTGTCTGCAATTAGCAATAGCGGTAGCTTTCTTATTCTCTTAGCTGCTTTGGGTTAATTTTTGTTGGATTTAGATTTTTTTTTATATTTCGATTGTTTGATCCAGAACTCTTATATTCCTCTGCTTAAATTTGGGTATTGTTCATTTATGCACGCATCGTGTCTGAGATATTACCACGTTGAACTCTTTTGAAAGCTGCACAGGCCTATGCCGAGTCTGTGGGCTGCCATGCTGGTGCCGATATTTGGTGATTGGATTCAATTTTTATGGGAGTTTGGAGTGTCGTGGGTGTTAAGTAGTTTAGGCATCACAATTTTCTTTTGGAATGTCTCTATTGGGATAATGTTGAGGCATTATCACTTTGCTGGATTCTTTCATGTGAAGCTTCATGAACAAGGGTTATTCGAAGAGAAGGAGAGGCAACGAGAAAAGAAGGAGAAAAAGGAGGAGGAAAGAGAGTGTGGAGCAGGAAAATGGCCCCAAATGGGCCATGTGACCAAAATATCCACGTACCCTTCTTTAATTTTTTAAATTGCCTTATCATCTTGGTCAATTCCACATCATCTTAGTCAATGGCATGTCAACTTGGTCAATAGACAAGTCAGCAGGATTAGTGGTACAATTTTAATCCGTTAATCATTGGACTACGGTTTAACAATTCATAAAAGTTTAGATACTTGATTTTGATAGATTAATAGACAAGGATTAAATTCATCATTTCTTGTAAGTACAAGCATCAATTGTACAATTTTTTTTACATTCTTTGACTAAGCAAAGCTAAATGGATCAATTAATGTAGAGGTTAGGACCGGAGAAAGTTTCTGTTTATTTGATTGTACTTTTTATTATCTCGTAGCACATTCGTTGCACCACAGCTTAATGAAGGACGTTCAAGTGTTGTAACAGAGGAGGATTTAAAGCATCTATGGCAGCTTGTTGAAATGAGGGACGGAGGTCCTAGCTGGATACATATGATGGATCGTTCTACTCCCAATATGAGCTACCAAGCATGGCGGAGAGATCCAAAGGTAAACTTTTTCTCTTCTATTTGTTTCATTAGTGGAGTCTACTTATTTTTGAGTGTATGCTACATTATGTTGGTGGAAATGTTTGATAACTGGTCTTTTTTGATTTAATTGGGTTGATTAGACTGGTCCTCCTCAGTATCATAGCAAAACTGTCTTCGAAGATGCAACTTCAAAGATGGTGAGGGACTTTTTCTGGGATGATGAATTTCGACCAAAGTGGGATGACATGCTTGCATACTCTGCAACAGTGGAAGAGTGTCCTGCAACAGGGACCATGGTAGTTCAATGGATAAGAAAGGTGGACTTCCCTTTATTTGCCTAGTCTGATTGTGAATAGATTGCCTTGCAATGTTTATACTAAATTTTTCTAATTCTTTGTCTCTCAGTTTCCATTCTTTTGCAGTGACAGAGAATACATAATAGGTCGACGGATATGGGAATTGGATGGATCTTACTATTGTGTGACAAAGGTATGAAATAGGTTTAACGCGATTGGCTTATGTGAAATGCTAAAACTAGCAGGAAAACTATTTAGCACTCTGGGCAGAAAATACTGACACAATTTTAAGGGGGTTAATATGCATCAGTTATTATGGTTTTCACTTGCATTGGCCGTACTTATTTTTATGATTTCTTTGGGTGTTTTCCAACTCAACTGTTTCAGGGAGTTTCCTGCCCTTCCATCCCCCGGCGCAACAAACCTAGACGTGTGGATCTCTACTATTCAAGTTGGTACATTCGAGCAGGTATATAATGTCTGCTTCCTTTGGGTCGAGCCATTATTTTTAACTTGCTTTTTTAATCAGAGCACACTGGATAACTAAATTGTGATTAGCAATTTAGCATAGTCTTTGGGAGCAATCAACTGCAGAAAGTTGCTAGAATTAGCCTTCTAATGAGTCCTAGATTTACTAGAGTTGAATGAATGAAAACAAAATTTTCTCATCATATATCCAGTGGAATCAAGAAGAGGTAATGGCCAACTGACTGCGTGTGAGGTTTTACTTTTCCATCATGAAGATATGGGGATCCCATGGGAGATCGCGAAGCTCGGAATACGTCAGGGAATGTGGGGAACTGTGAAGAAAATTGAGCCTGGGTTCCGAGCTTACCAAAAGGAAAGAGCATCTCTAGTTCCGCTTTCTCGACCTGCTTCAATGGCTCAAATTAACACCAAAATAAATTCTGGGTACCTGAGATCCCTGGAAAGCAATGAAGATTTATCAAAGTCTGATATAGCAGCAACATCTAAAAAACCACTGGCTAAGAACATTTCAAGGCTCCTAATTTTTGGTGGGTTAATTGTTCTTGCTTGTAGTCTTGATCGTGGACAGTTGAGTAAGGCATTCATCTTTGGTGTGGGTAGAAGGCTTGCAAACAGGGGAAAGAGATTAAGAGAATGCTGTGAGACATAGACTCGTCTTTTGAATGAGAGGGCGGGTTTCTTGATATTGTAGAGGGTAGAGATATAGATATTTGCAATAACAAGAGAGATTGTACAGTTATCTTTACTCAAATGTATATTTTGAATTTCACATTCATTGCATTAACAGAGCTGTATTGCTTTACTCACTGACACCAGGAATTTTCACATTCAATGCTCATCCAGTTTCCTTTAGGAACAGAAATGTACCTCGGTAATAGGATAGCATGGATTCACAAGGATATCTTGAGCTGAATTTGATGCTGTCCCTCATGATTGAATTCTTTTCTACATCTATGTTGATTTGGTTAATAAATGGCGAGCAGAAAACTCAGAAAAAAAAAATTTTTGAGTCGTCGAACGGAGTTAGAAGAATTTATTATCGGTAACTATAGCAAGAAATATACAAATTAAGAAGAAGATTTAGTGCCAAAAGAATCCTATAATTAAACACAAATTGGTTGATAATCTTGTAATGTAATTCTCTCAGTAAGGAATTATTGTCTCGAAGCAGTGAACGCCATCGAGCTCCGGCGCAAATCTCGAGCTTAAACGTTGCTGTTGTGGTTTCTTAGCAGTAGTCGGCGGCGATGAATCCTTCGCTGTCTCTTTCATGTTCCCTTTCAGGCAAGAAACCTCCATCGGCTTTGCTTGTTCTGTGGAACTGGGATCTGAGCTAAACTTCATCTTCTGACCGTGAAAATCAGCCCAGAAGGCTTCGAACGAACTGAACATAGACAACATCATCGTAACTAACAGAACCCTACCGAGAAAGAATCGAAAAATTCCAGTTAATTGGCTGATTGGTCTTGATTTGCAGGCTTTCAAAGGATTTTGTAAGTTTGACGTTGAGAAAGGAAGGAGGAGGGTATAAAAAAGTAAAGAGGGGAATGACAGAAGTAGAAGCGAGATTGGATAGGAAAACAAGTACTAGAATGATCTGGAAGGACGGTGGGCACGTGATAGAGCTGCTTATTGGACCGGGTTGGCCCGATCCGGTTCGCAACCGGATCGGGCCAATCCGGCCCAATATCCGAATCAGTACTGTATCGGTTTAGAACCGGTCCAGCCCTATATGTTATCGGGCTGGGTCGGTTTTAAATAAACAAAATCGGACTCATTAAAGGTTCCGGTTGAACCAGTCCGGTTCAAAAAAACTAAAAAAAAAATTAAATCAAGGCTGCCACTGCGCAGCTGTGACTTGCCTCTCTTTGAAATGGTCGTTGGCCCGTTGTCCATCAATCTAATTTTTTTTTAATTTTTTTATTCTAATTTTTTTCTATAAATACCTTTATTCTATCTTCTATTTTTCTTTACATTTCTTCTATATTTTCTCTCAAATCTACTATCTATATTCATCTACTCTTATTCTCTTCACTCACATACTCTCTCAATATTCACTCAAACTCTCTCAAATTTACTTAAATTCCCTTATTCCAAATTTATAATCTCATCATTTTCTTTCTAAATTTCATTTTTCTTTTTATTTTATAATTTTGCAAATTTTACTTTTAATTTTCAAGTTTTAATTTCCAAATTCCAATATATTATATATATCATACATTTATTTTTTTTAATTCTTAACATATATTTATTTTCAAAAAAAATATAAAAATGTCAAATTTCTTTCGTCGCTCATGCTCTGTTTCTCAACCTTTTGGTTCCACTAAAATTCCTAATTTGAGTGACGAATCATTTAGTGAAATCAAACCCGATATTCATCCGGAGGAGGAGCTTCCTCTGGCGGCGCCATCGGTTGGTCGTGGTCGACGTGGAGGAGGTCATGCTCAAACACAATCATCAGCTGCCACCACTGCTGCTACATCATCAAGGCCAAAGTTTAGTCGAAAAAAAACGAGCAGGGTATGGGAGTATTTCGATATTGTAGCAAAAGAAGGTGAGACGAATAAATATTATGCTATCTGTAAATTGTGCCAAGGCGTTTACTCTTATAACTCCTGTAGATGTGGTGGCGGTACAGGTACGTATAAAAGACATTTAATTACTGCACATAAAATTAATCCTGATGCCGAAAAAAATAAAATTTTAGAAGGTAAACAATCTCAAATTAATACACGTGATGGTGGAAAAAATTTTATTTTTGATAATGTTCAAGCTAGACGTGGTTTAGTTAGATTTGTAGTTAGGACTGAACAACCATTCACAATTTGTGAAAAAACAGGATATTTAGAATTTGTTTGTAACTATTTACAACCCGCATATAAATCTATTTCTAGACATACATTAAAAAGAGATTGCATGGATATGTTTAAAGAATATAGACAAGCTTTTATTGATAAACTTAGTAATATTTCATCTAGGGTTAGTTTAACTAGTGATATATGGACTAGTACTAATGGTATAAGTTATCTTGTTATAACTTGTCATTGGATAGATAAAGATTGGTCCATGCAAAAACGAATTTTATCTCTAGATGTAGTAGAAGAAACACATAATTCATATACTATTCATAAATATATTACTAAAGTTTGTAAATTATATGGACTAGAAAATAATAAAGTTTTTGCTATTACATTTGATAATGCTTCAAGTAACACTGCAGCTATTCCTCATTTAATTAAAAGTTTAAACCCTGTTATGAAAGGCATATTTTTTCATGCAAGATGTGCATGTCATATTATAAATTTATGTGTTCAAAGTGGTTTTAGTTCTAGTGGTACTGGTAGTGGCATAGGTGCAATTGATAAAATTAAAATTTTAACAAAATGGATTCGCACACCAAGTAATAAACGTGAATAGAAGCAAATTTGTATAACAAATAATATACCTGTTAAAGTGTTTCCACTTCCTGTGGAAACAAGATGGAATTCACTTCATCATTTGCTTTCTTCTATTTTACCTTATAAAGAATTTGTTACTTCTTTTTATAACAATTATACAAGTAGCACACATTTAGTACTTTTTGAAGAAGATTGGACTTTTATTGAATATTATGTTGATTTATTATCTACTTTTAAAGATGCAACCGAAAGATTTTCAACTCAATTTTATCCAACTACACCGTATTTTGTTCCTAGTCAAGGTGAGATAAATATAGAAAATTTTTTTTATTGTTATAAAGAATTTCTTGGTCTTGATTCTATTAAGGATCAAAAGTCCTCAATTAACAATCTTTTTCGAGAATTGTTTAATGTTTATGAAACAAAAAGGGAGCAATTCAACTTTAATCGAGGAGAAGAAGATTCATACGAAGAAACCGAAAGTAGCAAAAAAGGAAAAGGAATTTTAAACGTAATTAAGGAAGCAGCAAAGAAGAGAATGAAGCTAAAAGGAAAAGCGAGCGGATTGGGATCGGGATCAAACAACTCGAAGAAGTTCTAGCTTCAATAAGCTAGGATTTTTCTTAAGTCAAGATTTTTCTGTAGATAAAAACTTTGATTTTCTCCAATGGTGGAAAGAAAACCAAAAACAATTTCTAGTTTTAGCTTCCATGGCTCGAGATGTTTTTGCAGTGCAAGTTTCTTCTGTTGCTTCGGAATCCGCATTCTCGACATGTGGAAGAATTATTGGAGATCATCGAACCACTCTTAATCCAGATTCATTGTGCATGTTAACATGCCTTAAAGATCGGTTTGATGCGGAATCACGCAATGTCGAACTTGGAATGGCCAATGAATTCGCTGATAATAATTCAGAAGAAGAGGAAGAAATTTCCAAGGCAATCCGTATAAATTATGAAGAGTAGAGAATAATCTTTTTTTTTGTAAATTGTATGTAAAATTATAAATAAGTTTAGTCATAGTGAATATTTTTATGGACTACGGTCTCGTGGTTTTTACCCTTCTAACTTTTGAAGGGGTTTTCCACGTAAAAAATCTTTGGTCTCCTACTCTCTCCTTTTTCTCCTTTGTTGTTGTTGTTGTTGTTGTTGTTGTTGTTGTTATTATTATTATTACATACCATATTAATTAATGTTATACTAATCTATGTTTAAAATAAATAAATATTTAAAATACAAAATAAATTAATATTTTAAAAACATATTAAATAAATAAATAAAAATTAAGTAAATGATATTTCAAATATAATAAATTATTTTAAATGCAAAATAAATATAATAAATGAACATAAATAAAGATATGCAAAATGATATTGCAAAATGAATAAAATAATAATATTCATAATATCATTATTTGTATTTTGAATCAAATATCATTTTATCATAATAACTTTATTATAATATTATATTCATAATATAACTTTATTTTATTATAACAATAATTTTATTAGATAATTTTATAGTAGTTTATTTTTACATTATTATTACATTAATTAAATAAATTATAATATAACTTTATAATAAATTATTGTTAAATTAAATTATTAACATTATTTAGTATAAAAATAAATAGATTAAATTATTAAAATATATTAATATATATTAAAATAAATTAATATAAATTTTAAAAAATAAAAATTTTAAATAAAAAAAATTGGACAGAATCGGTTTAAACTGGTTCAATCCGATTTTTGGGCGAACCGATCCAATTCCTCTTAAATAACATAGAACCGGTTCGAACCAAACCGATTTCCTACCAGTTCAAATCGGTTCTTATTTGATTAGGACCGAAGCCAGTGAAAACCGATCCGGTCCGACCTGTAACCAGCTTTACGTGATTATTTGGGCAGTGCTTGTCGACTGCACGTGACTACATGGACGCCCAGATTAAATTTGGGAGGTTTAGGCAGATTAAGATTCTGTTGTCTGAGTCTGACGCGTACGCCCAACTACGGATGAATTGGAATATGGCGTGATCCGAGTGACGGAATGAGTTGGAGCCTGGAAGTGACCCGCGCCAACCATAAGTTGAATACGCAACAACCATTACGTCTCTTCATTATTGTAGGCTTGTGTCGATTTGCTTTCGGAATTTAAAATTACTAGTATGCAATAAAAATCTAACCGTCCATTACCCCAAAAAAAAATTTCAATGGCATCGTCCAAGTTCCAATTTATTGTTGTCGTGCACAAATAGACTACCAAACCAATTCCAACATGTAGCTGGTCTTAACGGGACGACAAACTTTTATCTAGTTACTCAAATGAATTCTTAAATTCATTAGAGCTGTCAAAATGAGCCGGTCTTGATGGATCATGTTATAAATGGATCGGATTAAAAAGTTTTTTTTGTTAAATGGGCATGAAAATGTAAGCTCATATCTAACCTTAAGGACTAACAAACTTAAATGAGTTTGCCTGTATAAAAAATTAAAAAAATTAAATTTATATTAAAATTCTATTTTTTAGTATATAAACAAAATAAAATTTGAAATAAATATTAAACAACATCAAATAAATTCATATCAAATCCATCAAGTCTTTAACATCATTTGAACATTACATATTAATAATATAACAAACATAATATAAATTGTTTTAACAAACTTAGATACTGAAAAACATGTCTCACAATATTAAAAATCAAAAACATGATAAATAGATCCATGTCTATCCATTTCCTCTATAGTGTCAATCACATTCAATCAATTTTTTTCAACTATGCCATCTACAAATATAAATAATAAACAATATAAGAACTCACAAGAATTAAACTTATATATTGATTAAAAATTGTCAACTAATTAATAACATTACCTTCAAAACCAAGAATCAAATTTTGGGTGCAAATGAGAGTTTTCATATTCTCATGATCTAGAGAACTTCGATACTTATTTAAAACACAAGAATCAATACTAAAAGAACTCTTCGATACCACCGTTGTTATTAGAATGCTCAAGATATCACAAACTATACTTGCAAGCTCTGGAAATCTTGTCTTATGATCTTTCTACCATTACAACACATTTAAATCTTCAACCATGCGACTTATAATCTTTAGCTCTTCCAAATAAAGATTTAATTGAGATTTTGGTTCTTCCATTTAAATAGTTTCAAATCTTTTGAAAGCTTATATGATTGGACATTTCAAAATAAATTAATTGTCATTACAAAAGATAATTTACAATAAAGTATATACTTAAAAAACAAAAATAGACTTACAGCACTCAAAGCATATGTATTCTTCCCCTTCTAACTATCATGTGTAAAAGGTTGTGAGTCATTAGATTGGCTTGACGTGATTTAATGATACTAAATAGAATTAATTTTATATATTTTACTTTGATTAAAATGTTAAACGTATAAATAATTAAAATAAAAATAAAATTTTAATATAATTAAAAATATTAAAAAATTAAACGGGCCTGCCCATTTAAGCTCAGGCTAAATTCATTTAAGCTCAAGCTAAATCCATTTAGGCCTGGGCCTAAATGGGCCAGGCTAAAAAGTCATCTTTCTTAAATGGGCTATAAAAATAAAGTCCAAGCCCTAAATAAATGGGCTAGGTCGGGTCGGCCCAATGGGCCTTAATTCATTTTGATAGTTCTAAAATTCATATTTCAAATTAAAAGTATGATCGAATTAAGTTAAAACATATCATATTTGTATTTGAATTTGAATTTGATTCAAGTTTGATTGAATTTAATATTTTAAGTTTGAAGAGAACATAAGTTTTGATTGATAAGTTTTATTTTTCAATTTTAAATCATATAATATGAGAACAAAATTATAAATTAATAATTAAATATTTAGATAATATATTAAAAAATTCAATTATATTTGAGAGTTGTTCAAATTAAATATTAAAATATTTAAATTTGACTTTATTAGTTATTCGATTAGCTAAAGCTCAAATTCAGTTAAAAAAATAAACAATAATATCTCATAAGTAACTTAATTGGTTTACATTTTTATTTCTATTTTTTTGAATTAAGCACAAGTATCCTAATCTATTTTATGATATGAAATTAATCCTATTTGAAATGGGAGTAGTAAACGGTAAAGTCTTCTCAACAATAGGAACTCCAGAACTCGAAACTTGTTCAAATACTTAGAGAAGAAGTCCACTTCCACTTCTTACAGCAATTTGTTGGTATTTTTATTCTATTTTCTAGATGTATATTTAATCAAAACAATTCAGATAAAATTATAAAAACAAGATTATAATTAGCAATTTTTTAACATACTTACATCCAAGTTAAATACCTTTAGGGGCCGTTTGTTCGAGGAATTTAAGATTATCGGGAATATTAAATTACCGGAATATTATTTTACTTAATGAATTACTGGGAATATTAGATTTCTGTTGTCACGACCCGAAGGCCGCGACTTTCCTTTAATACTTATACTTTTCTTAGTCTACAAATTTATGGACTAAATTTTTCTTTTTCATTTTAAGGTTTGTATTCGGTGTCAGTGTAGTTACTATACTCTCTAGGTGACTTATAGTCCTTCCATTTAAATATTAAACAAACACGGAAACGGTTCTTAGTTACATCCCGACTTGTTAAACAGAATATGTAATGTGCTTCAATTTAAGTCTTACATGTAAACAAGTAATTTATAAGAAACATATACCTCAGAAGACTAGTACCAAGTCCATATACAGTCTCCGATGCCCACTGAGCAGCTCACATGGCAGATGTTAACTTCAATAATCTGAAAGAGATGAAATTTAGGGGGGTGAGCAAAACCACGGCTCAGTAAGATACTAATATAAATACAAGAGTAGGATTACACTGTCTTAATCTGCAATGCTTAAAACTTGCAAATTTGCAATCACAGTTAATCCTTTCTCATCGATAACATATCATTATCTCATTTCTTGTCATATGTCTATCACTTATACTTTTAAAATTATCATCATAATCACTTTTCAGTCTTCTTGTCCTTACACTATAGTGCATCACACAACAATCTGTCGTATCCGAATTGAATGTCATATACTATTAGTCTATATTTTCCTCTATCTCGGAGTACATCATGTCCAATTGAAGCACCATATTAATTCATTTTATATTTCATAATCGTACTCCTGTAATTTATCATCTCATATCACTTTTCCTTATAGAGAAATCATGATCACCACAGTGTAAGTTCACAATTCTCTTCATATCTATCATATGTTCATGTATCATATAATGTCATCGTCTAGATGAAATATCATTTATGTCGAGTCATGACATTTATCATGAAACTCGTGTACGAAGCATATTATCATGTCAAGGTTTAATATCCAATTATGTAACTTTACTGTATAAACCGCTATCGTCTCTAATCGTGTCATATGTACTTTAGAACATGCTCCACGTATGAAATTTCAATTCATTCAAGTCTACCTTTATGGCATGATAAAAACATGTTCAATTTCAATTCATGTATTCATTTTCAGAGCATGTCTAAAACATGTGCGGTTTAAAACATTTTTCATATACTATAAGTCATATCAGGTCTAGAGTTATTTCAAATCGATTTATACTCTAGACCGCATATCATTTTAAATTCGACACGAAATCGTATATAAATCATATCAGTGTCGAAATCATTTATCATATACTTTTAAAACATATACTGTAAATCATATCAGGTCTAGAGTTCATATCAAATCAAACTATACTCTAGACCGCATATCATGCCATGTTCGACACAAATTTTCGTATAAATCATATAAGTGTCGAAATCATATCTCATGGACTTTTAAAACATGTTTAAAACATGTACTGTTTCAAAACATATTTCATTTCAAATCTGTTTCATGTACAGTATAAATCATGTCAAGTCTAGAGTTCATATCAATAAAATCATACTCTAGACTTCATATCATATCAATTAGAGACTAGGCTAAATCCCTATCATCTCTATCAATAAAGACTTAAATCACTGTAGCTAGCAGTGAAATCATATCATCGTCCCCTGGAAACCAACTAGGGCGCTATCTATGGCCATAGACCTCATCTCTCTCAGCCCCACTGATCAGGCGTGACTGAGACCTGTCCACGACTATTGTCGGACAAGCATATCTATCTGCCTAATGAGCAAAGCTCCAATTAGGCGGTTTCCACTATGCTTTATTGAATTTAATTCTTTTAGGGTGCCTACAGTCTCATAAAACATTTAAATCTATAGCTTTCTTTTCAATATCATGTAAGGTATATGGTAAAATTCTGTATGAGACTTCATATATCAAAATATATATATATTTACCATATACTTTCATTTCAAAACAAATCAATACTTTTCAGTATTCATATAAACATTATTAAAATGTTTCAAGTTGCAAGAAGGCATGCTTAAATGCGATGCTGTAAAACATTTCAGTATGCAACTTCGGTAATGTTTCCATCAAATACTCTAAAGCGATTCATTTAACTTTATCACCATCAATTATTCGATTTCAAGACTTTCTTTCTGTCAACCAATAAATCACTATACAATTCATTCACTATTCATCTAATTCAGTATTCAATTTGCTCAGTACTCAATTCATTTGGAAATCGAATCACTTGGTATTCAGACCATTCGGTATTCAATACCCTTTCTTGATCGTCATTGACTATTATAATCATTTATACACTTCATCATCAATATTAGGATCGCATCATTAGTATGAATCCTCTAAGTTTTGATAAGCATTTAAACATCAATTTCTACAATAGTCATTAAGTTACCGAATTTATGCAAATAATAATATCATCCTTCAATATCTGTTCCAGAATCGACATCGAGGATAACAGAATCACAAAATCGATAATCACTTATCAAATCCATTTATGATTTGATCTATTGATACATGTTTATCATTTTCGATTTGAGGTTCAATTTCATTTACTATCACAAAATCATATCTAAATCCTCAAATCCATTTTCATGTGGCCTTTATGATTTTATCCGAACTTATGCAATTGTCGATCTTATTATTCAAGATCTATTCTAAGGTTATAAGCACAATCATCTTTTCACATATTTATCACTCATTTCTTTGAATCCATAATTGATCGGATTGTGTCGTAATTAAATCTCCATTTCAATCTCTCGAATTTGTCCATATTATCACTTTCGAAATTATTTCAAAATCATGAAACCGGACTCGGTAATTCTGGAAATCATTACTCCGTTAATAACTTCACAATCCAATCATTCGACCATCGAAATTTCAACTGTGATCTTTTCTTCCAAGCTACATCATATAATTATGATCACTTTTATCCGTGATCCGTCTAATTAATAATTCCACCTCAATCTCAACTTGATACCATTTGTGATATTAAAATTACTTGATTTATCGATTCTATAAGGTTTTAAACCATGTAATTCACCACATTATCGTTTTCAACGATCTATCTTCTCATCGATCTCAGTATCAAACTCTTTCGGTAATACTATAAAATCCTTTCAATATTTATTTTCAATAATTATCTCCAAGATTCCATTTATGTGAGAAACTTAATCTTTTTCCTCAATTATTTTCCTAAAAATTTCGGCAGCATAACGGCTTAATTTTCCCTAACCTCCTGCAAGGGAAACTCAATTTATACTTGCAGCCGTTGATTCTCACCAATTTTACCTCTTACTAAGACCCCCACCATCAGTTGTGGGTCCTCTTAGCATTTTTAGCAAATCAATTTAAATCGATGCATCATATAAAAATCATAATTCCATTTAAAGTCAATTAAATAAATGCATCATAAAAAAAATCATAATTCCCACATACAATATAAAGCTACTAATGCTTTATAAAAGTATCTTACTTGGTGCTGAAGCTTAGTGCCTTGACGAGCTCCTAGCATCGTCGAACCCCAAATCGCGCCTGTCACTTCCGCTACAATTTCCACAACACCAATGCATTTACGTGAATATGTGACAATAAAATTTATTCAATAACATCAGTAATTTATTTTTCCTCAATTTTTCCTTACCTTTTCTTTCTTCTTCTTCTTCCTTTTCCTTTTTCCTTTTTCTTTTCTTTTCTTCTTTTTCTTCCTTCTTTTCTTTCTCCTTTTTCTTTTTCTTTTCTTTTCTTTTCTTCTTTTTCTTCTTTTTTTTTTCTGTTCTGTTTGTTTTTTTTTTTCTGGTCTGAACCGGTTCGGACCGGTTCAGACCGGTTCAGTACTCACCGGCCGGTTCAGCCTCCGGCGGCCGGTCCTTCACCGGTTCAGCCCTTCCTCAGCTGGCAGAGATGGCCGTGAGACTGGATCTGCCCTCCATTTCTCCAGATCGACGGCGACGGCGCCGGATCTGGCAGCGAAAGTTTCGACCTTCTTCTCCTCTATTTCTTCCTTCCTCCGCCGTTTCCTTCACCGCCGGTGGCCTCCTTCTCCTTCGTGGGTCTTCACCGGTAGTGTTGGTGTCGATGGCGGTGCCCAGATTGGCCGGCACCGCCATTCCACTTCCGCTTTTCCTTCTCGGGTTTTACCTCTGTTTTCCGTTTCGTTTTCTTTTTTTTTTTTTGTTGCCGGCATCCTTCCTCATGTCGCCGGCGGCTTCACCTCGCCCCCCCTTCCTCTCTCTCTTTCTCCGGTAAGCCGACGGGGGGGGGGTCGGCTGCCGGTATTTGTCTTCTCTGTTGTAAACAGAGAAGAGATGAGGGAATCGGGTTGTATTCCCGATTCCCACGTTTTTCATTTCTTTTCTTTTTTTTTTTTATAACATATATATATTTATTATTATATATAATAATAACAACTATAATATATATAATTATTATACATATAACCATAATTATATATATAGATACACTATTTATAATATGTATTTAAATACATATTTTGTATCAAAATGTGTGTGTATATATATATATATATACTTTTTTACACTTTTAACACAAAATAATATTTATATTTATCCAAAATATATTTATATAATATCATTATATAAATATATAAAATTATTTTTATTTCTTATTAAGTTTTGGATTTCCAAATATCCAAAATTATTTTCTCCATTTTCTTATTTAATTTGGATTTCCATTTATCCAAATTAAATTTCCTCCTTCATTTCTTATTTCCAATTAAATTTCCCTTTTATTTCTTATTTAAATTTGAGTTTCAATTTGTCCAAAATTAAATTTTCCGGATACCTTATATTTATTTAGAAAATTCTCGGTCTTCACATCCTCCCCACCTTAAGAAATTCGGTCCTCCGAATTCAACTTAAATTATTTGGTGGTGTGTATGCTTATAGTTCCTGTCCTCTCAATCATCTTTTTAAGTAATATTACTAGCATACTTTCAACATCTGAATCACCTTTTATACCATTACATATCATTTTTTTTTCCACCATATATTCATACTCCCTAAAATTTCTTATCACCTTGGGAGTTATCACTTTCTATCTCTTTTCACATAATAGCTGTTTCACACCATTTATCATTCGTTTCTCTCATTTGATGCCAAGTCGATATAGTTTAGTAACTATCGTTTACCGATTTAATCAGTAATATGTAATTGTCCCAGTAGCCTTTTAAGTCTCGTGCATCCGCTCTCTCAACATATCTTCGAGTGTTTCCACATTATGCTCGAATTTTCATATCAGTATGGAGCGATGCCGTCAATCAATTTGGAATCTCAAAGCCTTTTACTATTTTCCATAACATATGGCAATTCAAGATTCCATCATATGTAATACTCACTGGAACTTCACATACCTTCTCTCCGTTTCATATTTATATTTCGACTAAGGCATTAGAGAAATCTAGAAGTCTGAGAATGGAAAAACGATTCAATTTGATCAACCAGTCTATAATCACTTCCATAATATCATATTTCTTTTGGGTTTCGTATTATCCCACAACACTCATTGTCACATTGATAAATCAAGGCTGCACCTCATTGCAGACTTCACTGTTAATCATCTCTTGCCATAAATGCAACATTTATCAATCATTTTCTCTCTATATCTTTTTTTTTCATGTAGTATTCTTATTACATCTCGATGTGATAACCAAGTGAAATCACTTTCAGTCTTAAATTCGAAAACTGTTTCATATTCGTGCTCCCTTATAACTCGAAATC
Organism: Heritiera littoralis; assembly: GCA_031772115.1. Taxonomy (NCBI): domain Eukaryota; kingdom Viridiplantae; phylum Streptophyta; class Magnoliopsida; order Malvales; family Malvaceae; genus Heritiera; species Heritiera littoralis. Next base: position 1,612,630 of record JAPDPK010000056.1, read on the forward strand.
ATAGTTTCAATTTCCAATAGTCCTCATAATTAAGGTGGGATTATACTTTCAATTAAACCATATACTTTTGTTCGGTCATTTTCAATGGCGATTCCTTTACCTCTTTCAACCCCTTTTCAGTTCACATATCGATCATATTCTATACCATCATTACATTATCTTCCATATAAATTACCACACTCAATCATTCTCGATCATTCATATCCTATTCCTTTAAGGTGAAACACAATTCTTCTATACCATATCGATACCATTCATTAACGGTTTCCAGTCCGTTTCAATAGGTCATCGATTAGCATCTTTATGTCAAAGCCCAGCCTGTTTTAAACAGGTCGTCGACTGGTATCACCATACCAATAACTGACAATTCTTGGTACAGATTGAAAATCAACAAGTTTACATGTAGACACTACACAGTACATGGGATGTAACACTATCATTGTCTCCACTACACTGACACGTACTAGACAAACCGTGCTCTGATACCATTAAATCTGTCACGACCCGAAGGCCGCGACTTTCCTTTAATACTTATACTTTTCTTAGTCTACAAATTTATGGACTAAATTTTTCTTTTTCATTTTAAGGTTTGTATTCGGTGTCAGTGTAGTTACTATACTCTCTAGGTGACTTATAGTCCTTCCATTTAAATATTAAACAAACACGGAAACGGTTCTTAGTTACATCCCGACTTGTTAAACAGAATATGTACTGTGCTTCAATTTAAGTCTTACATGTAAACAAGTAATTTATAAGAAACATATACCTCAGAAGACTAGTACCAAGTCCATATACAGTCTCCGATGCCCACTGAGCAGCTCACATGGCAGATGTTAACTTCAATAATCTGAAAGAGATGAAATTTAGGGGGGTGAGCAAAACCACGGCTCAGTAAGATACTAATATAAATACAAGAGTAGGATTACACTGTCTTAATCTGCAATGCTTAAAACTTGCAAATTTGCAATCACAGTTAATCCTTTCTCATCGATAACATATCATTATCTCATTTCTTGTCATATGTCTATCACTTATACTTTTAAAATTATCATCATAATCACTTTTCAGTCTTCTTGTCCTTACACTATAGTGCATCACACAACAATCTGTCGTATCCGAATTGAATGTCATATACTATTAGTCTATATTTTCCTCTATCTCGGAGTACATCATGTCCAATTGAAGCACCATATTAATTCATTTTATATTTCATAATCGTACTCCTGTAATTTATCATCTCATATCACTTTTCCTTATAGAGAAACCTGATCACCACAGTGTAAGTTCACAATTCTCTTCATATCTATCATATGTTCATGTATCATATAATGTCATCGTCTAGATGAAATATCATTTATGTCGAGTCATGACATTTATCATGAAACTCGTGTACGAAGCATATTATCATGTCAAGGTTTAATATCCAATTATGTAACTTTACTGTATAAACCGCTATCATCTCTAATCGTGTCATATGTACTTTAGAACATGCTCCACGTATGAAATTTCAATTCATTCAAGTCTACCTTTATGGCATGATAAAAACATGTTCAATTTCAATTCATGTATTCATTTTCAGAGCATGTCTAAAACATGTGCGGTTTAAAACATTTTTCATATACTATAAGTCATATCAGGTCTAGAGTTCATTTCAAATCGATTTATACTCTAGACCGCATATCATTTTAAATTCGACACGAAATCGTATATAAATCATATCAGTGTCGAAATCATTTATCATATACTTTTAAAACATATACTGTAAATCATATCAGGTCTAGAGTTCATATCAAATCAAACTATACTCTAGACCGCATATCATGCCATGTTCGACACAAATTTTCGTATAAATCATATAAGTGTCGAAATCATATCTCATGGACTTTTAAAACATGTTTAAAACATGTACTGTTTCAAAACATATTTCATTTCAAATCTGTTTCATGTACAGTATAAATCATGTCAAGTCTAGAGTTCATATCAATAAAATCATACTCTAGACTTCATATCATATCAATTAGAGACTAGGCTAAATCCCTATCATCTCTATCAATAAAGACTTAAATCACTGTAGCTAGCAGTGAAATCATATCATCGTCCCCTGGAAACCAACTAGGGCGCTATCTATGGCCATAGACCTCATCTCTCTCAGCCCCACTGATCAGGCGTGACTGAGACCTGTCCACGACTATTGTCGGACAAGCATATCTATCTGCCTAATGAGCAAAGCTCCAATTAGGCGGTTTCCACTATGCTTTATTGAATTTAATTCTTTTAGGGTGCCTACAGTCTCATAAAACATTTAAATCTATAGCTTTCTTTTCAATATCATGTAAGGTATATGGTAAAATTCTGTATGAGACTTCATATATCAAAATATATATATATTTACCATATACTTTCATTTCAAAACAAATCAATACTTTTCAGTATTCATATAAACATTATTAAAATGTTTCAAGTTGCAAGAAAGCATGCTTAAATGCGATGCTGTAAAACATTTCAGTATGCAACTTCGGAAATGTTTCCATCAAATACTCTAAAGCGATTCATTTAACTTTATCACCATCAATTATTCGATTTCAAGACTTTCTTTCTGTCAACCAATAAATCACTATACAATTCATTCACTATTCATCTAATTCAGTATTCAATTTGCTCAGTACTCAATTCATTTGGAAATCGAATCACTTGGTATTCAGACCATTCGGTATTCAATACCCTTTCTTGATCGTCATTGACTATTATAATCATTTATACACTTCATCATCAATATTAGGATCGCATCATTAGTATGAATCCTCTAAGTTTTGATAAGCATTTAAACATCAATTTCTACAATAGTCATTAAGTTACCGAATTTATGCAAATAATAATATCATCCTTCAATATCTGTTCCAGAATCGACATCGAGGATAACAGAATCACAAAATCGATAATCACTTATCAAATCCATTTATGATTTGATCTATTGATACATGTTTATCATTTTCGATTTGAGGTTCAATTTCATTTACTATCACAAAATCATATCTAAATCCTCAAATCCATTTTCATGTGGCCTTTATGATTTTATCCGAACTTATGCAATTGTCGATCTTATTATTCAAGATCTATTCTAAGGTTATAAGCACAATCATCTTTTCACATATTTATCACTCATTTCTTTGAATCCATAATTGATCGGATTGTGTCGTAATTAAATCTCCATTTCAATCTCTCGAATTTGTCCATATTATCACTTTCGAAATTATTTCAAAATCATGAAACCGGACTCGGTAATTCTGGAAATCATTACTCCGTTAATAACTTCACAATCCAATCATTCGACCATCGAAATTTCAACTGTGATCTTTTCTTCCAAGCTACATCATATAATTATGATCACTTTTATCCGTGATCCGTCTAATTAATAATTCCACCTCAATCTCAACTTGATACCATTTGTGATATTAAAATTACTTGATTTATCGATTCTATAAGGTTTTAAACCATGTAATTCACCACATTATCGTTTTCAACGATCTATCTTCTCATCGATCTCAGTATCAAACTCTTTCGGTAATACTATAAAATCCTTTCAATATTTATTTTCAATAATTATCTCCAAGATTCCATTTATGTGAGAAACTTAATCTTTTTCCTCAATTATTTTCCTAAAAATTTCGGCAGCATAACGGCTTAATTTTCCCTAACCTCCTGCAAGGGAAACTCAATTTATACTTGCAGCCGTTGATTCTCACCAATTTTACCTCTTACTAAGACCCCCACCATCAGTTGTGGGTCCTCTTAGCATTTTTAGCAAATCAATTTAAATCGATGCATCATATAAAAATCATAATTCCATTTAAAGTCAATTAAATAAATGCATCATAAAAAAAATCATAATTCCCACATACAATATAAAGCTACTAATGCTTTATAAAAGTATCTTACTTGGTGCTGAAGCTTAGTGCCTTGACGAGCTCCTAGCATCGTCGAACCCCAAATCGCGCCTGTCACTTCCGCTACAATTTCCACAACACCAATGCATTTACGTGAATATGTGACAATAAAATTTATTCAATAACATCAGTAATTTATTTTTCCTCAATTTTTCCTTACCTTTTCTTTCTTCTTCTTCTTCCTTTTCCTTTTTCCTTTTTCTTTTCTTTTCTTCTTTTTCTTCCTTCTTTTCTTTCTCCTTTTTCTTTTTTTTTCTTTTCTTCTTTTTCTTCTTTCCTTTTTTTTTTTCTTTTTGTTTTTTTTTTTTGGTCTGAACCGGTTCGGACCGGTTCAGACCGGTTCAGTACTCACCGGCCGGTTCAGCCTCCGGCGGCCGGTCCTTCACCGGTTCAGCCCTTCCTCAGCTGGCAGAGATGGCCGTGAGACTGGATCTGCCCTCCATTTCTCCAGATCGACGGCGACGGCGCCGGATCTGGCAGCGAAAGTTTCGACCTTCTTCTCCTCTATTTCTTCCTTCCTCCGCCGTTTCCTTCACCGCCGGTGGCCTCCTTCTCCTTCGTGGGTCTTCACCGGTAGTGTTGGTGTCGATGGCGGTGCCCAGATTGGCCGGCACCGCCATTCCACTTCCGCTTTTCCTTCTCGGGTTTTACCTCTGTTTTCCGTTTCGTTTTCTTTTTTTTTTTTTGTTGCCGGCATCCTTCCTCATGTCGCCGGCGGCTTCACCTCGCCCCCCCTTCCTCTCTCTCTTTCTCCGGTAAGCCGACGGGGGGGGGGGTCGGCTGCCGGTATTTGTCTTCTCTGTTGTAAACAGAGAAGAGATGAGGGAATCGGGTTGTATTCCCGATTCCCACGTTTTTCATTTCTTTTCTTTTTTTTTTTTATAACATATATATATTTATTATTATATATAATAATAACAACTATAATATATATAATTATTATACATATAACCATAATTATATATATAGATACACTATTTATAATATGTATTTAAATACATATTTTGTATCAAAATGTATATATATATATATACACTTTTTTACACTTTTAACACAAAATAATATTTATATTTATCCAAAATATATTTATATAATATCATTATATAAATATATAAAATTATTTTTATTTCTTATTAAGTTTTGGATTTCCAAATATCCAAAATTATTTTCTCCATTTTCTTATTTAATTTGGATTTCCATTTATCCAAATTAAATTTCCTCCTTCATTTCTTATTTCCAATTAAATTTCCCTTTTATTTCTTATTTAAATTTGAGTTTCAATTTGTCCAAAATTAAATTTTCCGGATACCTTATATTTATTTAGAAAATTCTCGGTCTTCACATCCTCCCCACCTTAAGAAATTCGGTCCTCCGAATTCAACTTAAATTATTTGGTGGTGTGTATGCTTATAGTTCCTGTCCTCTCAATCATCTTTTTAAGTAATATTACTAGCATACTTTCAACATCTGAATCACCTTTTATACCATTACATATCATTTTTTTTTTCCACCATATATTCATACTCCCTAAAATTTCTTATCACCTTGGGAGTTATCACTTTCTATCTCTTTTCACATAATAGCTGTTTCACACCATTTATCATTCGTTTCTCTCATTTGATGCCAAGTCGATATAGTTTAGTAACTATCGTTTACCGATTTAATCAGTAATATGTAATTGTCCCAGTAGCCTTTTAAGTCTCGTGCATCCGCTCTCTCAACATATCTTCGAGTGTTTCCACATTATGCTCGAATTTTCATATCAGTATGGAGCGATGCCGTCAATCAATTTGGAATCTCAAAGCCTTTTACTATTTTCCATAACATATGGCAATTCAAGATTCCATCATATGTAATACTCACTGGAACTTCACATACCTTCTCTCCGTTTCATATTTATATTTCGACTAAGGCATTAGAGAAATCTAGAAGTCTGAGAATGGAAAAACGATTCAATTTGATCAACCAGTCTATAATCACTTCCATAATATCATATTTCTTTTGGGTTTCGTATTATCCCACAACACTCATTGTCACATTGATAAATCAAGGCTGCACCTCATTGCAGACTTCACTGTTAATCATCTCTTGCCATAAATGCAACATTTATCAATCATTTTCTCTCTATATCTTTTTTTTTTCATGTAGTATTCTTATTACATCTCGATGTGATAACCAAGTGAAATCACTTTCAGTCTTAAATTCGAAAACTGTTTCATATTCGTGCTCCCTTATAACTCGAAATCATAGTTTCAATTTCCAATAGTCCTCATAATTAAGGTGGGATTATACTTTCAATTAAACCATATACTTTTGTTCGGTCATTTTCAATGGCGATTCCTTTACCTCTTTCAACCCCTTTTCAGTTCACATATCGATCATATTCTATACCATCATTACATTATCTTCCATATAAATTACCACACTCAATCATTCTCGATCATTCATATCCTATTCCTTTAAGGTGAAACACAATTCTTCTATACCATATCGATACCATTCATTAACGGTTTCCAGTCCGTTTCAATAGGTCATCGATTAGCATCTTTATGTCAAAGCCCAGCCTGTTTTAAACAGGTCGTCGACTGGTATCACCATACCAATAACTGACAATTCTTGGTACAGATTGAAAATCAACAAGTTTACATGTAGACACTACACAGTACATGGGATGTAACACTATCATTGTCTCCACTACACTGACACGTACTAGACAAACCGTGCTCTGATACCATTAAATCTGTCACGACCCGAAGGCCGCGACTTTCCTTTAATACTTATACTTTTCTTAGTCTACAAATTTATGGACTAAATTTTTCTTTTTCATTTTAAGGTTTGTATTCGGTGTCAGTGTAGTTACTATACTCTCTAGGTGACTTATAGTCCTTCCATTTAAATATTAAACAAACACGGAAACGGTTCTTAGTTACATCCCGACTTGTTAAACAGAATATGTACTGTGCTTCAATTTAAGTCTTACATGTAAACAAGTAATTTATAAGAAACATATACCTCAGAAGACTAGTACCAAGTCCATATACAGTCTCCGATGCCCACTGAGCAGCTCACATGGCAGATGTTAACTTCAATAATCTGAAAGAGATGAAATTTAGGGGGGTGAGCAAAACCACGGCTCAGTAAGATACTAATATAAATACAAGAGTAGGATTACACTGTCTTAATCTGCAATGCTTAAAACTTGCAAATTTGCAATCACAGTTAATCCTTTCTCATCGATAACATATCATTATCTCATTTCTTGTCATATGTCTGTCACTTATACTTTTAAAATTATCATCATAATCACTTTTCAGTCTTCTTGTCCTTACACTATAGTGCATCACACAACAATCTGTCGTATCCGAATTGAATGTCATATACTATTAGTCTATATTTTCCTCTATCTCGGAGTACATCATGTCCAATTGAAGCACCATATTAATTCATTTTATATTTCATAATCGTACTCCTGTAATTTATCATCTCATATCACTTTTCCTTATAGAGAAAACCTGATCACCACAGTGTAAGTTCACAATTCTCTTCATATCTATCATATGTTCATGTATCATATAATGTCATCGTCTAGATGAAATATCATTTATGTCGAGTCATGACATTTATCATGAAACTCGTGTACGAAGCATATTATCATGTCAAGGTTTAATATCCAATTATGTAACTTTACTGTATAAACCGCTATCATCTCTAATCGTGTCATATGTACTTTAGAACATGCTCCACGTATGAAATTTCAATTCATTCAAGTCTACCTTTATGGCATGATAAAAACATGTTCAATTTCAATTCATGTATTCATTTTCAGAGCATGTCTAAAACATGTGCGGTTTAAAACATTTTTCATATACTATAAGTCATATCAGGTCTAGAGTTCATTTCAAATCGATTTATACTCTAGACCGCATATCATTTTAAATTCGACACGAAATCGTATATAAATCATATCAGTGTCGAAATCATTTATCATATACTTTTAAAACATATACTGTAAATCATATCAGGTCTAGAGTTCATATCAAATCAAACTATACTCTAGACCGCATATCATGCCATGTTCGACACAAATTTTCGTATAAATCATATAAGTGTCGAAATCATATCTCATGGACTTTTAAAACATGTTTAAAACATGTACTGTTTCAAAACATATTTCATTTCAAATCTGTTTCATGTACAGTATAAATCATGTCAAGTCTAGAGTTCATATCAATAAAATCATACTCTAGACTTCATATCATATCAATTAGAGACTAGGCTAAATCCCTATCATCTCTATCAATAAAGACTTAAATCACTGTAGCTAGCAGTGAAATCATATCATCGTCCCCTGGAAACCAACTAGGGCGCTATCTATGGCCATAGACCTCATCTCTCTCAGCCCCACTGATCAGGCGTGACTGAGACCTGTCCACGACTATTGTCGGACAAGCATATCTATCTGCCTAATGAGCAAAGCTCCAATTAGGCGGTTTCCACTATGCTTTATTGAATTTAATTCTTTTAGGGTGCCTACAGTCTCATAAAACATTTAAATCTATAGCTTTCTTTTCAATATCATGTAAGGTATATGGTAAAATTCTGTATGAGACTTCATATATCAAAATATATATATATTTACCATATACTTTCATTTCAAAACAAATCAATACTTTTCAGTATTCATATAAACATTATTAAAATGTTTCAAGTTGCAAGAAGGCATGCTTAAATGCGATGCTGTAAAACATTTCAGTATGCAACTTCGGTAATGTTTCCATCAAATACTCTAAAGCGATTCATTTAACTTTATCACCATCAATTATTCGATTTCAAGACTTTCTTTCTGTCAACCAATAAATCACTATACAATTCATTCACTATTCATCTAATTCAGTATTCAATTTGCTCAGTACTCAATTCATTTGGAAATCGAATCACTTGGTATTCAGACCATTCGGTATTCAATACCCTTTCTTGATCGTCATTGACTATTATAATCATTTATACACTTCATCATCAATATTAGGATCGCATCATTAGTATGAATCCTCTAAGTTTTGATAAGCATTTAAACATCAATTTCTACAATAGTCATTAAGTTACCGAATTTATGCAAATAATAATATCATCCTTCAATATCTGTTCCAGAATCGACATCGAGGATAACAGAATCACAAAATCGATAATCACTTATCAAATCCATTTATGATTTGATCTATTGATACATGTTTATCATTTTCGATTTGAGGTTCAATTTCATTTACTATCACAAAATCATATCTAAATCCTCAAATCCATTTTCATGTGGCCTTTATGATTTTATCCGAACTTATGCAATTGTCGATCTTATTATTCAAGATCTATTCTAAGGTTATAAGCACAATCATCTTTTCACATATTTATCACTCATTTCTTTGAATCCATAATTGATCGGATTGTGTCGTAATTAAATCTCCATTTCAATCTCTCGAATTTGTCCATATTATCACTTTCGAAATTATTTCAAAATCATGAAACCGGACTCGGTAATTCTGGAAATCATTACTCCGTTAATAACTTCACAATCCAATCATTCGACCATCGAAATTTCAACTGTGATCTTTTCTTCCAAGCTACATCATATAATTATCATCACTTTTATCCGTGATCCGTCTAATTAATAATTCCACCTCAATCTCAACTTGATACCATTTGTGATATTAAAATTACTTGATTTATCGATTCTATAAGGTTTTAAACCATGTAATTCACCACATTATCGTTTTCAACGATCTATCTCTCATCGATCTCAATATCAAACTCTTTCGGTAATACTATAAAATCCTTTCAATATTTATTTTCAATAATTATCTCCAAGATTCCATTTATGTGAGAAACTTAATCTTTTTCCTCAATTATTTTCCTAAAAATTTCGGCAGCATAACGGCTTAATTTTCCCTAACCTCCTGCAAGGGAAACTCAATTTATACTTGCAGCCGTTGATTCTCACCAATTTTACCTCTTACTAAGACCCCCACCATCAGTTGTGGGTCCTCTTAGCATTTTTAGCAAATCAATTTAAATCGATGCATCATATAAAAATCATAATTCCATTTAAAGTCAATTAAATAAATGCATCATAAAAAAAATCATAATTCCCACATACAATATAAAGCTACTAATGCTTTATAAAAGTATCTTACTTGGTGCTGAAGCTTAGTGCCTTGACGAGCTCCTAGCATCGTCGAACCACAAATCGCGCCTGTCACTTCCGCTACAATTTCCACAACACCAATGCATTTACGTGAATATGTGACAATAAAATTTATTCAATAACATCAGTAATTTATTTTTCCTCAATTTTTCCTTACCTTTTCTTTCTTCTTCTTCTTCCTTTTCCTTTTTCCTTTTTCTTTTCTTTTCTTCTTTTTCTTCCTTCTTTTCTTTCTCCTTTTTCTTTTTTTTCTTTTCTTCTTTTTCTTCTTTCCTTTTTTTTTTCTGTTCTGTTTTTTTTTTTTTGGTCTGAACCGGTTCGGACCGGTTCAGACCGGTTCAGTACTCACCGGCCGGTTCAGCCTCCGGCGGCCGGTCCTTCACCGGTTCAGCCCTTCCTCAGCTGGCAGAGATGGCCGTGAGACTGGATTTGCCCTCCATTTCTCCAGATCGACGGCGACGGCGCCGGATCTGGCAGCGAAAGTTTCGACCTTCTTCTCCTCTATTTCTTCCTTCCTCCGCCGTTTCCTTCACCGCCGGTGGCCTCCTTCTCCTTCGTGGGTCTTCACCGGTAGTGTTGGTGTCGATGGCGGTGCCCAGATTGGCCGGCACCGCCATTCCACTTCCGCTTTTCCTTCTCGGGTTTTACCTCTGTTTTCCGTTTCGTTTTCTTTTTTTTTTTTGTTGCCGGCATCCTTCCTCACGTCGCCGGCGGCTTCACCTCGCCCCCCCTTCCTCTCTCTCTTTCTCCGGTAAGCCGACGGGGGGGGTCGGCTGCCGGTATTTGTCTTCTCTGTTGTAAACAGAGAAGAGATGAGGGAATCGGGTTGTATTCCCGATTCCCACGTTTTTCATTTCTTTTCTTTTTTTTTTTTATAACATATATATATTTATTATTATATATAATAATAACAACTATAATATATATAATTATTATACATATAACCATAATTATATATATAGATACACTATTTATAATATGTATTTAAATACATATTTTGTATCAAAATGTATATATATATATATACACTTTTTTACACTTTTAACACAAAATAATATTTATATTTATCCAAAATATATTTATATAATATCATTATATAAATATATAAAATTATTTTTATTTCTTATTAAGTTTTGGTTTTCCAAATATCCAAAATTATTTTCTCCATTTTCTTATTTAATTTGGATTTCCATTTATCCAAATTAAATTTCCTCCTTCATTTCTTATTTCCAATTAAATTTCCCTTTTATTTCTTATTTAAATTTGAGTTTCAATTTGTCCAAAATTAAATTTTCCGGATACCTTATATTTATTTAGAAAATTCTCGGTCTTCACATCCTCCCCACCTTAAGAAATTCGGTCCTCCGAATTCAACTTAAATTATTTGGTGGTGTGTATGCTTATAGTTCCTGTCCTCTCAATCATCTTTTTAAGTAATATTACTAGCATACTTTCAACATCTGAATCACCTTTTATACCATTACATATCATTTTTTTTTCCACCATATATTCATACTCCCTAAAATTTCTTATCACCTTGGGAGTTATCACTTTCTATCTCTTTTCACATAATAGCTGTTTCACACCATTTATCATTCGTTTCTCTCATTTGATGCCAAGTCGATATAGTTTAGTAACTATCGTTTACCGATTTAATCAGTAATATGTAATTGTCCCAGTAGCCTTTTAAGTCTCGTGCATCCGCTCTCTCAACATATCTTCGAGTGTTTCCACATTATGCTCGAATTTTCATATCAGTATGGAGCGATGCCGTCAATCAATTTGGAATCTCAAAGCCTTTTACTATTTTCCATAACATATGGCAATTCAAGATTCCATCATATGTAATACTCACTGGAACTTCACATACCTTCTCTCCGTTTCATATTTATATTTCGACTAAGGCATTAGAGAAATCTAGAAGTCTGAGAATGGAAAAACGATTCAATTTGATCAACCAGTCTATAATCACTTCCATAATATCATATTTCTTTTGGGTTTCGTATTATCCCACAACACTCATTGTCACATTGATAAATCAAGGCTGCACCTCATTGCAGACTTCACTGTTAATCATCTCTTGCCATAAATGCAACATTTATCAATCATTTTCTCTCTATATCTTTTTTTTTCATGTAGTATTCTTATTACATCTCGATGTGATAACCAAGTGAAATCACTTTCAGTCTTAAATTCGAAAATTGTTTCATATTCGTGCTCCCTTATAACTCGAAATCATAGTTTCAATTTCCAATAGTCCTCATAATTAAGGTGGGATTATACTTTCAATTAAACCATATACTTTTGTTCGGTCATTTTCAATGGCGATTCCTTTACCTCTTTCAACCCCTTTTCAGTTCACATATCGATCATATTCTATACCATCATTACATTATCTTCCATATAAATTGCCACACTCAATCATTCTCGATCATTCATATCCTATTCCTTTAAGGTGAAACACAATTCTTCTATACCATATCGATACCATTCATTAACGGTTTCCAGTCCGTTTCAATAGGTCATCGATTAGCATCTTTATGTCAAAGCCCAGCCTGTTTTAAACAGGTCGTCGACTGGTATCACCATACCAATAACTGACAATTCTTGGTACAGATTGAAAATCAACAAGTTTACATGTAGACACTACACAGTACATGGGATGTAACACTATCATTGTCTCCACTACACTGACACGTACTAGACAAACCGTGCTCTGATACCATTAAATCTGTCACGACCCGAAGGCCGCGACTTTCCTTTAATACTTATACTTTTCTTAGTCTACAAATTTATGGACTAAATTTTTCTTTTTCATTTTAAGGTTTGTATTCGGTGTCAGTGTAGTTACTATACTCTCTAGGTGACTTATAGTCCTTCCATTTAAATATTAAACAAACACGGAAACGGTTCTTAGTTACATCCCGACTTGTTAAACAGAATATGTAATGTGCTTCAATTTAAGTCTTACATGTAAACAAGTAATTTATAAGAAACATATACCTCAGAAGACTAGTACCAAGTCCATATACAGTCTCCGATGCCCACTGAGCAGCTCACATGGCAGATGTTAACTTCAATAATCTGAAAGAGATGAAATTTAGGGGGGTGAGCAAAACCACGGCTCAGTAAGATACTAATATAAATACAAGAGTAGGATTACACTGTCTTAATCTGCAATGCTTAAAACTTGCAAATTTGCAATCACAGTTAATCCTTTCTCATCGATAACATATCATTATCTCATTTCTTGTCATATGTCTATCACTTATACTTTTAAAATTATCATCATAATCACTTTTCAGTCTTCTTGTCCTTACACTATAGTGCATCACACAACAATCTGTCGTATCCGAATTGAATGTCATATACTATTAGTCTATATTTTCCTCTATCTCGGAGTACATCATGTCCAATTGAAGCACCATATTAATTCATTTTATATTTCATAATCGTACTCCTGTAATTTATCATCTCATATCACTTTTCCTTATAGAGAAATCATGATCACCACAGTGTAAGTTCACAATTCTCTTCATATCTATCATATGTTCATGTATCATATAATGTCATCGTCTAGATGAAATATCATTTATGTCGAGTCATGACATTTATCATGAAACTCGTGTACGAAGCATATTATCATGTCAAGGTTTAATATCCAATTATGTAACTTTACTGTATAAACCGCTATCGTCTCTAATCGTGTCATATGTACTTTAGAACATGCTCCACGTATGAAATTTCAATTCATTCAAGTCTACCTTTATGGCATGATAAAAACATGTTCAATTTCAATTCATGTATTCATTTTCAGAGCATGTCTAAAACATGTGCGGTTTAAAACATTTTTCATATACTATAAGTCATATCAGGTCTAGAGTTTATTTCAAATCGATTTATACTCTAGACCGCATATCATTTTAAATTCGACACGAAATCGTATATAAATCATATCAGTGTCGAAATCATTTATCATATACTTTTAAAACATATACTGTAAATCATATCAGGTCTAGAGTTCATATCAAATCAAACTATACTCTAGACCGCATATCATGCCATGTTCGACACAAATTTTCGTATAAATCATATAAGTGTCGAAATCATATCTCATGGACTTTTAAAACATGTTTAAAACATGTACTGTTTCAAAACATATTTCATTTCAAATCTGTTTCATGTACAGTATAAATCATGTCAAGTCTAGAGTTCATATCAATAAAATCATACTCTAGACTTCATATCATATCAATTAGAGACTAGGCTAAATCCCTATCATCTCTATCAATAAAGACTTAAATCACTGTAGCTAGCAGTGAAATCATATCATCGTCCCCTGGAAACCAACTAGGGCGCTATCTATGGCCATAGACCTCATCTCTCTCAGCCCCACTGATCAGGCGTGACTGAGACCTGTCCACGACTATTGTCGGACAAGCATATCTATCTGCCTAATGAGCAAAGCTCCAATTAGGCGGTTTCCACTATGCTTTATTGAATTTAATTCTTTTAGGGTGCCTACAGTCTCATAAAACATTTAAATCTATAGCTTTCTTTTCAATATCATGTAAGGTATATGGTAAAATTCTGTATGAGACTTCATATATCAAAATATATATATATTTACCATATACTTTCATTTCAAAACAAATCAATACTTTTCAGTATTCATATAAACATTATTAAAATGTTTCAAGTTGCAAGAAGGCATGCTTAAATGCGATGCTGTAAAACATTTCAGTATGCAACTTCGGTAATGTTTCCATCAAATACTCTAAAGCGATTCATTTAACTTTATCACTATCAATTATTCGATTTCAAGACTTTCTTTCTGTCAACCAATAAATCACTATACAATTCATTCACTATTCATCTAATTCAGTATTCAATTTGCTCAGTACTCAATTCATTTGGAAATCGAATCACTTGGTATTCAGACCATTCGGTATTCAATACCCTTTCTTGATCGTCATTGACTATTATAATCATTTATACACTTCATCATCAATATTAGGATCGCATCATTAGTATGAATCCTCTAAGTTTTGATAAGCATTTAAACATCAATTTCTACAATAGTCATTAAGTTACCGAATTTATGCAAATAATAATATCATCCTTCAATATCTGTTCCAGAATCGACATCGAGGATAACAGAATCACAAAATCGATAATCACTTATCAAATCCATTTATGATTTGATCTATTGATACATGTTTATCATTTTCGATTTGAGGTTCAATTTCATTTACTATCACAAAATCATATCTAAATCCTCAAATCCATTTTCATGTGGCCTTTATGATTTTATCCGAACTTATGCAATTGTCGATCTTATTATTCAAGATCTATTCTAAGGTTATAAGCACAATCATCTTTTCACATATTTATCACTCATTTCTTTGAATCCATAATTGATCGGATTGTGTCGTAATTAAATCTCCATTTCAATCTCTCGAATTTGTCCATATTATCACTTTCGAAATTATTTCAAAATCATGAAACCGGACTCGGTAATTCTGGAAATCATTACTCCGTTAATAACTTCACAATCCAATCATTCGACCATCGAAATTTCAACTGTGATCTTTTCTTCCAAGCTACATCATATAATTATCATCACTTTTATCCGTGATCCGTCTAATTAATAATTCCACCTCAATCTCAACTTGATACCATTTGTGATATTAAAATTACTTGATTTATCGATTCTATAAGGTTTTAAACCATGTAATTCACCACATTATCGTTTTCAACGATCTATCTTCTCATCGATCTCAATATCAAACTCTTTCGGTAATACTATAAAATCCTTTCAATATTTATTTTCAATAATTATCTCCAAGATTCCATTTATGTGAGAAACTTAATCTTTTTCCTCAATTATTTTCCTAAAAATTTCGGCAGCATAACGGCTTAATTTTCCCTAACCTCCTGCAAGGGAAACTCAATTTATACTTGCAGCCGTTGATTCTCACCAATTTTACCTCTTACTAAGACCCCCACCATCAGTTGTGGGTCCTCTTAGCATTTTTAGCAAATCAATTTAAATCGATGCATCATATAAAAATCATAATTCCATTTAAAGTCAATTAAATAAATGCATCATAAAAAAAATCATAATTCCCACATACAATATAAAGCTACTAATGCTTTATAAAAGTATCTTACTTGGTGCTGAAGCTTAGTGCCTTGACGAGCTCCTAGCATCGTCGAACCCCAAATCGCGCCTGTCACTTCCGCTACAATTTCCACAACACCAATGCATTTACGTGAATATGTGACAATAAAATTTATTCAATAACATCAGTAATTTATTTTTCCTCAATTTTTCCTTACCTTTTCTTTCTTCTTCTTCTTCTTTTTCCTTTTTCCTTTTTCTTTTCTTTTCTTCTTTTTCTTCCTTCTTTTCTTTCTCCTTTTTCTTTTTTTTTCTTTTCTTCTTTTTCTTCTTTCCTTTTTTTTTTCTGTTCTGTTTTTTTTTTTTTGGTCTGAACCGGTTCGGACCGGTTCAGACCGGTTCAGTACTCACCGGCCGGTTCAGCCTCCGGCGGCCGGTCCTTCACCGGTTCAGCCCTTCCTCAGCTGGCAGAGATGGCCGTGAGACTGGATCTGCCCTCCATTTCTCCAGATCGACGGCGACGGCGCCGGATCTGGCAGCGAAAGTTTCGACCTTCTTCTCCTCTATTTCTTCCTTCCTCCGCCGTTTCCTTCACCGCCGGTGGCCTCCTTCTCCTTCGTGGGTCTTCACCGGTAGTGTTGGTGTCGATGGCGGTGCCCAGATTGGCCGGCACCGCCATTCCACTTCCGCTTTTCCTTCTCGGGTTTTACCTCTGTTTTCCGTTTCGTTTTCTTTTTTTTTTTTGTTGCCGGCATCCTTCCTCACGTCGCCGGCGGCTTCACCTCGCCCCCCCTTCCTCTCTCTCTTTCTCCGGTAAGCCGACGGGGGGGGTCGGCTGCCGGTATTTGTCTTCTCTGTTGTAAACAGAGAAGAGATGAGGGAATCGGGTTGTATTCCCGATTCCCACGTTTTTCATTTCTTTTCTTTTTTTTTTTTATAACATATATATATTTATTATTATATATAATAATAACAACTATAATATATATAATTATTATACATATAACCATAATTATATATATAGATACACTATTTATAATATGTATTTAAATACATATTTTGTATCAAAATGTATATATATATATATACACTTTTTTACACTTTTAACACAAAATAATATTTATATTTATCCAAAATATATTTATATAATATCATTATATAAATATATAAAATTATTTCTTATTAAGTTTTGGATTTCCAAATATCCAAAATTATTTTCTCCATTTTCTTATTTAATTTGGATTTCCATTTATCCAAATTAAATTTCCTCCTTCATTTCTTATTTCCAATTAAATTTCCCTTTTATTTCTTATTTAAATTTGAGTTTCAATTTGTCCAAAATTAAATTTTCCGGATACCTTATATTTATTTAGAAAATTCTCGGTCTTCACATCTGTGTTTGGTTGTATTGGTGGGAATATAAGATTCCTGTGTTTGGTTAAAGGAAAGTAAGAGGGTAAAATTATTTATTTTACTATAATACCCTTCATATTATTAGTTGATGTAGAGTGAATAACACTTGAAATAAATTATATTTAAATTAATTACTTATTTATTTATTTATTTATTTATTTATTTAATATGCTTATTTATTTATTTATTTATTTATTTTGCCCCATTTTTATAAGGTTTTTGTTATGTAAATTATTTTGATATAACAAACTATTACTATATTAAATTGATTTTGATTAATCAAAAATCATAGGGTCCATCTTATTATTGGTCCATTTGATTTTAAATTTATTTTTCTCTTCATCAAAATAAGAAAAAAACATGGTTGTAATATTAGATAGATTTAAGGGTAAAATAGAAACAAAATATAATTATTGGAGGGTAAAATTGACAAAAAAGTTAAATTCCCCCCGAAAAAAAAATACCTCAGGGAGAGGAAGTAATTTTTTTTTTCCAATTTTGACACTATTTGGCACTGTTTGGGCACTGTTGGTAAAAAAAAATTACCTCCCGAAATCCGATTCCCCCAACTAAACGCGAGAATCATTTAACGGAAAAAAAATTCCTCTAGGTAAAAAAAAATTACTGAAACCAAACAGCACCTTAAGCTTTGTTGTCCATCAAAATCTTCAATTGCAAGCCCATGAGGATGATGACTAGTTGACCATTGAGACTGACATGAACATGTAAGGTTTGGATCCTTTCTGTCGCTCCTTAGTGAAGGAAGCAAGTTTATAGTGATCAGAAGTTTGTTCAAACTTAAACGACTGAATCATTTGATTCAATCAGTTTCGACTTAATTAGTTCTTGAATATATTATATTTATATATAATATAAATAACTAAAAAGTAAATTGGTTTAAGTGCTTGTCAGTTTTTTCAGAGGAAACTGTTTGAAAAATCCGATTGCCCACTTTGTTCATAGATTGGCTTATCCTTTTTCTCTTTTTTTAGCAACACCAACCAAATAGCTGTTAACTCAATCCTATCATAATGGACTCCAAAACTAGAACAACGCCCAAATATTTATTTACATAGGAAAATCACACATCATCATCATCTTCATGATTAGAATCCCTACTACAATAGCAGAAACAGAAAAAATCATCCCACACATTCACAGAAATGAAAGGAACACGATATGAATTGCACTATAGTACAAAGCCATAATGATACAAATAAATTATCCAACTTGAAACTTGAAATCACAGCTCTCTTCTCCATGACTGATGGCGTTTCCATCAAGTTCTCAAATTAATGATTCAAAATAAAACAAAAATCATTACCCCAAAAGAACTCTATTTACACCCTCCCTGAAGCCATTTCATCATCCAACTTCATTTCATAGACAAAAATACAGAAAAACCCTACATAAAAGTGTTTGGAATTATCAAGAAATGCACAAAAACGAAAACTACATAGGATCCAAATGCAACAAAGAGTATTAAGCTACTTTAACATTAGTATTGCCCATTGCTTTTGGCTAAACTGCAGTAAACTACATTCCTGACGTTTGCATTTAAGAGTCATCACAATACCATTCAAGTGCAGTAACATATCAAAAATGGGTTCTACGAGATTATCTTATGTTTATATTTTTATATTATATATTGCACCGTCAATTCACTACCAATTATACTCGCTCTCGCGACATTCTATTATAAAAGGCTTTTCCTTGATCGCTTTCATGAGGAAGCATATGATTTAGAATTCTAAACAAAGTCGGAAATTCACATGATAAACAGGTTAATCAAGAATCCTTCTAACAGACAGAGATTTCTAAACTTATATCAAAACAAAAACAAATAACAATATCCAAGAGAAAAAACAATTAAGCCAAGCAAGATCCACCATGTAACTTCTTCAATTTCCAAAAAAGTCAGGTTAAGTAAGAATTCTCAAAACGTACAAAACTCAGCTAACGTTTAAGATGGGTCCTAATTTTCCGAAAAAAAAAAAGTAAACGAGAAAATAAAAATCCAAACTGGAAGATTGGGACTAATCAAACAGGCCGAATCCGATGTCCTCATCGCTCTCTTCCTTTTCTTCTTCCTTTTTCTCTTCAGCAGCAGGGGAGGCAGCCGCTGCAGAGCCAGCGCCAGCGGAAGCAGCAACGGCAACAGGGGCAGCACCACCACCGGAACCAATGTTCGTGATGAGATCATCGACGTTCCTCTTCTCAAGGAACTTGGCGAAAAGACTTGGCCAGTAAGACTCAACGCCCACGTTCGCTGCCTTAACCAATGCGGCTATCTTCTCGGCCTATACAATAAAAAAGAAGTGGATAATATGTTGAGTAGAAGAAAAAAAAAAGATGGATTTAAAAAAAAAGATTGAAAAGAAGAGTCTCAACATACGGTGATTGGGATTCCATCGTCGTGGAGGATCAATGCAGCGTAAGTGCAAGCAAGTTCACCGGCGGAGGCCATTACTAAAGAATTCTCAACAGTAAATCTGGCGATCAAAATATAAGTATATCTTACGAAATAGAAACCGAACAATGAGAGCAGATAGACGGATTGGGAAAACACCTTAGCGCTAGGTTTTGATCTGCGTTGCTTCGTAGAAGGCGTTGAGAGCTGAGAGGCTGGAAGATTTAACAATGGCTTTCATATATTTTTATATATATATATATATAGGTAGCATAATCCTAACGTGACTTGGTCTAGGGTTTTGGTTGAGAAAGTCAGCGAGTGGACTTTCTGGGCTTTTATTTCATTTGGCGCAAGCTTTTTCCATGCCGAAATTGTGGGCCCATTATGAGATCTTTGTCGTACCACCGAACCTTCAGAGATCGGTTTGATTAGGCAAAGGCTACGTCATTTTTAGAAAGCGTTTGGTTCGGCGGGTCCATAGAAGTGTTCATAGCCAGGTCGTCGGGTTTGGATCGGGTTGAATAGAGTATAAGGGATTCGAAGTGAGTTGAAATCTAGTTTAGCCAACTTTTTAGAATTATTTTTTTAATTAAGTCCGTTTTTACATATATATCGATTAAGATTAAATTCGTCCATATATTATTAAATTAAATATAAAATAAAATCTAAAAACATCAAATATACATAGAAATTTATAGGTATAACACAAGCTCAAATTATATTATACAAAAAAATTTAAAGTAATTTTAAAAAATTAGCATATTTTGCTATAATTCACTTACTTGTCATATCTTCAATTTTTTAAAAATATTACAAAAAAATCATATTTTAATCAAATATCAAATTAATTAAATTATAAAAAATAAAAAAAATTATATCGAATTGGATCAAACTTTGATTTTAAGTGATGAATTCAAACCCAACCTAATTTTTTATTTGATCCATGCCCATGTGATGGGTTTAATAATTGTTCAAGTGCCAAAAATGGGATCGTACTTCAAGCTTGAACGGGTTGTCTAATCCATGAATAGGTTTAATTCAAATTTTTATATTATTTTATGTAACATATTTTTTATAAAATTAAAAGATAAATTTCAGTTGAATGTTATATATACATTTGGTTCATGCACTACCAAAAAACACCCTTTCACCGACAGAATCTTAATTGGCAGTACATGAGATTGATGGTTCATCCAAAAGCGAAAACTTCTCTGCTCATTTTCTTGAAACTGTGTTGAGTTTGGAGAATTTAATGCTAGAGTTAGATGATAAGGATTATTTTGTTCTGTTTTGTTGTTTTAATCAAGTAAAAGAGAATGTGTAAGCAGTTTTGATATTGGATTCTACTTATGGATCAAATCACATGTATTCCAATGTTTGCCTTGTTTATAATGGAGCTAGAATTCTAACATATGGGTGAATATTAGGCGAAATTTGAGTCTTATTTGGAGCTATATAAATGTTGATTGTCAATTTGTAAGGGGTTAAAAGCACAAATGCTCCCTGAATAATAATAATTTTAAAAATATTCAATGTGATACTTAGATTATCTTACAATTAATTAATATATTATTTGTCACTATTCAGTTTTCGAAAATTAATGACGTGGACTTTAACCAATAGAATCTTCTTATTTGGCTTGATAATGAACATGTAGCATGCCACATCATTTAATAACTAATGACGTGGCATGCCACATCTCAATCATTGATTGGAGTAAAATAAAAAATAATTATCATAAAAACTAATTAAAAACAAATGAAAAGTTAAATAAAAACAAGGCTTAATAGCTAAATGTACTATCAATTTTTTGTATAAAATAAATATAAATTCAACGTTTTATCGCATGAAAATCGATTCATAAACTCTTGGCTTGTAGAGATAGAGGGAGCAGTTCTGAAATTTGAAGCTGAAGAAAAAGTTGAAATTTCGTTTTTCAATACTTTAAAGAGAATTAATCACATTAAAACTCATTTCTTGACCCAATTCACAAAGATTTAAACAAAAATCATAAACCCATCTCAATGACCACGCACCACCGCATCACAATCGGTCCAGATATGGTCAATTGGTCGCCTCGTCCCTTCAACATTTGGCCCTCCGACTATCCCAACCTTGGATTTCGATTTCGGGATTAGAAATATTGGGTCAAAAAAGAAAGGGATAGAAAGGATCAAAACTTCCACCAAAAAAAAAAAAGAAAGGATCAAAACGACGTCGAAACGAATGTTTACTGTTCGTATGTAGTTTTGATGGAGCTTTAGACGAGGAAGCAAATGATAAAGTAGAACGTGAAGTGGTTGAGGAGATTAGTGAAGAAGGCAATGGAGGTTCTATTTGAGTTATTTTTATTTTGCTTCTTTTTTCAGTTTTTTTAATTGGTAATTGATTTGGAGGGCTAAAATTACTGCCTTCTAATTGACATTTGACACGTGGTATACCACATCATCCGCCATTAAACGACGTGTCTTGCCATGTGTTTATTATCAGGCCAAATAGAGGATTTTAGTGGTTAAAGTCTACTTCATTGGCAACAGGTAGTAGAGTTCGTGATGGGTACTACATTAATTGACAGTGAGATAATCAAAATATCACATTGGATATTTTGAAAAGTTTGTATATGATATATTGATAGTGTATAATTTTTATACACTGTCGATGCATCAGAGATTAACATCTTATCAATTGGTAAATTAAAAAATATGTTAAGCCCTTAAAAGTAAATATAAATAAATTTTTTTAATTTGCTCATAAAAACTTATTGACGATGTGTCAACATATGATACATTAACAGTATATAAAAACTATATACTGTCAATACATCATATATAAATCCCACTTTGAACGACATTACAGTAATCACTATAATTCAAAGTGCATTCTTGTTGCTAACAATTTCTTGATCTAGTGATTAAAGATAAGTTGTAACATATTATAAATCTTATATTCGAATCCAAGCATCTCATCTCACTTATTTAATATTCCCTTGTAACAAAAAAAAAGTGCACTCTTGTTATCAACCCATTAATAAATATTGCACTAGTTGCAGGGAATGGCCAAGTTTAGCAATTATAATTTCTAGGTTCATACAACTAGGCCTTTTATAAAATAAAAAATAATTTAAGATATTTAAGTTTATTAATTCGATTAATTAATGGAATTAATTGAATTTAGTTTTGTCCAATTAATTTTAAATTTAAAAATTTCAATTCAATTAACGAAACAAATAAACTAATTCAATCAAATTATTTTATCTAATACTAGTTGAAATTAACTAGCCCAACCGAACGAATACTCTTACATATTCGAAGTTCTATGAGATGTCTACCCATCTTCACACATAGGGGGAATCAGTCATTGGCAAATAAGAGCTTGACAATGTGAGCTTAACTGCCTAGCTTTCGACCTAAACATTTTAAAAAATTAAAAATTATTCAAATAAAAAAAGTTATTGATCAAATCAGACTTTTAATTATTTTAATTACGCATTGAATATAATGAACTTTAACCTTGTTTAGCTCTAATTTATTTTGACTATAGTTAAGCAAGCATTTTATTGGAAGGTATTAAATCTAAAGTTTAAATTTTCTTTTTCTCTTTTACTTTCCTATGAATAAAAAAAAAGTGTGTAAATTTCACAACTAAAAAAATTGTGAGACACCTAATTCAAAGTCACAAAAAAGCAAGTAATTATACTAACAGTAGATTTGAAGTTTATTTTAATTTGTTGGCTCGAATCTAAACCAAGAGGGGGTGAAAAAGTTTCTAAAGTTTTTGCTGTCTAAAGGCTTTTCTAACTAGAGTACAACCTACACTAACAATGCTATGTAATATCAAACAAGCAGCAGAGCAGTAAACAATAAGCAAATAAAGAGTACAGGGAAGAGTAGCTCTACACAATAATTTATATGTGGCACCATAGCCTACGTCTTCTACTTTGGATTCTTTTCAAAGATTTTCATCAAATTTATTCTTTTGAAAATGACACAACCTCTCCTTTTGTAGGTTCAGAGAGAAAAATTCCTTTTCACCAAGGTTCAAGGATAACCTTACAACTCCTTTTTACAGACTCAATGAGCAAACTTACACATTTTCTTTTGTAGAATTAGGAAAGCAATCTATGTAATTGCTTTTTTTTTTTTCCGGTTTAAGAGCAAACTTTAACAACGGCTTCTTTTCTAGCTTAAAAGCAAACCTTTAGCTACACAATCTCACTTTATAAATAAGCACGCGAGGGATATTTTATATAAACTTTAATATTAATATATTTTTTTTAAAATCATTTTTGGTTTTAGAGAAGGGGAGGGGTGATATTGCGTAATAGTAAGGGAGGTTGAAATTACCCTCCCATTTGGGTGGTCCTCCTCCCACATCAAATGTCAATGGCTGAACACACAGCTTCCATTGATCTTTTTTTTTATCTTTGCCAATATTGTGTTAACAAAAATGGTCCAATATTATAAAGTGGTCCAGTAAACATACTACAATTCGAACAATCTTTATTTTAACCAGCTAGCTAGCTAGCTAATAATTGTTAAAAATATTTTTCATCTTAATATTTTTATCCTAACACATTTGTCTCTATTTTGAATTCTTAAAAAATATTTATATATATATATATATATAAAAATCTTTAAACTCCGCCTGTGTGAGTTAACGCAGCCGGTCCCAAGCCCGGGTAAAGGAGGAGGGTGGCGGTAGGTTTGGACAACCAACCTTAAAAACTAGTCCAATCTCATGAAATGAACCAATATCAAAACATCGTTGGGGCGTCCCCTACACAGCGACGCGCTGCATCGGAGCCCGGGTGTAGTGAAAAGTGGGCAAGGGTTGCTATGTCGTCGCCCGGAAGTGACGCGTCACATCGACGCCTGGATGTGGTGTTAAATAGGCAAAGGTTCCCACACCACAATGGACGGGGGTGGGTAAAGAAGTTAGTCCATAACCATAAGCTTAGGTTAGGATCTTGGAATATAGGTACGCTTAGTGGTAAGTTAGGTGAGATTTGTGAGGTTATGAGTAGGAAGAGGGTTAACATCTTGTGTCTCCAAGAGACCAAATGGGTTGGGGAAAAGGCTAGAGAGATAGCACCTTGGCAATATAAGCTTTGGTACACAGGGAAAGATAGAGATCGAAATGGAGTAGGTATCATTATAGATAAAGAGTACCATAAGGATGTTGTACAGATTAAGAGACAAGGGGATAGGATTATTTTGGTTAAACTAGTTTTAGGAGAAGAGGTGTTGAATGTCATTAGCGTGTATGCACCCCAGATAGGACTTGATGAGGTTAGTAAACGACAGTTTTGGGAGGATTTAGATAAGGTAGTACAAGAAGTACCCATAGGAGAAAACCTTTTTATTGGCGGTGATCTTAATGGACATGTAGGTACAAGTAGAGAGGGTTTTGAGAGAGTACATGGGGGTTTTAGTTATGGTGAAAGAAACGAGGGAGGAGATGCTATTTTAAATTTTGCTTTATCTTATGACCTAATCCTAGCAAATACATTGTTTAAGAAGAGAGATTCTCATCTTATAACCTTTAGAAGTGGACCAAGAGCAAGTCAGATAGATTTCTTTTTAACTAGGAGTAGGAATAGACATAGATGTTTGGATTGTAAGGTTATCCCAGGTGAGAGTGTTACTGCGCAACATAGACTCTTAGTTCTAGATATGAAGATAGATAGACGACATCGAAGGAACCAACAAAAAGGAATTGAACGGATTCGATGGTGGAAGCTAAAAGATTGTCATACAACATGTAGAGATAGTTGGATTCAAAAAGAGGCTTGGACAACAGAAGAGAACCCAAATGTAATGTGGAATAAGATGGCAAAATGCATTCGGGAGGTAGGCAAAGAGACATTAGGAGTATCAAACGGAAAAGTGCCGACTGGAAAGGACGCAACATGGTGGACTGTAGTAGTAAAAGATGCTATAAAGACTAAGCGAGAGCGTTACAAGGCTTTAAAGAAGAACAATACAGAAGAGAGTTTTTCGGAATATAAGGTAGCAAGAAAGGAGGCAAAGAAGGCTGTGGTAGAAGCTAAGACGAGGGTTGCGAAAGAGATTTACGACAAGTTGAACACAAAGGAGGGAGAGAAAAGGATATACAGATTGGCGCGAGCAAGAGAAAGGAGGAGTCGCGACCTAGGAGTCGTGAAATGTATTAAGGATGAGCATCAAAGAACTCTCGTTAAAGATAATGACATTAAGGACAGGTGGCGAGATTATTTTAACAAATTATTTAATGATGGACAAAATAAAGTTTTGGATAATATTTCAGTGCCTCTTAAGGATTTAAATCGATGCTTTATGCGTAGAATCCAAGAGACAGAGGTAAAAGATGCACTAAAGATGATGAAGAATGGAAAAGCTGTTGGACCTGATGACATCCCAATTGAAGTTTGGAAATGCCTTGGAGATGTAGGAGTTAGGTGGTTGACAAATCTATTTAATAAGATTTGGCACACTAACAAAATGCCAGAGGAATGGAGGAAGAGTGTCTTAGTACCTTTATATAAGAACAAGGGAGATATTCAAAGTTGCGCCAACTACCGAGGCATAAAATTGATGAGTCACACGATGAAACTATGGGAGAGAGTGATAGAACGAAGATTAAGAAAGAATGTAGAGATATCGGAGAATCAATTTGGTTTTATGCCGGGTCGATCAACTATGGAGGCAATATATTTGCTTAGACAACTTATGGAGCGCTTTCGAGTAATGGGTAAAGATCTTCATATGGTCTTTATAGATTTGGAGAAAGCATATGATAAAGTGCCTAGGGAGGTACTCTGGTGGTCCTTAATGAAGAAAAGAGTTCCTTTGAAATATATTAAACTAATTAAGGACATGTATAGAAACGCAAGGACACATGTGAGGACAGGTGGGGGGCAAACAAGTGAGTTTCCTATCACGGTGGGATTACACCAAGGGTCAGCGTTGAGTCCATTCTTGTTCGCGGTAGTTATGGACGAATTGACAAAATCCATCCAAGATAAGGTGCCCTGGTGTATGATGTTTGCAGATGATATTGTCCTATGTGCGGAAACTAGAGCGGAGATCAATACAAAGTTGGAAGTATGGAGACAAACGTTGGAATCAAATGGATTTAAACTAAGCAGAGTGAAGACTGAATACATGGAGTGTAAATTCAGTTCTAACCGACTGGAAGAGCATGATGTAGTGAAGTTAGATGGGGTGGCGATACCTAAGCGGGATCATTTTCGATACTTGGGATCAATAATACAGATGGATGGAGAGATTGATGGTGATGTGACCTATAGGATCCAGGCTGGATGGAGTAAGTGGAGAAGTGCTACAGGTGTGTTGTGCGATAAAGGAATTCCTACATGGTTGAAAGGCAAGTTCTATAGGACAGTTGTTAGACCAACATTGTTATATGGTAGTGAATGTTGGGCGACTAAGAGGCTACATACACAAAAGATGAGTGTAACAGAAATGAGAATGTTACGGTGGATATGTGGATATACAAGAAAGGATAGAATGAGAAATGATGATATTCGTAAGATGATTGGAGTGGTACCTATCGAAGACAAAATGTGTGAAAATCGTTTACGTTGGTTTGGACATGTAAAACGTAGACCTGTAGATGCTCCAGTTAGGAGAATAGAGGCTATGGATGTTGAGAGAAGGGTTAAGACTAGAGGAAGACCGAAAAAGACTTGGAAGGAAGTAGTTTGGAAAGACATGGAGGTTTTAGAATTAGATGAGCAAATGGCCTTGAATAGGAATCTATGGAGGCAGAGAATACATATGAACGATCTAACGTGATTTTAGATATTGGTTCATATAGCCTACCCCAATCTATTGGGATAAAGGCTCTGATGATGATGATGATGATATATAAATCTTTAAATTTTTTATATTTTATATTAACTTTAATAGACATTTGTTTGTGCTGAGAATGATCTTGAGAACAATAAGGGAGAGAAGGAAGGAGGAATGGAAGAAAGGTGACTTCTTTGGAGAGGGAGAAAGAGTGTGAGAATGGAGTTTTTGCCCCCCTGGCTCTTTATTGTGATTTGGGATGACCTTATATAGAGGGGTTAAGTCCTCTTGACACATCAAACCCATGTGGTCCATCATGGACACTTGGGCATTATGTGATGAATGGCAATTGGGAGGTCCTTCCCGTTAGCTCTCACATTGGACTTTGAATACCAACCTACTTGGGTGGGAAATTAAAAGATAATGTGTGACAAGCTTAGTCCCAAAGTGGTACTCTAGTCTCGAGGTGGTTGCTCCCATGCATGGCAAGTTAGCGTTTGTAATGTTGAGACAGTCCAGATGTTATGTTAGGTGATGCAAGCACCACCTCTGTTGGGTCATTATCAAAGACAAAAATATTAAAATATCCTTAGGTGTGTGTGCTCCCCCATGATCATTAATATTAATAGTTTTAAAAGTAAATTATTAGCATAAATATTATATTAATCTATTCAGTTTACTGTAAGGTCAACATGTAAAAATTTACCTTTTTAACATATGGTTGGAAAATGATAAATCAAACTAATCTAGTTAAGTTTGAGCCTAATATTTTTAATGAGCTAAGCTCGCACTTCAAAAATTAAATCAAGTTTCGATTATCAAGTTTTCGAATTAAGCTAAACTCCTACCTAATATTGGATAGTTTCAATTCAACTCACTTTCATCCATACTCAAGATGTTATCAGAGTTACAACTCAATTTCTTTTTAAATATTTTTTAAATTTTACTTTTAAAATTTAATTTGTTGCCGTTACCAAATTATATTATCGTCAATCGTTCGTACACATGTGCTAATGCATTTTATATACACTTTGAACTATTAAAATTCCCCGCGCTTTGCTGGAGGCATATAATTTTTTTTAATTAATAAATGATTGAATTTTGTATTCTTCTTTATTAAATCATTTCAAATTAAACTTTTTTATAATAAAAGTACTGAAAATTAAAAAAATGATAAATCAAAATAACAAAAATAGTGCACATTTTGTTTTTGTTTTTATTTTTACTTTTTCGTTTCTTTTTATATTTTTATCATTTGCTATACTTTTGTTTTTTATTTCACCAAACAATCCAAACATATATATTTAATTTAAAAAATAATATGATAAATTATATCCAATAATTTTCAAATAAATTAACTTTATTTATAATTTTCTTTTATTGGAAGATATCCGAAAGAATAACAAATAATATGGATGATGATAGAATATTGACAGTAACTAAATAATACACTTAAAAAAAAAGAGATTGAAAAAAAATAAAATTAAATATTCTCCTCTTTATATTTTCATTCATGCAAATTGGAATGGCTAATTCATTTTTTAAAGCATTTTAGTATAAACATTAGAAAATATTCAAAGTTATCCATGTTTTAAAATCTAATAAAAGAAAAAACACAAAAATACTAAAATTTAAATAAAAAATAAGTTTTTTAAGAGAAAAAGTAATATGAGTAGATTAATTTAGGTAAATGTGAATAGAATTTGAAACTTAAATTCTTGAGTTAGATAGTAAACATTTATAGTTTAAAAATCTTATATTCCAAATTAAGATTCAAAATCATGTAAAAAATCTCCATACTTAGAATAAGAAACTTTCTTAGGTAATTTGTTTTTCAAAAAATAAAGTAAAATGTACCTATATAATACACTCATTGTGCGTATGAATTCAATTAAAATGTATATATTTTTACCTACATATACATTTTACAACAAATGAAACTTGATGGTTTAAGTATCAAGGTCAATATAATAAAAATAATTTTCTCCTTTTCCATTTCTCAACATTTTCTTTCTATTTAATATTTCTAACCATGGCTGCACCCAATTATTATTTTTAGTTCACCATTCCAATTTGTAACTCTCTAGACGCATGTCACCATGAGAGTCTTTAGGATTCCTTTCGTATAAAGGTTATAGATAGAAGATTAAAGTGACATGAAAATGCTAAGTTACAAAAATACTTAAATGCAATAAAATATATAAATAATTAAATTAAATTTCTAAAAGAGGTTTTCTTTGTATAACATGTGGAATTTGCTAGAACAAAAAGTATTCATATAAAATAATTTATAGGATACTTGCAATGTAAACTCCCAAGGGTTGGAATAGTAATAAATGTTGTCTTATAGGCCAAGGTTGAAAGTAAGTGTTGTTTTTAGGTCATATTAAAGTTCAAGTTTTGAAGCTAGCACCTAAGAAAATTAATTTTTTTGAATGAATCGGACAATGTGGAGAGTGCACCCTTAATACCGTTTGAGAAGGGATTAGTCTCAATTCACATACAAATTGACCCGAAAACTCCCTAACCAAAAAAAAAATGCAATATCAATAACTACAACCTGTATAATCAATAAATAAATAAATAGAGAAACTACTCAAAAAAATAGATAAAAAAATTACAAATGTAACAGTTTATGAATAATTAAATTATTAGTTTGAAGATTCATCTAATCTAACACCCATCTAATCTAACACCTACATCATCATTCCTGTTCCCATGGTCTATAATAAAAATAATATGTCAAACTCTTTTTATTTTAAATTTAATTTGGATAAAATAACTGATAAAAAATTAAAAAGCAGTAAAATAACAAAATTAATTATCAGGATGTTGTCAATGTAAAAGAAAAAAAAAGTAAAAAAACTCTCGCATTAAATGACCAAAAAGAATTGTGTACAAAGTAAAAGTAAAAGAGAAAGATGGAAAATTACAAAATAGAAAATTACAAAAGTTGTTTAGTCATTTTCAGCTTTTGTAAATTTAATACTACTTTTTTTGTAAGTTTTCTTTTTCCTGTGCATTATTAGTGAATACTAAATGCAAATTACGTTTAATTTGGTTCTAGACAAATGTAGATGCAAAATTTTTGAGGATTCTTTTTTTATAATGTATAGATATGTAAATGGTTAATGGTATATTTTGTGTGCTTAAAATAATTAAAATAAATAAAATCCATGCATTGCAGGATATAGCTAATGAAATATTAAGGATGGCAATACTTAACATTCATATCATA
Organism: Heritiera littoralis; assembly: GCA_031772115.1. Classification (NCBI taxonomy): domain Eukaryota; kingdom Viridiplantae; phylum Streptophyta; class Magnoliopsida; order Malvales; family Malvaceae; genus Heritiera; species Heritiera littoralis. Next base: position 1,643,748 of record JAPDPK010000056.1, read on the forward strand.
AGTATTTAAATTTATAATAGTTATTATTATAATTTAAATTAACATATTTTTCTCTCTTTTTTTTTTGCATTGATTAATATTTTTAAAACTGCATTTCGTTTCAATAATTTTGAATATTTATTATTTTTTAGATGATTTATTTATTTTTATATTTTTTTACTATGAAAATTACTATTATGGTTGAATTGATTTTAAAAATCATTTAAATAATAGATTTATTTTCTTTATTTATCTAAGAAATATACAAATAAAAAGAAATATTGGAAAAAGTTAGATTAAGCTAATGTACATTTTCTTCATTTTTAAATCGTAGATTTTTATATTTATGAAAATGAAAAAGATGATTAAAAAAAGTTCTATATTTATGAAATAATATTTATTCATGAAAACTTTAAAAAAGAGAGAACGTGAAAATGAAAGAAAAATAATTTTATTAAAGAGAGACAAAGGAAAAAGAGAATTGATTAAAAAAGGATGTTGCGATTCTTAATTGATTGACATTTTATTTAATTTAGTTCTATATTATTTTATATTTTTTATGATTTGTAATTTTTTACTCCAATCATTTAATTTCATAATTTATTCACAATGTTATACACTTTATAATTTAAGTGAATTGAAAATGTTTAACTATTTATTTCATAATAATAAAAAAAATTTATTCAATACTCTTTAGTGGAATTTTAGAACCACACAAGTGGTGTTAAAATTGTACCACATAACATTTTAAAAAATTAAAAATAAATAAAATAAAATATATGTTATCATCTTAATACTATTTATAGAGTTTTTAAACTCCACAATCAATGTATGAGATAATAATTCATAATAAAATTTCGACGATAAGTTGTTATATCCATAATAATCCATACATGGAAAAAATAATATTATCGATTAAAATAATAAAAATATTAAATTGACTAAAAAAATTATATACATAATAGATATACGTAAGTTGTTTAATCTAAAAATTGATTTGTAAAAATTTTAATTTTATGTGATATTTTACAAACATATAAGATAATTTATTTTACACCAATATAACTTTTTTTCTTTTATACATGTATGCAATGATCAAGGTTGTGGAAGAAATTTTTTATAATAATTTTTAATTTTTAAGAGATGAGTTTAAAATATGATTATAAAATTTTGACTTCTGCATTTGTAAAATCCAAACGGAAGATGTGATTGAGTTTGAACTGATCACTGTCTTGTCCAAACATACCATCCTTTTAAGTTTTATAGATTTTATTTTTTTATCTTTTCTTATTCTATGTATGTAAATGATAATTTTTTTTAAATATAGATATTTTTATCTGTTTTACGGTCTGAAATTAATTTTATTCGGATCGAAAGTGAAATTAATTTTATTCGGATCGAAAGTGGTAAACGATAAAGCTCTTCTAACAGTAAAAATTCTTGGACTCGAATTCTATCTAAATATTTAAAAAAAAATCTATTTTCATTTTTTTTAATCACTTAATGATGATAATTTCTTCTTTGAAACAAAGTTTGAACCGCCGAGAAGCTGCCAACCAGTCGGACGAACTCAGATCTTTGATTTTGAAGATGGAGCAATCTAGAACTTCTCCACGTCGTCGTTTTGGACGTCAAATCATATCAAAAAACTCTTTTTATTTCGCTACCAAGCCGGAAGGACACGTGGGCATTCAATTTTCAATTTAAGCGAGATTTTGTCATTTTCCTAATATCACCACGAGTGGGGTCCTAACATGATTATGCCCTTCTCTCAAGAAACAAAGAAAACAAACTGATGTCCGTCACTGCGGCGGATAATGACAGCTTCTGTAACTCTATCGGTTTCATTACCAAATGCCTTCGTACACGTGTCTCCATCAAAGTGATATCTACCACTCTGCAAAAAGTAAATGCGTCCGCATTTTAACATTCCCTAGTCATCATTTTCCTTGTGGTGCTTGTTTGCCATCATTTTGAAATGCTTTGCTTAATTTTCAGTTTCAAGCATTGAAAAACTCTACTAATGACTTATGTATTTATTTAACAATATATTTATTTGAATAAGTTTTCAGTTTCATCAATCAATTTTAACTTGAGCACGGAAATAAATGTGAAATGCATGTTAATTTTTAAGTATAATATTGTGTTAACGTTACGTGTGAATGCATCAAATTTTAATTTTTTAAGATAAGATTATTATAAAAAATTAATATTTGGTAATGTCATAAATCATAATCATACATATTTTTATTTTACTTTTGTTTTAAACAAACCCAATGATTATGATTGTGGGACATATGCACGAATAAAACAAAATATTATGCATAACTTTCTGATAACGTTAGAAATTTGATAATTTGAAATAATAAAAAAGTAAATTACAGATTAAACATGATAATAAGATAAATTGCAATCAATTTTTCGATTTTCAAATAAAAAAATAGATTAATAGTAATACAAAGTTAACAATGGCCTATTATCATAGTCATGATGTTAAAAACCTTTTTGTTGTCTTATGAATCCTGTTAAGCCCAAATCTCATAAGATCCACATGTCACAAAAAGAAAGATAATAGTCTTCACAAGAAAAAAAAATAGTTATATGCATGCTGTAAATACACGCATGATAGACTTTTAAACAAAGATATGAAAGGTAGAAAATATGTGAGAGAAAATGACTTTATCATTATTAACAAGTGGTTAAAAGAAGTGAAAGTGAACTTTTTTCACAAGCATTTGAATATGATTCGAATCTTGGAATCGTCATTGTTGGGAGAACTTTACTATATTTTATTCCTGACAAGAACAAAATTAGTCTCAAACCTTAAAACAAATTAGAATGTTGTGGTTACACAAAAAAAAGGACTTCATTATTAAAACTTAGCCTATTCTCCTTAGTATTCATTTCTTCTCGCTTATAATTTTTTGTTCATAAGGGTATAAGAGGATGGAGAATTAAATCTCAAACTTAATTTTTCTTAAAGAAAGATAACAATTGTCAAGTAAAATCTTGATTTTACTTTTTTTTTCTCTTTATGCATTTTTTTTTCATTTTCTTCCTAAATTGATTTCAACATTAAATAGTGCCTAAACATGATATGTGTAATGCTTTTATTACAATCTCTTTTGTTGGATAGCTTGTAATAAATACAAGGGAACAAGTTCCCACATCGCTTGTAAAAGTGTAAAGTGATATATTTATAAAGGGAAATCAACTCTTAAGAGTAATTTGGAGTCAAAGAGGGAATGGGCTTTGACCACTTGGCTTGGGCTTGAGCTTGCTTGGCTTGGGCTTGGGCTTAGGCTAGAGCTTGGGCTATTTTAAAAAGTCAAAGATGGGCACTTGGGCTCTTGGCTCTTTGATGTAATCCGAATTTTTTATTTTTGACAGAAATATTTTAAATTCTTTTTGAATTTAAAATTGTTTTAAACTGTTCCAACAAACATATTTTCAGTTATATGTCTGGAACAGTTATGTCTGAAAAAATGAATGGTTGTTATTTAACAGACAATCACAACCATTCATTTATGCCTCTTCAAATTCTATTTAAGTGTTGATTTCCAGAAAATACTTACTTTACATTCTGACTTTTCACAATATTCTAAAGGATTTGTTGTATATTGGGGTAACTTGCTTCTATGTGAGGCAATATTACACTCAAGAAAGTGTAATTCTACACGCCTCAAAGCCATATACTCTGATTATTTACTAAAAATTTGAGTGTAATATTTCTTTTGATATGGTAATGGTTACCAATCCTGTGTTTATCAATCAACAAGATCCTGTCAAGTTGAACCAGTTTGATGGGACAAACTTCACCAGATGGAAGGACAAGATGAAGTTTCTATTGACATCTTTGAAGGTGTTCTATGTTCTAGATTCAAATTTGCAGTCATTGGCAGATCCTACACCAGAAGACACAGATACAGTGAAGGAAGAAAGAAAGAAACGTGCAGAAGATGAACTGGTGTGCCGTGGTCACATCCTCAACTCTCTTACAGATAGACTTTACGATTTGTACTCCAACTATACATCACCAAGAGAGATCTTGACTGCCTTGGAAACAAAATACCAGAATAAGAAAAAAGGTACAGATAAATTCCTGGCATTAAATTATTTTGATTTCAAGATGACTGATAACATGCCAGTCATGGATCAAGTCCATGAACTACAAATAGTAGTTTCCAGACTTAGAGATTTGGAAGTGATTGTTCCTGACACTATACAAATTGGAGCAATTCTGTCCAAGTTGCCTCCTTCATGGAACAATTACAGGAAAAAGGTCCTGTAGACACCAGACAGTTTCACACTGGAACAATTCCAGACTCATCTGCAAATTGAGTGTGAAATTCGTCTCAGGGATGAGAAACTCCAGAAAGAGAAGACAGTGAATTCAAATGGGAATTCACAAGTAAATGCCATAGGGAGCAATTCTGAAAAGTTTGCAAACAAGTCTGTGAAGAGCCAAAACAAACTTAATGTCCAGAAAACTGGTGGATTTAAGAAGTCCAACAATTATAAGAAGAACAAAGCCTGCTTTCATTGTGGAAAGAAGGGGCACTACATTAAAGAATGTAGAGTCAAAATTGCAGAAGACAAGAAGAATAAGGACAATGGTTCTAAACAATTTGCTCAAGCTAATATGGTTGTTGAAGATGACATGAACTTTGTTGCCATGGTTACTGAATTGAACATAGCAACAAGTGCAGGAACCATGGAGTGGTTTCTTGATTCTGGAGCCACAATTCATGTTTGCAACAACAGGGAATTCTTCAGCACTTAAACTGAGGAAAACAGTGAAGTCTTTATGGGAAACCATGCTCCTGTCAAAGTGCTGGGAAAAGGAAATGTGATGCTTAACTTCACTTCTGGACAGAAACTGACTCTTATCAATGTGCACCATGTTCCTGATGTCAAGAGGAACTTAGTTTCTGCAAATCTGTTGTGCAAGAGAAGCTTTAAGATTGTTTTAGAATCTGATAAGTTTGTAATATCTAAGAATGGTGTGTTTGTAGGAAAGGGATATTCCCTTGATGGCATGTTCAAACTCAGTATTAATAAAATAAATGTTGCTTCTGCTTATATCGTTGAATCTTCTATTCTGTGGCATGCTAGATTAGGACATTTAAGTTATGCTATGATTAAATACATGACAAATCATAATTATATTTCTTGTAAGCATGATCACCATGATAAATGTCAAATCTGTGTAGAAGCTAAGATTACAAGAAAGCCTTTTCCTAAAGTAGAACATGAAACAAAATTGTTGGAACTAATTCATTTGGATATTTGTGAATTAAATGGAAAATTGACTAGAGGAGGAAATAGATATTTTATAACTTTTATAGATAATTGTTCATGTTTTACTAGTATTTATTTACTAAGAAACAAGGATGAAGCTTTTGATAAATTTAAGGAATTTAAATCTAAAGTAGAAAATCCAAAGGAAAAAAAAAATTAAAATTATAAGGAGCGATAGAGGTGGTGAATATTTCTCGACTGATTTTGATAAGTTCTGTGAAGATCATGGAATAATTCACCAAAGGTCAGCTCCTTTTACACCCCAACATAATGATTTGGCATAAAGGAAAAACAGAACCCTAGTTGATATGGTAAATGCAATGATTTTAAATGCTCGGTTACCTTTCAACTTGTGGGGTGAAGCATTGCTTACTGCCTGTTACATACATAATAGGGTTCCTTCAAAGAAGACATATATCTCACCATATGAAGTCTGGAATGGAAAAACAGAACCCTAGTTGATATGGTAAATGCAATGATTTTAAATGCTCGGTTACCTTTCAACTTGTGGGGTGAAGCATTGCTTACTGCTTGTTACATACATAATAGGGTTCCTTCAAAGAAGACATATATCTCACCATATGAAGTCTGGAATGGAAGGAAACCAAATTTAAATTATTTTAAAGTATGGGGGTGTATTGCTTATTATAGACTTCCTGATTCTCAAAGGACTAAATTAGGTTCAAGAGGAATTAAATCTGTTTTTGTTGGTTATGCACAAAATTCAAAGGCATATAGATTACTAGATTTAGAATCAAATGTTATAGTAGAGTCTATACATGTTGAATTTTTTGAAAATAGGTTTGTGAAAATTCAAGTTATGCATGAACCAGAAAATGATCAAAAATCATCAACTGCCTATGATTCCTTAGTCAAACGTAAGGAAATAAGTGAACCATTTGAACCAAGAAGAAGTCAGAGGCCAAGAAAAGAAAAACATCTTGATTCTGATTTTATTTCTCCTAATCATATTACCTTTTTAGTTGAAGGTAGTAGAGACAGAATTATGAGAAAAATGAAGATATTATTAAACATTGAAGATGAGCCCAAAACTTTGAGTGAAGCTTTGACTTCAAGAGATTCAGCTTTCTGGCAAGAAGCTGTAAATGATGAAATAGACTCTATCATGTCTAATAATACGTGGATTCTGGTAGCCTTACCTCCAGGATCAAAGCCTATTAAAAATAAATGGGTTTTCAGGAGAAAGTATAATTCTGATGGTACTATACAAACCTTTAAAGCAAGATTAGTTGCTAAAGATTTTACACAAAAGAAAGGCTTGAATTATTTTGATACTTATGCTCCAGTAGCTAGAATAACTTCTATTAGAATTCTTTTTGCTCTAGCTTCTATATATAAGTTGCATATTCACCAAATGGATGTTAAAACTGCATTTTTAAATGGTGATTTAAAAGAAGAAGTTTATATGGAACAACCCGAAGGGTTTGTTTTACTTGGAAATGAACATAAAGTTTGCAAACTTGTTAAATCTTTATATGGTCTTAAACAAGCTCCTAAACAATGGCTTGAGAAATTTGATTATGCTATTTTATCTTTTGGTTTTAGGCATAATACTGCTGATAAATGTATATATTCTAAATTTACTAGTGATTATGGAGTGATTGTTTGTTTATATGTAGATGATATGCTTATATTTGGTACTAACATGCTTCGTATAAATGAGACTAAGAATTTTCTTACCTCTAAATTTAAGATGAAAGATCTTAATCAAATAGATACAATTTTAGGAATTAAAATTACAAAGAATGATAATGGATTTTCATTGAATCAAACTTATTACATAGAAAAGCTGTTAGATAAATATCAATATCTTAAAATAAAAGAATATAGTACTCCATATGATTCAAGTGTGAAACTTGCCAAGAATGATGCTAGACCAATAGAACAATTAAAGTATGCTAGTGTTATAGGAAGCTTGATGTATGTTATGCATTGTGCTAGACCTGATATTGCTTACACGGTATGTAAGTTGTCAAGATTTACAAGTAATCCTAGAATAGCTCATTGGAGGGCAGTTGAAAGGGTACTTGGTTACCTCAAAAGAACTGCCAAATTAAGGTTGTGCTAAACAGGATTTCCTACTGTTTTAGAGGGTTATTCAGATGCGAGCTGGATAACAAAAGCTGGTGATAATATATCAACTACATATTGGATATTTACACTAGCTGGTGGTGCTGTAAGTTGGGCATCTAAGAAACAAACATGTCATGCACACTCAACTATGGAAGCTGAGTTTTAGCAGCTGCTGGTAAGGAAGCTGAGTGGCTAAGAAATATGTTGTTTGAAATTGAGTTGTGGCCACAACCAATGCCACCTCTTTCCTTACATTGTGATAGTGAGGCTACTATGTCTAGTGCTTTTAATAACATTTATAATGGTAAGTCTAGACATATAAGCCTAAGGCATGACTATGTTAGAGAGTTAATCTCAAATGGTACCATTACGATCATATATGTAAAGTCTGCAAAAAATTTGGCGGATCCTCTTACTAAAGCTTTGCCAAGAGATAAAGTGTGGAGGACTGCATGTAGTATGGGACTAATACATAACCCTTGAGACACCAATAATGGTAACCTAACTTTGAATTACCAAACCGAGAATTACTAAAGTTTAATGGGTAATAACAAGTTATTGATCAGTGTCTGTTGTGGCACTTATAATAGGAGTCTCATACTTGAATTTCAAGAGAATGCCACTGTTACATTGAGAGGTTGAGTTTAAGCTCTTAATGAAGATCGTTCTGAAAATTGTCTAAAGTAATAGGGACAATAAAAGGATCTCTACCTATGTGAATATGAAGTGGTGCCGCTTCAACAAGAGTATAAGGGTTTTACTCTTGAAATATTCACAAAAATTGGATTGCTAGCATATGGCCATTGAAATAGTGCTAGGAGCAAGTAAGAGTTTTGTGAAAAGTGATAGATTGATGTGTGTCGTACTTTCGATCCTAATAGTAAGAAGTCATGGTTTAATCTTAAGACACTATGTACTTTTATTAGCATCCTAAAGTACTTACACTAATTGAAGGTTTAAATCAATAAGATACCTTCTTGTATGCATCATATTTGTTGTATTACAAGCTAGTGGAGGATTGTTGGATAGCTTGTAATAAATATAAGGGAACAAGTTCCCACATTGCTTGTAAAAGTGTAAAGTGATATATTTATAAAGGGAAATAAACTCTTTAAGAGTAATTTAGAGCCAAAGAGGGAATGAGCTTTGACCATTTGGCTTGGGCTTGAGCTTGCTTGGCTTGGGCTTGGGCTTGGGCTTGGGCTAGAGCTTGGGCTATTTTAAAAAGTCAAAGATGGGCACTTGGGCTCTTTGATTTAATTCAAATTTTTTATTTTTGACAGAAATATTTTAAATTCGTTTGAATTTAAAATTGTTTTAAACTGTTCCAACAGACATATTTTCAGTTATATGTCTTGAACAATTATGTCTGAAAAAATGAATGGTTGTTATTTAACAGACAATCACAACGATTCATTTATGCCTCTTCAAATTCTATTTAAGTGTTGATTTCTAAAAAATACTTACTTTACATTCTGACTTTTCACAATATTCTGAAGACTTTGTTGTATCCTAGGGTAACTTGCTTCTATGTGAGGCAATATTACACTCAAAAAAGTGTAATTCTACACGCCTCAAAGCCATATACTCTGATTATTTACTAAAATCTTTGACTATAGCAAGTTTGATAAAAGCATTCGGTCTCTACCAAACATTACTTCTTTGGTATTAAAAAGACATCAACACGTTTTTGTAATTAAGAATCCAATTTTTGTTTTCCTTGTTTTCCATCCCATCAATTGGCAATACAAGGCTTGTGAGGAAGGGAAGTAGGGGTGTGAAACGAGCGGGGCAAAGTCCGGCGGGGCTAGCTTAGGTCGGCTTGTGTGGGTATGGGCTTAAACAGGTTAAGCTCGTTTTGGTCCGTTTTTAAATCAGCCAAATTTTATATATGTGGTTTGTTTTTTAACACGGATTGGGCTGACCCACAGGTCAAGTCAGTTTTTTAAATAAAAAATAAAACAATTTCAAAAAAAATCATTAAATTCACATCTAAATACAATCCAAATACAATTACAATTCACTTATAATATTTTAAAACAAATAATTACAAACTTGAAAAAATATAAATTTTTTATTAAACATTAAACTTTTCCAACATATTTTTCTCACTATAATATACATATATATATATATATATATATAATGTCATGGTTTAAATTCAAAGTATGCAACCAAAAAATAAATAAATTCAAAGTAAAATTATATGAATTTATTTTTTTGTTAGAATACAATAAAATCATGTCATGTATTATTTTGATAAAAAATAAAAATACATTAATAATATAATTAAAAAATTAATTATATAAAATTAAAAAAGATTTAAACGGAGCAACTTAGTTGTGAATTGACTCTCACGGGTTAATCCGTTTAGGTCCGTTTAAAAAGAATTAACCCTTGCAAAGCACCCATATTCTTTAGCCCATTTTACACTCCTAAAAGGATTTGAAAAAAAAAAAAAAGAAATTATTTTTATTTCTTAAGGCAAGAATATAATATAACATGTGATATATACCGTAAAAAAAAACGTGTTGAATTGTTGATAATGGATATGGATGAAGTGAGATTGACACATGACACATGCATGAATATATATAGATGGGTATTTACGGAAATACAAAAAAGACAGGAGATTTTAGAATTTTTAAAGGGTTGTGGAAAAATCATAATGCCAAACTGCGCAAACGGACGATCCAACAAACACAACAACCAAAACCTGTTTTTCCTTTTTCTCTTTTTCATCAACTCTCTCTCTGGAGTTCTCTTTATCCATCTGCAGAATCATCACTGTAACCGATATGTAATAATACTATAAAGAAAAGCCAACAGAAGAAGGTTATCCTCTGTTTTACCCGTTTCCTCCATCAATTTGCAGAGTCCTTTTTTTTTTTTTTTAAATTCTCACTACATAAAGCGACGATCTTTAGGGTGGGTTTGGGTTTTACATAGATGGAAACCATTTAGATAAGTCAGGTACGTTGCTCTTCGCCTTTTCTGGGTGTTTGTTTTTCGGATCATTAAATAAGGCAGAATAATAAAGATGGGATTTTTTTTGGTTGTTTACAGAGAAATCTGAAAAAGATCATTTTTTTGGAAGGAGGAATTTCCATTTGATCATGGCGGTTGCTGAGAATGCTGGAGTGAAAATCGCGTCATCAGGTCAAAATTTGGAAAGCACTGTAGTGTCGTCTAACTCCAATGCGGTAAACGATCCTGATAGATCAAAAACCAGGATTGATTCCGTCACTGCTGCTAATACTACTAAGGAAGACAACTTTCAACAAGAAAAACCGGCAGCAGCCCTCGACAGCAATGGCAATAGCATCACTCAGATGCAAAACGGGTTTAATGAAAAGAATCAGCAGAAGATGGTCACAAAGACTGCCGGGCTTAATGGGTTTAGCAATGTAGAACATGGGGGTAATGGTGAAATTTTCAAGAATGAGATGAGTGATTTGGTTGAAATTTTGTCTAAGCTTAACCCTATGGCTGAGGAATTCGTACCTCCCTCCCTTGCCAATTATCATCATCATAGCCTTAATGATAAACATGATCAAAATCGAAATCAAGATAATGGCATTTTCCAAAATGGATTTGGATATAGTACTGACAATTTTGTAGTGCACGCTAATTCTGGCAACGCCAATGAACATACTAATAGAAGGGTATGTTACTTTCTTTTCTTTTTGGCATTTTTTTTTTGATTTTATGACAATTCTATTCGTTGATTCTCTCTTTTTCTTTACTCAGAAGGGGAATAACTATAGCCGAGGGAAGAGAAGGTTGAATAATAGAACGAGCATTGCACAGCGAGAGGATGCAATTAGGAAGACCGTTTATGTATCTGATATTGATCTACAGGTGATATATTTTCACATTTACGGTTTTTGCCTCAGTTTTACTTTGTTTGTGCACTGATATAGTGCATCTCACATATTGATTATGTTTATTGTATAGGTTACTGAGGAGCTTCTTGCGGGTCTCTTTCTGAGTTGTGGACCGGTATTTTTCTTGTTTCTTATTCCTATTTAATACAGTTTATCCAACTTAGACTAATTAGTAGTGGTGGATTATTCCCTTAAAATAACTTTCTGTTATTTTGGTCAAAAGGTTGTTGATTGTCGTATATGTGGTGATCCTAATTCTGTCCTCCGCTTTGCCTTCGTCGAGTTTTACAAAGAAGGTAATAACGGAGTCTTATGCATTCAGTAAGAATTAATATCTGCCTGAATTGTACAGCATTGACAATTCAATGTTCTTGTAGAGGATGCGAGGGCTGCTTTGAATTTGTCTGGAACCATACTTGGTTATTACCCTGTAAGAGTGCTGCCCTCCAAGACTGCAATTGCACCTGTAAACCCGACTTTCCTACCCAGGGTAAAGCATATATATGATGAATGAACTTTATTCACAGTTGTGTAAGCTATAGAAACAAAATCAGAGTCATGTTGATTTGTGTTATTGTTTGTAATTACTTGGCTTTGTATGTTTTATGCTTTCTCAGTCTGAGGATGAGCGGGAGATGTGCACAAGGACCATTTACTGTACAAACATAGACAAGAAGGTAGTTTCTCCTGTCTGCTATTTTTCTTGAATGCCAATGTGATCAATAACCAGAGCAATAATTCCTGGCTTGTTTGTTCAATTTATACAGGTTACTCAAGCTGATGTCAAGCTCTTCTTTGAATCAGTTTGTGGGGAGGTCTGTAGTTTCTCATGTCATCTGCCTTATAAATGCTGTTTCTTATATTTGTCACATTTGATGATTTCTCATTGAACATTTTTGCTTCATGTAGGTTCAACACTTGAGGCTATTGGGAGACTATCATCATTCAACTCGTATTGCTTTTGTTGAGTTCACAATGGTAGTTATTCTCTTGCTATCTTTATCACTGAAACAGTTGCAACATCTGCTTTTTATGATATTAGTTTAAAATTACCTGCATTGTTCTTTCTCTGGTTGAGAACATTCTGTGATGTGTTGTGGTCTATGCCTCAAAAGCTTACTTATTTTAAGATGAAGAATGATGTCGCCTATTCCTCTGCAACATTATCTAGCCATGTCTTTACATGAATAATTCACTATCTTGCTTTCTCTGGTATTCCAAGTTTTAACTGTCTTTTTAATCTTTTCACTCATGGGGTTTTTCATGATATCAGGTTAAAATTACCTGTATTGTTCTTTCTCAGGTTGAGAGCTTTCTGTGATATGTTGTGGCCTATACCTCAAAAGCTTACTCTTCCTAAGATGAAAAATGATGTCGCCTTTCGCAACATTATCTAGCCACTTCTTTACATGAATAATTTACTATCTTGCTTTCTCTGCTATTCCAAGTTTTAACTGTCTTTTAATCTTTTTAATCATGGGGTTTATTGATCTGAAGAATTCAGTGGATGTGATGAAGCGACATTGGTCTAAAACCTCTTTAGGAGAGCTCACTTGGTTTCTCCTGTTTTGGTTTTGGCATCATGCCTTCTTTTTGGTTGCTGCCTGATTGTGTTCACTTAAAATGGCTTTTGGGATGTGAACGATGTAGGAAGTACATTGTCAAATGGGACTGGAAGTTGATTTAGGAGAATTGAGTTGAGGAAAATTTACAGTTCTGTAAGAGTAGTGCAGAGTTTCTCTTTGGTCCCTTCTCCCACTACAGAGTCTCTAAGACTGATGGATGAGGAAGATGCTGAAATGTCTTTTTTTGAAGGCTATAGTCATTGTCAAACGGGACTGGAAGATGATTTAGGAGAATTGAGTTGAGGAACATTTACAGTTCTGTAAGAGTAGTCCTGATTTTCTCATTGGTCCCTTCTCCCAATACAGAGTCTTTAAGACCAATGGATGAGGAGGATACTTGAATGTCTTTTTTTGAAGGCTATGGTCAGTTGTAGGGCCTTTACAGCTGTTGCTGCAAGACTGTCAAGACCAGTTATGATCGTGCCAATGTCCATGAATTGTTGATTGTAGGAGTGTGAAATAGGGACCCTGTGCTCACAAGTTTAGTGGAAGTGTGTTTTGAAGGACAGTGAACCTCTATGAATGCTTCCTTTACCTGCTGTTGACTGAGTGAAAGGAGGGTTTAAGTGTTGCAGAATGAATGTTTTTTCGGATTAGCAGGTTTAGAAATGTCTAGCTTTCTTTCAAATATCATGAGTTCTACCTAGAACCAGGAGAGTTGTGTGTGCCTGGGACTCACTTAAATCTCAATGATTATATGTGTTGTTGGAAGGTAGTTTGTGTGACAAACCTAGTCAGAGGATGCAATCCGGATGTTGTGCTTCTTTTGTTTTGTGATTTAAAGCATCAGTCCAGACAACCTTTTTTCTTTTATGCTGGCAGCCAGACCAATTGATTACCCATTTGCTTGAGAGCAGCATCAGCCTTAAACTTGTCTAGTTTATCATTCAGCACCAGTCATTTATTGCATCATACTCATGTTGTTGATGTGATTTTTCTTGAGGAACTGCATTGTACTTGCACAAGATGAATCATTTTATCTGTAGCTGCCAATTATGAAGAGGAGTTAATTCACTTTCCTTCATTTTCTCTTTGACTATTTCGTACTTCTCTAACAGTTAAGAACTTTTTGTTTCTGTAGTTGAGCAAAGTTTGAAAACAAGTGAATGGTAACTTCGTTTTATATGAGCTTTAGTGTACTAGGTGATGGCTGTTGTTTCTTGTATGCTGCAAGTTTAAAGGACTGTAGTTGAACCGGGCTCTAAGCTCTTATGCTATCATATTAGCCCTCTCCTATTCACCCCATTATTAACCAAAGCTTTGGGCATCATTTGCCTCAAATCTGTTGTAGCTGTTTGGCTGGAATCATTTCCTCAAATATTTCTAACGGAATGCAACTGCCAAAAATGTGTGTATATTTTGCTGCAGAAATATGTTTGTAATTTTCCTTTCGAGTGCCATTGATTGTGCTGCAACTTGTTTGCTGGATTATCTCATAATGTTGGCTTTATTTGTAAACTGCTAAATTTACTTGGATGCTGCATGCAAGAATGATCTTGATGTTTTATTTTTCCACTCTTGCAGGCTGAAAGTGCGATTGCAGCACTGAACTGCAGTGGTGCGGTCTTGGGATCACTGCCGATAAGGTTGGTTTGGGAGACATTTCTGTTTAAGCTGATGTTTCAATTGATGTGGTTTTATGGGATTGTTTGCCTGTTGCATATGCAGGGTAAGCCCATCAAAGACACCTGTTCGACCACGCATTCTTCGCCCAGGACTGCACTGAATCACCTGCTTGTTTCTTTCTCCTGGACCGATGAACTGCCGATATATATTTCTACACATATATGCATAGATACAGCGGTACATTTGGGGTACTTTTGGCGATAATGTTATCATCTTGTATCTGCATCTTAGTCAGTATCCTTAGTATTTAAAGGTGGATGGTTGCGTTTGGTTTCTTTAGCGTGTAGAGTTGGGATTTCGAGGACACTAATGTTAATTTATGTTGCATATTACAGTGCACTCTCTAGGGGTGATCTCTAAAGACAGATTGCTCGGCATATCTAACAACTGATAAATTTAAATAGACTATCTCTACTGTTCTTTATGATTTGTTTTCTGCTGAACCTATGGGTGCAAATTTAGTTGCATTTTTCGTTATGGAATACTAGATTGTCGACCTGTGCAGTCTTTTGGCATGAATTTCTAATAGAAGAATGGGAACTTCAAAGTAAAATCCATGGGAATGTTATCAAAAAATTATTTATAATCTCATGGAATCCTAAATGAAATCCCTGTCTCTCTTAAGATATTCGAGTTGGGCTCTTATTGAGATGACTGGAACGTCCAAGAAGTGTTCAATAGTTAATTATTTAAATGGTTGGACGAATATATTCTTTCTTAACTTTTTACAGATTCAATGCTAAGATTCAGCAAATGCTTTGACTCATTAAAAGAATTATAGTAAACCTGTGGAAATTCCCATTAAGGTTGACTTCTGCCAAGGGCAAACCAAATTACAGACTATTATTTCTGACAACTAACGCATTTCTGGTGCATCTGCAGACAATTAACGTTGGTCCTGAACATTCCCTGAAATTCTGAAAATGAACTTTATAGAGCTGACTAACTTTGGTCTGAAAGGCATGTAATATCAGAGCGATTGTACAATTCTGTTTTACGTCTGAACTTGAACTGCTGAGACTGTTACATCAACCATTGCTGTTTGTTTGTTTTAATAAGCAAATTCATTACAATCACAAAATAAAATAGGTAGTGTTAGCATTATATAGTTTGAGTTGTAGGAAAAACTAGCAAGCAGCCACAAACTTCTTTGAAAAGTCTGTGTTTGCCTTTAGCTGGTGGAGTGTGGACCAGTCATCCTCCTTCCCCAGCGGGTTTCGCTGTCTAATAATGGTCGTGGCATTTGAAGAATTAGAAGCAAATTAATCATATAATATATGCACAATCATGTGGATGTGGGTGACTTTGGAACAAGGAACCCAACGCACTCGACGTTTATTTAGTCAAAGTGGGCATTGTCTTGGATTCCGGACACACACTTCATGAATCCCGGAGGTTGAATATGCAAAAGATGGACAATGGAAAATAAAAGTGCCGAAGGAAAGTGAAAGATGAGATGTACTTTTTAATCTTTAGACATGCAACAGGGAGACAGTAACTCCAAACGAAGGCAAACTATGATGAACTGACAAGCCATGCAAGACCCAAGCTGCCTCTCTCTTTCATTATTCTGATCCAGTATTGCTTTTTAGATAAGAAAAGTTAAAATCCAATTAATACATGATCAGTAATGCGAACAGATATAGTTTCTATGAGAAACACCGTGGAGGATCATTTGAGACATGAATTTAAGAAAAATGGTAATCAAAAGTGTGTGAATTGTGGCGTGTCAAAAAGAACATATCCAAACAGCAAATGTAAAAAATGGCTAAAAGTGAAAAACTGTATTCTTTCATTTAGTCTTGAATGCTTCTCTAGTCTTTGCCATATTGAGGTGTGATTTTTGTGAGAAAGAGGAAAAATGTAAAACCCCACCCTTTCTTTTCTGCTGCTTGTAATCTGTAGAAGGTATTGGGTTGACTTCTCTGATTGTATCCTTTCCACTGTTTCTACTGATCCTATGAAATTGTAATTTGATCAGTCACTGGCATTACACTGATGAATTTTGTGAAGAGGCAGTTTCTGGCATGCCGGTAACTTCTGCTGTGACTGGTGAAGCTGCATTGTAAAGGAAGCTTGTTACAATAAGATTTATTTCCCACCTTACTGCAAATAAAAAAAATGTAGTTTTTAGATACTCAACCGGTGGCAGCAAGTGTTGATGGAGAGGCTGCTGGAGGAAGTGTTAAGGTCCCAAATGCACGGTATTGCTGAGCCGAGTAAGGATACTGAGCGGTTTTCGGATACTGACTCGGGCTGCTCTGTCCATGCTGGGGATGCAGTGGGAAATAACTTAAGTAGACTCCGGGGGATCCTGAAGTCCCTGTGGTGTAATTGGATGGGAACTGTTGGCCTCCATATACATTGTAATAGTTCTGCTGAACAGACAAATTAACTAGTTTTAAATCAAAATATCCTACTATTGTTTTACACATTTGTAATGATTAAACATAAACATCAAGATGTCATGCTAAAAGTTGCAATAAGCATGTCCGTAAAAATGCTTTCAGGTTTTAGTTGAACACAAATTTGAATTGCAAATTGCATTGACTGGTTTAAAATATTGAGCAAGAGGCTAACCATTGAATAACTGCCCTGTGTGTAACCTGGATACCTGAAAGGGCAAGCATTAGAACATTAAACTACAAATTTCAAAAAGAACTCAAGCAAATCATCCCAATTTTCAAATACTATTAAGCTATGCAGAGGTTCAGAATCTGATCTACCCGTAAGCCGAATAAGGAAATGCATATTGGGGGATGAGTTGACGGTAAAATGCCGGAGTATCAGTACTGGCAGGCGCCATGAATCGAGGTAGTGGGCTAAACTTCTCCATCCCTGTAAATTTGTTAGCAAAACATACAAACAGAGAAGGCAATATAAGTGAACGAAAGGAGACGGAGACTATCATCAATATTGTTTGATGGCAAATTAAGGGGTTGAATAATGAAGAGTTTGATTACCATGCTGAGAGGCTGAAGTTGAACGAGTCTTCTGAGCACCAAGGGAAGCAAGATTACAGTTTGCTTTTCTTCCATCGATCACAGGAAATGGATTGTAGCAAGCCCTCATCGCCGAATCAGCATCTTTAAACGTCACCTAGAATACCATAATTGAAAATAGGTTAAAAAAATACCAGAATTGAAAAGAAAATCCGAAAGAAAGATAAGAGGGGACGCGTGCTTACAAAGCCATAACCTTTTGATCTTCCTGTGGTTTTGTCATTAATAACAACAGCTTCTAGAATTTCTCCGAACTGCTCGAAATAACGTTTCAGGGTATCTCTTTTAGTCTCCCAAGCCAAACCTCCGACAAAGATCTTGGTGTAAGTCGTGTCACCGAACCCTGTGGCATTGGTTTCACCCAACATCTTATTCGGCCCTGGCTGAGACATGGAATAACAGTCCAAACAAGCGCAGCCAACCTCAGAGAGATCTAAAAAAGGAAAGAACCCAGGCGAGAATCAGCACCTAAAAGCCAAAATACACTGGAAAAACGGAAGATAAAGTGAGAACGAGCCGTTGGCTGACAAAATATTTATGGAGCAAAAGCAATCACATCAACCTTCTACAACAACTTCAATCAATAAGGTTTTCTTCTCTCTTCTTTCTTTTTCTATCAAAACCTTAGTAAATAGATTTCCACAGCCAACTCACCTTAGATTCCCCAAGAAAGATACCCTAAACGAGAAAGGTATCACTGTTTAGAGGTTTGAAAATACACAACAGAAGGGCTTCAGAAACAAAATCGGAAAACCCTTGTCTGATTTTGAAGACTTTATTAAGCATATACCGGTAATTAACTAAACTAAGAAAATGAAAAAAAAAAAAAAAGTGCAAGTGGCGGAAAGAAAAACAGTAGGAAACAATACTTACTATACTTTTTAATGGGTCCAAAGATACGTGCCTTGCTGTATCCAACTCTCATCTTTTTCTTTCCTCATCTGCTATTATTTGTTTATGTTTATATTCCTTTTCCTTATTATTAAGTTATTGATCTAATGGCTATTATCCTGGAATATGATTTAGAGGCCATTATAGAAGACATTTCATTGACCTTCACCTTCTCTACCAGTTCAACAGCCGCTCATTCGGCTAGTAATAGCCTATTCTTCTTCGTCTTCTATTTATATTTTGGATTATTATAAGTGCTAAGTTATTCTTTCTGATAGAAATAACGTGCTTCCGTTTTTTTTTTCTGCATGAGACAAACCGTTGGTTTAGCCTACAAATTTTCTTTTTGATCGTTGAGAGTGTAAACAACTAGACATTTTTTTTGTTATAAGAGGAATATTAAATAATTGGGGATGAGGTGCTTGGATTCGAACAAAAAACTTACAATATACCACAACTCATCCTTAACCACTAGACTAAGGGTTTGGCTATCTATTCATGAAAAGGTGATAATAAAATTGAATTCATATTAAATCATGGGAACTTTACATGTAATGGGAAATACTAAAAATAAAACCAAAAAGAGAGTTTATAGTTTTCATGCACAAATAAAAAACATCAGAAGTAGTTGCTAAAATGTGATTTTTCCATCCAAAAACTTGATTTATAAACCCAAATCAAAAGGCTTTCAAAAAGGTTTTTTTTATCTATATATTTCTAGAATTTTATTATTTTATATATTTTTTAAACATTTTAATTCAGCAACATGTTTTCACAATAATTACAGTTTTTTTTTTATTTTCAACCCAACACCAATACCAAGCCAAACTAAAAAATTGCAGATTTCTTTTATCAAACTTGAAGTTTATGTAAGAATGAAAGCAAAAGTTAAAAGCCAAAGCCTCCCTGCAGTAATAAACATCATTTCATAAAATCATCTTTGTTCATATACTTGCCTTTTGTAAAAGTTTTTGGCATAAGTCATGATCAGCTGACAACAGGTGTTTCCAAAATGGTTTCGGCTGCAAGTTCGGGGTTCCTTCCTAGTGCTTCGAATGAGCTTTGTACGATCATACTTTCTACACGACCACACAAAAAAACTAATTCAGTAGTCTTGGACTGTTTTGGTATTTCTCGAATTAATCAATTGTTCATAAATTAGAACTATATGACCAAAAATTCAGAGCCCTTCTTGCCCAAATAGGTTAGCCCAAACATATGCACCAAAGAAAAGAAGGATGACCCAAAGGCAGATAAACTATAGGACCAGTTCGATTTATAAGCTAAGTTCACAGTGCATTTCTTCTGCCCAATCGTGGGCCCTAATCCACCTTCTGAAGCCAGCATTCCACTCAAGAGTCAAAACGACAATTTAGTGTAGTGCTTCATCTATCAATGTCCGTCGTGCGAACCATTGAGGTCCGAATTTGCTTAAGAGTAAGAAATTGTATTGGCCTAGATCTAGCAGGAGCTTTGCAATTTCCGCTGCACTTGACAACCCTTGAAGAACATGCTGGAGGGTGCCGAAGGCGGCTCCAAAAGGACAAAACGAAAAAGCAAACAAGAGAAATAAACGGCCAGGTCCATTACACAAGGAAAAGGTAAATCATTGAACTTACCAGTATAAACCATCATTAAATTAGCTTATAGTGGGTGGATATACTTCAGCAAAACTCCAGATTATACTGGAGAGTTTCCAAGAAAACAATGGTGCACCTATTGGCTTCTTTATCTGTGAACATACGGGACCCACGCTATCTCCCTCGGCCCTATCTAGTCAGACTGAATTATTGAACAAATTTGCATGCCTTACTAAACTTGTCAGGGCAAATCATTTGCTGTATGTGTACGATTATTTATAACTAACTAGCTAGTACGTATTTTGATTGAACGAAACCAAGGTAGTATTTAAATTAGGTATTAAACTATTGATGTAATTCAAATAAGAAATATATGCATATGATTTTAGATTTTTAATTCGTCACCTTAAAATTAAATGTCAAAATCTGTCATTAGCTGCAGGTAACAAATTTGCGAGTATCACGAACCAGTTTTAATTCTTTTGATAAATAAAAATAACCCGATTCTTTTAAACTCCTTTGCTATTGTCTTAATACCAAAGTGCAGGAACCAACATAATTACCTACGAACACCTAAAGCAACAAGGTTTCGTTTGTTGAGAACAAGTATATAGAAAGAATAATAAAAAGAAATGGAATGATATTTTCAGGTGGAAGACATGATCATGACTAGGATGAATTAAACCATGATCTCAGATGACCTAATCCATTTTATGCCCTCAAAACAATGGAAAGAGTTTTCCATTAGTATGATGCAACCCCAAATGAAAAACTTCTCCATATTCTTACATGGGAAGTGTCCTTGAATTTTCGACTCTAGAATATGAATATATGATTTCGGTGCAGAGTAATGGTCACATGGAATGATGGAAATTGAATCAGATAGTCGTGCCAAATGCTTCCATTGAAATTATAAGCCCCACTCTAACTTACTACAATAAATTATACAAGTAGTCTTTTAGTTCCCCATGTACCTGTGCTTCATTGACTTCATCAAAACCTAGAGATGATATAATAATACAAGTGGTTGGCTTGGATCCCATCACACTTTCAGGTGTGGTGGGTATATAAAGTAGTCCTAAGCAAATATGCTTTCGACTGCATTGAAATGAGGAGAACTTCTAAATAAACTCTATTTTTTTGCTCTTTATACTCCATTTCCTTCATTGTGTCATTGTGTTTACTGTTCATTAGACATGGATGGGGTATAAAGAGCAAAAAATAGAATTTATTTAGAAATTCTCTGAAATGAGTCGTTCTGATCACTCTAGTAAGGCGTACGATAAGGTGGCAATAATCCCACCGTACCATCCCATTGCGTCCAGCTGAGTAGTGGAAATTTGACATCCCATCGCATTGGGATGTTTTCCAAAATACCATTGGCTTTTTTTTTTTTAATTTTACATTATTTTTAGATTATTTTATAAAATAATTTCTATTTTTATTTTATTTTTATTTAAAAATATTAGAATAATTTTGTTAATTTAATATAATATATAAAAATATTATTATATAATAAATTAAAGATAATTATTTCATACACCGTCGATGAAATCTTTTTTACTTCACAAATAGGTTAAGATCATGATACATGTATTATTTTACTAATTTTTTATTTTTTTTATAGGACATGTGTTATAATCCTAACACCGTTTGTGGAGTAAAAAAACTTTACTAGCGGTGTATGAAATAATTATCCATAAATTAATATATGTATAAAAATACATAATATTTTTTAATAAAAGTACGTATTTGATATAAAAATAATTTTTAATTTGTTAAAAAAATATTATTTGATATAAAATAACTTTAATAAACTGTCAATTATTTATCTAATTAGAAAATATCAAATATATATTATAAATTTCATCATATATAATTTTTATCTAGCTTATTATGTATTTAATGGTCATTTTCTTTTCTCACCACATTTTACCTCTCTATCACCATTGTGCTTGCATCCAAACACATATCTCAACATTAATTTTAATCTCACTAGTACCTTACCTAATTCTTGGTACATAAGAGGTATAAGGGGTTTATATTATCCAATTTTCCTGCTATAATAACTAATCTTAATTTCATCATTGTTTTCAATCTCACTTTCAGTTCAACCAAGCCCAAATTACAAAATACAAGAAAAAGAAAGGGACGATTGAGGAATGAAGATAAATGTTTGTTTTGTAACTAGGAGTGTAAACAAATAGAACATTTGACGAACAGTTTGTGAATATGTTCGTTTTTTGTTCGTTTATGTTCGTATATTATTCTTAACAGATGACCATGAATAAAGGAATGATTGGTTCATTTATGTTCGTGAAAAACTCGTTTAAAGTTTGTTTAAAATTCATTCGTTTAATGAATCATTTGGTATTTGTTTGTCATTTGATAATAATAAATTTTTAAATTACAAATTTACTTCTAAGTTACTTTAATATGTAATTATTAAATTACATATTGATGTATGATTTTTTAATTTGGCATCATATATATTATGGGAATATAACTTGTTTGTATAAATTTTTTTACTTAGTGTTCACAAACACGTGTTCGTGAACATATTTATTTAATATTCAAGAACAAATGTTCGTGAACATGTTCATTAATGTCTATGAACAAACTTAACAAATACGAACACAAACAGATTTAAAAAAAAAAAAACAAACGAGCACAAATATAAAAACGTTCGGTTGGTTTATGCCGGTATTTATAACATAGATATTTCATTGGCTAGTAAGTGGAGAGTTAATCTGACCAGGTGACGTCCATGAAGATTTAGACTTCAGACACAGGCCAATACTCGACGGTCTCTTTATTTTGGTCTATAAATGTCCCAACCAAATTGCATTGTACCAATTGTGCAGTCATCAAGTTGATGGACGGTGGTAAATAAAATATGTGACATGGACACTGGCAGGTTCCTAGAATTAAACAGATGAGCAATGCCGATGCGCCACCTTCTCAACGGCAAGACAGCTTTCTACTCCTCCACGCAATGCAAAACAAACCCATGATCTTGAATCAATTTCACTATTAAAACAGAGCTCAGGAACATGTCCGTAGCAGGCAGAGGAGAGGTTATTTTATTAATCACAAACCTTGTTGATCTGTTGGACTGTTAGTATTATTTACGGCATCATAACACTGAATTGGACAGGCAATTCGAATTCACAAGCAACTGAACTAAATGGGAAAGAGAAGACGACCAACCACAGACTTCCCGAGGAAAATTAAACACTGATTCATAGCTTCAAATGAAAAAGATCTTATTTCCCATAAGTATTAACGTACACTTACAATTACACAAACATTGGTATGCAAATTACAAGATCAAAAACACCATAGCAAGCTCTACATAAAATTTAAGATCGCATAAGATACCCGCCAGCGTTTTACTGAATTTCTACATCAATAACCTTGCGTTCAACCTTTGTCTTTGGAATGGAGATGAAGAGAACTCCATTCTTCAGCTCTGCCTTGATCTTATCCTTCTCACAGTGGTCTGGTAATCGGAGACGAGTATCATAGGAACCGTAGCTCCTACTTGTCCAAGAATCATCTCCGCTTTCTTCCTTTTCCTGCTCTCCCTTGATAACTAGAATATCGTCCTCTACGGAGACCTTAACGTCCTCTTTACCAAGTCCTGGCATGTCAAATCGCATTTTGATCTCATTTTCATCGTCTTTGATGTCCCAAGGTGCCCGGACTTCTGCTCCTGTTCGGCTCCTGCCCGGCAATGTCATGGAATCCTCAAATATCCGGTCCATTGTGTCTAGCATTTGACGCATTGACCTCATAGGAGACAAGGGGTCCAACAAGCCTGTCTACCATGGATCATGTTAAGATGTTGTGAATGATTAAAGGTAAGATTGGCCCCAAAATTTGAAAAAGGAATTAATCAATCGAATCTTTGCCCTCACTTGAAGTAAAAGAGAGAAGCACCAGAATGGATGAGTGCAGGAGTGCTCGTAAGCCAATTGTGAAAAATAGGGGTAGTGACAGGGAATTTGCTTGACAGTCCTTGACCTAAATCAATAGGATGAACCTCTTTACTGACGGTGTGAATTCCATCAGCTTGGCTGGAAATTAGAAAAGATGACCTTTCCTAGACATTTTTTAGCTCTCAATTCCGTAGTAAACTAAGGGAAATTCCATTCTCATTAAGATCTATTTTACTGCAAATTTAATCTATTTTTATGTATTAACACTAAACTTATACTTATTTTTTTGTTATAACTATCTTAAAAACATAAAAATAAACATAAATAAACGTAAATATATGATAATAATCGTAAACACATAAAATAAACGTAAACATAATATAAATAAGTGTGAATACATGAAAATACATATGATTTAATCAGTTTTGATTATAATTTGAATTTTTAAATTTGACTAAATAGGTTAAATCAATCATTTTTTATGTTTAAAATTATAAATTAAATTGATGAAAAAATCGATCCATTTTTTAAATAATAATAAAAATAAATATATTAAAATAATATAAACAATACAAATACATAATAATATATATTAAAATTAAGTTTTAAATAAATAAATAATATATTAAAATTGATTGAAGTCGGTTTTAACTTAAATCATACTGAACCAAACTGACAAAATTCAATTTGGTTTGTTCGATTTTTTCTCAAAATCGATTTGATTTTGAATTTGAATTTTTAAAAACTTTTGTTTAATAAATTTTCGATTTTTTAGATCGGACCGACCGAATACTCTCCCTTAAAGCATAGCTGGCCATATTAATGTTTAAGCTGTAACAAACAAATGTCAAACCACTGCTATAAAGAAAAAAAATATGCGTTAAGTGGACGAGAGCCAAGTACTTACCGAAAGGAGAGATATCCACAGCCAACCGTTTAGGCCTCTTCTCAACAGCGCCAGTCCCTTGATTATCTTTGTTAACGTTCACGTCCACTGACGTATCTTTGCTATCCCCAGCAGCCTGCGCCCTCACAATAGACAGTCGGCTGCTGCAAGTCTTGGACGGACAAGACACAGACAATGGCATCATAGCTTTAGTGGACCAAGGCTTAACCCTCTTTGAAACGAATGGTGAAGATGACGACCAAGATAAAGTTGAAGCCATTGTTATAACAAACACTTTGAGAGCTTTCTCGTTTTGCCAATGACTATTTCTTTGAGCTGCTGAGGACAGGAAGGAGGACGGCGAATATATATATAGGCCAACGGAGATAGACTCTGCTCTTCGCATGGCAGAAAAGCAGGGGACGTTTGGAGAAGAATCTTGAAAGTTTGAGTGAGGGTGCAAATGTTCTGGACCCAACATCTGGACCTGTCTGTCTTGTAACATATTTGGGCTTTCTAATCTTTCCGGAAGGATCCAGGATTTGCACCTTGTCCCTGCCCTGCCCTGCCCTGCCACCCAAACCCAAAGAGAGTGAAAAGGAAAACTGAAGAGTAAATAAAACATGAAAGGAAGTTTTGGGGTAATGAAACTATTGCATCAAAATAGGTTGTCTATATACAAAGTGAAGTTCCAGTGGTTTTGATTCCAAATTTCCTATACATAAATTTTTCCATTATTAGAAAAGTATGTGCCGATAATACTTCATTCTTAATGCAAAACACGCTTAATAGCTCGCTATTATCTTAGAAAAGCTTTAGCTCTCGTACAAACAGCTCTAAATGTAAAGTAGTATGAAAAATATTCTTGATTTAAAGTTTTATCTCAAATTATTTATGCAATTATTTTTAAAAAATAAAATCAAAAAGTTTAGATTTCAAAACTTAATACTTTGGTTCTTAAATTTTGATAATTTTAAAATTCGAATTTCAATATTTTATTCTCTAGTTTTCCTAATAGAGAGAATAGTCTAATTAGATTTAAACCTATGAATTAAGCATAATGGTATGCAATTACATATATAGTTATGTTATTATTTCTTTTGTATGTAGTTTTTGGAATGTTCTTGCGCAAATCCTGCGTGATGAATCAATCGCATACTTGACCCCAAACATGCTACCGCTCTTCCTGTTAAGTTGTCGTCTGCTAAAATCTTACAAGCATTATTGGCAATTACCCTGAAAGAACAAATGCACGGGGAAATGAAAGCTATCGTGAGTCAGTGACTGCATGGCAGGACTGCCAAAATGCGAATCCGAGGAAGTTTCCATACAGGCGAGCCATACATTTTCTGAGTTCTTCTGCCTTGTATCATTTTCCTCTTTAATAATCCCTTCTTGGTTTTGATTCTGTTGCTTTAATCAAAGTTGGGATATAAGAAATTATTTGCTAATTACTCGAATTCAATTAAAAAATTATTCGAATTTGATTCGTTTATTTTAAAATTAAATTTAAAATAGAGATTTTCAAGTAACGAATAGAGTGAAATTCGAATATTTTAATATTAAGATTTAAGCGGTTTGTAAGTCTAATTGATTTTTTAAATATATTGTTAATATATTGTTATTAATTTATTATTTTACGTTTATAACATATGATCAAAAATTGATAAATCAAACTTATTGAATCTAATTTGAATGATTTAAATATTTTGTTAAATCAAATTTAAATTTCAAAAATCAAAATCGATTAAACTCGAAAAGCTTTGAATTTTTAATTTTCGAGCTAAATAGAAATCAATTATAATATTAAATCATTTAAATTCAATTAGATGATACATCTATGTCCAATCCCAACATTGCACGTCAAATGATCAGTTTTCATAGTTTTTTCATGTGATTACCAACGAGTATCTCTGAGAACTCATGGACGCTTCTTAACACGTGAAATATCCGAGAGATCTCCATTCATTGGCCCATTTTACAGCTGAAAGACACCTCTCTGAGAAACATAAGAAAACAAAAGCTCACCTTACTTTGCTGTAACTCTCTCTCGTCTCTGTCCTGAACTCGAATGTCCATCCAACTTTCACCGCTATCGAGGGTACTCACTTTTTCATGCCGTCTGAAACTGCCTGACACAGAACTCCATTAGCGTTCTCTCGCCACAAGAAAACACCATTTGCTTTTAGCACTATACACTGCACACAGTAACGTTACAAAGTTTAGCTTAGCATAATGCCGTGTCGGTTCCCAAATGCAAGGACTAGCTTGCAAATAGCAATGGTGTGCCCCTGTGCCCGGTTGCATACTTGCAGCAAACAAAAAAGGCCAAACGGCTATATAGTCGTTGCCAGCCATTTCCAGCGGCTATTATAGCCGTTTGTGGATTTTTTTTTTTAATATTTGCCTAATTCTATAAATATCACTTTTCATTCTATTTTTTCTACATTAGAATTTCTCAAATTCTTCCTTATTTATTCAAATTCTCTCAATTTCCTCAATCTCTAACATATTTTCAATTTCTTTCAATATTATTCACTTGCAAAATTTCTTCTGGTATCGTATATTTATTTAAAAATTCTATTAATTTCTTTTAGTATACATAAAATTTTGTAGTTAATTATTTTAGGCTTAATAGTCAAATAGACTCTCAACCTTTAACATAAAAAAGAATTAAGCTCTTAACGTTTTATCGCGCCATAAACTTTTATTTTATTGTAAATAAATCATCAACCTTTTAAAATTATGCAATTAAGTCCAAATATGTTAAATGACACTAACTTCCGTTAGTATTGTATACGTGACATGTCACGTGGCAGCCAACTAAGCTATCCACGTCAACTTTCACGTTAGATGTCCAAACGGCAGTTAGTATCATTGAACATATTTGGGCTTAATTGCATAATTTTAAAAGGTTGAGAGTTTATTTATAATGAAATAAAAGTTTATTGACTGATTTTCACGCGATAAAATGTTGAGAGCTTAATTTTATTTTATGCTAAAGATTGAAGGTCTATTTGACTATTAAGCCATTATTTTAAATAGCAAGTTATTATCGTAAAAGTTCATCAATGTCTCATGTTCTTACTTGCATTTCCGAATTAAGGGAAGAAACTTTCGATAATTTTCAATTCGACATTTACATGGAGGAGGACCCAAAAATTCCGGCCCAACAAACACAATCATCCACCAACTATACTACAACATCTAATTGCGCTAAAAGGAGTAATGTATAAGATTACTTTGACTTTGTGCAAGACAATCAAACCAATATTTCTCCAGCATTATTATGCATGCTCGCATGTCTTAAAAAATAGTTTGAAGCTAAATCAATGAACCAAGAGCAAGGAGCAAGACTTTGGCCAAAAAAAAAAGAGAGCAAGGAGTAAGAGATGAGTTTTGTGTGCATAGTTCTGACGAAGAGGAAGAAACTTCAAAACAAATTCTTATTAATTTTGAACAATAATTTTATTTTAAATTACTTGTAAAGTATTATGTAAATAATTTGACATATAATAAATTTTTTTACGAACTACGAGCTTGTATTCACTTTTTTAAGGAGGTTTTCACAAAAAAAATGAATTGATTATGGTCTTATTCCGATGCAATCCATAATCCATGTTTTAGTTACACAGATTAGATTGAATTGAATGGTTCCTTAATGAAACAGAAATTGAAATTGAAACCAATCTAGTTACTTATCAAATCAATTTGATTCATCTAAAATAATAAACCCGAAATAATTAGATGCAAAATCGATTCGGTTTAGTTCAACCAGTATCATGTCTATTTTATATCTCTCTAACCTCTTGCATTTAAAAATACAAATTACTCCGTATGGAGAAACTCCTATGAGTATAGGTGGTAAATGGGCCATTTGGGTGGGTTTGGTTTAAGTTATCTTTGGGTTTTTGGTCATTTCGAATTTGGATCGTTTTGGACTCTGTTATTTTCTAACTCAGGTTTTTTTTGGATTCTAATTTTTCAGATTAAGATAATTTTGACTTCAAATTTTTTCGAGTTCAGGTTTTTTTGGATTCGATTATTTTTGATTTGGTTATTTTCGGATTCTATACGATTTGAGTTGGGCGGGTTTAGCGAGTTGAGTTCGAATTATTTTGAAATTTAATAAGCTATAAACATTTTTTTATAATTTTGAATGTAATAATTAATTTAATTTTTATATAGTTAAATAAAAATATAATAAGCTAATGTTAAAATTTAATAAATATTTATATAAATATAAATTTTTATTAATTGACAATAATTATTTACTTTTTTAAATTTCCTAAGACATTTGCTATAAAATATATAATTATATATTAATAATTATGTAAGAATTTATTTTTTAAGTGCACCAAAATAATATATATATATAATAAAACTAAATAAAAGTGAAAATCCAAAATCATTGGCTTGTTATACATAAAAAAAACAGAATTATTGCAAAGAAATAGCTAACAAATTATAAATAAATTACATTTATATAAATAGTTTTGTATTTTTAAATTTAACCAAGAAGTCATTGGGCCATTGAAATTTTTTTTTTGGCCAAAGTTGGGTATTGGAATTCGAACACTCTTTGTCCAACATTTTTTTTTAAAATTTTTTAGTTTGTTTTATTAGCTTTTTAGTAATTATATTTTTTTAATAATATTTATATTTTCTAGATTTTTTTACATTTATTTTTTTAAATATCAAAATAATTTGATTGGATCTAATCGTATAACTAGTTGACTAATTGTTCAATTATAATATTGAATAGTATTATAGTATACACTAAAAGAGTATTTAACAATTGGTTTAACTTTGATAATCAATACTTAAAATTTTGAAAAAACCATGATATGTAAAACTAATAGAAAATAGTAGTATTGATCTAATTTGACCATTTTGGCACTAAAATTAGATATAACTATTTTTATCAATTACAAAATATATAATTATATTTAATAATTATATAGGAATTTATTTTTAAGTGATTCAAAATAAAAAAAAAATTTAGTAAAACTAAGGAAAAGAAAATAAAATATCATTATCTACAATACATAAAAAATAACATTATTTCAAATTCAAACAAAATTTAAAATTATATAATGATTTTTTTATATATTTGAATTATTATTCTATTAAAATTAAAATTTTAATATGAAATAAATATAATAAAATATTATAATAATTTTTATAATAAAATCAAATGTTAAATTAATAATAAATTTATTATTTATTATTATAACTGTAATAAGTATAATATTAGAAAAATATTTTATATTCATATATATATAACATGTTTTAAATTAATTTTATTTGATAATTGAATTTAAAGATTTCATATTTCTTTTATTGATAATACATTATTGATATAATTGTATAATAAATAACAATTGTTTTCAAATTTTAAAAATTTTAATTAACAAAGTGTATCATTTATTTATTTAATTATTTTATTTTTGAAAATAATCGTATAATTATAATTCAAATTTTTTTGAATTATAAATTTGATTTTTTCTGATTTTTTATTAAATCGATCTTAAATTCGAATCATCTCAAGTTCAAATTATATTGAATTTGGGTTGGATAAGATTGGAATCATTTCGAGTTTAGGCTTTTTTAGATTTGAGGTTTTTTTCCAGCTCGATTTTTTTTCGAGTTGAAACCTTTAATTTTTTTAATCAATATAAATTTATCTGAATGTCTCGGATTAACTCACAGATTTCTGTACTCTGGTCAGCTTTGCGAGAGGCTCCATTCTTTTCTTACATTCTGCATTACTTAAAGCTGGCTTTATTTAGCTTTGCTTTTTGTGTCCAACTCTTCTATGGGGAAGATTGGAGGAAACTCTTGGTTGATTGCAGTGAAGAAAGTTTTTAGGTCTCCTCCTACCAAGGAAAATGCGAAGAGGAACTGTAGAAGGAGAGAAGACAGCGAACAAGAGGAAGAAGAGAAGGTTAATCTTAACTTTTTCCTTTTCTTTTTTTTTCATGATTTTATGTGCTTGCAATCATTTTTAAATCAATGTTCTTTTTCTTGGTTTGCGCAGAAAAGAGGAAAACGAAGATGGATTTTCAAGAAGCCTTCCAATCACGAATCAGAAATACAACACAGTGAAGCAAGGACCATAAGTACAACCGCTAATGCTAGAGCGACTAAATCTGAAACCTCAGCTCTGAATACTAATCCTGACGCTGCTGTAGCTGAGCAGAGACATGCCATTGCGGTGGCCATAGCCACCACAGCAGCTGCTCAAGCAGCAGTTGCAACAGCCCAAGCAACTGTAGAAGTTGTTCGCCTCACGAGGCCTTCCATTTTCGTTAGAGAACATTTTGCTGCCATTGTTATACAGGCATCTTTCAGAGCATATCTGGTAATGGAACAATAGTAATGAATTATTTGTTTCTTTCACTTTAAATTGCTGTCACATGTAAGGATATTGGGAATAACCAATGGTCGTGATTTCGAAGGCAAGGAGAGCTCTTCGAGCACTCAAGGGGCTCGTAAAGCTGCAAGCCTTGGTGAGAGGCCACAATGTTCGAAAGCGAGCAAATATTACTCTTAGATGCATGGAGGCTATGGTTCAAGTGCAAGCCCGCGTGCGTGATCAACGTAAGAAGCTTTCTGTGCAGGAAGGAATCACCGACTCCGTATTCAGTGACCCCAACAGCTTATGGAGCTCGCATCTTGTAGATAGGAAGTCCGTTGTAAGAAATTCTGCTTAAAGATGACTTGTATTAAGCTTCAACTGGCACCAAACTGTTGTGTTCTTTTTATAATTTTATTGGACTCGTAAGTTGTGGTGCAGTCTAGAGAAGAGAGCGGCAATGTTAATGATTGGATCCATTGGGACGAGCACCCGAAATCACTGAAGGAGATTCAAGCCATTTTGCAGAAAACAAAGGAAGCTACCTTGAAACGTGAAAACGCTCTGGCTCGTGCCTTCTCTAACCAGGTTGATGTTTCGATCTCTGACCAGTTTTTAAATGCCTGCGCACGGTAATGTTTGCTAAATTTATGAAATTTAACTGATGAAACCATTTTCGGTGTCTGTTTCCTCGAAAAAGATTTGGGGAACTGGCGGAGACACTGTCGAGAGTGAGGAAGAGCTTGACGGGAAAACCAGAAGGGTTGATCGGTGGACATCAAGGAGGCCATGGGAGAGCCCAGGCAGAATGTCGTGTGACCAAATGCAAATAGATCCCATAAAAACTGTTGAAATTGACACCTCTAGACCTTACTCTTACTCTTACACAGCCCCCCATTCCTGGAAACAAAGGCCTAGTTCATTTGTGGTCGCCTCCCCTCCCCACAAAGCCAACAATGGTCTCCCCATTCGCTCAATCACGCCATCTTCTTCAAAAGCAAAGACTCTCCAAATGCACTCAGCTAGCCCTCGCTGCCTCAAAGAAGAGAAGAGCCACCCGTCGCCTCATACACCAAACTCAGGATCCTACAAGTACAGAATGAGTGGTAATTCTGGGGCTGCTGCACCAACGCCTAACTATATGGCTGCCACAGCATCTGCTATGGCTCAGTTTCGGTCACAAAGTGCACCGAAGCAGAGGCCTTCAACCCCTGAAAGGGAGAAAGTGGGATCTGCCAAGAAACGTCTGTCATTTCCAGTCCCTGACCAATGTAGAGTTGACTGGAGCACAGATCAAGTCTATGATTATAACTCGGGGAGTCCAAGCTATAGGAGCGGTCATGGAGGCCATTTTGGCACGGAGAGGAAATCCAACATGTCTTCTTGTTATGCAGATAGTCTTAGCGAAGAAATCTTTCCTCCTTCAACAAACGATCCTAGGAAATGGTTGAGGTAAACCATGCGATTACCATTTTTTATTCCAAAGAGAAAGCTAGGCCTAGAGGATAGAACTGCATGTGGATGATGGAGTCGATTATCATGACAATGTCTCTAATATTATTTAGCATTTGAGGATTAAAGCTTCTATTATTATTTTATGTAATTATTAGAAAGTTCATCGAGCAACCTCACTGGACCACTTAAGAAAATTAAACAATCAATGTCAGTTGTTTTTCAGAAATTAACATTTTGGACCATTCATTTCCTGTGGGCCAAAATAACACAGCTTGGCCCACATGGCATTTTGATTTTATTTTTTTTTTCTGTTCTTGCATAATGACATTATCGTTTTGGATGAAGTATAAATTTTGTATTTTTATAGAGAAGGCAGGAATGTCTTGCTAGAAGACGACTACATTGCAAAAGCAGGACTTTTTTTTATTTTTTTAATCATGAAAGGAAGATTTTATCCAGCAATAAGGATTCTGCAACTCAAACCCTCATCAATAATTCCATATCAGCTGGCAGCAGCTAGATCAAGTATTCTGCAATGCTCAAGGGAATCAAGAGTGATCGATATGCAAGTTATGCAAAACTCCAAAATTTATGTACAAGAGGTACAGTAATCTTGGCAGAATGCTAGCAATACACCTAACTAAGCAGAATCAATGTACTGCAATACAACAAATTCATGTCAAATCAACCTGCAGGTTTTTATTTTTTATTTTTTGGAAAATATATTCAATGATAGAGTTCAATTAAATCACCAAATTTCCATTAAAGTAAGGTTTCAATATCTTCCTACGACACTCCTTTGCTATTTTTATACTACCTTTATCTCAAATTTGATTTTATCATATTGACATTTCGAAATTACAAGTAAGATGAGAAAAGAAAATAAATACAATACTTAAAATGTTTGATGCTTTGCCAAGTTTGATTCTAGATGATAGCTGGAAGGCTATAGATAGAATTATATTGCCCTCTTTGCAAAGATCTAAAAGTCAACCGTATACCTGCCAAGACAACATTTTCAGACAAATTATCTTCTTTTAAGTTCACAAATTCACTGTAATAAGTTCTTAAAATAACAGCAGCCATTGCACAACTACAAAAGCAAGTCATCATAAACCAAAAACTAAATAACCAAATAGAAAAATGCCAAAACAAAAAATACGTATCTATTTGTAGTAAGTTCTTTGGTTCAATTCCGACAAGACGGTGTGCTAATGTCCTTTAAGCGACATAAATCTATCTCAATTGTTGGGCTGCTACTACCACTGCTATCAGAAAAAAAAGCATGCGTTTTTTGCAAAACACCAGATGGTGAAGACACTGTGGTCTTCAGTGGACTACAAGAATTTCCATTTCCGGTAATGGGAGATGATGGATTACATCTGCCTTCTTCCCTGCCTGCTGCGGCGGTGGTGGTCTTGCTTGGCCTTAAAACCTCTGCGAGTGGACCTCCAGGCGTGGAGGCAGGGGCTAACCATTTTGAAGCATATTCATGGTTCTGATCAGACTCACTCAGTCCTAATCCCATACGAATAACACCCATCTCATCAGCCCTGATATTATTGACTCCCACTGACAGAGAAAGGGATGACAGAGAGAGTTTTCCATTAGAGGAAACAGAGGTTTCAGCTCCAGAGTAGGCATTATGGTCACCTGATATACCAGTAGACCATGCATCAATAAAGCCTCTTAGTGTACCTTCTGGAGACCTTTGTAGCGGAACAATTTCAGAGTTGAGAAACAAAGGGCAACCAGTGCTCTGTTGATTTTCTGTAGCATTGAAATTTGCATATGAATTCAAGCTCAGAAGTTCCTTATTATAATTTTGGTTAAGAACAAAGGAGTTATCAGCATTGAAGAAAGAACTTGCGGTAGTTGTTCCTATTTGCATGAGTTGATGCCACTGTTGGTCAGATGAAGCCAAGGGAATGAGTTCTTCATTCGTACTCCAATCCGAGTTCCTTCAATGAGAAAAAGAAAGATCGCTAAAATTAGAGACAGAAACTTATAATCATAGCTGAAAACACACACAAGAAGTTTTTTTCTTTTTAGGTGAAGGGAGTGCTATTAAAGGAGGCAAGAAAGCTTCAACACCTAGGTTCCTTGTAGGAAGAAATAGAGGCCACGGGCCAGAATGTTGCTCTTTCACTTGGCTTATCAAGAAAACAAGTGGTCTGATTCTGCAGGAAGGGCTGAGCAGGAGTTGCAACAAACTGGGATGGAGAAGCATTCTTAGTGAGAATATTGGAGGAAGATGAAGGAACAGCTTGAGTTTGAGTATGGCGGGTCTTCCTGTCAGGAAGTTCCACAGGCTTTCTTGAACGGGGACGACCTCTATGCATGTGACGTTCACAGTACTTTTGGTCAGGCGCCACATCTCTAGAGCACCTCCATTTTTTTCCATCCGTTCTCCTGCACCTCCCTGGCTCAAGATCCCCTCTATTTGAGGACCTCAGATTTAGAGCGCCACCACCCACTGCCCACAGCGAAAAAAACAAAGTTTCTTTTTGTAAAACAACAATATTATATTACATCTTCGGCATTGATGGAAAAGCAATGCTTCAGTCAGTGAATATCCAGTCAGCCAACAAAAGGAACAATTTTTTTTCATCCAAGCAAGAAATCCCATGTGTGAAGATGACAGGAATTGATTAATAAAAAGGCAAGGTAAATAGAAAGAGGTAGGTGATTACAGGCAGAGTGGGAAGTAACTGGAACTGAGAGGCTGGCGGCGGTGGGAATGAGGAGATCAGGGGGCACAGGAACAGAAGCCTTCATGTACTTGTATATCATAGCTTGTCTCTCGAGCTCCTTCCACTGTGCCCTTGTAAAAGGAAACTCCAAAGATGCCGCCATTCCCACTGTCATAAAAATCAAACATCCAACAGTGTCTGTCTCAGTCAAACAGACAGAACTTTACTCTCTCTCTCTCTGGCCTCTGCCTTGCTCATTGAATAAAGATAATTTTTTTTTATTCAATGGATAGTAAAGATGCAATTTTCCAGAGAGAGGAGGAGAGAGAAAGAAAGGGAAGGGAAAGAGAGAATTAAGAACAAGAAGATACTTTGCATTTACTGGAAGAGAAAAAGCAAGGAAATTCTACCTGGGGATTGGAAGTTGGCGTGAGCAGTCGATGATGTAGTGGGAGAAATGTCAGAAGGCTGCAGATTCCTTGCACTAACTGCACCACCACTAGCAACAGCAGATGCAGCAGCCCCAGAACCATAATCACTGCTAGCAAAAACATCGTATATATTGCTGGTCTCAGGCCTGTTGATTTTACCTTTGGGACCACCAGCATCAACATTACCAAAACCAACTGCGTAAGTTGGAAATGGACGGTGATGATTATCATGGGGAACCATCATCATCATCTTCCAGGGCTCTAATAGTTTACTACTTTGCAGCTTCACACCCAAATCAACAGCTTCAATGCTATTACTCTCTTTGGTTGCCTTGTCTGAAACGCTAAAGCCGGCCATGCTCATAATGGATCCACTTTCCCTATTTGGGAAATTGCCTTTTCCATCAAATAACCACAACCCCCTCCAAACTTGAAAATAAGTCCTAACCACCTCAAACTCTATTCCCTTTTGAACATGCAGACAGTGGAAAGAGGAGAAATTTAAAGCCAAGATTATGCTAATGCTTATCTTTTTTCTTTTTCTCTTCAAAGGAGACCACAACCTTATAAAGATCTTATAAATCTTTTAAAAACTAGCAATCTCTCTCCCTAAATGACTACGTGATGTGAATAGTGAGAAGTGTGGTGTGGGTTTGATATGGGATTTTAGGGTTTCAGATATTCATATAGGGATGGGTTCCCGCCATTCTCGGCCTTTGCTTTGCTTCCATGCTTCAAACATTCACTCCACCGTAGTAGACAAAATATAGTAAAAGCGATTCTCTCTCTCTCACTCAACCTAATCTTTATTGTGGTACCCTACCGTTTTCTGCATGCAAAGCTAAAACACCGTACTAAACCAACCATTCCATATTTTTATCACTCGGAAAACCAAGCACCGACAACATTTGGGCAACCGATCTTCCACAACACCCACCCCCATGCAATAATTTGCTTTAAGCTTCAAAAAGTCAACACTTTACATTCAATTTAATTAATAAAATCAGAGGGTGATTTTGAAGGAAACCGAAACAAACACGCAGCGAAAATAAAACATTCGGCCTCCACCAGGATCGATTCGGAGGGTTGCCTGATTAGGGTTTCGAGATTTTACCTAACGTTTTCTCTGCTTTTTCTGTCTTTGGTCGAATCACAAGCAGCAACTTTTCGTTCCTGCCTCTATGGTATCCACACGAACGGATCTCACGACTCTTGAACGTCTCACGATCAGATGCCTTAAGGAGCGTTTTGATTCTTTTAACCGAACTGCTAGCTTCGATTAAAAGAATGTTTTGTTTTCTGTTTTTAAAAAGTGCGGCTATGTTTTAGAAAAACATCCTTTTATAGGCAGTAAATTTTACCCTAAAATTTACTGCCAAACAGAACTCTAATCCTACTTAGAATAGGATTAGTTATATCCCTAATCCAATTCAGAATAGGATTAGTTATATCCTTCATCCAATTTAGAATAGGATTAATTAAGCTCCTCATTGATCCGTTCTAAGTGTGCGACCCAATAGGTTCTCAAAACAATGGCAATGACAAAATTGTCACAGGCAATGAGCGGTATCTAGCAACACATCATTGCTACCCATGTAACGAGAATGTCAATGACTCGACATAACCTTACTCGTGATAGATGTTACCGTGTAGTATAATCCTTTTATCCTTTGATGTCTTGATTAGACACAAGTCATGGAATGTGTCACACTTGTATAGTCTAATCAGCGTTTCTTGATTCCTGAGTAGACTAATTAAACAAATAAAATCAATATCTCATATTGACTTATTTGAGCACGGCCATGCATTTTAGTCTCACTCTATCAAAGGGCCCAAGACATCACTCTTGTTATATAAGAGGGATAAATCCTATCTTGATCACTCAACATCCCTCTACATAGATCGAGGCATACCCAATTACTACCTTTATAGTCCATCCTGTTACGAATGACATCTAGCAGCATTAAAGTATGCAATTCTCTATGTTGGGATCTCTGATGATCTCAAGTCAAAGGATCACATACACCATCATCACTATGAGAATCGCTTATGACACTCATATAACAATCCATGTAGCGTTCTCATGGAGGGTCGATCCAGTACATAGTTCTCTAACATGTACCTATGTGATGACTTGATATCCTATATCCATGACAATGGTCATCAGTAAACCACATACTAGTCTTATCGTATCATTGTTATCCTTGTTCACAATAATACTTGACTAGGGATATTTTAAGAATAGTGTGTTATTACTATTCTAAGGACATTATCATATAAGATTATATTACGCAGTTATAAAACAAATATAATAATGAACTATAAATAAAAATGTCATGATACATAAAAATGCCAAAGTCAATCATCTAATGAATGGTTCTAAGGGCATAATCCAACAGATTTCACTACTAAAAAATGAACTTTTCGCAACGTTTAGAGTCGTTGCAAAATGTAAATTTATCGTTGTTAAAATTTTTTGGTAACAACTTTTAGTCGTTGCAAATAATTTCATTGTTAAAAGTATATGCAATGACTTTCATCAAATAATAAGTAGTTGCAAAAAAATATTTGCTGCAACGACTTTTTTTCGTTACTAATATATTATTATTTTAGCAACGACTTAATATTTTGTCTATATTTTTTTTAGCAACAAAATATATTTGGTTGCAATTCCTTTTTTGCAACAATTTTTTAATAGTTGTAATAATTAGTTTAGCAACGACTGTAGTCGTTGCAACAGATAAATACGAAACAACTTGTCTCTCGTTTCTAATTTATTTTACTACTATTATAGTTGTTACTAAAAATAATTAGAAAACCATTTTTTGTCGTTTTTAATTAATTTTTTTTACAACTATTATGGTCGTGAAAAATAATTATGAATCCAATTTTTTGTTTTTATTTTATATTGCTTTCACATTTATTTAAATATGATAAAAAATAAAAAGAACTCTTACAATTATTTTTTAAAAAATAAAATATAATATTTATATGAAAGATAATACATTTATCATCAATTACAATTCAATACAACAAGAGTCTCGTAAACTTTCAAAAGAAAGACAGAATTAAAATACATATTTTTGATAACACTGGAGTAAACCTTTGTACCTGAAAAACAAATAAACAAAAAGTGTCATTATAATTAAAAATCGCAAGAAATAAATCTACCTACGAAATTGCAAGTGAACACAGACAAAATGTCTTTCTTCTCATGAAATTTGGGCTTTTCTTAGATTCTTACCAGAACCAATGTTGACTCCAATGATGCTTTTGCACTTATACTTCTTTGCCGCAGAAGTAAGAGCAAAATAATGAATACCAACATGAACAAATACAAGCCAAATACTGCAAATTCCCATCATAACCATCATAACCATTAGTCAAAAAAGAGAATAGAACCCAAACACCCAAACAGTAATAGAGAACCATTAAACAACATCGTCAAACTAAACAATTAGAACTTAAACAACCATTTCAAACCCAAGCCCACTCAAAGTCTAACCCTAAGACCTCAAGTTTCCTTCGCTGGAACCGCGACCTCCTGAGGAACAAGATTCACCATCACCATTTCCTACCACATTTTGCCTCGAGACTCAATCATAAGCAACTATAAAACTGAAAATTACCTTTTAATTTGTTGAATATACTGAACTTGAATGGGTGTCGAGTCAATCTGCAAAAACTGGGTATGACGATTGAGAGACATCTGTGATCCATGATTCTACTGCGAGGGGGTAGGAGCTAGCGAGAGGGGAGAGCAGAGGCACGAAAGAGGAGGGTGCTTAGTGCATTGCTTAGGCATGATTCTGCTGCTTAGTGCAGGAAAAGTGAAATGAGAAGATTAGAGGGGGCAAACAATGATGGCCGCCTGATAGGATGAGGGGAGAATTTAGGGTTAATGTGTGAAAAAGAGAAAGATGGGGAGAGAGGGAGTGAACGTGTGGGGTGTGTAGGAAGGAAGTGGATGTGGGACTATGGGGTCTGTTTAAAATTTGAGGAGTAAAATCCATTTTTATTGAGTAAAGAATTGAGGAATGAGGAGTAAAAATAAAATAAAGTAATTTTAATTATCTTTTAAAAATCAAATATTTAAATAAACAACCATTCTAGCTAAATAATAATTTAGTAATTTAAAATTGTCATCATCGAATAATATATGTTCTTTGTTTTATTTGTTCATCTTATTAATACTTTAAAAATTTATAATTTATTTTTGCAACATTTGTATACATAAGGTAATTAGCTTTGCATATTTTTATTATAAAATGTTAATTTTAAAAATATAATATACATTTTTAAAGTTTTAATTAATCTTCAATTTCATTTATTTTTTTACGTTTGAAATAATTCCTTGTGTGTTAAAATTAAGCATTTTGTCAGATAATTTAAATAAAACTAGTGTTTAGGCCGGCGTTACACTGCAAGATTGTCAGTTTGGTAATATGGACATGATGATAATTTAATAATAATTCAAACATAATATTGTAGTACAAACTTGAGATTAAAAAAATGTTAAATCAGAAATTGAGGAAGATTGAACAATATTTCTTTTAAAAAGTCTCTATTACATACAGTATATATTATCTCATTTGTTTAATCACCGTCAATTTTATCGTGATTTATTTTTTTATAAATGTTAATAATAAAGATAATAAATCTAATAATAATCCTCATCTTAATTATAATCTTAAATTTATCCTATCCTAATCCTAAGAATTATGTCATTAAAATTAAAATTAACCTATTTCCCAAATTATCTCAAATATCTTAATAAATTATCCTAGTTCTATGATTATCCTAATTTAATAATTAAATTATATAATTAAATAATAATCGTAATCTAATATTACCTCTTACATAATGTCCATCCTATTTTAATTAATCTTAATTAATATTACTTCACAAATAAATCATTTAACATTATATCCTAATATTAATGGTTATTTATTAAATGAACCTAAATGTTAAAATTAAAGAAATTAATTTTTTATTTCTCTTATTTTTAATTTTTATAAATTATACAAAATAAAAATTAAATTACAATAATTTAATAACAATTATGAAAAGTCATTGTAAATCTAATACAATTTTGAAACTTCTTTTTTTTTTTTTGCAATGAATATGATATATGTGTGTGTGTGGAAATAATTTTTTTTGTAGTTGTATAAAATATTTAAAATGTTAATTAAGCAATGACAATGAAAAGTTGTTGCAAACATAATAAGATATCGTAACGATTTTTTTTCCAATGCATTTTTTTATTGTTAATTTGATAAAAATTAGCAACAACAATAAATGTCGTTGTATATAATATAAAAAAATCAAATAAACAACAACAATTAAAAGTCGTTGCAAATATAATAAGATATCGTAACGACTTTTTATTATTGCTGTTAATTTGATAATAATTTGTAACAACAACAAATATCGTTGTATAAAATATAACAAAAATCAATTAAGCAACGATTATGAAAAGTCGTTACAAATGTAATGAAATTTTGTAACAACCCTTTTAATCGTTGTAAATTTTGATCGCTAAAGATCCATTTTCTAATAGTGTTTGCTGAAACATTGCATTGCTCTGTAGTCTAGTCTATTTTGTCGTAGTCATTAATTTCTTTCACATCATCTTTCATCACTTGTCTAGAGAGGTCTTTCGCCACCAAAAAGTTTTGTATCTGCATTAACAAGAAAAAAAAACTTTTTGCAATCTCAGAATTAATGTTTTGATTTTTTCTTTTTCTTTTTTCCAATTTCATTGCTTAACACGTGATTATGCAAGTTGTTGCTAGGACAAAAGTATTAACGAACGGTTATCGAAACAACAAAGTATAAAAAATGAGTAGTCCCATTCAAGGTACGAAAAAAACACCACAGCCATGGGTATTATTTTAACTATTTCCTCTTGTAATGTTGTCAAACCGAATGAAGTTGCCCAGAATCTTACTTTATTTCTTGTACGAACCAAGTTGAAGAAAACGATACGAAGACTTGTGGGAGAAAACAAACATCAAAAACACTTGGACCTGCAAGATAGAATATGAGCATGATGTATATTAAAACGCCATGAGGAGGAAAATGAATTAATGATCATTGCTCGATCCCTTGGAGGTCAGTGTGGCTGCCTCGGGAGTTGCAACTGCAATGGAAGGCCATTGGAAGAAGACGCGATGCTCCAACCATGTTAGAGGACTCGCCCTTGTGGTGAGTGATGGGCGAGTATTGGGTAAAGGGTTTGGTGGAGAGTGTGGCTAGTGTCTCAACGTTGACAAGAGCCCAAAATATCTATGAATAATATATTATAGTAATAGAAACTGGGAGAAACAACGAGTAATTGTGGTTTATGGGTCACTTATGGCGTACGTGTTAAAACGGTGACCTCTCCCTTCTTACTGGATGACAAAACGGTTGATTATAAGTGACATTTTAATTTAAGGATTGGCTAATTGTCGAGAAAAAAAAAAAGGAACAAGAATCTCATTCAGTATGTTTTATTAATAGTTGTTAATACCGTTTCGATTTCGATCGTATCGGTCTGTACGTGCCAGTTTTCATAAAATTCGATATACTTAAGTTGATTTTTCGTACCAGTTTTAGTACCGGCTAATATCAATTGGTTTCGTGAATTTCGGATAGTTTCGATCAATTTCGACGAAATTGACTGTTTCGATTGGTATGCAAACATTATAAAAAAATTGAATTTTTTTGTTCTATTATATGTTTTGATACTAAATTAAAACTAATAAATACATAAATAATGAATTAAGTAAATGCAATAACAATTTTAACAATTTTAAAAATAATTATTATTTGTTGTATGAGTAATTTTATTAATTTTATACTTATCATTATTAATATTAAATATTTTATATTTTATTTTACTTATTATTAATAACATTATTACATGTAAGAAAAGTTTATAAATATTTTAAAATTAAACCGAAAAATCCGAAATAATATACCGAAATAACCGATATCGATATATCTCATTGTAAAAAGAAAAAACGAAAAGTTCTCCGGTACGATATTTACAACCTTGGTTTTATCTGATCTGTTTTAAAATAGAATAATCTATTGAAACTCTAAAATTCAATCAGACTTTTTAGAGGGTTTCGACTGGAAACATTGAAATTTCAGAGAATAAATAGAATAATCTATTGAAAACGGTTGATTTTTACTGATGAGGTTTTTATATTATCGAGATTTCGGAGAATTAACGCACTTTACATTCCAAAGATCAGAGACACAAAAAGAGTCAACCCAGACATTAAAAGGGCAGATTGAGAATGCACTTATGAATGAGAGAAGGCTGAGTTTGTGGGAAAAATTTTCAGGTTCGATTTTTATTAAATACATCTTTAAAAAAAATGAAAAATTTTAACTGTGATTAAATTCTGAATAAGATTAATCTCAATTTAACGAATAAAGATACTTATGAACTATGTCAAAAAGCAGAAAGAAGGCAATTAAAGCCTTCAATAAAGTTATGCATTTAAGGAGGGTTGGACTCGGATGCATACAGCTGGAAGGGAACAATGGGCTGTCTCAATTTTTGAGATGGATTGGAAATTGCTTTCAACAGGAGAATTAATAGATTCATTGTGGAGATTGACTCCCAAATAACTCTCAAGTTAGTGTTTTTTGGGGTTGATGAATCTCATATTTACTCTACTATTGTAAATGATTGCAGGTGGTTGCTGGTGAAGTTCCAGGAAGCTCAACTTGTGCATAAGTTCAGAGAGGCTGACAATGTTGCAGACATATTGGCGAAGACGGGGATTTCACTCAAAAATTCCTTTTCTATTTTTGTGGATCCTCCTCATTGTTCTACTCTAGCTCTAGACGCTGATAGAAGAGGAATCTCTTTTCCTCGTTCTGTTTGCATTACTCCCGCTGATGTAGAGAGTTAATTTTGATGTTTTGTTTCCTTAGTTTGGGGACTTTAATGCACGTATTTTCATAAAAAAAAAAAAAAAGCTCCCCTAATCTTTCAAAGTAAAATCATTCACTTTCCTCTCTAGCGCATTAGTCTTGTTATTGCTAAGTTGTTAGAGTTTTTAATAATATTTGAATATATTATTGAATGATGTCATTTAATTTTTTACACATATGAACTACTAAAATTTTAAAATATATTTTATTATTCAATTAATTTGGAAACTAATCAAATTAATCCAATTAAATTCAATTGGTTAAATTTTTTAAAATTATAAAATAATTCAATTAATAAAAATAAAATAATTTGATTAATTTTAATTTTATTAATTTGATTCAA
Source organism: Heritiera littoralis (assembly GCA_031772115.1). NCBI lineage: Eukaryota > Viridiplantae > Streptophyta > Magnoliopsida > Malvales > Malvaceae > Heritiera > Heritiera littoralis. The sequence goes on from JAPDPK010000056.1 coordinate 1,687,775, forward strand.
AATTAATCAAATTAATGCCTTTAGCACCAATCTTACATTTCTTACAAATTTGGAATCGTGACTTGTAATTTGTAATCGTGACTTGTAGTCCATTCGCATCTCTTAGGCTTTGTTTGATAGGAATGTTGGAAAGAGGTGATGGTGAAAATTTTGATAATCTAATATTAGGTTTCATAATCACTTTCCTATTTTATAGCTTAACTATTAGATCAACAAATTTTTCATACTCACCTCTTTCTATCCTTCTTACCAATCAAAGCTTTAAAGTTTCTCCAATTAATCAATCAAAGACGAACACAATCAACAAATGCTTGCAGTTGTTAATGAAATGGAATTGGTACGGCACCACATGGTTTGCAGTAGATCTATTCGAGGGTTGAATTATTCATTTAAGTTTGAAGATTTATTTATTTTTTGAGTGGATTTAAACAAAATTATTAAGTCCATTAAATAGATTTGGATTTGAAAAACGAAACTCGGTAAAAACGAACTAGGTTTGTGTTCACTGTTTCAAATGCAAAGCCCAAACTTGGTCCAATTTGCTAACTCTAATTTTCATGCTATTTTTATAGTAATGCTTTTTTAATTTTTTTTTTATTTTTTGTGCAATATAATTTGAATTTGTATAATTTTTTCTAGGCTTTAATTTAAATTTTCATGTTTCTTGTTATTTTTTATAAGAATTTATTTAAATTTATTGTGTTATACTTATTAACAATTATGTGTTTGAATATTTTTATATTTTATTATATTTTTAAAAATTAATAACATTTGAATGAATTTGAGTTTATTCATCATATGAAAAAATGAATTCAGACAAAAAATTTAAATCTAAAAAATGGATCAGATTAACCTTGAACTTACTTTAAATTCCTTAGTAACTTATTGAGCACAACTCGATTTGGTCAGTGAGCAAGTCTACACCTATCTAATCTCTCATCTCTAGGCTCTAACACGAACCCACTCCCATAGGCGGATGATTGAGTGTTGACCCTTAGTTGACCTTGATGAAACAATAAGAAAATCAACTCTCACCTCTCAATTTGCTGCCCTGATTAAGCAAACCATATTCCCTCCATCTCTAGTTTTCTGCTTTTCCCGGCTGACCAAACTGTGTTTTAATTATGTTGCGAGCTTATTCTACGCTTAAATGGAAATGCTTCGGACTCTTTACGCTGACCAAACCCCGTTTGCCTTATTAAAGTTTGCTTTATAATTATGTGCAAGAAGAGTCCATTTGTTGCGCACAAAATACAATGTGACACGAAGATAGTGCGTAGGAGGAGAAGTAGATTTGAAAATCTTGCATATATTTTGTGATTTTATTGTGTTAAATCATATTTATATGATTTAAAATATGAAAAAGATTTATATATGATGTACTGACAGTGTATAGTTTCTATATACTGTCAATGCATCAGAGATTAACACTTCATCATTAGGTCCTTATATGCAAATATAAATAAATTATTTTTATTTGCCCATAAGGGCCTATTGATGAGGTGTCAACCTCTGATGCATTGACAGTGTATACTGTCAGTGCGTTATATATAAACTCATATGAAAATTATTATATTAAAATTTGTCTACACTGTTAAATACAAGAATTTTTTTTTTATTTTTGTCGAAAGCATATGCAGTTTTTATTTAGTTTTATCATTTTTGTATCTTATTTTATGTTATCTCCGGATCATTTCATCACGTTTTGCCTGAGATAATCAGATTTAATGGGAGGTGGGATCATGCTTGTCTGACGTCTTTCCGGCAAGGAACAAGAGATTCGGGACGGTATGGGCTGCGCCTGCCTTTGGTAGTCTTGATTGATTGATTGAACAAAAGCATTCTATTATTGTTGATCTGTGCTGATCAGAGATAGTAAAGGTTATATGGGATTGTGCAGTATGGAGATTTTGGCATTTGGGAAGCATGTGGTTGGGACGTGGTTTTCGCATCCTCAAGGCCAGGGGACCACATGTTTCATCCTCAACCGATTAGATTTCTGAAAAATCAGAACATTATCCTTTGCTTTGGGACTTGGGGTTGGGTGGATCTGGACGAAAAATGTTGAGAAGAGATGACATTTGTGTATAGAATTAATATTTTGTTGGATAAAATTTAAAATTTATCAAAATTCTTTTTTTTTCAACAAGACACGAAATTCGTGCATCACACAAGTTATAACTAATAATTATATATTTTTATCCTTAATATCATTATTTTTTATCTCATAAAATTTTAATATTCAATATTTTAAAAAAATACTTATACAAGCAATACAATTATAAATGTCATTTTGCGTTGAGGCAATTCAAGATCCTTGTAGTTCAAAATTTTCCATCCAAATATATCAATTGTGTTTTTGTTTTATTTTATTATTTATTATGGATTTATATTTGAGGTACCACGGAATATTGCAGCTATATATTATCAGCCAATCACAAACTATCATTTTATTAATGAGTAAAGTTAAAATATATACAAAACTTTAAAAATGTAAGCATGACTTATACAGGATTACTGCATTAAATCTAACCTTTTCATAAAGCAACATATATAAAAATGCATTATATTTGTAAGAAACTTTGTGTCCCTTAAGCAAAATCTCGAATTTGAACCTTAGAATGGAGAAACATCATTAGGAAAGCTCCCTGTATCAGGTCTAACCATAAATCGACTCTAAATTAATCGGAACTCAAAATGACTTTTAGATATTGGGAGAATTTTGACCATATATATATATATATATATATATGTATGTATGTATATGTAAGAATGCATTATGCTTTTATTGTCTTTCCTCATTTCGGAACAGATCTAAGCCCATATAACTAGGCTATTTAACATATTTGAATGGACTTCGGTTAAAATACTAAGGAAAGGACTCGACTATGATCCAACGATGACTACTTTTCAAAATGAAAGGTGCTAGTGGCTTGGAATTTGGATGGTAAGTAACAATATATGGCACATTGATATCTTTTTTTGTTCAGTAAAGAGACACAACACTTGACACATTGATATCTGAGTTGAGCCATGATCATTCGTAAATCATAGCAGTAAGTTGGAGGCTTAGAGTGTTATTGTCGATGAGTTTTCTATTGCTCGATTAATAACCATGCCTAAAACCATTAACATGGCAGAGAAGCCAACTTAAATTGTTCTCCAAGACATTGGGGCTTAGTGTGCGTATGTGTGTGTGTGAATGAGAGAGAGAGGGCATGGCTGGCCTCAATGTTTTCGACCTTCCAAAGAACACCCATCATATTTTTATTGGGCGTGATGGACACCTCGATCTATAGCTTGATTCCAACCTATATGTTATCTGAACCTATGGCTGATACAAGACCCTCCATGAGGGATGTAGTGGTATCTCTAATTAGGCTAAATGATAAGCATGACGAATGTGTAAACCAAAAATAAAACCAAAGTTTTAGCTTTTGCTCGCAAAATTTATATTTTTATCAAATTCCCATTTCAGAAATGCAAAATCAACTGCAGTGCAGTGGCATGAGCAGGCTAAAGCTAGTAACTGTTGCCGTAATTGAGAAGCTCCCAATCAGAAGCAGAACAATCTCAGACCCAAAAATTCTACAATGCACATTCATAAACTGGATTTTTCTTGATGACAATATAAAATATGTATTAGCTCAATAGAGTTGACTCCAAATGGCCAGGTTAATAACGAAAAGTGACGAAGTTCTAGTTCAAAATCCTCTATCATTGTCCTAGAATCATATAGTAACTGAAAATTAGCCGAGGAAAGCCATATCAAGAAATAAGAAATTTTAATCTAATAATTGATACCCATCTTTAAACTTTAAACCCAAGTAATGATCAATTGTAATTATAATTATGGAAACTCGTTGATTTGAAGCATTTGGTTATTCCTCTAAACCTTACACATTGCCATAAAAATATTAACAAGCACCGGTATTGACTGCCTCCTGCAAAGCATACAAATAAATACTTGCAGGGACATGCACTCTAGAATCTAGGGAAAATTGCCTTCAGATGAAAACTTTTTGACAAAATTCATTTAATTAGCTTCAACAGCAACAAGAACTCTGATCCCTCCCTACATTTCAGCTTTTCATTGGTGGAATTACAGTAAGAATACACTGCGCCCGCCCCCCCCCCCCCCCCCCCCCCCGCCACAGAGCAAAATTTCAAGCTACTCATCTCTAGAGTTGTCCAGCCTCCAAAAGATGCTAAGAAGGCAGTTAAACTAAAAACCATGGCCCTTGCTGCAATTACTTGCATGCCTCCAGGGGGGTATATGTGTGCATTCAGGCTGAATGTTCATGCATATACTTTCAGCATTTGAGGCATAATAATCATATCATGGCTTCATTAAATCCAGCTTTTAAATATTTTTACCATTCTCAATGAAGTATTTGTTTACTATAGAAGAAACAATGATGAGGTTTCATAATCATAATACAGCTAATCACCCAACAACTAAATCAGCAAGATATGACATAGCAATTCACCAAGTTAAAGTACTGAAAAATGCAGCAAACCACAAACAGGATTCATTCTCTTAAACTTAAATTTGAAATAAAATCACCATTTCGTCCATTATAGAAAAACTGAGGAAGTGAGGTAAATCATGTCAACTGGCTGAGTACCATCATGCCATAAAGAAGTACATAATAGTTCAACTACAATTATTTTTTATCATGAGGTGTGAAACAAAAAACATTACCCAGGAATTTGCATATTTAGGAAAAAAAATTTGCCACAAAGGACCTACTCTGTTGCTTCCGCATGTTGTGAAGTTTCAGCTTGTTTCAAACTTTCCAGAGCAGAGATTCGCCTATCCAAGGGTTCATGAAGACTTTTCACCTTGAGACAAAGGGAAAAGCGAAAAATATAAGCACACAACTAAATCCCCAAAAATGGCTGTAGATTAGAGGCCAGAAAAACATGCATCAATCCAATCAAACAAACAGGATAAAACTATTCATTTTAGTTAATTATTTTGTTCAGTTCTGTTCAGTAAAACATTGGTACCATCCATGATCCATCTAACCACTACCTTGTCTTTTGGTAGTTCATCTTTTTCACGTCACAAAAGGAAATAGTAACTCACTGGAAAGGTGGTCTAATTGAGAATATCAGCCATTAGAATCTTTTGACTAAATCAGGGATCCGGTGTTATTACTCTTTCTTCATACCATCCTTTATGTTATTTACATCATATGGCTTTGCTCTTGAAGAAATTACATCTATAGTTGGTGTACCAATGGTTTTGTAAGGTGCATTAAAGAACAACCATAAACGAAAAATGTCCAACAATAAGCAGGAACAACATAAACATAGCCAGAAGAAAAGCAAAATGGCTATAAAAGTCTGGAAATAGGAATTAGCAGAAGTGAGCATTCCAAATAATTGGACTGAAATAAAGTCAAAAACTAAACAAAGAATCAAAATTAAACATATAGAGTTAAAATTAATCCCTTTTACCCTAAAAGATTTCCAAGAAGGCATTTCATTGTAGCAACGTTAACTAAGCAGTGTGGCTTTACTAGGTTTTGCCTTATCAAAACCCCCATGAATATCACTTCCATTGGTATTCAGCATATATCAAAAGATTGTACGAAACGGTTACTCCACATCAGCATATATCACTTCCATTCAAATTGTGCTAAGTCAATCATTTATTACCAGAATCATTAATGACTCTCTTGAAGCCTTTTCATCCACCATAGTAATCTTCTCTTCCCGATTTCATCTTAGTCTCAACCCAGCCAGCTATGATTGGGTTAATTTAGACCATGAAATTCAACCTCAAGAGATACATATAACAGCCTATCCCCTAATACAAGAACAAAGAACAACAGACCATATTCTTATATTTTCATATAACCATCAACAATCTACATAATCACCAAACCTCCAAGCAGCTACATATGCAATGCAATGCAATGCTTCCTTCATATTGCAAATGCATGGTAAACAAACAAAAAAATAGAAGCAGCACCAACCCCATAGAAGGAAAAATATACCAAATAAAATACCCAAATTTAGTTTTCGAAGATTTCCTATACCTCCAGAAGCCATCTCCATGATATGGGTTTTACCAAATGAAACTTGCAAATGAGCATATAACGGAAAACCAGGAAATTAATCCATAATTTCCATAAGAAATTGAAACGTATCCCATATGCTATGAAACCCAACAATGTCAAAGAGCGGAGTACCTGTTGGGCGATGGACTCATGGGCAACCTTGTAATCCTTGTAGAGTATGTAGAGACCAAAAAAGGACGCCGTCGCAGCCCCCGTGAAGAACGAAGCCAATCTCACCCTCAGCACGTACCCCATCGTTGATCTTCCCCTCCCTTTTTTCTTCTTCCTTTGCGCTTTTTTATGTTCAGAAACAAATTTCGTGTAAAACGGAGAATCGACCTCTGAAAAACGACACTGCATTCATCCACTTAAGCCACTAAAACGTCGCCGTTTCAAGAAATATTTGTGGTACAATGTTCTTTTTGGTTTTAATATTATTTTGTAATTACAGTACGTGTATTGCCAATTAAAGATGTAATTGAGACGAAGTAACTAAGTATTAGATTCAAGTTTATATTGACTCGGGTGGCTTTCAGCATTAGGGAAAATCTTTTCTTCGATGGAGGAGTCCCTAAGGGAGAGATCTAATGAGGAAGATGATTTGCTGATCAGATCAATGAAAAGGGTCAAGTCGACGAATGCGCAACATGTTCATGGATCTGGTAAACTATCATTTAAGGATATGTTAATAGGACAAAAGATCTCAGATGGTGGGCAAGATGCGGAGGAGGATTTTCCTTCTACATAAAGGGATGATGAGATTACTGTCTCCACTTGTGGATCGTGGCCATGCATCACAATTTCTGAGAAATACCGTGATCTTATCCAGAAACCTTGGAGAAATTGTCTCATAATAAAGCTGCTTGGGAGATCAATTGGCTTCAGAGTTTTGGATGAGAAGATAAAGAAGTTATGGAACCCCAAAGGAGATTATGACCTAATAGAATTAGGCGAAGGGTTTTACCTTGTTAAATTTGCTGCTATGGAGGATTTGCGTTTCGTTATTGAAGAAGGACCATGGATTATCTTTGGTCATTATTTAACAATTAGGAAATGGCAACCTGAGTTCAGATCGTGTTCAGCGTCAATAGATTCTACTGCGGTTTGGATTCGATTCCCAGAGTTACCTATTGAATATTATGATGAGACAATAATCAGGACTATGGGCAATACAATCAGCAAAACTATTAAAGTTGATAGTAATACAAGGTATGCTGCACGGGGCAAGTTTGCAAGAGTGTGTATGGAAATTGATTTGAATCGACCTTTAGTCTCGAAAATTCTTTTGGATGGGCACTGGCAAAAGGTGGAATATGAGGGCTTGAGTTTAATTTGTTTTCAGTGTGGAAGGATAGGGCATACTGGTGTTTGTCCTTTCCAAACTAGAGTTGAGGAGGAAGGGTTTGCTAGGGGAGCTGATAAACCTGTAGAGCATGCTGCAGAAGAAAGGGTGCATCCAAATGTTATAGGAGTGCAATTAGAGGATTATGGGCCTTGGATGGTGGCTCAAAACAGGAAACCAAGGAAAACGACCGGGCGTAATCCTGTAAATCCAGGGGCTAAAAATCAGAGCGAATCTCGATTGAGATACTTATAGATTTGATTGAGACAGATAATGGGCAGAGGAGAGAAAGTGGGAAACAGTTATTGATTGATGCTGAAGTTGGGGGACATAGTATACATGGTAATAGGGAGATAAATGCCACGACGAATAATAATGCTCTAAGGGTCACTATGGGTAAGGATGATGATAATAACAAGCTTGAAATGGGCCAAAGTAGGATTACCTTAACTGGACTAGGGAATGTTGACCCATCTAATGAAATTAATCCTAGTATCTCCAGGGCCCATAAACATAAGAAAGTATTCAAGGTTAGAAGAGAAGAGGGGTCTGTAAGACCATTGAGGATTGAACTAGGTTTTCCTGATGTTGTCAATGTTCAAAATATGGAATTAGAGGGAAATTTAGCTCTAGGTAGCACGGTTATGTGCTTGGATGAGGATAAAATGGAGGATGGTGAGCAAGTTAGGGAGGATTTGGAAATGGAAAGTGAGTCAGACTACCGTTCGCTGGAGCTGCCCGACCTCGCTATTTCTGGCACATATGTCACGGAGACTCAAAATGGCTCTGGAATCCTGGGTGACACAATGGCATGTAAGTTGCTGAATAGCGACGCCATGGGAGTTGAGGCTTTTCCTAGAGAGCAAAAGGATCTAGGAACAGATTGACTTTATTAATGAATATTCTTCTTTGGAATTGTAGAGGAGCGGCAAGTGGAGACTTTTTGCGAAATATGAAGAAGATGTTGCACTTGTTTAAGCCAGATATATTAGTTGTTTTGGAACCAAGAATATCAGGAGATAAAGCAAGGCGTGTCATTAGAAAACTATAGTTCAGCAAGAGTCACATCTCGGAACCTACCGGCTTCTCGGGTGGCATTTGGTAATGCTGGGATGATTATGTGATGTACTTGGAATTGGTGTTTTTGGATAGACAGGTGATACATGCTGTGGTTCATCATCCTGGAGAAGAAGACTGGGTAATTTCAGCTTTGCATGCCAATCCAGTTTTTGAGCAACGCCGTAGGTTATGGACTTCCTTGATGGCTTTTTCTAATGTCAATACGTTACCTTGGTTAGCTTTGGGTGATTTTAATGAAGTTGGAAGTAGTCTGGAAAAAAAAGGGGGTGCTAAAGTTGTCATGAATAGAGTATCCATGTTCAATGATATGGTAAACTCCTGTGGGCTGATTGATATGGGATTCCAAGGGCGACGTTTTACATGGTGTAATAATCGAAGCGGTCTAGCTAGAATCCAGGAGCGGTTGGATAAAGTTTTCGCTAATAGTAAATGGAGGCTTAAGTTTCCTGAACCTCTGGTAGAGCACCTTCCAAAGACCCATTCAGACCATTGCCCTTTGTTACTAAATTGTGATGTAAGGACGAAGTGTAATAGAGGGAACATGCCATTTAGATTTCAGGCTATGTGGTTAACTAATCCAGAGTTTAATAGTGTTGTTGAGTCAAGCTAGGAGAAGGAACCGAGCGATTTTGTGGTGAAGACCAAACTATTAGCTACTGACATAAAGATATGGAATGTGTTCAGGTTTGGTAATCTGTTTGGTAGAAAGAAACAACTCCGGGCTAGAATTGGAGGTGTACAATGAGAATTGGAGCGGCAATGGTCTCATCAATTAGAAGTCCTAGAAAAAAATCTAGTGCAACAGTATAATGAAATACTGCTGCAAGAGGAACTATTTTGGTTTCAGAAATCTAGAGTACTGTGGATCGTTGATGGTGAAAGGAATACAAAGTTTTTTCACTTGTCTACAGTGAAAAGGCGCAGGAGAAACAAGATTGCCATGTTGAAGGATGTTTCAAGTGAGTGGGTTAAAGATCAGGAGGACTTGAAAAGGATGGTTTACAGCTTCAACAAGCAATTATTCAGCGTTAACGGGGAGACAAGAGCTCGGCTTGTAAATATTCAATGCCCATGTCTGGATTATAGTGTTTGTGGAGAAGTTGATAGTGACATTGGCTTAGAGGAAATTAAGACAGCTTTGTTTCAAATGAAGGCATGGAAGGCCCCCGGTGCGGATGGATTTCAGGCAGGATTTTTTCAAAGGTTTTGGGACGTTTTTAAAGGTGCCTTATATAACTTGATCTGTGATGCTTTTAACAAGGGCTCCTTTAATTTAAATCTAAATGAGACCTTACTTACTCTTATTCCTAAAGTACAAGTCCCAGAGTATGTAAAACACTTTCGTCCTATTAGTCTCTGTTGTGTCCCTTATAAGATTTTGTCTAAGGTGCTGGTAAACAGGTTGAGGCCTTTCTTGAACAATATTATCGGTCCTTTACAATCAAGCTTTATTCCAGGAAGGCAAGCATCTGACAATATCCTGATAGCGTAAGAGTTAATTCACACAATTCGAAGGTCAAAATAGAAGAATGGGTTGATTGGTATTAAAATAGATCTAGAAAAGGCTTATGATCGGATTCGATGGGAGTTTCTTGAAGACATGTTAGTAGGTTTTGGCTTTCCGGAGAAATGGAGAAGATTGATCTTGTTTTCGATTAAAAACACATCTATGGCAGTGTTGTGGAATGGAGAAAAACTGGAACCTTTTCACCCGGAGAGGGGATTGAGACAAGGGGACCCGCTTTCTCCATATCTATTCATTCTTTGTATGGAAAGGCTAAGTCATTTGATAGAGGCTACCGTTAGAGAAGGATCTTGGAAACCAATATCCGTTCGAAGAGGTGGTTCTGCAATCTCACATTTATTATTCGTTGATGATCTTTTCCTGTTTGGCAAAGCATCGGAAACTCAGGTACGAAAGATGAAAAATATCATGGATATGTTTTGTGATGCATCGAGTGCAAAGGTGAGTTCTGAGAAATCTAAGCTGTTTGTATCCCCCAGAGCCCATGCTATGACTAGTAAAAGAGCTAGTAGGATTCTTAACATTGGTGTTACTCAAGATTTGTGTAAGTATCTGGGAGTACCTATTATACATGGGAGAATTACTAAGAAGATGTATCAGGAGGTTATTGATAAGGTTAGCTCTAAGTTAGCTGGGTGGAAAGCCCAGTGCCTTAGTTTGGCAAGCAGAGCGACGTTAATTAAAGCTGTAACATCCTCCACCCCTCCTACCAGATGATGACGGCAATGTTACCAAAGTCTGTAAACGAGGAATTAGATCGAATGAACAGGAATTTTTTATGGAAAGGATTTCCTGGAAAAAAGGGGTTGCACTTGGTTAGTTGGAATAAGGTTTGTGTTCCTAAGAAATTTGAGGGGCTGGGAATTAGGAGTATGATCAAACAGAACAAGGCTTTATTAAAGAAGACTGCTTGGAGGATGGTGACAGAACCAACGAGTTTTTAGGTTCGGCTCTTGAAAGGGAAGTATGATGTTAACGGGGATTTAGTGAGATTTGTTTGCAGGGAAGGGCACAAGATGATGACATGGTCTAAGTCGTGGAAGGATTTGGTAGAGGCTTGTCGAAGTTTAGCAGGAGGACTAAGAAGAAGGATTGGCAGCGGTGATACTACCCTTTTCTGGACTGATACTTGGTTAGAGAAACCACTTATTAACTATGTGGTGGATGATCCGAATCTAGTTGAAAAGTCGGCTAAAGTGAGACATTTCCTTGACAACATTGGTAATTGGAATTCTTACCTTCTATCTTCTTATTTGCCTCATGATATTGTTTTAAAAGTTTTGGGTTCGCCTCTTCCCAAACTTTCCTGTTGGGAAGATAGTTGGATATGGGGGCATACTGGGGATGGGCAATTCACAGTAAAATCAGCTTATCTAGCAGACTTGAAGGATGAGTTGAATGTTGAGGATCAGCATGTTGATTGGATATGGAGAACTCCTGCACCCCAACGTTGGCTCCACTTTGCTTGGCTGGCATGGAGGGATTGTCTAGCTACAAATCAACTTCGATATGATAGGGGTTGTGCGGATTCAAATTTATGTCAGTTATGCAATGGCTCGAGTGAGACCACACTACACGTACTAAGGAATTGTTCAGTAACAGAAGCAATATGGAAAAGTTTGTTGAATAATCAGAGATCGAATGGTTTTTTCCAATTGCCGTTGGTAGAGTGGCTGAAAATGAATATGAGAAATAAAGATAATTGGAGAGTTGGTGATACTGACTGGAGGTGCATTTTCGTTACAACATTATGGAAAATCTAGTGACGTCGGTGTCGAAAAATTTTTAATTCTGATGAAACTGAAGATTTTGACATAGGAAACTAGTGGCAAACATCCTTACAGGGGCTACAGAAATATTTACGGCATGGGGTGTGAAAAGTGGGTCCTGTACTAGGGAGAGTTGCATTAGTTGGACTTTGCCACCAACGGGTGTGGTTAAGATTAACAGTAATGGTGCGGTCAGTGGAAATCCTGGAATTGCAGGAGCTGGGAGCCTTTTGAGGTCGGATACAGGAAGGTGGCTAGTGGGTTTTAGAGCACATCTTGGTTTTTGTTCAAATACTGCAACTGAACTTTATGCCATCAGATTTGGGCTTCCATTGGCGTGGAACTTGGGGTACAAGTCTGTGATTTGTGAAGTTGATGCAAAAGCTGTGTTAAAAATTATACAGGGTGCTAATGTACAGTTACATCCTCTTGGCTGTTTAATAGAGGATATCAGGGAACTCAAAGGTAGGCAATGGAACTGCAGTCTACGACACACTCTTAGAGAAGGGAACTTCCGCGATGACATGCTGGCTAAATCGGCTTGTGGGACAAATGAAGATTATGAGCAACTTGATGATCCCCCTGATTTTCTAAGTTGGATCCTAGAAGCTGACGCCCGAGGGGTTGCCTTCCCTAGGGGATTTACATTAGTCTAGAGTAATTGTTGCTTTATTTTCTCTTTGTAACCAAAAAAAAAATTTACATTGACTCATAAATTTTAGTTCAAGCGTAATCAAATTTAATGTTTGAAGTTCAAGTTTAATTTTATAGAACATTTTAATCATTAAACTCAATTCAATAAATTTAATTTATATTTTTTATTATATATTAAGAAAATAAAATAATAAATTAATTATCAAATATAAATATGTAAATTAAATCTGTAAAGTTCATATATCAAATATTAAAATATTTATAATTAACTCGATATACTATTTGAATAACTCGGGATCACTCAGCAAAAATAAAAAATAAAAAAAAAAACTCGGGATCCATATGCGAAAAATAAACAAATTAGTAATTAGATCACAGAGCTTGCTTCACATTCCAAGGCAACCCTCTGATGTACAACAGTGTCAATCAACTGTCTATATTATATATAACAAAAATATGATGTGTCTTTTTTTTTTAGTGGGTTTTATACATATTATTTTTATATTGTTTTTTTCAATTTTTATATTGTTTTGGTTTGATAAAAATTTATAATTAGATTTATTTTTTATTAAAATTAAAATATTAAAAATAAATTTAACCATATGTTAGTTTCTAGTTTCATATATGATGTTTTTTAATCAAAATAAAAATATCTATTTTTAATTTTTTAATGTTAAAATACTAAAAATACAAAAAAAAAACTCACTATAAAAAGAATAAAAAGAAAACAAAAAGTTGAAACAAAAAAAATGAAAAGAATTAAATCAAATATTCACAATTTTTTCTTTTATAACTACTATTATTATTTTTTCAAAGTTAAAAAAAATTGAAAGATATGAAATGCAGGAAGAGAAAAAATTAAAATTTAAAGAATTTTTTTAAGGAACTAAACCCAATATTCATGTAAAAAAAATTCAAAAGCACGAATTAATTTTTTTTTACAAATTCAAATCAAATACCTAAAAAATTTGGTTTGCAAAAATTTGAATAAAATAATAAAAATACTACAAATAATATAAAAATTCAAAAAAAATCATAAAATTATAGTATAAAGCAAAAAATTCCAAAATAATTTTGTAAAACCTAAACAAATAAATACAAAAAATATAAAAAATAAATCATGCGAACAAAAAACTTTCAAAGAAAGTTTTTTAAATATGAAAATCGATCGCTATAAAAGAGAAAATAAAGCAATAAATAAATAATTTCAATATTAAACACTTAGGTGATGTTTAATGCATAAGATGATGGATATGATAAGATGATAATTATTCTATCTTATGTTTGACACATACATTAAAAGGAGAATTGAATTGCGAGGAGGATTAGTCATTCTTCTAATATTGGACTCAATCCTCTCCAAAAGGTGAGGATTGTTTTTAATCCTATGGGATTAAAAATGCATACTCATATTTTATTTGTTTCATCCTTAAAATTTATATTTAGAAATTAACTTAAACATTTAATAAAAGGAATAATAGCCAAATAAGCCCTCGACCTTGAACCCAAAATGGAATTAAGCGCTCAACGTTTTATTTCGTGGCAATCAGTCCATAAACTTTTATTTCAGTGGAAATAAACCCTCAACCTTCTAAAATTATGCAATTAAGTCCAAATCTGTTAAATGACACTAACTGCCGTTAGTGAAAGCTGAGGTGGATAGCTTATTTGGCTGCCACGTGGCATGCCACGTGTGCAATACTAATGACAGTTAGTGTCATTTAACAGATTTGGACTTAATTACATAATTTTAGAAGGTTAAGGGTTTATTTCCACTGAAATAAAAGTTTATGGACTGATTTCCACGAAATAAAATATTGAGGGCTTAATTCCATTTTGGACTGAAGGTCGAGGGCTTATTTGGCTATTTTGCCTTTAATAAAATAATAAGGATCTTTGTTTAATTAATTAATTAATCCAAATTTTTTCTTTTTTTTTTTTTGCTTGTTTTTATTCAAGAAAAACTATAATTTTGATAAAACAATATTTTCTTGAACACATTTTTTTAAAGAATTATTTTTTGGAAATAATTAAATTTTTTAAATCATTTTTTAGAAAATAAATTCTCAAACATAAAAATTATTATAAAATATATTTTTAACTAGTTTTTTTTCTTACGTTTAAGTTTTTATTTTTTCTTTCTTAATTTTTTTCCTATAAAAAAAGAAATAAAAATAACTATTAATCATAAAATTATTAGAAATTATATATTTTTTAATTTATAAAATTTGAATTATTAAATTGTAACTCGTTTTTTTTTTGTTTTCAATATATTTCCCTTTGCTTGACAAAAAAAGAAAGAACATAAAGAAACCATAAAAATAAAGAAAAATATTTAAAAATGGTCTATTGGAAAAATCAATGTAATTAAAAAATAAACTTATTTTCTAAAAAAACTTAATTTTCTAAAAATAATATATATAATTTACAATAAAAAAATTATTTTAAATTTAAATCATATAAAAGAAAAAAAGTTAAAAAATACAGATAATGTTTCATATAAAAATTCATTTTTAACAAAATAAAATTTTTGCAAACGTAATATAAATTTTTTAAAAGTAATTTTTGGTTAAAAAATCAACTAATAAATTAGACTATTAATTATAATATTATAAATAATATTTAAAATTTTAATTTTTTATTTATATTTATAACAAAAAAATATAAATTTAAATTATGTTACTTTAAAAAAGAGTACTAAAAAAATCATTTTATACTACTTTTAATTTTACACATAACAAATATGATGAAAGATATAAAAAATCATCTTATCTTATTTTTAATCTTTGTATACACCAAACATAAGATAGGATGATATAATTATTCTTATCCTGTCCATAATTTTATATTATCATATCCTATCTTCATCCTATGCACCAAACATCACCTTAGACACTACTACAAATAAAAAGAAAAAGTGGTGGTGGGAATTAGTCTAATATGAATTTATCTACAAACAAATAAATTAAGGTCAAATTGAATAAAAATTTAAATATTTTATAAGCTTTTTTTTATTTTGGTCTATTTAATTTTTTTCCTTTGCATTAGAATTTTATTTTATTTTAAAAAATAAAAATAAATAAATACGATGATTAATTGATAAATTAAAATTTTTTATTTCATTTAATAAATCAATATATTTAAAATAAATATCTTGCTTTATTATTATTTTTAATTATATTTAGAGTGTATGAAAAAAAAGTTTGTGCGAAGCATGGTATCGTCCTAATTATATATAAATAGAGAGTGCAAAAATACACATCCAAGTGTGGATGCTAAACTGCCCCCTTTTGCCCCTCCTCTCTTCTTCCCATTTCAAGGGAAGCATAGGGTTAGAGTTTGGGTTTCTTTCATTTTCTTCTGTTTCTGTGATTGTCGAGAGGAAACCATGCAGCAACTTCCACAGTTTATGAGCATCACCATTGAGCAGATTCAAAAGGTTATTTGATCTTTGCAGCATTGCCTCCTAACACTTAACTTCTGATATACTTGGATATACAATGTGTTCTGATTGATGGGTTTTGCATGCATTGTTTTTTTTTTTTTTGCTCTGAATGCGTGCATTGTTTTTCGTGTGTATTTCTGTGACCAAATTACCACATTTTCATAATCTTGTCATTTTCTTTCCTTTGTTGTACATGTTAATATTGAAATATCTCAATAATGTGGAATAGTTAAGTATAATTAATATCATATAAATTAAATTGATAGTATATTTTGTGTATAGTGTAACCATATATATACGTAATATATTTATATTATACATGTATTAATCCTTAATGCGATGGATATAATACATGATCCAAAATATGGAAGGTCCCTACTATTGGCACTAGAGGTGATTGTTGGGCCGGGTTGGCCCGACCCGGTTCGGAACCAGATTGGGTGATAACCGAACCCGGCATTAGTCGGGTTCGAACCAATCTAGCTCAGTATCATATCGGGCTGGGTCGGTTCAACCAATTTCGAACTAGGCCTGTTAAGTCCGATTCAACAAAAAGGTTAATTGAACTGGTCCGATTCAACAAAAATTAAAAAAAAATAAAATAAAATAAAAAGTAGCACAGTGGTAGGCTGCATGCACGCAGCAGTAACCTGCAAAGGCTACTACTGCTTGTGGCCGTTGCCCGTCAACTCTGTAAGGGAGAGAGTGTCGCTCCCTCCCTCTTTTTTTATTTATTTTTATAAATTTTTTAAATTATTTTAAATTTTCATTTTTCCTCTATAAATATCAATTCATTTCCTTTCATTTTTCTTTACATTTTCTTTCATATTTTCTCTCAAATCTAAACACTCATCCACTCTTATTCTCTTAATACTCACTCATACTCTCTCAATAATCACTCAAATTCACTTAAATTCTCTTATTCCAAATTTATAATATCATCATTTTCTTTTCTAAATTTCGTTTTTCTTTTTATCATAATAATTTTATTATAATATCATATTCATAATATAACTTTATTTTATTATAACAATAGTTTTATTACATAATTTTATAGTAATTTATTTTTACAATATTGTTACATTAATTAAATAAATTATAATAACTTTATAATAAACTGTTGTTAAATAAAACTAGTAACATTATTTATTATAAAAATAAATTTATTAGATTAAATTATAAAAATATATTTTTATTTTTATTAAAATAAATTAATATAAATTTTTAAAAAAAAATAAAAATTTAAATTAAAAAAAAGGACCGAACCGGTTCGGTCCGGTTTAATAGCGAACCGGTCCACGAACCGGGCCTATTCGCAAGTAAAAATAAAGCGAATCGGCTCGGCTCGGACCGGTTAACAACGGGTTTAAGCTGTTAGTAAGCCGAAACCAGTGAGAATCGGTCCGAAATTGGCCCGGACCGGCCCACTAACAGCTCTAGTTAACACTAATATATAAGTGATTGCTCATTGACCACTTGTATTATTAAGAGAAAAATGGTGATGAACAACAGTAGTTCTCTCCCTCTCTCGTTCCTCTACCTCTCCTCACCATCATCTTCCTCTGTCTTCTCTCATATCACCATGGACAGACTCAAGCCACAGTGGATAGGCGTGGATGGACCTCCGGGTGGCGCATCCTTCCTCCGGTGGTGGGGGCAGCGTCAGAGAAATGGTGGGTTTTTTTGATTTAACCCACCCAAGATTAGTTTCTCTCCATTTATTGTGCTAGTGGCTGTTTGGTGGATGATTTAATTCCAACCATTGAAACTAAAGGAGTGTTTGTTTTCTAAGTTATTCTCTCTTTTTTTTCTTTAAAAGAATCAAGAATGATTTGTTGAGGAAAAATGTCTCTCTATTTTGTGTGTGTATTGATATGATAATGGACCGTGCTTGTTGCAGTTCCTGGACAAGAATATAGAGCTGATAATGGCAATACTGGAGAATCAAAACCTGAGAAAGTTGGCTGAGAGTGCCTCGTGAGTAACCGTTTATAAACATAATGCTCTTTTTTGGTTTACTTCCAGCATTTTACTAATTGTTAATGGCCGCTGCGGTCTGATTTTTGTCGTTGAGATGAATGTCATTCTCAATCCTTAATGTTAAAAAGTTTATATTTTACAGTTTTTATGCTTCACGGTGTCTGGTATTTTTCTTGCATCTCCTTTGTAAGTGATAGGAAAAGTTAACGCAATTAAATAGGTCTCCTATTGGTTGCTGCTCTTTGGTTGCTGCTCTTTGGCTGTTTTTCTGGGTCACCCCTTAAATTGAATTCTTTGGTTATGAAATAAAGTTTTATTTTGTGTGTTTTCAGAGATACATTCTAAAGATGACAGTATCATCAAAAACTGCAAAAGAACACATATATATATACCTATTAATACTTGGTCATCTATATTTCAAAGATGAGGTGAATGATTGTTTACCATGGGTCTGACTAATTTAAGGAGCTGAAGAACAGGGGCCACCATGGTGGAAGAACCAGAGTAAATATATGTATATTTAAGTCTTTACAATTAATGCAGTCTGTTGACAACTACCGTAAATTTTGATATCTATCTGATTTTATAAAAGTGATTCAGGTTTCAAGCACAGCTGCAGCAGAACCTAACTAGCTAAAATTGCTGATGCCCAGCCACAAGCATCAGCATCTTCCCAGGTGCTGTCAGCTGTCTCAGATTTCTTCTATTAATATCTTTGAAAAAACTGGGAATACATTTATTTGAGCTTATTTGCAAAACATTGTAGATGCCTCCACATTGTGCAGTGCAGCAAGAGCAACATGTTCAGTCTGCACAAGCTGCAATAGCTAAGCACCATCCAGGTTTCTTAGAGCAGCAACCACAGCAGCCAACGTATATCCAACAACAGCAACTCCGCCAACCACAAGTGGGCTTAGATCTGCTGCCCCTAGTGGCACGTATCAGTGAGTGCAAACTGGCTAGGTAACAATTTCATGAGCATTCAAGGAAACAAACAACACGGCTCAGAAGAGGGTGCTGGTGAAGGCTTTCGAAACTCACACATGGACAACGCTAGGGACAGTGGAAGCATGGGGCTTAAATGATGTTAACATGGTTAATACCCGGGTGTTTATTTTGTGTAGAGGTCCTCCACTACCTCTCTGCCTCTAACAATTAGATTGCATTTAACTGCTTTTTTTTATGCTAAGGAAAATGTGAAAAAGAGTTGCAGGCACACGCACATGGAGAGCTAACTTGGTTCCTTCGTCAATCTCTTGGAGTTGAACTTAGTTGTACGGCTCATGAATCTCTTGGCATTATATTGGCTGTCACTTACTAAAATACCAGTTTCAGGGTTCCTAGCTTTGCATTGATAAGCTTACAACAAAGGCAAGGTGATGTGAGAAGAGTGTTCAATTCATCACAGTCGTTTTTCAATTCGGGCTAACGTCCTTTAATAACCAGAGAAAGCGTTAGTAGTCCAGCTTCAACAATAACGACGCTGGGCTCAAAAACCTCATCTTGCGGAGCCAGAGCATTACCGTCGTATTTTACTCTTCTGGTTGAGAGCATTACCACCATTACCGTTCTAATTTCCATGCGATGACACAGGCCGGTTGTACTCTACCAGCACCACCAGATTACCACTCAAATGAGCACGCTGTAAAACAATTGAGCAATTTCCTACACCTTTTTGAAGCTTTAAGTAGTTGTACTTCTTGGTCCCCGGTAACTGCCAACCCTCTGCGATGCTCAGGACATCGACAACTCGAGCCAAAGTCTACTCACAGTTCCCGACTTTTTTATTCTGCATTGCTTGCATATTTATTTAGGAAATCATAACCAAAGCATGCGATTTGGTTGATTGCATTCCATTTGTAATTTCCGCAGAAAGACACCAAACGGTAAACCAAGCAGATGGCCAGCATTTGACCCGAATCACCATTGCTTTAACTACATAATAATTCAGAGTGAAATGAGTATGAACTAGCAGATGCACAGTTGCGAATGGGTGCATGGATAGTTGGATACTGATGCAGGAAATAAAATGTGCAGTTTGAGTGACAAAAACACAGTAAAATAAAGTGTTTTTCTAACAGACGTAGGGGCCAAATGGCGCAAAACAATTTAAATAGTCAGCGTACGATCCAATCAGAGAATTTTCTCAGATGCAAAAGATGCTGATCACCAATATCAGGAGATACATTTGACTACAAATCATATTCCGAGATGCTTCCAATCTGCATAATGCATGTCGCACAACTTAACATTGCACTTCAGTGTATCCTGCCAGAACAAAATGCCATCAGTAAACCTTTAAATTAATTTAATTAAATGATGATTACAAAAACCATTAAATTCAAATATGCTAGTGACAAACTATTGTAACAATTTCTTAAGGCTGAGTTAATTGTTATAAAACTAATAATCCTGCCCAAATATTTGATGAGCCAATAAAATTCTATAACTGCTTAGTTCACAAACAGATCATCTATTCATCTATTCATCTATATCACAGACAGGGCATGCCACATCTAAGATCTTCACTCAATCCCAGCAGGAAAGGAGAAACAAATTATCAAATGCAAAAGTACACAATCACAGTAAATCACTATATTAAATGCCTCAAATTCAGGTTGTTGCAAGTTTGATTTACCGGTGAAAGCGGTAGCAATGCACAAGTAATGAACATATAACACAAGAATCAAACAATAACTCACAATTGAAGTAAATGCACTCATTATCTTCTAGAAGATAATGCTGCCCCAGCTGCCCTGTCAAGGTACAAATTGATTAAAGCTCAATAAGCTTCCAGCAGAAAAACATACACTGATAAATGACCTTCAGCTATCTGTAGGGTTTTAAGCCACATACCTGCCCTGCTGTTTTCCAACAAAATCAGAGTTAGACCTTCCATGACCAGAGGCCTTGCTTTCAACACTTGACACACTTGATCTGTCAAATTTTGCTCCATTAATTTCAGCAGGATCTTTAGATTTGGTCAATATTTTTACACTTGAGAGACCTCCAGTCACACCAAAACAAATGCCATTGGGATGTTGATTCTGAATTCCTAACAGATGTGAATGATCATCAGCTACAGTTTTAGAGATGGCTGCATACTCCTTGAAGGCAGCATTCTCATTTTTCACATGGTTGGAATCAATCGATGGGAGGACCTTCTTTAGTCGATTAGGCTGTGCCATTGGAGTGACAGCAACAGAAGGCAAAATGTGGAGTAAGGAGATGACGCTGCAGCGGCTGCAGCAACTTTAGCAACAGCAGCAGTGGCTGCTATCATCTCTTGTGCTCCCTCTCGAAGCTGAATATAATCGCCCTCAATCACAAACAACTGAAATCACAATTTCAAATCTTCAGAAAGTAAAATCCACATGCATACAAAAAAAGGAAAAAGTTGAGACAAACAAACCTCAGGGTGACTGGCTACAAAGTCATCCAGCTTTCCATACTTTTTCTTGTAATCATGCCAGTGCAAAGGTGCAAGCATTTTCCCCAGCCTATTTGGTAGCTGCAATTGACAGGTACAAGTCAAACCCCGATTTAGCAGAACTTAAATGCCATAGTTGCAAAGTTGAACAAAGAAATATTATTGGCAGACCACTAACCGTTGAACTGATCCGAATTCTGCCACCAGTTGGGATCGTGCGAACTATGCAAGCCAACAATGATCTTTCATCGAGCAGAGCAGTCTCTGAAGTCTTAGCTGATATCAGGATATTAGTCTGTCCAGTTGAGACCGACTTTTCAGACAAAATAGCAGCAGTGCTTGATTCTTCTGTTGATAGAACATGGTCCTCCAGAACATGATTATTCAAGTTCAGAACATTCTGTTCCTGTCATTCAAATTTAAGTCGATGTTAGATCTGAAAGATTTCCATCTTCTGGAAAAATAGCTAAACTGACAAACCTTGGATTCACAGCTCTGTTCAAGAGTGTCCAATCTCAATGCATCATGAAATTGTGATGAAACCTGCTGCAAGCTCGGCTCGGGTAGGGGGTCCACAAGGTAACTGGCATTGATTGAATCAAGGACCTGCAAAGAAACAGTCTTATCGAGTTACAACAACAGATGACAACAATACTGAGCACTGTCAGTAGAATCATTTTGATTTAAAGAACCTGTGCTTCCCAGCAGCAGATGATATCACAGAATTGGGCTCTGGCCCTTGGCTTATATTATCTAGATAGTCTGGACAAATGGCTTGTCCATTAACAGACATTTCATATCCATGCTTTACATCCGAATTCCCAAGGCTTTGATCAGTTTGGGATGGTGGAAGTTGATTCTGTGCAGATAGCTGCAAACCCTCTGATGAAGTCTGAAAAACATGAAGAAAAACCATTAAAAAAAGAAAAAAAAGAGAAAAGAACAAAATTAATAATCCATTGTTCGACCATACCTGTTGGTTCTGCCACTGTTGGATGGATGACATTGCTGGCATTGAATATTGTCCAACATGAGATGCCACAGAATGGGGAACCGCCGGTTGTTGCATGATAAACGAATGGAGAGCAGTCACCTGTCCAGGTGGGAGGTATGCAGGCATCCCAAGTGGAGCAATTGGAACACTCGGAACGTGGTCATTCTGATTCTAATAGAACACACGGTCATTCAAGGGGAACAGAATGAGGAAGTAATAAAGAAGGTATAAACAAGACAAAAAGATCACAAATTGACTATTATTAAATAATAGACTAAGCTTTACAACTAAAAACTTCTAGAATGAGTTCACAAGCACCACGTCAAACCAGACATTAAATGAAATGTAGAAAGTGGGAGGGGTGCAGAGATCAATGACTATAATAAAACTAAAGATTCAGAATATCGTATTTTTCCAATGAAATACATTACCCTATGAAAAAAGGTGTACACCTATAATCACTGGTATGGATGGATATAAATATTAAATTTCTGAATCTCAGAATTACACTTCAGAAAAACCAGCAATCTTACCAGAGTTGGTGCATTGCCAGCTGAAGCAAACAACTGAACATTGTCTGAAGCCCCATTCGAAATGATCCCAGCTTTTGCATTTGCAGCAGCACTTCCATTAGAATCCACTTGGTTTCCATTACTTTGACCAAATTGAGATAAATCTTTTGAATTTGCTTGGGACATATGTGATTCATCAGTATAAGAACCATTCCTCTCTCTTGCACCGGCCAGCTCAAGTTGAAGCTGATGTATTGTATGTAAATGGAGTCTCTCCATTTCTGCAAACTAACATTAACAACCAGGAACAAAGTCAACTTAAATTCGCTGAAAATGACATCAAATCTATTTATTTAGGGAAAGATAGAAAAGTGTAAACAAGAAGCCAAAAGCTCATCAACCTGTCTCTGATAGCCATGCCACAGCTGGTTATATTGCTCTGTACGTTCTCGCAATTCAGCCTGTAAGGAATGGTTTGTGCTTGACTGCAAAGCATCCATCTCCTGGACACGTGAAATCCAAGTTTGGGCCTCTCTCAACTGTTCTTCCTTATAAAGAACGGTTTCCTGAGCAGCCCTATACTGAAGATTAAGACTATCATTAGCAAATACAGCTTGATGTCTTCTAGTAATCAACATCAAAGTTAATTCAAAATGTCGCATGGCTTTGTTTCTAACGCAAACAAATTTGTTCATGTAAACCAAGTTAATCTGAAAATAAGTATTGTTATTTCAATAATCTACAGATGCACACCATCAACAGTGCAACGTAATATTTACAACTTAACCTCTAGAATTTAAAAATAAAAAAGGAAGAATTAAAATCAAGCAAATGTATGGACCTGTTCCTGCAACTCAATAAGCTGCCTCTCTTTTTCTTGAACATGCTCTTGAAGATCATGTATCTGTTTTATATGTTGGGCTCTCTCAGCTTCTGAATGATCACGTTCTCTTCTGCCAAAAGAAAAAGAACAGGAAACCATCTAAATTTCAAAAGGTTCAAACCTCAGCAGCAAGTTCAATGAGTTAAAAAGACACCAAGAAAAGAAGCTGGTAATTATTTGGGAAATGCCAATAAATACTAAGCTAATATATTAACTCAACGTTTCAATAAGTTTAGAAACTCAGTGTCGCTGGTCTCACAACAGCTTGAAATTTAAATAAAACATCCCTATGGATGGTATTGCTTTGAGCCACACCTGAAAGTAGCCAGTTCCTTGTTTTGCTCTCTGAGAAGGTCTTCCTTTGCCCAAGCCTGCCAAGATAATCCAAGAAGCACTAATTTATAAATGACTCCCTAAAAGATTGTAAAAGAAAAATAAAAGTTTGTCATAAAGAAGAATGAACAATTGACAGACCTCTTCTTTTTCCACTTTGACGGCATGTAGTTCTCTATCTTTCTCTTCCATTTTCCTTTCCATTTCATGTATGGTCTGTTCACTTTCATGGAGTTGCTCCTATTGAAGGAAATAAAACCAAAATATAGATTGAAAGTCACAAAAAGGCAGCATAGCATCCTTGAAATAATTCCAAGTGTCAATGGATCTAACTAGTATTATATAGACAAGTTCAAACATGAGATGTAATATTTAATTTCAACATGAATAACCATACGTCTTGGATTCAATTCCAAAAAAAAGGAAAAGTTTTACTCATTGACTCACTTCAACACTCAACACACAATGGCATAAATTTCTTGATGTTTATAATCTAATACATTAAACTTTTATTCTCCTTTCTTATTCTTTTTTTATAAATCAAATATCATATTATAATTTATAACAGCAGTTAAAACTTCAGTTGCTTCTTTTCTCTGAATGTTGAATTTCAGAATAATCATACTATGAATCGCATTCTAAATTCAAACCTCGAGTTTGGAGGCAGCGTTGGCATGGGCTTTGATTTTAGCATCATAGCTACTCTGGATTTCCAGGATCCTTGATCTTGCAATTGCCTGAGCTCGGAGTTCAACCTCCATCTGTTGGAGCTCCTCTCTCTGTCTAGTAACATTGTGGATCCGCTGCTGCAATATGTCATCACCTAAACTTCCATCCACTGTGATTGAACAGAAGTCAACATCAACAGGCTCTCTTCCATGCTGCACCTTGATAAGCATTCAAACATGTTCACTTTTTCATCATCCTTACAATAGGATTCAATTTTAATATAAAAAAACCTTACCTCATATATGGTTCTCTCATCTGATTGGCCCAACTTTGATCTGTCCAATTCCTGCATGTTGCAAGAAAACTGAATAAAACAAACAATGAACACCAATGGTCCAATAATGATCACAGCTTAAGCAACATAACTTGATGCTCAATTCCGGCCTTCACAGCTGGACATTTCCTCACTTCACTAAACCCAATAAACTTTCTAGGGTTTGACACACTAAGCTATTGGGATTACAACAATTGACATAAATCAAACTCACATTCCAAATTATTTCAACAATCAATGGACCAGATGTTCTAATTGATGCATAAAAAATGTTTCAATTTAGAGCAAACATGACTGGTTCATAAATGACTGAATCCAAAAAAGAAAACAACCTAAGTTCTATTACTGAGAAGCTTACGAGAAGGGGTAAAATAAGTAATACTACTTAAGAATGACTAATCAAAGTGAACATAAGTAAACAAATTAAAAGAACCAAAAATATATGAAAAAGGAAATATATAAACCCGAATAATTTACTCACGGACAATACTGGAAAATATCAAAATAAATTAAATTAAATTAATCCAGGAGATTATCTTTTTAGTTTTTCCTATGGCCCAAACAATGAGGAATTTCACATTCCGAACCACGAATTTGTTCTCGTTTCAACATTTTGTGAGAACCCAAAAAAAGCCGAAAGCGAGTGAATTTTCACGATTAGATGAAATTACCACTTCATCACCGGGGTTCCGAACCGCGTGGTGATCGGAAACGGCACGCCATTCCTTCCGCGACGGTGATGGCATCGGCAGCGAACCGCTCCGTGCGGCGGCGACACTGGCCGCAGCCTCCATTGAATCACAATATCCCACACTGCTTCAACTCTCCCGCTTTCTCTATCTGCAAAAAGCAGACCCGAAAAGAAAAGGAAAGACTAAAAAAAACTAGGGTTTCTCAACAATGAAATCTACAAAACCCTAGAATTGAAGAAATTTAGAAGGAAAGGAGCAGAAATTATAAAAAGAGAGTGAGAGGCTAGAACAAGAAATAGGGAAAGTTGGGTTTTAAGAATTTGAGGGTTTTGGGATAACTTTTGAGTGTGATGAACAGTGAGATTTTGACGCCAAGAGAAGAGAGACAGAGCGATGATTGGGTGGGCGGGTGGGTGAAATTTCGACGCCAGCAAGGCTCCCGCCATTTATAGGGCAACTTCACCAACAATACATGATTTCCGCACGCTTTCCGGAGGCGCGTGTCTCACGTCTCAAATCTAGTCAAGATTTTTTTGACTAAAGGCCTTGAGTTTGAGCTCACTGATTGTAATGCCCTTTGGAGGACGGGCATCAGCTTGTGGACCACCTACATTACACGCGGAAATAGCCTAATGCTTTTGGGAATTTAGTGGTTTTTAGTCCAGTACCGCCAGTGAATTATGTGACTTGTCAAATAGAGCAGATATAAAACTTGAAAATTTTATGCATAAAATTTGAAAATTTTAAAAAAAAAAAATTCGTATCAAAATGTAAAAACAAAATTTATTTTAATTTTTGTTATTTTTTATCAAGTTTTAGTTTTTACTTGGTAGAAATGATAGAAAGAGATGAAAATGAAAATTTTGCTAATTTAATGATTAAGCTACAAAATAGGAAAGTAGTTATAAAACTGAATAATTAGATTATCAAATTTTTCATCCTCACCTGTTTTATCATTCCTATCAAATAAAGCCTTAGTCTGTGTTATTTTTGTAATTTTTATTTGTGTCATTTTCGTATTATATTACAATATGCATGTTGAAGTATCATGTCTAAAATGAATATGAAGCAATCAAATTAGGCTTCGGGGAATTTAGTATTTTAGTCTAGTACTACTAAAAAATGTGACTTGTTGAATGGAAGAATTAAATTAGGTTTGGTTTGGATTCATTGTTTTTTTAGTAGTGTATTTTTATTAGTAGTTGCAATCACAATAAACATATTAAATTTATGACGAGATTTGAACTTAAAACCTTAAAATCTCATGATCTCTTGTTTATCATTAAGCCAATACCTCATTAGCAAATCAAGGAATTCTACAATAATATTATAAATTTTGACCTTAATGTAAGGTCAACGTAAAAAACACATAATTAAGCATAAATTTAAAATTATTAGGCGTAAAATATATTAGAAATATCATAAACACTTGATAATTAACTTAAGGTTAACGTAAACAATGCATGATTAAGCATAAATCTTAAAGTTATTATGGTAAAATTTAGAAGTATGTAAACGCATGATAATTAAATAAACACACATATTATAGCAAAATTATCATATGTTTAAATCTATTGACACTAAGGTTACATTTATAATCATATTTTACACCTAATGACTCTAAATTTACGTTTAATCATATATTTTTTACATTATCCTTATAGTAATATCAAAATTTATGACATTATTGTAAAAATTCCCTAACAAGTCCTTTTATTGTATTAATTTTTGCATTTTATTACCAATCATAATTATAGAAGCATATACAATTTGAGGGCTTTCCAACCTTAATGTACTATCATGTAATACAAAAAATTTAACAACATCCAAATATTCTTTCAATTAATTCAATAGTCAGCATTATTAACAGTAATTGAAAGTCTAATTAAATGGTACTTGTCATTCAATTTGACACCCATAAAAGGACTTACTTTTTTTTGCTTTTTATATTTTTATGAATAAATTACATAAATATACATTGTGATTAGGGATGAACTAAATATAGCTTTTGATGTTTAAATTTGACATTTAATCACCCTAAGATTTATTTACATTTCATTTTACTCCAAACGTTACTATTTTCGTTATCTTTAAAGTTTTTATTTATTTTTTTTCCTTTCTTTGTCTTCTTCAATAGTTTACTGATTTTTTTCTCTTTCTAAAACCAAAAAAATAATTTTTTTCTAAACTCAGAAAATGCTATCCACAAAAAAATCCAAAAATAGAAAGTAAGCAATATAACACATTAAAACATTAAAAAAAAATTTATATATGATGCACAACAGTGTATAGTATCTATACACTGTCAATGCACCAGATATTGATACCTCATTAATAAACTATTATGAGCAAATTGAAAAAATTTTATTTGTATTTAATTTTAAGGGCTTAATATTTTTTTAATTTGTTTATTGATGAGATGTTAATTTTTAGTGAATGAATAGTGTATAAAGATTATACACTATCATGTATCATATATAAACCCTAAAAAAACTAAAAAATATATAAAAAACCAAGAAAAATGGCCAAGATTTTTTTTAGTTTTTATTGCGGGCTCTTCATATGGTATTCGGGCTTGAAATTTGGAAAAAAATATAGATTATGAAGAGTGAAATAATATATTGGAAGAGGGTTGATTTTTAAGCATCGAAACTAACAGCTTTGAAAGATGAAAGTCATAACTTTGAGCGTAGATCTATGAAATTTTGGAATTTTTTTTTAGTAAAACAAGCCTAAGGAGTAAAAATATAAGAAAAAGGCAAAATTTTGGTGTATTTAAAAGTCAAACGCTATCAGCAAGTGGCTACTTAGTGCTTACGGTGGTCATCAACGGCCAAAGCAATCACCAAACACCAAAAATTGGAAATTTTAGGTTTTAGAGAGAGATAAACCTTAAAATATTGAAGAATATAAAAAAAGATTTAAAAAATGAAAAAAACAAAAGAAAATGGAAAAATAACAGTTTGTGGCAAACTGAAACAGGAAAAAACAGATGGTGGTTAAATGTTAAAATTTAAACATCAAAGATCATATTTATTTCGTCCCTAAACATGGAGTATTTTTATGTGATTTAACGTTTTTTATTTGTTTATATGTGATTCTTATTTGTATTTTATTTTTTATTTTTCTTATTGTATCTCTTTTGTGGGTGCCTAATTGAATGATCTATTAGCCCCTCAATTAAAGAGAATTACAATTTATTTTTTATTTTATATATACAATTTTTTTCTTTTAATTTTTGGGCTCTATAAGTATTTTTTTCCATTCTCTCTTAAATTTTTGGATCTTAGACTCTTAGTTCTGTTTCAGATATATGTTATTATCTTTTTTTTTTTACTTGTTTTTGGAAATACTATTTTCACTTCAAGAAAATTAAGCATCAATGACAAATTTTTTGTCGCTAAAAAAAGGATTTAGCTACAAATTTACCATAGAAAAGCAACAAATTTGCATTATATTTTTGTATCAGAATTTGAAACAAAATCGATTTCGTCACAAAATCATTCATGCCATATACTATTAATTTGGCGCTCAATTTAGCGATGAATTTAGTGGTGAAAATTTTGTCGTTGAGTAAAAAAAAGGAAAAAATCATTTTAAATTTTATAAAAAATGAATCAATGACTCACTAAATAATATAAATAAAAAATAGAAAGATGTTTTTCAAAATGAGAATCATAGATCGATTTTCCATCATTGATTTTGTCATAAATTATTTAGAGAATGAATCAGTGATAAAAAATCCATTGTTGATTCACTAAATAATACAAATAAGAAAATCAGAATGATGTTTTGTAAAATAAGAATCAGCGATGAAAAATTCAGCAATACTTTTGCCTTAGTAACCAAATCCATGATCACCAAGGAAATTCAATTATAATAAAAAAATTAAATACGAATCATCACGTAATTTCCATCACCAATTGTGCCTCAGTAACCGCATCAATGATTAGATTACTAAGGAAATTCCATCACAAAAAAAAAACCTGTAAAATGCACCAACTGTTTCTTTCTTTTTCTTGCACCAAAGTTGTTAATATCATTTCAGTTTTGGTCATACATGTAGGTATACATTAGTTTTGACAAAATTTGATATACTTGAGTAATTTTTTTGTATTATATTTGGTACCGGATAATATCAGTTGCTTTTATGAGTTTTGTGTGATTACGATGACATTCACTATTTCGGTTATTACGTAAATATTAAAAGAAAATTGAATTTTTTATTTTAATATATGTTTTAATATTGAATTGAAATTAATAAATGTATAAATAATGAATTAAATAAATGTATTAACAATTTTAAGAATAATTATTATTTATTGTAAAAGTAATTTTATTAATTTTATATTTATCACCATCAATGCTAAATGTTTTATATATTTATTTTGCATATTATTAACAATATTATTATATATGAAAATTTTATAAATATTCTTAAATTAAACAGAGAAATCTGAAATAATGTATTGAAACAACTGATATTGATATATCTCATTGTAAAAAAAACGAAATGCTCTCCGATATAAAATTTACAACCTTGGTATTAAGTACCAACCGAAATAATGAATTTCACCATAAACACCCAAAACCACCCGAAACACATAAAACCAACCGATATTATATGATACCAAATATGGTAGAAAAAACGAACTCAAGTGTACCAAATTTTGTCAAAACTGACGCATACAAGTTGACACAATTGAAACTGAAACGATATTAATAACCTCGCCAAAAATACATCAACAATAATTAAAACACTTAATAAATTAATTTGATCAAGTATTACATTAATAAATCATCATTTCTAAATAAAAATATATAAATATATGACATTAAAAATTATTATTTATTTGAAAAGGGTTCTACTTACACTAGTATAATAAATTGTTTTACACACTTTTTTATAAAAATTAATATTTTTACAAACTAACAGTTAAATTTAACAATCTATTAGTATTTATTATACACGTAAATTTTTTAGTCAATCTAGTATTCCTATTATTTCAATCAAGTTAGTCTTTTTTAATATATTAATGATTGAAAATTTATTATTATAGAACAATTGTTAGGCATATTCGATTAATTTAAGATTTAATGTGTGTTGATATAGGTAAATAGAACATAAAATTTAACAATCATATTAAAAAATACATAAATATGAAAGTGTGCAAAATTAAATTGATTTTACACCATTGTCAATTCTTCTATTTCTAATCCTGTTTGAACAATGACAGTAAATCATAATCAAATTGTAACTGATAATAATTTTACCATGTGAATTCTACTCAAATCCAATTTTTAAATATTTTAATTTCACTTAATTGAATCAAATAATATAAAAGACTCATCTATTTCACAGCTGTTACCCTCATAACTCGCAAGAAAGGATGGGAAATTTTTTTTACGTAGCTTTCGATAGTTGGGGTTTATTTTTTATTTTTATTTACTAGTACTACTAGAAAAGTATTGCTCTAAACTCTCTCTTTTGCCTTTTTTTTTCTTTTGCTGCTATCATTTGCACGGTTTGTTGAGTTGGCATGAAGCTGACACCTCCTTTGCCGGCTTGCCCCCAATAAGTAAGTAAATAAATGACCAACAACCTCTTAATTTAATAATTAAAAATAAATTATAACATATTATAAATCTTGAATTTAAATTCAAGTATTTTATTTTTAATTATTTAATATTTTTTTTATAACAAAGAAAAAGTAAATAAATGAAAATATATTCTAATATCTTTTATTTGAGGTTTGAAAAGAAAAATCATTATTTGTTTCCTTAAATTGAAAAATCCATATCAAATACTATAATTTCATTAGAAATTTCTCGGCCTAGGACTTTGAATATTTAATTCAATCTTTCCGCTATGATTTTTAAAAATAAATATTATAAAATATTATATTTTTTAAATTTATTTACATTGCCTTCTTTTTAATACAAAAATAAATTTCAAAATAATTCACCTTGATTTATTATATATTTTCTTTTAATATTTGATTAATGTTTTTTTTTGAACAAATATTTGATTAATGTTAATCTTATACTTTTGGGATATACAAATGACTCGCGCTATACATACCTAATTCTTAAAGAAAAATAATTATTTTGCATTTCATAATTCTATTTTCTTAGTCTAAACCTTCAAATTTCTAATGGTTGAAGGATTTCTCAAAGATGTAATGCTAATTTTGACGTGTTCAAAGGAGTTATAAAAAGTCAAAAACAAACATAGATTCTGAAATGTTCAAGTTCAGACCAAAATTAAGTCAAAGAGTGTAAAAGACGAACAAATTCCTGCATTGAGAAATGAAAAATGGTGATTATTATTACGTTTGGTTACCTAGAATTTTGACTGAATTAAAAAATACCATGGTGTCCCCTCCTTGCCACCCCTAACACCATGAATGTTGCAAAGTTGAAAAAAAATCGGAAAATAAAAAAAAAACTATTATGAATAAGAGATTGATTCGGTTTTCGTTTGAAACTTTGAATGATAAAATATTATATTCGATTTAAAATAAATCATAATACCAAATTGAATATAATAAAAAATCAATATATTTAAGTATATTTTTTTTAGTCGAAAACCCCCCGGTTTTCACCTTCGGTGATTAATCCGGAGTCGAGAGAAACAGAGCGTGGTTAGGCAGTCCCCTTCCCAACACTGGCACTCCATACACAAGTCAGGATTCGAACCCTGGCATTGCTTAAGGGACGAGAGCCGCTAGCCACTCACGCCAATCAGTTGTTGGTATATATTTAAGTATATCAAATCATATACATATAGGATAATTATATATATGCATTATATAACAAGATACAAGTAAACCTAACAAATAAATGACATGGACACTTATGTACACATTGTCTCTTGATGACATCTAGACTATACTTAAATTTATATTTTTAAGTATTAAATAGATAAATTATTATTATTTAAAAAGAATAATAACCAGATATACCTCAACATTTTACATAAGCCATTAACTTTTTATTGCATGTTAATCAGTTTTACATTTTTTTATTGTAAATAAACCCAAATTTTTTTTAAAAAATTATATAATTAAGTTCAAATCTATTAAATAATTGCTAATTTCTATTTGTTTTGCACACATGTGATACCATATAACAACCTACAAAATTATTTATGTTAATTGTCAGGTGATGTTCAAAAGATAATTATGTTATTTAATACATCTGAATCGAATTGTGTTAGTTTAAAAAGTTAAGGGATTATACCCATTTTATGTAAAAAATTAACGGTATATTTGGGATATTAAGCTTTATTTAAAACTAACTACTTACCATCTCTTATTTAAAATAAACTACCAACTATCTCTCTAGCAGTAACGGAAAAAAAAAAACTGCCTTTCAATTTCAATAGGTAGATAACCTCAATTCAAATTTTGTAGTTAAACTTATAATTTAGATATATCATTTTTTAAATAAGGTTTTTTTTAACAATCTAAATATATGTTTTTTTCATTTAAAATTTAAAAAATATAATTTAAATATATATTTTTAAAATCAATTTTATAAAAAATCAGCATATGCTTTCTTTTATATACGAAATAGATCAGCATATGCTTCTTGTAAATTAGAGTAGTACTTACTTTGTTATCTACAGTTCAAACAAGAGCCATGTCGATGCATTCTATGCAGTTGAAAAATGAAAACAAGGTAGACTCTCTCAAATTTCTCCTTCTAATTGTGTCCTTATTTTTATCACGTTCTGGAAATACAAAATCAATTAAATTATTAATTTAATAATTTAGTATTTTGTTAAAAAAAATTATAGTTCAAAAGAAAAAGAAAACGCGTTTTCTCTTTTGACCAATTTTGATTGAGTTGCAGTCCCTCTGCCAGCTATTTACTACCTGTCACCTACTAAAATCACAGTCACTTTAAATATATTACTCAATTATTTAATGGGAAAACAGATAATTTTGGCACCGTCCAACTAACTGCATATTTTGACATTAAATAGCAAAATTATTATCGTTGAGTGTTTTCTTTTTAAGTTAAAAAATAATTAAAAAACACTTTCCCTTTTCAGAAATAGGGAGGAATAAAAAATAATTACAAAAAAAATTGGACCCACGCTTTACCATTTTTAATATATTTAGCGGAGAGCAACCGGTCAATGTGACTTTTCCTAATAATAATCCCAGATCCTGTGATTTTAGCCTTTCTCATCAACTTTATAGCGCATTACCAACTTCTTCAACCTTTTCTCCTTCCTCCTTGCGCAGTTTCATTTCTTTTTTTACTTTTATTTATTTTCTCAATTTTCTCGACCTGTTGGTTTTTCAGTTGCTATCCAATTGCTGAAGCTTAAGTTTACGGCCGTCCGATGATTTGACCGTGAACGATCGGTCAGCGCAACTCCTGCATTTAGAGTCATGGGCCATTGCTGCAGCAAAAACGTGTCTGTAGTCAACAATGACGCAACCTCCACAGTCAACCACTCCCAGCCGCGACCGGTTCCGGCGTCGGCGACTCCATCCGTGGAGAGCAACTCGTACTCCGTCAGTCCATTCGCGAGTCCACTTCCTGCCGGAGTCCCGCCGTCTCCATCCCCAGCTAGGACGCCGGGGAGGAAGTTCAGGTGGCCGTTGCCTCCTCCATCTCCTGCGAAGCCGATCATGGCGGCAATCATGAAGCGTAGGGGATCGAATAAGGCGGCGCCGGTGGAAGGAACGATCCCCGAGGACGAGGAAGGAGGTGTGCTAGATAAGAATTTCGGTTACGGAAAAAACTTGGCGGCTAAATTTGAGCTAGGGAAGGAAATTGGGCGAGGGCATTTTGGTCATACTTGCTGGGCGAAAGGAAAGAAAGGAGAGCTCAAGGGACAGCCGGTGGCCGTTAAGATCATTTCTAAAGCTAAGGTGTGTCGTTTTTGGTATGTGCTTTGTTTTTTTTTTTTTGGATTGTTTTTCCAAGTTCAACTGTTCATGTTATTATTGATATGAGGAAGAAATTAAACTTTTCAACTCATCTTAAATTGCACTTTGAGTCAAAGGAGAGTTCATTACAATGGTGAATATGATGAGAATAGTTTAGAGTCTTTGGAATTTGGATGCGTTAAAAAGCTTTGGGAAATGAAAAAAAGAAAAAAAAAAAGTTCTCTGGTAGTTGACGTTATTAACAAAGTCGTTGGGGGCTTTCCTCAAATGCCCTTTGCAGATAGCATGATTGCATGAAGTCTAGTTTGAACTCTAAAACCGTTGATTGAAGTTGGCAAACACAACTGTATGGTCTTTTTTTTTGACAAAATCATTGATGTGCCATGGCTAGGATTAAACAAGATGGGATTTGATCAAGATTTCAAAAGACAAAAAGGGTAGAGAAAATTTTTTGCCAGATGGTTCAATGTATGCATGGTTGCAATCAACAACATGGGATTGACTTATTTGTTGTTACATCTTTGATGGAGAGTTAAGATCCAGGACCAGGGTTAACCTCCCCTTCTGTCCTTTACAGTGCCTTTGGACGGAGAATTTTAAAATTTTGAGGCATTTAAAAATAAAAGTATTTCAAAATTCATCATTTTAAAATATTAGCATTTATAATTGACTTGTTTGGATAAATAACTTTTAGAAAGAATTTTTGGACATTAGAATTTGATTAAATAAAAAATAATTATAAAAGAAAAATAATAATATTATATATTAGAAAAAGAAAAATATCAAATAAAATATGCAATATAGGTATCGTTAGATTTGTAAAATTATATAGATATTGTTAATAATATTAAAAAAATAAAAATATATATTATATTTAAATAAAATAACATTTTCTTTTTTTAAATTTATATTTAATAGTGGGCCATGTTTAATAAAGTATGGAAGAGTGGGAGGAATTTTAAAAAATCACATTTTTAGGTGGATTTTCAAGAGAGAATTTGAACATATTAAATTTTTTTTTGAAATCTCTCCTAAAATTTGAAATTCTTTAAAATTTTTTACCAAACAAAGATTTTGGATTTTGGATTTTTAAATATCCTGATTGAAATGAATTTCCTCCTTGAAATCTCTCATCCAAACACACTCTTATAGTGCGTTTGGATGAAGAATTTTAAAATTTTGAGGCATTTTAAAATGAAGACATTTCAAAATTTATCATTTTAAAATACTAGTATTTATAATTGATTTGTTTGGATAAAAAAAATTTTAGAAAGAATTTTTGGATCCTAAAATTTGATTCAATAAAAAATAATTATAAAAGAAAAATAATAATATTATATATCACAGAAAGAAAAATATCAAATAAAATATGCAATATGGGTATCATTAGTTTTGTAAAAATGTATAGATATTGTTAATAATATAAAAAATAAAGATATATATTAAATTTAAATAAAACAATATGTTTTTTGTTTTTAATCTATATTTAATAGTGGACCATCTCTAATAAAATAGGAAAGAGTATAAGGAATTTTGAAAAACCACCTATTTAGGTGGATTTTCAAAAGGGAATTTGAGCATTTCAAATTCCCTTTATAAATCCCTCTTAAATTTTCAAATTCTTCAAAATTTTTTGCCAAACAAGAAATTTGTATTTTGAACTTTTAAATATCTTGATTGAAATGAATTCCCTCCTTGAAATTCCTCATCCAAACACAACCTTATAGTGCGTTTGGATGGAGAATTTTGAAATTTTGAGGCATTTTAAAATAAAGACATTTCAAAATTCATCATTTTAAAATACTAACATTTATAATTGATTTGTTTGGATAAAAAATTTTTAGAAAGAATTTTTGAATACTAGAATTTTATTAAATAAAAAATAATTATAAAAAAAAAATAATAGTATATATTAGAAGAAGAAAAATATCAAATAAAATATGCAATATGGGTATCATTGATTTGTAAAAATGTATAAATATTATTAATAATATAAAAAATAAAGATATATATTAAATTTAAATAAAATAATATGTTTTTTGTTTTTAACTTTATATTTAATAGTATGTCATGTCTAATAAAATAGGAAAGAGTGGAAGGAATTTTGAAAAACTACCTCTTTAGGTGGATTTTCAAAAGGGAATTTGAGCATTTTAAATTCCTTTTTGAAATCCCTCCTAAAATTCTAAATTCTTCAAAATTTTTTACCAAACAAGAAATTTACATTTTGGACTTTTAAATATCTTGATTGAAATGAATTTCCTCCGTGAAATTCCTCATCCAAACACAACCTTTGAATGCAAATTGCTGATATACCAATATGAGAAATATTCTGTAGTCATATATTTTCTTTTTGGTACTTCTGTACTTATTTTTTTATATTTAGATCAAATATGCATAACTCAAGAATGAATAATGGTTTTGAGAAGAACTGAAACTGACTGGATTTTATTTTGGCAGATGACCACAGCAATATCAGTAGAAGATGTTCGTCGGGAGGTCAAAATATTGAAAGCCTTATCCGGCCATAAAAACATGATCAAATTTCATGATGCTTTTGAGGATGCCATTAATGTCTATATCGTCATGGAGTACGTGTGTACTTGCTATAGTTTATTTTAAAATTATTGATTTTTTATGGTAGTCCTTCCTCAACCTTTAAGTTATAAACTTTTTCATGGCCAATCTTGCATGTCTGATACATTTTCATAGTTAAAGAACTGATTGAGATGAAGAATTCCGCCAGAATCGAATGATATGCCTTATGCATATAAACTTATCTTAAAGCTAATTTTGTGCAGCAGCTGGTCTAGGCATGCGTGCTATACCAGCATAGAGTTAACAAGTTTCCTCCAAAGTAATTACCGTAAAATATTCTTTTCTTGTCAGATTATGTGAAGGTGGAGAACTACTTGACAGAATTTTATCTAGGTATTGAAAGATTACCTTCTTCTCTTGTACCATCCAAGGCAATTCTTAATCTCATTGTTGAAAGCATGTTTCATATTGTTCCTTTATTGCAGAGGTGGTAGATACACTGAAGGGGATGCTAAAAATATTGTTGTTCAAATTTTAAGTGTAGTTGCTTTTTGTCATCTTCAAGGGGTTGTGCATCGTGATCTAAAGCCAGAGGTGTGGCATAGAGGAATATGATGCTTTATCTTTTAATTTATATCTATGCTCCATTTTATTGTTAATATGTGTTGCAATGTTTTCATGTTGGATCCGGTTCTAGTTATTAATCAATCATTTGCTTCAATGTGGTCACTTTTGCAGAACTTTCTTTTTACCACTAGAGATGAGGATGCTCCAATGAAAATTATAGATTTTGGTTTATCTGATTTTATTAGGCCAGGTAAGAGTTAATTGCCTGTTTGCTATATTTGCATCAATTTGGCATTTTATTTGCAAAATTGTACTATATTTAATAAAATCAAGTTGTCCAGGTATGATTCCTAATTGCTATGAACTTTCATTATTTGCTGCTTTTCTTTTCTTCCTTAGCTGTATTAGTCACTACAATGTGTGATCCATTAAATAGCATAATCATATTTTGTCGATTGGCAGTATAAGTATTCCTCTGGACCATTCATTCAGCTGCTGTGATGATAGATTAGCAAAGTTTGTCCCGAAGTATAACATGGCTAAAAATGACTCTAAATTTTCCAATTTCCTTGTATGTGGAGTTTCAAAAAAATTAGCAGCAGTTTTTACATCTGGATGATTCAAGTCAACCAACTACATGGAATAAAAAAGTATTCAACTAATAGCCTTATATTAAAACTTTCAATCATGTTCTTCTAGGATTCATAAGAACACTGTCAGATGAAGAGCGACAGGATGGTGTGTACGAATCATTCTAGCGATAAGTATGTCTGTCCAGTTCATTTTCAGGAATGCCTTCTTGTTCCCTGTTGGAAATTCCCATTTCTGGTGTCCACCTGGAGAAGTAAAAACGTTTATAAACTCTTACATACCGGTCCTTGGGGGAGGCAATGAATTGTTATATGCTGCATGCTGCATGAGTAATACAAGAACATGTGTTCCACACAAGTACTACAAGCCTTTGCTCCAAATATAATCATCATAACTGTGTGCCACTATGTTTTAGACAGAGGCTTTAAGGACTGCAGTTTGAGTTACTAGAACCTTGATGTGATGCAATTTAGTTGCAATCTTAATGAACTTATGATACGAAATGATTTCTTGCTACTGATATGCAACTTGTGAATTGAGTGCTATTAAGATGATATGTGTTCATAATCTCATGTGCTTTTAATCTGACATTGACAATTATCTGAACCATCTAATAAAAAAATCCCCTCCAGATCATATAATTTTTCAACCATTTGTTTGAACACAAAACATTCAGTTTTCATGCGTTTGCAGATCAACGTCTCAATGATATTGTTGGCAGTGCATACTATGTTGCACCGGAAGTGCTGCATAGATCTTACAGTGTTGAAGCTGATATGTGGAGTATTGGTGTCATAACTTATATATTGTTGTGTGGAAGCAGACCTTTCTGGGCTAGAACCGAATCAGGAATTTTCCGCTCTGTGATCAGAGCTGATCCTAACTTTGATGATTCACCTTGGCCTTCTGTATCACCAGAAGCCAAAGATTTTGTGAAAAGGCTTCTAAACAAGGATCACAGGAAAAGAATGACTGCAGCCCAAGCTTTAAGTAAGTTATTTTTGAAATGCTACATAAATTTTACATTATGACCTCTCATATAACCAACTTAGAGTATTTATGCTCTCTCTCCCTCTCCTGCTCTTGCTATAAAACATTTACTTCTTTGGTTTGAAGTTACTAACGAAGTTAATTATAAATTTGAAAACTAATAAACACCACTATATTGTCAGCTCACCCATGGTTACGAGATGAAAACCGTGCTGTGCCTTTGGATATTTTGGTCTACAAGTTAGTCAAGTCATATATTTGTGCCACCCCTTTCAAACGAGCAGCAGAAAAGGTAGTTTCCTGGTTCCTGTCATTAATAAAAGGACAAATTATTGGTAATCCCTTCCCTTTCCTTCTTGAGAGAGGGAGAAAACTGGGAAGCTAAAACAGTATCTAAAAGGAAAAAAAGTCCGAACCAACAAGAGGGCTTCTGCTTGTTTTATAGGCAAGCTTCCCTATTTTTGGCATCACCAACTGACATGTGGCACATGTTTCTCTACCTTTGCTATTCCTTTGATAATATGGTTGCCAAAGGATCCCCTATAACATTCTTTCTGATACTTTCTCACTGCTTTGTTTTGATGGTTGCAGTCACTTATGAAAGCTTTACCAGATGATGCACTTGTGTATCTTAAGGCACAGTTTAGGCTTTTAGAACCAAAAGATGGATGTGTATCCCTCAGTAATTTTAAAGCGGTTAGCTCTTGTTTTTATTAGTTTATTACTTCTTTCAGATTCTCACAGGCCTTCGGATACCAGGGGGATTTATTATTTATCATCTACTGTTTGCAGTAATTTTCTGATGACCAGTATTATGAAAAACTGCAGGCTCTAATGAGGAATATGACTGATGCCATGCAGGAGTCAAGAGTTCTTGACATTATAACTATGGTGAGATATCTTTTTTTACGGTCCTCTGGCACGTATATGATATATTGTTCATTGTGTAATGAATAGCAGAGATCAGTTAGAGTTTAGCATGATTCTACCTATGTTCATTTTTCATCATTCCAGCTTACATTGTGATTATGGTTTGTATACAAGCTTTTGCATTACCTGAGAGTAATAGGATTTTGATTTGGATGCATAATTACTGTATTTCCTCAATAGCAGTTTAAGATGAAGCCTAAGAGGAAATTCTTTTTTCTTCTTTTTGAGCACTGATATATAGCAAGGCTGTATATGGATGATTGATTCCTAGAACTTATTTTTGCATATGATTTCCCGAGAGCTTTGGTGCTCTTTTTTTTTTTCCCCTTGAATTTTCTCATGTAGATAATAATAACAGTATTAAATTTCATTTTCAAGATGGAACCACTCTATTATAAAAAGATGGACTTCGAAGAGTTCTGCGCTGCTGCAATCAGCACATATCAGCTTGAGGCGCTTGAAGAATGGGAGAGTATTGCAAGCACAGCCTTTGAGCATTTTGAGCAAGAAGGAAACAAGGTCATTTCGGTGGAGGAATTGGCACTGGTACGCACATCTGTCTTCCTAGAACTGGAGTATTCCTCTTGGTCAAGTTCACTTCTTCTGACCTGCTTCAACCTGAATTTTATTGCTATTTTTGTTGCAGGAATTAAATCTGGTGCCTTCATCTCATTCTCTGCTTAATGATTGGATAAGAACTTCAGATGGGAAATTGAGCTTCCTCGGGTATATGAAATTTTTACATGGTGTGACAATTCGTGCTTCTAATACAAGACATCGATAGCATATAAGAGTATAAGGCCAAGGACATAGGATTTTTTTAGTGAATTTAATCTAAAAAATATTTTGTATTCTTTTATCCAGAATCGAGATTAAAGGTGTTAGTGTTATAAGTATATATATAAATGTGTAGGCAGAAAATCTTGCAGACTAAGTCTGAACAATTTGGATCACATACTGTTTTGATGAATTTTATTTCAAAGGTGTGTGTGCGTGTGTTCGAGATCCTCTATTGCAACTCAAAACTGTTTTGCAATCTTTCATTCGTAGGAAGTAGGAATCGGTGCAAAATAGTTCTTTATGTTTTTTGCAGTGAAGAATACCGTGACTTTGTCTTTAGGGGAAGACGACAAAAGAAGCAAAAAAAGGAAAATAGTTGTTATATAAGTTAAGCCTATCTTTCCTTGTTGTAATTCTGAAAAAAAATTTAGATTTAAATTCAAATAATTTTATCTTTTATCTCTAATTATTTAATTTTTTTTTTAACAAAAAAAAAAAAAGCCGAACAGGTTGGAGTGGAGAAGTATATTAGACTATCGGGTTTCGTCTTAAGAGCCCGAATGTACAAGAAATGAAAGCAGAGTCAACAGAAGAAAAGCACCAAAAAATTAGTTGGAAACCCTTTGTTTTCACGCATTCAGCGCACCAATGATTGAGCTCATCCCCATTTTCTTATCATAGAGAACTCTTTGATTCCCTTTTTTTTATTATTATTCTTTGGGATGAAATCAAACGCAAGCCAACCAATACGACAAGGACCTTGATCAAATCGAATCGAAGGAGACATCTACGGCCTTACAATAAAACATGCCAACATGTCTTAATACCTTGTTTATGTGTTCAATCTGGCCGCTGGAATTTCATAAATTTGCCCTTTTAACTACGTGAGGCAAAAGGGATAGAAAGGTAAGAAAATAAGGAAGTGGGCTATTAATTCAACTGGGAATTCGCTTTAGAATAAATACCTCAATATGCCTGGTAAGCTGCTTCATGGGTACAGGCTACAGTGGCGGCCAGTCATTTCCAACCCACCATTACCTATCAGGACAAAGAGTGAACAAAATAAAAAATGGAATGGAGTCGCAACTTTTGCGTGTTGACGTAACCAAATTAATAAGAAATTGGACCGACATGTTCATACTATGTCCTGACTCTATTACATGAATTTCTGTTAATAATTTTGTTTTAACTTAATTATTGTTACTCTTTTATAAAAAGGTTAAGTTTAAAGTTTGATTTTTCTTTTTTCTTTTTTTTTTCTGTACATCCATGTAAAATAATTATTCTTTAAATGATATTATCACTATCTAAAAAGAACGTTTAACTAAAATAAATGCTTGGAATGCTCGGAGCACAACCTTAATGAAAAACACAAACGTTGGGACACTGAAACATGAAATCAAACTCTCGAGATCTCAATCTATTGGGCCTTATTTAAAACCAATTCCTTATTTGGGACAATCGTAG
Organism: Heritiera littoralis; assembly: GCA_031772115.1. Taxonomy (NCBI): domain Eukaryota; kingdom Viridiplantae; phylum Streptophyta; class Magnoliopsida; order Malvales; family Malvaceae; genus Heritiera; species Heritiera littoralis. The sequence goes on from JAPDPK010000056.1 coordinate 1,730,260, forward strand.
GGCGGACATTAGTTTGTTTGCGCAGCCTTACAAGAAAAACAACTTTTATATTTCTATCATATTTATTTAATGTTAAATACTGTAAAATATATATTAAATTAATCTTTTAATTTTTATCAAAATTTGAAGTCTATCATTTTTTGCATATTTGTTACTATCGTTTTTGTGTTCGATTATTGTATTTAAAATTTATCTATTTTAGATGTGATTAAATGCCTTTTTAAAAATTTTAAAACATGTTTACTTTAAAAATTAGTACATAAAAATAATTTTCATGGACACACACTGTTGTATTTAGAAAAACTCCTTAGTGTGGATGGTGTACTGCTGCAACCAAGTTGAAGAAGAAATTTGGTAGGCAAGGCACTTCCAGGAAGCTATCTTAAGAACAATAGTTTCCCCACACTGGTGCAAATGGTTCAGGAAACGTTGTTCCCAGGATACAATGCCTACTCCAAGAGAAATTCAATTGCACTTTGAGTTTCTCTCTTGAACTCACTTGAACCAAACCAAAGAAAAAAGAGTGCAAGAAGAGAATTTGATTTTGAGTGAAAGAATGTAGAAGATTGTATATTAAATTCCATGAAAGTGAAAGTATTTGTAGACTCAAAACGGTGTTATAAATACCCTTTCATGATTAGACATCATTTGAATGAAGAATCATGACCTTTGGAATGAAGAAACATGTCCAACGGACATGTTTTTTGAGTTTCCAGAATGGGAAGTCGGATGCCCGAGAAAGGGAGTCGACTTCCCTAGTGTTTTTTCAAAACAGAATGTAATTTTTCTTGGGGCAGTTGACTGCCCTATATGTAACTCAAATTTTCAAGCGAAAAATATTTCCAGAAAGCCCCGACACATAGAGCAGTTGACTGCTCTTTTGGGCAGTCGACTAATCAAGTAATTTCTTCATTCCAACTCATTTTTCATACTTTCAATTTCATTTTTCTTTAATATATATGCAAACTAAATGATTTTAAGATATAACTTTGGTAATATATACAACACACACATCAAATAAACAGTTTCTCTATTTTTTTTTTGCATATATATATTAAAATATATATTAGTATATGAAACTGCAGAAAATCCGAACTACCAAAACCAGGAACTTCGAAATTTATGGGGCAGCCCACCATCATCCATAACTAAAGCTATGTCCAAATGAGGGGCATAAGAGAGACAAGGTTGACAGACGGTGTCCGTGCATAATTAACGATAAGGGAGATTTTTATTTCATTAAGCTAAGAAATGGTCAAATCAACATTGAGAAACAAAAGTTTAAACAAGATTTGGTTGAGGGGACGCCATGTTTATCCGCGTTAATTATATGATTTATGGACCACGCCCAACAAGGAAGTCTCATGGTTCCAAGGAAAACCCTCTGCACAATTCCAAGTTCCCACAGTGTCCTGTACGATTACTGCTTTTAACTGTTCTCAAATTTTCCAGCTTTCTTACTGTTCGCAATTTTTACACCCTCCGAAAAGTTCCGATTCCATGCTTTTTTATGGGTTCACATTAACAAAAAAGTTGGAAAATGGCAAAAAGAAAACCAAATGAAATTATTTGTATGAGAAGAATCCACTCCAGTCATTCATCTTCTTTCCTTTTTTGTCGCGCCATCACGACAAGGCAAGATCTCCGCAATGCTTGCTAGAAAGGAAAAGAAAACAACAACAACAAAGAAAAGCAAAGACTACAAAATGTAAAACAAATTTACATTTGACTTTCAGAATCGATTAATTCAAACCCTAAAACACCAGACATGGTGGTGATGGTGTTGCTCTTCATCGATCATGCATTGAACATTTCGAAACTCCTGGATGTGGCAAGGGATTGTGATGGTGCCTTTCTGATCAAACCCATACTCTTCCTCAGCTTCCTTCAAAAGCTGCATGAAGAGCGGGTGGTTGATATAGATCACTGGGATCACAAACCTCTGTTGGTCCTCCCCTTGGCCTACCAGGATTGCCAGACACCCCTTCGGAATATCTTCCATCTCCTTCTTTTCCTGGTGATGAAAGCCATGAAAGTGGAAATTAACATGGTGTTTGTCTCCACTACCCATTTTTCTTCAGCAAACCCCAAAAGCAAAGAAGAAACAAGAAACAAAACCCGATAGCAGATGCTAAAAAGAGAGCCGATCCGTGAATCAAGGTTATAAGAAAACGAGAGAGAAAGGCCAAGGATCAGCTGCAGAAATGGCAAGGTTGAAAAGGGTTAAAGAAGAGTCTGTTAAAGACCTTGGAACGTTGCTCATGATAAATGAGAATCAACTATAAAACCCACATATGCTTAACAAAGGATAAGTGAGAGAAAGTGGAGAACTAGATTTGGGTATTTATACCAAAAAAAGCTGGATTGATCGGTCTAGGGATTGCTTAGTTTATACACAAAGGCCTTTGGCTTGGCCTCGGGGGAGTTCTAGATGTTGCCTAGGGAAGGGAGCGCGGCAGAACTGGTCTGGTCGTGTTTTATTTTGGTTTTACAGCTGGAAGAAATTTTACATGTCAAATGTCAACGCTATTGCTATTTCCAGGAAACAATTTCAGTCAGACTGTCCTTAAGATTTTCTAGGCTGCTCACAGCAAATGTCGTGTGGCAGAAGGGAGCGGGTAAGACACGTGGATAACGAGTGGCAAACGCTTCGCCACATTGGCAACAGCGGGGTCCATTAGACTGAAAAAGCTGACCGAAAGGGGCGGCATTTCCCAGAGATAAGCGTTCCGTTACAACCAATTAGAAACCGTCACTGCTGAGCAGAGCAGGTTAAAAGAAAAGAATTAAATTCTATATTTACCTTTTAACTGGGCGTCGTCGACGCATCGTACAAAAAACTGCATTCTGTAGCCGAAAAAAATCCAAACGCGGTGCCGGTGATGGTGGAGAGAGTTGAATGTCAAATTTACCCAAAGATGCTTCCTAGAATTACTAACGCTACCTGGGAGTGGGACCCCTTTCCTGATCTCACGCCCTACTTTGTTGTTAAAACAAAAGCGTAAAGAAAAATCTTGTTTTGTTTTTTCTTTGTCTTTTTTTATTTGGGTTAAACGACCGAATAAATTTCCATGTGTATGTATACGTCCAGTTCCAGAGGAAACCGTTAATCAAGGTTGAAATTGATTTAACAGTTTGTATATTTGCATTATGTTTGTTACATATTAATTATATTTAAATACAAAATACAAAAATTATTCTATGATAATTTATCATATACAAAATATATTATTCGATGTTCTTTTAATAGTACATTCTTACTTAAAGTTTATTTTTTTCAAATATTTTCATTCAAAGTTATAATTAAAAGATCTCCTCTTTGCTATTAGGCCAAGGCCATATTGATATTATTGTTCAATTTTATTAAATTCATATTATATATTTTTATCAAAATCTAATATGTATGTATCATTTTTATTTTTTTTTGTATGTATCAATTTTTTGTATTATTGTGAAATACATAAACCTTTCGATGCTTGTATCAAAAGGGCGCTAACCTCCTTAGTTTTAAAATATCAATTTTTCCTTTTGACTAGGTTTAGGGTTTAAAATTTAAGAGTTTAAGTTTTAGGGTTTTGGGTTCAAGGTTTATAGTTTATTGTTTTTAGGTTTAAGAATTAGAATTTAGTGTTTCTGATTTTTGGATTTAAGAATAATTTAAAATGAAAAATTGATATTTTGAAATTGGAGGAATGTTAGTGTCTTTTTAGCATAAACATAAGAGAGCTAATGTGTTTCACTTGTATTTTTGTATCATATTTAAAACTATCGAATTAGTGTCACGAAAGAGCTTTAGAGGGTTAGATTAGTAAGATTGAATAAGTAAAGGGAATTAATTATAAGTTAATATGAATAATTTTTAGAATATGGGAGGAGGTTGTCAGATGAGGCAATAAAACGGGGAAAGTGAAAATGCAAATCAGGTTGTTGGCAAGCAAGCGTTGAAAGTTGAAATGGTTTTCCTAACAACTACTATTAGGTGCGGCCAATGTTCTCTTTTTTTATCTGCAAGTTTCCAGACAAGAATGTGCCCATTGAGAATTTGTTTAGTGCCAACAAAAGCTGTTGGGTATTGATTATCGACAAACTTTATATATAAAAAATTAATTTTCCACTTTGCTCAGGTCACGATTATGGTGGGCTCAATCTTTCACTTACTTTATCTATATAATTTACGTAGTTTGTGTAGTTTATAGAAAGGATTAATAGTCAAATAAGTCCTTAACCTTTAGCCCAAAATGAAATTCAACTCTCAACATTTTATCGCATGAAATTCAGTCCATAAACTTTTATTTCAGTAGAAATAAACCCTCAACCTTTTACAATTATGCAATTAAGTCAAAATCTGTTAAATGACACTAACTGCCGTTAGTTTTGCATACGTGACAGTTGACGTGGATAGCTTAGTTAGCTGCCACGTGGCATGCCACGTATGTAAAATTAACGGTAGTTAGTTCATTTAACAGATTTGGTCTATTTTCATCGAAATAAAAGTTTATGGACTGAATTCCATGCAATAAAACATTGAGGGTTGAATTTCATTTTGAGCTAAAGGTTGAGGGCTTATTTGACTATTAAGCCTTTATAGAAGATTGGCAGCCAAAGAATACTTTTAGATGAAGTTTGTGTTTTTGTTTAGTTTTTTGTTACTTGTTATGTTCCCACCTATTTAGCGTATTACATGCAGAACTTGTAACAATCCAACTAATTGCACGAGTCACGTTGTTGATATTAAAAAGAAAATGATGTAATACCTTGAACCCAATTTACAGATTAATGGAAATGGACCACCTTTTCTTGTGTGATTGGACTAAATTTCAAGGCGCACAGCATGCATGTTTCTTATCCCATCTCGTCCCCACAAATGAATATATATTTGGCAGATGCTATGATAATTTAAAACATGACAAACATATAAACATGAAATATTAGATTTGATAATTTTAAAAACAACATGAGTGAAGTTTTAAATGCGATGCAAATTAAAATTTGATAAAAATTATGTATTAATATAACAAAAGCTAAAAAAAATGTGTTCAAGTAATCAATATTTTTTCCATCCAATCTAAGGCGTCTATAGAAACAAATGAAAATCAGATGCAAATACTAATAATAATGTGGTTGAAAGAAGTAGAAGTAAATTTATTTTTCAAATATTTAGACATGATTTGAATCCTGAAATGATCATTATTAAAAATGCTTTATCGTTTACCATTATTGGTCCAAATAAAATTAATTTCAGATTTTAAAACAAATAAAAATACACGTGATTAACCTGAAAAAAGAAAATCATATGCAAATTGCGGAATTAAAGGGAGAAGGGGAGGGGGTGGCGGTGCTTTATGACAAGGAAAAGTAAGGGTGAGGCGCAATGGTAATGGGCTATGCCTATACAAAATCCCATTTCGGTTAAGAGAGTCGGAAGGATTGGGAACAATCTAACTCTGAAGAGTGCAGTCTGCTCCAACGCCATGTCTCTCTCTGGCTCATTTACTTCGTTAACGAAAATGTAGCACACAAAGCCCACTATTTGCATGATCTTAATTCTTACTCGAAACAATTTTTTTTTATCTTTGAGGTAGCTTTCCAAAGTACTTGCATATGGGGAAAGACTAGGTAGGAAGAGAGAGGAGAGAGGTTTTGGGAGTGATTTTTTAAAGAGGAATGAGTTTTATTATTTTTTTTAATGAAAAAATGTTATTTTTTAATTAATGTTAAAGAATTTTAATTAGCACAAAATAATTATTATAACACTGTTAAGGACTTAACACGTTTAGTCATTAATTGAATTAAATAAAAAATTGTGTCCTCAATTAAGAAATATTTCAAAAGGTTTTTCCAGGCTTCCAACCACTTATTGGTATTTGCATCTGTTGTTCATTTGTTTTTTTTTGAGCATTAAATTAGATGAAAGAAATATTGATTACTTGAACACATTTCTTATAACTTTTGTTATATTAACACATAATTTTTATCAAATTTTAATTCGCATCGCATTTAAAATTTTATTTATGTTGTGTTTAAAATTATCAAATCTAATATTTTATGTTTATATCGTTTTGTGGTGTTTTAAATTATTATAGCATCCGCCAAATATATATTCATTTGTGGGGACGAGATGGGATAACAAACATGCATCCTGTGCGCCTTGAAATTTAGTCCAACCACACAGAAAAAGGTGGTCCATTTCCATTAATCTATAAATTGGGTTCAAGGTATTACATCATTTTCTTTTTAATATCAACAACGTGACTCGTGCAATTAATTGGATTGTTACAAGTTCTGTATGTAAAACGCTAAATAGGTCGCGTGGTTACACTGAAAAAAGAAAATCATATGCAAATTGTGGAATTAAAGGGAGAGGGGGGGTGGGGGCGCGCTTTATGACAAAGAAAAGTAAGGGTGAGGCGCAATGGTAATGGGCTATGCGTATGCAAAAACCCATTTCAGTTAAGAGAGTCGGCAGGATTGGGAACAATCTAACTCTGCAGAGTGCGGTCTGCTCCAACTCGATGTCTCTTTCGTTAACGAAAATGTAGCACACAAAGCCCACCATTTGCATGATCTTAATTCTTACTCGAAACAACTATGTAAATTAATAAATATCAATAACTAAAGTTTGGTGTAGTAATTATTATCTTTTTTTAAGAGAGTTTAGATCCAAGATTTGATTCCTTTCATTTTTCTCTTTGTACCTCCTATGAATAAAAAAAAATAATGTTTGCCAACTTATTCAAGGGCTAGATTATTTGTCTATGCTCAAAGGTCAGTCTAAATTTTGAACCGATTTTAACAAAAACTAATTAAATGAGATTAGATTGGAAGTTAAAGTTCAATAAAAAAAGACAAGCTTGGGTTCACATAATTATAATTTTTTTTACTATTTTTATACTAATGTAATTTTTACTTTTGATTTTTTTTTGTGCAGTTTAATTTAAGCTTGTGTTATTTTTTAGACTTTAATTTAAACTTTCATTTTTTTGTATAATTTTTGTAAGAATCTATCTCAATTTATTGTGTTATGATTGTTTTTTATTATGTATTTTAATATTTTTATTTATTATTATATTAAAATAAATAAATGTTATTTGGGTGAGTTTGTGTTAACTTATTTTTTATTATATTTAATTATTACGTACTTTTTTTTTTGGTTACATAATTATTACGTACTTGTTAACTTATTATGTTATACTTTTTTTTTATCTTTTCTAAAGGTTTTTAATGATATATATAGGTACTTTTTTTTACTTTTTGTTTTTCATATTATAATAAAAATTTAAAATAAATAAAAATAATATATAAATAACAAAAAAATTTTTAATTATTGAGCAAGTAAATTAAACATATATATATTTCGATTGCACAAAACGTATTAAACATGCAATAAAAGAAAAAAAAGGAGAGACTCAATGGTAAGCCTGGCCATTATATAGTTGATCTCTTTTTTCACATTTTTATGTGCAAAAAATCTTTTCTCTGTCTGTATATAGTAAGTAAAATTGGAAAAACAACAAAAAAAATTAATTTTTGTTAATTTTTGCTATGCCCCTAATCATGGAAACGGGGCATCCTATTTCGTTCCACAGTACCAACCCCACCCTCCACAGGGGGCGGCCGAGACGACCTTCAACTGTGACTACTCCCCCGGCAACTCTCTCATCTTTCCTCCTCCTCCCGTGGCCAACGCGTCGGCGATCGGTTTAATCACCAGAATGCCCTCTCCAGCCACTGCGCACGTGAACGTGCTAAGGAACACAAATAGAGCTACTACATCGAAACCGGTATTGTCTGGCGTCCAAAACACAGACAAGCCCATAAGCAGGATTTGCAATGGCAACGCTAAGATGACTGCCAATGCGAGGGCAAATGTTCGAACCCTGAGGGCCTTGTTGATTACATGAGAGACAACTCTCCAGAATGATAACAAGAATGAAAGTGAAAAGATAGCTCCGAAAGCGCCGAATAAAATGGTGCTCAGCAAAGGGTACGCACACAAAACCGTCTTATCATCATCGCTGTTCCAGGAGACGAACCAACTCCCATGAAAAAGTTCTGGGAAACCTATCTCCGAACCCGGGAAAAACAGAAAGTAAACTTGGTAAAGGAAAATGGGAAGACAAGAGGCCAAGACAAAGAAAACGCTGAAGTAGGTTCTTGGGTACTTTGTTTTCTTGACGGAGACATCGAGTAAAAAAAGTAGGGTTACTAGGAAACCAGGCTCGAAGAACCCTAAAGAGAAAACAAGGTGGACTTTACAAAAGTTGGCTTGTTGTGGCACGGTTAGCTGTGGCAATAGAGGATAAAAATATCGTCTGCGAAACAAGGGTAGGCGTAGCAGTTCTGCCAAGGCCCAAAACGTGATGAAGACGACGAAAAGAAATCGAACGGTCCAGAGAGAGTTGAAATTCTGCAAATGACGGGAGCTTCTGGATTTAAAACGAAGGTGAAATATTAAGCAAATAGAGAAAAGGGAGAGGAGTAGGAGGGCAACAATGAAGGAGAAGGTGGCAAAGTCGATGGCGGAGTCAAGGAATGGTACAGCAGGAAGAAAGAACATGGCACACACGCTGGCTATAAAAGATAATGGTGATCATGGCAATGGCGGATATTGTTAAAAAAATATATGAACAGTGTGGTGGTGGTGGCGGCGGCGGCATGAGATAAAGAAGGAAATAATGCAAGGCATAATTGGGTTGTCGGAAGGGGTATAGGGGAGAGAAGGGAGGGTTGATTTCTCTCCCCTGTTCCCAACCGGCGGGAAAACAGGCTGTTGCACTGCTAGAAAAAGATTTCCGGAGGCTTCTCTTTGGAGAGAGAAGAAAACAGAGCATAAAGAATCGTGAGAAGTTTCTGCGGTGAGATGAGATTTCTGCTTTGATTTAGAGAGTCCCGTGGTTGTGGCAGTACTTCTTAGGACATGAACAAAATCATGGGTTATTTAAGCTACAAAATTTAGGATTTTTTTAATAGAAAGCTGTCTTTGGTTTCGACAATTTTATAGGATTTTTTTTTATATACATATGTTTTAACGATATATTAAACCTGTCACTGAAAACAGACAGATTATTGGTACGTTTTTATTATATATGATTCGTCATTTATTATGCAGGGAAGTTGATCTTGGCTATTCAAGGATATGCCAGGGGTTGGATGCATTTAATCTCTAATTAAGGTTTGACATGGAGTAAAATTAGACAGTTTAAATTCGTAAAAAACTCTTGAGGAAAAATTTTACTATTTTTTAAATTTTATTCTGAATTAATCTTATATAAAAAATAGTGTAAGAATTTCGAATGGTCTCGATCAAAAAAATCATAGAAAACTCAGCCAACAACTGTTGAGATTGATTGATTCAAATATCTGAAGAGCTTTGTGGGCAAGTGGGGTCACGACGACGGATATGTTGGAGCCTTGGTGGGGTTGACTTGATCAGTTGGTTTGACCAATATGTTGTCCTGGGCCTGGGTATTATTGATTATTCTAAGAGCCTGCAGTTGCAGTGCAGGCACCATCTTTGGTTTTATAGGTCATTCATTACCCAATTAACCAACAGGCTGTGTCACTATCATCCTATGAATTCACCGATTAATTTGGGGTTTAATTGTCAACATTTAATTTGCAATTCATTAACACAATCTGTCAATTTTTTTCAAGAAATTTTGTTTTAACAACATTTTAGAATGAATTTATATATAACCTGCATTTGCAGAGATAGATCACTTTCTGTTTCACTTTTATAAGAATATAAAAAAGAGAGAGAATTCTTCTTTTTTACTTTGTCTTGGTGCATTTCATACACCTGCCACCCCCTACATCCCATAAACATACTAGAGCAAACAAGTATTAGTATATATATAAATTAATTTTCGTTTTTTCAGTTAACAAAGCGGTCCAGAAGCATAGTACTATTGCTCATTGAAAGAAGATTGACTGCGAATTTCTAAACTCCCTATCTTTGCACTGTGAGTGAATAGCATCTTCAAGTTGTAAACATAAAATCATTGTTAATTTTATTGTTATTTCCACAGCTCAACGCTTAAAGAGAATTGATAAAGAAGAGGTAGGTAACTGCAGGGTCACCCCACCCACCACCCTTTGCGGCTTTCTCATAAATACTGCTTGATTAAATACATTATATTCATCATCAGTTTGCATTTATAAGACAGGATAGCACTAACTGTAAAAATACTACATAGATCTTTTTTTTTTTACCACGAAATATTTTTATATCATATTGGTATAAGACTCTTTCATGTTGGCGTTGGTTCAAGAAAATTTGATCGGTGAAGTTCGAACATGGGACCTCTAGTTATGTATCGTATTCATTAGAAATTAGTGAAGCTTTACACTACTGAGACAATCTTTTGGAGCCGTTTGATTCGCGAAAACTCGGATTCTTTTAGGAATTATTTTACTCCAAAATCATTTTACTTGACGAATTCTAGAGAATTTTAAATTCCCTAGTTTGGTTGCTTTAGGGGGAATGTTTGAATTCTATTTGGTTCAAGGAATTTAATATTGCTAAATGAGGCATTTTCCTATACTACTCTTTTGTATTAAAGTGAATAAATAGTTTATTTAAAGTGAATAACACTTTGATGAAAGTTATGTTTAACATATTTATTTATAATTTAAGCTTATTCATTTAACAAATGTTAATTAATTTATTTAACACAAGTTAATTAATTAGTCCATTTGTTTATAAGATATTTAATATGTAAATTATTTTGATTTATTTAATTAGTTAAAATATTCATTTGTAAGATGTTAATTAATTTATTTACTAAATTAACATTTTTATGTTAATTGGTCAATTTGTTTATAGGATATTTAATATATAAATTATTTTGATTTATTTCATTAGTTAAGCTAGTCATTTGTAAGATGTCAAATAATCTATTTACCTGAATTAACTTATTTATTTAATTGGTCCATCTGTGGGGCATGAGGACATGGGTATGTGAAACATGTCAAAATTCTAAAATGGTCACAAAATGCAATAATTAAAGGTAAAGGCTTGTAATATTAGATAGATTTAGGGGTAATATGGTCACAAAATGCAGTAATAGAGGGTAGAATAGGAAAAAAATATTTTACTTGAATCTGAAAAAACCTCAAGAAGAGGGAATCATTTTCCCCCTATTTTCCCCATTTCAGGTACTGTTGAGAAAATTAGATTATTGATGTGAGGGAAAATATGATAACCAAACAAGGTAATTGCATTACGAAAAAAATTATTGGCCGGAATCTAAAATTCCTTCAACCAAACGCCCTCTTTAGGTTAAATACTGTATTACTCTTTTACAAACTAAACTAAACACTAATAAAATTAGGAAATTCTTCTTTTTTCGCATAAATTTAATCATCAAATCATGAAGGTATCATATGAAACAAATTACACTAAAACAATTCAAAGTTAACCTTTAATTAGCTGCGCAGTTTGTAGCAAACTTCCGGCACATATTTTATGCTTTGCATTTGGAAATCTATTAAACATGGAAAACACACATTAGTTTACTGAATTCAGGAAAAAAGACATGAGACTTAATCATATTCTGGATCTCTAGACAAATAAGCAGTTGTTGACGTTTATGCAATTCAGCTTTGAAAAATCTGATAAAATTATAGTAGGAAAGACTTGATAATCTTAAATATAATACAAATAAAAAACACAAAAATATTCAGGTTAAAATTTGATGACATTATATATAAATATTAAAAAAAGTTTAAAAAATTTGTGCTTAGCATGTCAACACAAAATATTGATAAGAATTTTTTTTTTCATTTCATACGATATAAACATAATTTTATGTGATAGAAACACAAATTATATATACAAAATTAGCAAGTCTAGATGAAAGATTTGACAATTAATGCTCTATCAAATCTTTTTAATGAGTGATCACTCCTACTCGATCGTCTTTCATAATCATCAATGCCTTTGGTAAATATCATATAAGACGCAAGTAAAAAACACAGTACTCAAGCAAAGTTTAAAGGCATTTGCATGTACAAAAGTTCTATTTAACATTAATGGTGATATAACTAAATAAAAGATTAATTACCTCTTGAATTGATCCGAGGAATAGTAATATCTTTCATGAACAAGAAAAAGGCCATGAAAAGGAGTTTTATAAGATAGGAACACAAAAAGAAAGATACCTCTTTTTAACATAAAGAAAGCAACAGCTGAAATGGAATCAATTCTGGAGAATATATACATCCACTTGAAGCTCCAGATCTTAAGTTCGGTTCTTTGTCTTCCGCTATGCCCTCGATAAGAAAAATCTTGCCAACACAAACGCAATAAATTAGCGCCAACTCCGAAGAGGCTAGCTTCCTGCAAATCCAGCTAACACCAGTGTAGAAATTAAATCCTTGTTTAATATATTACTACAGCAATCCGAGTACCTCTGGTTAATTATAACTCATGGAAAGATAAGAAATTAAACCCTAATTAAAAAGCTGAAAATATTAAAAAAAAAAGTAAGGGTTTTGATCAGATCTTTGAGTTCAAACCAATAAGACAGAAAGACATAATTATTTACCTACAAGACATGAAGATCACGTTAAAAATTCATCATATGATGATTTATGGAGAGACTGACAGACACACACGCACTCTGCAGTCATTATAACTGGAGCTGAAAGAAAACATACAATAATCGTATAAAATTCAGGCGGAACAACCCAAGTCAAAACTTTTCATCATTACACCAATCTGCTCGTGATTAAACAATCTTAATTTATATGAAACATAAACTATGTGAATAATCACACATGGTAAATAAAAAAATGCTTAAAATGATTACCCACCTGTTAAATCATGCAACTGATGATGAAATCCAAGAAGATCGGGCAGTGCTGTATCTTAATCCATGTATAAAAGTATGAATGGAAGCTGTAATTAAGGGGAATGAAGCCTGGTCCAAGAAGACAAATTAAACACGGAAATAATCTTTCGATTCATATGATCTTGAAAGCTAATGATCAGTTGAGACGGTCGAAATAACTGATGAAAATGGATGGAGAGAGAGGGTAGTACGTGGTCTTGACTCTTGAACCAGACAGCATTCCCCTCAACAAGAAAAGCTTCCCATCAGCAATTTCCTTCTGTATCTGCAAACTCTCTTTACTGCTTTTTCCGTTCCTCTTTTCCTTCAATATAACCATTCTTTTGCGGGTTTTGTGTGATATTGCATCATGATGATGAACACAATCATTTTATTTTTCGAGAGAAAGTAAAAGCGGTGAAAGAGAGAGAAAAGAAAGCATGGGGTCCCAAGGTCGTGGTCATTTCTGGAATGCAGTTGTTGGGTTCGGTTGATCAGCTCTTTCTTTTATTCTTTTTACGCTTAAAAAATAATTCTCTGAATATATAAACTCTATATTTTGGCCAAAAACAGAATGAATAAATAAACTCTATTTAACTATAAATATGAACAGTTACTCTTTGGGTAGAAGAAAAAAAAAATGCAATTTTTGAGAGAAAAAAATGAGCAGAAGAAGTCAATACAAGATAGCTAGTTTTTTTTATAAGGAAAACGAAATTTGATAAAATATATTATAAAAAAATTAAAAGACATCATATATATATATATATATGAAAATTATCTTATACATTGTCAGTGAAGTTTTTTTAACTCCACAAGCAAGATTAAGATGATGACATGTGTCCCATTTTATTTATTTTTTATTTTTTTAATATTTTTAAAAGACACATATTATCATCCTAATCCCGCTTGTGGAATTAAAAAACTTCACTGACAGTGGATAGGATAATAATTCATATATATATATATATATACACACATTATATTTCAAAAACAGTAATGACACTTTTTTATCTCTCCAAATTCGTTCTTTACTATTTTACTTTTAGTTTTTTATACTCCATAATCACTGTCAATTCAAATTTACACTAAGCCAATATTAATATTCAACTTTTAATTATGATCTAATTATTTATATTAAACAAATTAATATTCTTTAAATCTTTGTTATGCAAATCTTTATCAAATTATCTATTTTAAATAATTTAATATTTTTCAGATTTTTGTTATTCAAATTAAAATAATTATCTAAAATTATATAATATCTAATCTATTTAAAATTATTTATATAATATTTATTAGATTTTATCTAAAATCTAATCTTAATACATTTTAATTTTTTTTAATCTAATATATTTAAAATAACTTTTATTCATTTAAATATGTCTCTTTTAAAATTTTAAAAAATAAAAAAACTTATCTATCAATTTAAAAAAATTTTAACTGCCTCTCAACTTCTTTAAATTTTAAGGATTTTTAACTATTTATCCACTCTCCCAATTTTTTCATCATTTCTTTACTTTATCTAATTTTTAAATCTAATATATTTAAAATTTTTATTTATTTAAATATATCTCTTTTAAAATTTTAAAAACTTATCTATCCATTTAAAATTTTTTTAACCATCTCTAAATTTCTTCAAATTTTACTTATTTTTAATCTCCTCCCGACTCTCCCTTGTAATGATTTTTTAGTTTTCTTAAAACATATTGAGATTTATAAACTATATATTTTGAAATTTTAGATAAATCTTATAAAAAGTACTAATTAATGTGTACGTACACATATTTAAGATAAAAAAATAAATTTTGATTATATATATTTGAATTAATGAATTATGAATTTAATCATAAATAAAACTTAAATTAAATAAAATTAATATGTGCATCGCACGAGATATAAACGAGTTAACATTTATATTTTATTATTCAATATTGTACTTTTATTTATTTTTTTAATCCATGTCATCAGTTAATTAATAAAATGTTTTTTAAGTAATTAGAAAATGGCCAGTCACGACTCACTCACCCACCATACGAGTGTTTTGAAAGAAGAAACTGTTTTTCTAAGACAAGAAGTTATGTGGGTGCAAAAATGTAGTTTTCTTAAGAGGAAGATACATATATATATATATATATATATATATATACACACACACACACAACATATAATATAAAATATATAAATGTTTCTCCTTTTAGAATAAAATAAACAATAAATTTTATTATTTTATTATAAAACAAAAAGAGTGGAATGATAATAGATGTCGCCTTGTTAGCCCATTACGGTACACTTCTGCTTCTGATATTGCAAATGGAAATGGGCCATATAATTTGTGTTAGTAGGTTGGTTAACAAGAGTTCTTACATTTAGGATCCAACCCAAATTCAACCTGAACTACACCTTAATATTTGGTTTTAATTATGTACCGTAAGTTGTAACAAATGAGATATAGTATTATTATTATTATTTTTCTTAATACATCAATTTTATATATATATATTGAAAAGACCAATTTAATGCATTTATTTGAAATCAAAATTGTAAAATTTTTAATGTTCAATGTATCTATGCTTGTTGAGGTTTTTTTGGGTTGCTAAAGTGTGGTACGTCGGAGGTTTGTGAAGAAGAATTGTTTGATCTATCAAGAAAGAAAAGAGTCGTGAAGCGTTAAAATTAAAATTTTAGGATACATTTCGACGTTCACGACAGTGTTTGCAGGAAAGAAAAAGTGAAAGGAACCAAAGGAGAATTTTAAAATAAAAATGGTTTCGAGGGATATGTCCTTCAATTCTTTACCTTTTTATATTTGTGCTTATAATAGGCTATATGTGATTCAAATGTTTTATATATATTTGGTCAAGGTGTCCTCTAATTAGTTTCTGCATACTTCCTTCCAGTATAATTCTCTCTCAATCATTTTTAATAGCGTATCCCAAGATCGATCTTATGCATCGATGAAATCTCCTTAAGTACTAGCTTTAATACTTGAATTTTAGACGGAGCTCATAAGATGAAATCTCCTTAAGTACTAGCTTTAATACTTGAATTTTAGACGGAGCTCATAAGATGATACATTCTTACCGATAGATTGAGCCATTGTAATTAACTTAGAATTTTATTTATTACAACACATCACTAGCCAATTTTTAAACCATAGAGTACTTGGGTATTTTTCAAAATGATTGGTTTCCAATGGTTATGATAGAGCTATTAAATCAAATTTAGTTTGCCATATAAAAGAGAAAATTTTAAACAACTTAAAATAAAATGGATGTAAATGTAAGTTTTGAAAAGAAAATGGTATTACTATGAGACATTTTATTTTACTTTAAATGAAGGAAATTTAGTTGCAAGCAAATCTTACTTATCTAATTATCTCTAAAAGAAAACATTAATTAAAAATGTTTTTCAATTTTGTAATAGTTTTACGTAAGATTTTTTTTTTGATATCTCTTGATATTTAAAAATTATTTTGAATCTCAATCAATTTTGAATCAAGTTACGATCAGATCTAAACAAAAAAAGTTCTTTTAATGCTACTTTTTTCTATTCACAAAATTTAAACTTAAAATTTTTTTTAAAAGAATTGAATACACCATTCAATTCAATAGACAATGATTAATTAAGTTGATTATAAGTATTTAACTCAAGCCAAGTACGCCAAGATCAAAGACTATGCTTAATTATTCGTCATTTGGTTTTACATACTTTTTTTTTTTTTCAGTTTTTTACGGAAAAATAATTCAGTGAATATCCTCATAAAAAAATTTTAAAACTTGGTTTTAAACTTCCAGTTTGAAATTTAGACAAGAATACCACCAAACTGAACAGAGTTTGAAAACCAATGCACGTGACTTTAATTTCTCCTCATTGTCGGCACTCGGCAGCCACTTGGCAGTTTGCACCAATCGTTTAACATACGCGTGCTTGTTCCGCCACCATTGAAACCGTACTGTTCAATGACAAATAAAAGCGCCGTTTTCGGCGGCACTCGGTTTACGGCGTCCTTTGCCACGCAGACGCGGTCTTTAATGACACGGCAGCTCAGCTTCCTGCATATGGGTGATGGGACAGGCCAGCTAACCTAATTACTCATCCCACGCTTTATTTTAATACAATAAAACAAAATGAATTCCCATTCCCTCTTCTAAATTTCTAATTACGGTAAGCCTCCTATAATTAATGGATTTTGCGCACTGAGGAAGTCTTTTCTCTTTTTGGTAGATCAAATTGTTCAATTTGTTCTAATCTTGTGAAAGTGTGAATTTAGTTTTCTTTATAATTTAATCAAACCAAAATCCTTTATCTTCTGTTATTTAAAATTTTAATTTAAATGTTAATTCTATTAAAAAAATATCGTTATGCTGGATAATGTGAATATTAATGTTGCATGACATTGATCATGCTTATGTGATATTGCAATATAATAGGGATATAATATGTAAAAAAAAAAGAGATATAATGATATAAACTTTTTTTTCTTCCTTTTTTTTTGTTGTTGCACGAAACAACAATGATTCGTTGCTGACGTTTCGTTGCTGACGTAGATCCTCGATTTTCCTGTTAGTCTGTCTCCAAGAATTCTGCAAAATAGGAAACGTCAGAGGGGCGCAGAGGTTTTTCCCTGCGCGCGCACTCCGATGATTAAGTCAGATAGGGTTCCAGTAGGCAAAATAGAGCTTAGGGTTTAAGAATGATACCTGTGACCTATTTATAGTAGTTATTTTGCGCGTAATTACCTTTAAGCCCCACAGCTTAAATAATAACCCAGTGGATCATTTATGGGCCTTCTGAGTCCTCTTTCCTCTTGGGCTTAGATTATCATTTGGCTCAATGGTCTTCAACTTGACTTATAGAAAAGCCCAGTAATCTTTAACCTGACCCACATCAATTGCTCCCCACTCTTTTGCATGATTTACCCTGTGAAAGAGTATATAAAGAATGAGCTTTTCAAATTCTTTTGTTATCCTCTTTTTGGGATTATCACAAGAGTCTTTTCATCTTCACTTGAGGGCTCAACTAGTGAACTTCATTATTATTTGTAACAGAAACGAAGTCGTGTCATCATTTCTTTTGTCAAGTGTCTTTTCAGAACACTACCGGGATACAGTGGAATATACCACCCTTCTTTTCAAATTCAAGGTCTTAGCTGACCGAAACCAAGAGCTATAAGGAGAAATTACAAGATTGCAGAGCCACCAAAGCCTTCTATTAGCCAAGAGGAAGAAAACCAAATCCGAGTTAAGGCTATGGGGGCACATCGTCAAGAAATGCCACAAAAGGATGCATAAGTTTCGTCAAATGCGATTTGTGCTTGGCTTGCTCCTGATTGCTTGAAGCTTGATCCGGATGCTGAGGACTTGGAACCTTTTCTGAGGATAGGCATTTATAAAGATCTATCTGATCTTACCAGCCCTTAAGAGCCTTTTCGTCGACCCGAGATGGTCGGGGTTCTCACAGGCTAGGACGAGGATGATTTAGATAATTATAGCACCTCAGGACATACATGCTTGGGTGCCTGTTAGTATCGATGCTCCTTTTGAGGCAGAAGTTAATCTAGAGTGCTCCCCAGTTTTTTGTGAAAGAGCTTAGTCTTTTACAAACTGATCAACACATTTTTAAACTCATCTGCAGAGGCAACTCGTACTATACCTCCACAGCCTACATAATGTGTGCTCCCCAAGTTTTTCTTTGGGACTTTTTGTGTCCAAAGAAGAATTTTTACTGGAGTATTGGTCCAGTCTTGCGTACTATCCGCTTAAGGACTTGTTAGATTTGATAAGCCAATCACGAAATATATAGATATCAATTGCAGCACATATGTAACGTACCTTGTTTTACGTTCTGCTGTCTTGTATCTTTTCGCTTAAGGTCTTATTTTTGCCCTTTCAGCGTCTTCGTCATGCTTAGGGTCTTATTTTGCCCGCTTAGGGTCTTATTTTACCCGCTTAGGGTCATATTTTGCCATTTTAGCGCTTTCGTCATGCTTAGGGTCTTATTTTACCCGCTTGGGGTTTTATTTTGCCCTTCTAGCGTCTTCGTCATGCTTAGGGTCTTATTTTGCCCGCTTGGGGTCTTATTTTGCCCGCTTGGGATCTTATTTTGCTCTTCTAGTGTCTTCGTCATGCTTAAGGTCTTATTTTGCCCGCTTGGGGTCTTATTTTGCCATTCTAGCGTCTTCATCATGCTTAGGGTCTTATTTTGCCCGCTTGGGGCTTATTTTGCCCTTTTAGCGTCTTCGTCACACTTAAGGTCTTATTTGTGCCCGTCTCGCGCATTTTTCGCTTAGGAACTTATATGTGCCCGTCTCGCGTCTTCTTCACGCTTAAGGTCTTATTTGTGTTCGTCTCGTGCATTTTTCGCTTAGGGACTTATTTGTGCCCGTCTCGCGTCTTCTTCTATTCCTGCAACATGTCTATCAAACATGGAGGATTATCATAGTACAGATAAAAATAACTGGCTTTTCGTTTCATAATGTAGTATTTCCAATCAAATGGAACAAGTAAGAACATAATTGCAGCAAATGTTAAAATAATAACAAGTTTTTACCGCTAGTACAGTTCCAAGTCTTTGTCTTTGTAGAGTCTATAAAGTGCAATTGCTTGGACATTCGGCTGTTAATCATGGATCGTGCGTTAAGTCGCACCTTGGTTCTTTGCTCATAATAACTAGCAATCTACCTTCGCGAGCTTACCACAAGTTATTTCTGATCCGACTATGTCGAACTAAGCTTTCGCTGGCTTGTTGCCTTACAGGACAGTGGCTAGTGCCTTTCTTTGGACACCTGCCTAATACGATCACAACTGTTAGAATAGACAAGAAAATCGCAAGCATAATATATGAGGGTACCTCAAATCTGCTACCACCCATACATCCTTGCTTGGTCGGTGAGCACTATAACAATGTGCAAGGGACTTCGCTGACCTTGCATCCAAGCAATTGGCTGCGCTCATATGTCTCCCACATGCTTTTTCTAACTCATCAGTAACTAGTTCTCATTTCTTGTTATCAATATCAATACTAATAAGGCATCCTCCTGGGATCAAGGATGAGTCCGACTCACAAGGTCTGGACGATTATTTAGAGGATGGAGCCATGGATGACCTAGATAATCTCGAAGGTTTATGGCTTCCTTAACAGCCGTGCAATCAGCCTGAGGTTACTGAGGTTCGTGACCAACCTAGGCCTATCGAAGTGCGTAATAAGCCTGAACATGTCGAGGCAGGCGATCAGCCTGAGCCTATTGAGTCACTGCAAGGGTTAGATGGTAACGAGCTCCAATTTTTTGATCTACTGCCATTGATCCCTAGCTAGACTCTGCAGCTATGGCTGGGCCCTCAAGCGATGCTCCTACTTCTGAAATTGCTCCTTCGGCTCCCCAAGATCCTAGTGCTGATGCAGCATCTTCTCATCCGGTAGGTTTGGTTCTTACAGCTTTGATCTCGACGCCCTAAGCTGGCACATCCTTGTCTTGTTTAAAGGACTCACGAAGCCGACACACCCTTTATATAGACAAACCCTCTTTCACATGTGTGGTTGTCAATAGGCCAAGTGTGTGGCTCTTAAGCCACTTCTAGATGGTTGCTAGAGCAGTTCTTGAAAGCTTATGTGTCAGACGATCGACAGATGGGCCGAAGGAAGCTTTTGGACATTCTGTCGAATTAGTGCGCGCACAAGATCTAGAAGATTCTATATCATTCCGCTCAGATCTCGCACTTGGGCGTGCGTTTGGATTGTCAAATTTAAATGTGCTCGCCAAAGTTTTTTCTAAAGGGCGAACCAGTAGTTTCAATTCCATGCTCGCCAGCGTTGCTAGCCATTGCCGAAAGGCATGACTCGGGTGTTCTTTGCTTGCTTGCATTGTGCTAACGGGGTAATCTTGCCTATGAGCGCTGTGTTCACCTAATTTTTCTTTGCTGTCATTTTATCAAAGTGGAGGGCTTGAACCATTTGAAATGTGTTCGCCATCTTGATTTCTTCTTTGTTGGGCATTCAGCCAGATCACCAATCGAGCTCTGCTGTGTTCATGAAGAGCTTTTGCTTCTGGGCTCGCCAAAGTTTCGCTTGCAAACCGGAGTTCTCTTTCCTAGGTGAGTTCTTGTCTATGTTTTATGCACCTGAGCGAGCACGAGCTGGCTTTTGAAGTTTTGGTGTGTTCCCCGAGGTCTTTGGTTGGGGCTTCCCAATAGAGCTCCCCTGGACTTACGCTCGCTTGTTTGAGCTCTTCGTCCAGCTTTTTCCTTTCCTGGGTGAGCTCATCTAGCATTGTGTGTGCATCTCTGCCAAACCCTTCAACTTATTCCTTGCTTGTCCACCTAGATTGCTTCTCGCACCTTGGCAAGTGTTTTCCCAAGCGAGCCCTACTACGGAGGCTAGGCTGTGGTGTTGGTTATGCAATCGCCACATGTCACTCAATCACCGAAAGTGTCTGCTGCAGTGGTCTTGTGCTCGCTACATGACACTGCATTCGTCAGTATTGCTTCACGTCTTGTGTGCGGGATGCTGGGCTCACGGGAGCCGTTCGCTTGCCTAGAATGCCTGTTAAGTGACTTTTTCTTGCCCGCATGGCTGTTGCATAGGACGAATTTCTTTATCGCAATATAACTATCGAATGTGCTCACCATTACCTTTTACCTATTGGGCAAGCATGCAGCTTGAGTTATTACTCGTGTATTTGCACTACCGTCTTGCGTACGGTGGATTGACCTGTTGTGGTTAGAGCCTTTTTGTTGCGGCGGTGTTTGTCGTACGTTAGCTGTTTTTTTCGATCTTTTACTCTACAGGCCATGTTTGCCCTCGTCTCTGTACTGCCCAAGACTGTCGTGTATGTGCGGTGCTCGCCATTATGGCTTATTCTTTGGCCAAAACTTGTGTCGCATTTAATTGTGCTTGCCTGTACCTTTCAAGCGACAGATTGTTTTGTCGTATGATGTCTTGCATGCAATTGACTATTCAAAAGAGTGGCATCTTTGTGAGATCTTTAATAGTGGTCCCCCTTTCTCGCCGTCTTGGCTGATGGTATATCGATTTCTGAATGACTTTGATTTTGCTTAATCTTTCAAATGAATCCTTCGTGCTATTATTGGGCAATCCCTTGCAAGTTGCATTCCAATTGCCAATTAAAAATTCTAAGGAAAGTATGACAATGGCTGTCGCATGCGTGAGCCACCTCTCGCCGTGAAATAGATTGCTCTAACAATTTGAAATTCAATACTTTGCCAAGCTTCTCTGAAGACTTGCAGCCGGCCGTGAAGAGGGAGAAACAGAAGCCAGGGCTAATTCCAACTCATGCTATAAGGCATCTCGACTTCTCAAGTATTTCTTCAATGGCTTCATCACTTAATTGTGTTCGGCTGCTCAGTAAAATCATGTAAATTTAATGGCAATTTACATGGAATAAAACTCCAAGTGTTGTGAAATGGCTGGCTTAAGAAATTTGAAGCAAGCTTCCAGAATAAGTGAAACGTAGGTAAGGCTTAAGAAAGTCAATCATCTCGTCAGTACCCTCACGTGCACATTCAATGCAAATCTCTACAATAATTTTGGAAGCCTTCATACGTTATTCAAAACAACACCATTAATAATAGGTCCCTTAGCACCTTTTTACTTTCTTAAATAAACAAACAAAAAAAAAACTTTAGTCCCACTCCAAAAGTGACGTAAGCCATCATTAACTCAAATGGGGCCCCTCAAAAAATAGAAATTTGCTGATGATTCTCCGTCACTCTCTCGCCTAGGGAGACGTAGCATACGGGAGCTGTCGCGTGCGGGAGGCTTCCTCGCATGCGAGATCCACACCTCTCGCCAAGCCTGTCGACGCGAAGCCACCCCTCTCGCCCAGGGAGACGTAGCGTACTGGAGCTGTCGCGGGTGGGAGGCTTTCTCGCCAACACCTATTGCACACGAGATCCACACCTCTTGCCCAAGCATGTCGGCGCTGAAGCAACCCCCTCTCGCCCAAGGAGATGTAGCGTGCTGGAGCTGTCGCGGGCGGGAGGCTTCCTCGCCAACACCTATCACACGCGAATCCACACCTCTCGCCCAAGCATATTGGCTCGAAGCCACCCCCTCTCGCCTAAGGAGATGTAGCGTACGAGAGCTGTCGCGGGCGGGAGGCTTCCTCGCCAACACCTATCGCACTCGAGATCCACACCTCTCGCCCAAGTCTGTTGGCGCGAAGCCACCTCTCTCGCCCAAGGAGATGTATCGTACGAGAGCTGTCGCGGGCAGGAGGCTTCCTCACCAGCACCTATCGCACGCAAGATCCACACCTCTCGCCCCAAGCCTGTCGGCGCTGAAGCAACCCCCTCTTGCCCAAGGAGATGTTGCGTACGGGAGCTGTTCGAGGGCGGGAGGCTTCCTCGCCAACACCTATCGCACGCGAGATCCACACCTCTCGATGCATGCCTGTCGGCGCAGAAGCAACCCCCTCTCGCCCAAGGAGATGTTGCGTACGGGAGCTGTTCGCGGGCGGGAGGCTTCCTCGCCAACACCTATTGCACGCGAGATCCACACCTCTCGATGCATGCCTGTTGGCGCTGAAGCAACCCCCTCTCGCCCAAAGGAGATGTAGCGTACGGGAGCTGTTCGCGGGCAGGAGGCTTCCTCGCCAACACCTATCGCACGCGAGATCCACACCTCTCGCCCAAGGTTGTCGCCCATTCCTTGTGTTCAGTCACCAGAATGTCGCCAGTAGTATGTACTCTATCGCCAAGGAGGTCTTTCGGGCGGCAGGCATGTCTATCGCTAATTGCATGCACTCTAACGCTGTAGTAAAATTTTTTTTTATGCGACATACTCTTTTATGTGAGCGTAAAACCTTGTGCTAGCAGTCTCCCGCGGGTATCAGGTCTTTCGCAGCCTATCGTAGACTTTTATACTTGGCTTTTTTGTTTGATTCCTACAGACGACGCCAATTGTTGTTGCACGAAACAACAATGATTCGTTGCTGACGTCGATCCTCGATTTTCCTGTTAGTCTGTCTCCAAGAATTCTGCAAAATAGGAAACGTCAGAGGGGCGCAGGGGTTTTCCCCTGCTCGCGTACTTCGATGCTTAAGTTAGACAGGGTTCCAGTAAGCAAAATAGAGCTTAGGGTTTAAGAATGATATCTGTGACGTATTTATAGGAGTTATTTTACGCGTAATTACCTTTAAGCCCCCACAGCTTAAATAATAACCCAGTGGATCATTTATGAGCCTTCTGAGTCCTCTTTCCTCTTGGGCTTAGATTATCATTTGGCTCAATAGTCTTCAACTTGACTTATAGAAAAGCTCAGTAATCTTTAACCTGACCCACATCATTTTTTATTTAAACATTTCGATATTCGAAGGTTACTTGGAACCTTGATTAATTTGGAATCAAGCTACTGTCGAACTTTAAATAGAGGAGCTTTCCCAACGTTATTTTTTCTAATCACAAGACTCGAACTTAAAACTTTACTTAAGAAGCACCAAATGCCTTCTACTTGATCCAATAAAACATTGGTTTTTTTCTTTGATTGATATAATTATGAGTTTTGTTTACTCGTCTCAATTATTTTGTAACATGTTGACTAAATACATAATTTTAGGAAGTCAAAATTTTCATATATCATGTCATATAAAAACATTTGAATTAAATAAATTGTCCTAAAAAAAGACTTAAAATATAGTTGAATTAAAGGGTGGAAAAAGAAAAAATATAAGTGTTAAATTTTTTTTTTTGGTTTTTTATGGTCAGGGCATCTCGACTCAACTTGTGTGGATCTTCAGGGCACATCCCTTATATCGGTATGATATATTTAAGAAAATTAAATTTTTTGAGTGTGTTGTCATTTTCAAAGTGATATTTTGAATAAGATAATTTTAAAATTTAAAAGTGATAATTTTATTGGTATAAAATTTTTTTTTCTTTTATACACGTTCTCCCTTACTGCTTTGAAAATTTTAAACCAACCACCACAAAATGTTAAAAATCAATCATGGAAACCGCTTCACTCCATCGTCATAGGCTGTCGTTATTCTATATTGGATCTTCACCAAAATTCACCCAAATGATCTCTTTGTCAGCCAAAATGTCCAAAGTTTAACATTTGAACTAAAATTTCAACTGAAAGTACAGAGACTTTATAATTTGAACAAATATTGTATAATAATTAAATTAGTATTTTGACAAAAGTACATGTACAAATTACGCAATTTGACCTGAAGGTTTTTAAGGCAAGGGTATTAACTCTAATCAAATGGGCTCCACGGAGGGAGGAGGATTGAGAAAAAACAGTGTGAAACATATTCGTGCAGTACACATTCCAGGTAACCCACCTCTACGCGGTAATCACCCATCCTTCCATTGTCAAGTAGGCCATGAAAGAATCAACACATTCATTAATAGATTGAATTCAAGTTGTTTCCATAATAAATGTGAACCCATTTGTACTTAAATTTAACTTAACCGACAAGTTTAATTATTGTTTTTCAAAACCTTTTAATAAGGATACTAAAAATTTGCCTTCCACAATTTATGGGCAAATGTGACAAAGATTCATTGAAAGGTCACTTGATCATTCGTATTTAATTTGAGAAAAAAAGATATGAATTTTGATTTTTAAATAACAAAATCATATATCAATCAACTTAATTAAATAGGTAAATATCACGTTAAGAGTGATTTAAAACAAATTTATTGGGTCAGGATATTTGATCTTTTCAAATCTCTTTCGTTTGAAGAATGAGCATTAAAAAAAAAAGTAAATATGATAAATCGTATTATGTTAAACCGTATTAAAAAGGAAGGATCTTAGAACTTAAGCTCCTTGAGGGGAAAACACATGGGTACATGACACATATTACTTACTCAAAGATGACACTTCAACAACCCATGAACCATCCTCATTCCACCTCTGTTTAAAGTCATGTAAAACAAGGAAAATAGGGACACACGAGTGATGGGCATTGGAGTATGTGTCGAATTCAAAGTGCTTAGGCCTACTTTTGAAACCGACACATAGCAAAAATCACAGTTCACAGCTAGAAACCAAACCGGTTATGCAAGGATGAGATTACTTCATCAGCTTTGTCCTAACCCAACTGGTATTATTGACCGTAAATACAAAAGCTATTTGCTTTCTTCTGTGATTTAACATTTGACAATAATCAAACATCTGTTTTGTCCATATTAGGCGAACCCTGCAACTTTATCCTCATCTCGTACTCAATGATGAGTTTTGATGGCACAGCTTAACCTGAAAGAACGTCGACCTATCTTCTCAATCTGATCATCAACAAAACAATTTTCCTGGTAATGAGGAATCTAGATAAAAAGTGAGATGGCGAAAGCTTTACCGCTGTTGCTGTAGAGTTAATTTGTTGATATCTCTATGAAGCCAGGTGTCTTATCTTGATCATCATACAAGTGACATTGACATTAGATCCGATCATGAATTAATTAAGACCTTTCACCAGGAAAAGAAGTGCAGTCAGTCTGGTTGGAAGAATGATCTCTTGAAAGACACCAGCTGAAGTGACGACGAGGTAGCTTTTCGTACATTCAACTTTATATATACCAAATTAAAGTTACATTTAATTACATAATTTTCATATTTAACTGGACCTGGATTTGTTAATTATAGGAAGCATGTATATGGTGATATGGATATGTACTCCAGCAGATGCTGAAATAATTACATGTTTTTCTGCAAATATACCATTCATCGGTTAGGCATGGAGACCGGAGTCATTTCTGTCTCATTGTTTTAAGGCAGTCTCTATTATTTAAGCAAAGCTAAACGATGCAGGATCAGATTTTCCTAGGTCTTTACTGAGGGCAAAGAATCATCAAAATCATGCATGTAGCAGAAACATTGACTCTTCATAAAGCTTTTCCTTTGGCCAACGTGAGAGCAATCAACATCTTCAAAGATTACGGACAAAACGAACAAGATGGATATGATATTATTGCTTCAAAGTTCAAACAATTAATCGTCGCCAAAAATATTTGAGAAAGCATGAATCTATCTATGAATCTTCAATGCGCGGACAATTATACGTACCCCGATCGATTACTGTGTGCACGTCGAGTAGTCTTTGTGAGCGGGACAAGTATGACAGCAAAATCCAAATGTATCATACCGCACAGCTCCAATGGATAGATAATAGAGAAAAAGTACTCAAGAAAATCTGAATAATTTGGAATTCCAGATAGACTTAACTAGCAATAAAGTAATCTTTATTAGGTGAACAAAGTCAACAAGTAAATCATAAGGTTGTTTTCACCCCACGGGAGCAGTTGAATCCTGTCCTAAATCTCTTCTCCAAACATGAAATGATCGACCTCCCAAAGTTGATTGTCATGCATACTTGACTATAGAAATGTTTGGTCGTTTTGTGCTGTTCCAAGTCTATTTTAACAATTAAAATATCAAATGAAAATCTATCCTCCTCCACAATCTTGTTTGGTTTTTTCATTTATTGTAGGCATAAGGACCCTTCTAGTCTCGAACTATGCAAAAAGAGTGGTTACAATCCAAGTAACTATTTTAGCATGGTTTGCTGGCATCCAAATGTTTATATATAGCAAATGCATGCATCAACCATACGATCCATGTGACATGCTAATTGCTTTTGCTCCTTTCACAATCCTGCTAGATATTTCTAA
The DNA here is from genome assembly GCA_031772115.1 of Heritiera littoralis. Taxonomy (NCBI): domain Eukaryota; kingdom Viridiplantae; phylum Streptophyta; class Magnoliopsida; order Malvales; family Malvaceae; genus Heritiera; species Heritiera littoralis. The sequence goes on from JAPDPK010000056.1 coordinate 1,757,729, forward strand.
CGCAAGAATGGTGAAGTTAGAGATATTTTAAAACTTTTCCTCTTCCAAGCACAGTTCAATTGAATGTTTGCATGAGGGACAAGCAAAAAAGTTTCCACCCGATTTCTAATTTTATTCATGCAATAGTGCCGGGATCAGGGCAGCAACCGCGAAAGATGTGGATTATAGCTTACAAATGGAAAAGAGTGAAGACATAGATATCCACAAGGCAGAGGAAAGAGAATGTAATACGATAGCTGGCCTTATTGGTTAGGAGAATCCATCAGTCGCAAGTATCTATCACTTGAAAAGCAACCATATGTAGTCCTTCTAATCTAATCATGGCCAACTATATAATATATCTCCAGGCCCCCCTCCTCGGTGGAATTCTAGTTCCAAACACATTTACCTTGGAAGTGGATAAAAAAGAGAGTTATCTGGGTGTTAAACGGGAGATACAACTACCTTAATGATCCAATAATGGAGAGAGAGTATCATCCAGTAGCACATGAAGCAATAGCAGAACAGGAGCCTCAAACTCCAAGGAAGAAGAAGAACAAGATGAAGAACAAGAGGAGGTTTAGTGATGAGCAAATCAGGTTGCTGGAGTCGATTTTCGAGTCAGAGACGAGACTGGAACCTAGAAAGAAATTGCAACTGGCAAGAGAGCTTGGGCTTGAGCCTCGCCAGGTAGCTATATGGTTTCAGAACAGAAGAGCCAGATGGAAGTCAAAACAGATAGAGCAAGATTACATGACACTCAAAGCTAATTACGACAACTTAGCATTGAAATTTGAGTCCTTGATGACAGAGAAACAGTCCTTAATTTTACAGGTACTCCATGTTCTAGTTCTTATTCTGTCACAATGTTCCAGTATCATGAGTTTATATTTACAAGGTCATAGAACTGCCGCGTTCATTCTCAGATGCAGAAGTTAAGTGAACTGCTGGAAGAACGCCATGACAAAAATAAGGTCAGCAAGGCCGGTGTGGACGGAAGCAGCACAGGCGGTGGTTCAGAATATGGAGATACCAAGTGCGAACATGAAGCAGAAGCACAGCCAATTTTCCATCAGGCAGGATTGGAAGACAGGGGATTTCTTGGCTTACAAAGTGAAAAGGACATAGATATTGAGCATGCAGGACAGCCAAGAGAAGAATTTCTGAGCATGGATGAATACAGGAAAGAGTCCTCAGCATCACCTGGAAAACTTTACGGATTTGATTCGGCTAACATATTCGATCATTCATGTAGCAATTCCCAGTGGTTAAACTTTTGGACTTGAGCAGTGGACTTCACCTGTAACAAAATGTTTCCGTACTTGTCTGTTCGAATGTTAGTTGTCTTGTGCCATTACAGTATATGCGAGAATAAGGAAAGTGAAGTGGTGCCATTGCCACTAACATCAATCAAGCAACTAAAGCAAAAGGCCTGGAATGCGTAGTAACCACACTGACAATTGTTTCCAAGATCTTCAGATCACAAGCAAGAGTTGGCTAGCTACAAGTCTCAGTCCATAAGTCGTCACCATGAATTTGCTGGAACAAGAGCTAGTAAAGAGTGCAAGACGATGCTAGTGGTTGTAAACAATAGATTTCTCCAATTTCTTTCATCTTTTCCTGATTATGGCAATAGATCAACTTATGATACTTCAAATATAGCTATGAGATTACTCCAGAGTCCAGTATAATTGCTAACAACGTTGATTTTTGAAACACATTTATATTTACACTTCATTAGGCAGCACTCACCCATTGCCAAGGACACCTATAATCCCATCCATCTGCAATCGGATTTGTTAATAGAAGAGGAGAGATCAAAGACCCTTTCCCTGTAAAACTGCGGCTTCAGAATTGTAATCATCTTAGCTTCATTTTGTTAGTATATCTCCATAATTATGAAAATAATTGTTTGGTTGACCAATTCCGGATATGGTCCATAATTACACGTTGAATCTCAATTCAATATTTGGCTATTAAAACACGATTTTGTGATGGTTAAAACGTGATTTTATTATCATAATTAGCATGCTCTCGTTAGTAATATAAGATGACTCCTTCTGGTCCTCAAGTACGTGAATAAAAAAACACACAAACACCATCTAGTGAGGTTTTGAGTGCTTGGAAGACTCGAAGAAGGTGTAGAATCCTGTCGTCAAATTCGGAAATCGCTTCAACAACTAAGTTATAGAGTGCAATGGCTGGAGGTTAGATCTTGTTGCTTCCGCTTTTATTTATTTAACATGTTTCATATTGTGTAGAAGCATGTTAGGTTTGTATGATGCACTTACATTTGGTATCAGAGCTTGTATTTACCTTTGTCTTGGGTGAGAGAAATATACTCTGTAATTTTGGTTCATTCTGCCAAATTGTCGATTTTTGTTTTTACATGTTTCTGGTCATAATGCAGTTAGAAAATGATTTGGAATTGATTTTCTAGCCATTTAAGAATCAAAAAACCAAATAAAACAGTGTTAAATGAGCCCTGTACATTTGGCCGAAAGCTTGAATTCTTGAAAATTTGGACTTTCATTTTAAGACGTTTTTAGCGAAAACAAATTTCATAAAACTTGTTTTCATTCGTATTCGTTTTTGATTGATTTGGGATCGGGAATCACCCAAATCGAAGCATGAAAGGTTGTTTTTAATCCGGGTCATAAGTTGGGTCAGAAACGAGTTGAAAACAGACCAATCGGGCAAAAAGGAAGCTGTTTCAGGTGAAGAAGAAGAGGCAAAATGACGTCGTTTTGCCATATTGGTTGGGTTCCTCGAAACAGCGTTGTTTGCAGCACGCGCCTGCCTGGAAATCCAAAAAAAAAAATGGAATGGAAAAGAAAAGAAAAGAAAAGAGGGGCCCGTATGGATTTTTTTCTGTTGAGCCATTAATCTACCTTTGGGCTCATCAAACGTTGGGCTTCTCCTTTATCTCAACAGATTTTCAAACATTCAAATATTTTAATTGGGCTCATCAAGCGTTGGGCCTCTTCCTTTATCTCAACAGATTTGCAAATATTCTGTGTTGGACCATTTGTTTAGGCCTTAAGGATTCATTTAATTTAAGTAATTAAGATTATTTAATTTAGGTCAAATAATTATATTTTTGATAGTTTTATATCAAATTTTCAGTTCTGTAATTTTCATAATTTTATGAATAATTAGTCATTTTCACAAAATTAATATAATTATGAAAACTCCTCATTATTTTGGATTTTATGAGGATTTTTCATAAATTTGAAATTTTTATAAATGCTGTAATTTTAAATTGAATAATTTGTGAAAATTATCATAAAATTATGATTAGATTATGAAAATTTGATTTGAATGTGTATATGTGCTCATTTTGAATATGTATAATTTTGTTATTTTTATACTAGAAGCACATGTAGCTAAGTTATTCATATTATTTGGAATTAAAATTGCCTTGTGTTAATTACAATTTTTAAAATATGAATAAACTTAGAATTTTCCCACTATGTCTAAGTGATTTATAATTTATTTAATTAAGGCTTAGCCACAGCAACCTTAATTAAGTAAAATTATGTTTGTAAAATCACATAATGGTATTAGACATAAATTGTGATTAGTTATAAGATTATAATAAAGTTTATCCCACAGGAATTTGTATTATAATTTTATAACTAATTAGGATAAAATATCGAATTAGTTTCTTAGTTTACCCACAGGGATTAGGAAATGATATAATTTGATAGTTTTATCATTATGATATGAATCTATTAGAATTAGAACTTTAGCCCACAGGCAAGTTTTATGTTTAAGATTCATTAATAAAATATGTTTACATTGGTAGACATAATTAAGTTTGCCTCAAAAATTCTAGATACATAAGCATGTTATTTTTCTTTAAGCAGTGTTTCCTCGGACTAGTATTTACCTAGAAGTTCCCAAACTAGATGGAGAGAACTACAAGGTTTGGAAGGAGAGAGTTTTCCTTTAATTAGGGTGCATGGATATAGACTATGCTATAAGGAAAGACGAGCCCGTATTGACTGAGACCAGCACTCCTGCTCAAGTAGCTTTACATGAACGCTGGGAGCGATCCAATCGCCTTAGTGTCATGTATATTAAGACAAAGATATCTGCTGGGATATGTGGTTCTGTCGAACAGCATACCAACGTTAGGACCTTGCTGAAGGCCATAGATAATCAGTTTGTCACTTAGACAAAACGTTGGCCAGCACCCTAATAATGAAGTTCTCATTAATGAGGCTCACCAGTGTCAAAGGACTGCGCGAGCACATAATGGCCATAAGAGATATAGCGGCCCAACTCAAGAAGCTAGAGGTAGAGATGTCTGAATCTTTCCTTGTGCACTATATATTTAACACTCTACCAAAGCAGTACGGACCATTCAAGATATCCTATAACACACATAAGGATAAGTGGACCATCAATGAATTGATGACCATGTGTGTTCAAGAGGAGGGAAGATTGCTTATGGAATCGGGTGAAAGTGCATTTTTTGCAAGCCAAGGAAAGAGCAAGGATCGAGCCAAGAACAAGGGAAAAGGGAAAATCCTTGCCCAAGCTGAAATTAAGAATGAGTCCAAATGTTTTTTCTGTAAAAAGAAGGGACACATGAAGAAGGACTGTGCCAAGCTTCAGCAGTGGCTCGTTAAGAAAGGCAATCCACTCTCATATGTTTGTTTTGAATCAAATATGGATGAGGACTCCTCCACGTTATGGCACCGGAGATTAGGTCATATCTCCATAAATATAATTAAGAGATTGGTAAATGACGGAATACTTAGTACTCTCGATTTTACTGATTTCGACACTTGTTGGTAAGCAAACCAACAAGTCTAAAAAAGGTGCCAATAGGAGTTCAACCATATTAGAGATCATACATTCTGACATATGTTGTCCAGACATTGATGCATATGGTCAGAAATACTTCATCTCCTTTATTGATGATTACTCGAGGTTTATGTATCTCTACATGCTTCATAACAAGAACGAAGCATTAGACGCTTTTAAAGTCTTTAAGGCTGAAGTTGAGAAACAATGTGAAAAACCCATAAAGATAGTAAGAACTGATAGAGGTGGGGAGTATTACGGTAGATACACCGAAGATGGACAAGCATCTGGACCATTTGCGAAGTTCCTTCAAGAAAATGGGATTGTTGTCCAATATACCATGCCTGGTTCACCGGATCAGGATGGTGTTGCAGAAAGAAGGAACCAAACTTTGATGGAAATGGTGCGTAGTATGCTTAGCAACTCGAAGTTGCCTAAGTCTTTGTGGATTAAAGCTTTTAAAACGGTAGCGTATATATTGAATTGGGTTCCAACGAAGACTGTTTCAAAGACGCCTTTCGAATTATTCAAAGGTTGGAAACCGAGTTTGCGTCATATGCGCGTTTGGTGATGCCTTTCTGAGATAAGAGTTTACAACCCACAGGAAAAGAAACTGGATCCTAGGACCATAAGTGGGTATTTCATTGGATATGTCAAATGGTCCAAAGGCTACAGATTCTATTGTCCATCTCATAGCACTAGAATTGTGGAATCAAAGAACGCCAAGTTTCTTGAAAATGACTTAGTAAGTGGGAGCGATCAGTCTCAAGAACTAGTTTCTGTGAGAGATCAACCCTCTAACTCGAGTCAAGGATTGGTTATCATGAACAATGTCCCTTCAGTGCAGCTGGACATTGAACAACCAATCATTGAAGATCCACAAGTAGTTGATAACTTACCAGTAGACGAGGCTTCTCTGGATACACGAGAATTGAGTGAGCAACCAGTTGAACAACATGATCCTTTGGATAATGTTGAATCAACATTAAGAAGTTCTACTAGGGAAAAGAAATCAGCTATTCCTAGTGATTACATTGTGTATCTACAAGAGTATGATTTCAATATTGGGCCCGTTAATGATCCAGAGACGTTTTCACAAGCCATGAACAGCAAAGAATCAAAACTTTGGTTCGATGTTATGAAGGATGAGATGGATTCGATAGCATCTAATGGAGTATGGGATCTTGTCGAGTTGCCTAATGGGGCCAGGGCTATAGGCTGTAAATGGGTCTTTAAGACCAAGACTGACTCATTAGGCAACATTGAGCGTTATAAGGCAAGACTCGTAGCCAAAGGATTCACTGAAAAGGAGGGAATCGATTACAATGAGACCTTCTCTCATGTATCTAAGAAAGATTCTCTCCTCATCATAATGGCGCTTGTTGCACATTTTGACTTAGAGTTGTAACAAATTGATGTGAAAACAACATTTCTCAATGGTGATCTATAGGAAGAGGTTTACATGAAATAACCTGAAGGTTTTTCCTCTAGTAATGGTGAGCATTTGGTCTGTAGGCTGAAGAAATCCATATATGAGTTAAAACAAGCTTCCCGCCAATGGTATCTAAAATTCCATGAAGTCATCTCTTTATTTGGTTTCGTTGAGAACATCATGGATCAATGTATATACCAGAAGGTCAGTGGGAACAAGATTTGTTTCCTTGTGCTATATGTGGATGATATTTTGCTTGCAACCAATGATAAGGGGATGCTACGTGAGGTGAAACAATTTCTTTCTGAGAACTTTGATATGAAGGATATTGGTGATGCATCTTATGTCATTGGCATTAAGATCCATAGAGACAGACATAGAGGTATATTAGGTCTGTCACAAGAAGCCTATATTAATAAAGTCTTGGAAAGATTCAGAATGAAAGATTGTTCACCAAGCCTAGCTCCCATTGTGAAGGGTGACAAGTTCAATTTGAACCAGTGCCTGAAAAATAATCTTAAGCGGGAACAAATGAAGAACATTACATATGCCTCAGCTATTGGAAGCATTATGTATGCACAGGTCTGTACCAGGCCTGATATTGCTTTTACTGTGGGAGTGTTAGGTAGATACCAAAGTGACGCAAGGATGGACCACTGGAGAGCTGCGAAGAAGGTGCTTAGATATTTTCAAGGCTCTAAGGATTACATGCTTATGTATAGACGGACTGATGAGTTGGAAGTGATTGGCTACTCAGACTTAGACTTTGCTAGCTGTGTTGATACCCGGAAATCAACATCCGGTTACATCTTCATGCTTGCCGGTGGAGCTGTTTCATGGAAGAGTGCTAAGCAGACACTGACTGCCACTTCTACTATGGAGGCCGAGTTCGTTTCCTGTTTTGAGGCAACCTCACATGATGTATGGCTTAAGAGTTTCATTGGTGGGCTTAGAGTTGTTGACTCCATATCTAAGCCATTGAGGATATATTGTGACAATTCAGCTACGGAATTCATGGCTAAGAACAATAAGAGTGGAAGTCGAAGTAAACACATCGACATTAAGTACTTGGCTATTAGAGAACGTGTTAGAGATAACAGAGTGGTCATTGAACACGTTAGCACTGGATTGATGTTAGCTGATCCTTTGACTAAGGGCATGTCACCGTTTAAATTCAAGGATCATGTAGAGAGAATGGGACTTGGTCCCACATTTTGATTGTAATTAAAACTCTTACTAATAATATGATGTTTCTCATTTTGATTTGTATACACTAAAGTTTTATTTGAGAAATATCCTTGTTGTTTGGACCGAGAATAAACATAAGGTTTATTCATTAAGTAAAAATGGGTTGATTTAGAAACATTTTACATAGTAATACATGGAAGATAATACTCACCATTAGAGGAACTGTCGCCATGATTCATGTGATTTGTTTCTTCTATAAGTGAAATATATGGACCAAGTGGGAGAATGTTAGTATATCTCCATAATTATGGAAATAATTGTTTGGTTGACCAATTCTGGATATGGTCCATAATTACACGCTGAATCTCAACTCAATATTTGGCTATTAAAACACGATTTTTGTGATGGTTAAAACGTGATTTTATTGTCATAATTAGCATGCTCTCGTTAGTAATATAAGAAGGCTCCTTCCGGTCCCCAAGTACGTGAATCAAAAAACACACAAACACCATCTAGTGAGGTTTTGAGTGCTTGGAAGACTCGAAGAAGGTGTAGAATCCTGTCGTCAGATTCGGAAATCGCTTCAACAGCTAAGTTACAGAGTGCAATGGCTGGAGGTTAGATCTTGTCGCTTCCGCTTTTATTTATTTAACATGTTTCATATTGTGTAGAAACATGTTAGGTTTGTATGATGCACTTACACATTTTGCTTTTAGTAGAGTATTATGCTTCCCCCAAGCATGTTTCAAGTGATCACCATACTTCAATTCTAGTCTCACAGTTTTGGGTTTTAATATCATCCCATCAAACTATATCGTGAAATTTTAAGAAGAAAGAAAGAAAAAACAAAAGAGCGTTTTCTTTTCCTCAAAGTAACAGAGAGGAAAAAGATGGAACTATCATTGTTCAGTATGAGGTCATAAAGTTACTTAAACGAATGAAAAGAACTCCAACAACACGTTTTTGCCACCTTACGATATATATATTAATTTTAAGGCTATCTTTACTTATCTTATCCAAAAAAAATATTACGCACTTAAATCTTTTCAAATCAATAAATTTGATCTGGGAAAGATATTATGCACTTATGTCTTTTCAAATCAATAACTTTTAAGAGTTTATTTGTATATATTATTTAATCTATGAAAGATATTATGCATTTTAAGTCTTTTCAAATCAATAGCCTTTTGAAGTTTATTTGTATGCATTAGAATTCAACCAAACGTTAACCTTGTTTTTCAACTTTTTCGGCTTTGAAAAATTAACGTAGTAGTTGGGTATAAAAACAGGTACTTGAAAAGCATTCATGGAAATTAAACATTGGCGGACATTTGAGAAAAATTTCGTGCAAGAATAACCGCCAACTATATATAATTATAAAATTCAGTCACTTAAGTTCCATATTCAGACAGTTTGGCCGAGTGGTCTAAGGCGCCAGATTTAGGCTCTGGTCCGAAAGGGCGTGGGTTCAAATCCCACAGCTGTCAAAATTTAATTTTTTGGTTTTTTGTCATAATATTGGGCTTAGGGTGTGTATTATTGGGCTTGAATCTGATTTCACAACAAGATTAAAACTTAGGAATACGTAGATTCCACTAAATAAATTTTTAGAGATGATTGAACAGTTTTAATTATGATTAAATTTCGAACATAATTAGTTTTAGATTGTTAAAATAAATGATGATACATGTGGTTTATATGAAAAAACAACTTAAGAATAGGTAACAATAACATTTTTCGGGGCAAAAATCAACTTTGATTGAACCGAAAATGTGTACCCCATGCAAGGAATAACCATGCAGAGGGATCAACATAAGCTTTTTTTTTTCCACAAATTTTCTCACTTGGAAATAAAATGAAAAGATTCTTTAATGTTTTTTTCAATGAAAAAACAAGATGATATAATAAATATGGCAATGAAAAATCAAAAAAAGAAAGTTCGAAATTTCTCAAGATTTCCTCTTGCGCGTCTGCTGCTAGACTCATACTAACACTGTAACACAGCTTGGTGGAGATTGCAATCACTCTACTCTTCCTCCTATGGCAAGCTGATTTAGCCAATGCATCAGCCACAAAATTATCTTCCCTAAATACATGCTGGAAGGTACTTTGCCATTATCTGCTCCAATTAGTCCTCCAAGAGAGTGCATGTTAATATCAGCTTTATCAGTCGGTTCAACCACAATTTTGGTGTCCAATTCACAAATTACCTCTCAAAATCCTTGCTACCATGCTAATAAAAGACCAAATCAAACTGCCTGGAGCTCCGCCAGCGCATATGAACATCTTTTCTTATGTTTTTATTTTTCATATTATGTATAGGACTTGAGTTTCGAGTCAAACTTTAAATTCTTTATACAAATTAATAATATATCAATAATCATACCTAACTGGATTATTTTTTGAGTCAAACTCGAGCACAAGAAAAAAAAATGCTTCTTCAAGCTCAAGTTTTGAGCTTTATAGTTCAGTAAAATGGTGTGATCCTGATTGAATTCATACAAGACCAGTGGTAAATTATGATTGAGATGCATTTTACTCCGCACTCATGCCATTTATCATCCAAATGGAGGTAAACTGTCGTACGGTAAAATACACTGCACTCCAACCTTGATACTCATCCAAATGGACTTTATATCTCCTGTATCTATGTCTACTCAGCTTAATTTGTTTATATCTTTATTCGTAAAAAAAAAAAAACTTTATTGTTGATGTATAAAATTACTATTTTAAATCAAATCAAAAAATAAAGAAGAAAATTATAAATTAATTAAAAATAAACAAATAATTAAAACATGACATCAATTATGAATAAATTAATCTCCATAGAAATATAATTTTGCATTTTACCATCTGAAAAAATTACATGTAATCCTCCATCGTTGATGTAAAAAATATTTATTATTTGTGATATTTAAAAATTGGTGTAATAAAACCAGTAATTCATAAACCTCTTATGAAATTTAAAATTTCCACCATTAATGTATTTTTACAAATATTTCTTATCAAATTACTTAATTTATTATTTGACGTAACAAAATATAGTATATAATTAATTTCTTATTATTTGTTCTTTATTAATGTTTTATATTAGATCATAGAAACTAATATTATTACATTTTGTTACATTATTTACATTTTATATTATTTTAGTTACATTAATTCATTAAAATCTTCTTTTTGTTACATAAAGAATGGAGAACGGTGCCAATATACTCTTGGCAAGTGGTTAATGAATAATTGTAGTATATTACTGGAAAATTTGGAATCAAACCAAAATAATTTAATTCATCATTATAAAAAGGATTTATATATGATGCACTGACAGTGTATAGTTTCTATATACTGTCAATTCACCAGAGGATGACACCTCATCAATAGGCCCTTATATGCAAATAGAAATAAATTTTTTTAATTTGCCCATAAGGACCTATTGATGAGGTGTCAATCTCTGATGCATTGACAGTGTATAGAAACTATACACTATCAGTGCATCATATACAAACTCTTATAAAAAAGAAAGAGAGAGAGAGAAAACCCAATTACTCTTATAACCGGTCGAAAGCCTATCAAAAGGGGGTCTTGTGATAAATTTCACATGGAGATGTAGTTGAGTGAAAATTGGTCGATTTTAAATTAAGTTCAAATCTAATTGAAAATTTGAAATTTAAAATTTGGTCTGAATTTAAATTTTAAAATTTGAATTTGATCCAACATAAAATTTTAGCCAATCAAACTCGACTTAATTCGAATTTGATGTGATAAATTCAATTTATCATTTTTGTGATTTTTGATAGTCGATCCAAGTTGATTTATTATTTTTTAATCATATATTTTAAGAGTAATATTGTAAATTAATAATATAATATTAAAAATATGCATTAAAAATTTCAATTCAATTTACAAGTTTTTTAAACAAAATATTAAAAAACTCAAATTAAGTTCAATTTATTATTTAAATAGTTTAATATTAATTAAAAAATAAATAAAACAAATTCAAATAAAAATGCAAAAGTATTTATAACTAGGTTGTTCGTTTACATTCTAACGCCAACCAGTAACTAATAAGTAGCAGGGCAGCTAGCGACTTATTTTGGAACAGTGCCTCATCTTTTCCCAGTTTCATTTTCAACCACAAAAGGCATAACTAACTAAAACAACTAGCACTCTAACAGGAAACTATAGTTCTACTTTCTCAAGCGCTGGAGAGTGTTAGAACATGGCGATGGCTTTCATAAACTCAACTCCATCTGCTTGCATCACTTGTTTCAGTGCTTCCAATCAATTCTCTCTACCATCTTCACCTTTCAAGTCTCTCAAGCTTCCTCTATTCTGGCCCTGGGAAAAGGTAATTTATCTTAACTGTACCTTTAAATGTGCATGTTATCAATTTCTGGTTTGATGTACTTTCTATATGTGTTTTCAGTCGTTGCTTTTACTGGGCAGGTGAAAATGGGCCCTTTGAGTGTGTCTCCAATGGGGTTTGGGACTTGGGCATGGGGCAACCAGCTTCTCTGGGGTTACCAGCAATCAATGGATTCTGAACTTCAACAAGTTTTCAATCTTGCCGTGGAGAGTGGAATCAATCTTTTCGATACCGCGGATTCTTATGGGACTGGAAGACTTAATGGACAGAGTGAAAAGCTTCTAGGAAAGTTCATTAGAGAATTTCGAGGTTGGCTAATTTCTCAATCTAAATTTAACCTGCTTCAGTACTGTGGAATGAACATTGAATCTCTAAGTTGTTTGTTCACCTGGCTCATGTCAGTTATCAGTTTACCTATAACGTATATTCTTATGTAGTATTGCTTAATGTTGCGATGCTTCTCATATTAAGTTAAGGAATTTAAAACTGAGATACTGTGTAAGATTGTTTTTCATTTCTGATATAATAGACCTGTTACAAATCACAGTAGCTGATAAATCCCAATACTACAATAGAGATTGTTCATTTTACCATTGTAGTATTTAAGTTTTACGTATATGGTTGTAATCTCAGGGGGAAAGGGGGTACAAGATGAGATTGTGATTGCTACAAAGTTCGCAGCCTATCCCTGGCGTCTAACACCGGGACAATTTGTTCAAGCTTGCAGGTTTGCTATTCTGTTACTTCTATATAAGTGATCTCTTTATCTCACAATTGAATGTAATGATGAGTAAATTTGATCAAGAGCTGTTTTCCAGGGCCTCTAGAGATCGAATGCAGATCGAGCAAATTGGAATCGGACAGTTACACTGGTCTGCTGCAAACTATGCTCCCCCACAAGAGTTAGCTCTTTGGGGTGGTTTAGTGGCAATGTATGAGGAGGTTATCATAAATTACTTTTTAAATGGTTATTTTCTTGCAGTTGTTAGAAACTGAGATTAATCATTTTCCATTGGCTATGAAAAAGTTCTTTCCTAGATTTAACTTAAACCACAGGAAGTTGAGAGTCTACCATTCCACAAAAAGTTTTTCTGCGTTAGAGCAAGTTTGTTTCTATAGTTTAGACGATATTTTCTTTTTGACCTGCCCAAATCTATGTGATAACTATCTGCAGGGCTTAGTTCAAGCTGTTGGAGTTAGCAATTATGGACCCAAACAACTCGTGAAGATTTATGATTACCTTAAAGCCAGAGGAGTCCCACTATGTTCAGCTCAGGTACAGATTGTTCTGACCTTTTTCTCCTCTTCATGTCAGGAGGAATTTTAGTTTGGTTATACTTGCTTGTGTTTAAAGTAGTGAAGCAAGAACCGCTGCATGAATCATAGCGTCTCCCCCTTATAACTGCTTGTCTTTCGTGTTCAGTAAACATAAAAGCTAAACCAAGCGCCCCAATGGTTATCCTTGCTTTAGTTTTTCTGCTTGTTTTCCTGTCTTAAATCAAATTCATATCACTGCACTTTTTTGGCCCACTTTTACAGCCAATTACCTCTGGTTCTGTGACTTTTCCTTTACTCCAGCCCTATCTTTTGTAGTTTCTAACTTCCCTTGATGGCCTTAGCTTCTACTGGATGCATACGCTCAACCACCTGAACTCTTCTGTTCAATAATAGTTCTATTTTGAAGATAGCCACTTTGAGCTACCTGCATACAGAATATCTGGACTCGTTCTTCCTCACTTTAACCAAATCCCAACTCCAAGGAAATAAAAAAATAACAAAGAAAAATGTCGCAAGGGGTTTAGAGTTTTGGTGAAAGACATGATTCAAGCTCGTGCATTTATTCGATTGATTCAAAAATGATTAGAAACATTTATTTCATTAGTATAAACTGTAAACATGGTTCATGCGTAGTCTCTAACTTTAATTTTGTACTGAACTCCCGCACTGCTCAATCTCTTGAACTAAGCCGTATTTTGTACTCAACTCCCGCACTGCTCAATCTCTTGAACTAAGCAGCAATGATAGACTATCTAACACAACATACTTTTCCCATGAGTGAACATAAAGCTACTAAGGCTTTATCAATATTCAAGAAATCCTTTTGGTCCTTCTTGTGATTCTATGGCTTAAATCTAGAATGACTCCAATTTCAGGTACAATTTTCTCTGCTAAGCATGGGAGAAGATCAGATGGAGATTAAGAATATTTGTGACTCTCTTGGTATCCGCTTGATTTCTTATAGTCCTCTAGGACTTGGAATGCTTACCGGGAAATATACACCCTCCAGACTTCCAAGTGGGCCAAGGTAATAGAAATGCTGCTGGTTATTGCTTTTAGGGACACAGTAAAGAGATTCAAAGGATCCTCCCAGTCCCGAGGTGTGTGCTTAGAGTTGTTTCATGATAAGCTTTATCGTCTCCTAACAGGGGCCTGCTATTCAAACAAATTCTTCCAGGACTGGAGCCCCTGCTGGCTTCCTTAAGAGAAATTGCTGAAAAACGGAGCAAAACCATACCTCAGGTACTTCTAATCTCTGACTTTGCACGCCGACCGTTTCGCATCTATGCTCAGCTACAACCTCAGGAAGTGTGAAATCAGAGCATCAAATTTTCTCCAACTCTCCCAAGTATTTTTACTTCTAGGCCTAGCTTTCACTCTTGACAAAAACATACAAGCATTGAGTTCGTAGGAAATGCATACTCTCTCCTTGGAAGGCCTTTGCGTCTGTGTTCAGGGCATTTATCAATTATTGCTTTTTTCTTTAGCTTTGCCCTAACAAGAATGACATGTTCAGACTTCATTGGCCAATATTTTAATGGTAAAACAGATCACTGTATTAGTATTGGATCACTGGATTTTGACGTATTCAGTGATTTTACGAGGAAGATGAGATTCTCTTGCTCTCATAAGGCAAGAGATTTGAAAATCTTTCCTCAATTTGATGTCAAGCAAATGTTACCAAATGCATTAGTATCTAAAATCTAAGCCAGGGCATGCATGGAATATATTGCCTTTTATTGGTTATGTAACTAAATAAAATGTCAATTACAGGTCGCAATAAACTGGTGCATCTGTAAAGGTACCATTCCAATACCTGGAGTTAAAACAGTGAAACAAGCAGAGGAAAATTTGGGTGCCCTTGGTTGGCGACTAAGTTCAAATGAGTTGCTTCAGTTAGATTATGCAGCTCAGGAGTCACCACGGAGGATGATCCAAAACATTTTCCAGACAAAGTAAACTGCTTAAAACTACAGCAGCCAAATGAACACCATGGACTAATATGATGCATGCAATTATTCCAGTGCCTTCATTCTCACCTGAATAACAGATGAAATTTTGACAAGATGCAAAAGCACCCTTTGGGAAACAGAACATTTGTGAGGCAGTGGAGTCATCGGCTAAAATAGCCAAGGTAGCATTTACATCCTACTTCAGATAACAGAAAAAGGAGGATTGGGGCAGTATGTGACCTATTTTTAACAAACATGCAGGAAAGGCATGTACCAAACAAGTAAAGATCATTGTAAATGAAACACAACAGCCTTCCAATGTATCGTAATTGCAGAGTTGCAAAGTTGTTCTTATGCAAAATTTTTCCAAGTGAGAAAAAAAAGGAATTTTCTTTTCCAAGTTTTCAGCTTGTGCTAGCATTTGGTTCTCCACAAAACAAAAATTCTAAGCAGAATGCCCCCAAGCGAAACACAATCATTAAACATAAAGAGAAGATGCCATCATCATATTAAAAAGGAAGAACTCATTGTCATGGGCAAACAAAAGCGCACACACCACAATAGTTTCAAGCTAAACGAAATAAAGCTAATTTTATGATAGTCAAGATGTCTGTTATTAGAACCATACTGTCCAAACAAAACATCCAGAAACCTAATAATAAAAGTAGAATTCCTCCCTCAAGATATGCAATCTACTTGATCTTCTTCTTTGGCCTCAACTGTCAACACAAAAAAATAATAAGTATCAATTACGTGCAATGAAAAAGCACAAACACAGATCATGATAAAATCTTATGAAATAGTAGTTCACAATTATTTAACGAAATAATAGGATCAGCATAGATGATTTACCTGATTGCTGTGTCCACACTTCTTTTTCCGGCAGTTCACGGCACGGGGGTGAAGACGAGCATAGCACCTACCAAAGGTATCAACAGTATGATTCTCAGTGTGGAAATAGATATCAGATATTGAATGCATGTCCATTTTATAAAGGAAAAGATAATTAATGCAATTTCATAAACAGCAATAGCCAATATGGCATGCTTTGGGGCTCACACTTTGGATAACTCAATTGAGAAGTGGAATAAAATGCTCATTTCAATAATCAGCAGTGCAGGTAGCCATATGGAAAAAGGGAGGATCTAACGAGATAGATATACAAGATATATGATAGTGCTCCAATGAACAATTCATTTCAAATGAACTCTGTGAACTATGATTATTAAACAAGCAAATAATATAGACAATAAGAAAGTGCAGACAAACTTGCGGCAGATCATCTTGTCCTGGTTGTATTTCCTAGCCAATGCCATCAATGAAGGTTCAATAATGCCACCACGAAGCCTCAGAACCAGATGCAAGGTTGATTCTGCAGGATTCCAGACAAACATTCAAATCAAACTAAAATAAACTACAGATTAAAAACATATTGGTTCAGGCTTTCAATTCAAAATCCCAGTAACCTAATATTAGTGTACTTTAAAGAAAAGAAAAATCAGGATAACATGAATACAGTTTTCTTCTCATCACAGAGATACTATAAATTATCTGAGTATTGTTAATAAAGTTGATGATGCGATACAACTATACAAGAGCTAACTGAATTAGTTAAAAGATTCCTATAAATTTCTATTCAGCTACTTCTATCATTTTTTTCAATAAGAAAACATTACTTCAACAAGTTCATAGCTTTGATTCACAGTTAAATACGGAATAAATAAATTAAAAAATACTTTAAATATCTTTTGTCCAAAATTGTGGCAAATTTTCTCGAGAATAAAACAGGGCCTATGATCACCAACATTTACCTTTCTGAATATTGTAGTCAGCAAGAGTACGGCCATCCTCGAGCTGCTTTCCGGCGAAGATCAATCTCTGCTGATCCGGTGGGATACCTGACGACATTTAAACCAAAAAATCTGTGCCTAAAATCTTCACAGTCACCAAATATAATCACTAGCTGATTTCATTCCTAAAACAGGTAGGAGGAAAACTAAAAAAAAAAGCGATGAGTATACCTTCCTTGTCCTGGATCTTGGCCTTAACATTGTCGATAGTGTCGCTGGATTCGACCTCTAGGGTTATGGTCTTCCCTGTTAGGGTTTTCACGAAGATCTGCATTTTCCTAACCCAAAATCTGCTTCTGTCTCTCTTCCTCTCAAGCTTTTTTTCGATATCTAACAACCTAAAAACTTCACTGATTCCGACTCTAGGGTTTTTAGCGTACCTTTTTAGAACTTGGGCTTTTAGTTGTGTGGCTGTTGTGCTTAAAAAAATATGCAGAAAACGAATGGATTTTTGCCATGACCCAAAACCACCATTTATAGCCCAATTACTCTTGGACAAATGCAGATTTGCAGCCTTAAGGTTTCCAGACCATTTCAACCTGAAAAGTATGAAGAAATTTTTTAAACATAATTTGTTTTTGCCATTTTCCTCCTTATATTTGTTTATTACGTTATTAATTGAGTTTCTATATGATACATTAACATTATATAATTTTTATGTACTGTCAGTTAACCATGAGATGACACCTCATATGGAGATCTTTAAAAATAAATATTAACAAAGTTTTTAAATTTATTTTTAAAGGCCTACATACTGACGTTGATTATTTATAAGGTATCATCCTATGATTAATTGAGAGTATATAGAAGCTATACACTGTCAATGCATCATATATAAACTTTTAATAATTTTACTTTAGGATATGCAATGCACAATCATTGAAGTTTTTTGACTCCATAAATAGTGTTAAAATGATAACATATATCCTATTTTTTATTTTTTAAAATATTTTATAAGACATGTGTCATTATCTTAACTTTGCATGTGGAGTAAAAAGACTCCACTCACTATGTATTAGCATTAATCCTTTAATTTATCAATAATATATAACTATAGTGAATCCAATATTTAAAGTAATCGTAAAAAATAAATCATGAAATTTTTTAAGCATTATATTTTTTATATTTATTTATTATTTTGTTTACTAAAATATATGTTTTGGAAGATTTAAAATTTAAAATAATTTCTACAAAAATAGAAATTTTAAATTTTAAAAAGTGAATATATGTTAAGACATTTCAAAAACATGACTAATAAAAAATATTTGTAAAAATTATTTTTTAAATCTCTTTAGTAAAATTTAATCCCATAACAACGAAGGAAAAATCAACCAATATTTATGAATATAAAGTAAATGTATAATAAGCTTTATCTTGAGATCAAATTTAGTTTGTTATGTTATTTATTTAGTTTGTTATTGTTATTTGTATTTATCGGTTTATTAAGTTACCAGTTTATAAAATATAATATGCTGATTTTAATTATAACTTTGAATAAGAATATATTATTCAAAAGAAAAATTTTATATAAAATCTTTGGTTAACATCATGATAAATTTTCATTTTATTTTTAATGAATAAATTCTGTTTGATAAGATAAAAAAGTGAGATTAAAAAAAGGAATGAGTAAAAAAATGGAAAGAAAATAATTTTTTTCGTTATTTGATAAGAGGGAAAAATTAGAGGAAGAAAAAAAAAGGATGGTAACTTTTTATCACCGCAAAAAAAATCATTTCAAATTAAAAATATAAGAAGCAAAAAATAAAGTATTTAAGTAATTTATTACAAATTTATAAAATTATTTTTTATTTTTAATTGAAATTCTATGTAATTTACATATAAACAAATTCTATATAATTTTTTTTTATCAGAATCGGTATTTTAATATTTACTCACACATTTGGTGACATTTCCCATAACTCGTTAACAATTCAAGAGTTTTGATTTGAGTAATCAGTATTAGAAATTCGGAGCTTAAGTTAATCAGCTTTGACATTTTCGCACCTGAATATGCCATAAGCGATTGCCAAAACAGGATTAGCCAATTACTTTTCGTTCAGGCGTTGGTCCAATATTTCCTTCATTTTTTTTCCTCCCGTATATACCCTTGTCCTGTTCTGCAAGCGATAGCAACTCACTTGCATACTTATCGAAAAGGTAGAGCCTGAGATTGGTTGGTAAGAAAGTAATAGGTCATGTAAGATAAAGGAAAACAAAAAATTTCGTGCATGGCTGATTGAAAGACAGGAACGTAAATACATAACTGGAACTTCAACCGACTTCTGAAAGAGTGCAGCTGAATAAGATGGACAACAAAAAGTGTGTGTGTTTCCCCTGCAGAATTATTAAAATAATAACTTAAAATCACACCAAATTTCTGTCAAAATATTACAATTAGTTTTAGTGGAGAGAAAGGCTGCGTAAGATTTCGAAGAATGCAATTCATATCAATGTCAAACAAGCTAAATACCGCATTAACTTCTCTATTATTAACTTCATGTCCTGCAAGACAGAAATAGCTACACCATGCTGGGTAGACCACAGTTCCTCGTTGTCAAAAAACCGAAACAAAGATTCCAAGACACGTCGGACAGTTGTAGCTTCCTTGGCTAACTTGGCCATAATACGCCGGTAAACTCTTGACCAAAATTTGGGATTCTCAACTTCCTTGGCTACCAGTGGGAAAAGAATTTTGTATGTTTCTCTTTTTATCCTAACCTCAAATCTTTTTTTTTTTAAATATAAATTAATAATTATTATCAAATAAATCACAAGTAAATAAAATAAATGTTTTTATAATAAACAATTAATTAAAATAAATAAATAACTACATAAATAATAACATAAATAAATATACATAATTTTTATTTTAAGATGTGTAAATATATTATTATTTTTTAAATAAATTTTATATTTATTAACAAAAAATATTACTATATATAAAATAATTTAAGTAGTTTTTTATTGTTTATTAATTTCAAAAGTACCAAATAAATATTATAAATTTCGTAATATAAAAATTTTAATCTAATGTCTTAAATGATCATTTTTTCTTCTCA
Source organism: Heritiera littoralis (assembly GCA_031772115.1). Taxonomy (NCBI): domain Eukaryota; kingdom Viridiplantae; phylum Streptophyta; class Magnoliopsida; order Malvales; family Malvaceae; genus Heritiera; species Heritiera littoralis. The sequence goes on from JAPDPK010000056.1 coordinate 1,777,648, forward strand.
TTACATTTCATCTCACCATCACCACTGCATATGCATCCAAACATCTATTTCATCACTGATTTTAATCTTAGTGCTATAATACCCAATTTATCGCTATAGTAATTAATCTCATATGCACTAATATTTTCAATCTCATCCGAGTTTATCTCACCACCCATTTAAATTAGTCTAGAACCAACATATCAATTGTGCAAGGCTCAGAGGAAAATATGCTGGCTTAACACTAGTATTTTTTTTCCTTTTTCTGGGGTTTTATTTCCATTAGTTTGCCGCTATTTTAGCATACGGTAACACTGTACTAGGCTTGTCTACTTACATAAACTGATTTATCCATAAAAGAATACTAAATTCCATGAAACAGTGTTCCCTCAAGTCATGTGAGGGTAATTTAATAGTGATTTAATAGTATACCATTTTCTTTTGAGCAGCTGGATCAGGATTGAAAAATGAAACCCAGCAAAGCAGACCGAAATTGGGCAAATTAGTAGGTGGTAGCAGAATTAATTGGACATGGTACAATTATGACCAGACAAGCCTCCAATCAAACCAGCTTGGGAAATCGTCAGTGCTTAAATCAAATTGGAGTTAACAAATCTGATAAAAGACTTCCACTTTAACTTTTGCCTTTCTCTTTTACTTTAACCAGCAATCAAAAAATAGCAGAGCATTTGCTTCTTCATATGGATGATTTAAGTTCATATTTAATTAGGGGAATCAGGAAAGGATTATGCTTCATTGATTCTGCAGCATATTGCTTCCCCTTAGGCACTACTGAAATTTTAAGAATGCCTTTCTTCTGACTATCAGCTAATATCTCTTTTCTTATGGGGTTTGGTATCTTTCCCTTTCTTGCAAATTAAATTGGCTTGGTTGGGGTTTCCAAATTTACATCCGAGTCCTCAAAACTTGTCTTGGCTTTCAAGCAATGGATGCTCAGCCCAAGAGGATAATCCTTGTATAAACAGAAACCTACCCTTGTCTTCATGGTATCAAACTTCAATGCATAGCTGACAAGCAAGTGGTGCCAGAGATAGAAAATTTTGGTTTCTCAAGAAACAAAATGGAGAACCCTAAATTTTGGTTTTCAGTCACTCTCGAATGTTGGTCCTTGAACAGATTAGATCAAATGGAAAGAACTGATCATTTCAAATTGGCGTGAAAGCTAAACTGTGCTTCCTCTAGCATGGTTAATGATCATTACATGAGCGCATGCTTTTTCCAACACTAAGGCTTACATCTTTTATGATAATAGCAGAACTGATGCTGTACTGCTTTTCTCAGGGGACAAGACTCGTTAAGACGGCCTTGGTCCTTGGGGCTTGGCGTATTGTCATTGTCCAATCCCATGGAAGGCAGAGCTCACTTTTGTATCCTCAATTTATTCCCTTGAATCCTCTTTCATTATTGTGGTAGGTGATTGAAAAGGTCGAGCATGCTACGAGCAGGGGCCAGCATTCATGTAAAAGATCCAATGCATGCAGCAAAGATAGAAAAAGTGACCATCCAATATGCCACTGGCACTGATCTGTTAAGGTCCCGCATTAAAGTGTTTCAGTTTGCTGTTATTACATCTCACAGCTTGCTGTGAAATCATATTTCCATGATTTCTAGTTCTGTTTTGTTTCTTCTTTTTCCATTTTGGGTTCATTTTAATGGTGAAAGAAAACTGGGTATGCTTCAAGTAACCTACTCATGGAGGTACCTACCAAATCTACTTGTATAAGCAAGTGGGAGAAGTCAAAGTTGTAATCACATAAATCAGATGGTTAAGACTTTGATAATCACGTATAGATAAATGTTAAATATCTTATCAAATCTTAGTGCTTCATGAACAAGCCAGTTTCAGAAATCATGAATACTCATTGAATATCTTCCGAATATCCGATCCGAGACTTTATTGGCATATTTTCTTTTGCTCTTTATCTTTTACCATGTGTCTAGAAGCACTGCGCCCCCTTTTTTTGACCCATTGGTCTGATTTCTTCCTGTATTCCATGATGACTATGAAAGATACATTTGCAAACATTAAGGGTTTCAAATAATTAATCCTAAGAAGTCTTCCAAAACTTTGGGTTTTTGTCCTAATTCCTAAACTTCCATTAATTTATGCTCAACAAGCTAAGATAAGCTTGGTCTTTTATGATTACTATTGAGCAACTGAACCATACTTTGCAAGGTTGCAATGACCAGTGCAAGCAGTAGCTTTGACATGACCCAACCTTGCTGGTCCTCATGTTTTCAGGCTCCATTAGAGTGCCCACAGACTTGTCATTCTCTAATGTTTGATCCACTTTGCTTGATGAATCAAAAGCTTCTGTATTCTTTTGAATACTTTATCATATGATTGACATCCACAATTAGGACAAGATCATGATCAATGTCTAAATCAATCTGAATTTGACTAAACTTGACCAGTTTCTCATCGGGAAGAGGTTTATGCTTTCTGACCACAAAAAAGAGAATTCTAATGAGAAGCAACCGGTTTTGACTTTAATTTCCTTGATATGATATCCCCATTGGAGAAAAAATAAAGCATTTGCAATGCTTCAACAACGTCACAATTTCTAGGGCAAGTGGAACTATTATACTGTTCAGAAGATGATTAATTACCCACAGAGTTCTAAGCAATCAAAGAATGAGCTAACCCAGCACTTAATTTTCTGGAGGTTGTATAAAATTTGTATGCCGCTGAGTAGGAAGAGAGTTGTAGCAGCTGTACTGTAACAATGAAAAAAGCAAGAAGGCAACAAAAGATAGCCCTCAGCCTGAGATCACCAGATGTTTGATGAATTTACTGTCCCCTTGCCTTGCAAGCTGCACGGTAAACGATAGGAATTGTAGCCTCCGCCTCTCAGATTTGTTTGCCAAATCTCAAAATGCTAGGACGTGAGCTTCACAATCAGAACATTCCTTCCGAATTTTGCTCTTTCTTCTCTACTTCTCCTTTTTCCATATTTCCCTCCCAAGTAATGGTTTATGTTTGTAAATAATAATAATAATAATAATAATAATAATAATATTTTTTACCTGAAATAATTATAATAATTCACACCTAATTTTGTTTGTTATTCACATGCATACACACATGTGATGTGAACAATTGAAAAAAGTGAAATTTCAATCAGGCAAAGCACATATATTTTGAAAACCGGTGTTTCTAATCGGAATGGAACGAGAATAATCCTAAGATATATTGAATTTAGTTTTTTTTTATATTAATTGTCAGTTTATTAATAAAAAAGTTTAATTTTTTGTCAATAATCCTTTGATTAAATGATTAAACAAATATTATGATATAATATAAAATTTGATTTCAAATTCAAACAATTTCCTTTCATCTCTAATTATTAAAAATATAATTCTTCATTGAATAATTATTCGATCTATTTTCAATTAAATTTTATATTTTATGAACAGGACACATACTTTAATTTATCATTAGTTTCTTTTATTTTATTTTTAAAATATATTTTGATATCTGAATTTTGTTTGTAAAATCTAAATTTTTATTGAAAGTGTATTAAATAATAATTATTTTTATTAGACAAAAAGTAATATGAAAATAGCGCACATACCATTATCCGCAGCCCATAATTCACATTTGTCAATGTTTTTTTAATTGTTTTTATGTGTGTTTTAAAAAGTCAAAGAAATTAATTTTTTAAAAGGAAAGAGAAAATAAAATAAAAAATTAAAAATAATAAGCGTAGGCGTACTATGAGAACTCTCACTTTCCCTCTAAAAAGAGTAGAGAGAGACTATAGAGACAAAAGAAAAAAGACGTTGTTTGTTTGGCAATTCAATTGATTGGGCGAGGGAGAGCGTGAGAAGGACAAAAGTAAAAAAATAAAAGGAAATCAAAGCCAAAGCCAAAGCCAAAACGGAGGAAGGAAGTAGAAGAAACAGGAGCAGTTGGCTTGTAGTTTGGGGCTCAGCTTTAAGAAGGCAGCAAAAGAAACTCAGAGGAAGCAGAAGTTAAAGAAAAGGAAGGGGCAGCTTGGGCATCTCAGTTTGGGCTTCCTCCACCTCAAAACCTTCCATGCTACCCTCAGGCGACAACAGCCCTACCGGATTCCACCATTTTGGCGGCGGTGGAGGCGGCGGATTCTGGTCGGCTTTGGCGACGCCGCCTTCCAAAACTGCCATCGCCGTCACCGCCCTGGCCGGCCTCGCTCTCTTCGCTGCCGTTTTCTACACCACCACTAGGTAAAAACAAAAATAAAAAAATAATCTCATCGATCATTCAATGCTAAACGATAAAAAATAATTTCCGAAAACCCTAGTAACGATACGTAGTGAGAGTAGTTGATAGAGTCAAATTCTAACAGATGAGAGCTCTTAAACGAAGTCAAACTTCGTCTTCATCTCCAAACTCACCCTCATCGTCATCGTCGTGGATTCATTTGCGTTCGGTTCTTTTCATTGTTACTTCTTCTTCACCAGCTTCTTGTTCTTCCTCTGATCGGTGAGTCCTCTTCCTCTTTCTTTTCCCTTTTTTCCTCAAACACGTAAATCATTTTCACTAATTGCTTGTTAGGTTCTCTATTTAGATCCCGATCTCCAATCTCACTTATGTTTTTCTTTGACTCTTGAGTTCAAAGTCACTAGTTCGCTTCTTCTTCTTTGCTTACATTTTGATTCTTTCTACTTCTTTTTAATTTTTTTTTTTGTTAATTAGGATTTCTGCTTCTTCTTTCTTAGAGTTTTCAGTCATTATGCTCTGTTCTCTGCGTGTTTATTTCAAATTCTAACATTTACTTTGCTTATTTGTTGGATCTGTGTTAATGTGCCTGGGCAATTTTTTTATTGGTACTTTTTTTTTTGTCGCTGACTAGGTCTGCTTTTAGATTGCTTCAATCTGCTAGGATATTGTTCATTATTATGTTAATAGACTTTTTAAAGTTGCAATATTTGAATATTAATACTCACAATCAAACGGAAAATGAAGATTTTGAGATTTTTATGTTGTGAAATAAGATTCGTTTTCTCCCTTTTTTCAATCAACAGATGGAAGTTATCATTTCCAAAATTGGAATATTATAGAAAATTATATTCAGATGAAGAGTCCATTTCTGTCTTCTCTCCAAGAGGAATCCTGTCTTCCAACTGCTAATATTGTTTTTACAGTCAAAAAGTTTGATCCTTTGGGGGATTGATTTTACTTATTTTTGATAACCCATGCTTATTTGAAGCTGTCTTTTTTTTTCAAAAAAGTTTGTCGGACAGGTTTATCTGTTATGATTCGTATACTGGGCTACTGCAAATTATATTACCAATAAGTACTCCATTATTTGGCTGGCTGACCTCCTAAGCAAAATAGAATTGAAACATATATCTTATCTTTCTGGTGGGTCCTCGTTGTTGTAAGCCAGTATTCTTTGCTGGCAAGAGTTGGTCTCTGGTGTAAGCTTGATGAGGGAGTAGAGTGCCTAGTATGCTGTAATAATTTCTGAAACAACCCAACCTCTCTTTGTGGCAAACTTAATGATGATTTTTCTTTCCTCAAACCTTGTTATATGAAAGGCACAAAGGGAAGCCTTAATATCCATAAATGGGTTCTCCTTACTGTTGCTTCGTTGCTAGGATATTTGCTCTTGGAATTTCATTTTCTTCCCCGTTGTTTATAAATCACATATTCTTTTCACATTATTGTTAGCTTCTCAATTTCCATTTGCAAATTTGACTCTTTTTTCAGTGGTCGACTCAAATCACCTTGGTCTCGCCGGAGAAAGAAACATGCCCTTTCAACTCAGCAGTGGAGAAGTTTGTTTACACCTGATGGTAGACTCCGGGATGGTGGGGTCAAGTTCTTGAAGAAAGTTCGCAGTAGAGTGAGTTACTGCTACAACTAACCTATTAATATTCTCTTTTATTTGTTTTGTTGAAATTGGTATGCGTAATATTGTATGCCACTGATGTAGGGTGTTGATCCAAGTATTAGGCCTGAGGTATGGCCATTTCTCCTCGGAGTGTAAGTATACTGAACCTGTGTTACAATTGTTGTTGTTGCTGCTTCTATTATTGTTCTCTTACTCCTTTAAGCCAAGACATCATGAAAAGTTTCTACTTTTCCATGGAATAACAATTTTCTGGGGCATGTTTCCAGTGGAACATCTTAGCTACTCTCAAACCATGGGTTTCTTATCTCATATCATGACATTTTCTTTTCTTTTCCTCTGCAACAGGTATGACTTAAACAGCTCCAAAGAAGAAAGAGATGCTGTTAGAACCCGGAAAAGGTATACTTTTCATTCTCTGCTCCATATGGTTACTTTGTTATTCCTTTTAGCTGTATAAGTTGAATGACTTATTTTTTTTGGTGAATAATGACTGACCTCTTTGGTTTATTTCTTCACTTTTGTCAATCTGTTGATTCAGGAAGGAATATGAAAAACTCCGCAAAGAGTGCCGCCGGCTCCTAAAACACAGCACTGGAACTTTGAAATTGACTGAAACTGATGGAACTTGTCAAAATGGAGACAATCAAAGTCTTATTCAGGAGACAGACACATCTAGCTCCGAAGATGTGGTCAGTGCCAGAGAATCTCTCTCTAGTGAGGAAAGGAGCCCGGATGTTGAGTTCTCAGATGAGCCATCCAGTACGTTGTTAGAAGGAGATGATAGTTCAAAAAGAATGACGAATGCTGATGTGTCAGCATTGAACAGTGAGTCATCAGATTCTGACTCTTCAGAAGGCCCCGAAGTGATTCAGGGTTCCCCTTCTTTGGACAGCAGGGAGGAGAATGATCCTGACATGTCTTCAAAAAGGAATGTATCTCCCTCAAGCAGTGAAGGGCTATCAAAACTACGAGCAACTGAAGATTTTTCCACCTGGCAGCGAATCATTCGCCTGGATGCTGTTCGTGCCAATGCTGAATGGATGCCATACTCTACTTCTCAGGCTGCAGTATCAGATGCGAGGGCACGCCGTTCAGCTGAGGCTGTTGGGTTAAAGGATTATGATCACCTGGAGCCCTGCAGAATTTTCCACGCTGCACGTTTGGTTGCTATCCTCGAAGCTTATGCGCTTTACGATCCTGAAATTGGCTACTGCCAGGGCATGAGTGATCTCCTTTCTCCAATAATTACAGTCATCCCAGAGGATTATGAGGCATTATGGTGTTTTGTAGGTTTCATGAAGAAAGCTCGACATAATTTTAGGCTTGATGAGGTTGGGATCAGAAGGCAACTCAATATTGTTTCCAAGATAATCAAATGTAAGGACTCTCACCTCTACAGGCATTTGGAGAAGCTCCAGGCTGAGGATTGCTTTTTTGTTTATAGGATGGTGGTGGTACTGTTTAGGAGGGAATTGACATTTGAACAGACAATTTGCCTTTGGGAGGTGATGTGGGCCGATCAGGCAGCCATTAGGGCTGGGATTGGGAAGTCTGCCTGGAGCAGGATAAGGCAGAGGGCACCCCCGACAGATGATTTGTTGCTTTATGCAATTGCAGCTTCAGTGTTGCAGAGGAGGAAATTGATAATTGAGAAGTACAGCAGCATGGATGAGATTTTAAGAGAGTGCAATAGCATGGCTGGACAAGTTGATGTATGGAAACTCCTGAATGATGCACATGACTTGGTGGTAACTCTTCATGACAAGATAGAGTCGTCCTTTTGATCATTGCCACATTTTGCCCACAAATTTTATGTGATTCAGTTCTTTCGTGAACCTGGGTTCTGTGGGCATTTCAAGTCTCCTTTTCAATACACTGCTTGAAATACTGCCTGTGCTGAGTTATATTTGCTTATTTGGTCACTGCTCACTCTCAAGGCTGAGTAGGCAGTGGCAGTAGTTGAAAAATGCTTATTTAGCAGATAAATCTGCATTCAACTGCTCTGAATTCTAGCATACAAGATAGGAAGATATCCATGATCAAATCTGTGTCACGGCAGATAGGCAAAGCCCGAAATTCCAATTAAAATACCATATTGTAAGAGAAGTATTAGTAGATTGATCATGTGATTCCAACATAATCATGTCTTTTTGTGGTATATCTCTGAGTTTCTTAGCATCGGGCTGGAATGGTATTGAAAGATCGCGCCCTATTACATAATGGCCTTTCCCTTATTTTGCATCGCACCTTTGGATTTAGATCAGGAAAAGGCTAGGAGAGGAGCGTCCGACTTGATTCTGGTAGTGGAGATCGGAGAGTTATGCTGGAAATCCAGGATGATAACTGATTAAGATTGAAGTTGCCACCAAATCCATTTGTCGTTTGACAAGATGTGGGAATGTTGCAAATTTTCCTAATTTTATCAATAGAGAAGAAAGAGATAGTAAGAGAGAGAAGGGGAGGAAGGAGTAGGGATTTAAACCAATAAATTGTTCGAAATTGATTTGAAGAATATTTGAATTTGATTGGAATATATTTAGAAGAGGCAGGGGAGAGAACAAAAAAAACATGACACGAAGGAAAAAAAACATGCTCTGCTTTTAAATTCCAACAAAATCAGACATAAAGGGGAGCTCAAAGTAGCTCCATATAGTATTTTCTTAGACCATGGACTATGTTATGAATCACTATTCAGTTTGACACAAATATTAAAGGGAAATTAAACGAAACATATGACTGTCCTTTCCAACTAAAAGATGAAACCACCGATTCATCCCTCAAAATGGATAAACGCGCCAGAGTGATAAGCTACTCTTTTTTAGTGAAGTTACGTACGGTAAAAGCCAAGCCTAGAATCAAAAGGGGTACTAGAAATTGTAAGATCTTAATCACAAACTCAGGTGTCTTATCAGGATTGTAAGGGGTTTGCTGTGGTGGAATGTAGGTGCGCTTAGCTGGAACAGTGCTTGAATCAATCTCGCCTATGTAGTATTTTTCCATCATTTCTCTTGCAGAATCACTGTGGCCGACGTCTTCAAAATCATTTGTGGCATCCTTTCCTGATAAAATAGCAGAAAGTTCCATGATCTAACTTACCAATTTCAGGCTGAATTCAGTAAAACTAATTAAAGAACCAAATATGAAAATATAGTAACAAATTACCGGTTGCTGACAGCAAAACTTCATCCCCTCCAGGATGTTCATCCATAAATGGAGTTACATCATACACCTATATAGACGGAAATCTCAATAATAAACAATGGCATAATACAAAATTTAACTCCAAATACCTTACTCTCGTCTTATTTCCAGTGAACTTTTAAACATTGAAGACTATACATATTTGTTAGTGATAAAGTTTTTTCAACATTGAAAAAGAACATCCAAATCTAATGATTACTTGGCAAAAATTTTATCTGCATTTGACCAACATTGAAAAATTCATCTAGTTTGTCAATTAAATGCAGTATTATGCTCATCAATACTCAGCTGAGGCTGCATATTTGTGATGACGGATGAGAGCAGATGTGGTCACATATAATAAGAAAACTACCACAAATTAATTCAAAAAAAGTCAAACCATTTCAATGTTTTCATTTGTCTATTTACACGATTAATGCGTATCACTATCATTTGGTCAACGAATTCAAACTTCAAAGAGTCCTACAAGGAATTGTTTTATTATGATAACAGGACTTCTGCCCTTGGAAAACTTCAAATCTATCTGATAAGCACCACCATATTAGCAGCATCGACAGTTGCAGAAACACACAGTTAAATTAAGAATTGCATGAATATAATAAAGTCAGCTCTTCAATCTAGAACTAAAATCATCCTTGGTCCTCTATTTTGAAGAATAACATATAGGTCTAAGAAACTAGGTTCTTAAATCTAGAACTAAAATCATCTAGCCAACATAGCTGATTAAGCAAGGCAATATTGAAAAACCAGTCGCACAGAAAGTTCCAGTTTTACCATCTGATAAAAACTAACAATTAAAATATAAACTGAACTCAAGGCTCAATCGTAAGCTAGAAAATTAAGTTTGAATAGGAAAAACAATCAACTATACTTAATGGAAAGACCGGAAACAGTAATCTGTAATTAAATGGAAGAAAGAGAAAGATCTGACCTTCCCAGAAATAATCAGCCAACAATCTTTGGTTTTGTTGTGCTTTGCAACCTCTTCGAAACTATGCATCTTTGGATCCGAAGCCAATTTTCACCACTGCCAATCAAAGAAAACACCAAAATTTTAGAACCCCACCACCAATTACAAGCTAAAAAGACTTAACATTCAAAGCCGAGAGAGAGATCTGAAGTCGCCAGAAAGAAAGCTACCAAGGCAACTCAGAAAAAAATACCAGCCCTGGAAACCCAAAGCTCCAAATGCCTCTAAATATATGCTTAATAGAGATTAAGATGAAACAAAGAGAGGAATCTAATTGAAAAGGTTTAAACTTTCGCACCTTCCTGTGAAAGTTGTCAGTTTTTTTTTCCTTCCTTTCAGAGACAGTGCCAAATGCCAAATGACAGTATGGGGATCTTCGCGTCTGCTTGTGATCTTGAGGTGTGCAAATGATGATCGCCAAAACGTCCATATAAGTTCCGAGATTTACGGAGCTAGCCTCGAACTCGGTGCCGTTCAACGAGGGTAGTTTTGTCTTCAAATTTTTCAAAGTAGTCCCATTCCGCCACTGATTTTGCCTGGCGTTTCATGTTTGTCTTAATTCTTTCATTCGCCTGAAAATTAAAAAAATAAAAAGAGAAGTCTCCTCAAATTTCAATTTCAATGAATTTCACATAAATGCGACTTCATTTTTTTGACCACTTAAATTTTACATTCTTTTTTTTGTTGAATTGTCAATGTGTCAAGTTACTGAAAATTTATTTAGTTATATATATATATATATATATATATATATATAAAGGTTTTTGATTTGAAAAAAAGTGTAAAGATTGAAATTCAAATTTTAGATTTGCATCATTCTTAAATTTTAAACATAAAACCATGACCGTTGAATCAATATTAAGAATTAGATTTTAAATATTTTTATATATTAATCAAAATAATTTATTCACATCAAATATTAAGTTTTAACCAATATATGTTGGGTTGAGTGAAAGGAGTTCAGTGCCCCTTAAGCAAGGTCTCAAGTTCGAGCCTTGTGAATAGAGAAAACAGCATTGAGAGAGCTCCCTCCGTATTGGGTTCGACAGTAGTTCGACTCCGGATTAGCCGGGGCCCAAAGTGGCTTCCGGATACCGGAGGGTCTTAAACAAAAAAAAAGTTAATATTATCTTGTGAAGGCATGCATTTTTCTACCCTATAAGTTCCCTATGCATACGCATGAAAATGTGCCTAATTCCATATTGGTTGCTATTTCAAAACATTTCATTTAAAAAATATTTAATACCAACCAATGTAAGTCTTCAATGAAAGTTCCAGAATTTTCTATCTATGGACATTTTTTTTCTCTTTTACATTAAACTTAGAGTTTCAAAAACAATAAGCCTTTTTCTTGGTTGCGAGTCTAAGCCAGTAGCCAGCGCCTTAGTTATTTTTCGATGGTTAGACTTGGAAAAGCCAGAAGACTAGCAGTAGGGTGAGGATAGCAGGACTGTGTCACGTCCCCGGGAGCTTTAGCCCAGCAATCGTGCGGCCTTAGGCTAGAAACTCACGTCCCACAACCCTAAGTTAGCCTACTCCTTGCCCAAGATGCTTGCATAACGGAAATCTCAACACCCTGTAGCACACAACCAAGCACACGAGCCAACAAGATAGCAGACATGCTCGCACAGATATGGGGAACTGTACACTTGCATTATTCCCAACAAATACACTGTACAGGAGCTATACAAAAGGAAGACACAACCTAGGACTCTACATATAGGGAGGAGCACGACCTTGGGTCTCTACACAAGCCTAGGAGACTTACCTAGGGGCTCACTCTACCTAAAGGAGCCCTAGCAGCTCAACCTATCTCAGCAGCTCTCTCCCGCACCCACAATAAGACCCTCTCCTCTACTGATCAAATGTGAGGGAAGACACCTTTTTATATAGGCAAGCCCTCATACAGGTGTGTGGAGATGGTTTGGCCAAGTGTGTGGCTAGCAGACTGCTTTGGGAACCTTTCTTGCTTGTGGTAGCCAACTTGAGGCCACTAGAGCCGAACTGGACCGAGGCTAGCTAGTGCGCGCACTGGGCCAAGCGGGTTCCAAGTCTTTCTGCTCAAGGCCCATGTCTGGACCCGCACTTGGAGCCTCCTGGGTCTGCTCACCTTCTACTGTCTCGCATATGCTCGCCCCTTCAGCTCGCCTGCCTGCCTGGTACGCTCGCCCTCACCTACGTCTGAGACCTCACCTACCTGACTAGCTCTCCCGGTTGGGGTCTCTCTTGCGCACCCGCATGTTCCTCTCCGCACACACCATCTGGCTAGCGTCCTCATCACGCCCACCACCCTGGGCTGCCTCAGATTGGCCCTCTAGCCTCTCATCACCTTAGCTAGGGCTTGGTTTGGCTTGCACCTGTCAATCAGGCCTTGGACTTATCCGCGGGATGTGACAACTGCAGGAGCAAAGGAGGAAAAGAAAACAAAAAGTCACAATCAATAAACACTAACAAGTTTTTTGCTTCACTTTAGGTTGATTTTTAGTCACAGGGTCTCTAAATAGTGATTTAGATATATTTTTACTTGTATTATTTATTGATGTTGATATATTGTCATTTTCTGTTAAGTGTTGGATATGGGTTAGGATGAATGTTGGCATTTTGAAAAATGATTTTGTAGGCATACTTAGCTTCTCCAATCTTGATCTTCATATGGAGCCTAAAGATAGGACAGGTAATCAGAGAAAATGCTTTTTCTCTAATTGTTAAGTGTTATTTGATGCTAACTGTTTTGTTTGCATTTTTTCAATCTTTTTCAAATTTATTTCTACATGATGTAATAAGGCAATATTCTTGAAACAAAGGAGATTCAAAAAAGCTCTTTAAGTTAACGGTCTGATCCGGATGCCGAAGGTCAACAATTTGATTTGGATGCCAAATGTAATTTAAGTTAGTATAACATAGTTTCAATTAGGTATTTTGAATTCTTACTTGATAGAGTTTACTTGGATTTAGCCTAAGCTTTTAAGTACAATAAAATTTGCACATCATAGTCAACATATTTGAAATAAAATATTTTTTACAACAGTAGCAGAGGAATCTACCTCTCCAAAAGTTGAAGAGCCAAGAAGCGATGGCTCTCCTTTGAGAGGTGAATCAAGTAGGGTTAAGGAAGGTGCTCTCCTTTGAGAGGTGAATCAAGTAGGGTTAAGGAAGGTGCATCCACAGGGAATATAAAGTAATTCAGGAGACCAGCATAGAAGATGCGAGTGTAAAATCCTTAAGAGATTAAAGACAGATTTTGAACTAAGGATAGAGGTCCAACTGATGAAAGAGGTGTAACCAGATTTTGAAGGAAATAAAAGATGTGTTGTTTTTAATTTTTCACAAGTTTAGACTTTGGCTTTGTGTAGAAAACTAGCTAGAATGGAATGCAATTTCTTTGATAGTGTACTCAGTTTTAAGGTTGATGTCCTTTTGGAACTCAACTGAAGATATTTTCAAGTAAAATTCTCGGGCGAGAATTTGTCTACCTTGCTATTGGGACCTGCTCTCAAATAGCATAGTCAACTATATTGAGATTAGGATTTTGGAGACACTTTGATACTCAAGTCAGTATTTAAAATGGATGTGTGGAGGAAAAGGGAAAAAATTTAGAATTTAGAGAGAAAAAAAGAAATGAGATAGCTCGAGGGTGGAGAGTGAAGGGAGTCTATATTTGTATCTTGAAGCTTTGCATCTTATATCTATGTACTGTTTTAATGTCAAGTCACATCAACTGAGATCTATTTGATAATGTGCACGATCCGAATATGCTAATGAACTAACATAGACAATTAAAACTTTTGAACACCTTAATGATTATGAATCTAACAATCAAGTAGCCTAGGAGCATTCAAATGCACAATAAAAGAAAGCAAAGTTGAAGCAGTTAATGGAGGGTTTGGATTTCATCGCATTTATGGTGCGAATTTTGTCAAAAAAACAAATGGTTGGTTTGGATTCCACCACACCCCTATTAAAAGACAAAAAATGGAGAAGGGTAAAATTATCTTTTCACCCTTGACTTTAATTTTTTATTATTGTATTTAAAAATATATATCCTTAATGGTAATTTTATAAATTTCAATATCATTGAAACTAATCATATTGTCCATCCAAACTAGCCTAAAACCTTTTCGCACTGTAGGTGCATTTGGATAGCACTTGCAGTGCAAAAATTTTCAAATCCCTCTAAGTGGGGGATTGTAGAGGAATGGTCGGTGGAAGGGTTAATTATCCTTTTGCCCTATTTTTGTTAGGATTATTATCCTATCTACTGCCAGTAGAGTTTTTTTAACTCCACAAGCGGAGTTAGGATAATGACATGTGTCCTTTAAAAATATTTTAAAAAAAATGAGACACATGTCATTATCCTAACCCTGATTGTGGAGTTAAAAAACTTTACTAGCAGTGGATAGGATAATAATATTTTTTATTATAATTTTATTTTTTGTTTATATTTCTTAATTTTTTTATAATAACTTTGGAATATATATTTTTATTTTTTAAAATACTAAATCATTTAAAAATAATTTTTAAATAATTAATCATAAAAATATTAATTGATATAAAACAAATTTATTTAAAATTTTAATTATTTTATTGATTTAACAAATATAAAATATATTTTATAAATTTTATTATATATATAAGTTTTATTATATATAAAATTTAATCTAATGCCCATAATGGTTATTTTTTCTTTTCACTACATTCATCTCATTGCCATCATTGCAATTGCACTGCTACAGTATCTAATCTCACCACTATCACTGTAGGTAACTGCATTCAAATAAGCATGGTCAAGTACACTGAGATTAAGATTTGGGAGGCACTTTGATGTTCAAGTTAGTATTTATAACAAATGTGTGGAGGAAGAAGGAAAAAAGTTAAAGCTTAGAGAGAAAAAAATGAAGCGAGATAGCTCGAGCTGGAGAGTGAAGGAAGGAGTTTGTATTTGTATCTTGAAGCTTTGCATGTTTTACCTATGTATTGTTCTAATGTCAAGCCATATCAACTGAGATCTATTTGACAATGCGCACAACTCAAAAACGCTAATGAACTATATAGACAATTAAGATATTTGAACCCTTCAACGATTATGAATCTAATAATCAAGTGGCTCAAGTATATTTATGAGCCTAATAATGTCAAAAGTACAATGAAAGAGAGCAGAGTTGAAGTAGTTAATGCAAGGTTGGTGCATTTGGATAGCACTTGCGATGCGAAAATTTTAAACCCCCTCCAATGGGAGATTGGAAGGGGGAGGGCCCTTCCGCCCTATTTTTTTGTCATAGTTTTGTTTTGTTTTTGGTTAATTTTTACTTATTTTGCTAACCATTTTATGTGTTGAATTGTGTAGATGTCTTTTGTTTTCATGAAAGAAAACTAATAGAGCCTAAAAAAAACCTTTTGGATTGCCTCCATTTTTAATCTCCTTCAATTCAACCTCTCCTTTTCTCTTGCAGATCCTAGTTTCAAATCTATAATTGTACCTAAATAAATTTACATTTCTATTGCGTTATGTTTTTTCATATATCTTTAGAATATTTTCTTAATTTGTTAAATTTTTTAAAAGACATTTAATATTTTAAATATACTTTTCAAATTTTTCTTACATGCATTTTTCATCTTTCTTCATCTTTTGTTACACCTTATCTCGCCCCTTCCCTCTCTATTCTCTCCACAACTAGGGGTGTAATCGAGAGCTGGGCCGATACAGTGAAGTGCTCGAGCTCGAGCTCGACTCAAAAACTCGGTGCTCGGTACTCGGCTCGAGCCTTAATTTTTGAGCTCGAGCTCAGTTCGAGATCGAAATCGAACTACTCGAGCTTGCTCGATTAGGCTCGATTATCTGAGCTCGACTGAAATCGCATAATAGAACCAACATTAACAGAACCAAACAACAACTGGCTTCAACCAAAAAACTCAGAAATAAAATGCATTCTCCTAATCAGATACAGAGACATCGTCTAGAGAATGAAATACCAAAACAGAACCAAACAAAGATCCAAACATCGAGTTAAGAAACAACAAAACCAAACAACAACAGGCTTCAAACAAAACCTCAAAATTCAGAAATAGAATGCATACTCCAAATTAGAAACAACAGAACAGCTACGACTCTAGTTGTTGGAACTTAGAGGAAATGGATGATGAAGACTTGAAGAGGGCATTCAGACTTCTGCCATTCACGCCGATGAGAATTTTCGAGGGTCATCGGATCTAGGTTGGATCTAGGTTGTCGCCGAATTTGGGTTGGAATAGCATATCTGGGTTGTCGCAGGTTGCTGAGGAATATTAGAAGATGACGCCAGTAACGATGTCTGATAGAAGGAACTCGCGTTGCTAATTGCTGAGGAATACTTGAACAAGGTGAGGCGAGACCGTGAGGACGAGGAAGAGGGCGTCGAACAACAGGTTCACATCGATGAGGATTTTGAGTGTCACTGGATGGGGTTAGCCGTCGAAGATTGAAGCAAAAGCGGGGGTGCAGGCGTGCAGTGAGTGAGTTGAGGAGAAGTCAGAATAGAGGTAAAGAGGAATTAGGGAAATATGTTAGGGTTTTTTAAGCATTAGGGTAAACATGTAATTTTAGGACAAATATATGTAATTTCATATTAAAATAGTAAAATATATATTAAATTATTAATAGCTCGAGTAGCTCGTGACATATTAATGCTTGAACTCGGCTCGCTCGACAGGTCGAGTAGCTCGAGCTCGAGCTCGGCTCAACAAAAATCAAGTCGAATTTGAGTTTTCCTCGAGTCGAGCCCGAGTAGCTTGTGAGCACCAGTGTATCGTTTACACCCCTAGCCACAACGCGTAGGTATCTAATAAATTGTTAAAATTTGATGCTTACAAGTATTGGGTGGAGGTGATATATATAAACCCCTATACTTATACTAAAAGGACACTGACCCCTTTCTAATTTTAAAACACCAAATTTTCTTCCTTAAACAAGGTTTAAATTTAAAATTTAAAGGTTTTTGGTTTGGGGTTTAGAATTTAAAGGTTAAAGCTTATAGTTTATGTTGGCTCTATAGGCTATACCGAGAAGGGGGTGAATCGGTTCTTAACTAACCTTATGCCCGTTTTTCGATTCTTCTAAGTTCTCTAACCTATTTGAATGTTTTCTAAGTTCTCTAAGCTAGACAAGCATGCAATTCAAATTCAATACAATAATCACAAATATAATTGCAAATTAGCAAAGAGAGTAAGGATAGAGAAATTTACGCAAGTGATTTATAGAGGTTCGGCAACCTTACCTACGTCCTCTACCTTGAGACGCTCCCAAGGATTTTCCCAAATTCACTATCCTTGAATTTGTTACACTCCCTCTTTTTCTAGGCTAAAGAGAAACCTCTCTCTTTTTCTAGGCTCAAGAGAAACCTCCCTCTTTTTCTTAGGCTAAAGAGTAACCTCCCTCTTTTTCATAGGCTAATGAGAAACCTCCCCTTTTTACAAGGATTGAATTCGTTTACAATGGGTGTAATCAAAGAAGGCCTCTAAGTAGGCAAATGATTACAGAAATTAGGCACAAAGAAAAGCCTATACAATATTTGTGCTAAGCAATACAAGAGATATGTGAATGATGGAAGATGAAGACTTTGTAGCTCTTGATTTGTTGTTTGAGGCTTAAGGATTTGAAGAATATGTGTTTTGGAGTTGCTGAGTAGTTCCTCTTGCTTCCTTTAGCTTCTAAGCCTCTATTTATAGTCCCTTGGATGGTTTGTGGACGTTAGTTAGAACCAAAACAGAAACTAGCCGTTATATCTCATAGAAACTAGCCTTTAGGGACTTTCTGACTTGAAGGGATCGATCCTTTTACCAAAGCGATCGATCCTTTTCTTCAATCTAGCCTTTCGGGGCATTCTGTCAAAAAGGGATCGATCCATTTTCCTATGGGATCAATCTCATGCTTTCAGAGAGCATTTTTCTTGCACTTTTGGGTTAGAAATGATATGACCTTTGATCCTAATCCAACCCAAAACATTTTGACATTTTTGTGGGAGTTTTTCTTGACTTTCTCTGATGAAAACATGGTCCAAAAATTCATTAAGTGATTTTCTAAAATATTCAAAACATTTACAAAGTATTAAGACCAATAAGAGTATGCATCATTAAATCATGGTCTTAATGTTTGATATGATCACTTGAAATGTATTGAGAAAATCATGTGTGATAAGACAAATTTACAATATGAATTAAAACATTAAAGCTTACTTAAGTTTTTGTCATTTCAAAATATATATGGCAATTTAAAGCTAACAATCTCTCCCTTTTTGATATGACAAAACTTAATGTAAATTTGCTTTGAAAATTCTTTGATAAAATACTCCCCCTCAAATAAAGCAAGATTTTATAAAGCTCCCCCTTAATATAAGCATGGGTTTTGAAAATGAATTTTCAAACTATTTCTCCTCCATTATCTCTCCCCCTTAATATCTCTCTCTTTTAATATCTATCTCTCCCCCTTTTTGTCATAGCAAAAAGAAGGAAAAATAATAAAAAAATATGCTCCCCCTAAAACCATGGCTATGTGAGAAGAGAAAAAAAAATATGCTCCATCCAACAGCAAACATGTTAGTACATGGGACTCATAACACAAATAAATAAGTCAATATTCACAAAGAGTATGAAATATTCAGCAAAGAATATGACTTATGATTCTAAACCAATTGTTTATAAATAATTTTGCAATAAGGTCTCAATTGGTAAGAAATTAAGCAAGCACCTAAGTATATCAATTGTTCTCTTAAGTCTAACTAAGGTGCATGGCAATACATTATGATTATGAGCTAAAATTAGATGACATATCATATGCATGAGCTCATAAATCATGTTCAAGCAAGAGTGTGCATAGAATCAAAACATATAGCAATTAACTTCAAATTCTAGCACACAAGAGTTTCATGCAAAAATATCCTAAGAGAATTCTTCTCTATTTGTCATTTCAAACTAAAGAGCATGAGAAGAATTGTCAATTTAAAGCTCATACCAATTGGCAATTTAGATTTGGCATACCAATTAGTGAAAATATGGTTCCCTATGATACTAATTATTATTTCAATCTAAATACCAATTGTTACTAATAGTTGACTTAGGCATTTTGCATGAATCCAATATCTATGTGTAGTGTGTTTATATCAAGAAAATAAACATTCTAAATATGCAAGAATACAATCACACATC
The DNA here is from genome assembly GCA_031772115.1 of Heritiera littoralis. NCBI lineage: Eukaryota > Viridiplantae > Streptophyta > Magnoliopsida > Malvales > Malvaceae > Heritiera > Heritiera littoralis. Next base: position 1,796,836 of record JAPDPK010000056.1, read on the forward strand.
ATCAAATATGCATATGGATCAATTAAACATTAGCACACTATCATAAAATATTAATCCATATTCATATTCACAAATTGATACCATATGGAAGATTCAAAACATCAAGGAATTCAAGCAAACACATTTTCTTCCATGGTTTCAAGCACATAAATCCTATGCTCATTTTCTAATTCAAGTCCTTAAACAATTATGAGCAAGGAAAGAGTCAAATAATAAATGCATGGATAATACATATGTTCAAGTTTGCATTTATCTTTGAATGTTGGTGTTGTCATTAAAGCCCAAGTTCTTTAATAGTTTGGCCATAAGAAAAATTTAAGTACATGGATGATAACGTTTCATGCATTTGAACATTTAGGATCCATTTATCATCACACATTATAGGCCAATGACCATTATCAATTATTAAATTTACATTTGAAATCAATCCACTAGATGTATAATTATCATAAAACGTAGTGTGGAATGATAAGTCAAGCTAAGAGACATAATCCTATAAGCATGCTTGACTAAGATGAACAAAAGGAATGAAGAATATTCATTATGCACAAGTTCATTAAATTCTCAAATATATCCATAAATTCTTGAAATAATTCTCAAAATTATGTTTAAGCATTCATTGAAAATATATTTCAAGATTATTTCAAGATTCATGAATGTTTTCAACGAGAAAAATGATTTTGCACTTGTGAGTTCAAAAAAAATGCTATTGATTGTTGAAAGTGATACCATTTGTTGGAAATGATATTAATTGATGAAGTTGAGGCATGATATCAATGAAAAATGAATTTTCATAGTTTAAAGATCATCAAAAAGAAGTTAAAACAATGAATTTTAAGTTGAGAAGAGAGAAAGTATCAAAACAATGAAAAGTTCTTCTCAATTTCGGTTGAAAACATGCATGAGAGCCTTTTCTGGCCTGGGGGGATCAATCCCTTTAGGAGGGGGATCGATCCCTCATATGTTTCCTGCATATTCTGCAGTTGTTTTGACAGAAAATCCAACTTGTGAGGTACCAAGACTCCGTTTTTGAGTAATTTAAGTCCAAGTAAGGGTTTAAACATTTGTAAAACACGATTTTGGACTTGTGTGAATGAAAAACATGAATGAAAAATCATTTTACAAAAGATTTTGCAATTTTGGAAGAATTTACACAATAAAATGCATTTTTAGCCTCAAAGGAGGTCATTTTGAGAGTTAAGCATATTTTGACAAAACTAAAGCATTAGAAACCACAAATATGCCAAAACAAACTTGTTCACATAGATTTTAAGCACATATAACATCAAATCATCATACTTGTGAATATTATGCCATGATTTCCAACATATAAGTTCTTCATTAATGCATATGACATGGCATTTTGCATATATGACATATTTGGCAATTTGAGGCAAGTAAATATATTATCTAGACATATCAAACTTGCTCAAGATGTAGAAAACCAAAAATCATTTCAAAGTCACTAAACATGCCTTTCATTCAATGTATCAAGCACTCAACAATCATGCCTTTTGCTCAATCACAATGCATCATTAATCATTAACCAATTTTCTCATCAAACCACAAAAAGTTTAAAGAGTAAGGAATTAAGCTTACAATACTCCTTTGCTAGAGAATGCTTTGCTTTGAATAGTTGAATCCGCCTTGAGCCATTCTTTGAAGAATTGTTGTGATGGATCCTCAAGCTTTTCCTTTTTCTCATTGGCATAAGCAATCTCCATGGGGGGTGTGTAGAGCATTTGAACTCCATTGTTTCTTTGTATTCTTATGCTCTAACACTCCTACAACAAACACATTTATGCATGTTTTGGTACCCAAATTTTCTTGGGTCCATGAGAGTTAGTGCAAACAATTTTTGATCCTTTTGGATCCACTTCAAGCACAATTCATCATTATATATAGCATGCTTTGGCACCCATATTTTTCTAACTACTCATCCTTTAAATGTGGTTTTTCTATATGTGCATGCTTGTGAAGAGTGTCCTATTCTATTGCAAAATGAGCATGTGAGAGATAAATCATGCATAGAATTTTTGCTCACTAAGAAATTCCTAAGATGAGTTTCTTTTTGTTTTTCATTATAGCCTAACCCATCTTTGTCAAAGAAAGCTCGTTGGGTCTCTAACATATGATCTAGCTTTTGTTGACCCATGTAGAATCTAGAAAATGAATTATGCAAATTTAAGTTCTTTTTATTTACTTCATCAATTTCTAGATTTGCTTCTTCTAATTTCTTTTCAAAATCAAGCTTGGCATTCAATAACTCATCGTTTTCCGTTTCTAGTTTTGTAATCATTTTCTTGTATTTTGAATTCATGCATTCAAATTCACTAGCTAGCTCATCAAAAGCATTTTGTAAATTATCATAAGAATGGTCATTGCATTCGCTAGAACTAGGTTTCTCCTTTTCATCCTCAATAGTCAAAGAGCTAGGATTTGCCAATTTATCTTTAATGTCTTCTAATTTCTTTTCTAGCTCTAATTTCACCTTGGTGAGTTCATCATTCTTTGAGCCTAGATCTTTTATTTTCTCCTCCAACTCAACATTAGTATTCATCAAAATTTCATTCTCTTTTCTAAATTTATTTAACTTTTTATTATATTTTGCATGCATTGATTTATATTCATCGCTTAGCTCATTAAATGCATCTTGAAGCTCATCAAATGAATATTCTTCTAAAGTTTGTGAGCTAGTCTCAAAATCATCACCTAGAGCCATTTATGATCATTTTGCTCGATAGAGGTTAGTCAAAATCAATCTCGAGCCCAAGCTCTGATACCAATTGTTGGCTCTATAGGCTATACCGAGAGGGGGGGTGAATCGGTTCTTAACTAACCTTATGCCCATTTTTCGATTCTTCTAAGTTCTCTAGCCTATTTGAATGTTTTCTAAGTTCTCTAAGCTAGGCAAGCATGCAATTCAAATTCAATACAATAATCACAAATATAATTGCAAATTAGTAAAGAGAGTAAGGATAGAGAAATTTACGCAAGTGATTTATAGAGGTTCGGCAACCTTGCCTATGTCCTCTACCTTGATACGCTCCCAAGGATTTTCCCAAATTCACTATCCTTGAATTTGTTACACTCCCTCTTTTTCTAGGCTAAAGAGAAACCTCTCTCTTTTTCTAGGCTCAAGAGAAACCTCCCTCTTTTTCTTAGGCTAAAGAGTAACCTCCCTCTTTTTCATAGGTTAATGAGAAACCTCCCCTTTTTACAAGAATTGAATTGGTTTACAATAGGTGTAATCAAAGAAGGCCTCTAAGTAGGGAAATGATTACAGAAATTAGGCACAACGAAAAGCCTATACAATATTTGTGCTAAGCAATATAAGAGATATGTGAATGATGGAAGATGAAGACTTTGTAGCTCTTGATTTGTTGTTTGAGGCTTGATGATTTGAGGAATATGTGTTTTGGAGTTGCTGAGTAGTTCCTCTTGCTTCCTTTAGCTTCTAAGTCTCTATTTATAGTCCCTTGGATGGTTTGTGGACGTTGGTTGGAGCCAAAATAGAAACTAGCCGTTATATCTCACAGAAACTAGCCGTTGGGGACTTTCTGACTTGAAGGGATCGATCCTTTTACCAAAGGGATCGATCCTTTTCTTCAATCTAGCCTTTCGGGGCATTCTGTCAAAAAGGGATCGATCCCTTTCCTATGGGATCGATCCCATGCTTCCAGAGGGCATTTTTCCTGCACTTTTGGGTTAGAAATGATATGACCTTTGATCCTAATCCAACCCAAAACATTTTGACATTTTTGTGGGAGTTTTTCTTGACTTTCTCTGATGAAAATATGGTCCAAAAATTCATTAAGTGATTTTCTAAAATATTCAAAACATTTACAAAGTATTAAGACCAATAAGAGTATGCATCATTAAATCATAGTCTTAATGTTTGATATGATCACTTGAAATGTATTGAGAAAATCATGTGTGATAAGGCAAATTTACAATATGAATTAAAACATTAAAGCTTACTTAAGTTTTTGTCATTTTAAAATATATATGGCAATTTAAAGCTAACAGTTTATGGTTTTTTCTAGTTTAGAATCTAGAGTTTAATGTTTACAATTTTTAGATTTAAGGATAGTGAAAGGGGAAAAATTGGTATTTTGAAACAAAAGGGAGATTAGTATCCTTTTAATATAAACATGGAGGGTTTATGTATTTTAGCATTGGGTGGGGTGCAATATCAAATCTAATGAATACTTTGTGCATGCATTTTTTATTTTGAAACACAATTTTCATGCATTCCTATTCTAGCATTTTGGGGAATGTTGAAATTATGTTATTGTTGATTAGGTAGTTATTAGCTTCGATAAATGATCAAAGAATGCCTTTAAACTCTCCTCAAGTCTTTCAGTGAATCCAAGAAATGTCTCGAATAAATCTTTCACCAAATTTTTTGAGATTGAAGTCTATATTCATAACATACAATTTCCTTGCTAACAATTGTCGTAACGTGTCAAGTCCTAGAACCTAACCCGCTAGACTAAAAAGCAAGGAGTTGCCACCAACCATTCAAACCTAAGGTGTGATTGGTCACCTATTTTTGTCTAAAGATAAGGTTTGGTCTATGTTCAAAGAATCTTAGGTTCGGGAGTACGGTTACGTGTAAGGAAGGATTAGCACCCCCACAACGCCCATCCTAAAATGGTACCAAATATTCTAGGTCATTCTAAATTTACTTTAATTTGAGTTAATTTCGATATGCTTAAAATATTGAAAATTTACTTAAAATCTTTCCATAAATCTGGTTCAGACAATAAGTAAATCCCCTCACCTCATGAGTATTCAAATAGTACCGATTGACTTGCTTAAAGAGGCTCCATCGTCGGATTGATTAAATATATTATGAAATTCCTATTTTTAAATAATTTTTAATCTTATTTTTAAAACTCCTATCATTTTATTTTTATCTTATTTTATTTTCTTTTTCCTAATTCTATTATTTTATATTTTGGAAATAAACATGACACATGGGTTATTGAAAATTCTTCTTAAATATCCCATCAATCTGGCTCAAATTAAAAAGAATCCTCTCACCTAAAAATTCTAAGGAATTCCAATTGATTTTCTTATAATTTCATCATCGGGATATGTCACATTTACTTCTTTTATTTAAAACATATTATTATTCTATTACCTTATTATCATATTATTTTATATTCTTTATTATTATTTTTCTTTTATCATTATATCCTTAAAATGAAGATGAATTATATTTTCTTGAAAATTCCTCCTTTAGTATTCCATCAATCTAGCTCAACTCAATAGGAATCCTCTCACCTAAAAATTCCAAGGCGTACCAATTGACTTTCTTGGAGTTTTATCCTCAGCATAATCCATATTCATCTCCTTATTTTATGATTTATTTATTTCTTTTAATTTTTATCTATCTTCTCATTTCTAAAATTTATTTATCTTTATTCGTCATTATTTTTAAAGATTCTTATATCTCTACAATTTAATTTTAAAAGTTTTATTTTATAACCCATACCAACCAATCATTTAGTTCTAATCGCACATGCAAAACAAATCAGATTATCATGCAAGCAAATCGTATTACATATATCATGCAAAAACATAATCTAATGTATTACTAATATTAAATGCCAATCAAATTAATTAACATACAAATATATCTTTTCAAATTATCCAATTAGATGTTAGTATCATCATGCAAACAAATCACTAATATACAATACATCAAATTATTAATTTAATTATCATGCAAATTTGTATTAATTGAATTTCATTATTAAACCATATTATTATCATGCAAACTATTAAATCAAATTATTAAGTTAGATTAAATAACTAAGTTAGACTATTATCCTATAAATCATTAATTAATTAATCATGCCAATAATTCCTATAATCCTATTGTCAATTAAATTAACCTTAATAAATTAAACACATACCCGGTAAGGAGGCTTCCTTGTTCTGTTTTCTTTTTTCTTGTTCTTTCTTTCCTTGCTACACGTTCTTTCCTTTCTTTTTCCCTGGTTTCACGTGGCTTTCTTTCCCATTAGTAACTGCAGCCCACGGTTTAGTAAGGGTGAGCAAGAACCAGCAGGTGCAATGGTGATCTGGTGGAGGAAAGAACTGGGCAGCGGCAAGGGCAGGCACGAGCGACGGTGTTGAAGCGGCAGCTGGACAGCAAGGGCAGTGCGGACGCCTGGTGCAGCAGGTGCTATCGCAGCAGCAGCCAATAGCAGCTCGAAACAGGGGTGTGGCACTATCTTAAAGCAGCGGAACCTTGGGGATGCAGGACAAGGAGAGGCGGTGAAGATGATGGTTCAGTAGCAGGGCAGCGACGAGGCGATGACGATGGAGACAGGGATCAGCAGCAATGGCAGCTGAAGTTGCTCTGTTTAACGATGGTGATGGCGTAAAGATTGGGGTAGAGAATGGAGTGATAAAAGTGTGGCCCGTATGGTAGAAGGTAGTTTATGGACGATGGAAAGGTGTGGGAAGTGGTGGAGCAGCAAAGGTGGTCTCGGTTGGTGATGAAGATGACCCCCTGAGTCCCCCCCCCCGATGATGAACGTCATGCTCTCTTATACATTCACTGTTAGTATTCTATTAAAATTAGGTTATATTAATTTTTATCCTTTTTTTTAATTTATTTTAATCCTAATAATCTATCAAATTCCTATTCTAATCTAACTCATAGTCTAAATTTAATCTAATAATAACTCTCCTAATTAATTAACTAATAAATCCTAATGAAAATAATTATCCTAAAAAAGCTAATAATCTAATTAATCTTATTTTATTATTTATTTTTCCTATTTTATTTATTAATTCTTCCTAAATCCTAATTTTAGTGTTAATTCTAATATTTAAAAAATCCTAATTTAATTTTAAATTAATTATTTATCCTAATCTAATGTTAAATTAAGTTAAAAATACTGTCACCTATCTAATTAATTATTTTTATAAGTTAAGATCCCGAACAAAATAGAGTGTCTACAACAATTTTGGGCTATGTAGCTGTTATTGACTCTGCTAGCAGAAACGACAGAAAGAAAGATGCTCATGGCTTCATGGGTAATCCGGAATATGAACAAGACAAGTAGTAAAGCTTTAAGAAGACAATTGATTTGTGTCAATGACTGTCTGACTGGATTGAAATCAGTTAAGAAATTGATCTTTGTTTTTCACCTAAACTGATTTTTATTACAACTTTCTTCAAAACTAACTAATTTTCCCTGCCGCTTCATGCTCATACAATTACAAATTATGTTACTTTAGAGCAGCTTAATTACATATGTTATCTAGTATGTTGCGTTTACCTATCACCAGAAGAGACAGCTTCTGTATGAAACAGTATATTGGCCCCTAAGGCATCGTGTGTTTGCAACTACTAACTAGTTTTTGTTAAATGTAACTTAAATGTCTCTGCACTCTCCCTCTTTCAATCTTTCTCATAACATAGCCTATGTTGTTGCCAAGAACTTCATGCAGATTGGAGGACGAACCTTAAACAAGGCTAGAATAGAAGAAGGGAGAAGCCATAGCCCATCTCCACAGATCAAACCAGAAGCAACAGCAGGAACCATCAAGCCTGCCTTGTTGCCTTCTAGCTTGTGCCATGCAAACACAACCAGACTCCCCACACACATGTCAATTGCAAAATAAGCACCGACAAGGAAAGGCACGGCCATAGCCATTGGAAGGGGAACCCATTTCCCAATATTCTTTGGAGTAAAGTCTCTCAATAAGTTGGCTGCTATGGCGAAGGAAAAAAACCCGTAGCAGAGCTGCAAACAATGCCGGGGAAGGGCAGAGAAGCCTTGAACACCTAGAATTGCCATGTTTCGATAAATGAGGGCGTATGGGGCTTTGTATTCACCATCAGGGTTCCCCACGTCGAAAGTTTTATAGAAGAGAAAGAATGTAAGAGGAGCTACAACACAGCCAATGGCTGTTCCAATTGCCTGGCTGAGAAGCATGGATCTGGGAGAAGTGAAAGTTAGATGACCGGTCTTGAAATCATGCATCAAATCAGAAGAGATAGAAACAATGGACTTAATAAGACCACAGCCAAGAAGTCCTGCAACCACACCATTTTCCTTTCCAGACATGGCAGCAAGCACAAAGAGGGCCACTTTTCCGTAATTATAGGCCATGTTCATGTCTGTCAGACCAGCACCATAAGCGTTGCAGAAGCTTAGAGATGGTGCAAGAATGTAAGCAACAACTACATAATACCATTTCAGCTGAGGGAACATCGGGGGGATCACAATGATGGAAATGATAGAAAAAATGGTGTACCCTGCACATGCTACCCAAATAGGAATGCTCTCTCTTATGAATAGTTCATTTCTTTGAAGATCATTCAGATGCTGCTTCTGGTTACCAGAAACTGCATTACAAGCAAAGGAAGTTACTAGTTAGTAAAGTTGTTATTCTCTAAGGACAGCAATATAGAAAAAGAGTTGCTGACTTACTTATTTTAAGGTTGCTATTTCTCAGTCCGGCATGAATGCTTCTTGCAGTGAAAAACAGTATCTTCACAAAATTGTAGAGTCCATCGCCCAGGATTAGAGCAATAGAAATAAAAACCTTCAAGACAAATGGAAGTTAGTGAGAAATGATTATGAATATCAATGCCAAGATATTATTAAGGAAGAAGCTCAGCCAAAATAAAATGTCTATGCAGACCTTGTAACCATTTAGACTCTTCATGCTGCTTTCTGGTAAAGCTGCAGGGAACCACTCTCCCTTGAGCCCGCCTATTAGTGGCCACATTACTCCCCAAGAAAGCAATGCTCCAAGGAGCAAAGATAAGTTTACTAGATGTGAACAGATCATCCCTGCTCCTATGTAAGTCATACTGAAATCAAAGTAAAATCTGCAAAATTGAATTTTTCTAATTAATGATTACGGCAAGATATATAAGAGGAAAGATGACAACATGGAGAAGAGAAAATCTAGAGCACGCACGAGTTTTTCCATGCTTTCAAGCCAAACGTAGGAAACTGAGAAAATCCACATCCATCTCCACCTGCAAAGAACCACTGGAAGAAAGCCCAGAGGAAACTAAGCGAAAAGAACTTCAGAAACCCATGCACTTGCTTCCTGCAAGATGAATCATCGCATGCTTGAGTTATGCCACACTCACAACCTGTTTGGTGTCTAATTTGAAAAGAAAATGATTCAGAATGTTAGATTCATACTTAGCTATTTTGTCTCCTTTAGGAGTATGAAATCCGTTTATCAGAGCAGCGGTGGCAGTTCCACTTGGGTAAGCTAATTTGTAGTCAATTATCATGATCTGACAGGAAAAAAAAACCCATGACCTCATTATTGCAAGTTTCAAAACGAAATTGCTGCAAACAAAATACCATCAATTTATCTTTGGAAACACTGAAAAGCAAGAAAGGAAATAAAAGAAATAGACATACCTTTCTTAGTGGAACCAATGCCAACAGCCCCACAAAGCAGCTCACAAAGAGAAATCCAATCATCCAACCAATCCCAGGTTCCTTGATGCTCCTAGGATTGTTGCCTTCTGAATCAACGCCCGCTTGCTCATATGTCTTCCTGTTTAAACCCAACAGATAAGACCCAAATCCGCCTGTATTTATAATTGAGGGAGAAAACAAAAACAGGTGAAATGGTTATCCAATTTATCAATAAAATTTACCAAAAAGGAAGAGAAAGTTAATTGTAGACAACAAGATAAGAGAAGTACAAACCTCCAACAGCAATACTATAACAAGCAACTGCACAGGTCTGAATTATAGTATTCTCTTGTCGAGTAAATGGAGCTGAAACAAATCCAGTCTTTTGAAGCAGCTTAGTCCACGACCTAACAAATACAAAGGCAAGGAGAGCGGCCGAGACATTGAGATTGGGAACTAGCCCGGTTGTGAGGTTGAGCTTCATGACTATCACACTGTATATGATACCAATCAGAAGGCTAGCAATGAGTCCTCTGATGGTTATCTGTTTCATCCACGGCGCAATTCTCTTCAACTCCTCTGGCTCACTGTTCATCTCTTCTAAATCTTCTCTCTCAGTCTCCTTCATTTCTTCCATGTTCATGTGTGCCATTGGATTGATATAATCTGGTTCTAGCTTACTCTAACTAAGAATCATAAAAATCTCATTTTCAGGCCCAGATCAAAGAGAAAACAGATACTAGAATGAAACCGCATGGCCAACTTATGCAGCCACGGAAGATCTTACCTCAGTGGTCAGCTTTTTCTTCTTCTTGCTTCCTGTTTTGCTAGAGTCCAGCAAAGACCAGGCTTTGGAAAAACTTGCGCAGGCCCAAATTTGTTTCTTCTAATTCTTCTTCATCGTATTAACTAGAATTCATTAAACAGTGTCAGATTGGGGTTTCCTTTTCCATTTTAAGTTTCTTGCATAATCGAAGAACATGCCACAGAAGTACCAAATGCTCACCTAACGGGCAGCTGCGTCGCAAAACGCTCCAAATACAAGGAAGAAGATATCGCCAATATCCCAGTGAGTGTTTCAGTTCAGTGGAAAGAGCGAGCAGTAATAACCACGAACCTCCAGCAACATCACCAGGGCATTAAATTCCATAACTGAACCAAGATTACCTCCAAATCCTCAAAAAGGGTATCTCGAAATCAGCAAAGCAAGAGTTCCAATTCGGCACAAAATTGCTGTCTTATATAAAGAAACCACAAGTCCACAGCCCACCAGCCCCAATAAAAGCTCTAGTAGTAAGACTAAGACAGCTAAGACTTTCGACACCCTTCGCATGTAATCCAAGGTAGTACTCCTTCCATCTTTTATATATTGCTTTCGTAATAAACGTCACTTATCAACCGCCCGACCATTGACCCAAATGGTTGGCCATAAATTTTGATACTTTACTTTGAGTTGACCCCATGGACCCATCTAGCTAGGAGTACAACTTACAGAGAAAGAAAGAGTGTGTGTGGATAGAGATTGAAAGGCAAGAGTCTTTTTAAAGGGATTCGTTTGGAACTAGTTCCACTCCTTCGGATTGAAAGCGTTTCGCACTGGGAAAAGTAGTGCGGCCCTTGTAATGGGTGTTGTGGATCCAATGGCATCACATCAAAGCCTGGTCTTCGATATCACTATCTCTGACAAGTCGACTCCTTCGTGATTCCGGTGTTATAGTCGAGCGTGCTTGTTGTCCTCTTGGAAAGTGCGCAATGACAGTGAGCTTGAGAGCGAACGATGCCAGGTTTTCTCCCATGACCCGCAGCCCATGTGAACCATGATTAGGTAATAGGTATATTAGTAAATACAAATATCAATAATAAATAATATCAAATTAAATAAATTTTATATTTGATGAGATTTAAATCTTAAAATTTCAGAATTTATTTTTTATCATTAAACTAAGACTTTATTAGCGTGTTTTGCATTTGAAATTCAGTGCTTTGCTATGTTTTGAAGGATGATGTGTTGAGTAGGGAAGAATAAACGGATTTTCCTAGCGTCTAATGCTGCAGACAGAAAGAATGTTTCAAAGGGGCATCTTGGTTGACGTTTAGACACGTGTCTTTCCTTGGAGACGTAGGATTTGGAGAATCTGTCAATACTTCTTTGACTCTCTCACCACCTCTACCTTTTCCTTTTCATTTCCCCTTTTCACTTTTCAATTAATTCAGTAATTTATTTTTATTCAAATGGGTTTTTAACTTTTATGTGGTACCAAATTCTTTGCAATTTTTTGGTATATGTTTTCTTTTGGCAAAAGAGGCAATAGTTTAAAGATAAGAAAAAAAAGGGCATACGATGAACTTTAATTATGTTGAATCTCACCAATCAAAAGTGATTGCATATGGTACATTTCAAATAAATTTGAAAAATTTTAAAATGATATAATAATATGATATGAAATAGACACAAAAATAATACAAATTATATTTCATAAAAATTGTATATAAATTTTAGAAGAATTAAAAAAAAATTATGCTTAATGCCAAAGTGTTTCATTACAAATTTTAATATTAATATTTTTATATTTTAGGTGATACAAATCCAATTTAACACGTCAAAGAAATGAATTATAGACAAAAAAGAGACGGGGGAGGGACTATTACTAATTTTGAAAAGCCAATTTGGAGAAGCAACGAATGATTTAAGGTTAAAATATTAAAAAAGTCCTAAACTTTATTACTTTATTTAAATAGGCCTTTTATTGCATCTAGATAAGCCCTTAACTTTTATTTGAGTTCAAATAAGCTCATAGACTTTAATTTGTACTCAGATAAGCCCTTCATTCTTAATTTATATCCAAATAAGCCATTAATATAAATCAATCTTTTATAAAAGTGATTAATCAATTTTTTTTATTACATTTAAAACCTAACTTTCTACATAAAAAATGCTAATTAGATAGAATATATTATATAATATTTAATTATGTATATTATACTATATATTATATACTTAAAAAATGTTAATTAATTCAGTTAGTTTAATTCATAATTTTAGACATCGAATTAATCGAATAAATCAACCTATAAAAATTAATTTAAATCCAAAAGTGACTTAGTTGAATTAAATTAATTGAATTTTGATTGGTTAAATTAGTTTAAAATAATTTTTATTCATATTTAATCTTTTATTTGAAATAAAAACTTATTTGAGTACAAATCAAAATATAAAGACTTATCTAAATACAATAAAAATATAAAAATTATTTAAATAAAATAACAAATTCAAAAGCTTTTTCAATATTTTAGTCATGATTCAACTGTTGAACTTGTCCTGTCATTATCATTGAAAGTTGAGAAGAGACCGCAGAAGGGGGTAAGCAAGTAGAACTAAAAGTCTATTACCAAAAAAAAAAACTAAAACTAAAAGTCTCCAATCTAGATCTAGTTTGTGAGAGTAGTGACGTTGATGGACAGGAAAAAAAATGCTTTGCGGCGGGAGTTGTTAAGTAAAATATAAAAGGAAAGAAAAGATATTATAATTATATAACTATAACATAGTAATATACAAACATATTTTATATATATGTAAATAATAATAGAAATTACCAACAAAATGTATGGATCAGTAGCTAGAGGCTGTTCCAGCTTAATCAAGGTCTTCGGTTCGAGGCTTGGGAATGCAACTGCATTTGTTGGGAGAGCTTTGTCCGCTCAATGAGGTCCCACCCGGCTCGAAGTGGTTGCACACTTTGCCACCATTTTTTCAATCAAAAAATAATAATAATAATAATAGGAATTAAATTGCAGATAAGGTAATATTTTATTAAGAAACTAAGGTTAAAGTATAAAATGTTAGAAAAATTTCAGAATAAAGTAAAGAATGGTTAATTATGATTATAATTATTTCATACACTATCGGTGGAGTTTTTTTTACTCCATAAGAGGTGTTAAGATCATGATATATATCTTATAAAAATATTAAAAAATTAAAAAATAAATAAAATAGAACATGTGTTATAATCCTAACCTCGTTTGTAGAGAAAAAAAACTCCACTGGCCGGAAGTGTATGGAATAATTATCATAATTATGATATTTAATTAATAGAATAAAAAATTAATACAAAAGTTGTTTATAACTTTTCAATAAATAATTTTTTCTTTGAATAGTTTTTTTGTACATTATTCGGATAGGTACTTATTCATTTAAATAGTGTTCTTTCACGGTTTAATGATTAAAAGATATAACTATTGGTTATGTTGTGATTATTCTAGAAAGGTGTGTTTATTGAATAAACAACATAAGAGAATGATTATGTCATTTGATTAATAATCACATAACTTAAAAGAAATCTCTATAACTAGAGAGGCTAAGGTTCATTTCTATTTTTTTTGTATAATCACAAGTATACTTATCCATTTTACGATATAAGATTAATCATATTCGGGCCGGGAGTGGTAAAAGATTAAGCCCTCCCAACAGTGGTGACTTTAAGATTTGAATCATGTTCAAATGCCTAGAAAAAAAGTCTGTTTTCACTTCTTCCAACCACTTATTGGTAAGGTTCATTTATAATATACTTTAAATATTTAAAATACTTAAATATTTTTGAATTCTCTCTTTCTCTCTCAGTCTCAAAATAACAAGTCTTTTAAAAATTGTTTTATTACAGAATTTGGTCTTTATCGATTTGCAATCTTGAAAATTTTGATCTCTTTGCTTCAGAATTTTTCCTCCATGTCATATATAAAAGGAATAAAGTTTCATTATTCCTAAATTGTAAAAATTTTCTAACATTTTTAAAAAATATAGGAACAAAAAAATGTGTAGTTAGATAATATTGAGCTGAAAATTTTTCTATTTCCTCTTTAAAAGTAGATAATAAATCAACTTAACTTTCAATAAAAAAATCGTCACAGTCCGTAATTCACAGTATTTAACACATTTGCATACATCCGGTAATGGTTGAGTTGTCTGCGATGTCTTTATCACACACGTGCTTTAAACGGTAAACATTTTACAAAAGTAATATATTTAATTTACAAAATAAAAATATTTACAAAATCAGTATTTCTTTAACATTTACATCCCCTGTTTATAATTTACACAATAGAGTAGTACTGTGCCAATACGTTTGAACATATAAAAGTAAATTAATATACCTCTAAGATCCACTAGAAACTGCCTCGAGGTAACAAAATACAGCCTGGTCCTTGGAACAGTATATCAAGGTAATCAATGCAAATAATCTGTGGAGTGAAAAATAAAAGGGTGAATGAAACGTGTTCAGTAAGGGAATCGTATGCAAGACTAATATTATAAAATCTATATGCATAAAATCAATTATTTTCCTATCGGTGCACTAGGGACGATAAAGGAAGAATACTATAGTCGACTAAGGATCTGAATGGAGTATGGGAGGTATTTTAGAATACCTGTCGTGTCCGGAACCTAGTAATGACTATAGGGAGTAGCTGTTGATTTTTTTTATATGAAATAATATAAATGCGATTTTATTTAATAAACCGTTTATAAAATCACTTTCAATACAATTAACTAATATCACTAAACACAGTATAGTAAACAGTTCTGTAAACAGTATGGTAAACAGTTCAATAAACAGTACAGAAAAAATTCGATAAACAATAACCACTTCACTAGTATTAACAGTTCAGTAAAATAATACAGTGAATAGTAAAAGTAAGTGGAGATCAAGCAACACCTAGAATATATCATGCTATGACAACAATCGTCGTAGGGAACAGTAACAATAATACGTGAGACATATAGCCATAGTCTATAGGTGTCCATAATGTGCACTGATCAGGTGACAACTAGGACGCTGATGATATGATCAGTATCAAACAGCAACAGTAACAGTACAGTAACATGTGAGCATGATATGGGGCCTAACAGTCTCAAAACAGTTTATAGGCAATATAATCACCTTTACGGAATTTAATAAATCTCGTTAAAATCTTCAGTTAGTCCATAAAGGTATAAAAGTGACACTATGCACAGTCAGTGAAAACAATTTATAAAATATTCATATCTCAGTGATAATTTTTATAAATATTCTATTACACTGTAAATCACTTATGAGAACATATCGATAACTCCACTTTAATTAAATTCGATAACACGAATATTTAAATATTGTTTTTCGATAAATCATCATTTTATGAAAAATGTTAAATAAAGAGACAAAAATTATGAAATTCACTTAAATAATGCACTTAAAATATTTCATGATATTTTCATAAAATTTCTAAGAAATTTCTGCAACATAACGGCTGCTATTTGCCTAACCTTCTTGCATTTCAAACACAGTTCATATACCAGCCAGAAGCCATAATTTTCACAATTCAAAAAGCAATTGAGTTCTAAAATAATTTCATAAATTATTTTCAATAAAATCATGCATTCATAATATCCCTATGACTTCCACACTCATCCCTTACCTATTGACGTTAGTGATTTATCCGATAGCATCACATGTAATTTAATCCTCCCGGGCTGCAAACACTTCACCAACAATATTAATTCACTTCACTTAAATTTTAATCTATTTTTCACTACTAATTGCAGCCACATTGTACACTGAAAATGTTGAACCAATATAAATTCTACTAGTGCTAAAACATAACTTCACCGTTTTAAGTTCGATTTTAATTCCGACTTCACCTACAGTCTCCTTATAATTTCTACAGTCTAATAGCACCCTAAATTCATCAATTGAAGCACAATAACATCTCCCCTTAGCCACAGCCGAAATGTGCATGTAGCCAAATTCATGGAATTTCAACGTTTTAACACTTGTTTCATGCTTATCATGTTTCTTCTTCATTTTGGCACCATTTTTATAGATCAAAACATAAGGTTTCATGGTCTTCCATCAATGGCCGAATACCCCTAAGAGTGATTTAGAAAGATTCAATTCAATCCAACCCCAAAATCATGCTTAATTCACTTAGTTTTACCATTTTCTACCATTAAAATTGAAAGAAAATAAAAATATGGAAATACCTCTTCTTGGCCAAACACTATAGTGCCTCTTTCCCCTTGATTTTGTCACTTTCACAATGAAATATTGGTATGGTTGAATAGAGGATGATGAATAGGACAAATTTGTATAAGGAATTTTGTTGAAATTATGTTATTTTAGTGATGTTTAATAAGGTTTTCTTTCTTTTCTTTCTTTTGTTAATGGTGGCGTGAAAGAGAGGAGGAAGATGAGTGAATAGTGGCCGGCCAAGGCTGATGGGGGAAAAATTTAGAGTCTTCTAGAAAGGGGTAAAATGATCAAAATACCCTTGGTTATGAAAATTTTGGACAAAAATGCTCTTAAGCTTTCGTAATTTTTATAACTCTCCAGTTAAACTCCAAAAATTCATATTTCATCACTAAAAATTATTATTAAACATATTTTGATGAATAAAGGTGGTTTCATCAAAGTTCGATCTAATGTAAAGGTGAAATTACGAAATTACCCTTATTAGGTTAATCGCGTAAATTCTGTTTTAACCACTGATTCGATCTATCTATTGACATAGCCTAGGACTTATTGTCATGTAGATTATTATTCTGTAATCACTTGGTCAAAAGTCAATTTAGTTTGACCACAATTTACAAAAATGCTATCGGGCTATGTCCTTAATCGTCATTTTCTAAATTATTGGCATGCTTCTAAAAAATAATCAAATAAATGATTTTGGATTCGAGATTCTTACTATAGGTTTATTAGACTCCTCGTACAGTGTTTGTATACTCTCATGTCCATCGGGCACTGTAGAGCCGGTGGGGCCCACTACACTGTTTCCTCTATTACCTGCAAAATACACAGGAATTGAGCAACAATGAGAAGTTTGGCATGTGTACAGTAATAGTATAAGCAACTCTCACAAAAACCAATCATTATCACCAATTGCTAAAGTCGTAGCATTTGTAAAATTGTTATAAAAATCAGTAATAATATCTTTAAAAGGTAAAATAGAAGAAAACAGACGATGAAGTGAGTTTCATCTTGTTTTCACAAGAAGTGGAAACGCTTTAAGATTTATGTCATACGCTTGACAAATCTGCTTCCATTCATGTTTGTGATTAGGGTTATGAATCTATTTTACCAAAGTTTTAAATTTTTCGATTGAAACTATGCCACTAACATTAAAACCATTTTGAACACATAAATTCATAATATGACATACGCATCTAACATGAATAGAATACACCACTTAAAATTGGATTTAAATTTCTAATTAACATAATAATAGCTGCGGTATTATTCTAGCATTATTTAAAGTAATAGAAAAACTCTTACTTTCAATACCATATAATTTACACACTTTAGTAATTTATTGAGTAATAGTATATACTTATACAATTGTTCTAATACATCTATAGATAAAATGCATTTTTACATATATCAATTTTTATCCATCCAATGATAAGTTATAACTTAAACCATTAAAACTAGTCCAAATATCACTACTTAAACTAACATTAGCTGAAATATTAATGAGCTTTTGTTTTATATGTCAAAAAAAAAAACCTTAGCCAAAATATTAATGAGTTTATGCCTTAAAACTTTGCTATAATATTTAATCATTTCCATGCAATCATTTTTAATGTATGTCTAGAAACGGATTGATATGCATGTTGTAAATATAAACAAATATATTTTAAATATTCAACTTTTTCATATATTGTGAATAATTGTTCATACCTAACTACAAATTTAACTAAACCATGCCTAACTTTATCATTTTGAAAAACCCATTTAGTTCCACCTTCTTATAGATTAATTTGAGATTGTCTACCCTCCCTAATTTTTGGTTGTACCATATATGGATTAAACTTATGTATACTAATTAAATGTTTTTTAAATGTATCTGCACCCCCACCACTTCCACCAGGAGTATAAGTATATATACCATTTTATATATTCTACAAACAGTAAAAAGTTCGATCGTACCTTTTTCTTTGTACAATGTTGAAGTGGTCCCATATCTTACTCTTCTTAGTGTAGGTCCTCGATTTTGTTGAAGATGTTGTAGTTGTAGCGGCGATGGTGCCAAAAGATGATTGTGTTTGACCACCATGTATCATTGCCGAAGAAGCTCCTTTTCTTGATGAATATCAAATCCAAATTCATTGAAAGATTAGTCATCCAAATCAAGGATTTGATAAAATCGAAAGGAAGAGAGATGGAACATGAATGACGAAAAAAAATTGACATTTTTTATTTTTTAAATAAATATATTGGAATTTGAAAAAAATAAATGGAGGAATATATACATATATATTGGAATTTGGAACTAAACTTTGTATATTTTGTAAAAAAAGGAAAGAATTTGAGAAAATTGGAGAGAATATTAGACAATTGAAGAGAATAATGTGAGTGGACTTTGATTTTGGAGAGAATTTGACTGAAAGAATAATATTAGAAATTTATAATTAGAGAATTGGAGAGAATTAGAGAGAGAAAATGTAAAAAAAAAAAAAAGGGGGTTGGGGTATTTATAAGGAAAATTTAGAAAAAAAAAAGGTAAACCGGGACACAAAATCGATTACGGGGCTGGACCATACCAAGTCAATTTCGGATTGGTCTTAGATCAATCCGGCCTGTTTTGCGAGTCTACATGAGTCAAAGAACTAAGCCAATTAATCCCACAAGTAAGACATACTGATAAGCAAGTGTTATTTTTTATGCTAGGTTCAAGGTCAAGTCTTGGGATTTGCATTCAAAAAAAATTAATTTTTTTGAATGCACTAAAATTGTCCGAGAAAAATTCGTCTCGAGGTGTGTACAAACTAGTTCGAGATCACCTTAACCGTAAAAAAATGAAAAAAAAAAAAACTATGCCAATTTAATTTCATTAATGTCTAACAATTATGTAAAACCTGGAATAACGAGTCTTATCCTTCAGAGGTTATTTGATCTTTTGAACTGTCGACATTAAATCAAATTCTCCTAACACCTTCAGGAAACCAAGATCCCAAGCTAGAAGAAGTCCCGATTAAGATGCTAATATCTTTTTTTTTTCCTCAATAAGCTTCCAACATTTTTGTCCTAGTGAAAGAACCCCAACCTAGCTAGTTTCCTGATAAAGCCAAAATACAGATCCAATTTAGACCCAATTTCTATTATATATTAATTGTTGTATATTTTCCAAAACCTCCTTCATTAAATCAGTATTGAAGATACTTGGCAGCAAATGGAGATCCAATTTCTAATATTATGCATTTTTGGAAAATTTTAACATATATATAATAATACTTAATTTTAAAAATTATATTTATGTATAAATAGACATATCAAATGAGATAACTAATAGAAAAAAAAGGTGTATTTTAAAATTATATTACTAAAAAAATGGATGGTTACAGAAGGGCTGCCAACACCCAAACTTGGTGATAAAACGAAAGAGTATTTTTTTTTTCTTAAGAAAATGTTAAAAAAAATAAAAGAATCAAACTTTAAACCTTAATTCTTTTAAAAAAATTGATGACAATTATTAAGTCGAACTTTAACGGTAAACAAGAGAGTACTTTAGTTGGCAAGTAGATTAGCCTAATTTGTTGCAGATTTTGTACAATATATAGTAACTTCATTTTCAGAGAGAAGTACAAAATGTATTTATTATTATTTTTTCTTTAATTCTTTTTCCCATTTTTATTCTGATTTATATTCTTCATTTCTTTAAATATTCATAATGTTATATTATACATAATGTTATATACATAATGTTAGTATTTTTAGTCTTTTCTTTTTTCCTTTTGGCCCCTCAATTTAATTAATGTTAAAAATATGTGATATCATATTACCAAACATTTGTCTGAGGATATAAAATAGGACATTTTTTATTCACAAATTACTCACTCAATTCGAAGAAAGGGATGGATTTGAACAAAATTCAAATTCAACTTAGTTATTGTGAAACCAAGCTTAAGTTTGAGTAGCTTGAGTTATTCAAACGAGTTGAGTTAGAGTATTTTAGGATCTAGCTTGAATGATTCATACATTTTAATGAGCTTTTTCTATTTTAATTATTAATTTATGATTTTACTTTTAATGCTTATAAACCATTTATAAAAATTTAAATTCAAGCTTGAACACAAACTAATCGAATTTAAAGTTAGAGTATAGGAATTGAACTCATTTTTACTTGGAACATAAACTTAATAGAGTTAGTTTGAGTTTCTATCTCGAGTTGAATTCAAACTAAAAAAAAAAAATGAAATTTGATTAAGTTTGACCCTAGTTTCAAGCTTCATTTTAAAGTTAAGTTTAAGTTTCTCAACGTATCAACTTAACTCAGTTCAAGTACATCCTTAAACATGATTACAAGATTTCGTAAATTAGAAATTTATCATCTTTTGTGAAAAAACGTTATGTTTGATAGTGAAGTTTTTTAACTTCACCTATAAACTTAAAAAGATTAACACAAGTCATGTTAAGTATAATTATAAAAAATAAAATAAAATATAATAATATTTTAATCTTGTATGAAAGGTTAAAATTTTATTTTCCATCTATGGCTCCGTTTGGTTTACTGAAAATAACTTCCTAAAAATGGTTTTTGGAAAATATTAACATTTTTTGAAAAATTAAAGATTTTCTGTTATTGGGATGAATCAATGAAAAATATTTTCTATTTTTTTTGAAAATTTTTTCAAATGATATTAACATAACTAATAAAATATTAAAAATTATGTATTATTTAATTTATTAATATTAAAAAATAATTTATTTTGAAAATAATATATAATATTAAAATATTATATCATTAAACATTTAAAAAACTATTTATTACTTATATTAATATTTTTAAAATTTTAAAGTAATATTACTATTTTAATATATATAAAATATTAATAATATATTAATACTTATTTTCAAAATATTAAAAAATATTAATAATTATATTTTATATTGAAATTATTTATTATTAAAATCATAACAAAAGTATTATTTATTTATCATTTATTATTAAAATATTAATAAATGGGGAGAGATCACCAGTGTAAAACTATCTAGTTTTACATCATTTTTTTAACCATTGATTGAAAGTAGATTTGTGGTTAAGATTAAAATTCTCTCTTCCCTCAAAATCAATTGAATGTAAATATGCTTTTATTTTCTTTCCTTTTTTAATTATCTTAATTATTTGACTATTGTCCATTCTTTTTTCAAGGTTTTTTTTATACATAATCAAATTATTTATTATTATTATTTATACATAATCAAATTATTACTCTGCAATTTTGATGGAAAATTTTTTTTTCAACAAACTTAAGCAATTATATAATGGAATGTGTTTGATGAATCATTAAAAAAATTTAAACCTTTAAACATGACAACTTTGAGTGATTTTGCGGTTTCAATGGAAATTTTAAACCTAAGCAATTGTATAAACAACCCAATTGCTGCTCTACCTAGAAGCAATTGCAAGAAAGCATGTCGTTGGGATGATGAACGAATCATATTTGCTAAACACTAGTAAATTGCTCATGAATGTACACCTTACTCGGCTTACTTGGTAGAGGAGACAGGAGAGGAGGCATAAGAGGGGCTACCTTATATATGCTCCTAGGAGTTCTCTAACGTATCTTTTGTTAAGAACTAATTTCTTAGTATTATATCCTATCCTCGTTAGAATATATTAACAAAA
Source organism: Heritiera littoralis (assembly GCA_031772115.1). Lineage (NCBI taxonomy): Eukaryota > Viridiplantae > Streptophyta > Magnoliopsida > Malvales > Malvaceae > Heritiera > Heritiera littoralis. The sequence continues at coordinate 1,818,912 of JAPDPK010000056.1, forward strand.
GAAAAGATTGGACAATAATAAGATAATTAAGATTATTAATAAAGGAAAAAAAAGATTTGACAATAATAAGATAATTAAAAAAAGAAAAGAAAAAAAATTAAAAAAAGGAAAGAGAATAAAAATATATTTTACATTCAATTGCATTATGAAGGAAGAGAGAACTTTAATCTCGACCACAAATCTACTTTCAATCAATTGTCAAAAAAAGATGTAAAATTATCTCATTTTACATCGATGTAAGTTGATCATTCCCCTTAATATAAAATGTTTTTAAACAAAATATAAAAAGGTTATATCTTAAATTAAAATATTAATAAATTATTAAATAATAAATATATTATTTATTATTAAAATAATAATATAATATTGTTTATTATTGAAACATTAAAAATATTTAAGATTAATAAGATAATTAACAAAATAAAATATTTAAAATTAAGTTATTGAAAGATTTTTAATTTTAATATTTTAATTTTAATATAATTAAATAAAAAATTTTTATGTAGGTTTAAATTAAATCAAAGTTTAAAAAATTATATCCAATATCTAACTTGAGTATAATTATATTCACGAGCTTAGTAAATAATCTTATATATAGACAACTATTTTTTGGAAAATGTATTCTCATTTTCAAAAGCGCAAGATAATTTTCAGAAAAATGACTTAATTTATGTTGATCAGGAAATCAATTTGACAATTTCCATTGATCAATTAATTTTTTTTGCCAATCATCCAAAAATTCAAAAATCATTTCTTGGAAATAATTTTCAGTGAATCAAACAAAGCCTTTATATAAAATAAGATAATAACTTATATTAAGATGATTTTAAAAAGTGAGAGTTTTAGGTAGCAATAAAGTAGTGACACTTCATTTTTTAAAATATATGTAATAACTATCTTACCTCATTCTCGCTAAATCAATTTTGATCAAATTAGTTAACTCAAAAGATAATTCTTATTAAATCAATTTACTCACATATTTGACTCAAATTAATAAAAAAAATTAAATACTCACATAATTAATAAATAGCTATTAACATCTAACAAAAGATTAACTTAAAAAGTAACAAAAAGATTAATTTGATAAATTAGAAGTTGAATTAGAAAACAAGCATATGAATACACTTTGATAATTAAAAGATGTTGAGACTTGTCATATGATATTTTCAAAAAAAAATATTTGGCTTCTTTTGTAAATACAATCTTTTCAAAAATTATTAGAAGAGGGCTTACATTTTGAAAGACCAACCAAATTATATTATTATATTTAAATTTACTTCCAAAAGTAATATGTCAAACATAATTCTTTTGGATAATTATCCAATACATCATCAGTGAAGTTTTTTAACTTCATAAGCGGGATAGGATAATGATATATGTCTTATTTTATTTATTTTTTATTTCCTTAATATATTTAAAGGACATGTGTCGTCATCCTAACTTCGCTTATGGAGTCAAAAACTCCACTAAAGGTGTAATTAATATTTTTGGTATAGACGGTGTAATTAATATTAATCCTCATGCGAATATCCAATATACTATTAGTAAAGTTTTTTACTCTATAAGCGAAGTTAGGATAATGAGATATGTCTTTTAAAAAAATTAAGAAAATAAAAATAAATAAAATAAGACATGTATAATCATTTTAACGTTGTTTGTGAAGTCAAAAAATTTCCCTAAAAATATATTGGATAATTATCCTTTCTAGGGGTGTAAATGATACACTAGTGCTCGCAAGCTACTCGGGCTCAACTCGAAAAAAACTCGAACTCGGTTCGATTTTTCTCGAGCCGAGCTTGAGCTCGAGCTGTTGAGCGAGCCGAGTTCGAGTAATATGGTATCCGGCTCGAGTAGCTCGTGAGCCTAATCAAGTATTTAATATTTTAATATATATTGTATTATAAGATTATAAAATTATAATTATATTTATATAACATAAATTAAAAAAATGTAATATTTCTTCTCTTTTCTTTTCGACAGCAATTGCCTTTTAGTTTTTAGCCACTTTACTTTTAACTTCTCTACACTTGCTTCGTTCGCCCATGTCCCTCAACTCCGGCGACGCCACCTCCCTCAGCTCTGGCGACACTTCCCCCTTCAGATCTGGCTTCCCCTCAACAGAAGAGTGTCATCCACACCAGATTTGGTGCCTGCGACGGCGACGAAGCTATCATCTTCCACAAATCTGACGCCGACTTTTAACTTCTCTGCACTTGCTCCGTTCACCCATCTCCCTCAGCTTCGGCGACGCTTCCCCCTTCAGATCTGGCTTCCCCTCAACAAAAGAGTGTCATCCACACCAGATTTGGTGCCCATGACGGCGACAAAGCGATCATCTTCCATAGATCCGACGCCGACTTTTAACTTCTCTGCACTTGCTCCATTCGCCCATCTCCTTCGGCTCCGGCGACGCTCTTCCCTTTAGATCTGGCTTCCCCTCAACAGAAGAGTGTCATCCACGCCAGATCCGATGCCCATGACGGCGACGAAGCGATCATCTTCCACAGATCTGGCACCGGTGAGACCGTCGACCTTCAGATCTGGCACCGGCAAGACACACAGCCTTAAGATTTAGCACCGGCAAGACACACAGCCTTAAGATCTAGCACGAACGAGAGCCTTGGTTGGCCGCTTCGCTACCATCTCCACCCTCACACACGCCTCTCGATCATCTTCCACAGATCCGACGCCGACGAGACCGTCGGCCTTCAAATCTAGCATCGAAGAGATTAGACGATTCAATCCCAATATTTTTTGAAATTTTTTGCTGTGGTTAAGCTTTTTTTTTTGGTTTTCTCTTTTGCATGTAATATATTTCTTGTATTCTTTGTTGTAATGTGCAAAATTTTTTGTTTGTTAAAGTTTCTAATGATTTTCCTTTTTTTTTTTACAGAAAATAGAAAGAAGGTTGCTGTTATTTGGGTTGGAATTGGAACGATCTGGAACCAGTACCATCTTCAAGCAGGTGCGATTTATTTTTCAAACAATATTCAAGTCATGCATGTTACATTCATTTCTCCTGCTTCTATGGCCATTCCTTGAATTATTTATCAACCAAGCTTTCTTCTTATGATTAGGAAAAAAACTTATTGCATTTTGTAGGCTACAATCATGATCTTTCCTATATATATTTGTTCTGGTCTTATTCTTAATGCTAATTCTGATCTTTTTTTATTGTTCTGAGCTAATTCTGATCTAGCTTGTTTAGGCCTAGATATTCCACTTTTTCAAGAATTTTTCTATTGAGGTAAGCAAATTATATTCGGAATTGCATTATACTTTGTTAATGGGGTTTATAAATGGTGAAGTTGGAATCTTTGTGGCTTGCAGGGGAACATCAGTTAACTTTTTTGCAAGTTTTGGTGAATAATTCTAATATGGGTTTCTATCTATTGGATCTTTAGAGTTACTTTTGCATCATTTTGAAAACATTCAATTTCATTCATTGTTAAATTCATTCTGTTTTTTCATTTAGTTCTTAAAAATTTCTATATGCATGAAAAAAAACTATATATTCAACTTCCTAATTGATCAGTTCATTTGTTAAAATTTACTACATATGTTCTTCATTTCTTGGTTGAGATTGGAGGGTGGAAAGAACACAAATTATTTTGATTCATTTAAAGATAAAAAGTGATATGGAATATTATGCTAACATGGAATTCATTTATTTCTTGCACCTGCTGATCTGTATCCATAACAGCAGGGATGTTTGCTGGAGCTGGTAATGGATTTCATGATGGATCAAGTGGATTTGATGATGGATTAGTTGTGATGTTGCCTTTTTTTTATGTTTAATTTATGATTTTGAAATTATGTAAGATGTTATAATTTTCCAGACAGATTAATGTTGTATGTTTGTGTGGACTTAAGTTACTTTTTTTGTTGTTGTAAGGTTTTTATTGTTGTTGATATGGTATTGATATTATTATTAAAAATTGTTATATTTTATTGTTATTAATTGATAATATTTTCATGTATATAAAATAAATTCTAGCTCGAGCTCGAACAGTCGAGCATGATATCGAGTTCGATCAATCGAGCCTAATCGAGCGAGCTCGAGTAGCTCGTGTTCGATCTCGAGTCGAGCTCGAGTTCAAAAAATACGACTAGATCGAGCTCGAGCCGAGTATCGAGTATCAATTTTCTAGTCGAGCTCGAGCTCAAGCACCTTATTGTATCGGCTCGACTCGATTACACCCCTAATTCTTTCCATAAAATAATATTGCTTTTCTTTTATTATAACCTTTCTTGGGTATAATTAATGTTAATCCTTATGCGAATATCTAATATACTGTTAGTGAAGTTTTTTACTCTATAAATGAAATTAGGATAATGAGATACGTCCTTTAATAAAATTAAAAAAATAAAAATAAATAAAATAAGACATATATATAATAATTTTAACGTTGTTTGTGAAATCAAAAGCTTTTACTAAAAATATATTGGATAATTATCCTTTCCATAAAATAACGATGCTTTTCTTTTATTATAACCAGTCTTGGGTATTGAACAATTTTATAGAAAAGGAATTCTTTTCACGGTGTAATCATTTAGGCTTACTTGGGCTTGGATTAAGAGCCGAAGAGTGTTGACAACCAGGTTCGCTCCGTTTAGAGCTGCGGCTCACCCTACCAATGGGCTACGTACAAGCCCAACGAAAATTAAAAAGAAAAGGAAATTAGTCAATTTACCAGAAAACCTCGTATCTCCAAGGAAGTGGAAACCCTTTTTCCTTCACTTGAATCTCTTCTGCTTCCTTATTCTCGAAGGACCTCGGAAAAACGAGAATACCTACCAACTTAACCAAACCAAAGCCTTTCTCTTTTCCTTCATTGCGAAGCACTTTCTTCGAAGCGAAAACCCTAATTATTTTCTAAATACTAATAGTTCTAAGGTTTTATTTGATAATACTAAAATAAATAAATAAATAAATATATGCGAAGATGGGTTCGTCGGAGACGAAGTTCTTTCAAGAATTGATTTTGTACGCTGCCAGTGCCGCCCTTAGTTGCTTGGTCCTATTTGCGGGTCTCCGACACCTCGACCCGAACCGGGAAGCTTCTAAAAAAGCATTGGAGCAGAAGAAGGAAATTGCCAAGCGCTTGGGTCGTCCTCTGGTTCAGACCAATCCCTATGAGGTACTTTTATTTTGGAATTGGAAGAAAGAAAACCTTATGGTTTTACGATAATATAAAATTTTCTTTTAAACGTGGAGAGTAATTTTGTTGTGAGCTGATTAATTTGTGAGTATTTTATTGATTCTTTAGTGTTTTTTAGGGTTTTGCTTAGCTCAAATGGAATTCAAGGCTGGAATTTGTTGTTCAAAAATTGCAAATTTGTGTTCAACATTGAATTCACGAAAGCTTGCTAAAGGGATATTAGGGACTAGGGTTGCTTGCTTTTGATTGTTGCTGTTTGTTATTTGCTTTTAGAGGTTGCTAAAGCGAAATCATACTTGACTAAGAATCATCACCATACAGTAAGTTCAACGCATATTTGTTCTATATAAATTTAAAATAATGTGTTTTCGTATTCATGAAAGCTAAAATTTTAAAAGCACAAAGCAAGTAGCAAAAAAATCGACCTTACCAGGGCACTTACCCAACTAAACAATGTAACACATCCAACAACTCCTAGAACTAGCCTGGAATACACTAGTAAACTAAATAAAGCAAGATTTCCTTACCTATCTTTACAATTGCCGTCAAGGTTCCAATTAATAAAGAATTCATCCATACTAGTATGAATAGTTAATCAGCCAGTTGCTGATAAGCTCTGCAGAAACTGGAATGCTAGCACATGAGCATGTGTTTTTCAGCCTTTTTTGCAGGCATTAGCATATGGAGGAGGAGAATTCATATGAACGATTTAGATATAGGTTCATGTAGCCTACCTCAATCTATTGGGTTATAAAGGCTCTGCTGCTGCTGCTGATGATGATTGCAGGCATTAGTGTATTTTTATTTGATGTCTGTAATTTGCTAGAGGTTCCTTTCTTGTTTTTTATTATGTTAATCAATATCCTGCTCTATATCTAAAGTTATCATATCTCAGAATCCATGCCTAGAACATACTTTTGAATTCATGCGTTTACTGAATATCCAAAATATAGATTGTTGGAATATTTGCTTTGAGATAGTGTTTGAATAGAAGCGTCGGGTACTAACTTTTAACTTCTATGGTTGCCACATGCCTATATGTTTTCATTTTAACAGGACGTAATAGCATGCGATGTGATAAATCCTGGTCACATTGATGTGGAATTTGAGTCTATTGGAGGATTAGAAGCCATCAAGCAGGCTCTCTATGAACTGGTGATTCTTCCATTACGGAGACCAGAGCTGTTTACACATGGAAAGCTTCTTGGTCCTCAAAAAGGGGTTCTGTTATATGGACCCCCTGGTACTGGAAAGACCATGCTTGCTAAAGCCATTGCAAAGGAGTCTGGAGCTGTTTTTATCAATGTGAGGATATCTAGTCTCATGAGCAAGTGGTTTGGTGATGCACAGAAACTTGGTACGTATTGTAATGTTTACTCTGTCCCTATTGGTTCTAGGGCTATTTGCATTTTTTTACCATACCTGAAATCATATGGTTATATGTGGTTAAAATTGGACCATAATCTTGTGGAAATGTTAGAAGATACTTTACATAGTTAAAAGAACTCTTTTTAAGAGAATTTTAACTGAATTGACCATCCTAAGGCCCTGCTGAGATGGTTTCATACCATGTCTTTTGGATGAGGCCCCAAAATGTTTGTCTTCTAAATATGTCCTTAACTCCAATGTCCACGCTGACAAATAAAAAAGAAAAGAAAAGATGGAAATTTTCATTGTATGTGTAAGTTAAGCTGGCCTTTCTTATCAGTTAAACATTTCATATGCCTTTTCTAATGGATGTAAGGCCCATCAAGTCTGTGTGTTTTATGTGTCTCAGATTGTATTGTTTATTTCCTCTTCAACTTTTGCAGTGGCTGCCGTATTTAGCTTGGCATATAAGCTTCAGCCTGCTATTATATTTATTGATGAGGTCGATAGTTTTTTGGGACATCGTCGTAATACTGATAATGAAGCAATGACAAACATGAAGACTGAGTTCATGGCTTTATGGGATGGATTTACGACTGATCGTGAGTATTCTGTACCTAAAAGCTGTTATATACCGTTATCATTCTCCTACAAAGTACTCTTTTTCATTTGTTTTGTGATGATGGGCTCTCTGAAGAATGTTCTAAGTATTATTTTTAAATTTATAATTTAAATTTGAACGATTGTATATTGTTCTGCAGAGAATGCACGAGTTATGGTTCTTGCTGCAACTAATCGTCCATCAGAGCTAGATGAAGCCATACTCAGGCGTCTTCCCCAAGCTTTTGAGATTGGAATACCTGACCGCAGGGAGAGAGCTGAGATACTGAAGGTGATTTTGAAGGGTGAGGGGATTGAGGAGAGCATTGACTTTGACTACATAGCCAGTTTGTGTGAAGGCTACACAGGTTCAGATCTTCTTGAACTCTGCAAGAAAGCAGCATACTTTCCTATTCGGGACTTATTAGATGAGGAGAAGAAAGGAAAACCACCTGGAGTAAGTATCCCTGTGCTGTCTTTCTCAAGTCTTCCTTAGGTTCAGCATATATCTCTGAATGATCTTACTTGTTATCTTAAACCTATGAATTTTCTGTTCAGAAATATATTTTAGTTTAGGTAGCCCCTATATGGCTGTTTCTGTTATGTGATGAGGGTCAGAATCTAAACTTTTTTTTTGGTCACGATTACTTGATTATAGATGGGATGAGGTAGAGGATTAGATTCTAGGAAGAATTTTTTTTTGAACATAAACCTAGGACTAAAAGTTCTGTTTGCATGTATTGATGAGCATTGGTAACTTACCTCTAACGTTCATATATTTGTTTGCTACAAACTCGGTTATTATTTATCTTATTAAATTCTTGTTCTTGTTCCAATGTTTTTCAGTCTCCAAGGCCATTATTACAGACTGATTTGGAGAAAGTTCTTGCTACATCAAAGAAGACTGGGGTTGCCGCAAATGAATATAGCAGGTTAAGTTCACAGTTATCTGGATGGTCTAGGCAGAGGGAATCAGATGATTATCAGGTTCAAGCTGCAATTAATGAACTATCCAAGCTCGTAGTTTCTCAAATTGTTAACCTTCAATCAGATTCCCAGGACGCCTGAAATGCCATCTCTATTCTCAGATTCCGCTACGCAATCTGGTGCTGTACTATGCCCAGAAAATTAGATTATTTTTTCTGGCAAAGCTACTTATTAACATCTGAGGTGACATCTTATGTAAAGCTTATGATGGCAGCTTTGAAACAGTAAGAACTGTTATATTCACTAAGTTATTCATTGAAAGTAACTTTCCATTTGCCTTTTTGATGCCTGGGCTCCAATTTCATACCCCATAATTCTAGATGCAGCAATTCCAATGGAGCTTGTGAAAGTTAGCAAGTGAAATCTTTTAGTAGTAATATATTTTAGAAGCCCTGTTGATTCAGGTTAATTGGGATCTTATGTGGTGGACCACTCTTTGAGACTGGTTTGGTTTTTCTATTCTACTTTCTGTTGCTTGATCTGAAAGCTCTCTGTAACAAGATGGGTGTACTCATTTTGGGTTAGGTTTGCAGCTCCCATGTTTCAATGTGAAAGCAATAATATATGTCGAATGCATGTATTACTCATCATTGGTGGCTGCTTTTGTTCATGTGATTTACAGGTTGCAGCAGCCAGGAATGATTGTTGTCTATTATAAAGAGCCGTTGACGAATGGCGCGGGGTGGGTTGGTTTCCACTGCTTGGTACCATTTTCAAGCTGGTGGTCCAGCCATAACTAAACTCCCATGCTTATCTCATACCTTGAATATTGCAACTTTTCAAGCCTTTCCCTCTAATTTACGCTACTTGTATGCTTTGTTATAAATGCAGGTTTTTTAGCTTTAAGATTAGAAGTGATAATTTTAAACATAGCACGAAAATTTGTCTTGAAAATAGTTGGAATAAAAAATATAAAAATAATATGAATTAAAATATAGTAAAATTTAAATGTATTAAAAACTATAAAAAAGATGTATTTGATGTGTGCATATAAATTTTGATGCAAACATTTCAGTTGATGCAAATTTTTCGTAATTTAAGCGGCCAGAATATCATCTTATGTTACAAATTATCCCATCCATCCAAGAGTTTTTTATGTATATTTATCTACGCAATCTGTAATCATTTCACTAATCATTTAACATCGATTAAGATGAGTATTGGGGTAACTCTTTTTTCTTTCAATCATAACTACAACTTAATTGACTCTATTCGGTCAATTTGTTATCATAAACAGTGTCGAGCACGGGTTAGCATCTCCTGTGCTGTACTGTGTGCACCTTGGACAATATTTTATCAATTTTTTTTTAAAAAATAATCATTATAAAATTGGTAGAAACTGTTGTTATATTGACAATTGGGAATCAATAGAATTTTGTTTTGCAAGCTGCTAAGCAAACAAGATGCAACGCCAACGTAGAAAATTTCAGCCTTTGTCTATAACAGAAAAAAAAAAAAAAAAGGGAAGACGGTCAAGTTTACTTGTTCAAAGGCTAAATTACCTTTAGAAATTAGAACACGACAATGCGTTGTTGCAATGTTGGCTATCGTTTTGAAACCGAATTCCCCTGCTTTCCGGTACTCTACGTTTCTTTTTCTTTTTATTTATTTAGATTTTTTATTTTTTACCATGAAAGTTTCTTGCTTTAAAAAAAAAGTGTTGAATTTGAAACATCATCTGTAAAGTTCCTATACTGTAAAGCTTTTATACCTTAAAATAGAAAATTTGATCGTTCTGGCATTTCTCAAACTTTGTTATGGATTGGGCAGCAAAACCAAAACAAATTTTACATTTTTCACTCATAATCATTTTCTTGGAAGTGGGATAGATCAACAAACATCAGCGGCTCCCCATATACTATAATTTTCAACATAATTTAGGTGAATTAAGCATAAAAATTTATTAAATAATAATTAAATTGCCACCAAATTCACGGAAAAATCAAAGGCTAAGTTCCAGTCAAATCCATTGAAAAAGATGGCCGAAATGCGGCAGATCATTCAACTATAATTTAAATCCTATTAGTCTAGTCATTAGCCCAAACTCTCTGCTTCTCGTGCCTTTGACCCTATTGCACTCGCCGGCTCTAGCCGACTTCCATTGCAGCCTCCATAAATGACATTATTTCTCCTTTTATAGCATCTACATTTTTGTTCTCCTCTCAACCCCATCTTCCTCCCCAAGATGGTAAACATGGTTCTGATTCTGTTTGCAATCCTGGGTTTGTTTTTGATTCTCCGTTTTATATCGAAAACATCCTTGTTACACATCCTTCTGAAGCTTTTGCAGTCTTTGGAAGACTGGTTTCACGTCTACCAATCCTACAGAGTTCCACAGTTTAACGATCTTTTCCAGGAAAATCAACTCTATCACAAGATTTCTACGTATCTGAACTCTCTTCCTTCCCTAGAAGACTCGGATCTCACCAACCTTTTTACTGGTTCCAAGTCCAATGATATTGTTCTTAATCTCGACACCAACCAGACAATTCGGGATACGTTTCTTGGCGCCAGAGTCAACTGGTCGGCCGAGAAATCTGTAAACAATGGAAGAAGAATGTTCGTATTGAGGCTCAGAAAGAACGATAAACGTAGAATTCTACGTCCGTATCTCCAACACATACTCTCTACTGCTGATGATATCGATCAAAGGAAGAAACAGATCAAGCTGCGCATGAATGTTGAGAACCCAGCAGGTGAGAATGGACGGTGGAGATCTGTCCCGTTCAATCATCCAGCGTCTTTTGATACTCTTGTCATGGACGCTGATCTGAAGAACAGGGTCAAAGCTGATCTTGAAACGTTTCTCAAGTCCAAGCAATTTTACCATAGGCTCGGGCATGTCTGGAAGCGGAGTTATCTTCTATATGGCGCGGCCGGGACAGGAAAATCCAGCTTTGTTGCTGCCATGGCTAGGTTCCTCAACTTTGATATGTATGACATTGATTTGTCCAAAGTCTCAGACGATTATGACTTGAAGATGCTCTTGCTGCAGACTACCAGTCGCTCCATGATCGTGGTTGAGGATCTTGATCGTTTCTTAATGGAGAAATCAAGGGATGTGAGCTTATCAGGGATATTGAATTTCATGGATGGAATCATATCTTGCTGTGGCGAGGAAAGAGTGATGGTATTCACAGTGAACTGCAAAGACCAGGTTGATCAAGCAGTTCTGCGGCCTGGGAGGATTGATGTTCATATACAATTTCCGCTGTGTGATTTCTCTGCTTTCAAGAGCTTGGCTAATAGTTACCTAGGTGTCAAGGAACACAAGCTTTTTCCACAGGTTGAAGAGATTTTCCAGGGAGGGGCTAGTTTAAGTCCGGCTGAGATTGGGGAAATCATGATTTCCAACAGAAGCTCGCCAACTCGAGCCTTGAAATCAGTGATCACAGCTTTGCAAACCACGGGCAGTAATGCTAAAAGGGTTAGTAAAAGATTGAGCGACAGTGAATCGGTTCGAAATTTGGACGAAACTGTTGATCAAGGAAACGTGTTCAGCAGGGATCATTCGGTAAGAGAATTCCGAAAATTGTATGGACTTTTAAAGATGGGGAGTAGAAGAAAAGAGGAGCCATTGGATTTAGGTTCGGTTGACAAAGAAGGTTCGAGACATGATGCTTAAAACTTGTAAGAAAGAGAATTTTGAATGAATCAATTGGTTTTTTTATTTGTGATTAATTCCCCAATTTGGAAGATTGCTTTGCCTTTGAAGATACCTCTACACAAAGAGAAGGAGATTTATCAGATTAGGCCTAGTTTCGTTCTTTGTAACATTGCAGTTCTTGTAGTTTCTGTTAAAGAAGTTGTAAAAGAAAAAGAACACTTGTCCTCTGACCTCTGTTTCTAGTCTCTGCCGAGTGCTAGGAGATAATGTCGTTTCTACATGCCTCCGTTTCTCATTTCTTGCTAGACCAGATCTGACTTCCAGGAGAGCGAGTATGAAACGGTTATTTCATATTAATATTTTTTCTCTTTTACTCAAATCATGATACATAATTCAAATATTAGAAAAAAACAAATTATTTATTATCTATTATAAAATTATCGAGAGAACACAAGGAGAGAGAGTAAGAAGAGAGATTTTCTTATTCTTCAAGTGTGTTGAATACATGGATGGTGATCCTCTATTTATACGCTTCACAAATACATGAATGAAAGATGGAAGATCAAAAGAAAATACAAACTTTAATAAGCGGAGGATAAGTAGTTCATCATCCATGTACCAATATGGAGAGCATAGGGGATGAATAGACATCCATATTTACAACTCTTCATAACACTCTCCCTTGGATGTCCATTACTGAAGAATATGCCTCGTTAAAATCTTACTAGGAAAAACCCTGTGAACAAAAACCTGGTGAAGGAAAAAGAGTACATTATTCTTCAAAATATGTATGAGATGTTGCCTCATTAAAAACCTTATCAGAAAAACCTAGTGGGACAAAACCATAGTTATGGAAAAAAGAGTACAGCGTGTATTTACTCCCCCTTGTGATTATATCACTTGAGATCTCTGAATCGACACAAGCCAACGCTGTGGACTAACTTCTCAAATGTAGTGGTAGGAAGCGCCTTTGTTAATAAATCTGCCAAATTTTCACTTGAACAGATTTGTTGAACATTTATATCACCATTCTTCTGAAGGTCATGAGTGAAAAAGAACTTCGGTGAAATGCGTTTTGTTCTATCACATTGAATATATCCTTCCTTGAGTTGGGTGATGCATGCTACATTATCATCATATAATACCGCCGGTGCCTCTTTTCCTGAAGATAAACCAAAAGCTCCTCGTATGTGCTGAATTACAAACTTTAACTATACACATTCGCGACTAGCCTCATGGATTGCCAACATTTCAGTATGATTAGAAGATGTGGCTACTATAGTTTGTTTCATGGAACGCCATGAAATGGCAGTGCCACCACATGTGAATATATATCCAGTTTGCGATTGAGCATTATGAGGATCAGATAGGTACCCTGCATCTGCAAAACTAATCAAATCTGTTTTGGGTAGGTTAGGAAAATACAAACCCATATCCTTTGTGCCTTGTAGGTAACGAAGTACATGTTTAACCCCATTCCAATGCCTTCAACTTGGACAAGAGCTATATCTCGCTAATAAGTTGATAGAGAATGATATATCAGGCCGTGTATGACTAGCGAGATACATTAGTGCTCCAATTACACTCAATTATGGTACTTCAAGACCAATAATCTCCTCATCATTTTCTCAAGGTTGAAAATGGTCTTTATTTTCATCAAGTGACCTCACAACCATTGGGGTGCTCAACAGATGTGCTTTGTCCATATAAAATCGTTTTAGCACCTTTTCTATATAAGTTGTTTGATGCACAAGAATCCCTTCCTTTAAATGTTCTATCTGTAACCCAAGACGAAGTTTTGTCTTCCCAAGATCTTTCATCTCAAATTCTGTCTTCAAGTACTCTACTGCCTTTGAAATCTCTTCAGGAGTTCCAAGGATATTCAAATCATCAACATATACCGCAATAATAACAAACTCAAATCTAGATCTTTTTATAAAAATGTATGGGCAAACGGGATCATTCTTATATCCCTCATTTTAATCCATATAGAGATCTGCTTAATTTGATTAAGTAATGTTCTCGAGAATTGAAATTACATGCTTTTGGCAGTTTAAATCCTTTTGGGAGTTTCATATAAATGTCATTATCAAGTGGGCCATACAAATAGGCTGTAACGACATCCATTAGACGCAAGTCGAATCCCTCTTTTATTGCCAAACTAATTAGAAATCGAAAAGTAGTCACATCCACCACAGGAGAGTATGTCTCTTCATAATCATTACCAGGTTTTTGCGAAAATCCTTGTGCAACTAGACGTGCTTTATGTCTCACAATTTCACTTTTTTCATTTCGTTTTCGCACAAAGACCATCTGTACCCCACTGGTTTTACACCATCAGGTGTACGGACTACTGGTCCAAAAACATTTCTCTTTTCAAGAGATTTCAATTATACTTCAATTGCGTCTTTCCATTTTGGCCAATCATGTCTACGCCTGCATTCCTCAATAGACCTTGGTTCAAGATCCTCATCATCATCCATAACATTTAGCGCTACATTGTATGTAAAAATATCATCGACGTCGATTTCATTTCGATTCCATATTTTTCTTAACATGACATAATTTATCGAGATCTCTTCATTTTTACTAATTTCAGGTACCTGACTTTTTTCTCAAATGATAATGTTAGTCATGTCTAAGGGCTCTTCTGTAGACTCTTCCGAAGTTACCATTTCCTCGACCTGGCCATATTGAATCTTTGCTCATTTTCTTTTTCGAAGATTCTTATATTTGGAATCGACTGGTTTACCACACTTCAGGCATGCTTTAGATTCATTGGCAACAAAAGGTTGTCCTTCTAGGACATCAATTTTAATTGGAGCATTAACAGCTGGTATATGTGACTTTATCACTCTCTTTGGGTCAGTAAATGTGTTTGGCAATTGATTTGCTAAACTTTGTAAATGAATTATCTTTTGAACTTCTAGTTCGCATTGTTTTGTACGAGGATTAAGATGACACAATGATAATTCATTCCAACTTATCTCTTTTTTCAGTTGCTTATTTTCTTCCCCTAATGTTGAGAAGACTAATTCATCAAAATGACAATCAGTGAATTTAGCTGTAAAAAAATCCTCTATTGATGGTTCTAAATATTTAATTATAGATGTGGATTTATATCCAGCATATATTCCTAACCTCCTTTGAGGACCCATCTTAGTACGATGTGGTGGAGGAATTAGAACATATATAGCACATTCGAAAATTCTTAGATGGAAAATATTTGGTTCCTAACCAAAAACCAATTGTAAAGGGAAGTACTTATGATAACTTGTTGGCCAGATACGAATTACTGCTGCCATATAAAATAACATGACCCCAAGCAGAAATTGGGAGTTTTGATCTCATTAGTAATGGTCTTGCAATCAATTGAAGATGCTTAATAAATGATTCTTTAAAACCATTTTGTGTATGAACATGTGCTACAGGATGTTCAACACTTATCCCAATAGACATACAATAATCATTGAAAGTTTGGGAAGTAAATACACCAGTATTGTCAAGACGAATTGTCTTGATGGGATAATCTGGAAAATGTGCTCGTAATTTAATTAATTGAGCAAGTAACAAACGCCAGGTTGCGGGTTGATAATAATGATACATGTGACCATCTAGTTGATGCATTAATTAAAATCATAAAATATCTAAAAGGTTCACATGGTGGATGTATTGGTCCACATATTTCACCTTGTATTCGTTCCAGAAAAGTAAGGGATTCAATCCTTATCTTAGCTGGTGATGGTCGAACAATTAACTTGCTTTGAGAACAAGCAGCACATAGGAAATCATTCGATTGAAGAATCTGTTAGCTCTTTAATGGATGTCCACATGAATTCTCAATTATTCTTCGCATCATTATCGATACGGGATGGCCTAATTGATCATGCCAAACAACAAAGTTATTGTGATCAGTAAGTTTTTGGTTAATGACCACATTTGTTTCAATTGTTCTAATTCTTGTGTAGTATAAACCGGAGGAAAAGACAGCTAATTTTTCTAATACACTTTTATTACCCGAGATTATACTTGTAATGTGAAAGTACTCAATGTTTCCTTCACTTGTTGTGTCAATATGATACCCATTTCGATGGATATCTTTAAAACTTAATAGATTTCTTTGAGACCTGGGAGAGTATAATGCTTCATCAATTTCAAATTTTGTTCCTCCAAGCAAGAATATATTAGCTCTTCCGAAGCTTTCTATCAATTTTGCACTACCCGATATAGTACTAACATTGGCCTCCTGCATTATCAAATAAAAAAAATATTTCTTATTCTTTAATATAGTGTGTGTAGTGGCACTATCTGCAAGATATATATCTCCACCACTCATCGCAAATTGAATCAGGAAAGTATCTATGTTCTTCATTGAAAATAAGAAATATATAACCAGATCAACAAAATATCCCATAAATAACCAAAACATAATAAAACATCTAAACATGACAAATGCTTAATAATTAGAATGCTATCAAAATTAATAAAAAGCATGCTTAAAATAAAGTCCAATAACATCAAAGTAAGATCTAAGAACTTTATTTTTGGACACTTTCATCGCCAATCAAGTGGTCAATTTTGCCTTCAGGGTGTGAGAAAAAATCAGCAACATCTAGATGAGTAGCATCAATATAACCATAATTAAAATCATCATCTTCACAAGCAAAATTTGTCTCATCTTTTTCATCCTCAATGGTAAAATTAGTCTCTATCATCTTCCCTTTATCTTTTAGTGATTGTTGATAGAGCTCGACAAGATGTTTTGGTGTAAGACAAGTACGTGACCAATGGCCTTTGTCTTTACAACGATAGCACCAATTCTCCACGATGTTTTTATCTTTCCCACTTTTATCTTTGTTGTGTTTTCCATCCTTATGTTCCCACTTCTTGTGGGTATATGTGTTTTTGAAATGACCACCTTGATGACTACTTCGACCACGACCACATCCACGACCATGGCTAAGACTACTGGCATGACCTTTGTCTTTTCTATTATATGTTGCTGTATTCACTGCAGGGAATGGAGCAGATTCAGTTGGACGGGCCTCATGATTTTTCATCAATAGCTCATTATTTTGCTCAGCCATAAGGAGATATGAAATCAGTTCATAGTATTTCTTAAAACCCTTTTCACGATATGGCTATTGCACGAGTATATTAGACGCGTGAAAGGTAGAGAATGTTTTTTCTAACATATCCTCATCAGTGATCTTTTTTTCACATAACTTTAATTGAGAATTGATTCTAAACATAGCTGAGTTATATTCACTTACAGGTTTAAAATCTTGTAATCTCATATGCATCCAATCATAATGAGCTTTAAGGAGTATCACAGTTTTCTGGTGGTCATATCTTTCCTTTAGATTGGTCCAAAGGATAAGTGGGTCTTTAACAATTAGATATTCAGTTTTAAGTCCCTTATGGAGGTGATGACGAAGAAATATCATCGCTTTGGCCTTATCTTGACTAGATGCTTTGTTTCCTTTTTTAATGTTATCACCGAGATCGTTTGCATCTAGATGAATTCCAACATGTAACACCCGTGATAAATAATTCTTTCTTGTAATGTCAAGAGCCACAAATTCGAGTTTTGCAAGGTTTGACATTATGAACTATCACAAGTTTGTTTAACAAGTTAAGAGAAAATAAATATATTTATATTCTGTTATAAATTAACAATCATTCAATTTTAAAATTCAAAAACTAATTATTTCAGACTTGAAAATTCCAAAATAAAATTATCTCGATTAATTTTAGTAAGTTTTTAGTCAATTCATGCAATTAGAGGCACAAAAACTCAATTCAATTATTCTAGAAAATTACAGAAAGTTGAATGCACAATTAGGTCTAAGACATAATATAGAACCAACTTCAACAATTCATTAACGGATCTATACTAATAAAAAATTCATACTTTTTAACTTGGGAGTGGACTTTAATGAAAGCATAACACAATCATATAAAATTACCAATTTTCGTATATAAAAACTAGGTTAAACACTTAGAAACTTTTGGTTACGCACTCTGGACATTTTAGATAATTTATGCATAGTTCAAATTAAATCCCCAAGTTATTAACATACCAAAGAATCATAATCTTTAATTAAATCTTAGATTTGAATAGGTAGATAAAACACGCACAAGAATAGATAATTACGAAGGAGGTAGATAAAAATAGTTTCATTATCATAGAAGAAGAGATAGATAATCGTGGTTGATGAAAATCCTTGGTTGAGGCTTATTCTCCAAATCTCTCAAGGGTTTTTAGAGTCTCCTGCTGATAACGTATTATAAAATTATAGAGAGAACATAAAGAGAGAGAGCAAGAAGAGAGATTTTTTTATTCTTCAAATGTGTTGAATACATGGATTGTGAGCCTCTATTTATAGGCTTCACAAATACATGAATGAAATATGGAAGGTCAAAAGAAAATACAAACTTAAATAAGGGGAGGATGAATAGTTTCTCATTCATGTACCAATACGGAGAGTATGGAAGATGAATGGGCATCAATATTTACGACTCTTTATAGCATTATCATAATTATTAACAAGTACGATAATTAGTTATCAAATATTATGTGTAATAAATAGTTAATTTTTTTAATAATATTATTACTTAATATGATTTAAATGAAAAGATACATGTCCAATAGACGTGGTGTGATAATTTGTGGCTTGAATGAAAAAATACATGCTCAACTGGGGTGGAGGGATAATTTGGTACAATCATTTTCAGCTCACCTCGTACGCTTCATTATTGCAATGCGTGTTTCCAGTTCCACCAGTTTAAGGCTTTTGCCTTTGGGTTTGTCTACAGTAAGGTCGCAAAATATCGATCTTATTATAAGGTCATGAGATCTCATGAGATTTTCAAAATCTCATGAGAAATTGAATAAATAATAAAAATTATTAAAATAGATAAATAATAGTTTAACAGGTCAACAGGTAAACTTTAATTTAATGAAGTGTAATGTAAATTACATTTTTATCCTTTAAAAAGGTAACAAAATATTTAAATTACATTTTTATCCAATCATAAAACAATTAAAATTACATTTTTATCCATTCAAGATATGAAAGCAAATTATCTAATATTTTAATTTTAATATTTTTTAACCCTAGATTATACATTATAATAAGGGCAGTCTATGCTAATTTAGAGAGAGAAAATTAAGATTTATGCTTTTATAGTATTTTTACGATGTATCATATTAATTTTATAGTTAATTATTCTAAATTTATGCTTTTTATAATATTTTTACGCTTATTCTTATCAATTTTACAATAATTGAAATCGATTTTATGATCAATTATCATAAGTTCATAACTTTATTAAAATTTAATTTTTTTTACATTAAATATCAAGACAATTGATCATCCTTATATAAATTCTGTTTAAATTTTAAACTACGGCAGTTGAATACCTATGAAAGGCATTCGACTGTCCCCACAAAAAATTAAAAATTTTATTATGTCTCACACAGTGTCTTTGCACTTTTTGTAATAGTCATCATTTGAACGTCAAACAGATTGTTTTATCTGAAATCTGCAAACTTTTTGAGTTCTTAACTAATTAATTTATCAATGCAATTAACAAAAAGGAACATACTGTACACTACTTCAGTTTCCAAGAGAGCAAATGTATTCAATTTCGTTGACCGCTGATGGTTAGTAGGCTAATTTATGTCCAAGTAAATAAAAAATAAATCTAAAAGAAAATATGCATATATGAATATTTGATTTAACAATAATATATTTTTTATCTTAAAAATAAATTTAAACTTTGAATTTTCCTTCAAAGAAATGTTGAAACTAATAAAATTTATGACATTTATTGTAAAATTTATTAAATTCATTATAAAATTTATGATATTTATCGTAAAATTTATTGGATTTATCGTAAAATTTATGACATTTATTGTAAAATTTATTAGATTCATAATAAAATTTATGACATTTATCGTAAAATTTATGACATTTATCGTAAAATTTATTACATTAATCGTAAAATTTATTACATATTTCATGAAAAATTGAATAAATAATAAAAATTAAAAATTTTGTAAATAATGATTTAATAGGTCAACAAATAAACTTTACTTTAATTAAATATAAATATATAATGTAAATTACATTTTTTTAAAGTATTTTAACTCTTATTCTAGTTCAAGCTTACTGTTTTAAAAAAATACATAGGCAGTCGAATGCCTTTTTTCGAGCATTCAACTGCCCTTTTTTTTTTAATACAATTTTCTTTCATTCGATGGGCAGTTGACTGCCTACTTTGAGCAGTCCACTGCCCATGTTAATTTTGTATACATATGCTTTTCATCATTAACACATAAACATTTTATCGGTATAAATAATTTATTTTTATTATTAATAATTATCATTATGGGTAATTTACAAATTAAAGTTATGATCAATTTTACATTTAAGCTCTTATTATAAAAACTCATGGAAGGAGCAAATACAAATTTAAAAAAAAAATAGAAGAAAAGTTGTAGGAATTTTAAAAAGGTTAAATTGATAACACACTAATATATTTTATGATGAATGTCACAAATTTTACGATGAATCTAATAAAATTTATTACATTTATCGTAAAATTTATTAGATTCATCGTAAAATTTATTAGATTCATCGTAAAATTTATGACATTTCTTCGTAAAATTTATTACATTAATCGTAAAATTTATTACATATCTCATGAAAAATTGAATAAATAATAAAAATTTAAAAAATTGTAAATAAGGATTTAATAGGTCAACAAATAAACTTTACTTTAATTAAATATAAATATATAATGTAAATTACATTTTTTTAAGTATTTTAACGCTTATTCTAGTTCAAGCTTACTGTTTTAAAAAATATATATGGGCAGTCGAATGCCTTTTTTCGGGCATTCAACTGCCCATATTTTTTTTAATACAATTTTTTTTCATTCGATGGGCAGTTGACTGCCTACTTTGAGCAGTCCACTGCCCATGTTATTTTTGTATACATATGCTTTTCAACATTAACACATAAACATTTTATCGGTATAAATAATTTATTTTTATTATTAATAATTATCATTATGAGTAATTTACAAATTAAAGTTATGATCAATTTTACATTTAAGCTCTTATTATAAAAACTCATGTAAGGAGAAAATACAAATATTTAAAAAAAATAGAAGAAAAGTTGTAGGAATTTTAAAAAGGTTAAATTGATAACACACTAATATATTTTATGATGAATGTCACAAATTTTACAATGAATCTAATAAAATTTATGAAGAATCTTACAAATTTTACGACGAATCTCATAAATTTTACGATAAATCTAATAAAATTTACGATGAATGTCATAAAATTTACGATAAATCTAATAAATTTTACGATGAATGTTATAAATTTTACGATTAATCTCATAAATTTTACGATGGATGTCATAAAATTTAAGATAAATCTAATAAATTTTACGATGAATGTCATAAAATTTACGATAAATCTAATAAATTTTACGATGAATGTAATAAATTTTACCATTAATATCATAAATTTTACGATGAATGTCATAAAATTTACGACAAATTTAATAAATTTTACGATGAATGTCATAAATTTTAGGATTAATCTCATAAATTTTATGATACTGCTAGATGCATTTGAAGCCAAAACTCAAAGACTAATTTATATTACTGTCATTTATTTATGTATTTTTAAATGATTGGATAGTTCCAAATAAAGGTAATGGTCTTGATCTGGAAAAATATTATTTGACATAGACCCTACAAGAGGTCACTATTAATGCTCTTTTTTTTTTAATAGGCTACAATTCTTTAATAATAATGGTGCACATTTCATCTTATCTTAATAATATTTTTAGTCTTCATCCACGTTTTTTTCCAAAAAAATGTAAATTTTTTAATTTAATTTCTCTTGGTAATATGTATTAAATTGAAATATTTTAGTGATTCATTACAATTATTCTCATTAATTTTAGTGATTCATTTCATCAAAATTAAGATTCAATAGATTTAGGGTTTATGATTTGGGATTTAGGGTTTAGGATCTTTAATAAATAGAAAAATAAGAAGCCTTAAATATAAAGAAGAAGAAGAAATAGATTAAAGGGATTGTATTTTTATAATAATTATAGGAAGGTTAAATTTGTAATTCACTACTATATTTTCTTATTAATATTAATATATAATGATAATTTGAAAACTAGTTTAATAAGTTACCAAGTTTAAACTATTTTTAACCTTTAAAAAATGATCAATAGTTTAGATTAAATATTACAAATCTAAAGGTTATGATTCTCTGACCTTATAATAAAGTCAAAATTTATAAACTTATCGTAGAATTCCTCTTTTGCCTTTGGGCTTGATGACTTCAGGGAAAATCATAGTACGGAGTATGAAAGCCAGACATAGAGTACAGTTTAAGACAATTAAGGGGAAAAATAAAGAAATCCTCGTGCTCTAGACTCTAAGCTAATTAGACATTAAAATCCTCATGATAGCACGAGAATGAGCTACCAGCCTACCACTAATAAAAATTTAACAGGATAAAGTCGATTAACACTATTATTGACTAATGCATTATAAATTTCAACTAGATTTCATTTGAAAATTGTTTGATATTTATATATCTAAAGCCGATATATAATTCTTTATACCCGTGAAGTTCTTGCATATTTATACATAGGAAATTAGGTTTGTAAATCTTGTTTACCAGAATTGAAATAAAAATAATGTATTTTCTTACATGGACCTGAAAAGTGGATTTATGTACATATATTCTCGTCATTTTCATGAATGTTATTAATATTTATTTTTAAAAATTAATCCACTTTTTAATATATTAATTAATGAAGTGACAGTTTATGATTAGATGACAATGTATATCACCTATTGTGTCCAACATAAACTCTTAAAAAAATTGATACACTTTACCATATGTTTTAAAACTAAAAAAGTTTTCATGGAATTTCACGCTTAATTCCACAACCAATTCATATGCATCATTAATCTAATTCCACAGTCAATTCATATGCAACGTTGATCTAGAATTTGTTTGATTTAATTCTAAAAAACCGAAATCATTTTTTTTTTCTATTTTGGATAGAGCGCAGCGATTCCTTTGATCTTAAACATGCAATAATTGACATCAATAAATAAGTCAATTCACATTAAAATATAATGATTATAACTATTTATGAGTAAAGATGCAAGTTGTAAACATAATATGATGAAAAAAAAAAGATAGAGAGATATAATATCATTTGGCTTATAATATTTGTACATATCAATTCATAATTTATGTCAAATACAAATAAATTATATTTATTTAATATAAATTAATTCATGACAGTGACGTGGGTGACAAACTAGTTATAATATAGGATAAATTCCTATGAAATCATCAAAGTTTTATCATAATTTAACTTTATTCTATTAATTTTAAAAATAGACACTTTAGTCCAAAATCACAAATGATTTAAACATATATTAGTTAATTACTGAACTTGAATTAATAATATTACATTCTCAAGTATCAATAATAAATTTTATTACTATTTATTATTTTCAAGTAATTTTTTAAAAAATTATTCAATGTAAGATTTTTTTTAATACCAAAAAAAGGTATTATAAATATTTTATGGGCTTAATAGCCAAATATGACCTCAGGGTTTTTCACAAAATAGAATTAAGTCCTCAACGTTTAAATGCATAGAAATCAGTCCTCAACGTTACAAAATAATTGAATTAAGGACATTTTCGTTAAATCCTTTAATTTCTGTTAAGTTTTATTACTAATATGGGTAACGGAAATTAAAGGATTTAACGAAAATGTTCTTAATTCAATTATGTTGTAATGTTGAGGACTGATTTCCATGCATTTAAATGTTGAGGACTTAATTTCATTTTGTGGCAAACGTTGAGGTCATATTTGACTATTAAGCCTATTTTATGAGAAACAAATGTTTAGGTTAGTATTTTTTCTAATAATAACTTAATGGAACAATTTTTTTGTATCGTCAAATTTATCATTTTGGACTAAAATATTCATTTTTCAAACTAATAAACTAAAGTTCAATTATAGTAAAATGTCGAGGATTTAAGTGAAATTTACTTTATAATATATGTTTTGCTTTGTAAGGTTAAAAAAACAAATTTCTAAAATTTTATGGACTTGGAAACTTTTTGAAGAAAAGGCCTATAAAAAGCCCGCTTCGTCACTGTTATGATAAGCTAAGGCCGATAGTGCAAGCGTGTTGGACCGCTGAGGTCGGGAAATGAAGCAGCTTGCACGGGGCAAAGCCCACAGCGAGTGCTTGCCCCAGATTTACTCCACAACTACTACTAGCATTACTGTTTTGTTTTTGTCGTGAAAAGCAAGAGAGGGTGAGAACGAGCTTAGTGCAACTGGTTGCAGGCCAGTCGCTTGCTTCCGATTACTAACTATCAAAACTTAAAAGTGGTTGGGTTCAAATCTTTCGCCAATCTCGAGTCCTGCTGCGGTCTAGGGTTTTTTACTTCTTCCTGCCGTTTCCGATCCGAATCCGAGCTTTCAATTTTTTTTTTTACTGATCCTCAATTTCGACCTGCCAATTTTCACTTGATCTCATTGTTTCTTCCCTCTATTTTCTCCTGTAATTTACCAGAATTGAAGCGTAACAGCATGGTAAGATCTCGCATTCTTTGGATTTTTTTAATTTAGTTCGACTTGATTGCCTGTTAGATTCTGAAAGAATGCAATTTCGATTTCTTCTTAATTTGTTAAATTAGAATTTCCTGATTGGAGCTTTCAAGCCGGCATGTAATATCTCGATCACATTTTCCGATGGAAAAACTCGCAAGCAGGTATCCCTCTTGCTCATCGCAGGTTTAGTTTCGTGTGAAAAGAAAATTAAAACTAGAATTTTTTTTTAATTATCTGATCTTTTAGTCAAATTTTCACAAGTTTATGTTGCTGGAATCTGGATTATTGTTATGTGATTAGGTCCCAATAAAAAAAGAGAATGGCCAAACAGTTATGGTTGCACTCTTCCAGAGTCAAGAAAATATTGCTGGGAAGGTATTTATCCAGTTGTTTACGTTTAACAGATTTTAACAGATTGATAGTCACATCATTTAAGTCTTATATTCATAGCTTTGGGTGTTCCATTATCAAGCTTAAAATTTTTTCAAGAATTTTCTATTCTCTGCCATCTTCAGATTTCGATAGAGCCATTTCAAGGGAAGAAAATTGAACATAACGGTGTGAAAGTCGAGCTTCTTGGTCAAATAGGTTTGTCCTTGCTCCTTGTTCATTGTGTCAGTCCAAGTTTTAAATGTCATTCTGATTTGGTAAGTAAATAGGGTTGAACTTTTAAGAGCATTGTTTTCTCTTACTTGTTGAAATGAGGTTAACACTAATACTGCTTTTGCTTTTCAGAGATGTATTTTGATAGAGGCAATTTTTATGACTTTACCTCCCTTGGTGAGTATGTTCTGACTTTACTTTCGTTTGCTTTTCCTGGAAATTTTTTAAATTTTCTTTAAGTAACTTCAGGAATCAATGTACATTAATTGCATGTGACATGGATGGGGGTAAAGATAAGAAATTAATCACTTTGTGCTTTGAAGTTTATGATTATTTATATTCTTCTTTGACTCTTTTGGAGGCTCAAGAATTTGCACGAAAGTTTTCATTTATATTAATTTCCTATAGATTGTTGATTGGTTTGTATTGCTTACCATATCTGTACTCCTAATATTTGCAGTACGTGAATTGGATGTTCCTGGGGATATATATGAGAGAAAGACGTATCCATTTGAATTTTCTACAGTTGAAATGCCATATGAAACTTATAATGGTGTGAATGTGCGGCTCAGGTATGTTACCCACCGCTTAAAATCTTTAAAGATAAAATTTGTTCATATTTCTTCTGGTCAATTTGAGTGGAGAGTTTCCTTGATCACTCTCTAGAAGTTTGTTTGCTATGTTTTGTTGAGGCTTATGAATCAGTTTGATTATTATGGTGATAGTTTTTGGGTACTTACCTTAGTAAAGCTTAGAAATTACTCTGATATGTATTATTAAGAGATGCTAATTGTGGATTCTAAAATGCATTTTAGTTTGTTGGCCCACAGATGGGGTTAGTGATTGGAGGCTATAATTTGATAATTCATGTTACATTAGTTTGATTATTTGCTTTTCTTAGGTATGTCCTGAAAGTGACAGTAAGTCGAAATTATGGTGGAAGCATAGTGGAATACCAGGACTTTATGGTAAGCATTTTTATCTGCACCCACTTCCTTTCATTTTTTTTCTTTTTAATTTTTGTTTTCTCTCTATCTCCTTTCTTTCACTTTTGCTGGCACAGTATGGCACCTTACTTTCGTATGCATTAACAGCATTATGCTAATAAGCATATATAATGAGTGCCACAAAAGGCATAGCTTTAAGCTCTGTCTTACTGTGAAGATTGCTTTTTCCAGCTTATTACTGATATAATACTCATAAACAGGAAAGCAAGCATCAATCTATTTGGCCTTTCATTATGGTTTCAAGACATTCACTATATCAATCATTGTATATAGTTACACTATTGAGTGCCATTTAAAATTGTCAGTATTGTGGTTGTACCAACTTATCTTTTGCTTGGTTTATGCGTATCAGGTTCGCAATTATTCTCCACTTCCATCAATCAACAATAGCATCAAGGTGAGTGCCATTGTCTTAATGCTAGTATGGTGACTGATTGCACTGCTGTTTTCATTTGTATCTTAACTGATTCTTGTTAACTTTATATTGTTCATTTTGCCATTTTCCAATGAGCTGCCCAGCACTAATTTGTTGCTAATATTTAATTTTAATAAATATCATTCCCATATGCAGATGGAAGTTGGAATTGAAGATTGCCTGCACATTGAGTTTGAGTACAATAAAAGCAAGTAAGTTGAACATCTATGAATCTTGCTTAAACCTGACATCACAGGTTGGCTTAGGTCAGTGCAGGCTTAGGATTTAAGCTCGCTAGCTTAAACTTTTGTAAGAAGCAATTTTCTTAGCCACTTTCTATCACGTAGGTTTTGACTAGACATTGAACTTCTTGCTTATTGGAATCCAACTGCTCAGGTATCATCTGAAAGATGTTATTATTGGAAAGATATTTTTTCTTCTTGTGAGGATCAAGATTAAGAATATGGATCTTGAGATCAGGCGTCGAGAGTCAACAGGATCAGGAGCAAATACCCATGTTGAGACGGAGACGCTAGCAAAATTTGAGTTGATGGATGGTGCTCCAGTCAGAGGTATGCTCATAACTTCTTATTTCTTGCATATTCTAAGACCTGATGTGGCTGGTATTTGATATAACTATCTTATGTTTAATTGATTGGACTTGTTTTTTCTTCCGAAGGATGTTGATTTGGGAAGAATTTTAGTTTTGATACATCAATATTTTTCAATCGCAACAGATATCTATATATATATATATATATATATCATTTTCCTAAACTCTAAAGCATAGTGCTGATAATCATGTGCTTGGTATTGAAGGTGAATCAATTCCAATCAGGCTGTTTCTTAGTCCATATGAGCTGACGCCAACACATCGCAACATTAACAACAAATTCAGTGTTAAGTATTACTTGAATCTTGTTCTGGTTGATGAGGAGGATCGGCGGTATTTCAAACAGCAAGAAATTACATTATTCAGGCTGCTGGATTCCTAATTACAGCATCACATACATGTAAACTTGACATTCAATCCAGTAAAGAAGAACAAATGAACTGCCTTGCGGCACCTTTGTAAAGCCTTGAAGCTTTGAGTTTAAACTACTGGAACACAGGGTTGTTGTTTCTTTAGAAGGGGGCTATAATGGCTTTGGATTCCTTGCTTGATTGCAGTTCTGACTCAGAATTGTTGCAATTATGTACACGAGTCATGTACGGGTTGAGGAGAGGAGAGTATAGTTGTTTTTCGGTAAGGTCAGCACTAGGGTTACCCTGCCGTTGGACAGTATAGTCTACAACTTGCCAGTCCCTGTCCTCTGTGGAATTACATGGCAATGGCATGAATCATGATCAATTTTCATTCCTTTGCTGTTTTCTGTATAATCTCGGCGTTTGTCATTTATGATTCAATCATTTCCGTGATTGTGAATGATGTTAAGCTTTAAGGCTTGTAACTTAGCTGTCCAGTCCATGTTTGGTGTTTGTTACACTGCGATTTCTTTTCTTTTATTCTTAGAATAATGCTGCTCGACTGCTTTTCTTCTTGGAAATGGTTGAAGATTTGTAGTCGTTGATTCATCACCTAGTTCGCTCGAAGGTTTTTTTTATTACTATGGGTTGGGCTCCTCTCACCAACCAATGGATAAACGACCTCATCGAACCCACACGAAAGCAGTCCCGCCTTACTTTTGCAATCAGGTTCTATTGTCATTTTGTATAGTTTGGGTCCATTCAGCATCGGATCAGGTTTGGCCCAAAATAAATTGAGGTCGTTTAATTTGCTCAAAATGAAAATGAAATACCAGGGTTTTGCAGAACTTTGCAGGTGAAGCATAGGCTCAGTCCAGAGCACAAGATCGTTGACATGTACACGGTGCGAGGGATCAGCCATAAGCTGTTGATTTTCCAGAGTCAATGTCACAGACAAGTTTTGTCTACAAGCAATAACGTTATTCTATTGAAAGCTATGGCGAAGTCTTATAGCTATATATATGGGGCATATGGGCTCTCAACGACAACATCAAGGCTGAAGCAGGCAGGCACTCACGACGGCAGCTTTCACTGTGACGAGGCTCTCGCCTGTTTCATGATTCGTCTCCCCGACAAATTCACTAAGGTTTTACTTGGTAGAATGGAAAGAAAAATGGAAAGAAAGAAAATTGAAGGGAGGAAAAATTGGAAAGATGGAAAATTTTAATTTTTTTCCTTAGGTGTGCTTGGTATGAAAGATGGAAAAATAGATAGAAAGTATATTTCTTTCTTTCTATTGCTTGGTAGAGTGAAAAAGTGAGAGGAAAGAAAATTAAAAATAAAATGATTTTACTATCCTACCCTTATACAAATATTTATTAACTATAATTGTTTTTGGATAATATTTTTTTGGCATTTATTAAGTTTTCATTTTTAATGAGATTTTAAAAAAAAAAAATCTAGTAAAAATAATTCATTAATAATTAATTATTATAATTAATTATTTATTTATTTATTAATTATGTAATGACTAATAATTGTTAAATACTCAACTCAACCATGAATAATGTCAAAAAAAAAGTCTAATACTAATAGAATTATTTATCAAGTTTAATCTTTTTTTTCACTTTTTTGGTATTTATTTAGTTTTTATTTTTCAAAGAGATTTTTAAACAAAAACTTGCCAATTTTTTTTAACGAATATATTATCTTAATTCTTTTAGATTTACAAATAAGATAATAAAATATATAAAAAAAAACACCATATTCATATAATCTTTTTTTAACTCCAATAAAAATTTAAAAAATATATATTATAACAAGTGAAATAATACTATAACGTAAATTTATAATAAAAAAACGTAACATTATAACATCATAACTAATTACAAAGAGTTCCATACCAACATGAGTATTTTAACAGAAAACAAACTAAAAAAAAATTAAAAAGCTATCATCTTTGTGAAACATAATCTTGCCACATTGTAGCAGCTATATTGTTGCGTATAGCAACTCCTAGCCTAGCATCTTCATCACCACCAATGTTATTAGCATTACTCTCATGAGTTTGCTCAGTTTCTACCATCAACTCTTTATCAACTCTTTCAATTAACTCGTAATCAGGATCAATACCCATTAAGTAATTATGTAAAATACAGCATGCCAAAATTATGTTTGTCATTGTATCAACTGGATAGAATGGCTCGGTCATTCCAGAAATAATTGCAAAACGTTTCTTTAACACTCCAAAAGCTCTTTCAATCACATTTCTCAATGAGGAGTGTCGATGGTTAAATAGTTCTTCAACATTTTCAGGTCCACGTCCAGAGTACTCCTTCAAATGATACCGTGTACCTCTAAATGGTGCAATAAGTCCACTTCTTAGCATAAAACCAGCATCTACTAGATAATATTTTCCTTCAAAAAAAAAAACTAAGTTAGTATTAATTCTATAAGATAAACTTAGATAATTTATTTACAAGTGAATATTACCTTGAGGAATGATAAGCTTGTCTTCCCTAGTTAAAGCATCTTTTATGATTCTTGAATCGGATGCTGTTCCTTCCCAACCAGCTAACACATATGTAAACTTCATGTCAAATCCACATACAACCAATATATTTTGTGTTGGATATTCTTTTCTTCCTCGATATCTTGGAGCATCTTTTCTAGGAATTTTAACACGGATATGTGTACCATCAATCGCACCAACACAATCCTGAAATTCAATCTTTTAAGTAAACTCTACCTATAGTGACTATACTATTATTTAGAACTTATAAAACTTATAACATAATTTACCTTGAAATATGGGTAAAATCGATTGCTATTGAGTATTTGTGGTGGGACTTCAGAACCATTTGGTTGTACCAAAAAACTATCTTCTAAGCTAATGATTGCTCTTAACACATCATGAAATTGACGACTTATGGTCTCACGAGATCGACGAAACCATAAACCAACTGGACGAGTTCGTTCATTATGTCCTACTATATAAAGAAACTTCGCAACTTGTTCCTCAACAGAAGAATTTTTAGTATCTTTGAGACGCCTAGATCCTCGAAGCAAGCGACAAAATCTAAAAAAAGCATTTGGTCCCATCCGTATAACATTCCTACAATGTTGTGCATCAGTCAATTCTTGCATTAATTCATGACGAACTTGTTCTCTATCCCCACTATCATTGATGACTATAGTATTGACATTTCTTGAATGATAGTGCATCTTCATCAAGCACACTACATGAATGATGTGACAAAGAAGATTAACAATTCCCATACGTTGTCTTTGCTCCCAAGCATTTAATTCTTGCAAAGCATATCCTACGAGATGTTCCTCAAAATTGTCTTCTTCATTTTCCTTATCAACCAATTCCATATCACTCAATCTTGGAGGACATATTTCTTCTCTAGACTCCAAAAAACTACTATCCTCATTGGATTCAAACACATCATTTGTATTCATTCTTGAACTTCCATCACAATTAGTTTCTCTATCCATCTATACAAGGCAATATAATTAATAGAAAATTAATCAAATACAACAAAAAAAAAATATATGCACGCATGAAAAAATAAGATGAACAGAAATAAGTTGTAAAGATTAACCTCACTAGTTAAATAGAAACAAATTACAAACAACTAACTTTAGAAAACCATTAGGGGCAGAAGAGGCTACCTTGTTCTTGTCTTCCTGGGACTGTTTTCTTTGGATTTCTTCGTATGAATCAGATTTTTCTTTTTTCCCCTGGAATGGAACTTAGAAGAAAACACGTAGAAATTTCGTGTTTCTGGAGTTCTTCTGTGTCATTACAAAAGGGTGGGCTCTTTGGAATTTTGCATTGATTGATTAATGAACGTGCTCCTGGATATATATATTTTCCACATTAAAAGGTATCAATAATTTTCTTTTCCATACATGACATGGCTAACGTGTCATACTGTATATTCCCATGTTTCATTGTTTTCATTGGTTTATGTGATTTATCTAAACAAGTTGACTGATGACATGATCCAAAAGGTGAAAAAATCAGCATAATTGCAAATCTTTGTCTGCTATAGTTAGTTTTGATAAGTTATATATAGATTCTAAAGTTCTAACATAAGTTTTTACTGATCAACTTTCCAAAAAAGAAAGGATTTTACTGATCAATTATTAAAGTAAAGACCAGTGCCATCAATTCCAAACCTTTTTTCTGGTTCATTTAACTGCAGCCTCACGCAACTTTATTCTAACTGAAGATTGAAGAACTCCCAACTTTATTATGAAAATCTAGACATGGGTTTCAGCTAAAAAATAAAAATTCATCTCCAACAAGAATTTCCCAAGTGCAAAAGCAAGAAACTAGCATAACAAATTCATCAATCTGGAAACGTTTCCGGTCCTTCCATTTGCTAGAAAGAGTTCATGTACAAATGTTGTATATGGGAAATGCATATCGCACATTGCACATGTGCTATGGTAAGTAGAAAATGAGCATCAGAGTGATGATTAGTAACCAAGTAATAGTGGCTTACTACCTTGCCCACTAAAATTAATTAAATGTGCAATGTTATCACCTTTGAATATTTATAGTCCTGCAAATCGACGAATATTTCACCACAAGAGCCTCTACAGTCAACTGTATAAAATGCTACACACTTTGATAACTTCCAGCACTTCTGATTGATTAATTTCTGCAGTGAAAGAAAAGTTTCAGTTCTAAATTAAAGGAAAAGCATTGATACATCAAAATATACTGAAACATATAGATAACATATCATCTACGGGCTATAAGATCCATAGAGAATTCTTTTCTGATGATTTTTTTGCAAGAGAGCAGCAACTGATGACCACAGCATCGAACTTTTCAAAGAATTCTATACCGAATGTTGATATATCACTTGCAAGCCCCCCAAACAAAAGAAATTTAACTGAACAACTTCCAGATATTTGCATACGAAGCATTATTTAACTTAATACTCGTAAAGGGGCAAAAAATGCACACAATTTACAAGCATAGCTAAAATTTTCACCTTACCCCACATGAAACAACAATAAAAAATAAAAAATCATCTCCAACAAGAATTTCCCAAGCATAACAAATTCAAAAATGGGTAAAATTCGATAGGCTACAACTGTTGCTAAGAACTGAAAATTCGATAGCCTAGGTCCTAAGAATCTGCTATGCCTACTGGTTAGTATTTTGGAAATAATTTTCCCTTAGGGGAGAAACTGGAGAGAAAACTCACTCTCCTATTATCTCTTAACGACATGGAAAATAACAAACATAGCAACCAACCAAAACGATGTGAAACTGTACCTGCAGCCTCCAGTTGCTTCTGAAGTTGTTGGCGTACAGCATCATTTTCCATAAGATGTTGAAAAAATTATCAATTTATAAAAGCCATGGGCATTAATCAAGTCAATGAAATACTAAAAGATAATGTTTTATCGAGAAAACCATTCCCAAGCATTAAGTTATCAAGCACAAACAACCCAATAACCGATCAATACTGCACCGTTCTCAATTCTCAATTCTCAATTCAAGACTGTGCCATTCTCCATTCAACACAAACAACCCAATAACCAAAGAAATAGAATTAAGATAAGGCATTCAAATAGGACATAACATGGAAGTAAATAATAGTGGAGCTAAATTCTGTAATAGCTAGCGTTTGCGGTTAGAAATCAAGGATCAAAACATACCTGACTAATTAGAATGAAATGATAGAAATTGAGACAATGAAGGAGCTCCAGAGTCCAAGATCAAGCTCTAATCATCCAACCCATTACAAACGATGACCTGAACGGTGGTGGGAGAGAGGACATTGGTGACAGAGAAAGAGAAATCGGGAGTTTGGTGAATGAGAGCTTTTAGGTTTCTGGAAGAAACAAACGAAAAGCAAAGTTGATAATTTAAATTTTACTAAGGATAATTTTGTCTTTTCAGTTAATTTATGCACATGCTCCTATTTTCTTTCCTTTTTTCTGTCCGATTCGGACAGATTGGTTTTGTTTGAAGAACAGAAAATAGTTTTCTGTCCCATTTTCTTTCCTTCTTCTTTTCTATTCTACCAAACAATCTCAAAATTTGTTTTCCTTTCCCTTTTCCTTCCCTAACTTTCTTTCCTTTCAGTTTTCAGCTGTACCAAGCACAGCCTAAGCGCAAAATATTCCGTACCAGAGATTCCTAGATAGGTGCGTTCTTCATATTCATTTGTTTCTTTTATTACTCTCATTTTCTTGTCACTAATGTAACAATGGTCGAGAATATTTCTAAAAGTGCTGGGGAGAATATTGATACCGTCATTGATGTTCTGGGAGTTTATGATACCACTCGAGATCGTTTCGATTATCACCAGCGCGGATTTTGAGCAAGTATTTGGCCATCGATTTACCACTAAACTCAGTCGTGCGGGCCCTGTCTATAAGGCACCCCCGCCACTACCCTTGCATACTATATATTTCGCTTCTCTTTAACTATATATTCTTATTTCTTCCGGAGTTTCTAACATGAGAAACGATGAAAATCTTGTGTTGTTCTCAAATTTGACTACAATTTTTATCCTATGGTGCAGGGATAATTGCAAAAGAGATTGTTAAAACATATTCTACTCTTATGGGGCGTTTATTCCCCTAGTAATTTTTTTTACCAACAGTAGATTCTCATGTTTGATTTGCGGAATAGGATTCCGGTTAGTATTTTTCTTTTACCAACAGTGTAAAACAGTGCAAAAATTGGGGGAAAATGATTCCCCCCCTCATCTTGAGGTATTTTTTTTTCCGGGGGGAATCTAATTTTTTTTTACCAATTTTACCCTCTAATAATTATATTTTGTTTCCATTTTACCCTTAAACCTATCTAATTTTACAATCATTTTTTTCTTATTTTGATGAAGAGAAAAATGAATTTAAAATCAAATGGACCAATAATAAGATGGACCTTATGATTTTTTATTAATCAAAATCAATTTAATATAGTAATAGTTTGTTAAATCAAAATAATTTACATAACAAAAACCTTAAAGAAAAAGGGACAAAATAAATAAATAAATAAATGAGTATCTTAAATAAATAAATAAGTAATTAACAAGTGAAATTAAAAAAATTAACAAGTGAAATTAAAAAAAATTAACAAGTATCTTTATATTTTTTAAATTAACAGGTATTATCATTAAATAATTTACTTATTCAATATCCGATAAACAAATGGACTAATTAATTAACTTGTGTTAAAGAAATTAATTAATATTCTCCAAATGAATAAACTTAATAAATAAATAAATATGTTAAAATAACTTCTATCAATGTGTCATTCATTTTAAATCAACTATTTATTTACTTTAACACAAAAGGATAGTATAGTAAAATTTACCATTTAGTAATTTTAAATTCCTTGAACTAAACACAGAAATTTTATATTCTCATCAATACAACCAAACACAAGAATCTAATATTTCCAGGTGTTGTTGCACAAAACAACAATAATGATATGCTCGATGTTCGTACTCTGTCTCCACGTGTCTCCAAGAAGCTTCTGTAAAATAAGAAAAGCCAGAGAGACGCAGGGGTGGTTCCCTGCGTAAACACTCCGATGCTTAAGTCAGCAAAAAGTTCTTCAGTATTGGGAAGAGTAAAAGCTAGTAGTAAAAAATTAGAGAATAAGATCGTACATGGGGCCTATTTATAGGTGAATATTCTAGGTTAATTACCTGAGGATAAGTACATAATTTTGCTAAGAGTTTGTGTCCGGATATAACACAAATTCCACGCACAAAGGGAAAGGTAGAAGCCTATCGTCGGCGAGAGACCCATACTGTGTGGCACGTAGTGGCGTCAGGGGTCTGTCACTAGCGGGAGCTGGAGTTACGCCACATGTTGTGTGATGACGACTGGCGATAGACGAGGGAGTCTATCGCCAGTGACAGGTGTCATGTTGTAGCTGCTCCTTCTATCGCCGAAGGCCACGTGGCCCAATGAACCCTTGCCACGTGGTGATTCCTGAAGCCTTTGGGCCTGGCCCAGTGTAGATAGACTTTGTCATATCAATTGCTCCCCACTCTCTTGTTGGATTTCTCCAATCAAAAGAGTATAAATATGTGTTTTGGGCCTTAGCCCGTAGTGAATAGTGCTTCTTATTTTTGTGATTTCTTATGGTATTTTCTGCAAGTGGAAAATCTTGGTTCTGTGAGAGACGTCATTAGGCGCGACGTTTGGTATTCTCTGTCGCAGCTATATAAACGGTTGGGGCTTGACGTAGACGATCACGAGAAACCTCTGCGCTAGCACTCTGCCGCACACTATTTTACTCTTCCTCCGAAAGTACCTGTCGCCAAGGGTCTTTCGCCCCACACCAAGGGTCTTTCGCCTACCGTGGTAACAATAAGTATCCACCTGTCGCCACATTTTATCACCTCTCGCGTTTTTTAGGTCTCCCGCTGGTGCCTTAGTCTTTCGCCGCTATAGTCTGTTGCCCATTAAATCTATCGTCCGTAAGGTCTGTCGCTGTTAGGTTTGTCGCCCGTCAGGTTTGTCGCTTGTTTTTGGTTTTCCCTCACCCCTTTGCCATGTCTTCGCAACGTCTGGGTAAAACACTTAGAACGGGTGGTGTTGTGTCTTCTTTGAAAAATGCTGATTTAGAGGATATCAGGACTCATTTTCCTCTTCCATCTGGTTTTCGTTATAGACTTCCAGCTTAAGGGGAGGCTACACCTGACTTGGTTAGAAATGGTGTAGCCGTTCACAAGGCTTCTTTATCCTTCGGTTTTCGCTTCCCTCTTCCGGAGTTTGGCGAAGCGTTTCTTAGGTATAAGGACATCGTCCCGTGTCAACTCCATCCCCATGCGTGGGCTCAGTTGGTAGTGTTTTCCATAGTGTGTCGTAACTTGGATATTGTTCCAATAGTTCCTCTTTTAAGCGCCTTTTTCAGAGTTCGTGTGTTGAAAGGGTTAATAACGTTCTCTCTTCAAAGGTTAAAGGTCAACAAGTTTCCTAACAAGAAAATCTTTTCAGACCTTCCCAATAAACTGCGCGGCTTTGAGAGCGAGTAAGTCGTTGTTGAGATTCCAAGCGACCTGCGAATTCGCACTAGATGGAATTGTGATACCTCTGACCACTCACAGCGCTCCTTAAAATTTAAAACAGAAATTTTAAGAGACCAATTTGGTGAGCCTATTCGGCGAATCTGTTCTATTGGGAAGCTTAATTTATTTTCTCTTTTAACCCCAGAGAACATTGTCGCAGCCGGCTGGGGGGTAAGCAGGACTGTTCTTGGGGCTTTTGCTGCCCCATCTAACCTCCCTACTACTCCACGTGTATCTGATGCTGGTCCTAGCCAGCCACCCTCAGCACTTGTAGCCAAAGCATCCACCCCCATATGTCGCCTTGTAGATGAATCCTCTTAGGACTCGGAGGGTGAGACCCCTGAGGTCGCAGGTACTAGTGATCAATTAAAGGAGAACCCTGAGTGGGCTTGGGTGGACGCCTTTGGGAGTCCTTTCGTCGATTTTCCATTGGATTCAAACTTGAATAGTTTAGAAGACTTTGGTGATTTTTTAGGTTTCTAATCCTTTTTTACTTCTTGTATGCTTGTGCCTGGCGTTTTACTTGGTCAGCTAATCCTTTCTTTTTATATTGTGCAGGCATGAACTTCCAAGATTTAATGCTTCAGTGTTGCTGCTCGAGCGATTCCTTCTTCTCAATCACAAGTTAGAGCCCCTTCATCTGGACCAGCTCGTGCTCCTACTCTTCCTCCTCCTGCTATTGGTGGATCCAACTGTCCTACATAAGAGGCCGAGAGAAATAAACGAAAGAGGCCTCTTGTCCATGATTGTGGTTCAGACGATCGCGAGAGCTCCGAGTCCCAAAGGAGTGATTCAGCCCGTTAAGAAGGTGGCTCTCGTGTCGCTGAGGATAGGTCTGCTCCTCGCCAGCCTAGGCGCAAATAAAGGAAGAGGTTGATTATTGAAGCCACAATCCCTACAAGACCTATCTGGCTTAAGGTAGCCGATCCTACTTTGAGGCGCTATCAAGTTGATAGCGAGGTCGTCGTAGGTGGAGAAGACTTCCAGACCTATCCCGGAGTGAATGACAATGACAGCATCGAGGATGCCGGGATAGCGTCTCGTCTGGCCTGGAGCACCATCCTTCCTCGTGACGAGGTGGGGCTTTTCACAAACCTTACAGAAGCGGAGGATAATTCTGACTATTTCGCAATGAAGGTGAGAGCTTTGTGCTTGTTTGGTAATTAAATTCTCCTTTTTAAGCTCTTCAGTCAAGTTTTTTGAGTTACGTCTGTTTTTTGTCTTGTTAGACGGCTCAACAAATTGTGGCTGTCAATTCTCGACACAAGGCTCTCAGGGAGCAAGCTAATAAAGAAATTCGTGAGCTCCGAGAGCAAAGAATGGAGCTTTTGAACGAGGTTGTCCAGCTTCGCCCCTATCCTAAAAGGATGGAGGAGTTGACTAAAAAGAACGCTGATCTCAAGCAGAGGCTCCAAGAAGAGCAGGCGAAGGTGGCTTCCCTTCAGGGGTACCAAGAAGCTTACAATAAGGTCGTTAATGATAGGGAAGCTATGGAGAGACAGCGGGATGAGGTCATTGAGGAGCTGTAAAACATACTGGACCGTCAAAAAGAGGTTCGAGCTGAGGCCGTCAGTAAATACCGCTTGTACCAGCATTGCTTTGACAAGAAAGCAGAGTTCGCGACGGGATTCATCAAGTACGGCTTCTATTTGGCTCGTGCTTGGCTGGAGAAGCATCGGCCTAGTGAGACTTTCCCTGAATTGCTCTTTACTGATGAGGCCAAGTACTACGAAGCTCCTTCTTGGACCAAGTATGAGCCTGACTCGCAAGGTCAGGATGCCTATTTAGAAGAGGGAGCCGCAGATGACTTGGACAATCTTGAGGATCCGTGGCCTCCTTGACAGCCACGCAGTCGGCCTGAGTCTTCTGAAGCGCGTGATCGATCTGGGCCTTTGGCAGCGCCTGGCGGGCCTGACTCTATCGAGGCAGGCGATCAGCCTGAGTCTATCGAGGCAGGTGAATAGCCTGAGTCTATCGAGGCATTACTAGGGTTAGATGGCGATGAGTTCCAAGTTTCTGATTCTGCAGCCGTTGATCCCGCGCTAGACTCTGCAGCTGTGGTTGGGCCTTCAAGTGATGCTCCCTCTTTCGGAATGGCTTCTTCGGCTCCCCAGGACCTTGATTCTTCGACTCCTCAAGTTCCTGATCCTCAGGCTCCTCAAGACCCTAGCGCTGATGTATCGTCTTCTCAGTCGGCTAACTTGGTCCTTACCATAGATTAGGATTTTGTGCTTTTTTGTTTTGTTTGTTAATTCCGATGTACAGATTCATTCTCAATGAAAAGTACCGTTTCATTCTGTAGCTCTTTCTTTTGCCTATGTGAATTCAGTAGAATATCTTGTATAATTGTTACATCACAAAACTCTAAAGAAAACATTAAGGCGTTAGGAATATCGAATAATTTTATTTTTGCGGTAAAGCGATAGAAATATTGAATAATTCTATTTTTGCAGCATAAAGCGTACCTTTACACCATATTGCTCCCCAAGTTCTGCTTTGAGACAGTGTTATTGTTTCTGTTCAAAGATGAACTTTTTCTCGAGCATTTGTGCCTATTTCGCGCTTTTTTCGCTTAAGGACTTGTTAGATTTGACAAGCCAATCATAAAATATTTAGATATTTTAAATCAATTGCAGCACATATATATTGTAACGTACCTCATAATATATTTATGTTATGCCGTCTTGTATCTTTTGGCTTAGGGTCTTATTTGTGCTCGTCTCGCTCATTTTTCGCTTAGGGTCTTATTTGTGCCCGCTTAGGGTCTTACTTTGCCCGTTTCGTGTCTTCTCCTTGCTTAGGGTTTTATTTATGCCCGCTTAAGGTCTTATTTTGCCCATTTCTCGTCTTTTTCTCGCTTAGGGTCTTATTTATGCCTGCTTAGGGTCTTATTTTTGCCTGTTTAGCGTCTTCTCCTTGCTTAGGGTCATATTTATGCCCGCTTAGAGTCTTACTTTGCCCGTTTCGCTTCTTCTTCTCGCTTAGGGTCATATTTATGCTCAGTTATGGTCTTATTTTTGCCCGTTTCGCGTCTTATTTTTGCCCGCTTAGGGTCTTATTTTTACCCGCTTAGGGTCTTATTTTCGCCCGCTTCACGTCTTCTTTTCGCTAAGGGTCTTATTTATGCTCGTTTAGGGTCTTACTTTGCCCGTTTCGTGTCTTTTTCTCGCTTATGGTCTTATTTATTCCCGCTTAGGGTCTTATTTTTACCCGTTTCGCGTCTTCTTCTTGCTTAGGGTCTTATTTTGCCCTTTTAGTGTCTTCTTCTTGCTTAGGGTCTTATTTTGCCCGCTTAGCGTCTTCTTCTTGCTTAGGGTCTTATTTTGCCCGCTTAGGGTCTTATTTTTCCCTTTTAGCGTCTTCTTCTTGCTTAGGGTCTTATTTTGCCTGCTTAGGGTCTTATTTTGCCCTTTTAGTGTATTCTCATTTCAATTCTTATTAACACATAATCTGTCTAACAAATTGCATTAGAGAATATAGAAAGCGAATAGATGGTCTTTATTCAGGAGTCAGATAATCACAAAATGATAATATTTGTAAAGTAACAGAATAACAGATGGATAAATAAAGACAAGAAGCATAAGATGTGTACAATATTTTACTACCAGTACAGCTTGAGATGGTTGGCATTCCAAGTCTTCGAGATCTTCTTTACTTGCAAGGTTTCTAAGGTGCATGTGCTAGGTTCGATCATCTTTCTGATCCTGTAAGGTCTTTCCCAATTAGCCTGGAGTTTTCCATCTTCCCTATGGGCGTTCGTAATTGCTGACTTTCTCAGTACCAGGTCTCCTTCTTGCAGTTCTTTGCTCTTAACTCGTGCATTGTAATAAGTGGCTATCCTTTGTTGGTAGGCAACCAATCTCATTTTTGCCATATCTCTCAGTTCATCAGTCAGGTCTAGATTCTCCCTTAGTCCTTGAGAGTTAGGTTCTTCGATGTAAGGGACCAATCTAGGTGACTCAACTCCAATTTCAATCGGGATCAGGGCTTTAGTGTCATACACCAAATTGAACGGTGTTTCCCCTGTCGACACCTTACTTGTCCTTTTGTAGGCCCATAGGACACTTGAGAGCTCATCTACCCATGCTCCCTTTGCCTTGTCCAGTCTGGTCTTCAAACCTGCAATATAGTTCAGTTGCTCACCTCAGCTTGCCCGTTAGCTTGAGGGTAAGATACAGAGGAGATTCTTAATTGAATGCTTAGGCCTTTGCAGAATGTTCGAAATGAGTCACAATCGAACTGTTTCCCATGATCGGCATTAAGCACACGAGGGATCCCAAAACGGCAAATGACATCCCTCCAAACCATTGCTTTCACCTTTTTTCCAAAAATTGTAGCCAGAAGCTCTGCCTCTATCCACTTTGTGAAGTAGTCTGTGGCTACGAGCAAATATTTTCTTTGTCCCGTGCCCAAGGGAAAGGGTCCCAAGATGTCTAGCCCCAACTGTGCGAATGGCGTTGGTTGAAGAGTGCTCTGTAGGGTCGAGACTGGCGCGGTGGCTATAGGGGCAAACTTTTGGCATTTTTCGCACTTTCGCACCTTGTCAGTGGCATCCTTCTTCAGTGTAGGCCAATAGAACCCCGCCCGTAATATTTTCGTGGCTAAGGCTCAAGCCCCTAAGTGTTCATCGCATATCCCCTCATGGACTTCAACTAGGGTGTACTCAGCCTGTTGAGGCCCTAGACACTTCAACAAAGGCATAGTGAATCCCCGTTTGTAGAGTTCTCTGTTCACCACAGTAAATCTGGCACTTTGCAACTTTAGCCTTCAGGTCTCATCTTTGTCAGTTGGGAGTGTCCTCCCAATATGTAGTCTTTGATCGGGCTTCTCCAATCACCTCCGATCTCGACATCGCAGACATCTTCGTCTTTGATACTTGGCTTAGCGAAGGATTCCACTTTAACTGTACCACCTTTGATTCCCCTAGAAGAATCCAATTTTGAAAGAGCATCTGCATGATTGTTCTCAGATCGATTTATCTGAGTCAATTGGAAGTTTTTGAATGATTGTTCCAATAATTGCACCTTCTGCAGATAAGGGACTAAAGATGGTTCTCGTGCTTCATATTCTCTCGAGAACTGATTGACCACCAATTGTGAATCACTATGGGCCATTAAGTTGCTAACTTCTAGTTTCTCCGCCAATTTCATCCCTGCTATTAAGGCCTCGTACTCAGCTATATTGTTCGAGCTCGAAAAATCGAAACGTAAGGAATACTCATAAGTTTCCCTTTCAGGTGAAGTCAGCACAATTCCAGCTCCACTACCATCCATGTTACAAGCCCCGTCAACAAATAACTTCCATCAGACTAATTCTGTATCTACCTGGGTCTCCCGACCAGTGCATTCTACAATAAAATCAGCCAATGCCTGCCCTTTTATTGCTTGACGAGGTTGGAAGTGTATGTCATACTCACTTAATTCAATAACCCATTTTGTCAAGCGTCCGGAGTGTTCTGGTTTCTGTAGTATCTGCCTTAAGGGCTGATCTGTCAAGACAGTCACTGAGTGAGCCTAGAAGTAAGGTCGTAACTTCCGAGTTGCCATTACCAAGGATACAACTATTCTTTCGACTAGGGGGTATCTCGCCTCGGCATCTAGCAGGACTTTGCTTACATAATAAATCGGACAGTCCTTGTCTCCTTCTTTCCTCAATAGGACTGCACTTACGGCCTTCTCTCTTACACGGAGATACATGAGGAGATGGTCTCAGTGCTGTGGTCGAGACAATAGTGACAACTCTTTCAAGTAGTCTTTCAGCTGTTCGAAAGCATTATTGCACTCTTCTGTCTATTTGAAGTCCTTTCCCGCCCTTATCGCCTTGAAGAACGGCAGGCTTCTTTCAGCTAATTTGGACAAGAAGCGATTCAAAGCTGCTATCCTCCCCGTCAGTCTTTGAACCTCTCTAATAGTACTGGGTGGCCTCATGTCCAGAATGGCTTGGACTTTCTCGAGATTAGCTTCTATCCCCCGATTGTGATCATGAATCCCAAGAATTTGCCAGACCTCACCCCGAATGAGCATTTATTGGGGTTCAACTTCATCTCGTACTGCCGCAACACATTAAATACCTTCGTCATCTTCTCTGCATGAGACTCTTCCCTTCAGCTTTTTATAATCATGTCATCAACATAAGCTTCCATGGTGTTGCCCAACAGGTCTTTGAACACCTTATTCACCATTCGCTGGTAGGTTGCCCCCGTGTTCTTCAAGCCAAACGGCATTACTCGATAGCAATATATTCCACTATCAGTAATGAACGAGGTTTTCTCCTCATCTTCTGGATGCATCATGATTTGATGGTACCCTGAAAAGCATCTAAGAAGCTAAGCAGTTCGTATCCACAAGTTTCATCTATCATCTTATCAATTTGACGTAGTGGATATGAATCTTTAGGATAGGCCTTGTTCAAATCTGTGAAGTCTACGCACATCCTCCATTTTTCGTTGGCCTTCTTCACTATCACAACATTAGCCAACCATTCTGCCTGTAATAACTTCGAGATTTCGTCGTTTATAACCTGTTGCCTCTTTGGAGCAAAATTTCTCTTCTTCTGCTTGATCGGTTTTGCCCCTGAGACTATGTTCAGTCGATGACAAGCAACTTTGGGGTTGATCCCAGGCATATCTGCTGGGGTCCATGCGAATACATTAACGTTTTCCTTCAAACATCAGATTATTTCCTCTTTTGCTCTTTTATGCAATTGGCTCCCCACATACACCACCTTCTTTTCGTCTTCTCCATCTAATTGAACTGCCTCCATCTCCTCATCAGGTTTTGGCTTAGGCGGTTCTTCGATTGTAAGGGTTTCCTTCCTTTGAATCCCCTTACACGTGGTAGACGCGATATTGCACGTCCTAGCCTTCCTTTGGTCTCCTCTCACTTGTCCGACACCATGGGGAGTTTGGAATTTCATTAACAGATAACAAGGATGTACCACTGCTCTCATATCATTCAACAATGGCCGCCCGAAGATCATGTTATACCCCATTGACGTTGACTTCACCACCATAAATAATACTTGACGAATGACACACTTCGAGCTTTCCCCTAATGTCACAGGTAGCTGAACTGCACCCTCCACCTTCACCTTTTCTCCTGAGAAGCCATACAGTGGTGTGGGTACTGGCTTCAGCCTATCATTCGAGACGTTCATTTTCTCAAAGCAACTCCAGTATATCAAATTCACTGAACTCCCATTATCAACCAGGATACGACTCACTGGATGCTTTGCTATCACTGCTGAAATCACCATTGGGTCATCATGAGGGATTATTACATCTCCTCTGTCAGCTGGCGTAAAAGTAATGGGCTCTTCATCATGCTTTTCCTCCATTACTGAGTTAATTTGATGAGCTTGTCGAGCGTAAGACTTCCGAGACGAGTAAGATGAACCAGCTAACGATTCACCTCCGGATATCACATCAATAGCTGGCCCCGTGGGTTCATTATCTTCCTCTCTATTCCTTCTATCCGTCCTCCTGTCATTCTCTCTCCTATGACCATCATTTTGCCTTACAATTCCCCTGTTTTCACCTCTTCGATTTCTAAAGTTGTCTCTAAAGTAGTTTCTTCTGTTTCATGCAGGATAGGCGCCTCCTGTCACTTCTCCACACAAATCGATTTATCTTTCCATCACGTGCTAGCTTCTCTAGCTGATTCATTAAATCCCTACATTTCTCCGTCGAATGCCCATGTGTTGAGTGGTAGTTACAGTAAGAGTCTGTGTCACGGCCCATAGTCCTGGATGTTTTCTTCGGGGGTTGTATAAGACCTGATCCCTCAATAGTTGCTAACACCGAAGCTCGAGATTCAGTAAGTGGGGTATAGGTGGTATATTTCGTTGTAGAGGTTTTGTCAAACCTCCTTGACTGACTAGAGGATGTTTAGGGACTTCTCTTCCTCGTTTCCTTCCCTCATTGGATTCTCCATTACCCACCATCTTCATCACTTCTTCCTGGGTGACATATTTATTTGCCCGAAAAAGCAGGTCTGAGATTGTGATTGGCTGGTCTAACGATAGGGATTCTTACAGTTTCTCAGACCTTGTTCCTTGTAACATGGCTGCCACAACTATACTGACTTGTAGGTCCCGCACTTCTAGAGTAGCGTCTCTGAACTGATCGACATAG
Source organism: Heritiera littoralis (assembly GCA_031772115.1). Classification (NCBI taxonomy): domain Eukaryota; kingdom Viridiplantae; phylum Streptophyta; class Magnoliopsida; order Malvales; family Malvaceae; genus Heritiera; species Heritiera littoralis. Next base: position 1,863,520 of record JAPDPK010000056.1, read on the forward strand.
CTCTTCAACGACTCCTTAACTCCTTGCTTAAAAGTGAGTAAATAGGTCGGTTCTTTCCTTTTCTGACTATTCACCGCAAACGCCTTAAGAAACTCGCTGCACAGTTGGTCAAAAGAGACAATAGACCCCTTAGTCAGGTTATTAAATCACTTCATTGCATACCCGGACAGATTTAGAGAGAAGGCCTTGCACATTATTCATCTTCCCATCCATGTAGTAACATCAGCGCTTCATAGTCTGCATATGATCATAGGAGTCTGTCTTTCCCGTATATGCGGTCATCTGTGGCATTTTGAATTTTGACAGCAGGGGTTTCTGTAGGATGGCTGTGCAAAATGGTACCCTTCTCCTATGGCTCTCCTTTGCGGACACTAATTTCTTCTCTTTAAGCACCTGTTCTATCATCTTCTTCATGTCCACTAGGAGAGTAAGTTGATTCCTGGCATGAGACAAATCGGGCAAGTTTTCGACAACTATTTCCTTACCCCTTTCTTGAAGTGCATTTGTTCGTGCCATTTGTGTACACCAAGTGGGGTCAAACTCCGACCCGGCTCCCCAAGCACTTTGGTCATCACCACCGTTCTTTCCAGCACCTCCGATACCTTGTTCTACGTTGGTACCAGCAAAATTTGACAAGTCATGGTGGTGGGCGGAAGACCCTGCCGCTCGATCGACACTTTGTCGCCCGACACCAGGCACCTGTCGCCCAACATCAGGCATCTATCGCATGACCCGTGCTGCAGGTTCCAGATTTATCATCTCGTCAGCCTCCCGATGAGTACCTCCGACAGGCCTTCGGCTCCTCTATCCTGCCGCCTCCTGGTGAACATTATCCTCCTCTATGAGGGGATCCTCCTGTCGCCGAGAGGGATCCGCCGCTGTTGCATCTTCTGGTCGCCTAAACGCATGCGGCAGGGCCTCTCGACTAGTCTCTCCCACCAAATTCTGCACGGCAGGCGGCAGACTCAATGTCGAGAGGACTTCTTTGAACAGATCTACCATGGCTCTCAGCGCCTGGGAAGTTTCTTCACTCTGTAGCCTCAGAGCTTCGAAGTCTGCCGCCGACACAGTAATCCTTTCTTCCTCCCTGTTCACCTAGTTCCTCTGGCGAATTTGTTGTTCAGGGGAGCTCACAGAGTTTTCCTCACTGCCATTCCTCACGTTCGTCGATCTTGTTCTCACCATCTTAGAAAATCTTGATTAGCCTTTTATATGCTTCCCACCAGCGGCGTCAATTGTTGTCGCACAAAACAACAATAATGATATGCTGACGTCGATGTTCGTAATCTGTCTCCGCATGTCTCCAAGAAGCTTCTGTAAAATAAGAAAAATCAGAGAGACGCAGGGGTGGTTCCCTACATAGACACTCTGATGCTTAAGTCAGCAAAAAGTTCTTCAGTATTGGGAAGCATAAAAACTAGTAGTCAAAAATTAGAGAATAAGATTGTACCTAGGGCCTATTTATAGGCGAATATTCTAGGTTAATTACCTGAGGATAAGTACATAATTTTGCTAAGAGTTTGTTTCCGGATATAACACAAATTCCACGCACAACGGGAAAGGTAGAAGCCTGTTGTCAGCGAGAGACCCATACCGTGTGGCACGTTGTGGCGTCAGGGGTCTGTCGCTAGCGGGAGCCGGAGTTACGCCACGTGTTGTGTGATGACGACTGGCGATAGACGAATGAGTCTATCGCCAGCGACATGTGTCATGTTGCAGTTGCGCCTTCTGTCGCCGAAGGCCACGTGGCCCAATGAACCCTTGCCACGTGGTGATTCCTGATGCCTTTGGGCCTGGCCTAGTGTAGATAGACTTTGTCATATCACCAAGAATCCGTCAAGTAAAAAATTTTCAGTCAAATGATTTCCAAAGATAATCCTAAATTCCGTGAACCAAACGGCCTCTTAGAGATTTTATAATATCCCATGCCCATTTGTCTACATGACAAAGAGCGTTGAACGGATCAAATCCTCAATTTTGTCAATGCTTTGTATCACGTTCTGTTTCTCTTTCAATCCTCCTTCACATGCTCATGAAATACTCGTTCTAAGATATGGCTCACTTGATGCCATTGACAATGGAATTAATCAATAAAACACGACCAGCCGCCAAGAATGTGAATGCTACAGGCTTATCTTGTAGAGTTGGATTATTAAATTTGGACTGGGTATATCCTGATCAGTCATCTGAGAGAGAATGAAGCCTTTCAACATGCAACATGCAATGAATACTTGTTGACAGTGAATTCTTGGAGGTATAGTTTTCATGTATCATGTTAAAATTATTTCGTGAAGCATTCTTTTTGAGCGGGAAGTTTATTTCAATACCTGTTGGATTCAAAAGAATTGATCTTTGAAGGAGTTAAAGCATGGTTATGATTATGAAAATAACGTTGTTTCCTAAACAGAGTATTCATTTTCATGCAAAATCTTGGCTACCAGCTCGATCTATTGGCTGGAGTGTCTTTCAGCAAGAAATAATATTGACTCCAGTGGAGAAATCATGGTGTAAACTAGATCTTGCCCTGTGAGTAAGCAGTGGATGTGTTAGTTGGTATTTTTCATTTATGTTTCTAGGAAGATGAAAAAGTCATATACAGACTATTATTTAATAACGTATATTTGGAACAACTTTTTTTTTCAATGGCATGCTGTAGATTTTCTATTTTTGTTTTTACATCTTAAAAAGAAGAAAATCTTTTTGGAATTAAATTTGCCATATATTGGATATAGGTATCATGATTGCTGAGTGTCATAACGTATTAAGTTTTAGAAAAAAAAACCTAATAGCTAGACACAAAGACATGGAGTCGCCACCAACCATTCTAACCTAAGTGTGATTGGTCACCTATTCAAACTAAGGATAAGGCTTGATCTACATTCAAAGACACTAGGGTTCGGGAGTACGGTTTCGTGTAGGGAAGGATTAGCACCCCTACAACGCCCATCCTAAAATGGTACCAACTAGTTTTAGGTTATCTTTACAATTTGCTTTGAGTTCATATTAATTTCAATATACTTATGTATTGGGAAAATTTCTAAGATTTTTCCATCAATTTGGCTCCAACCTTAGAAATTTCCCTCACCTCAAGATATTCAAGGAGTCTCAATTGACTTTCTTGAATTCCATCATCGGATCAATAAAATATTTTATGAAAATCTTATTCTTTCTAATTTTGGCTCTAATTTCGACTCCATATTAATCTCTATATTTTTTAATCTTATTTCATATTATATTTATCTATATATTTTATTTTTTTATTTTATTTATTTAGAGAATAAATATGAATCATAGTTTATTAAAGATTTTCTTAAAAGCATCTTATCAATTTGGCTCGGCTTAAAAGAAATCTTTTCACCTAGAAATTTTCAAGGAGTCTCAATTGACTTTCTTGAAATTTCATCATCGGCATAATTCATACTTATTTCTTTATTTTATTTTTATTGTACTCTTGTCTTCATGTCACATTTATTTATTTATTCATTTGTTTATTTATCTAATTTTTATTCATACTTATTTAAGCGTAGTCTTTATCAAATTTATATTTTGTTCATTTTATTTATTTATATTTATTTTAATCCTAAATTAAATATGAATTATATTTTATTGAAAATTCTCCAAAAAGTATTCCATCGATTTGGCTCAAGTTAAGGAAGAATCCTCTCACCTAGAAATTTCAAGGAGTCTCGATTGACTTTCTTGAAATTTCATCATCGGTACAATTCACACTTATTCTATAAAATCTAATTCTCAATCTAATTCTTATTTCTAATTTATTATCCTTTTTATTTATCTATTATTTTTATTTATGCTCATTTAATTTTAGTCTTTACTAATTAATTTTTATTCGTTTCATTTATTTTATCTCTATTTAATCTTAAAATAAATATGAATTATATTTTATTGAAAATTCTCCCAAAAGTATCCCATCAATTTGGCTCAACTTAAGGAAGAATCCTCTCACCTAGAAATTTCAAGGAGTCTCGATTGACTTTCTTGAAATATCATCATCGGTACAATTTATGTTCAATTTTATAGTTTAATAATTTTACATAATTTATAACCAAATTTTATTTACCAAATAATTTAATATAAATTTGATTATTAATCATTAAAATTAATTAATTCCAACTAATCCACTCAATTTAATATTAAATAAAATAATTCTACTTAAATGATTTACAAAGAACATTACCTAAACTTAATATCCAAACAAACACATAATCAAACTAAACAAATTAAATAATAATCCAAACTAAACTAATATAATAACTTAAATTTATGGAATGAATGCTAAGCACAATATGACATTAGTAATAAAATATCAAACCTTTGACGTGACCTTGCTCCACTTTCTTTGCCTTAACTTTGCAAATCTATCATCCTTCACGTTTTCAACTTTTTTTCATTTGTTGATGTTTAATTCTTTCCAGAATGCTTCAAGAAAGCCTTTGACGTCGTCAGGTTGCCTTCATGCCAATCTTTCAATGCCTTCTTTGTTTATTTTTCTTTCTTTCTTGGCTGCCTTTATGCTCTGCAAACTTTTCTTTTCGGCCCCTTCAAACCTCACGCCCCCATGTCTTTCTCTCCGTCCTCCTGTTATTCACGTTAAAAGCTTATAGAACTGTGCAAAAAAATAAAGGCCGTACGCAAATCGTGGCTAGGCGTAACAGATCAAGGATGGTGCAGCAATGCTCGGGGCAGTGGACAGCGGAAGTGAACCAGCGGTCCAACAGGGCTTGAACGAGGAAAGCTTCAATACTGCACCGATTTTTTTATACCCCTTTATTCTTCAAGCTTTCCTTTCTGTCCTGTTATTCACGTTAAAAGCTTAACAGAAAAAAAAAAGGGCAGCACGCAAGGTAGCAGTAGGTGGAGCAATAGAGTTGTGGGTAGTGCACGAGTAACGTGAGCGGTAGTGCTGTGAAGATGGTGCTGAGTTGGTAAGGAACACTGGGATGTGAACGGTGGAGGAGGAGAGTGTGGTTTTGGTGTAGAAGATGAAGGCAGTAAGCAATGAAGGTAAATGAAAAAAAATGGACAAGGCAGTAATGGAGGGGATGGTGATGGTAAGGCAAGGTTCAATGAAGATGATGAACAATGGCTGCGTGTGAAGTTGAGTTGAAGATAATCAACGGTGGCTGTAGCGAGGATGACAAAGGATGGTGGCTGATGGCAGTAGAAATTTTTCTAGGGTTTTTTTCTTTTTTCTTGTGTCTCTCCCCCCTTTAGGGTTTTTCTTCCCCCGAGCGACTGCCTTTATTTTTTTTGTATCTTGTTTAAATAGACCTAGGTCTCCTTTTATTTTAGGTAATTCATAAAAATCAAGAATCAATCTTTTTAAGGAAATTTTATATCTAAAGAATCGGATATTAAATCCGATATTAATTCTGATTTTTCTTTCCACCAAATCCAAATTAATTCTTCATCTTTTAATAGTCTCATTTAATTTTACTTTCCTACCAAAATTAATTCTGATTTCCTTTCCTTTTTTTTATATATATTTTTTTAATCGAAAATAAAAATAAAAATAAAAATAAAATAAAAAAAATCAAAATCAAAATTTATTTCTAAATCTAAAATAAATATATATAAACTAATTAATTAAAATGTTTGAAAAAGACTCGGACAAAAATGATGTCTACACTGAGTAATTTGATAAGGCACTTAATGCTTGAATATTTAATTTAATTGCATTTGATCAATTTTGTCAGTGGAAACCCCACATATTTGAGCTTGAGGAAGAACCGAAGATCGATACAGCCGTCAAATATGTCATTTATTAGGTATATTTTTGTTGTCTCTGTTCCTTTTATTGTCCCATATGTTTGTTAAGGTTCTAAAGGAACCAATTATTAAAACATCATGTGTTCCAAACCACTAACCTATCCAAGTTCTCCATAACCTTTTTGCTTGTCTCAGAGTTATGTTCCGTATCAGCTTTGCAGGAAGATTGAAGTGCGAATTGGCGATTGCAGGCAGTTGCAGTTTCATCTGACAATTTTGAGAGTAGGAAACCTTTACCACTTCCTTGGAGGGGTTTGGAAGGTAACAAATTATCTGAGGTGGCAGGGATCCCTGGTCGTGTTTTGTCCACATGAATGGGTTCATCGGAGCAAGTAAAAGTTATGGAGTTGCTCTAGCTATGGCTAGAGCTTCTTTGAAGGCCTAAAGCATTTACAGATTGAAATACTGAAGTTCGTAAAAATACTCTGTGCCCACCAAGGGTTTCACACTGTGTTTTGAGGTGGAATGCAGAATGCAGTAGCTTCTATTTGTATGTTCTCTTCAGCTGAGCATATTTTTTTTTGAGTTTCTTGATCCTGGCAATCGTGTTCTCAAGAGGCATGGTTAAAGTTGACTACCTGGCCTTTGGGATGAGTTGATCAAGAGTGTCTCAAAGTGCTTCTTCAAGGTAATAGTAAACTTTCTCTGATATTTATCGTATTTGATTTGATAATTATTACAGTGGTTATCATTTTGTCTTTGTATGTGTGCATTTGACATTATATACCTTGCAAATTAATTGTTTTAATCACTTAATTTTCTATTTAGGGCATTAGTAAAAGGCTGATTAGTAATGGATCAGAAAGCTTACTAATATTGTCTTCATAGATTGAAAGAAAATGCTTGAAATATTAGATGCCCTAAATTATGGTGCTTTGGCAATGAAATGCTTGGTAGTTGTTCTTCTATTTTGGACAGTTTAGGTGCTCATATAATTGTGCCAAACATTAAGTGGTTTGAACTGGTAGTCTGTGGTTATTGATGGTCCTAGTGCATCAGTGTCAGATTTGATGATTTGGTGTCGCTATTGGTTACAAATCCTTAGTATTATTACATATACATATACATTCAAATTTTTACATTGAAAAATGATTGGAAGTAAAGTCATGCATAGAAACTAAGGTGCTATAAATTCTTAGCATGACTAAAATGTCTAAAAGAATTTACATTCAAAACCTAATGGAAAAGGGTTGAATCTGTCTTTAAAAAATGAGGACAAAACTTGAGCTTCTATAGAAGCACCATCTAATCATTGATATATCACTCTTCAGATTCTGAGGGCAGTCCTTTGAACCATGTGTAAAGGCCTCCTTCTGAGTGGAAAATGTTTTTGTAACCATTGAGCACGAGCAAGTAGGCTGCTATGAGTGATCTGCAAGGATTGACAAAAGCAAGCATTTGTATTTTCTAGTTGGGTGTTGTAACCGTTTCGCGTTCGATGATTTTGAAAATATTTAAAAACAAAAAGGAGTCGTCACTAATCTTTTTTGACTAAGTGTGATTAGTCACCTCAAAATTTTTATCTTTTTAACAAAATCTCAAAATGAATTAAATTTTATTAAAAATACAAATTTGGTCTACGAAAACAAGATTTGGGTTCGGGGGTTCGGTTACGTATGAGGAAGGATTTGCACCCTCATAACGCCCGTTAGAAAACGGTACCATAATAATAATGTGTTATCCTTTAATTTTAATAAAATGGTCTTAAATTTAATATTTAAAATTAATTCCTTTTTATTCCAATCTTTTTATTCAAAATCATTTTTTTGTTTGTAACTTTATTTTGGTTTATTTTAAAGGTTAAACTTTATTTTTCGAAAGTAAATGTGAACCTTTTTGTATTGAATAATTAAATCAAATACTCCAATACTTTTGGCAGCATTTGAAATAATTTTCCTCATCTAGAGATTTCTTAAGAATCACTACTTGTGACTTCTACAGAATCTCATCCTCCGAATGGCTCACACCTATTTCGAAATTAAATGAATGCATATGATGCAAACAAATAATATATGATGCAAATGAATTTTTTAATTTTAAATTTCATTATTTATTTGTCGATTTATTTATATTTCTTTGTTTTAAAAAAGAAACTTATTCATTTTCATTTTTATTAAAAATTCAAATTATTGAAAAATCATATTAAATATTTCAATACTTTTGGCAACATTTAATACGACCATTCTCACCTAAGGATCAGCTAAGAATCACTACTTGTGACTTCTGTAACATCCCATCATCGGACGAATTTAATTAAATTTAAATTTTATTATTAATTTTAAAAGAACTTATTTTATTTTCATTTTAATAGAAATTTAAATTATTGAAAAATCATACTAAATATTCCAATACTTTTGGCAACATTTAGTACAACTCTTCTCACCTAGGGATCAGCTAGGAATCACTACTTGTGACTTCCGTAACATCCCATCATCGGACGTCATTTAATTTAATTTAAATTTTATTATTTATTTCCTTTTTCTCTTTTCTTTTAAAAAATTATTTATTTTTATGTTTAACAAAAAATTAAATTATTGAAAAATCATAATAAATATTTCAATACTTTTGGCAACATTTAGTACGACTCTTCTCACCTAGGGATCAGTTAGGAATCACTACTTGTAACTTCCGTAACATCCCATCATCGGACGAATTTAATTAAATTTAAATTTTATTATTAATTTTAAAAGAACTTATTTTATTTTCATTTTAATAAAAATTTAAATTATTGAAAAATCATACTAAATATTCCAATACTTTTGGCAACATTTAGTACAACTCTTCTCACCTAGGGATCAGTTAGGAATCACTACTTGTGACTTCCGTAACATCCCATCATCGGACTTCATTTAATTTAATTTAAATTTTATTATTTATTTCCTTTTTCTATTTTCTTTTAAAAAATTATTTATTTTATATTTAACAAAAAATTAAATTATTGAAAAATCATACTAAATATTCCAATACTTTTGGCAACATTTAGTACGACTCTTCTCACCTAGGGATTAGTTAGGAATCACTACTTGTGACTTCCATAACATCCCATCATCGGACAATTATTTAATTGAAATTTTCTTTGTTTTTTTTATATTTTTTTGTACATTTTTTGATCTATGATAATTAGTGAAAATACAAGTAAAAGAAAAATTTTCAAAACTTTTATTTTATAACATGCATTAATAATAATAATAATAATAACAATAATAATAACAATAACAATAAAACACCACAAAAATAATAATAATAATAATAATAATAATAATAATAATAATAATAATAATAATAATAATAATAATAATAATAATAATAATAATAATAATAATAATAATAATAATAATAATAATGTTGGCTCTATAGGCTATATCGAGAGGGGGGTGAATCGGTTCTTAACTAACCTTATGCCTGTTTTTCGATTCTTCTAAGTTCTCTAGCCTATTTGAATGTTTTCTAAGTTCTCTAAGCTAGGCAAGCGTGCAATTCAAATTCAATACAATAATCACAAATATAATTTCAAATTAGTAAAGAGAGTAAGGATAGAGAAATTTACGCAAGTGATTTATAGAGGTTCGGCAACCTTGCCTACGTCCTCTACCTTGAGACGCTCCCAAGGATTTTCCCAAATTCACTATCCTTGAATTTGTTACACTCCCTTTTTTTCTAGGCTAAAGAGAAACCTCTCTCTTTTTCTAGGCTCAAGAGAAACCTCCCTTTTTTTCTTAAGCTAAAGAGTAACCTCCCTCTTTTTCATAGGCTAAAGAGATACCTCCCCTTTTTACAAGGATTGAATTGGTTTACAATGGGTGTAATCAAAGAAGGCCTCTAAGTAGGCAAATGATTACAGAAATTAGGCACAAAGAAAAGCCTATACAATATTTGTGCTAAACAATACAAGAGATAAGTGAATGATGGAAGATAAAGACTTTGTAGCTCTTGATTTGTTGTTGAGGCTTGAGGAAGATGAATAAGATGATGAAAAATGTTGCTTGGTTGTTCCTCTTGCTTCCTTTAGCTTCTAAGCCTCTATTTATAGTCCCTTGGATGGTTTGTGGACGTTGGTTGGAGCCAAAACAGAAACTAGCTGTTGGCTCTACCGAGAGGGGGGGTGAATCGGTTTTTCTAATTATTTCTACTTTTCCTAACTCTTAATGCACAATCGAAGTCAAATAAGCAATAATGAAATAAACGCAGTAAATAAGAGTAAGGGAAAGAGAAGCAAACACAAGGTTTATAGAGGTTCGGCCAAACTCTTGCCTACGTCCTCTCTCCTTGAACTTCTTGTCAAGGTTTTGATTCACCTCTTCCTTGAGAAAGCTTACAAACCACTTGAAGGTGTGGCAAGACCTCTTACAATTTCTCTTGAGACTTTAGAAGTCTCTTTCTAATCCTCTACCTTTGTAATATTCCCACTCTCTACAATATCAGACCTTACAAGGATAGCTCACCCCTTTGAATATCTGATTTTTTTCAGTGGATGGGTGAAGGATACAGAAAACACTCAAACACAATGAAGTTACAATGAGATTTTCAGATTTCAGATTCTCTCTTGAAGCTTGAATACTTTGGAATGCTTGTTGTTCTTTCAAACTTCATAAATGTCACTATTTATAACCCACCAAACGGATAGAACAGTTGGTGAAGCATTTAATGCAAATCCTCCCGTTGAAACCCTCAAAAACTAGCCGTTACAGGAGGTCTCGTCCAAAAGGGATCGATCCCTTTACCAAAGGGATCGATCCTGTTTATCCAGAATGCTTCCCAACTTGTTGCTTGAGCTTTATCATGCTTACTGTCAAAATGGGATCGATCCCTTTACCAAGGGGATCGATCCCTTGTAACCAGAATCAATTTTCTGCACATCTTTAACTGCAATTTGAGATAGTTTGTGATTTTTGTGATTCTAAGTCAGTTCAAAAACTTCTAACACTTTTCTTAAGAGTATTTACTGACTTTTCAGTTGAAATCACAATCCAAAACTTGTTTAAAATATATTCTATTATTGAGTTCATTCAAAGCAAATTTACTTAGAGAAAAATCATTTTTAAGCTTACTTGAATTTTGTCATTTCAAAAGACTTGTCAATTTAAAGCTAACAATCTCCCCCTTTTTGATATGACAAAACTTAAGGTAAATTTGCTTAGAAAATGGGATTGCTTAAATTTTTTGAAAATAATGCTCCCCCTTAATATTTGCTCCCCCTCAAAGTTAGCTTCCCTTTTTAAGTGCCAAGATTAATTTTTATCACATTAATTCTCCCCCTTTTTGTCATAGCAAAAAAAATGATATACTCCCCCTCAATAATAATAAGAAGCATGGAGAATTGGTTAGTCTATTTAAAGCAAGAGAACAATGAGATATATTGAAGATCATAATCAAACCATGGCAGAATGAGAAAATAACCAGAAGTACATAGCATGCCATATCACAGAGGTTCAAACATCTAAGATAGTTTACACTGACAAAGAGAAATTCGGACAGTGAAGTTCAACACACATAGCACAGAGGTTCAAACATCTAAGCATAACAAAGAAAATGCGCACCCTACACACAAGGAACAAAATCAACGCCTGGGAAATGTCCGATGATACTGATCCACGAAGTCCTCATGCTGCATGCGGATGTCTTGGACTTCATCAAATAAGGCTGCCTGTGTAGCCTCGATGGTGTCAAGGCGAGCGTCGACATGATCAAAGCGTTGAGTAACAGTGGCCTGGAGGTTTTGAAGCGATAGCATGATCTGGTCAAGAGAGACCGAGGTCGAGGCGGATGGGGCTGAGGATGTGGCTGCGGCAGGAGCTGCCTCTTCGTCGTCGCCTTCATCACCGCCTTCGTCCGGATCATGTTGGGGAGATGCTGGAGCACCATGGGCCTTTTCCCAAACGATGGTATCACCTTGCTTACGAGAGTACCAGCCAAGATTATGCAAAGTAGCAAGGTTGATGATGTGGCCTGCCTCTGGAAGGACGCCAGGGTCACACGAACAGTCGATACCGTAGTCGAGGAGGTAGAAGGCAAGGTGTTGGGGGAAGACAATTGTCTGAACTTTGCCAAGAGCAATCTTGATCCAATCGTGAAGAATGAAATGGAGAAGATCCGGTCGATCGCCATCAGGTGAGTGAATGTGATGAAGCCAAAACCGATCAAGTCGCCGGAGTTGGGAATATTTGGTGCCAAGTGGGCGAAGATTCCAAGAGATGATGATGTGGAGAAGACGAGCAAAGACTGGAAGGTCACCCGCACGATCATTGACGATATTGAATTCTAAGGGGACGTTGACATTTTCACGTGCAAGTCCATGCTCCGGAATGCGAAAGGCATGGGAAAGGGAATCTTTGGTGATTTCAACATCCCGACCCATAACAAATGATTGAATTCCTACTGCCTTACATGGGTTATTAGGCGAATAAATAACTTTGGCATTGGAAAAGAAAGCTCGAATGATGCTCATAGGAACCGGAGTGTTGATTTGGAGAAAGTATGTCCAATGGAAGGCTTCAAATTTGGCCAAGTAGGGAAATTGAATTGACTCCAAAAAACCGAAGTCAATTGGGCGGCAGTGCTTGACGCGCATATGGGCAAAGAGGGTATGGTAACGTTTTTTCTCGTCCGCATTTCGAAAGCAGCGATTAAAGGCGGTTGGAACGGAGGCGGAGGAAGAGGAGGGATGTGATCTTTTTCGAGGGGCAGCATGTTTGATTTTGGGAGCCATGGGAAGAAAGAATGATAAGGGAAAATTCAAAGAGGCATTTTGTCGAGCAGGTGATGGGCACAGGTTTGGGGAACTGTGGAGAATGTGTGTGAGCAATATGATCGAATCAATCAGCTGAGAGCCACAACCCAATAAGCAATTAACAATTATGAAAAGGAATTTCTTATGAATAACTACAACTAGGCTAAGGAAAATCCTTTGGAAAAGACTAGTGCCAAATGAAGTGAAAACCTAGATGAAGAGGAAAATAAGGCAAGATATGCAAATGGGTAAACAAGACATGATGCAAAAGATTAGAAATGCAAGAAAAATGGAATGAAAATTGGAAGAAAAACTTACAATTGACATGTTGGGTGAATAGTAACCATGGTGTGGAGGAAGAAGGAAGAGAAGAAAAGAAAAGATTGTGTCAGGAAATGAGGAGGGAAAATGAAAGAGAGAAGGAAATGAGGAAGATTGGTGAAGGAATGAAGCAATTTGGTGTAGAAATGAGGGAGATCATGAAGGTTGTGAGAGGAGGAATGGAGAAGGTGGAAGGCTTACGGATGATGGGGAAGAAGAATAGGAAAAATGAGTGAACTCCCGACCTTTTAACAAGCGGAAGAGCAAGGGTTTGATCGAAGGGATCGATCCCTTTAAGGATGGGATCGATCCCTTTTTGGCAGTGTGCATTCTTGCCTATTCTGGAATAAACGGATCGATCCCATGGCAAGAGGGATCGATCCCTCATATTCAAAACCCAGAATTTTAGGCCTTAATGACCCGGAAGCAATCTAATTTGAAGAAGTATTGATTCCGTTGTCACTTGCCTCATTCGTGATGCATAAAAATGATTTGAACACTATGAAACGTATGCATTTGGACCATTGTAAACTCAAAATCTGATTGTTTTCACTTGAGATGCATGAATGAGGTTGAAAAACTTCAGAAAAGATGCAGGAAAATGCAGAAAAGTGCAGAAAAATGTTGAGAATATGCTGAACAGCTTTGCAATCCAAGTGAACAGGATTGTGAGCCTGTCTTAAGCATCAGAAAGTGAATTGTTGACTAATGAAACACATAAATTTCAACATGTCAACATCAAAGTCTAAGATCATGAACAGTAACATGGCAAGTTGAAGTTATGAAGTGCAAGTGGAAATGATATTTTTCAAATTTCTTTCTTGCAATCATATCAAACCAACTTAAGACAGTCATGCAACACCAAATCACTTCAAGGAGCATTCATTATGCCTAATTCACCTCTAAGAGTGCAAAATCTCTCCTTGTCCAAGGGTTTTGTGAAGATATCAGCTAATTGGTGCAAGGTGTCCACATACTCTAGAATTATATCTCCTTTTTGCACATGATCTCGTATAAAATGATGTCTAATCTCAATGTGCTTAGTTCTAGAGTGTTGGATAGGATTTTTTGTAAGATTGATGGCACTAGTGTTGTCACACCTAATGGGAACTTGATTCATTTCTATTCCATAGTCTCTCATTTGTTGCTTAATCCATAACACTTGAGCACAGCAACTGCCGGAAGCTATATATTCAGCCTCTGTTGTGGATTGAGCTACGCTATTTTGTTTCTTAGAAAAACATGAAATGAGCCTACTTCCTAAGAATTGGCATGTTCCCGATGTGCTTTTCCTATCCACTTTGCATCCACCAAAATCCGCATCGGAATAGGCATGGAGGTCAAGTGTAGAATCTTTAGGATACCAAAGTCCTAAGGAAGAAGTGTCTTTGAGGTATCTAAGGATTCTTTTTACTGCTTGTAGGTGTGATTCTCTAGGGGATGATTGATATCTAGCACACAAGCATACACTAAACATGATATCGGGTCTACTAGCAGTTAAATATAGCAATGAGCCAATCATAGACCTATAGAGTTTAGTGTCTACACATTTTCCTCCTTCATCCTTATCAAGCTTAATATTTGTGCTCATAGGTGTAGAGAAAGGTTTAGATTCATCCATTCCAAATCTTTTGAGCAAATCTTTAGTGTACTTAGCTTGATTTATGAAAATACCTTCTTTACATTGTTTAACTTGAAGTCCCAGAAAGAAGGTCAATTCTCCCATCATACTCATTTCAAATTCACCTTGCATTAGCTTTGAAAAGTTTTTGCACAATGACTCATTTGTAGAACCAAAAATGATATCATCTACATAAATTTGCACTACCAATAAGTCATGACCCTTAGATTGAATAAACAATGTTGTGTCTACTTTTCCTCTTGTAAAACCTTTTTCGATTAAAAACTTTGAAAGTCTTTCATACCAAGCTCTAGGAGCTTGTTTTAATCCATATAAGGCTTTTGAAAGTTTGAAAACATGGTTAGGAAGTTTTGGATTTTCAAAACCGGGAGGTTGCTCAACATAAACCTCTTCATTTATATAACCATTTAGAAAAGCACTTTTTACATCCATTTGATATAACTTAAAGTCCTTATAACATGCAAATGCAAGTAGCATCCTAATGGCTTCTAATCTAGCTACCGGAGCATAGGTTTCATCATAGTCAATCCCTTCTTCTTGTCTATAGCCTTGAGCTACTAACCTAGCCTTATTTCTAACAATAATGCTATTTTCATCCATCTTATTCTTGAATATCCATTTGGTTCCAATGATGGGATAATCTTTAGGTCTTTCTACTAATGTCCACACTTTGCTTCTTTCAAATTGATTTAATTCTTCTTGCATGGCCATAATCCAATTTTCATCATTCAAAGCCTCATCCACTTTCTTTGGCTCAAATTGTGACACAAAGGCAACATGTTGACATATGTTTCTATAGGTTGACCTAGTCCTAACTCCAATGGTAGGATCTCCAACAATATCATTATCTTTCACATATCCAAGTTCTCTAGGACACCTAGATTCCTTCTCAATCATTTCTTGTTCCATGGACTCCTCATCTTTGTTAATAGTAAGATCTTCTAAGTGTTCCCTAACATCCTTATCTTGAGATGGATCAACTATAGGTTCATCAAAGATTTCTACTTCATCATCAAGATTGGTTCTACTAGTGATATTTGATTCATCAAAGATTACATGTATTGACTCTTCTACAACAAGTGTTCTTTTATTAAAAACTCTATAAGCCTTAGAATTTAAAGAGTAACCAAGAAAAATACCTTCATCACTTTTAGCATCAAATTTTCCTAGGTTATCTTTACCATTGTTCAAAACAAAACATTTACATCCAAATGGGTGAAAATAACTTATGTTAGGCCTTTTTCCTTTATAAATCTCATAGGGAGTTTTCTTTAAAATAGGCCTCACCATAGCTCTATTTATAACATAGCAAGAGGTGTTTATTGCTTCAGCCCAAAAATATTTAGGTAAGTTGTTTTCACAAAGCATGGTTCTAGCCATTTCTTCTAAGGTTCTATTTCTCCTTTCAACTACCCCATTTTGTTGAGGAGTTCTAGGAGCTGAAAAATTATGGCTAATGCCATTTTCATTGCAAAATATATCAAAACCAATATTTTCAAATTCTTTTCCATGGTCACTCCTAATACTTGAAATAGAATAACCCTTTTCATTTTGAACAAGTTTTGAGAAAACAATGAATTTATCTAAGGCCTCATTTTTAACACTTAAAAAGAACACCCAAGTAAACCTAGTGTAATCATCAACTATCACAAATCCATAGTGTTTACCTCCTAAACTAGTTGTCCTAGTTGGTCCAAAGAGATCTAAGTGAAGAAGTTGAAGTGATCTAGAGGTAGTGACACACTTCTTAGATTTAAATGAATTTCTTTTGTGTTTTCCTCTTACACATGCTTCACAAACTTTATCATTTTCAAATTGAAGCTTAGGTAATCCTACAACTAGGTCTCTTTTGGCTAACTTAGACAAAATATGCATGCTAGCATGGCCTAGTCTTCTATGCCATAACCAAGGTTCATCTTCTCTAGTAGCCATAAAGCACACATTTTTGCTATTAAGTTCATTTAAATTCACGATATAAATGTTTCCTCGTCTATGTCCAATAAACATAATTTGATTAGATTTGGCATTAACAACATTGCAACACAAATCATCAAACATAACTTTAAATCCCTTATCACACAATTGACTAATACTAAGCAAGTTATGTTTCAAGCCTCTAACATATAAAACATTCTCAATAGTTGAGGAAGAGTTACCAATGGAGCCAATTCCTTCAATTTGTCCTTTGGAGTTGTCTCCAAATGTGACTTCTCCACCACTTTTGTGCTTTAGGAACTTGAATTGACTCTTGTCACCCGTCATGTGTCTTGAGCATCCACTATCAAGGTACCAATGCTCCTTGGACTTAGCCTTGTAGCAATACTCTTCCTCCTACAAACACATCAAGCTTTCATTTTAGGTACCCAAATTTTCTTGGGTCCTTGAGAGTTAGTACTTATAATTTTAGATCCTTTAGGGATCCATTTCATCTTTAATGACTCATCACTTGAATTTAAAACATGTTTAGGTACCCAAATTTTGACAGCCATTTTTCCTCTTATCATGGTCTTCCTAGAGGTGCATGCTTGTGAGGAGTGTCCTAGTTTATTACACAATGTGCACAAAACAAATTTTCTATCTTTAACTAGGAAGTTTTTAAGATGAGTCTCTTTGTTAGATGCATTATAACCTAACCCTTCTCTATCAAAGAATGCTCTTTGAGTCTCTAGCATTTGATCAAGTTTTTGTTGGCCCATGTAAAATCTAGAAAAGGAGTTTTGCAAATTGATGTTCTTTCTATTTAATTCTTCTATTTCTAGATTTGCATTCTCTAATTTCTTTTCACATTCTAATTTAACATTCACAAGCATTTCATTCTCCTTTTTCAACTTAGAAATCATTTTCTTATACTTCAAATTCATGCATTCAAATTCATTAGCTAACTCATCAAATGCATCTTGCAATTCATCAAAAGTATATTCATTAGTATCCAACAAGTTAGAAGTTACCTTTTCATCTTCAAA
Source organism: Heritiera littoralis (assembly GCA_031772115.1). Lineage (NCBI taxonomy): Eukaryota > Viridiplantae > Streptophyta > Magnoliopsida > Malvales > Malvaceae > Heritiera > Heritiera littoralis. The sequence continues at coordinate 1,880,960 of JAPDPK010000056.1, forward strand.
GGCCATGAAACAAAGGTTGGCTACTTCATCTTCTACATTCTCTTCATCGGAGCAATCACTATCACTCCAAGTAGCCACCATTGCCGTCTTTTTTTGTTTCTTCTCATTTTGCTTTCTATACAAAGGACAATCAAATTTAATATGACCAGGTTTTTTGCATTCATAACAAATAATTTGGTCCTTTTCTTTCCTACTAGTTTCTCCTCTATTAAAGTCTCTCCTAGGGGGTCTCCTAGAATTACCACTAGTTCTCATCCTCATAAATTTATTAAACCTCTTAGCAAACATGGCCATTTCTAGGTCCTCATCATCACCACTCTCATCATGATCTTTTGATTCCTCAATAGTGGTGGATTTTAAAGCTACTCCAACTTTCTTAGGAGGATCTTGATTTCTCTTGATTTTCATCTCATAGGTGAGTAGAGATCCCATAAGTTCATCTAGTGAGAGTGTGTGAGGATCCTTAGATTCCTCAATAGCAGTGACTTTAGCCTCCCATGTTTTTGGTAAGCTATTGAGTATCTTTTTCACCATTTCTACATTAGAATATGTCTTGCCTAATGCTTTAAGACCATTTATGATGTCAGTAAACCTAGTAAACATGTCACTAATTGATTCATCATTCTTCATTCTAAATAATTCATAGTCTTGTGTGAGCATGCCTACTTTGGTTTCTTTGACTTGTGTGGTTCCCTCATGTGTGATAGCTAGTTTGTCCCAAACTTGTTTAGCATTCTCACATTGTGACACTCGATTATACTCATTTGGTCCTAATGCACAAAAGAGTGTGTGCATTGCTTTAGCATTAAGTTGTGCCATCCTAATATCATTAGTATCCCATTCATCTTCTTTCTTAGGCACATCCGACCCATCTACTTTCTTAATAGGAATAAGAGGACCTTTGACAATAATTCTCCATACTTCATAATCATTGGCTTGAATAAATAGCATCATTCTAGTCTTCCAATAGGCATAGTTTTCACCATTAAAGAGTGGAGGTCTGACCGTAGAGTGTCCCTCTCCTACCAAGGGTGTAGACAAACTAGTTTGAGCCATTAGTGATCGTTTATACTCGATAGATGTTAATCTAAGTCACTCTCGAGCCCAAGCTCTGATACCAATTGTTGGCTCTACCGAGAGGGGGGGGTGAATCGGTTTTTCTAATTATTTCTACTTTTCCTAACTCTTAATGCACAATCGAAGTCAAATAAGCAATAATGAAATAAACGCAGTAAATAAGAGTAAGGGAAAGAGAAGCAAACACAAGGTTTATAGAGGTTCGGCCAAACTCTTGCCTACGTCCTCTCTCCTTGAACTTCTTGTCAAGGTTTTGATTCACCTCTTCCTTGAGAAAGCTTACAAACCACTTGAAGGTGTGGCAAGACCTCTTACAATTTCTCTTGAGACTTTAGAAGTCTCTTTCTAATCCTCTACCCTTGTAATATTCCCACTCTCTACAATATCAGACCTTACAAGGATAGCTCACCCCTTTGAATATCTGATTTTTTTTCAGTGGATGGGTGAAGGATACAGAAAACACTCAAACACAATGAAGTTACAATGAGATTTTCAGATTTCAGATTCTCTCTTGAAGCTTGAATACTTTGGAATGCTTGTTGTTCTTTCAAACTTCATAAATGTCACTATTTATAACCCACCAAACGGATAGAACAGTTGGTGAAGCATTTAATGCAAATCCTCCCGTTGAAACCCTCAAAAACTAGCCGTTACAGGAGGTCTCGTCCAAAAGGGATCGATCCCTTTACCAAAGGGATCGATCCTGTTTATCCAGAATGCTTCCCAACTTGTTGCTTGAGCTTTATCATGCTTACTGTCAAAATGGGATCGATCCCTTTACCAAGGGGATCGATCCCTTGTAACCAGAATCAATTTTCTGCACATCTTTAACTGCAATTTGAGATAGTTTGTGATTTTTGTGATTCTAAGTCAGTTCAAAAACTTCTAACACTTTTCTTAAGAGTATTTACTGACTTTTCAGTTGAAATCACAATCCAAAACTTGTTTAAAATATATTCTATTATTGAGTTCATTCAAAGCAAATTTACTTAGAGAAAAATCATTTCTAAGCTTACTTGAATTTTGTCATTTCAAAAGACTTGTCAATTTAAAGCTAACACTAGCCGTTATATCTCACAGAAACTAGCCGTTGGGAACTTTCTGACTTAAAGGGATCGATCTTTTTACCAAAGGGATCGATCCTTTTCTTTATTCCAAGCTTCCGAAGCATTATGCCAAAAAGGGATCGATCCCTTTCCCTATGGGATCGATCCTTTTCTTCCAGAGGGCATTTTTCCAGCACTTTTGGGTTAGAAATGATATGACTTTTGATTTTAATTCAACCCAAAACATTTATAAGCTTTAGGGGAGTTTTTCTTGACTTTCTCAAATGAGAATATTGTCCAAAAACTTATAAGTAATTTTCTAAACTTATGTTCAATAATTCTTGAGAAAATTACTTAATATTGAAAACCATTTTATAGAGCATTAAGACCAATAAGAATATATCATTAAATCATGGTCTTAATGTTTGATATGAAAACTTAAAATGGATTGAGAAAATCATGTGTGATAAGGCAAATTTACAATATTAATTAAAACATTAAAGCTTACTTAAGTTTTTGTCATTTCAAAATATATATGGCAATTTAAAGCTAACAAATAATAATAATAATAATAATAATAATAATAATAATAATAATAATAATAATAATAATAATAATAATAATAATAAAGAAAAACAAGGAAAAGGCTAAAAAAATTATACCCAAAGTGAAGCCCAAACCGGAATGGGCTTGAAGCTGGTATTGGGCCCAATTCTCAAAAGCCTCCTGGACCCAATCAGACGCGGGTCGGGCTGGATTAGGGAACGGGTCGGATCGGCGAAACAGGCGGAGCGGCAGGGTCTTCCTTCGCGGGTCAGCGAGCGAGTCTCGGGTCGGGTCGGCTGCACGCGTGGATCCTTCTCCTCCTTTGGCGGGTCGGGCGCGCGGGTCCCAGGTCAGATCTCGGGTCCACGCGCGGATCTGCCTTTAGTTTTTTTTTAACTATAAAAAACAATCTTTTTTTTTCAACTCAATTTCTTTTCTTTTTTACAAAAAAATTTCAGAGCCCCTTAAGGCTCTCGGTTGGGCGATTTCCGGCCACCGCCGGACAGTCGCCGACTGCTGTTGCGTCGCCATGCTCCGGCGTCTGGCAAGCCTTTTAAAACCATAGAAACGCTCGATTCTTTCTCCTCTAGTCGATCCTAAACTCCGTTTTACCCACAAATCCTCCCTAGCCTCTAGATCTGACAAACCGAAACCCTTCCCCTCTTTTTTTCGATATTTTCTCTCTTTTTTTTTAAGATCTAGTTGATGATGTTTGGTTGTGGCTTGTGTTTTGTTTGTTGTTTTCTTTTGCAGGTGATGGCTTAGATCTGGGTCTGTTTGGATTCGGTGAGGTTTCAGATATGGGATTTGGGGTTCTCAGATCTGTGGTTTTTTGTGGCTTCAGTAATGGTGATGACGGTGATGATGGCGGTGTGTGGTGTTTGCTTTGGGTAGGGGTGGTACAGGGGCTAGTTCACGGTGGTGAGGGGGTTCGGGTAGTGAGTTTTTGAGCAAAAGGGGGTTTCGGGTTACTGGTCTGTGTGTGGAATCCTCTCCCTTTGTTGCTGGTTGAGGGGGGTTTTGTAGAGTTGAGGGTTCCGGAATGGTGGCTGGCAGGGGGTGTGGCCGTCAATGGGATGGCTGATGGACAGCCTCGGGAGAGGGGCTGGCAAGGGTTAGGTGACAGTGGCGATAGATTGGACAGAAAATGAAAATAAAAATAAAAAATAAAATTAATAAAATAACAATAATAATAATATAAAGTGATAATAATAAAAAAAACAAAAAAATCAGATAATAAAAATAAAAATAAAAAAATAAAAAACAAATAATAATAACAACAACAATAATAAAAAATAAAATATATAATAATAATAATAATAGTAATATAAATAATAATAATATTAATAATAATAATAGAAATAGGACAAAATTAGGTGTCAACAGCTGCCCCTCTTTGCTCATTGCTGATAATCAGGAATAGAGCAAAGACAATAGACACTAATTTTGTCCGACTTATGACTTGATCTCTTTTTTTTTTCTTTCTTTTCTTCTTTTTTTTTCATTTTTCATTTTCATTCATTTCTTCTTCTTTTTTTTTGGAATGTACTCCTCTTGCAGCAGAGGCGATGAAACTTAAAATTTTTTCTTTCTTTTTTTCTTTGAAATGTGCTTCTCTTGCAACAGAGGCAATGAAACTTTAAAATTCTTTTCTCTCTCTTTTTTTAAAAAAATGTGCTCCTCTTGCAGCAGAGGCGATGAAACTTTAAGATTCTTCTTGAAATGCTCCTCTTACAGCAGAGGCGATGAAACTTTAAAATTCTTCCTGAAATGCTCCTTTTGCAGCAGAGGCGATGAAACTTTAAATTTTTTTCCTGAAAAGTGCTCCTCTTGCAGCAGAGGCAATGAAACTTTAAATTGAAAGATTTCACATTCAAAGATCTAAGATTCGGAGATTCACATCCGAAATTTTGATTTGGAGATTCACATCCAAAAATTTGATTTGGAGATTCACATCCGAATTTTGATTTTGAATTCAGAGATTCACACCTGAAATGTTTGATTTGGAGATTCACATCCAAAATTTTGACTTTGATTTGGAGATTCACATCCAGAACGTTTGACTTGGAGATTCACACCCAATATTTTAACTTTGATTTGGAGATTCACATCCAAATCGAATTTCCCTATCTTAAAATTCCTTATCTTGATTTTTCTTCAATTTCATCTTTAAATCTTATGTTTAATCTCATTTCAAATTTAATCTCGAACCTCCTCTTTAAAATATAGCCATGAACTTTCTTCTTCTCCCTTCTTCTTTTTTTTTTTACCTTCTTCTTCCTCTTTTTTTTTTCAACTTCAAGATCTTAATCTTCCAACCTCATATTCTAATCTTGCATTTTCTTGACCAGGATACATTCAGGCACTCAATTTGAGGATTTGCATTGAAAATTCCAAACGTAAACTTTAATATAGAGATTCGGATCTTAAATTCAGAGATTCTTATTTGAAATTTTGAGTTGGAGTTTCACATCCAAATATCCATTTTAGAGATTCGCATCCGAAATTTCAGAGATTCTCACCTGAAATTTTGAGTTGGAGTTTCACATCCAAATATTAGATTCGGAGATTCACATCCGAAAATTTGACTTAGGGATTCCCACCCAAAATTTTGATTCGGAGATTCACATCCGAAATTTTCAACTTGGAATTCAGAGATTCACACCTGAAATTTGATTTGGAGATTCACAACCAAAAATTTGACTTAGGGATTCACACCTAAAATTTTGACTTGGAGATTCACATCCAAAATTTGATTCGAAGATTCACATCCGAAATTTCAACCTTGATTTGGAGATTCACACCCAAAGATTTTAACTTGAAATTCAGAGATTCACACCTGAAATTTTGATTTGGAGATTCACATCCGGATATTTGATTCGGAGATTCACACCCGAAATTTTACGAATTGGAGATTCACATCCAAATATTCAGCTTCTTGCTTAAAATTTTCTGAATTGGAGATTTACATCAAAGATTTAGTTTTTTGATGCATCATCCTTTTAAAACTCTTTACTTTAAAAATCTTATCATCTTATCCTAAAATTTTCAGAATCCTGCTTCCTTCCTTTGTCTTGTGTTTTGCCCCTTCTTTGATCGAAAATGTACAAATTTTGTTCCTTAAAGGTGAAATTTTCATTTGCTTTTTTTTTTGAATGTATGTGATGGATGCAATGCAAATGTCGAGAAATAAGAAAAAGAAAAGGAAAAGAGAAAGAAAAAGATAAGGAAAAAAGATTCAAAAGTTGCAGTAACAAGGTTCACAAGACCACCATCCTCACCTTTTTTGAATCTTTTCAAAACATAAGCTTCCGTACATCCACTAATTCCACGAAACACCATTAATTCTTAGTTATTCTTCACCATTTGATCATACATTCATATTTCTTCGGTACACTTACAAGCCTTCTCACGATTCTCATCTTTTCCTTCTTTGCCCCATATCATTTTCGACTTTCCTCTTTTGTAATGCATCGGGCTTTCACAAATATTGTCAATTATTTATTTATCATCATTTCAATTTCACAACAGATGTAATGCCATCACATTTCTTTCAATAATCATGAGTATGTAGATTGGTTGAAAGTTGAAGGGAAGACATTTATGATGAAGTAAACAAGAACAGATTTAACCAAGAATAATAGGTAATTTCCAGAGGTCAAGGGAAGGTAACAATATCTAAACAATGAATATTCAATCAATCTTGATAAACTAATCTAGGATTTTTCCCAAAATTCTATTTGATTGACATTCTAATCATTTTGGTTCCATCAATGCTTTGCCCCCCACTTCATGAAATCTTCAAATAGTACTGGTTTCCCTTATAAAAGGCTATCTTCTCGAGATTTTAGCCAAATACTCCATTCTTCTTTTGACTCAAATCACCCTTTCGAGTTTTCAACTTGAGCCCTTTCTCATTCTCCTTCTTTTCTCTTTTTTTTTTTTATTTTAGCCCTTCTTTTTTATATTTTTCTTTTTTCTTTTCATTTTTTTCATCATTTTCCTTTTTACATTTTCATTTTTTTCAAGGAATATATTTATTCATAATCAACCCACTTGCCAAGCTCCAAATCATGAACTTGTAACACGTCTAGGCTCAATATATGATTCCTTAACTCAAGCATTCAAATTTGATCAAAATGGACTTTTAAGGTATGTAATGTAGGCCAGGTTTTGAGGTTTTGAAAGAATGGATAATAAGGCCCAAAACACGTGTTTCAAGGGTTTCAAGCCATAGGATCATTTTTCATCATCTTAAGAACTTTAGCATTCTACCCCATTCTTTGTTTATTCTTCTTTGGTTTCTTATTTCTCTTTCCATTCTTTTCCGTTCATCTCTTTTTCTTTTGATCCGCTCTTTTCCTCATTTCCTTCTCTTTTTTTTTGAGGATTTCAATCATGAAGATATCTTTTTCTTTATCCTGCCCCTAGATTTCTAATGACTTGAAAATTTTTCACGGGCCAATCTCACTTCATTTTTCTCAATTTTGCCCCCCAATGTGGAGGGTGATCCTTGGCAGGTTTTTTTTAAAAACATATATAACTATGAGGCTCAAAAGGGGTAACAATGGATAATTTTTCTCATATACGAAGGATAAACCAAAGATGGTCATTTCTCATTTCAAACGCAAATACTCTTATCAAAGAATTATTGATTGAGCCAACACAATCTTGTGAAAAGTCTACTTTCCTTGTGTTCATTCCATCGGTTGATTCAACATTCCCATTGATCATGGGACAAAATGGTCAATACAAATAGAATTTTAAAGTTTTATCCTAGATTATTATCAAAATCGACATCATATTCATCATTTAACAACAAAATTGGGTGAAGAATGGAAATTAATCATTTATAAGCCAAAAAGAGGAGAAAGAGGAAAAATATAGGCGAATGCACAAAAAATACAAGATTTCGAAGAAGAGAGAAAAATGTAATGAAAATGCATTGATTACTCCGTTGAAATGACAAAAGATAAATGAAAGTCAATACACAAAAAGCACCTTTTAGTTCATGGGCATTACAAAAAGAATCAACTTTATACCACCATGAATGACCAAGCAAAGAGTCTTTTTTTTGCAATCATACTGTAGCATGGTTAACCCATTCCTTCTTTTGTCCCAAAATCCAACAAACCAGATCTAATCAAACTTTGCACCTTATGCTTGAAAGCAGGGCAACTTTCTATCGAATGACCCATGTTTCCACTATGATAGTCACACCGAGCATTTGGGTCATACCATTCTGGATATGGAGGTTCCAAAGGCTTCAATTGGACTGGGGTAACAAGTTGGTTCTCGAAAAGGTATTGAAATACTTTAGTGTAGGACCAAGGAATCGGATCAATGTCGATTCTCCTCCGTTTGTTTCGAGATCCTCTTTGGTTACTTTGGGTAGGCATCGGTGTTTGGAGACCTATTTGCCAACTAGATTGGAGGATTGGCTGACAGGTATTCAGGCTCGGAGAGATATTATTTATGGTGGGGTAATGGGTGTGGTACCTTGGATAAGAATGGTATGGAGCAAAGTCTCTCACCTGTTGCCCCTCATAATTCATAGCATAAACATCTTCTTCATTCCCCAATGTATCGCCTCTTCTTGTATTCATGGCATCATCTCCTACAAGCTTGCCACTATTGATTGCATTCTCTATTATTTCACCAGAAATTACCATATCTGCAAAATTCTTGGTGGCATTACCGACCATCATTTCATAAAATGGGACCGGGAGTATGGTGACAAACAAGATGGTGGTTTCTTTCTCTGTGAGAGGCGGTTGGACCTGGGCAGCTACATCCCTCCATCTTCGAGCATATTCTTTAAAGCTCTCCTCATGTTTCTTCCTCATGCCTTGTAAGAATAGGCGGTCCGGTGCTAGATCTTCAATGTGCTTGTATTGAGCAATGAATGCCCGAGCCAATTCTTTCCATGAGCGGATATGGGCTCGATCTAGTTAGGTGTACCACCTGGCAGCTGATCCGGTAAGACTATCTTGAAAAATATGCACCAATAATTCATCATTTTGAGCATAGGTAGCCATTTTCTGACGGTACATCTTGATATGAGTTATCGGGCATTTGGTCCCATCATACTTTTCAAATTCTGGAACCTTGAACTTTGGTGGGATAACTACACCTGGTACCAAACAGAGCTCACGTGCATCCAAAGAGCCATATAAATTCATCCCTTCGATAGCTCGTAGCCTTTCTTCAAGGAGATCTAACTTTGTTTGAGGCTCTAAATTCTTTTTCATTGTTGATGCACTCATCTTCAGTTTCTCTTGTTCTTTAGGATCCTCTAAATCATGGACAGAGATTGGGTCTGATGGCTGCCTACCAGGGTTTGGAATGTCATGCCCCGAAAATGGCGTATGCTGTGAAGAACGAATTTGGGGTGGAATGGGACTTTGTGGTTATGAACGTTCACCGTCTTGTGCCCACCTTTCTTGAGTAGCTGCTTCCCCTACTGGTTCCTTTCCTTTACTTATTTTGGTCATCATCTCCATCATTGCAGCCAATTGCCCCTTCATCTCCTTTTGCGCCTTTTCTATTTTCTCCATTCGGCTAGCCTGTCCTTCTTCCATGGTCTATACTTGAGAGTCCCGAATTGCTTTGTAATCTTTGGTGGTCGAGAAGTCTTGAACCTTATTACCACAATTTTCGAATTAGAAATTTATATTATTATCTTACCTTTGTCTAAAAAAAACTTTCTCTCATTTCTTTCAAAAATTTTTGGAACAAACAAATGTTTACTTTTGTTGGTTTGCATAACTTTCTTGATTTTACATGTTAGGTGTTTAGGTCTTCATTTTAACCAAATCTTAGGGAAGAATAATTTCAAAGAAAATAATCAATCAATAGCACATGTATACAAATTTGATAAAAAAGAAAATTGAAAGAATAAACAAATTCAAGACTGTAAAAGACTTGGTCTATTTTCTCGAAGATTTATCTACAAAATATGATGCAACAATGTAAAATGCATACCAAAGTTCAAACTAAAATTTGCCCCTTAGTTAACACATTCATTTATTAACTTAAGAGGTCAAATCCGAAACAAGTAAGAAGAATTGAAGAATAACCTTGAACCATACCAAACTTGTTTCAAAACTCTCTCTCTCTCTCTCTCTCTCTTTTCCTTTGTTTTTAATTTTCTATGAGAAAGAACATATTCTTTTTTTTTTTTATGAAATGCTATGTAAAAGATTTAAGACATGACACAGTAATAAGGCATGATGAAGGACATGTTTATACAAAATGTATTTTGTACACAATGCAATGGTAATGAAGATCAAATTTTGTTTTATTTCACCTAACTTTCATGATTCTAAAATGCAAATGACATGACTATCAACATATATATACACAATGATGATGAAATGAATTAAAATGATATATGTCCCTAACATGCTTGAGAAAAACAAATATTTGTATTCACAATACCTAGACACTAATCTTATTATTCCTTAATCCAACATGCAAGAAAGATGGAATTCCTAACTAAACCTGAACATTCTTCTCAATTTTTCTAAAATCATTTTTATTTTATCACCAAACATTTTTTTTCTTAATTTTCCTTTTACCTGACCATTTGCACATACCCATTTTCACATTTCCTACGAGACTTTTATTGTACCCAAAAATTTATTTCTTTTGCATTCTTTTTCAATATCAAATTATTCTTGAAATTATACACCAAACAAATTCAAGAAAAACTTTTGTTGACTTTTTGTTTACCTTTATTCAAAAAATTTCTTGCAATGAGAAGATTAAAAATAATTTTTGTTTTTATTTTCAAACCATTTTCAAATTATTTTTCACAAGCATTTTTACATTTTTATTAAGCTTCTTGTGCGACTAAAAATATTTTACATATCAAACTATTCTTCGAAAATTTTATACAGAAAAATCAATTATTCATTTTTTTTGTTTAACCTTCAATATTTATTTTGACTTTAAAAAGAAAGAAAAACTATTTTTCATTCATTCTCTCATTTTATTCTAACTCTTTTTCCAAGAAAAATTAATTAATTTCCTACTCAAACCCCTATACTTTCCCTTTTTTATGCCTTTATCTTAAGAAATTTTTCCAAGAATAATAAAGAATAAAGAATTTGTTGTTTTTTTTTTTAAATTAAAAAAACTTAATTGAATTTCTTTTTATTATTTTTAGTGAAGAGACATTTTTTTAACATTTTTTTCATTTTTTATTGTAAAAAGAAAAGTTTATCCACATTTTATCATTTTATATTTTTATTTTAAAGAAAGAAAAATAAAAGAAATTAAAACTTTTTTTTTAATCTTTGTATATGAACATCTTGTAACTAAATATACATAAAACTTCTTTTTCTTCCTCTTGCTTTGGAGAATGTACTTTTATTAGTTCCTATTTTAATGAACCTATTTTCAAAACAAAATTCCCCTTTAAAAAAGGAATAAAGAATTATTTGTATCTTTTAAAAAAGGTTACATATTTGTTCTATTATTTTTATCACGCATCTTTATTTTTTCAAAAATAAATGGATTTCTTTTTCAGACAAAATCTTTTCCAAAGAAAATATATTTTTTCATTTTTATTTTTCAAAAATTCTTTTCTTTTTTTTTTAAGAAAAATGAAAGACTTAAATTATATACAATTCAACCCAAAATCAATAGTACCTTTATTATAGATATGAGAAAAGGGTCGAATATGTTCCCTCATGTCCTAATTTTGGATAATTTCCACTAAAATTGGGCATGGCTCTATCTAAGGCTGGCCTCTTAGGTTCCTTTACATGCTGGGTTGGGATTTATAAAGATTTAAAGGTTCTCAAATTATACCTCAATGTCGTCCACACTGGACTAGTAAGACTTAATTTGAGTGGAAGTATTTCGCTTGCCATTGTGGAGGTGATTACCTCACGAGAGCATAGGTACTTTACTCCCTCCTAAGGAGGACGGAACCCGGGTATAGGGCTCATGTTATGAAAATGCAAATGCAAGTGTGTGCATGAAGGAACATGTCAGACTCAGATTAAATTATTATCTCTATCCTAAATGAATAAACAATTTATTAACAACAAGTATATACAAATATAAAACATAAAATAAATAACATAAAAAGCAAATGCAAACAAAATTATTTTCAAAATCCATGTGAATTAAGTTTAAATATCAATCAAGACTATTAAATTAAAACTTTGGATAACACATGATTAATGAATGGCTTGACCCTCAAAAAGTCCCCAGTGGAGTCGTCAAGCTGTCATAACGATTTCGCGCTCGACAATTTTGAAAAATATTTAAAAACAAAAGGGAGTCGCCACCAATCTTTTTTGACTAGGTGTGATTGCTCACCTCAAAATTTTTATCTTTTTAACAAAATCTCAAAATGAATTAAGTTTTATTAAAAAGACAAATTTGGTCTACGAAAACAATATTTGGGTTCGGGGGTTCAGTTACGTGTGAGGAAGGATTTGTACCCTCACAACGCCCGTTAGAAAACGATACCATAATAATCATGTGTTATCCTTTAATTTTAACAAAATGGTCTTAAATTTAATATTTAAAATTAATTCCTTTTTATTCCAATCTTTTTATTCAAAATCATTTTTTTATTTGTAACTTTATTTTGGTTTATTTTAAAAGGTTAAACTTTATTTTTCGAAAGTAAATGTGAACCTTTTTGTATTAAATAATTAAATCAAATACTCCAATACTTTTGGCAGCATTTGAAATAATTTTCCTCACCTAGAGATTTCTTAAGAATCACTACTTGTGACTTCTACAGAATCTCACCCACGGAATGGCTCACACCCATTTCGAAATTAAATGAATGCATATGATGCAAACAAATAATATATGATGCAAATGAATTTTTTAATTTTAAATTTCATTATTTATTTGTCAATTTATTTATATTTCTTTGTTTTAAAATAGAAACTTATTCATTTTCATTTTTATTAAAAATTCAAATTATTAAAAATCATATTAAATATTCCAATACTTTTGGCAACATTTAATACGACTCTTCTCACTTAAGGATCAGTTAGGAATCACTACTTGTGACTTCTGTAACATCCCATCATCGGACGAATTTAATTAAATTTAAATTTTATTATTAATTTTAAAAGAACTTATTTTATTTTCATTTTAATAAAAATTTAAATTATTGAAAAATCATACTAAATATTCCAATACTTTTGGCAACATTTAGTACAACTCTTCTCACCTAGGGATCAGCTAGGAATCACTACTTGTGACTTCCGTAACATCCCATCATCAGACGTCATTTAATTTAATTTAAATTTTATTATTTATTTTGTTTTTCTATTTTTTTAAAAAATTATTTATTTTTATGTTTAACAAAAAATTAAATTATTGAAAAATCATACTAAATATTCCAATACTTTTGGCAACATTTAGTACGACTCTTCTCACCTAGGGATCAGTTAGGAATCACTACTTGTGACTTCCGTAACATCCCATCATCGGACAATTATTTAATTGAAATTTTCTTTTTTTTTATATTTTTTTGTACATTTTTTTATCAATGATAATTAGTGAAAATACAAGTAAAAGAAAAATTTTCAAAACTTTTATTTTATAACATGCATTAATAATAATAATAATAATAATAATAATAATAATAATAATAATAATAATAATAATAATAATAATAATAATAATAATAATAATAATAATAATAATAATAATAATAACAACAACAACAAAAACAACAACAACAACAACAATAATAACAATAATAATAACAATAACAATAATAATAAAACACCACAATAATAATAATAATGATAATAATAATAATAATAATAATAATAATAATAATAATAATAATTAAGAAAAACAAGGAAAAGGCTAAAAAAATTATACCCAAAGTGAAGCCCAAACCGGAATGGGCTTGAAGCTGGTATTGGGCCCAATTCTCAAAAGCCTCCTAGACCCAATTAGACGCGGGTCGGGCTGGATCAGGGAACGGGTCGGATCGGCGAAACGGGCAGAGCGGCAGGGTCTTCCTTCGCGGGTCAGCGAGCGGGTCCAGGGTCGGCTGCACGCGCGGATCCTTCTCCTCCTTTGGCGGGTCAGGCTCGCGGGTCACGGGTCAAATCCCGGGTCCACACGCGGATCTGCCTTCAGTTTTTCTTTTCTTTTTTTTTTTAACTATAAAAAACCATCTTTTTTTTTCAACTCATTTTCTTTTCTTTTTTACAAAAAAAAAAATTTAGAGCCCCTTAAGGCTCTCGGCTGGACGATTTTCGGCCACCGCCGGACCGTCGTCGACCGCCGTTGCGTCACCGGGCGCCACCGTGCTTCGGCGTCCGGCAAGCCTCTTGAAACCGTAGAAACACTCGGTTCTTTCTCCTCTAGTCGATCCTAAACTCCGTTTTACCCAGAAATCCTCCCTAGCCTCTAGATCTGACAAACCGAAACCCTTTCCCTTTTTTTTCGATGTTTTCTCTTTTTTTTTTAAGATCTAGTTGATGATGTTTGGTTGTGGCTTGTGTTTTGTTTGTTGTTTTCTTTTGCAGGTGATGGCTTAAATCTGGGTCTGTTGGGATTCGGTGAGGTTTCAGATCTGGGATTTGGGGTTCTCAGATCTGGGGTTTTTTGTGGCTTTAGTAATGGTGATGATGGCGGTGTGTGGTGGTTGCTTTGGGTAGTGGTGGTACAGGGGTTAGTTCACAGTGGTGAGGGGGTTCGGGTAGTGAGTTTTTGAGGAAAAGGGGGTTTCGGGTTACTGGTCTGTGTGTGGAATCCTCTCCCTTTGTTGCCGGTTGAGGGGGTTTTATAGAGTTGAGGGTTCCGGAATGGTGGCTGGCAGGGGGTGTGGTCGGTGATGGGATGGCTGATGGACAGCCTCGGGAGAGGGGCTGGCAGGGGTTAAGTGACAGTGGCGGTAGATTGGACAGAAAATGAAAATAAAAAGTAAAAAATAAAATTAATAAAATAACAATAATCATAATATAAAGTGATAATAATAAAAAACAAAAAAAACAGATAATAAAAATAAAAAAATAAAAAACAAATAATAACAACAACAACAATAATAATAAATAAAATATATAATAATAATAGTAATATAAATAATAATAATAATAGAAATAAGACAAAATTAGGTGTTAACATTGGGCAATTAGAGATTTAGAAACAAAAGTTTGGCATACAAATACCTTTGATTTTTTAGATTGATTGAAAACAAAAAGCATCACCAACAACTTATTAGGCTTCTTGAGCTTCACTTGTGGTCCTTGTGGATGATTTATTTAGTTACTAGTTTTAACCTATCTTTGTGTCTCATCTAAACACATGCGCTATGAGATTTGAACTACATTAACAAGAATGAAAATTTGCAGGTTTACTCTGAATGGAAATGTGTATTTGCTTTCTAGTAAAGTGATTTTGGAGACCATCATCTGACACTGGTGCCAATAAAAGTGAACACTTTTGTTTGCACCAGCACTTTGAGCATGAAATACACACTTCATTTGGCAGTTTGGACCCTTGGTTATTTTTAAAGATGGAACGTTCTAGCTTGTTTAATTATTATGATGCATACTAGAAGTTTTGATTAATATCCGTTCACTATATAAAATCAGTGTGAAGCAAATACCTTGACTGATTTTTTTTTATTTGATAATTAAGGGTGGGGGTTGAGGTTGCTCAAACTCGAACTCATGCCTTACAGCATGCCACAACTTTTCTTTTAGCCACTTGGCAAAGAGGTTATTGGCACTTTGACTGTTGTTTAATTATTATGATGCACACTAGGAGTATATAATTAATGTCCTTTCACTATATAAAATCAGATTGATGTAAATACCTTGACTGTTGACCTTCTGGGAGATTTTGAGATGGCTTCATTGTACCCCCAGTTGACCAAGCCACTATTATCTTTGAATCCTTGTCAAATTTTGATTCTATGCCTGCTTAAATATCAAATACTCAGTTCCTTCTATGCCTGCTAACTAGGAAATGGTGGTGGACAATGGAATAAACATAGGAAACGTGGTTCTACTTTGCATAAACTCAGGGTTCTCTTCTGTGCCAGAAAAGATGCCAAAAAATGCAAATGCAACACGTCAAGCAATATCCCACGGTGTCCACTCCTTTATAAGCCTATATATCTGAATATTAATAGCATCTGCTGGATGAGCCTGCATCAAAAAGCATCAAAATTTAGCAGCACTTTACTAGCCTGTTATTATCATAGAAATTAGATATACTCAAGTGAAATCCCTTTTTAGTGAATGATTATATTTAGTTCCGGCACTACAAACAAAGGGATCTTCAGCGACGAAATTAGCGACGAAATTTTCTATCACTAAAAGTCTGATTCCGTCGCTGAAGCGTTTTAGCAACGAAAAATTTATATTGAAAAAATCAATGTCGCTGAAAGTACACTCCGTCGCTAATTAGCGACAGAATTTATACTTATCAGCGACGAAAATTTTCTGTCAGTAAAATGAAAATCCCGTCATTAATAATCTGTCTGTAAAAGTATCACCGATGGAATTTTTCGTCGCTAACTCCATCACTAATTTTATTTTTATTTTTAAATTTTATTAAAAAACTCCGTCGCTAAAAGCTTTTACTGACGGAATATTCCGTCGCTAATAATAAATTTTTTTCGTCGCTAAATGTTATCAGCAACAGAATATTCCGTTGCTAATAATAGAAATTTTCCGTTGCTAATTTTCTTGAATTCCATCGCTGATGATATATTTTTTCATCCTCATCTTTTATTTGTGCATTTCGCTATCAAAATCTTAAATTCCAAAATTCTTTTCAAAAGTTTTCCGAAATATATCCAAATTTATGCTTAAAACCCTAAATTCATGACTAAAGTAATATTTAAAAGACCTTAATACATAAACATAAAATATCGATAAAATTCATACATAATCATAAAACATGATTAAAATTCATAAAATCCATAACATCTCTCAACAACCATGAAATTCTTTAAACCATAAAAAGAACAAAGTACTTAATATTTCTTATATTAAAACAGAGATTCATGAAGAAGGCCCATCTCCGAGGTTCGGTAAGTGTCTATCATTGGAATTTGAAGGGCCTCCTTTGCTACTCTTCCATGCATGAGTCATAAAAACTACCTCACGATCACAATCCACCAAAGCACTCCTTATTAATATTAAATAACCTACAAAAGCATAAAAACTACATATTAAAAATTAAATATTATTTTCTTTTAATAGAAAATAAAAAAATAATGATTACAATACATACAACTTTTGTTACAATACATATCAAAACTATTAATACAACAATATATACATTTATGCAAAGAAAAAAAATAATATATATATAACAATGTGTATATCTCTATTAAAATCATATAATTAGATACACTAAAACAACCATAAATTTTCATAATTAATAATATTATAACCAAATTAAATTTACATAAATAAATTTATATATTTAAAATCTAACAAAAATAACTTTAAACATTTAAATACAAATTTCCTAATAATATTATTATATATACAAATAAATATATACTATTAAATGTGTGTGTGTGTGTGTGTATGTATGTATTATATATATATATATATATATATATATATAATATATATATATATCAACAACATTAAAAGCAATAGTAACTAATTAAACAAATAAACAACAACAAAGTATATATATACACAAATAAATAAATAAATACAAATATATGCAAAAAAATAAATATATATAGACAACTAACTTTGACATACACAAATAAATATATACAAATAAATAAATATATGCACACAACAAATTAAAAATATATACAAATATCTAAATATATTAAAACTATTAATACAACAATATATACATTTATGTAAAGAAAAATAATATATATTTTAGCTTGATAATATTGATTCACTTAATTAAAGCCATTTTAGTTAAAATAGCATATACCTTCTAGAACCTTAAATGATGATAAAAATTAGGGATGTGGCTATTAATATGTCAATCTTAAACTCTTCCTTGCTCATAATTGGTTAAGATCTTGAATGGAAAATTGAGCATAGGATTCTATAGTCTTACGGAAGAAATTTGTGCTGAAAAATCTTGAATCTTATATAATTAGAATTGTGCTTATGAATATGGATTAATACTTTATGATAGTATGCTAATGTTTAATTAATCCATATCCATGTTTAATGGTGTGTGTGATTGTATGCTTATATGTTTGATTTGATTATTCACTAAGCACACCACACATAACAATTAGCATCATGCAAAATGGCTAAGTCAACCATTGGTAACAATTGGTATGAGCTTTAAATTGACAATTCTTTTGCATGAGACACTATTGTGTTAGAATTTGTGGTTAATTGATGTATAATTTAATTCTATGCACACTCTTTCTTAAAAATGATTTATGAGCTCATACATATGATATGTTATCTATTTTCAGCTCATAATCATGATGTATTGCCATGCACCTTAGTTGGACCTTAGAGAACAATTAATATACTTAGGTGGTTAATAGAATTGCAATAAGCAAGTTATAGGACTTAGTAGATAATTTATCAACAACTTGCTTCATTATTTGCCACTTGGGAACTTCTTACAAAATTATTTATAAACAATTGGTATAGGATCATAAGTCATGTTCTTTGTATGAATATTTCATACTCTTTATGGATATTGACTTATTTATTTGCGTTATGAGTCCCATGTACTAACATATTTCTTGTTGGATGGAGTATATTTATTTGTTCTCACATAGCCATAATTTTAGGGGAGCATCACTTTTATTTGTCTTTCTTTTTGCTATGACAAAAAGGGGGAGAAATAATAGGGTTTGAAAACTTCTTTTGAAAACCATGCTTATATTAAGGGGGAGCTTTACAAAATCATGCTTTATTTAAAGGGGAGTATTTCTTTAAAGAATTTTTCAAAGAAAATTTACCTTAAGTTTTGTCATATCAAAAAGGAGGAGATTGTTAGCTTTAAATTGACATATATATTGAAATGACAAAAACTTAAGTAATCTTAAATGTTTGATTCATATTGTAAATTTGCTCTATCAATTATGATTTTCACAAATCATATTAAGTGCTTTTATCAAATATAAAACCATGATTTAATTGATTATCTTTATTGGCTTTAATCAATTTAGAAAACATTTTTTAATTATTGGTTTAAGTAATTTTCTTATTGAATTATTGAATATATTTTAAGAAAATTACTTGATAGATTTTTTGACTCAAATTCATGTTTTCAAAGTCATGTCATATTTAAAAAAACTCAAAATTAGTTTTAGAATGTTTTTAATGCCTAAAAACCTAGAAAAGGCAAATAAATAGTGTAAGGGATGGATCTCTTGATCAAAGGGATGGATCCCCTGTCTAAAGGGATAGATCCCCTGATCAAAGGGATGGATCCCTTGTCTGAAGGGATCGATCCCTTCATGGCAATAAGCTATTTTGGAGGCAAAAAGGTCCCTCAAGCCCAGAATAAGCATTCTGAAATTTGGGGATCGATCCCCTATGGAATAAGATCGATCCCTTTACACAAAAAAGCACTCCAACGGCTAGTTTTGTGAGAAACAACGGTCATATTCAATTTTGGCTCCAACCAACGTTCACAAACCATACAAGGGACTATAAATAGAGGCTTGGAAGCTCAAGAAAGTAAGAGGTATAGCTAAGCAACATTTTTCATCATCTTCTTCATCTTCCTCAAGCCTCAACAACAATTCAAGTGCTACAAAATCTTCATCTTCCATCATTCTCATATTCCTTGTATAGCTTAGCACAAATATTGTATAGGCTTTTCTTTGTGCTTAATCTCTACAATCATTTGCCTACCTAGAGGCCTTCTTTGGTTACACCTATTGTAAACACAAACACTCCTTGTAAAGGAGAGGTTTCTCTTTAGCCTTAGAAAAAGAGGGAGGTTTCTCTTTAGCCTTAGAAAAAGAGGGAGGTTTCTCTTTATCCTTAGAAAAAGAGAGAGGTTTCTCTTGAGCCTAAAAAAAGAGAGAGGTTTCTCTTAAGCCTTGAAAAAGAGGGATTGTAAAGACAAATTCAAGTTAGTGAATTTGGTGAAAATCCTTGGGAGCGTCTCAAGGTAGAGGACGTAGGCAAGGTTGCCGAACCTCTATAAATCGATTGTGTACATTTCTCTTTCCCTACTCTCTTTACTTATTAGCATTTATATTGTGATTATTAAATTAAATTTATATTGCATACTTGAGTAGCTTAGAGAACTTAGAAAACTTCAATATAGGCTAGAGAATTTAAAAGAATCGAAAAACAAACATAAAGTTAGCTAAGAACCAATTCACCCCATCTCGATTTAGCCTATAGAGCCAATAGAAATCTTCAAGTACATAAATCTATATTATTTCTTTCTAAAATCAAAACTTGTACAAATTATTATATCCTTTTATAGGTAGCTTTCACTTTTATGTTTTTAAGTTAAACTCGTATTTGACAATGCGGTAAGTCCATATGATAGTTGTTACCTATATACACAAATTAAAAATATATACATATAACTAAATAATATATACAAAGAAATAATAATATATAAACAAATAAATAACAAACTAATAATATATAAAAAGAAAATATATATATATATAAAAATAAAACAAACTAACAATATAAACAAATAAATATATATTTTTAAATGTAAAAATAAGAAATAAATATATAATACCATTGTGAGGGGTGATGGCGGTGAGGGACGACCGGCAGTTAGGGCTGGGGCGGTAGCGGTGGAGATCGGTGGGGGGAGGGGCGATTGGCTGTTTTTGGGTGCAACAACACACTTTTGTTTCTTTTTTTTTTTTGAAGACGGCAAGAGGGGCGACCGACTGCAAGGATAGGAGGGAGGGTGACTGGTGGCGGGTGGAGAAGCAAGCGACCGGCGGCGACTGGACAGGGGAGGAGTGGCGGCGATTGGAAAAAAGGAAGAGGAAGGAGTAAAAATGGTATTCACGGGCGGGAAAGAGAGAAAAAAATGTGGGAATTTGAGAATTTCGAGGAATTAGCGACGAAATTTTTCCGTCGCTAACTAGATCTAACACATTTTTCGAGGTTTTAGCGACGGAATTTTTTCGTCGCTAATTTCTGAATAGTTTTAATATGAAAATAAAAAAAAATTACAGATATTTTTGCAACAGAATTTTTCCGTCGCTAAAGAGAATTACCGACGGAATTAGCAACGGAAAAATTCCGTCGCTAATTTCCGAATAGTTTTAATATGAAAATAAAAAATAATT
This sequence comes from Heritiera littoralis, assembly GCA_031772115.1. Classification (NCBI taxonomy): domain Eukaryota; kingdom Viridiplantae; phylum Streptophyta; class Magnoliopsida; order Malvales; family Malvaceae; genus Heritiera; species Heritiera littoralis. The sequence continues at coordinate 1,901,870 of JAPDPK010000056.1, forward strand.
TCAAATATTTTTGAGACGGAATTTTTCCGTCGCTAAAGAGAATTATCGACGGAATTAGCAACAGAAGAATTTCATCGCGAATTTCCAAATAGTTTTAATATGAAAATAAAAAAATAATTACAAATATTTTTGCAACGAAATTTTTCCGTAGCTAATTCAATCGCTAAAAAGAATTAGCGACAAAATTTTTCCGTCACTAATTTTCGAATAGTTTTAATATGAAAATAAAAAAAAATAATTACAAATATTTTGCAACAGAATTTTTCCGTTGCTAATTCCGTCCCTAATTTCTGAATAGTTTTAATATAAAAATAAAAAATAATTATAAATATTTTGCGACGGAATTTTTTCGTCGCTAATTCTGTCGCTAATTCTCTTTAGCAATGGAATTAGCGATGGAAAAATTCCGCCGCTAACTCCTATGACTAGTTTCAGATTTAGCGACAGAAATTTCTGTCGCTAATTTTTTGCGGTAGTGTACAGTACCTCTCGTCATAATTAGCGACGAAAAATTTTTCGTTACTAATTACCAACAGAATTCTGTCACTAATCTAAACATAATTTCTGTCGCTAATTTGTCGCTAATATCATTTCAGCGACAGAAAAATTTCGTAGCTAAATTTCCATCGCTGAAAGTCCTTTTTCTTGTAGTACCAGTTGCTTATTAAAGTTATAATGAGCTGACAAAACTCTTTGAATTCTGCTTCAGGTTGTACATCAAGAATGACATAGTTATTGTCCTTTTGAAGGCGAAAAGCTTCCTTTGCATCCACACTTCTTACCTGAAAAGAAGAAATGTTTCTGTTGTTAGTTTCTAATGGTCCAAACTAGGATACCCCATCTTCTTATGTTTGTGTTCTCATCCTGTCAGTTTTTCTACACTCTTGAGATTTTTGTTTTTCCCTTACAAGAACTGAACACATTCTCATTCTGTTATTTATATCTTTTCCACTCAGATCATGGATGGGCTTTATGAATTCCCCTCTTTTCACTCTCATCCTCTTTCTAAGCAAGCACAATATATGTATTTCTTTTTAAACATTATGGATCTAGTTTTAAGAGTAATAGGTTGTTCATATGCATATGCATGCATACATTTGCTGTTTAAGCTTCAAATTTGCTTTCGGTTCTAAAACAACAGGTGAAACAATAAGTATGTAGAGTGTGTGTGCATGCTATGTCAAAACGTGTATGTACATGTGAGACAGTGAGAGTGGGAGACCAATACCTTTTTCTGTTGGATCCCGCCTTAAAATTGTTAGAGTTCCTCTCCAAGATTGTAGGTGCTAGAAGCTGAAACAAAAATAAGAAATTGTTAGTAATAAAAATAATATAAGAAAATATAAATTAGAATTAATTTATTGATCACGAAGAGTTGGGCTGAGGCACGGATATCTCACTCTTTTTAAGACGATTCACGCCTCTGCAGGAATTATATCACTGGTGCAGCAGGAACCCTAAGCGTGTCGCCTCCAGGGTACAACAGCCCAACCTTTCTTCGTTGTACACTCTACAGTTCTGCACAACGTGTAGAGTAAAAAGCTCTATGATTAAACACCCTTCTCTTGTCCAAGAATATTATAAGTGAAATGGTGTCTTAGTATATCTTTGTATAAAGCTTGGTGTCTCTATTTATAGGCTTCTCACATTTGTAACTTAAATCAAATATTAATTATAATATTTATAAGTATTCCGTTTATTTCATAAAGGATGAAACTGCTAACATTAATATCTTTGTAACCTTCAAGGCCAACGGCTAGGTAATTTAACTAAATTATAAAAGATACAAAACGTTAAGATAACAGCTAGTAAATTGCTTGTTATGATACAATAAGGTTTAGGTTTTATTGTATTTAATATTTAAACGCTATATGATTTTATTATTAAAATCAATAGTTCCAACATTTTCTCCGAGAGAAGTTCCCTCTTAGTCTTCCAGTCTTCTTCAGCTAATCCCTTCGACAGAAGAGAATGAAATTAAAGTCAGGGTAGTTCAATTGTTTTGAGTATCAATCCTTGAGGTTCTGTTCATCTTATGGTTATGGTTCTGAATCAGTAGTACCTGGTGATTTTGCAGGCTTTGTTGCTGCACTTCGGATTATTAGGCCCCGACGGCTCTGTGAAGTCAATCTTGGCTTTGATGCTCGACCTGATCTTACTATGGATTTTTATCCCTTGAAAAATCTAGGTTTGCGGTTCATGTTTTAAGGGCTTTGTCCCGGTTGGATTTCTCTCATCCACATGCCAAGCTGGCTGGGATTGTCGTCAGTAATATCCCCAAACCTCACCATCAGGGCTTAGAGCCTCCAAATCATTGTTGCATTCTGGAGATTGCTCTTTGCCCACTGAGAATTGGTCCGGTAGGAACCTCCCTTGGCCCTTGCATTCCCTTTTTGTTTTCGCTCGGCGAATCTTTATTTCAAATTACGCACGTAATCTTTTTTTATTTTCGGAGTTCGATCCTTTTAATAATAAAAATCTAGTGGCTCAGTAGCGTAGGCAGTTTGTTTCCCTCTGGATTTGCATGTAAATTATAGAGTAACTGAAGATCATGGACTTGTAGGAAAACAATGGGTTAAAGAATAGTCAAGTGTCGGTCCATTACTTGGGTCGCATCTTCCTAATTGACCATCACATGCCTCGTGATAATTATGGAAGCCAGGGGGCCATTGTCACTTTAGTACTTTGCAGGTGGCTTTAACTAAATCTCATTGTCGTGACTCGTTAATAGTAATGGATGGCAATTGATGGAGTGGTTTTCCCTCAACCATTTTTAATTTTTAAATGCTTTGAAAGCTCAACGTCAACCACACTTCTGATTTCCATCTTTCTCCTTTCCCCATTCCATTGATTGCAAATAGCAAGGAGGGCAGAGCAGATTTCCACCTTCGAAACAAAAAACAGCATGTAACACAAACCAAACTTTCCACGAGGACGAGGGAAAAAAAGTCGATTATGGAATTGGCTCTTGTACTCTTCCAAAAAAAGAAAAAAACTTGTATAATGGTTTAAATAAATTTAGTTTTTGTTTCTTTCTAAATGTAAATTCAAAATCTAAAAAAATTATAAATGAATTTATATTTGATGTATTGACTGTGTAAGGTTTTATATTTTATCAATCATAAAGTGTCATTTCATTAATAAGTAAAGTTAAAAATATCCAAACCGTAAAAAATAAATATTAATAAAAAATTATTTATTTTTGAGAATTTATGTATTTTTTATTTTTATTCTTTTATTCATTAATGAGATGATATTATGATTGATTGATAATATAAATGTGATACATTGTTATTGCATCAAATATAAACCAATTATAAGATTATTGTTAAATTACTGACACAATAATTTTTTATACATATGAAAACTTAATATTTGAAAAAAAATTGAGAGTTGGGAATTTTTCAAAAATTAAAAATATAAAAATTAAAATTTTATGCTATGGCCATAGGTCATAGCCAATAGCCCATAGGCCATGGCAAAACTTGAAATTCTTTGCATTTCGCGTATGGAAATTTTGCCAAAACCGGCGATCAGTAGGAGATCTGGTGGCAGCACCCACCATGTATGATTCATTATGAACTTAATTAAATTCTTCAGTGGTGAGCCCCACAGTTAATCCAACGGCTCACTCACATTTTGATTAGGTTACGGGCCCCACTTCATTTGATACAGTTTCAGGATCCAAGACGTGTTGCCATGCCTAATGCCGTCGCCATCTGAAACACCGACACCTCTGTCTTCTGAGTATTTATATCAGACAACCTAGATCCCGCCACGTGTCGATCTTCAAACAAAAAGTTCACAAAGAATGACCCAATTGTGAAAACGCGTCTCCTGGTTTTCATCCTCTGCTACTCGTGCCCACTAATTCTCCCGCACCCTCCTCGCTGTCAGCCATTGTAACCACTTTTTCTTCATTAAACCAAAGGTACAACTATTAAAATCACACTTTAAGAAAATGCACTGAAACAGAGGTAGTAGCAGTGGATAAATACCCAACCTCCATCGAAGCTTGAAATATCTCCATCTCTACCTCTCTTTTAAAGCACTGAAAAGACGATCCCACTGCGCAGAGGACACATTGGCTTTGTCTACACAGCTTTATACAAGTCTCTGCGTCTCTCCCGGAAGCAGAAGGAAGAATTTTGGGTGGGTGTGAGCGGTAGGCAGCAGCAATGGAGCTGTTCTACTTCGTGGTGTTCGGCGCATTGGGAGCGGTGGTGGCAGCACTAGAGCTAAGCAAGAACAGCAAGGATCGAATCAACACATCCCCTGCTTTCAATTCCTTCAAGAACAATTATCTTGTTGTTTACTCGCTCATGATGGGTAACTAACTCCCTCAGTTTTATTTACCCAGATCTAATTCCCATTCCTATCATTTAGATCTCACTTTTATTTTACATTTACATGGATCTGATCTAATGCTGGTGATTTTTTTGTTTGTGAATCCGGATGCCAATTTTCTCGATTTGCGTTTCACATTGTGATTGCGGTGTTTTTCTGATTTATTTTTAGATAATGTTTTTGTTATCAATGGCTACTTTGAAAACTGTTTTCTTTGCTTTTGAAATGGAAAATGGGCTCATAAAAAAATAGAAAACGGGATACATGCATTTCCTTTAGCTTGTATAAGAAAAGGAAAGACTATAAGAAGATGACTTCCAATACCTGATATGTAGATTTTCGGTCCTTTTCTGTTTTGTGGTTGAGACATTGGATCTGGCCTCTGGGGTTTTTGTTTGTTTGTAGGTTGGAGACAGTTCGCTATTGCTTGGTTTCGTGGTTCTTTCTGGTTGATGACAAAGAAACAACATAAACTTTGTGGATGAAGCTGTTCATTGTTGTTGGAGACTAGAGTAGAACTCCTAATTCTTGCTGGTTTTAGTACCACTGCTTGGCACCCCTTGTTAAGATGTTTTTCCTGAATTAGTAAAACTAGCTGAAATCATAACAAGGTTGCATTAACTTCTTCAATTAGTTTCTTGGCAATAGGAGGGACGGTGCTTTCTGAGTGTCTCCTAGGGATTAACAGTCATAAATTTGACTTATAATATCAAAATTTATGGTAATCTGGCTCTTCATATGAGTGTTTAATAACAATGTTGCTTGATTCATGTAATTCACGATCTTGTTTGAATGTATAATAAATATATTATTAGTTATGGTTGGAGAGATTTTTTTTTTTTAAAGAAAACTTCTCTATATAGTTTCCTTCTGCCTCTAATTAGCTTTTGGAGGTATGATCTTATCAATGCATTTCTGTTCTGTTATTGTGAAAGATAACCTTCTTATTTGTGGTTATTTGGCAAACATCTAGCGTGCTGTTTTGATAAATGGTTGTTTATGTGTCAATAGCTGGAGATTGGCTGCAGGGTCCATATGTTTACTATCTTTACAGTACATATGGCTTTGGAAAAGGGGAGATCGGACAGCTTTTTATTGCTGGTTTTGGATCCTCCATGTTGTTTGGGACAATTGTTGGATCTCTAGCTGACAAACAGTAAGCTTTTTATTTTGGCTTCTGTTGTGATCTTTTCATACTTTACGGATGAAATATATTCTCTTAATACAAAAATACCTTCATTTGTTCAATTCAGGGGCCGAAGGAGGGCATGTGTCACTTACTGTATAACTTACATACTTAGTTGCATTACCAAGCATTCTCCTCAATACAAAATTTTGATGATCGGTCGTGTTTTGGGGGGTATTGCCACCTCTCTTCTCTTTTCAGCATTTGAGTCATGGCTTGTTGCTGAACATAATAAGGTGAGACATTGCTTCTGTTCCCTTGACTCTTAATGCATGGGAAGCTTACAATTAACATCATAGATGTGTTTGGTTATGTTCCCTTTACTCTTATTTTTAGTATTCTAGATGCTGTTTGTTGCTCCTTGTCAGGTTGTTCCCCGGCCTGCCCTATTTTGAAAAAACTTAGAATGTTAAGATGTGTAGTGTACATATATCATATTGCCCATGATATGGAAATATGCTGACTTCATATCTTGAATTTTCCATCATTGTTTGCAAAGATGGTAGGACATAAATCATCTAGTTCTGCGTAGCATCATTCTTCTATGAGCTTTGTCTGCAGCAATTGATGTCGATATTTCCTTTAAATTTAATGTTGATCTGACAATTCTGTTTCTGCTCCTAATCTTTGCAGAGAGGCTTTGAGCAACAATGGTTGTCACTAACATTTTCAAAGGCAATATTTCTTGGCAATGGTCTTGTTGCCATTTTGTCCGGGTTGTTTGGGAATCTTCTTGTTGATTCATTATCCCTTGGACCTGTGGCTCCTTTCGATGCTGCTGCTTGCTTTCTTGCCATTGGGATGGCCATTATTTTATCATCATGGACTGAAAATTATGGAGACCCCTCAGAAAATAAGGACCTGCTAACCCAGTTCAGGGGTGCTGCTGTAGCAATAGCTTCTGGTAGAGTTTAATATTTTACTTTAAACTCAATGCATTGATCAGGTTGAGATGTTACTAGCGAAGTACTGTCTCTCGATGCCTTGTCACTTGTTGTCAGTCATCCTCCATCATGCATTGATTCTTTTCTTTATTTTCTTTTTGTTCCCCTTCTTACTCTAATCTTCTGTGCATTTCAGATGAAAAAATTGCTTTGCTGGGTGCCATCCAGTCTTTGTTTGAGGGTTCAATGTACACCTTTGTGTTCCTTTGGACTCCTGCTTTGAGCCCCAATGATGAGGAGATTCCTCATGGTTTTATTTTTGCCACATTCATGTTGGCTTCAATGTTGGGAAGCTCCCTTGCATCGCGATTGATGGCTCGCTCATCACCCAGGGTAGAAAGCTACATGCAGATTGTTTTTGTGATTTCCTCTGCCTCTCTCCTGCTTCCCATTGTAACAAATGTATGTTCCAACATCTCTCTCTCTCTCTCTCTATGGATTATTCTTTAAGTGATTCCTGACTAGATGAATTTGCAACAGTTCTTGGTAGCACCTTCTAAAGTGAAAGGTGGAAGCATCTCATTTGCAGGTTGTCTTCAGCTTTTTGGCTTCTGTACTTTTGAGGCTTGTGTTGGGATATTCTGGCCATCCATTATGAAAATGAGATCTCAATACATCCCGGAGGAGGCTAGGAGCACTATTATGAACTTTTTCCGCATTCCTCTCAATATCTTTGTCTGCATCGTGCTGTACAATGTATGTTATAGGCTTTGCTATAATAGTTTCATTTGATCATGTGCCATAGACTGATAAATATATGCTGGCTGACCCTTCAGGCTTTAAATCTGTTACTAACTAGTTGTATTGGTTTTACCTCTGAAGGTTGATGCATTTCCCATCACTGTTATGTTTGGTATGTGCTCAATTTTCCTTTTCATGGCATCTATCTTGCAAAGACGGCTGATGGCAATTTCAGACAAGCCAAGTATGTATAACACTATATCAAACCAAACATTCTTTATTTTCCTACCACCTTATGCATATCTGGTTTATCTGTTCTCAACTTCTTGGTGGGTTTTGTTTCAGAGATGGAAAATTGGACAGCAATGAAGGAAAGGGACCCTGAGGCTGAACCACTAAATGAATGAGTGATGTTGGGCCTACATGCAACCAAGGATTCTTGGCAGGTTGAAAACAACAACGTAATACATTCCTTATACTGTTGCATTTCCTAGTGGATGGAGGGTTGTAATTTGATTTTATAGTAGAGGTTACAGTGTATAAGAAAATGGTGGTCTGCCCAGTAAAGAAGATGTGGGTTAATAGGTCACTTGAGTTTTCATGATTGTTTTGGGCTGTCTATAGATCAGCACCGTAGTAAATCTTTTTATCTGTTTAAGTAGGAAAGCAAATATCCACCTTTTCAATTCTGATCTTATTCTTTTCTAAAAGTGCTATATTATTTGTTTTACCTTTTAGTTTCCTCCCTACGCTTTTTGTTTAGTGAAATTGCAGCAACTTTTTGCCCCTCTGCAATTAAAGATTGTTGTTCCCGTTTTATCTCTTTGGTACCGACATGATTAGCTTTTCAAGGCATATTTGCAGACGGTGGATCTTTATTACGATCATTTGATTGAGCCAAAAAATAATCATTCAGCTTCATTCTATCTTCTTCAACATGTACAACTTATATACTGACTTATGGAAGTTTACAGGAGCAGCTGAAAAAACCTTCTTGAGTAGTACAGAAAATGAAACAACTAACACCAAAATTCATGCTAACAACTACTGGTTTTACATTCTCAAGGAACCAGAAAGTTCGTCTGTTGAGGTACTGCCGGTGTGCCTCGATGCTGGTATTCTGTTGGGGTGTTGCTGATGTGTCTCAATGCTGCTGATGTGTCTTGACTATCAATATGTTGCTGTGATACCCCGCAAGCTGGAGAGGATAGATTTTGAACTCTCAGCTTGGATAAAAAAGTGTGAAAGGTTGAAGGATGAGAAGCTTTGGTAAATATGTCAGCCAATTGATCGACTTAATTGGAAGAAGATAGATTACACTAGCTAGGAATTTTTCTCTGACAACGTGACAATCAATATCTAGGTGTTTGGTTCTTTCATGAAACACAGGGTTTTTGGCTGTGTATGGCAGATTGATTATCACAAAATAGTAAGGTAGGGGAAGGAGGAGGGTTATGTAGATCTCTTAACAAATAAAGAAGCCATTGAATCTCATAGGTGGTTGCAGCTAAAGCTGTATACTCAGCTCAGATAATGATCTAGAAACAGTAGTTTGTTTCTTAGATTTTCAGGAGATGAGAAATGATCCAAAGAAAACATAATATCTAGTAATAGACTTCCTAGAATCCACACAAGATGCCTCATCTGAATCTAAAAATGCTTTCAACTTGAAGTCAGAAGTTGCTGGAAAGAAGAGACCCTGACCAAGTGCTCTTTTAATGTATCTCAGTACTCTATGTGCAACAAGAAGGTACTGCTTAGTTAGCTTGTCAAGGAATTGTGATAATTGCTGAATAGCATAGGTAATATCAGGCCTGGTGGAAGTTAGATATAGAAGTTTTCCAATCAACCTTCTATATGCTGTGATTTCTTCAAGTGGAGGACTGTCTTGGCTATGAAGTTTAGTGGTTGGTAACATAGGAGAAGAAGCAAGCTTGCAAGATAAGAACCCGTGTTAGAAAGAATGTCCAGGGCATGTTTCCGCTGAGAAACATTTATTTTAGCATAGGTTCGAGCTATCTCCAAACCAAGGAAATACTTCAATCGACCAAGATCTTTAATTTTGAACTGATCATGAAGCAAAGTCTTGATGGAATTGATTTGTCCAGGATCATTCCCAACAAGAATCACATCATCTACATACACCAACAATGCTGTGAAAGAAGAATCTGTGCCTTTGACAAATAATGAAGAATCTGATGCAGCTTGAGAAAAACCAGATTTTAACAATACACCAATAAGCCTCGCATTCCACTGCCTGCTAGATTGTTTCAAACCATAAAGTGATTTCAGCAATCGACAAACTTGGTTAGACTTAGAAGAGGAAAGTCCAAGGGGCATCTCCATGTATACTTCCTCGTGCAGCTCTCCACGAAGAAACACTTTGTTTATGTCAAGTTGCTCCAAGAACTAGTTCTTAGCTGTTGATAAAGCCAAAAGCATTCGGATTGTACTCATTTTTGCCCCAGGTGAAAAGGTATCCATGTAATTTATACTTTCCTATTGCGTATATCCTTTTGCTACAAGTCTGGCTTTGTACCTATCTAGTGTACCATTTGCCTTTAATTCTACTTTGTAAACCTATTTGCAACCTATGGCATACTTACCAGGAAGAAGATCAACCAATTCCCAAGTCAAATTATCCTGAAAAGCTTGAAGTTCTACCTTCATTGCATCTCTCCAACAAGCATGTTTCACAAATTGTTTATAAGTTTGTGGTTCTTGCAAAGAATCAAGGACAGTGGAATAGATTTTATGATGAGAAGACAGATTGGAGTAGGAAAGTACATGAGAAAGAACATGTGGTAAGGACCTCCTTGTTGAAGATTAAGAATGGTTGCCTGGAAGTTCATAACTGTATTCATGCAGATAGAATGGGATTTGCCTGTTCCTAGTAGATCTTCTAGCCATGGGAACAGAATCATTAGTGGTAAGATCATTAGAAGTAATAGAATCATGTTGTATATCATAAAGATGATCTGTTGGAGAAGAGTCAATAGGAACAAGAGGAAGAATAGACTTAGTCCTTGTACAGAATGAGTTTGAGCAAATGGAAATTCATTTTCATAGAAAACTACATTTCTAGAACAGAAAACTTCATGTGTATGAAGATCATATAGCTGACAACCTTTACTACCATTAACAAAACCAAGAAAAATACATTTCTTAGCTCTAGAGTCAAATTTGTGTCTATGAACAGGAAGTGTTGAAGCAAAACATAAACAACCAAATACCTTAAGGAAATTGTATTTTGAAGGTGAGTTAAACAAAATTTCAAAAGGTGTTTTGTTTTGAATAATAGGTGAAGAGACCTTATTTATTAGTTAAGTGGCATGGGAAACACAATCTGCCCAAAAAGATATATGAAGCTTGGCTTGAAACCTAAGAGCCCTTGCCACATTCAAAATGTGCTGGTTTTTTCTCTCTACTTTGCTATTCTATTGAGGGGTGGAAACACAAGATGTTTGATGTATGATTCCTTTCATAGTGTAAAAATCATTCATTTTGAATTCCTGACCTTGGTCACTGCGTATGCATTTGATATTGGTCTGAAATTGGTTTTCAACAAATACGCAAAAACCTTGTATAATACCTCTAACTTCTGACTTAGATTTCATCAAAAAAGTCCTAATACCTCGGCTATAATCATCAACTATGGTCAAGAAATAAAGAAAACCAAACAAGGAAGGATAAGGCTTGGTCCCCAAATGTCCATATGGATTAACTCAAAACAAGAACTAGTAAAAGAAAAGCTATCAGAGAAAGGTAATTTTCTTTGTGTTGCATAATGGCATATATAACAAGCAATACAATCATCATTAACATGAATAGAATTATCAATGGAGTGTAAATGCTTAATTCAAGAATTGGAAGCTGGCCTAATCTATATGCCATATGTTGAAATATTTAGAGTTTCAAGATTACTTACTTTTCAAAGATGAGTTTAATTTAAACAGGAGATTATCTCTCCTACTTTATTGATGTATTTTAAATTTAGATAAGGCTGAGATTATCACTGATTTTTAGGAATGTTATCTCTGATTTATTGTGGGTATTATCTTTATATAAGAGGCCCTATTTGAGGAATAAAGAGTAGTAAGCCAGAACAGAAAGTTCTAGCTATTCCGTTTCAAATTTTCAGTCTCATTTTCTATTTTCAAATTTCAGTATTACATTCTTTATGGCATCAGAGCAGGTCTGATCCATCTTCTTTGCCACTGTACAGTATGGCATCAGGCAAACAAACGTTTGTTGAAATCGCCTCAGGTTCCACTGGATTGGTACCAGTCACTGTCAAGCCTACTATAACCGCTTCCACTGAGTGTACTGCATTCACAAAGGGGCAATTAGACATCCTCCAACAATTAATCCAAAGGGTTCAGCCTAGTTCAGTTGTTGGTACAAGCTTAGTTGCTCAGAGAGGTAATTATCTAAATGCTCTCAATGCAGAGGTTGATAGAAATAGTGATTGGATCATTGACTCCGGAGCATCAGATCACATGACTGGTAATGTGAAACTTTTCCAACACCTTCGCCCTTGTCTGAAAGGTCTTTCAGTAAAAATTGCCGATGGCTCACTATCTACAGTCACTGGAGTTGGAACTGTCGTTGTCTCAAAAAATTTAGTCCTAAATTCTGTCCTTTATATTCCTAAACTGAAATGTAATTTACTCTCAGTCAGTAAGTTATCAAAGGATATGAATTGTATCACAAAATTTTACCAACTTGGTGTGAATTTCAGGACTTGGAATCGGGGAAGACAATTGGCAATGCTAAAGAAGGGCCGGCCTATACCTCTAATGACTGATTCCTTCAAGCTCAAAGATCAAACTGCTTGCAATGCTTTCTCTAACCTTGATCATGTTTTTTCTAGTTCTAATAATCCTAGTGTAGTGACTTTATGGCATTATCGCATGGGTCATCCTTCTTTCTCCTACATGAAAAAAATGTTTCCATCTTTGTTTAACAAAAATCAAGGTCCTTTTCAATGTGAGATCTGTCATTTGTCCAAACAAACACGCACAACATTCCATACTCAGCCTTACAGATCATCCCAACCATTTACCCTTATACATAGTGACATCTGGGGACCATCTAGAATAAGAAATGTCTCAAGTGCAAGATGGTTCATTTCTTTCATAGACGACCACACTAGGATTACTTGGCTTTTTCTCATGAAAGAAAAATCTGAAACACGTGCAATCTTTGAAAATTTTCATAAGATGATCCAAACTCAGTTCCAAACCAAAATCCAAATTCTTAGAACTGACAATACCAAAGACTATTTTAACTCTGTTCTTAACAACTACCTATTAGCTAATGGCATTATCCATCAAAGTTCATGTGTTGACACCCCTCAACAAAATGGGATTGCTGAAAGGAAAAATCGCCATCTCCTTGATATTGCTCGTTCATTACTGTTCACATATAATGTGCCAAAACAATTTTAGCGAGAAGCCGTTCTCACAGCCACCTACCTAATTAACCGAATGCCTTCACGTCTTCTAAACTTCCAAACCCCATATCATTCCCTTCTCCAATTTTACCCACAAACTCGACTTCTCTCAAACCTCCCATTCAAAATATTTGGCTGCACTGCATTCATCCATGATCATTCCCAACATCGTAGCAAACTTGACCCCAAATCCATAAAATGCATCTTTCTCGGTTATGCTTCCAATCAAAAACGGTATAAATGCTACTCTCCCATTACTCATCGGTTCTACACCACCATGGATGTTACTTTTATTGAAAACCAGCCCTACTTCACTAAAATTGATATTCAGGGGGAGAATCATGTTACAAAACAGCAACATGAATATCAGTTTTTGTTACCAATTGAACCAGAAATAATACAACAACCTCCTTAAAACAGCCCCTTACCTGAAATCGAACCCGAAATAATGCAGCAACCTCCTCAAAACAGCCCCTTACCTGAAACCAAACACAACCTCCTCAAAGCAGCCCCTTACCTGAATTTGATCATGGGCCAAATGAATCAGTTGCAAACAACAAGGAACTTCAAGTCTATTCTAGAAGATCACGAGTCCAAAAGGGGGTAGAGTCCGAACCTACTCCAAAGCAAACCCATGAATCTGAACCGAGCTCCAACAACATGAAATCTACATCAGGTAACTTCGAAACTCCTCTTTGTGATTCTATGGACGATGATCTTGATGTTCCAATTGCTAGAAGGAAAGGGATTAGAGCATGCACTCAAAATCCAATTTCTAATTTGTTGTCTTATGAAAGGTTGTCTTCCAAGTTTAAAGTCTTTACTACTAAATTATCACTTGTTGAGATTCCACAGACCATAGAACAGGCACTCAAGACTCCAGAGTGGGAACAAGCAGTAAAGGAGGAAATACAAGCCTTGGAAAAAAATGGTACATGGGAAATGGTGAAACTTCCAAATGGAAAAACCCCAGTAGGATGTAAATGGATATTCAATGTGAAGTATAAAGCAGATGGCAGTATCGACAGATAAAAGGCTAGATTGGTTGCCAAAGGTTACACTCAAACCTACGGTATTGATTACCAAGAGACTTTCACACCAGTTGCTAAGCTAAACACGTAAGGATACTTCTATCAATAGCAGCTAATCTTGATTGGGAATTGCAACAACTAGACGTAAAGAATGCCTTCCTAAATGGTGATTTAGAATAGGAAGTGTACATGGAGATTCCACCAGGTTTTAAGGATGAAAGAAGTCCACATCTTGTTTGCAAATTACTTAAGTCTCTCTATGGTTTGAAGCAATCACCTCGTGCATGGTTTGATAGATTCACTCGAGTACTTAAACACCATGGATTCCAACAGGGGCAAGTCGATCACACACTCTTCACTAAACGTTCTTCTACAGGTAAAATTGCTGTGTTAATTGTGTATGTTGATGATATTATATTGACTGGAGACTACCTAGAAGAAATTGCTAGATTGAAGATTCTGTTGGCCAAAGAGTTTGAAATTAAGGACTTGGGACAACTACGTTATTTTCTAGGGATGGAAGTTGCAAGATCAAAGAAGGGCATCATGGTGTCACAAAGAAAATATACTTTGGATTTGCTGAAAGATACAGGTATGTTAGGGTGTAAACCTATAGATACACCCATGGATACAACCTGTAAAATTGGGTTAAAGGAGAATTGTGTTCCAGTCAACAAAGAGAGATACCAGAGACTTGTTGGAAGACTCATCTACTTATCCCATACCCGTCCTGATATTGGCTTCTCAGTGAGTGTTGTTAGTCAATTCATGAACAATCCAAATGAAGAGCATCTTGAGGCTGCGTATTGTATTCTACGTTATTTAAAGATGACTCCAGTAAAGGTCTATTCTTCAAGAAAGGAAGTAGTAGAGAAGTTGAAGTGTTCTCAGATGCAGATTGGGCAGGATCAATAACCGATAGAAGATCCACCACCGGGTATTGTACTTTTCTATGGGGGAATCTAGTCACATGGAGGAGTAAAAAACAGTCTGTGGTGGCAAGGAGTAGTGCTGAAGCAAATTTCGAGCTATGGCTTTGGCTGTATGTGAAGGAATGTGGATAGGAAGAGTCCTTTATGAACTAAATCTGTCTACAGATAAATCATTTAAGATGTTATGTGACAATCAAGCAGCCATCAGTATAGCCAAAAATCCAGTGCATCATGACAGGACTAAACACGTGGAGATTGACAAACATTTCATTAAGGAGAAAATTGAGGAAGGCATCATTAATCTATCATACATTTCTACAAACTATCAAGTGGCTGATATTTTCACAAAAGGTTTGCCTAGGATGTCATTTGATAATTTTGTAAACAAGCTGGGTATGATTAATATTTACAACCCAGCTTGAGGGGGAGTGTTGAAATATTTAGAGTTTCAAGATTACTTACTTTTCAGGGATGAGTTTTAATTTAAACAGAAGATTATCTCTCCTACTTTATTGCTGTATTTTAAATTTAGATAAGGCTGAAATTATCAGCTGATTTTTAGGAATGTTATCTCTGATTTATTGTGGGTATTATCTTTATATAAGACCCCTATTTGAGGAATAAAGAGTAGTAAGCCAGAACAGAAAGTTCTAGCTATTCTGTTTCAAATTTTCAGTCTCATTTTCTGTTTTCAAATTTCAGTATTACATTCTTTATCATATATTTGAAGAAGAAACAGTACAAGAATTGCAAACAATTGAAGAAATAGAATGTATAGGATAAAATAGATGAAATAGTCCATGAACTTCATTAGACCAATCATCTTCTTGCTTGGATGGTCTTGTTTGTAACAAGCGTTAGACTGAAAAATGAGAGAATAAGTATTACCATAAATGAGTTTACTAATAGAGATTAGGTTGTAAGAAAAAGATGGCACATGAAAAAATTCTGAAGGATTAAAACAGATGAGATTTTAACGGTACCAATGTGTGCAACAGGAGCCTTTGAATATTAGGTAACCTAATGAAAAGATTATCTACAGGTTTATAGGTGGTGTAGAAATCAAGTGAACAAGCAACATAATTTGTTGCTCCAGTGTCTATAATCCACAAAGGGGAAAGTGTTTTACCTACCATGTTGCACATAGAAGTTATATTGGTAGAAAGAGCATTAACGGAAGAAGAAGTTGATTCTGATGATGATTGAATCAAACTAAGTAATTTAGAGTATTGTTCTGGAGTAAAAACAGACTATCACAAACTTGTGGTTGATCCAATGAGGTAGAGCTAAAAACATCAGGAACATTTTTCTTAGTTTCTGGTTGCTCAATTCCTTGCACATGATTGATTGTAGGCTCTCTTTTCTTGGATCTGAAACCTGGTGGATAGTCATGTTTTTTAAAGTATTTATCCACTGTGTCCATTAAATCCACAATAAGAGCATTTAGGCTTGCTCTTGAACTGATTAGCTTTGTGAGAAACAGAGGATTTCTGATTAAAAAAATGCTGCTGGCTCAGGTGTATGCTGAACAGAACCTCCATGAAGCTGCCTTTCATGCTGGATGACTAGAGCAAATACTTTGTTTATGGAATGAAGTGGTTCGATCAGCATAATCTAAGAACGAACAGTGGAGAAATTCTCATTTAACCCGCTGAGAAAACGGATAACACAATCTGACTGTTGATAAGCTCGCACAGTGGGAAGAGCTGAGTATGAACACTTTGTGGCGCAAGTACAAGCTGGTATAGGCCTCAACACCGATAGTTCATCCCACAAGGTCTTAAGAGTAGTGAAATACTTAGTGACAGAAAGAGAACCTTGCTGGAAACCATATATTTCTTCTTGAAGCTCAGTAATTCGAAATGAATCACCTTGAGCAAACTTGTCCTTGAGATCTTGCCACACTTCAGAAGCATTATCAAACCAAATGATACTTTGAGCAATAGAAGGACTCAAAGAATGAAGTAGCCAAGATAATATCATAGTATTACAATGCTCCCAGGCAGAGTAGAAAGCATTAGTCTGATTTGGCATTGGAACGGAACCATCAACGAATTTTAATTTGTTTTTGGAAAGTAAAGCCATACACATGGCTCGAGCCATGAATCATAATTAGAACTAGTGAGAGGGGAGGAGACTAAGGTTAAGAATGGCTAGCAGGACTCTCTTCAGGTTTTGCTGCTGGTTGAGCCATCTAAATAATTGTGTTTGGCTAACGAGAAAATGAAGGAAAATGAAAAAAATGGAAAGAACAAGAGAGTCAATCATCAACTCTGATACCATATTACGATCATTTGATTCAGCCAAAAAATAATCATTTAGCTTCATTCTATTTTCTTCATGTACAACTTGTATACTGACTTATGAAAGTTTACAGGAGCGGCTAAAAAAACTTCTGGAGTAGTACAGAAAATGAAATAACTAACACCAAAATTCATGCTAACAACTAATGGTTTTACATTCTCGAGGAATCAGAAAGCTCTTCTGTTGGGGTACTGCTGGTGTGCCTCAATGCTAGTATTATGTTGGGGTGTTGCTGATGTGTCTGTTGAGGTACTGCTGGTGTGCCTCGATGCTAGTATTCTGTTGGGGTGTTGCTGATGTGTATCAATGCTGCTAATGTGTCTTAACTATCAATATGTTGCTGTGATAATCTTTGATGTATTTTATCTCATCATCATAGTATTCATTTTATCAACACCGTTGTTTGGAAATTACACATTCAAATGGATCGTTAGCGACTTGAAATCTGATTGTCATATAGTCAGTAAAACTCAAACGAAAATGGTCTTCTTTCCTAAAGTCAAATAAGCACTAGATCTGCATTGAAATATCCAATTGAAACATACCCTTTTTACATCTTTTAATTTCGTTTTGATTGCTTAAACATTAAAGCTTTACTTGGAAAAAAAAGGAAAGAAAAACGTAAGTCTTGATTAGATTAAGAAAAAAGAAGAATGATGTAACAAGAGAAGCTTCCATTACTTACATATTGTTATACGTAATACATACACGTACAAAAAGAAATTTGAAGGTGAAACATTAGCCCAACGGCACCCTTTGGACTTCGAGGATGTTCACAGCACCCTACCACGTTTGGCATCTGCAGAAGCAGCTTCCAAGTCCCCTAAGAAGAATAGGATTTTGTCAAGAATCCCTCCGCAGGGTTCCTCCACCCTCAACTCTGGTTCGGAACTCGAAGGACAATCTTTCACCCCTTTCCTTTTCTTCGACCCCAAACACCGTTGGATCTGGCCTTGATGTACAAGAAAGTAGTCACCACCTTCTCTGATTATCTTCAGCCCTCTGCAAACAATTCTCAGATAATTGCACCATGTTTGAGGCAACAAATCAACAATTATTGTAAAAGAACAAAGGAAAATCTTAGCGTTGATTGATGCTTACAATCCAACTCGATCACCTCGGTCTTGCGTCTCGTACACATCTTTCCATGATCTTGAATCTATGGGATTAGGGGCGTAGAATGCAGCTTGATCAATTCCCCACCTCTCTGTGAATAGCTTAGACCATAGCATGTTATCCGAGGCCAACACCTTCCATTTCCTGCAAACTTTACCCGGCACCAAATTGCAACATTTAAGCATAGCATGCAGAGAGTAAGTACCCTGATAACAGTAAATTTCATCTGGATTTAACAACAATAAACCAGACATCTCGTTGATTGATCCAGAATTCAGGAATCAAATGGAATAAACAGCAGAATTCAAGAAACCCAATTCACATCTACCATAGATATAAATAATAAATGAAAATCAGAACGAAAAAACAGAAGAAGAAAATCAATAACTGATGCCATTAAAACAATATTTCCCCGGGGAACAAGAAAACTGAAGAACTAAACAAGGGATACAATTCAACGCAGAATTCAGGAAATCGAGCAAAGATATCATCCAGAATTTGATATTAATTAGAATTCATCAAAAGAAAAGCAGATAAAAGCAATCTACCCAAAAAGAAAGAAAGAACATAAACAGTGGGTGTTGCTATTCTAACCTTGTACAGCAGTTGCAAGGTTCTGATGATCCAAGAAATAGAATATCTTAAGACAAATATCAGCAGGCAATCTCTCCATTTTTATCTTAAGTTAGTTGTGAAGCATCCCAAGACCGCAATCCTCTTTCGTAGTCTGTAGGGACAGGAGAGAAATCCAGAAAGAAAAGCCGCCTTTTAGATGTGCAACTGTTCCTTCTGCTTTTTAAGGTTGAAAATCTAGTTCGGTGAAGTTGAAGTTACCTTCTCAACTCTCTCGATCGAGTGAATCCAAATACAGGCCACGTTGGAGGGTCCAGAATAGGTGCTTGCTTATAGAAGAGTTAAAGTATTCATGGCTCCTGTGGTTCCATTAATAACACACGTTGAATTTGTGCGTTCATTTTCATTAAATATATTTTTGAAAAAAAAAATTTAACAATAACAAAATTTCGAATAAAATTAAACTCAAATTATTAAAAGGAACTAATATATCTGTACTTAAAAACAAGTTAAAGTGTTTTGACTCGGGCAAGTTGCAGTTGAAACTTAGAAGAACTAGCCACGTGTTTTTTTTTCGGTGAAAATCTCGTCTTACTTGCTTAGTTGGTGAAAATTGTCGATTTACTCTTTTTCCTTGCGTGTCAAACATGTCATTACCCATTGTATATGCATGACAAAAAAAATTTAAAAAGTTAATTTAATATTTTTCATACGATGAAACCAAATGCAAACATCATAACCAAACACTTGACCCAAAGATTAAGTTGAGTTCATTATTGCCAGAAAATCTTGAGCACTTACCTAGAGAGTTAGTATGATTTTTAGTGACTACAGTCGAACCATGTGCAAATTAAGCGAATCCAGATGGATTAGATCCAATTGATTTGAACGTATTCACTACCAGCCTGGCTGGCTTATAAATTATAACTAGGAGTAACCAACAGATCACATAAATTACATCCTCCAGTCATGGCGATTGCATTGAATTGTCAACTTTGACAATTCGTATAAAATTTATTCATATTGTATAAAATATAAAAATTTTGTATAAAATTTATATTGATGCACTAATTGCATAATTTTTTTTGTTTTAATAATTCATATACAATTTTTATCAAATTTATTCATATTTTTTCTATATTATATCATCAAATCATGTCAAACGAATCATGTCAAAGATTTTCGAATCTAATTTACAAGAAATATGAGAACACTCTCTCTACTCAGGTTTGAGTAGGGATGTAAACGGCTACCATTTAATAGGATACTCTGGACTACATGCTCAGATTAAGTAGGGTTCGGGAAATTTATAATCGGGTTAGGATAGTGATTTCACTATTCATGTCGGGTTCAGGTTTAAACCTGAACCAAATTAACTTTTTATTATATATATTTGTGTTTTTTTTATTAAATTATGTTTATTTGTAGTTTCATAAACATATTTTCATGGTTTCAAGTTGTTGAATTATTATGAAACTTGTATATTCTTGTTTAATTTTATATTTTTAATTAATAAAAATTAGATATTAGAATAATTTATTTTCTTGCATTTGTTGGGTTCGGATAATTAACGGGTTCGTCAAAATTTTGATTGATAATTGGGTAATTAAACAGGTTTGAATAATAAATAGATAGCATAAAATTTATTAGGGTAAGTTTTTGGTAGTGTTTAAAAAATAATCGGGTAATTATAAAATTCGAGTTCTTCGATCAATAATCGGATTTGGAATCATATATCTCAAAATTAACAAGTACCTGTCCTGTTTATATTCCTAGGTTTGAGTCACTGACCCATAGAAAATTTTTGTATTTGTCTAAAACGTAAACAAGAATGTCTTTTGTCTTGTATACAAAGCTCATTTGTTTCAAATTAGGGGGAGAAATAAAGGAAAGAAATATATAATTTTCCTGGTCTTGCCAAGTTTACACAAAATGATTCTGCAATCTCTAACACCATGTATTGAAATGATTTTTGACAGCTCTCAGCAAGCTTTACTCGTCTATTGCTTTCGGTCCTAGGAAGTAATGGTAAAGTAGATCGAAGGGCATTCCCTAACTTGCCTCTCAAGCTCGAAACTGTGTTCTTTAATTGGTTCTAGTATTTTTAAATAGAGATGGGGAAGATTCTGAAACTTGGTGTTAGCAGGTGCAGTTAGAGTGGTTGCATGATGTTGAGTGCCTCAACAAATACTCCTGAAATAGCTCCAAAACCGCAACCAGAAAAAATCATAGCTCTACAGAAAATGAAAATGTCAACAGAAAGGTCACCAATTAAACCATCATTGACACGGCCAATAATGGTGCTCCAGCCCTAACTAGGAGAAACAGAGTCTTCCATCACCAACCTCATGAAAGCCTTTAAACAACTCAATAAACAATTTGGGTGGAACTTGGTATTTTCCACGTAAATCTCACTAGAATAAAATTCTTACATTTCTTCAGTCAATCGGATCCAAAAATTCAAGAGGAAGGTAAGGCAGTCCTGCCATGTTGAGTTATCAGTATATTCCTGTAAGTACCGTGTGGAGTTATGATTACAGTGAAATATTGCGTCATAATGTCCAACTCCTCTGAAGGTTCCAAGAGTTTGATATGCATTCTACACAAGTCATATATCTGCTCAAGTTCACTGTAATGCTCTGCAAGTTTTCAAGATTGTTAGGGCTAAACTTTGTTCTAACTCTATCCTCAAAAATTGTTTATAACTGTAGTATACTGCATTCAATTCAGAATTGCTACTGATCCGTCATTTATACTGTTTGTCTGCCTCAGAGGAGCTAAAGAAAAAGGAGAAAAAAAATTAAAGCAGATATAAGCACCGGGAAAATGAACATGGTAAATAAGAATAAGAAATATAAACAGTGTAGTTAAACTTCACAAGAGCGAAAAGTGTTCCATCCATGATGGAAGGTTCTTTTAAATAATCAGAGATTGCTTCAAAATCGTTGAATTTAAAATCTGATTAACCTGAAACGTTTGTCCTTACAAAGTTTATATAATTGATTGAAGAAAGATCAAACAAAGTTATTTAACATCTACAGGCTTCAAGTTAAATTTCTCTATTTTTCATTCAGGATCATAAGACATGACTCTGAAGCTCTTCAACCACAACAACTCACATTTCTATAGTTGCAGTTATAGGACTGCACTTCATTTCCTTGTCTATAACACATTTGTCCTAAGCACTCAAGAAGAAAGCCATAATGGCCCACTGCATTTTTTCTACTACTTTCTCGTGACATATAATAGCACTATTTGTTAGCTGCTTCTAATGAAGTGCGTGATACTAGGTTCTATGCTAAAAAGCTACCGTGAAAGATTTCATTTGTTGTTAGTGAAATAAGAATTAGTGGTTTTTAGTGTTAACCTATCACTTCAGGAAAAACTTCCAATTACTTCACCCAAAAATTTCTGTTCTTAACCATAAGAAACTTCCTTTTAAGCCTTTCATTGATAAAAGTTAAGGTACCTGGATTTGCAGGAGTGCATTGAGAAGCAAGGCTATTGATATTATCTGATACAGATGCATATCTATGTAGCTTAGGAGGAGCTTCTGTTCCCCTGCAGTTACAATAACCGGAAATATGAAAAACAGCTCCTGGCTACACATTTTCTCATGAAGATTAATCAAGAATATATGAAACAATGCCTTGATCCGATATCCACACCACTACTTTGCTGCCTCAAGGTACCTGTAATATAACTTATAGTTCATAGTCACAAAGGAATACACACTATACTGTAAACAATATCTACATTATAGGAATTGAAGAAATTGGATATTTCAGCTGGTGCTACTAGATTCGACAAATGATAAGGAAACAAGAATATAGACAAAGCTTTGCATATATATATATACCAGAAACCAACCATTTTTTGACTATACTTTTGGGCTTCTGTGAAAGGAGTGAAAATGAACCAACTAGGCCAGACAATTGCTCTAGTGTTGACTCCAAAGTGGATCTTTTGAAAGACTACACAAGAGAATCGAAGATTAGGGAAAAAAAAAGCAAGGTTGACCTATTTCCATGTTCCATCAGAAAAGGAACACTATGAACTCAATCATATGCTGACAATCCAAGCATGTATAAAGATAATCAAAGAGTTAATCGACAAGAAAGCAAGAAACTAAACTCTGGAGATTAAGCATTTATATGAACCTTCTAAATGCAGTAAGTTCAAGCATCTGATATCATTGATCTTTGGAACAACGTTACCCGAAAATAGAAGCCAGCAAAAAGCAGCAACTTTGTAGCTGATGATGCTAGGAAGTGTCAACTGAGGAAAGATGAACAATACTAGAAAAAGGCCAAAATTTTAACCATAAAGTCCTTAACTGAGAAGAAATGTATAGTCACTAACAGTTGAAAGTTCCTTTCCTATCAAAAAGGCCCAAATATTTATTTTTTAAAGAGAACTCAAAATTGTTCTAATAATGCTAGTAATTTATTCATAACTGCTGGCACTAACAGTTAAAAGTTACATGTTGCATTTTCACAATTAAGTGAAACATGAAGAAATAAGTTTAACTCACAAGAGCCAGAGTAAAACAGATGTCATTAACCTAGCCAGGGAATTTTTCAAGGTTAGCTAATGGGGTGCTGAATATTGAACAGGCCTCCTCAAAAGAGAAACAAATTTCATTTTAAAAAGTAACACTTGTATCAATGATAAGACTTAACTTTGATAGCAAATTCAACTATATCCATTTTGCCATATACAAGCAAGCTTTCTGAAATTGATGGAAGGCCGTGGAAGTAGCAAACTTAGATGATGCAATAAGCCCAATCTGAGGGTGCAAGCAACAAGAGCACATTACCACGTTTCAGCGTTTGGAGAACACTTTTAAAAGCAATAAGCCGATTCTATGGGCTATGACACTGACTCCCTTGGTCACTGGTTCGATTATCTCATTAAATTCCAGTAAATGCACATGTCAATCTAGAGAATGATACAAATGCAGTGAATGCAGCAGATACTGAACTAGCAAGACATCACATTAAGAGATGCGCAAAGAAACAAACATGTCTTACTGATATTAATGCTAATATATGCAGTGCTCTCATTTGACAGTTTACTGTTATCGGTCGGGCCAGCCGGCCATGCAAACAACAGCATGCTGATGCAATTTTAAACAAATATAAAATAAAATGGCTCATAATGCCAATCCTAAAGATAAGAATCTCATATCCAAAGTTAAGTAGCAGCCATAGCACAATCGTCACGTTACGAGATGCATGTAGTTTGGAATGTAGCCTACTTGGGTTAGTTTCAATTTAATATTTAACCCAAACCCAAAGTAAGGCAATTTAAGAAACTGAAGACTAGAGCTAAATTGCATACACTTGACAGGGATCAGCAATTTGTCTCACTTTAATTGACACTTTTGGATTCTCTATCGTATACTATCCTTTTGTCACTATGTAAATATTAAACAAAGTCATTAATTATAATTATCATAAAAAATTATATAATAAAAATAATCAATTCTAATTATTAAAATATAACTATCCACGCAAGTCAATTTACGCAAAAGTATTATATTTGCGCAAGAGATTTTGAGCAAAAATAGGTTTTTTGCGTAAATTATTTTACACAAAACTCATTTCAGCGTAAGCTAATTTGCGCAAAAATAACATCTCAACGCAAGTAAACTTGCGCTAAAATAGCATGCTTGCACAAATTCGATTATGCGAAAGGCAAAATCGAGCAAAAAAAAAACCTTTACCTCTTCTCCTTCACTTTCGATCCTTTCACTTTCAAAACTTTCATATTCTTCATAACTATCATAATAGCTACTCTCACTTAAATTTTTTATTTTTTTATGACAAAAAATGAAATTTAAGATTTAGAAAAAAAGTGTGACGAGGAAGAAACATAAGAGAAGAAAAGAGGGAAAAATGAAAAAAAGTAAGGAAATATTTACAAGTGCTAGTATTTAAAATAAAGTTTTTTTATAATATATAATATTTTTGTAAAAAAAAAATTTAAATACCGTCTAGCTGAAGAAGATTTGCCCGAGACCAATGGTGTCGCATAGAGATCCTTGGGCAAGACCAATGGTGTCGCACAAGGATCCTTTGGCAACAACAATGATTTCATGAAATCCCCTTGCGCGACAACATGTGTGTCACAAAGGAGTCTTGCGCGACACATATAGTAATGCGTAAGGATCCTTGCGAGAAAACCATTGTATCGCGTAAGGACATCTGCGCAATACAATGGATTAAGGAACCCTGCGCGAGACTATGCGAGACATAGCAATTTATGGGGTTAAAAAAGTCAAGTCAAGTTTAGGGGTAAATTTAATTGGTTTTTTTTGGATGGGGTAGGTTTAGTAAAATGTGAGATAGGTTTTTTCTTCTGGTTTCTGCTTGATTTTTGAGGAGTCGAATTAATTTTGATGAATTTTGGGCTGTTAAAATAAATTGGGATTTTTTTTAACAGAGAAGAATAAGTTGCAATTTTTAAATGCATCAGACTCGTTTGTTTCTCGATGTGATGTAATTAGGGTTTTTTTTTTTACCCCAATCAGTCCATCACAATCTACTGGACTGTAATGGCAGTGGTGAACAATATTAACTTTTTTTTTTAATTTTAAAGTTACTTTTATTTTATTTTGGATTTTTTATTTTGAGAATTTTATATATGTAAAGTATAAATACATTTATATATATATGTAAATTTATACATAATTATTATTTTATATTTATGAAATATGATTATTATATTTTTATTACCGAAAATCTTAAATGTTTTATTTTAATATAAATTAATATATCAACTAATCATTAAATAAATTTTTAAATATTATATAACATTAAAATTAATATAAATATTTAAATATTTAATAAAAAGTATTATTTGATATAAAAATCATTTTGGTAGTTTTTAATTTATTAACAAAAATATTTTTTATAAATATTTGATATAAAATTATTATTTTATATGATTTTAATAATTTTAATTTATGAACAAAAATATTATTATATATAAAATTTAATTTTATATAAATTTTAATCTAATTTTCTTAATAGTCATTTTCTCTTCTCACTATACCTCTCCTCACTGTTCTAATTGCATTTGCATCTAAACTCATATCCCACTTCTGATTTTAATCAATTACAGTACCTAATCTCACCATTATAGTAATTAATATCATCATCATCATTGTTTTTTAATATCGTCGCCATATAACAATTTCTTTCTGGAAAAAAATAACAAAGAAATTTGACGGAGTTGTATGTTAAATAAGCAAGCCAATGGCGTACAGTCAAAAAGTGACGTAAATTGATTCCATTAAAATTTTATTTTTGAATATTATATATAAAAATTAAGAAAAAAATTAAAATTGGCTCTACTTAAAATTAGTTAAGGGTCAATATATAATTTATAAAAATAAAAAGATACAATAAAAAACATAATTTAAAATATATAAAAAAGAAAATAATAGAAAACTAGAAAAACCCTATATTGTCTCTTACCGTCACTTTTAATATATAAGAGAAAAAAACAAAACACACAAAAGTTAATAGTGAAATTTGAGAGAGAATAGTGTTAAATATAAATTAATTACCCAACAAAATTTGTATCTAGATTTACTTTTTAGAGCATTTGTGACCAATATCAAGTTGAAGAAAGTTAATTCTTGAGGCTTATAAAATCTTTTTTCTCAGATAACGTAATTTTAAATAGAGAAATTTTATTTTCATGCATTAGTTGTTTGTTGTGTCATCACCGTATGAGGTCAAGGATTTCCAAATTTAGTTTACCCGAAATATGAAAACAGCTTCTCCACTCAGGTTTGGGTCACCGACCCACGCAAAAATTTTGTATATTGTCCAAAACAAATAGAAGAATGTCTTTTGTGTAGTATACAAAGATCATTTGTTTCAAGTTGGTGGGAGAAATAAAGGAAAGAAATAAAAAATTTTCTTGGTTTTGCCAGGTTGACACAATGATTCTGCAATCTCTAACACTATCTTGAAATGGTTTTTGACAACTCTCAGCAGGCTTTTCTTATCTATTGCTTTCAGTCCTAGGAAGTAATGACAAAGCAGATTGAAGGGAATTCCCTAACTTGCCTCTCAAGCTTGAAACTGTGTTCTTTAATGGTTCAAAGCAACTCATTTCCTCGGGGGCAAACTTGTCATGCTCTAGTACGTGGAGCTGCCTCTCCAAATATCTTCTAAGACTAGCCTCTGTAACGTTGATGAGGCCAAGTGAAGCATTTGTGTGCATGAATTTTGTGACAAGAAATCCTGCTAGAATCTGCTGCTCCGCCTTGACAAGCTCTGATATGAACATGGGGAACAAGATTCTTGCAAATAGAAACAAGATGTCTCCCTCGTTTCCACCACGTTCATTGCTTCCTTTCTTTCCAAGCCTTGACAATTGGGCTTCTTGGAACTGGCGAGAGAATTTGCCTACTAGATAGCAGACATACGAGAAAACGGTGCCGAAGGATGATTTGTTGATAACAGTTGGTAGAACCCCTGAGGACAGGACTAGCATTAAGAACTCATGGTCGTTGCCAATGTCAGAGGTACCTCCTTGTTTCAACCTGTTTTCAAGTGCACTCATAGACTCCAACTGCAACTCTTCGTAAGGCAGTAAAAGCATCATCTTTAAAGCCATAAAACAATCCACTCCAAGTACAATGTCATTCAAGCTCTTTGCACCTCCTTCATCAAGCAGTACTCCACCAGATTTTGAAATGGACTGGTCAATCAGCTTTAAGACGTATCTAAATTGAGATGCTTTAACGAGGCTCTTGAAAATCTCTGTCCAGCACTCGTGTAAAGGATGGACCAAGAGCAAGTCCACTTTCGTTTCTATCTCCAAAGGCTCAACTTCCTGAAAACTCTCCCACCCCTCATCCCAATCATCATTGCTCCAGTTATTTTCTGCGTCAGATAATACTGCAGAGGCTACCTCTTCTTTCTTAATCACAAAAAGCCCTTCCCACTCTTCCAAGATGGCTACCAAAACATCGAAACAAGGATCTGCATTGGCAGCGCCACACAATTTCAAGAAGCAAGAAACTGCTTTTTCAACATTCAAGAGGTCATCAGGGGTAATTTCAATGTCAGGAGAGATGGATGCCATAAGCTGAGACGATTTGAGGGCAACTAAAGTACTTGTAAACCTGCTGGAAGTATCTATTTGCTCAGGCAACCCTTCATTGGAAGTATTTTGAGTCTTGTTCATTGCACAGAGTGACTCATCCCACCCTGACCATAGGTGAACATTTAGCTGTAGCTCAGAAGACAAACCCTTATTATTTTTACCTGTGATAAATTGCATAAGCTCTAGGGCATAAACTCGAACATGACTAGCTAGCTGCAAATCTTCAGAGAATCTGGCAATCCTTTCCCAAACTGCACATCTGACTTTCTTCAACTCCTCCAAATCACCTTCTAAATTACTCAGCGACGACATTAACTGATACAATTTTTGGTGTTCCTGAGGTCCACTAGCCAAACCTTGCAAAATTGGTTCTAATACTTTTAAATAGAGATGGGGAAGATTTTGGAACCCGGTGTCAGCAGGTGCCGTTAGAGTGGTTGTATGATGTTGTAGTGCTTCAACAAATACTTCTGAAATAGCTCCAAAACTGCAACCAGAAAAAATCATGGCTTTACAGAAAATGAAAATGTCAACAGAAAGGTCACCAATTAAACCATCGTTGACACAGCCAATAATGGTGCTCCAGCCCTGACTAGGAGAAACAGAGTCTTCCATCACCAACCTCATGAAAACCTTTAAACAAATCATTAAGCAAATTGGGTGGAACCTGGTATTTTCCACAGAAATCTCACTGGAATAAAATTCTTGCATTTCTTCAGTCAATCTGATCCAAAAATTCAAGAGGAAGATAAGACAGTCCTGCCATGTTGAGTTATCAGGTATATCCCTGTAAGCACAATATGGAGGTATGATTACAGTGAAATATTCCTTCATAATGTCCAACGCCTCTGAAGGTTCCAAGAGTTTGATATGCATTCTACACAAGTCATATATCTGCTCAAGTTCACTGGTAATGCTCTGGAAGTTTTCAGGATTGTTAGGGCTAAACTCTGTTCTAACTCTATCCCTAAAATTTGTTAATAACTGCAGTATATAATGTTTGTGGACATCCTGCCATGATATAAGACCCTCAGGCACTGGATCACTATAGATGCTGACCAGAGTCTTCACCATTTTAGACAAAGCTTCTAAGCTAAATTCATCGGTATGTGCGTAGACTTCACTTCTGAAACACTTCAGATGCAAACCACCTAATCCAGTAACATTTTTGAAATTTAGGTCCTTAATAAAGGAAATTCTTCTACATTCTTGCTCAATAACCTTGTAATAATGAGCTAACCCAAGAGCAAATGCATGTGGTTTATCAGGGAGCATCATTGGTAAAGGCTCTTTGCTTTCCTCCAACTTCTTATAGCAGTCAGAAAGGAGGCTATATATGTAAGCAAGGCGCTGCTTATTGCAACCATCAATGGCAGGGTACACAATCAAAGATACAGTTTTGATAGTTTCAGCAGCATGACCAAGTATTTCTCCTTTAATTTCTGAAATCTCAGCCATGATATCGTCATTGGTCCAAATCTCAGAAACAAGGATTGAAGTTAAGTACCGAAGTATTACCTGCAAAAGTTTTAAAAAAAAAGTGTCATTTAATGGTTAAAAGAGCATGCCACTATAATTAAGAAATATGAACACACATGCCCACATACCTCAGCTCGGTTCAAGCCATAGGTATCAGCCAATTTCAACACATCCTTCAAAATGTGCTTCTTCTCCAACTTAAGGGTTTCAATTAGAGAAAAAACAACACTCTCGATGTAGCTGACATCACCAGACAAAAAGCGTGCAGTTTCAACCCCAGGAATTATTTGCTCTAACAATCTAGAATGATCTGTGACACGCTTTTTCTCCTCTAATTTCAGTTTCCATTCCCTCCAAAATGAGGACTGTACTTCATCGATCTTGCTTATGTCATCTGAAAACATGTAAAAGAGAAGAAGAATAATAACATCATCGCACAGAAGTGCAAGTAGAATTGTGTGAGCAAAATTATGCAGCCTTGTTTTAAGCATTCAACTACAGGAATAAAGTCTATTACCAGCATTAAGTGGCTTATTCTTCTCTTTAAACTTCCCGAGGAGCAGCTCCCTCCTCTGAGCAGGACCTTCACAATCAACCCCAGTATTATGTAAAATGCTATAGGTCATTCCAACATTCATGATGCTACAAGTTTCTCGGTAGTTTTCCCTGGTTCTCAGCTGCTCTTCTATTATTTCTACCCCACTAAAAGCATCCACAAGATTTAATAGGAATGAGCAACCAATGACATCTTCCTCTTCAGTAACTGGTGGTTCTATAATTGATTTTGCCAGAGAAGCAATCAAATCGTCTCTGGGAGCAAAACCATTCCTTGCCAACCAGGACAAAATAGTTATCACAGCTTGTGTTCTTACACTTACATATTGCTTGCCAGGAATCAAGCCAGAGGTAAATTTCTTACTGTGTTCTGCTTTTCTAGTTAATTCAAGCAACCATGGAAGTTGTATGGCAGCAAAAGATAAAATCTTTCCATTTTCTTGCAAAAGTGACTCCCAAGTTGTCCCATTCTCAACAGGAAGATTTTTGGCAACAAGAGAAAGTGTTTTTTTAATACTATTGAAATGAACTTCTTGATCAGCACGATTAAACCCTTCAACCAGTTCAGAGGAATTTTTCAAGTCAACAATATCTTGAATACTGTAGCCTGGAAGTGAGATGACAGAGGAACCTTGAACTGAGAAATTTGGAGCATTTGTCCCCGTCAATGTCATCAAAGTCTCACACTGTCCTTGCGTGTCTAAATCTTTCCATGCATGGAGCAACTCACCAATTGATTCCTCATCACAATGGCTCAAAGCAAAACCCAGTAGCTGTTTTCGAGAACTTATATCCATATTCTCCAGAGAAGGACCCCTTGCTATTGCAGCACATAAATCCCAAATAAGACCATGACCCTTTTTGGCCAGAAGAAGGCAGAGATCAAAGGCCAACTGCAGATCACCAGCAACTGCAGCTTCTCTAGCAATAGCTTCCTCAACAGCAGATATTTCATCCAAGGAGCTCAATCCAAGAAGTTTGGCAACCTCAATTAGTTCTTCAACATGTAGATAAGCTCCAGCTTGACTTGTGATTGCCATTTTAATAATTTCCATTGGATCTTTTATTTGCCTGAATTGCATAGGCAGAAGAGTCACTCCAAGGTTTGGAAGTTTAACAGTCAGTGCTTCGATAATATCAGCCTCTGCTTTAACATTTCTGCTGCTTGGAAATAAATTCAGACATTCCTTAGCCTTCCAGATCTGAAATAAGTTACAGCAACACAATCAATACTTTGGTTTTTGAATGAAAACAAAATGAATATCAGTATATTTCATTCACTTTGACATCATTGAACCACGAGTGTGAATTTATATTGTCATCAGCTTATCGTTAAAATGAAAACTAAAGTCAGTTGAACAGGGACTCTATTGACTTTAATGATCATCACAGAAGAATCATACATGGCATAACTTCAATTCTTTACAAAGAAGCCACCAGAATTTTGAACTTATTAAGCCATTCCTGTATGGCCTAAACATAACAGAATTTATATTGTCATCAGCTTATGGTTAAAATGAAAACTAAATTCAGTTGAACAAGGACTCTATTGACTTTATGATCATAACAGAAGAATCATACATGGCATAACTTCAATTTTGTAGAAAGAAGCTACCAGAATTTTGAACTTATTAAGCCATTCCTGTATGGCCTAAACATAACAAACCGTGAAAACTTACTTCTGAGCAAGCCAGACTTGAAGCTGAGAAAAAATACTCCCTTGCAGCTTGAATAACAAGACTTTCTGCTTTCTCTGTTGCTAAGTCAACTGAACTCGTACCTTTTAAGTAACTTCTTGCGAGAGAAAACTTCCCTGCTTTTAACAGTCCTCTGCAGAATTCTGTTAACATGTATTCAAGGTTCAGAAAAGGAAAGGCCATCTCCTGCAAGCACTGCATATCACGCCACATGTTTGCCCACTCGTTATCTGATCGTCCAGGCTGTCGGCGAATAAATTTTGAAAGTATGAGGCGAATAATCTGTTTTACACCTTTTTCATCTGAATGGGCTTCTAAGAAAAAATTCATTGGTTTTGGGACCTGTAAATAAAAAAAATAAAAAACCACAGTCATAGTCAAAGTCTACCCACAGCATTCGGCTCTGCTGGATAAACACCTCAAACTGATGCTTAAAAGGGAAATAATTCAAAAGGGGATTGATATCTCACATGTATCATGATAAACACATAGAAGAGAGAAGACAAACCTGGTAAAATGCCAAAAGCCTCCCTGCTTCAATATGGCCTTCTGCCACTTTGCATATTTGATCAAGGTTGCCAATACGTATTTCAGAATCTGTAAAATTAATTATAGATGGAGCACAAAAGATCAAGGTTACAAAACTGAGGCCTGAAAATTACGAATGAATATAGACTCAAAGAAGTGGGGGATGATCTAGGTAGAGAAATGAAAAGAAATCTATCCCATAAGAATGAAAAGGAGAAAAACAGATAACTAGAGCAGATGCCTCTTCCCAATTTTAATTCATTCAAAACTCTTCATCTTCCTTACAACCCTAAATTAAACCCTATATACCTTATTTCCTAAACAGAATGACTTTCAAATCCCCCTAATATATTCCACTATGGTAGGACCTACCTAACCAGTATCTAAAAAATATAAGGACATTACTAAGAAGAAATGAAATTCAGAATTCATTCCAAGTCCCTTCTCACTTTGAACAATTATATGAAGCTGATTTATGATGAAAAAAAAAAAGATTGTAAAATAAGTAAAATGTATGATACTTTGAGTGAGTTGGGTTCATTTGAGGCAGAAACTACCTTGCTTATGCGGAAGCTTTGAAAATATTGCGGCCATGGTACTCCACTTATCTGTGACCGTAAATAAATATACACATTGCAGGGCACAATCTACAACTTCAACCTCATCATTGAAGAAGCCACCGCTTTGGAGCTCCCTGCACCCTTCCTCAATGACCATCAAGCAAACATCTAATTTGTTTGCCAAAGAAATCTCTTTCAGCCATCTAACCAGGAATGACTCACCCTTAGTATGATCTACTAGAGAAAAGCCATCTGCATTCTGCTCTTGGGTGGCCAAGGTAACACTGTGGGACCTTTTTTGCATAAATGGAATTGCCTTGTTCCGCAATGATGCAACCACATTTTCCTCTTTGCACCCCTGAAGCATTGTTCTAAATTTTTCATAGTCAGATAATTGTTCCCATGCAACAAGACTCATACCGGTACTTATTTCACCATCATTCTCATCAGCATAAACCAGCTGGTGCAGGTATGAGATATCCTCATGAAACTGCTTTAATTCATAGATACCCTTCTGGCAAGCAAAGCCAACCAAGCAGAGGCAGTTGTCTAGCAACCCACTATAGGAATCAATATCTCTAGCTCTATGCTTGTACCAAACTGCAAGTTCATCTCCTGAAGGCCAAAAAGATCCTAGCAACCGCTTGGCAATAGGTTCAGTTCTAATTTGATTACCAATGTCATGGTTCTCAGGTAACTTATTAATAAAACCTACCATCTTGTCACATTCAACCCAATCTTCTTCCCTCATGGCAATACTTGTAGGAGGAGAACACCCAGGAAGAAGCTGTACATATGTTTGCACAGGAATTGTTTCAGGAATAGCAGCCAATATATCTAACATGAAGCAAGCCAGTGAATAAGGATGACGCTTGAAAAGGAGGTTTAAAGCCCCAATTTTTCCATTTTCAGCAAGTGTGATGGCTGCTTCATTCATTGGCTTAACACGGAATTTGCTGTACTCCTGCATAGAAAACCTACAGAGGCCTATGTCATTATGGGCTCAATCAGTAGAAACAATCAGAAAGTGGAAAAATATATAAAGCAAAAACTAAAAGTAGCCTGGAAAGTACATTACCTGCCCATGTTTATCCCAAGAAATGTTTCCAACCTGTCACTGAATTGCAACAGCTGAAGTCTAGCCATACGGAAATCCCAAATCTCACCACATTCTTGGTTGTTTGATTCAGAAAATTTGTATTGGTTAGTTAACTGCAGCCCATATGCAAGTAAAGCCTTCACTGCTTCTTCTGATGATCCAACTTTATCTACACACTCTGAAAGCACAAAAACTTTATCATTAATGTTTGACAAGAATGTATTTATGTCGTTTATTCCTTGGCCAGAACACAACCACTGTGACTTCCGAACTTCATCCCTATCTAATCCATAACGATCAGCAAACTCCAAGGCAGCTTGATGCTTGTAATTACCAATTAGAATCTTATACATTTCAGGAACAGATTTCTCTGAAAATGATATCAAACTCCAATGCAACCTAGAAATGTCAGACTGATTGGATCCATCTTCAGAAGTGTGTTCTCTGTGATGTAAGTCATTTTTTCTTCCATTACCATTAAACCTATCTGCAGATGATAAACTCTCTAAAAGAAAAAGATGTCCTTCAAACTGTGGTACTCTTTCTAAAACAGGCATCAAACATACCGGTTCATTCTCTATTAGTTTCAGACCACTAAGAATGTCAAGCATAGTGACAAAGCCACTTTGTTTAGCTAGAGTGAGAATGTGATCAGACCACCAAGTAAAATCTACAATGTCAACTAAATTTTCTGTGCATCCATTTAACAGATTATCAGTCACTTGAGAGTTAGTTCTCCCTCTGAAGGCAAAATTTGTAACCGAACAGCTTTCTTTATCTAGCTTAAAGAGGTGCAAACATCCACTCACATCTAAAGTGGCAATATAATCCCCTCGGGGTGAGATTATCACCTTTGGGTAGGCCAGATGACCTGCATAACCTTTTTGTTCACAATAAAGGCCCTCAAACTGAGTAGAGGCTAATGGCTCCAGAACCAAATCCTGACGTTTAAGACAAAGAGAAAGATAACAGGATCCTGTGAAGAAAGAAAAAAAGAACCATTAACTCTGAAACTCGTTAAAAGGTGATGACGGTAAAATTTCATCTGCTCATATCAACCCTTTATCATACGACATTGAGATACAGATGCATCTTTGACTCAATCTAATACTTGCAAGCAATGCCTAGAAGATGCGAATCATGCAAAATAACTGTATAAAGGCTGTTCGAATTCAAACTCTAAGTTTTCATTTAAGGTCAAGGGAGATGAAGTATGAAAGCATACCAGATTTCCCAGTAGCAGTAATAGAGCTGCCGCCAGCACTACCAACAACAACAAGCAAAGAAAGTTCTGGATAATAGTCAAAGCAGAAAACATTATGCGGGAACTGCCTTTTTAAAGCTAAGCCACTATTGTTTGTGGAGGAAATAGAGGCATTTGGCTCTTGACTAATCTCAATATGATGAAAAACTCCATCAGATGTCAGAGCGGTGAAGCTACACCTGAAAACAAGTCCATAATTACACCCAAGCAGTAATTCTATACCTTCTGTGGTATTTAGAAATCCAAGCTACCCGATCATGAACCAAAGGTCATTATATGTGTTCATGACCAGAAGGAAAACTAGAAAGAAGAAAGAATTGGGGAAACAAAAGCTTACAATAAAGATCGTTGTACTTCAGAATCACCCTGTGGAATCAGTCCTTTTATTGTTGAAGATACTTTAAGATGCCTCTTTGTAATCCTTGTTATCTCCTCACCATTTGCCTTAATAAAATAAATTACATCAGCATCATCAACAATTCCAAGGATATCATGAGATTCTGACCAAGCTCCACATGTACACGAAATAAGACTGCTACCTGATACATTGAACCAAGTTGGAAACAGTTATAAACTATAAGGGATGGGTTCTATGAGGAATTTATAAATCTAACTTTAAGCAATAGGAACTCTGTTCTTTGGCCTCAAGCCATATCCAAGGATGAGTAGAATCCTATAACAAGAACTCTTCTCTTGTAGTAATCAAGAGTTTCTTATCATGCATCTAAATTGCACCGAATCTTTTGTCCTGGATATTATATTAACCAAAGAATTCAAATAATGTTCATCAGAGAAATAATGGAACATATATATAAGAGAAATCTTACTAGTAAAAATGCCAAAGGGCTCCTGGTAATCATCCTCCTTCCGCAAAATAGTGACTTGATTTCCAGCGGCCACGGCAACACGCTCACCTCGCGGGGATATAAACAAAGACACTGGCTTTTTCATTTTCTTCGGATTCTTGTACCCAGCCCATTTTTCTTTAAGCTGACTTAAACCTTCATCCAATAACAGCCCCGCCAAAAGGAATTATATAAAAAAAAAAGATAGTATAGCTAAATACTTCCATTATACTGAAACAATTAGCAAGTAATCACATCGCAATTGAATTAGACCAGAAAGAAATAAATCTACTATACCTCGAGCGGAAAGAAATGATAAGAAACCCCCTTTATCAACTTCATTTGACTGAATTTAGAGGGAAAAAAGAGTGAAAATAAATAGTAAAAATAATCTGATTAATAAGAAGAAAGAAAGTTAAATGAAAGATGAAAGAGAACCTGTTGAAGAGGTAGGGGAGGGTAATTGGATGTGAAAGGCCTGGAGGCGTGATGACGTGCTTCGTAAAGCACTTCTCGCACAGATTCCTCCATAACCTACTCTTGCAAACGCTGCCTGCTCTGCTCCTGCTTTGTTTGTATGTTTTTCTTCAAGATCTCATCAATTCATTCGTTTTTCTTCTCTGATGAAAGAAGGAAAAAGAAGAAGAGGAAAAGGATCGCAGAGCAAATGGGTCTGGAGAATAACGGGTCGGATGAAGAAAACAAAGGCTTATAAAATGGGCTCATCTTCACTGGACCTGATCTAACATTGTCCATTAATGGTTCTAAAAATGTTGAATCCGGCTGTTTATCTGTCATGTTATCGCCGACGCCGCCTCTGCTGAATGGGCTTGAGAAGGTCCTTATTTTGTCCCATATATTGGCTGACTGCCTTTGCTAAATGGGCTACAAAAGATACTGTTTCCCACCCTCATGACCCTTTCGCATAAATTTGTTTAGTGTTGGTATTTAATACTAGAGGTGCAAATGATACATTGATCTATGTAATATGTTCGGATTTGATTTGAGAAAAAATCGAACTCCATTCAATTTTTGTCGAGCCAAGCTTGAGCTACTCGAGATATCGAACAAGCCTCAGTTGTAGTAGCTCACGAACTTTATCGAGCTTTTAATATTTTATTATATATTTTTATTTTAATATTATAAAATTACATATATAAGCCAAATAAAACCCTAACCTAATTTGTTTTGTTTTCCCTTTTCCATTTCACTTTAACTTTCAACTAGGGTTGTAAATGATACACTAGTACTCACAAGCTACTCGGATTCGACTTGAAAAAAAATTCGGACTTGACTCAATTTTTGTTGAGCCAAGCTCGAGCTCAAGTTACTCGAGCCATCAAGCAAGTCGAGTTCGAGTATTAAGATAGTCAACTTGAGTAGCTCGCAAGCCTTATCGAGCTTTATTATTTTAATATATATTTTTATAATTTTAAAGTATAATTACTTATTTACCCTTCACATTTATATCAGCCTTTCAGATTTAGGAATCCTAAGTGTGTTTGGATGAGAGATTTCAAGGAGAAAATTCATTTCAATATGAATATTTAAAAATCCAAAATCTAAATTCTTTGTTTGGTAAAAAATTTGAAGAATTTCAAATTTTATGAGGGATTTCAAAAGGAAATTTAAGATGCTCAAATTCCCTCTTGAAAATCCACTTAAAAATGTAGTTTTTTAAAATTCCTCCCACTCTTCCATACTTTATTAAACATGGCCAATTATTAAATATAAATTTAAAAACAAAAACATGTTTATTTTATTTGAATATAATATATATTTTTATTTTTTTAATATTATTAACAATATCTGTATAATTTTACAAATCTAATGATACCTATATTGCATATTTTATTTGATATTTTTCTTTTTCTAATATATAATATATTATTTTTCTTTTATAATTATTTTTTATTTAATCAAATTCTTGTGTCCAAAAATTCTTTCTAAAAATTATTTATCCAAACAAGTCAATTGTAAATGCTAATATTTTAAAATGATGAATTTTAAAATGCCTCAAAATTTTAAAATTCTCGACTGTTATGCACTGAAGGTAGGGGTGTAATCAAGCCGAGCCGATATAGTTGGGTGCTCAAGCTGATTGAAAAACTCATTGCTCAGTACTCGGCTCGAGCTCAATCAAGTCTTAATTTTTAAGCTCGAGCTTGGCTCGAAATTAAACTCGATCTCGCTTGATTAAGCTCGTTTATTAAGCTCGATTCTTATGTTCGACATCTAGCTCGATTAAATGCTCGATCTCCCATTTATTTATATATATATATATTATGTTTTAATAAAGTATAATTTTATTAATAATAATAATAATAATAATAATAATAATAATAATAATAATATAGTATGAAACAAAAACCTTAAAAAAAATTAAAATAATTACATTCACCAAAAAAAACTTAATTATAGTAACAATGAATCCAAAAGATTATAATCCTTTAGTCATTTGAAAAACCAATTTGAGATCTTCAATCTTCATCAATTCCACCTTCTTGTCCTACTTCGCTAAAGTGTTGTTCCTTCAAAATAATGGATCTGAAAACTATAGTTCAAAACCATATGAACACAACAAAATTTTAAAAAGTTTGTAAGGTGATGTTGCAACAACTACTACAAGATCAAACAAGAAAATTTCAACAGCACTTTTCCACTTCAAAACAAATAACTATATAGGCAATTCCATAGCTTTTATACCGTGCAACACAAAAAGGATTTATACTGTGCGAGATCTAGCGTAAAAGGAGGGGTGGGTGTGTCGGATTTGGTGCCGGTAGGGGCTGGGTGCGCCGGATTTGTTGTCGGAGGAGGCCATGCGCGTCGAATCTAGTGTCGAAGGAGACTCTATGGGTCGGATTTGGTGCCGGCAGGGGCTGGGTGCACCGGATTTGTTGTCGAAGGAGGCCATGTGCGTCAGATCTAGTGCCAAAGGAGACTCTGTGAGCCAAATCTGAGTGGACTGCGACCGAAACGTGAACAGATGGTGGTCGTTGGTGCAAGGTCGTCGGTGCAAGGTTATCGGAGTTGAGGTGGTGTGGTTGTAGAACATGAGAAATCGCTAGCAGGTGCTGGTCACTAGCATGCATGGCCTGAGTGGGTTTAGTTTTGGGGAGTGAAAAGTGAAATTGAAACGTGAAAGTAATTTAGGCGTTTACAGTGGCCCCACGCCGGACACTGGACGCTCGTACTCTAGTCCCAACCTCCCTCCCATTTTCATCACACACATCGGTCACCGACGACGCCCCCTCTGTCTCTCTCTCTCAGCTCTGGTAACCCTTTTGCCCTCAATTTTGGCCTCCTCTCACCAGATAAGTGCCATCCACACCAAATCCAGCAATGAACCCCTCGACTCTAAAATTCAATGCCAATGAGTCCGTCAGCAGTTAGATTCGGCGCTGACGAGACTTACGACCCTCAGATTTGGCTTCTCCTCGACTATCGTCCTCATTCATTAGCTACCAGCCCCCTTGGCCAGCCTCTCGTAGTCACGCATGGATTGATCTTATTTTATAGCTTGAATCTTCTTTGTTAATTCCCCTACTGTCGATTCCCCTTGTTCTTCTTCTTCAACAATGGCTCCTCCTGTTACGATTAATTCTATCAACCCCAAGGCACTCTCTTTTTACCATTTTTTCTTACATGTGGCCTGGTTCTGAATCTGGGTTTCTCTTATTTTCTCTTCTTTCTTCTTGTTTAGTATTTGATTCGTGTATTGTGTATTGATCTGTTAATGTTTTTTAGTCTGGGTTTTATGCTTTGTGTATTATGTTTGTCTTGTTATTTCACAAAGCTTTTGGTAACATTTTTAAAGGAATGGATTTTCCTTGGTGCCTGGGTGGAGACTTCTATGTTATTAGATCTTTAGAGGAGAAAAGCGGTAATGCTTGTAGTTCGATTGCTAGGCTTCAATGTGCAAAACTTTAATGTATTGCGTTTGTCTTGTTATTTCAAAAAGTTTACATTTTTTACCATAGAAACTGGGCCTGAATTCATTTCATTCTTATCTACTTTCCTGCTTCTTCTTTCTTTTTGTTATAAGTTCACTATAGATGTTAATCGAGTTTCCTTTGAGTCAGGGGAGTTCTGACTTCGAAAAAATTTTATTTTTTTTATATTTAATTGATAATATAATTATATAATAAAAATAAATTCAAGCTCAAGTTCAGGCATAAAATCAAGCTTGGATAAAACAAGTTTAATCGAGCGAGCTTGAGTAGCTCGATTTCAATCATATGATCTGAGCTTGAGTTCAAAAATCAAAGCTTGGTCAAGTTCGAGTCGAGCATCGAGCATCGAGTTTTCGAATGGAGCTCGAGCATTCTACTGTATTAGCTCGTCTTGATTATACCCATTTTTTTTTGGTGTAATAAGGAACTTTCATAAAAAGAAACACACAAATACAGATACTCCCTGAAGGAGTTACAAATTCACCAGTCTGGGCAACAAGCAGCCCATCTTATCATACAAAAGACTAAGTTTTAAACAAGAAGGAGGAGAATCCAACAACACAAAAGGGGAACTAATGGAAGTTCCCAGTTTCGCAAGACCATCTGCACAATTATTTGCTTCACGGTATATATGGGCTATCCTGGCATTCCGTAGCTTCTGCATTAGCTCCCTGCAATCACAAATAAGAGCACTATAAGGGTGTGAAGGGAAAGCATCACTAGAGACTAAACTTACCACATTTTGTGAGTCACATTCAATAATAATGTTGTCGAAGTTTCTTTCAACCGCAATCCGGAGATCATCTCTTAATCCCCACAACTCTGCAACTAAACTGGTAGCATTTCCAATAAAGCAACTGTATCCACAAATCCACAAACCTTCCGCATTTCTGAATAAACCATATTTGATTATACCAATATTTGATACATATGAAAAATTTTTAATTTTATAAGTAAAATTAAGAGACTATCACATATTTTATTTATTATTTTTTAGTACAATCTATTAAATTTTTTAATAAGTTAAATTAAGAGACTACTTACATGTATTTCAAACAATATTATGTTGGTGAAAGTTCACCTTTTAAGATGATTTTAATATATTATATCTTAAGAATCATTAGGTCTGTCTTTTAAAAAAGAAAAAGCAAAAGAAAACCCTTGTATTTTCTTGAAAAGTTTATCAATTAAGGAATAATTTGCAATGATAAATTCTAAAAAATGGTTTTTTTTTATAATGTATTGAAAAGGTGTTAATTTAGCTAGACTAAGTCGAAGACGATTTATAAGAACATTTGAACATAAAAATTTAAACACTATTGGACAGTACAGAACCAATATCATGCAATTATAGATCCAAGTGGAAAGCTGCCAGTAATGGTCCCCTGGCTTTTTGATGCTCCAAAATTTGGATGAACCCCATGGTTTTTAAAGTCTCTAAGCTCCATGGAATCTTTGATCAGAATGAGATTGATGAAGGTTAACTCTTGGGAAGTTGAAAAGATCAGTTTTAGACTTTTAATTTGCTAAATATTAAATAATTAATGAGAAGCTTACTTAGTTTTATACTTGATGAGTAACAAGCATATTTATCTAACCAAAGGATATTTAGATTCACAAGAATGGAAACAATGTCTTGCACTACCACTCCTCCTGGTCTTGTTTGTTGGAACAAAATCATCCACCAATCAAGCCACTAGCACCACAAACGAAGAAGAAATACTGACCTGGATTTTGTGAGCCATACCCATACGTTCCAGCTCCACTTGAACTGCTACCAGCCACCATTTGTGGCGCCAATGGATGTTGTGATGGTTGTCCACCAGATCCCACATCATCTTGGTCTGCCATTGTTCAAATCTAGCCAAAAATCAAGAAACTTTTGTGAGTGGAAGTGAGGAACGGGAGAGCAAGGAGGCTACTGCCCTTGTTCACAGTTGAGGCAAAAATGCAACAGTGTTAATGGGCCACACTATTAACAATATATATGTGCCAAGGGCAGGGACCTCCTATATTGACAATATCATGTGTTATAATCCATCCCATTATGAATTAACACATGTAAATAATATAATTAATAATGGTATAGGTCACACTCCTTATCAATATACTACAATTAATATTGTATGATATAGATTATACTTAATTAGTCCACAATATGTAGAGATAATTCAACATTCTCCCACTTGGACAATTAAGTTAATCAACAGAATATTATACAATATCAACTTGTATTCATGATCTTTCCTAAAACATATTATACCGATAGGATATAAATATGCATTATCACAAATACTTCAACAAAATTAAGCCTTTATAAGTTTCAAGATACATCATACCGACAGGGTACAAATGTGTAAACTCATAAAGACTTCAATCCAAAATAGTAGTATAGTAGTGTGAAATGGAAATGATATGATAAAACAGAATCAACTATCCATCTCCATAAGGTCCATGC
This sequence comes from Heritiera littoralis, assembly GCA_031772115.1. Lineage (NCBI taxonomy): Eukaryota > Viridiplantae > Streptophyta > Magnoliopsida > Malvales > Malvaceae > Heritiera > Heritiera littoralis. The sequence continues at coordinate 1,944,009 of JAPDPK010000056.1, forward strand.
ATCTAAAACTAAAATGATGCATCACTTCAATAAAACATATGAGATCATAACACAGAATATCTCATTCACCAAATGCCATAAATAACAAAAATGTGCACAAACTGAACATACATATGTATATGACTAAATATGGCATAAAAGAGTCCAATCACAAAGCAGTTGCAACTGATTATCTATACAAAGCTCCCACTAACTCGATACAACAAAAGACTCCATCAAGCCCATATTGGTGACATGTTGTCTAAACACCTTAGCAGCTAAACCTTTAGTTAGTGGATCAGCTAGCATGAGCCATGTAGGAATGTGCTCTATATCAATAATGGACTCCATGACTTTCTCTCTAACAAACAAATATTTGATATCTATATGTTTGGAGCGTGAGGAACTCCTAGTGTTATGAGAGAAAGCAACTACTGCAGAATTATCACAAAACATCTTTAGTGGCCTCGGAATGGAAACAACAGGATCCAGCCCCAAGATGAAATTCTGCAACCAAATAACTTGGCATGTAGCCTCATAGCATGCCACATATTCTGCCTCCATTGTTGAGGACGTTGTAAGTGTTTGTTTCGCACTTTTCCAAGAAACAGCTCCTCCAGCCATCATGAAAATATAACCAGAAGTTGATTTTCTATCATCCGGGCAGCCTGCAAAGTCAGAATCAGAATATCCGACTATGTTCAAATCATCAGATCGCTGATATGTCAAAACATGATCTTTGGTGCCTTGAAGATATCTCAACACCTTCTTTGCTGCCTTCCAATGTTCCATCCCAGGATCGCTCATGAATCTTCCAAGTACACTAACAACAAAGGCTATATCAGGACGTGTACAAACTTGAGCGTACATTAAACTACCCACTATCGAGGCATACGGTACATTTTGCATATAAGCTCTATCATCATCATTCTGAGGACTTTGGGATTTTGAAAGAACGTCACCTTTCACTATAGGCGCCTTAGCTGGAGTACATGTACTCATATTGAACCTACTCAAGATACGTTCAATGTAGGCCTTTTGAGACAATCCAAGTATGCCTCTTGTTCTGTCACGTAGGATCTCAATTCCCAAAACAAAATGTGCCTCACCTAGATCCTTCATATCAAAGTGACATGACAACATGTATTTTGTCTCAATCAATAGGTCAGTGTCATTTGCTGCTAACAAGATATCATCAACATAGAGCACTAAAATCACAAAGCTACTCCCACTGACCTTAATGTAAATACATTGATCAACAACATTCTCTTTGAAACCAAGTGACGTCACAATCCCATCAAACTTCAAATACCACTGTCTGGAAGCTTGCTTAAGTCCATAGATGGATTTCCTAAGCTTGCAGACCATATTTTCCATCCCTGGAACAACAAAACCTTCAGGTTGTTCCATATAGACATCTTCATACAAATCACCATTAAGAAAAGCAGTTTTGACATCCATTTGATGTAGCTCTAAGTCAAAATAAGCTACTAATGCCATGATGATCCTGAAGGAATCCTTAGTAGAAACTGGAGAAAAGGTTTCTGTATAATCAATACCTTCTCTTTGTCTAAAACCCTTGGCCACCAATCGAGCTTTAAACCTTTCTACTTGGCCATTGGAATCTAACTTTGTCTTGTAGACCCATTTGCAGCCAATGGATTTACAACCATATGGCAATTCAACTAGATCCCATGTCCCATTATGATACATAGATGCCATCTCCTCCTGCATAGCAAGCATCCAACTTGAAGAGTTCAAATCATTAATTGCTTCCTGATAAGTAGTAGGATCAGAAGACAAGTGAACATCACACTCATGTTCTTGCAAATAAACAACATAATCATCAGAAATTGCAGGTCTTCTAGTCCTCTGTGATCTCCTTAATGGGACATCACCAACAATACTATCAGGAACTATCTCTTCATTTTCTGGAGCAGGTTCAGAAATGGACAATTCAGGATCAACTGTTGGCTCATTTGCTTGTGGCATTTCAACCATTGGATAAGGCATGTAAGGAACAGGCATGACAACAGGTTCTTCTCTAAGAGTAACTTCGCGGGGTTGAGAACTCCCACTATCAAAATCATCTTCAAAATAGAAAGCATGGTCAGACTCTATGATTCTAGTAGTGTGAGAAGGACAATAAAATCTAGAACCTCTTGAGCCGACACAATAGCTAACGAAATTTCCACTAACAGTCTTCTTGTCAAGCTTCTTCAACTGTGGGTTGTATGGTCTTATTTCTGCTTTACAACCCCAAACGTGGAAATGACGAAGGCTTGGCTTCTTGCCTGACCACATCTCGTAAGGAGTCTTAGGAACTGACTTACTTGGAACTTGATTCAGAATGTATGCTGCAGTTTTTAATGCTTCACCCCACAAGAAATCCGGTAGAGTAGAGTGACTCAACATGCAGCGCACCATGTCCAGAAGTGTGCGATTTCTTCTCTCTGCAACACCATTCTGTTGAGGTGTCCCAGGCATCGTATACTGAGCATCAATTCCACATTCCTGTAAGAACCTAGCAAAAGGCCCAGGATTCTGCCCAGTCTCATTATATCGACCATAGTACTCACCACCTCTGTCTGATTTTACAGCCTTAATCAGCCTACCCTTTTGAAGCTCCGCAGCGGACTTGAAAACTTTAAAAGCTTCAAGGGAATCAGACTTCTCACGAATAAGTTCAATATGACCAAAACGAGAATAGTCATCAATGAAGGTGATGAAGTACCTGTATCCACCTAACGCAGTAGGTGTCAATGGTCCACAAATATCTGTATGAATCAGTTCCAAAACATCCTCACTTCTACGTTTCTTTTCTTTCCTAGCTTTATCAGGAAGTTTCCCCTTGAGACAGTCAACACAAGTACCAAAATCAGAGAAATCAAGATCTTGCAGAATACCATCTTTAATGAGTCTCTGCATTCTCTGCTTTGAGATATGTCCCAAACGCCTATGCCACAACATAGAAGAGTTTTTATTCACCCTATCCTCATTTGAACCAACAACCATAGCATTCACATCATGCATATTAGAAGAAGAAGAGGAAGAAATCAAAGATTGGACATCATCAGAATGGAGATCTAATTTATATAAACCATCAAATAGAGTTCCAGACCCAATATACTTGTTATGACAAAATAAGTAGACCTTTCCATCACCAAATTGGAAAGAAAATCCGGCCCTATCCAAAATAGATACAGAGATTAAGTTTCTCCTAATACTAGGAATATACACTGTATCTGGTAATTCCAAAATTTGGCCAGAAGACATCAATAGTCTAGCTACTCCGATCTGTTCAGCCTGGACTCTAACTCCATTCCCCATATTCACCACAATCTCTCCTTCATTTGGACTCCGGTGGTTTGTCAATGCCTGTAAACAATTAGTTATGTTAATACTTGCACCGGTGTCCAACCACCATGAGTTAGAAGGCACATCTGCCAAATTCGATTCAAAATTGACAAATGCAAACAAGGTACCTTTCTTCACCTTCCACTCAGCAAACTTACTACAGTCAGCCATCTTATGTCCATATTTATGACAAAAATTGCATTTTCCTTTGAACCCATCAGAATTCTGAGATTTAGACCCAGAAGAGTTGGTGGAGGCTGACTTTGAAGAAGAAGAGGTGGCTCCCTTCCTTTTAAAGAAGGACTTGAATTTCTTGCTGGGACCTGTTTTACCTGCTTTCTTCTTACCAGTGACACTGGCTTGTGTTGCCATAAGAGCTGAATGAGAAGATTTCCCAGCTTTGATTATCTCCTCCTCTTGAATCACAATGGCAGTCATGGTGTTTAGGTCCCAAACTTCCCTCTGAGTATTATAGCTGGATTTCATATTGTCAAACTGAGATGGAAGCGATTCAAGTATCTGCCATACTAAGAATTCATCTCCAATTTCAACTTTCTTCTCCTTCAATTTGTTGTAGTAGTTTATCATCTTTAGGATATGCTCCCTAACACCACTAACACCATCATATTTCGTCGTGGTGAATAATCTCATGTAGTTTGATTTTTCAGCTTTATCAAACTTTGCAAATTGTTTCTTAATGGCTTGCATAAAGACTTTTGCATTGTCAACTTCAGGAATACTCTGCCTAATCTGCATATCAATCGTATACATCATGATCATCAGACAATTCCGATTGGAGTGTTCCCAAAAGTTGTAGTAGTTTCTTTCCTCGACAGAGCTGGTCGGAGTGGGTATAGATGGTGGATCAACTCTAAGTGCCAAATCTAGGTTCATCACACCTAGGAACATCGAGAGTGACTCAAACCATTCATCGAAATTTGACCCTGTAAGGGTCTTGATTGAAGATAGTTGCAATGACATCCCAGGATTATAGGAGGCTGCTTGAATAACATAAACAGAATTAGCATATAATACAGAAATATGCAACAAAATATATTCAAGCTATCAAGGATGTCAGATGGCATATTACAAAAGGATAAACAAAATTGATAGAATATAAAATCAAAAATGACTTGCCATCGACAGGATAGCAAAGGCACGTTACATCCTATCAAGATCCTTTCCATCCCAAGCATCTCCAAAATTAACAAGCAATCCGACAGGGAGAGAATTATTAATTCCAGAAATCTTGGTATATTTATTTTGCAACTATCATTTTAATTTACCTTATAATAATCCAATTATTTATCACAGAAAAATCACCAAAAAATTATCATAACTAGTTCTATGACAGATAGAAACTAATCACTCTAATTAGTGATTTAATATAAATGAAGGATTATTAAACAATAAGGTAAACAATAATAAATTATAACATATTCAAAATATAAGTGAATTAAATTAAACATACAATTAATTGCCAAAATTAATTAATTAAAATTAATTTAATTAACCAAAATAATTCACTTATTTTGTTCATAATCAAAATTTAATTCTCAATTAATAAATTAAGGGCTTATAATTAAACAAATATGATGGCCCAAATTAATTACCAAGCCCATAATTAAGTTTAATTAATTGGCCCATGATAAAATAAATGAATAGACCCAAATATTTTTGGCCCACTCAACAAATAAAATTTGGCCCTTTTTAGTTACTAAACAGAAGCCCATGAAGCAAAACAAGTAGCCCAAAACTAAAACAAGTGGCTCAGAACCGGCGGGCCCAGCAGGTAAGGAAAAATTTTTTTTTTTTTTTAAATTTCTGGTCGGGCGCGTGAGATCCACGCGCCCGCACCATTCTACCCTCACCGCACGCGCCCGAGCTTCTTCAACCTGCAGCTTATTTCTTCCAGAACTCAGAACCAGTCGGGTTTTCGACCCGACCCGACGATTCCTCTCACTACAGACCCTCATTTTGCTTCATTTTTATGCCATTATCCATAAAACATCATCCTCTACTGATATTTGGTATTATTTTGGCTCAAAACTTATCAAATCTCATGGGTTTTATGTAAAACCGAAAAAACCCAAAAATAAAATAAATCAACATACTTCGTTTTTCCTTCAAAATGGCCAGTGGCTTTGAGATGGAGGAGCTCTGATGCCAATTGTTGGAACAAAATCATCCACCAATCAAGCCACTAGCACCACAAACGAAGAAGAAATACTGACCTGGATTTTGTGAGCCATACCCATACGTTCCAGCTCCACTTGAACTGCTACCAGCCACCATTTGTGGCGCCAATGGATGTTGTGATGGTTGTCCACCAGATCCCACATCATCTTGGTCTGCCATTGTTCAAATCTAGCCAAAAATCAAGAAACTTTTGTGAGTGGAAGTGAGGAACGGGAGAGCAAGGAGGCTACTGCCCTTGTTCACAGTTGAGGCAAAAATGCAACAGTGTTAATGGGCCACACTATTAACAATATATATGTGCCAAGGGCAGGGACCTCCTATATTGACAATATCATGTGTTATAATCCATCCCATTATGAATTAACACATGTAAATAATATAATTAATAATGGTATAGGTCACACTCCTTATCAATATACTACAATTAATATTGTATGATATAGATTATACTTAATTAGTCCACAATATGTAGAGATAATTCAACATTGTTTGCTTAATGAACAAGCTTACGTGAATGTTAACAGATGTAATGTATGAATAAAACCATGCTTGCTCATCAGAAATTAATAAAACTGAGTCGCGCGAGACGGGAGTGATCAGTGATGAACTAATCTGAGCTTCCGTTTGACAGTTTCCCTATGTTCTTAGTTTAGTCAAAGTAGCTAGGCAGTTTAACCATGCATCTCTGCAAGCCGAACAGCAATCGAATTTTATTTTATAACTCAATGAAACCATGCATCTTAGTCTCTAACGTGCAACGGCTCTCTCTCTCTCTCTCTCTCTCTCTCTCTCTCTCTCTCTCTCTACATATATATATTAGTTACATAAATTATTTACTTCATCTTAATTCGTGTCCTAACATTTTTAGATATTTCACTATTACATGATACGTTGATTCTCAAAATTAATTTAAAAATTTGTTAAAAATACAATATATTAAATCGATATGTACCTTCACCTAAACTAGATTCTATGTAACATAGATGTTTATCATGATTTATGCATGCACACGTTCGCGCACAATCACACACACATATATATATGGTAGAAATTATCTCATGTTCCAAGATCAGATCTTGGTAAAGCTTAGAGAGGGCACAAGTAAAAGTATCCATGGGTCGAGTTGGGCCTATGTAAGATATTGCATTTTTAGCATAAGCCCAAGTCCGATCTAGCCCAATAGATCAAGCCTCATTTTAAGATCAAGTTTGTTTTACATATTTGATGTGCATGCCGAGTTCAGCCCATCCCATATAATTATATATTATATAATTATAATGATATATATTATAAAATTATATACATTATATAATTATAAATATAATATTTATAATTATATATTACATAATTATAAATATAATAAAACCGATGAGTTTGATATTATATCTTATAAATTATAATTACATATTATATAATTATAAATATAGTAATGATAAAAAAATATAAAATATATAAAATAATATTATAATTATGTTTTCGGGTCGGGTCGAGCTCGGGCTTCAATGGGTGAAGTTTAAGCTTGGTCCAATTTTTGATCAGGTTTAAAATCTTTGTCCAAGCTCGATCATTGCATTTGATATTTTTACCCAAATCCTCTCAAAAATCAAGTGGGCTTTCGGGCTTTAATAGGTGGTCTGACCCTTTGACAAATCTAGGCTCAAGCCCCCATTGGTAAAAAATAAATAAATAAAATTATGTGTATATTAGATAAAACTAAAAGAGTTTTCATTGGTCCAAAATATAAAATTTATTAATTATATTAGTTTATCAATTGGAATCTAGTAGTTATGAATCCCAAAACCAAAAACATTTATATAAAAAAAATATGTACTTCTTAGGCAAATTTTAGTGCAAAACAATACCAAATTTGGATTTGTTTTTTTTTTTGTTATAAGAGAAATATTAAATAACTGAAAATGAGGATGCTTGGATTCGAACCGAAGACTTACAATATACCACAATTTATCCTTAGCCACTAGATCAAAAGGTTGTTGGCCAAATTTGGATTTTTTGAGTCTAAAGATAAAATATATCCATTAATTCTAATAATTACTTGCCAAAGTAGAGAGAATATTTTTAGCAATAAACATCTTGAAAATTTCATTTGCATAATCGAATGGTTAATTGTGCATTAAAAAAATGTATCCAAAAGTACTAATAACAATGATATTGTGTAATGTTTTTTCAAATATAAAATCATATCAAGAATCATCATCAGAACCTTTATCTCAATAGATTGAGGTAGCTACATAAATCAATATCTGAAACTTATATTAGTTCATTTTATGAAATTAGACTAGTTTTTATGGTTGGTTGTCCAAACCTACCGCCACTCTCCTCTTTTACTCGGGCTAGGGACCGGCTGCATTAACACTCAACATAGGCGGAGTTAAACCTATCAAGAATAATTGTAAAATTTTAGACAATTATGATTGAATATAAAAATTTTACTTTTTTACTTATTTTTTATTATTATTTATAATATAATGTATTTAACTTATGCTCACAATAAAAGTTTTGACTTTGAAAATGCATATATATATATATTATTATCATATTCACTGTCAGAATTAAAAAATTGCACAAACGAGTCTCTTTATGTGCCACTGCTTTTTTTAAACAAAAAGTCAAAGAGTCAAAGTTCTTAAAAAGACACATGACATATAAAGAGACCAACTTGTAAAGCTTTTTAATTTCACTGATAATAAATGGGATAATAATCCTTTATATATTATAAGATATATACAAGTTTACTTGACAAGTTTAATTAAAGTTTAAAAAAAATAATACAAGTTCAAAGTAAATTGCACAAAAAATCAAAAGTAACTAACAATTTTATTAGTATAAAAAATTATAATTATCGAACCGAACCAGATTTGGACTAAAGATGTTGGACCTAAGTCTAGCTCGTTTTTTATCGAACTTTGATTTCCAAGCCTAAGTCCATTTACTGAGTTTAATATTTTTGTCTAAATTCATTAAAAAATTAAGCGGACTTTCGAGATTAGACAAATAACCTAACTCTTAAATAGGTTTAATTTTAATTTCATATTTTAGGCTTTTTTTTAATTTCGAGTTTCAAATTTAAAAAATCCTAGCATTTTTTTTAAGAGGGACCACTTCTCGTTCATTTTCTTCTTCATTTTTTGTCTCTCGACTAATTATTTATATCAATCAGCACTAACCCCGCACTATTAGCTCAATGGGTGACAAACTATGACTCCGAATAGAAAGAGATACAGTAAATTTTACCTAACCAAATATATGTTAATTATACTTTACAAGGACAAACATGCTCTATCATCGATTAATCTATCCCAAACCTACATTTTAAATCCGCCATTATCGACAAACCTGTTGGATTATGCCCTTAGAACCATTCATTAGATGATTGACTTTGGTATTTTTTTATGTATCATGACATTTTTATTTATTATAGTTCATTATTATATTTGTCTTATAACTGCGTAATGTAATCTTATATGATAATGTCCTTAGAATAGTAATAACACACTATTCTTAAAATATCCCTAGTCAAGTATTATTGTAAACAAGGATAACAATGATACGATAAGACTAGTATGTGGTTGACTGATGGCCATTGTCATGGATATAGGATATCAAGTCATCACATAGGTACATGTTAGAGAACTATGTACTGGATCGACCCTCCATGAGAACGCTACATGGATTGTTATATGAGTGTCATAAGCGATTCTCATAGTGATGATGGTGTATGTGATCCTTTGACTTGAGATCATCAGAGATCCCAACATAGAGAATTGCATACTTTAATGCTGCTAGATGTCATTCGTAACAGGATGGACTATAAAGGTAGTAATTGGGTATGCCTTGATCTATGTAGAGGGATGTTGAGTGATCAAGACAAAATTTATCCCTCTTATATAACAAGAGTGATGTCTTGGGCCCTTTGATAGAGTGAGACTAAGAAATGCATGGCCGTGCTCGAATAAGTCAATATGAGATATTGATTTTATTTGTTTAATTAGTCTACTTAGGAATCAAGAAACGCTTATTAGACTATACAAGTGTGACACATTCCATGACTTGTGTCTAATCAAGACATCAAAGGATAAAGGGATTAGACTACACGGTAACATCTATCACGAGTAAGGTTATGTCGAGTCATTGACATTCTCGTTACATGGGTAGCAATGATGTGTTGCTAGATACCGCTCATTGCCTGTGACAATTTTGTCATTGCCATTGTTTTGAGAACCTATTGGGTCGCACACTTAGAACGGATCAATGAGGAGCTTAATTAATCCTATTATGAATTGGATTAAGGATATAACTAATCCTATTCTGAATTGGATTAAGGATATAACTAATCCTATTCTAAGTAGGATTAGAGTTCTGTTTGACAGTAAATTTTAGGGTAAAATTTACTGCCTATAAAAGGATGTTTTGTGTTTTCTAAAACACAGCCGCACAATTAAACAGAAAAGAGAAACCTGTTCTCTGTGGTTTTAGAGCTTCTTTCAAACAAAACAAAAATATTCTTTTAATCGAAGCTAGCAATTCGGTTAAAATAAAAAAACGCTCTTTAAGGCTTCTGATCGTGAGACGTTCAAGAGTTGTGAGATCAGTTCGTGTGGATACCATAGAGGCAGGAACGAAAAGTTGTTGCTTGTGACTCGACCAACGACAGAAAATCAGAGAAAACGTTAGGTAAAATCTTGAAACCCTAATCAGGCAACTCTCCGAATCGATCCTGGTGGAGGCCGAATGATTTAAATTCCGCTGCGTGTTTGTTTCGGTTTCCTTCACTGGTATCCAAGCCAGATTCGGAGTCCCTGATTTGTTTTGATAAGAGCATGATCTCTGGTTACTTTCTGTTTATGATTACATGCAATCGTTTTAATGAGATTAATACGGATTAGAATGTTTATGATATATTCAGAGGCTAGAAATCGAATTGTTGAAATTATATATATGATATATATCAATTTCGATTCAACTTATATGTGAGATATAATCTGTGATGCGAATTATTAATGGCGGTTTCTGTTCTGCATAAACGTTATGGAAGAAACAAAATAATGTCGAAAGTGTATAAAGATCCTGATAAGATTGAAACACTTTTAGATAAGAGTTCTAATGCGACTAAAATTATAGTCAGTATGAGATACTGGCTGGAACATCCTGATAAGATTAGGACACTTCCGGATAAGGGGCGTTGGCAATGTCAATACTGTTGACCTTTTTTTTTCTCGGGGCCCCACACCCCGCAAGGGGCGCTGCCCTTGACCCCGCCCGCTGACTAGCCAGCGGGACCGCCGCCCCTGGGAACCCCGCAATCAGGGTCATAATTCTTTTCAAATGTGCCTCATTAATAAAACTAAAAGTTGAAATTGCATTACACTTGTTTGTATAACACGGTGGTTGTTGTTTGAGCATGGTGCATAGTTATAGCCCTAGCCCAATATGATTGTATTTTGGTGGTTGTAAATTTTAATAAATACGACCTGCGTGTCGTGCCTTGCTCTTGAAATTCTTGTTGTACATTCTTTTCTCATCTTACTCCCCTCGAATGTAACTCGAGGTTTCTCTTAAACTATGTAATTGTAACGTAGTATAGGATTAGAATTTAGCTAAGTATGAGTTGATGGTGATCAACACTAATGGAGCTGACAACCATGCAAAGGATGACCAAAGAGGCACCTGGAGAAGATGCTATTACCCTTAGGTTAACCCTTAGGGTTTCTCATTGGCTTGGGAAATCCATTTAGTTTGGGCTATAACTATGTCACGTTTATTTTATTGCTTAATTGCATGAGATGCATGGTTTATTTTGTACGTTTATGATATGAAAATCATATGATAATTTTAGAAAAGTAAAAATTGGTGAGATCTTATTCAATAAACTAAGAAAATCCCTCAAATTAAATTAAGTCAATAATAGATGCCTACCAATGAATAGCACTCGTCAAGGCTAGAATCGATTTTGTTATGTTTGCCAAAGCAGAATATCATATCTATCTTAGTAAGACGCGATGGGATAATAGTGATATCCAAAGGCTATAAATTGGGTTGACTTAACTAGATTTCCTCAATAGGATTGGGAATTTAGAGGCATAAAGTTGGGCTTCCATTCATGAGATGAATTAGAACAAGTGTTGTTCACCCAACTATCCAAGAGTTACATGAGATGTAATTGGTAAGTGTTGCCTACCTAAATAGCCAAATCTTGGGCGATTAGCCAAAGCTAACTCTAGATAAGGTGAAATATGGATCTTGGCCCACTAGAGAAATTATGTGATAATTTTTCGAATTAATAGTGAGGGTTGTTGATTCGATAAAAATAGTGGGAGCATCATTTAATAAATATTTAATTAAATGAATGCATTCATGATACTTATATTTTGCATATTTTTGTTGTAGATTATCATGGCATCAAACACAAATAACACACTTTCACTGCGATCTATCCTTGAAAGGATAAGTTGAATGGGACAAACTTCTTGGATTGGTACAGGAACCTGAGGATAGTCCTCAAGCAAGAAAAGAAATTGTATGTCCTTGAGATTCCCTTATATGAGGAACCACCCTAATGCTCCAAAGGCAAAAAGAGATGCTTATAAGAAGCATCAAGATGATGCATTGGATGTTAGTTGCCTTATGCTTGCCTCCATGAATCCTGAGCTTCAAAAGCAACATGAGCAAATGGATGCGTTCGATATGATCGAGCATCTCAAGCAACTCTATCAAGAGGAAGCTAGGCAAGAAAGTACAATGTCTCTAAGGCATTGTTTCAGTGTAGGATGGCAGAGGGGACTCCCGTTTGTACTCATGTGCTCAAGATGATTGGGTACATTGAAAACCTTGAAAGATTGGGATTTCCTTTGGGCCAAGAGTTGGCCACTGATGTGATTCTGCAATCGTTGCCAGACAGCTATAGTCAGTTTGTTGTTAATTACAACATGAATGAAATTGACAAGACTCTGCCACAGTTACTTAGCATGTTGAAAACAGCTGAATCCAACATGAAAAAGGCCAAGCCCAAAGATGTCTTAATAGTTAAGAAAGGTAAGGGCAGGGCTAATGCAAAGGGCAAGAAAAAAGGTAATAAAGCCAATAGCAAGTTCAAGCCCAATGATACTGCACTGAAACCTAAAGGTGGGGTTGCCAAAGAAGGAAAATGCTTCCATTGCGGTGAGACCGGACATTGGAAGAGGAACTGCAACAAATACTTGGAAGAGCTAAAGAAGAAGAGAGGAAGTGAGACTTCCACTTCAGGTATTTATGTTATAGAAGTTAATCTATCTACTTCTTCATCATGGGTATTAGATACTGGATGTGGTTCTCACATTTGTGTAAATGTGTAGGAACTCAAAGGGAGTAGATCGTTGACTAAGGGCGAGGTCGACCTACGAGTGGGAAATGGAGCAAGGGTTGCTGCATTAGCTGTAGGAACTTATATTTTGACATTGCCCACAGGGCTTGTTTTAGAATTAGATGATTGTTATTATGTGCCTTCCATCACTAAAAACATTATTTCTATTTCTTGTTTGGACAAGAAAGGTTTTTCATTTATAATAAAGGACAACTGTTGCTCCATTTATTTAAATGATATCTTTTATGGTAGTGCACAACTAATTAATGGCCTTTACATTCTAAATCTTGATATGCCTATTTATAACATAAATGCTAAAAGGATTAAATCTAATGATCAAAATCCAACATATCTCTGGCATTGTCGCTTGGGACACATAAATGAGAATCGCATTTCCAAACTCCATAAAGATGGACTTTTGGACTCATTTGATTTTGAATCGTATGAGACATGTGAATCTTGTTTGATGGGTAAGATGACTAAAGCCCCTTTCAAAGGACATAGTGAAAGGGCAAATGATTTATTGGGCTTAGTACATATAGATGTATGTGGACCTTTAAACACACAGGCCAGAGGTGGGTTTATGTACTTTATTACATTTACTGATGATTTCAGTAGATATGGCTATGTGTATCTTATGAGACACAAGTCAGAATCTTTTGAAAAGTTCAAAGAATTCAAGAATGAAGTACAAAACCAACTTGGCAAGAGCATTAAGGCACTTCGATCAGATCGAGAAGGTGAATACTTAAGCCAAGAATTTTATGACTATCTTAAAGAGTGTGGGATTGTCTCACAACTCACTCCTCCAGGTACACCACAATGGAATGGTGTATCTGAAAGGAGAAACCGAACTTTATTAGATATGGTTCGATCAATGATGAGTCATACAGATCTTCCAGAATCCTTTTGGGGACATGCATTAGAAACAGCTGCTTTTACACTGAACCGTGTTCCATCTAAATCGGTTTCAAAGATACCATATGAGATATGGACTGGTAAACGTCCCAGTATGTCTTTTATGAAGATTTGGGGTTGTGAGGCTTATGTAAGACGTCAAGTCTCTAACAAACTTGCACCTAAATCTGATAAGTGCTATTTTGTGGTATATCCTAAACTAACTAAAGGATATTATTTTTACAATCCCACTGAGCGCAAAGTGTTTGTAGCTCGAACAGGTGTCTTTCTAGAAAGAGAATTCATTTCTAGAAGAACTAGTGGGAGAAAAGTAGAACTTGAAGAAATTCAAGAGCTACAAGATAGCGCACCCGATGTTGAGATGGAGCCTGAGCAAACACCACAAGTTGTTGTGGAACCAGAACCACAAACTGTTGTGGAGCAACCGCCTGCTCAAGAGACACAAGCCTTGCGTAGATCAATTAGAACACATCGTGAGCCAAAGAGATATGGATTTCTAATGACTCAGAACGGTGATGTATTGCTCATGGACCAAGATAAGCCTACTACCTATCAAGAGGCTATTACAGGGCCAGACTTTGAGAAATGGCTTGAAGCCATGAGATCTGAGATGGAATCCATGTATGCCAACCAAGTTTGACCTTGGTTGACTTACCCGAAAGGGTAAAACCTATAGGGTGTAAATGGGTTTTTAAGAAGAAAACCGACATGGAAGGAAATGTTCATACCTATAAAGGGCGATTGGTTGCTAAAGGTTTTAAACAAATTCATGGTATTGATTATGATGAAACGTTTTCACCAGTCGCGATGATCAAATCCATTAGGATCTTGCTTGCGATAGCTGCATACCATGATTATGAAATCTGGCAAATGGACGTCAAGACTGCTTTTCTTAATGGAAAGCTACTCGAGGATGTGTACATGACACAACCTAAGGGTTTTGTTGATCCAAAAAATGCTGGAAAGGTTTGTAAGCCGCAACGTTCTATTTATGGACTAAAGCAAGCTTCTCGAAGTTGGAATCTTCGTTTTGATGATGCAATCAAAGAGTTTGGTTTCATCAAGAACGAAGATGAACCTTGTGTCTACAAGAAGGTCAGTGGGAGCAGTATTGTCTTCCTGGTATTGTATGTAGATGACATACTACTCATTGGGAATGACATCCCTACCCTTCAGTCTGTAAAGACTTGGTTAGGGAATTGCTTTTCAATGAAAGACTTGGGCAAAGCTACCTATGTATTGGGTATAAAGATCTATAGAGATAGATCAAGGAAATTAATTGGCCTAAGTCAAAGTGCATACATAGATAAAGTGCTAAAGAAGTTTAGCATGCAGGATTCCAAGAAAGGATTCTTGCCTATGACACATGGCATTACTCTCTCAAAAGAACAGTGTCCTACAACACAAGAAGAGAGAGAACGTATGAGTAAAGTTCCATATGCATCTGCTATTGGATCCATTATGTATGCCATGTTATGCACACGTCCCGATGTCTCGTATGCCTTGAGCATGACGAGTAGATATCAAGTTGATCCTGGTGAACGTCACTAGATCACTGTCAAAAATATTCTTAAGTACTTGAGAAAGACTAAGGATACATTCTTGATATATGAAGGTGAGGAAGAGCTCATTGTAACAGGTTACACTGATGCTAGCTTCCAAACTGATAAAGATGACTATAAATCGCAGTCTGGTTATGTGTTTTGCCTTAATGGTGGTGCTGTGAGCTAGAAGAGTTCAAAGCAGGCGAAAGTGGCCGATTCTACAACAGAGGCTGAGTATATAGCTGCCTCTGAAGCTGCTAAGGAGGCTGTTTGGATCAGGAAGTTCATTACTGAGCTTGAAGTTGTTCCTAGCATTATAGATCCGATTGAGCTCTATTGTGACAACAATGGAGCCATCGCACAAGCTAAGGAACCTAGATCTCACCAACGATCCAAACATATACTACGGCGCTTCCATCTCATTCGAGATATCATCGAGAGAGGAGATGTGAGGATATGCAAAGTACCAACTGACGATAACATCATCGACCCACTGACGAAGCCTTTGACGCAGCAGAGACATGATCGTCACACTAGGTCACTAGGTATTAGATACATGAGTGAATGGTCTTAGTGCAAGTGGGAGATTGTTGGATTATGCCCTTAGAACCATTCATTAGATGATTGACTTTGGCCTTTTTTTATGTATCATGACATTTTTATTTATTATAGTTCATTATTATATTTGTCTTATAACTGCGTAATGTAATCTTATATGATAATGTCCTTAGAATAGTAATAACACACTATTCTTAAAATATCCCTAGTCAAGTATTATTGTAAACAAGGATAACAATGATACGATAAGACTAGTATGTGGTTGACTGATGGCCATTGTCATGGATATAGGATATCAAGTCATCACATAGGTACATGTTAGAGAACTATGTACTGGATCGACCCTCCATGAGAACGCTACATGGATTGTTATATGAGTGTCATAAGCGATTCTCATAGTGATGATGGTGTATGTGATCCTTTGACTTGAGATCATCAGAGATCCCAACATAGAGAATTGCATACTTTAATGCTGCTAGATGTCATTCGTAACAGGATGGACTATAAAGGTAGTAATTGGGTATGCCTTGATCTATGTAGAGGGATGTTGATGATCAAGACAAAATTTATCCCTCTTATATAACAAGAGTGATGTCTTGGGCCCTTTGATAGAGTGAGACTAAGAAATGCATGGCCGTGCTCGAATAAGTCAATATGAGATATTGATTTTATTTGTTTAATTAGTCTACTTAGGAATCAAGAAACGCTTATTAGACTATACAAGTGTGACACATTCCATGACTTGTGTCTAATCAAGACATCAAAGGATAAAGGGATTAGACTACACGGTAACATCTATCACGAGTAAGGTTATGTCGAGTCATTGACATTCTCGTTACATGGGTAGCAATGATGTGTTGCTAGATACCGCTCATTGCCTGTGACAATTTTGTCATTGCCATTGTTTTGAGAACCTATTGGGTCGCACACTTAGAACGGATCAATGAGGAGCTTAATTAATCCTATTATGAATTGGATTAAGGATATAACTAATCCTATTCTGAATTGGATTAAGGATATAACTAATCCTATTCTAAGTAGGATTAGAGTTCTGTTTGACAGTAAATTTTAGGGTAAAATTTACTGCCTATAAAAGGATGTTTTGTGTTTTCTAAAACACAGCCGCACAATTAAACAGAAAAGAGAAACCTGTTCTCTGTGGTTTTAGAGCTTCTTTCAAACAAAACAAAAATATTCTTTTAATCGAAGCTAGCAATTCGGTTAAAATAAAAAAACGCTCTTTAAGGCTTCTGATCGTGAGACGTTCAAGAGTTGTGAGATCAGTTCGTGTGGATACCATAGAGGCAGGAACGAAAAGTTGTTGCTTGTGACTCGACCAACGACAGAAAATCAGAGAAAACGTTAGGTAAAATCTTGAAACCCTAATCAGGCAACTCTCCGAATCGATCCTGGTGGAGGCCGAATGATTTAAATTCCGCTGCGTGTTTGTTTCGGTTTCCTTCACTGGTATCCAAGCCAGATTCGGAGTCCCTGATTTGTTTTGATAAGAGCATGATCTCTGGTTACTTTCTGTTTATGATTACATGCAATCGTTTTAATGAGATTAATACGGATTAGAATGTTTATGATATATTCAGAGGCTAGAAATCGAATTGTTGAAATTATATATATGATATATATCAATTTCGATTCAACTTATATGTGAGATATAATCTGTGATGCGAATTATTAATGGCGGTTTCTGTTCTGCATAAACGTTATGGAAGAAACAAAATAATGTCGAAAGTGTATAAAGATCCTGATAAGATTGAAACACTTTTAGATAAGAGTTCTAATGCGACTAAAATTATAGTCAGTATGAGATACTGGCTGGAACATCCTGATAAGATTAGGACACTTCCGGATAAGGGGCGTTGGCAATGTCAATACTGTTGACCTTTTTTTTTCTCGGGGCCCCACACCCCGCAAGGGGCGCTGCCCCTTGACCCCGCCCGCTGACTAGCCAGCGGGACCGCCGCCCCTGGGAACCCCGCAATCAGGGTCATAATTCTTTTCAAATGTGCCTCATTAATAAAACTAAAAGTTGAAATTGCATTACACTTGTTTGTATAACACGGTGGTTGTTGTTTGAGCATGGTGCATAGTTATAGCCCTAGCCCAATATGATTGTATTTTGGTGGTTGTAAATTTTAATAAATACGACCTGCGTGTCGTGCCTTGCTCTTGAAATTCTTGTTGTACATTCTTTTCTCATCTTACTCCCCTCGAATGTAACTCGAGGTTTCTCTTAAACTATGTAATTGTAACGTAGTATAGGATTAGAATTTAGCTAAGTATGAGTTGATGGTGATCAACACTAATGGAGCTGACAACCATGCAAAGGATGACCAAAGAGGCACCTGGAGAAGATGCTATTACCCTTAGGTTAACCCTTAGGGTTTCTCATTGGCTTGGGAAATCCATTTAGTTTGGGCTATAACTATGTCACGTTTATTTTATTGCTTAATTGCATGAGATGCATGGTTTATTTTGTACGTTTATGATATGAAAATCATATGATAATTTTAGAAAAGTAAAAATTGGTGAGATCTTATTCAATAAACTAAGAAAATCCCTCAAATTAAATTAAGTCAATAATAGATGCCTACCAATGAATAGCACTCGTCAAGGCTAGAATCGATTTTGTTATGTTTGCCAAAGCAGAATATCATATCTATCTTAGTAAGACGCGATGGGATAATAGTGATATCCAAAGGCTATAAATTGGGTTGACTTAACTAGATTTCCTCAATAGGATTGGGAATTTAGAGGCATAAAGTTGGGCTTCCATTCATGAGATGAATTAGAACAAGTGTTGTTCACCCAACTATCCAAGAGTTACATGAGATGTAATTGGTAAGTGTTGCCTACCTAAATAGCCAAATCTTGGGCGATTAGCCAAAGCTAACTCTAGATAAGGTGAAATATGGATCTTGGCCCACTAGAGAAATTATGTGATAATTTTTCCGAATTAATAGTGAGGGTTGTTGATTCGATAAAAATAGTGGGAGCATCATTTAATAAATATTTAATTAAATGAATGCATTCATGATACTTATATTTTGCATATTTTTGTTGTAGATTATCATGGCATCAAACACAAATAACACACTTTCACTGCGATCTATCCTTGAAAAGGATAAGTTGAATGGGACAAACTTCTTGGATTGGTACAGGAACCTGAGGATAGTCCTCAAGCAAGAAAAGAAATTGTATGTCCTTGAGATTCCCTTATATGAGGAACCACCCACTAATGCTCCAAAGGCAAAAAGAGATGCTTATAAGAAGCATCAAGATGATGCATTGGATGTTAGTTGCCTTATGCTTGCCTCCATGAATCCTGAGCTTCAAAAGCAACATGAGCAAATGGATGCGTTCGATATGATCGAGCATCTCAAGCAACTCTATCAAGAGGAAGCTAGGCAAGAAAGGTACAATGTCTCTAAGGCATTGTTTCAGTGTAGGATGGCAGAGGGGACTCCCGTTTGTACTCATGTGCTCAAGATGATTGGGTACATTGAAAACCTTGAAAGATTGGGATTTCCTTTGGGCCAAGAGTTGGCCACTGATGTGATTCTGCAATCGTTGCCAGACAGCTATAGTCAGTTTGTTGTTAATTACAACATGAATGAAATTGACAAGACTCTGCCACAGTTACTTAGCATGTTGAAAACAGCTGAATCCAACATGAAAAAGGCCAAGCCCAAAGATGTCTTAATAGTTAAGAAAGGTAAGGGCAGGGCTAATGCAAAGGGCAAGAAAAAAGGTAATAAAGCCAATAGCAAGTTCAAGCCCAATGATACTGCACTGAAACCTAAAGGTGGGGTTGCCAAAGAAGGAAAATGTCCATTGCGGTGAGACCGGACATTGGAAGAGGAACTGCAACAAATACTTGGAAGAGCTAAAGAAGAAGAGAGGAAGTGAGACTTCCACTTCAGGTATTTATGTTATAGAAGTTAATCTATCTACTTCTTCATCATGGGTATTAGATACTGGATGTGGTTCTCACATTTGTGTAAATGTGTAGGAACTCAAAGGGAGGTCGTGACTAAGGGCGAGGCGACCTACGAGTGGGAATGGAGCAAGGGTTGCTGCATTAGCTGTAGGAACTTATATTTTGACATTGCCCACAGGGCTTGTTTTAGAATTAGATGATTGTTATTATGTGCCTTCCATCACTAAAAACATTATTTCTATTTCTTGTTTGGACAAGAAAGGTTTTTCATTTATAATAAAGGACAACTGTTGCTCCATTTATTTAAATGATATCTTTTATGGTAGTGCACAACTAATTAATGGCCTTTACATTCTAAATCTTGATATGCCTATTTATAACATAAATGCTAAAAGGATTAAATCTAATGATCAAAATCCAACATATCTCTGGCATTGTCGCTTGGGACACATAAATGAGAATCGCATTTCCAAACTCCATAAAGATGGACTTTTGGACTCATTTGATTTTGAATCGTATGAGACATGTGAATCTTGTTTGATGGGTAAGATGACTAAAGCCCCTTTCAAAGGACATAGTGAAAGGGCAAATGATTTATTGGGCTTAGTACATATAGATGTATGTGGACCTTTAAACACACAGGCCAGAGGTGGGTTTATGTACTTTATTACATTTACTGATGATTTCAGTAGATATGGCTATGTGTATCTTATGAGACACAAGTCAGAATCTTTTGAAAAGTTCAAAGAATTCAAGAATGAAGTACAAAACCAACTTGGCAAGAGCATTAAGGCACTTCGATCAGATCGAGAAGGTGAATACTTAAGCCAAGAATTTTATGACTATCTTAAAGAGTGTGGGATTGTCTCACAACTCACTCCTCCAGGTACACCACAATGGAATGGTGTATCTGAAAGGAGAAACCGAACTTTATTAGATATGGTTCGATCAATGATGAGTCATACAGATCTTCCAGAATCCTTTTGGGGACATGCATTAGAAACAGCTGCTTTTACACTGAACCGTGTTCCATCTAAATCAGTTTCAAAGATACCATATGAGATATGGACTGGTAAACGTCCCAATATGTCTTTTATGAAGATTTGGGGTTGTGAGGCTTATGTAAGACGTCAAGTCTCTAACAAACTTGCACCTAAATCTGATAAGTGCTATTTTGTGGGATATCCTAAACTAACTAAAGGATATTATTTTTACAATCCCACTGAGCGCAAAGTGTTTGTAGCTCGAACAGTGTCTTTCTAGAAAGAGAATTCATTTCTAGAAGAACTAGTGGGAGAGAAAAGTAGAACTTGAAGAAATTCAAGAGCTACAAGATAGCGCACCCGATGTTGAGATGGAGCCTGAGCAAACACCACAAGTTGTTGTGGAACCAGAACCACAAACTGTTGTGGAGCAACCGCCTGCTCAAGAGACACAAGCCTTGCGTAGATCAATTAGAACACATCGTGAGCCAAAGAGATATGGATTTCTAATGACTCAGAACGGTGATGTATTGCTCATGGACCAAGATAAGCCTACTACCTATCAAGAGGCTATTACAGGGCCAGACTTTGAGAAATGGCTTGAAGCCATGAGATCTGAGATGGAATCCATGTATGCCAACCAAGTTTGGACCTTGGTTGACTTACCCGAAAGGGTAAAACCTATAGGGTGTAAATGGGTTTTTAAGAAGAAAACCGACATGGAAGGAAATGTTCATACCTATAAAGGGCGATTGGTTGCTAAAGGTTTTAAACAAATTCATGGTATTGATTATGATGAAACGTTTTCACCAGTCGCGATGATCAAATCCATTAGGATCTTGCTTGCGATAGCTGCATACCATGATTATGAAATCTGGCAAATGGACGTCAAGACTGCTTTTCTTAATGGAAAGCTACTCGAGGATGTGTACATGACACAACCTAAGGGTTTTGTTGATCCAAAAAATGCTGGAAAGGTTTGTAAGCGCAACGTTCTATTTATGGACTAAAGCAAGCTTCTCGAAGTTGGAATCTTCGTTTTGATGATGCAATCAAAGAGTTTGGTTTCATCAAGAACGAAGATGAACCTTGTGTCTACAAGAAGGTCAGTGGGAGCAGTATTGTCTTCCTGGTATTGTATGTAGATGACATACTACTCATTGGGAATGACATCCCTACCCTTCAGTCTGTAAAGACTTGGTTAGGGAATTGCTTTTCAATGAAAGACTTGGGCAAAGCTACCTATGTATTGGGTATAAAGATCTATAGAGATAGATCAAGGAAATTAATTGGCCTAAGTCAAAGTGCATACATAGATAAAGTGCTAAAGAAGTTTAGCATGCAGGATTCCAAGAAAGGATTCTTGCCTATGACACATGGCATTACTCTCTCAAAAGAACAGTGTCCTACAACACAAGAAGAGAGAGAACGTATGAGTAAAGTTCCATATGCATCTGCTATTGGATCCATTATGTATGCCATGTTATGCACACGTCCCGATGTCTCGTATGCCTTGAGCATGACGAGTAGATATCAAGTTGATCCTGGTGAACGTCACTAGATCACTGTCAAAAATATTCTTAAGTACTTGAGAAAGACTAAGGATACATTCTTGATATATGAAGGTGAGGAAGAGCTCATTGTAACAGGTTACACTGATGCTAGCTTCCAAACTGATAAAGATGACTATAATCGCAGTCTGGTTATGTGTTTTGCCTTAATGGTGGTGCTGTGAGCTAGAAGAGTTCAAAGCAGGCGAAGTGGCCGATTCTACAACAGAGGCTGAGTATATAGCTGCCTCTGAAGCTGCTAAGGAGGCTGTTTGGATCAGGAAGTTCATTACTGAGCTTGAAGTTGTTCCTAGCATTATAGATCCGATTGAGCTCTATTGTGACAACAATGGAGCCATCGCACAAGCTAAGGAACCTAGATCTCACCAACGATCCAAACATATACTACGGCGCTTCCATCTCATTCGAGATATCATCGAGAGAGGAGATGTGAGGATATGCAAAGTACCAACTGACGATAACATCATCGACCCACTGACAAAGCCTTTGACGCAGCAGAGACATGATCGTCACACTAGGTCACTAGGTATTAGATACATGAGTGAATGGTCTTAGTGCAAGTGGGAGATTGTTGGATTATGCCCTTAGAACCATTCATTAGATGATTGACTTTGGCTTTTTTTATGTATCATGACATTTTTATTTATTATAGTTCATTATTATATTTGTCTTATAACTGCGTAATGTAATCTTATATGATAATGTCCTTAGAATAGTAATAACACACTATTCTTAAAATATCCCTAGTCAAGTATTATTGTAAACAAGGATAACAATGATACGATAAGACTAGTATGTGGTTGACTGATGGCCATTGTCATGGATATAGGATATCAAGTCATCACATAGGTACATGTTAGAGAACTATGTACTGGATCGACCCTCCATGAGAACGCTACATGGATTGTTATATGAGTGTCATAAGCGATTCTCATAGTGATGATGGTGTATGTGATCCTTTGACTTGAGATCATCAGAGATCCCAACATAGAGAATTGCATACTTTAATGCTGCTAGATGTCATTCGTAACAGGATGGACTATAAAGGTAGTAATTGGGTATGCCTTGATCTATGTAGAGGGATGTTGAGTGATCAAGACAAAATTTATCCCTCTTATATAACAAGAGTGATGTCTTGGGCCCTTTGATAGAGTGAGACTAAGAAATGCATGGCCGTGCTCGAATAAGTCAATATGAGATATTGATTTTATTTGTTTAATTAGTCTACTTAGGAATCAAAAACGCTTATTAGACTATACAAGTGTGACACATTCCATGACTTGTGTCTAATCAAGACATCAAAGGATAAAGGGATTAGACTACACGGTAACATCTATCACGAGTAAGGTTATGTCGAGTCATTGACATTCTCGTTACGTGGGTAGCAATGATGTGTTGCTAGATACCGCTCATTGCCTGTGACAATTTTTCATTGCCATTGTTTTGAGAACCTATTGGGTCGCACACTTAGAACGGATCAATGAGGAGCTTAATTAATCCTATTATGAATTGGATTAAGGATATAACTAATCCTATTCTGAATTGGATTAAGGATATAACTAATCTTATTCTAAGTAGGATTAGAGTTCTGTTTGACAGTAAATTTTAGGGTAAAATTTACTGCCTATAAAAGGATGTTTTGTGTTTTCTAAAACACAGCCGCACAATTAAACAGAAAAGAGAAACCTGTTCTCTGTGGTTTTAGAGCTTCTTTCAAACAAAACAAAAATATTCTTTTAATCGAAGCTAGCAATTCGATTAAAATAAAAAAAAAACGCTCTTTAAGGCTTCTGATCGTGAGACGTTCAAGAGTTGTGAGATCCGTTCGTGTGGATACCATAGAGGCAGGAACAAAAAGTTGTTGCTTGTGACTCGATCAACGACAGAAAATCAGAGAAAACGTTAGGTAAAATCTGAAACCCTAATCAGGCAACTCTCCGAATCGATCCTGGTGGAGGCCGAATGATTTAAATTCCGCTGCGTGTTTGTTTCGGTTTCCTTCAAAACCAATCTAAAACGTTACTGTTTCAATTTTACGTGCGATTAGATGGACACTCCAATGACATTGAACAGTGGCGGCTACCTGCAACTTTACCTTTGTATGGAGACATCAAAATCATATTCTTTTTTGCCATGTGTCTGATAGCTTTGTACAGTTTCGCTAGCATATACGCCTTTTTCTTTTGTTCTTCTGCTTCCCTTATTGTCAATATTCCGATGTATTTTTATGGTGGAAGCTTCTCTCTCAAGACGAGAATATTAATGAAAACAGTTACATTATATATGCCAATGCATGCATGCTATGCTTCAAAAACCACATGTTGAAGTACTTCCTCATCTCTTTCCAAGACATGACCGGAAAATAAATACTTTTTTACTGCATTAATGCTCCTACTTTTGCTAGGCACCTCTCAGATTGACTCCTTGCTCGACTAACAAAGCCAACTTATCAGGGAAAGAGGAACCTTTGAATTTTAAAAGCAGCAGGGAGATGAATGATGATTCTTAGATCTTGAGTGAAAGATTTCGTGGCTTAGATATTTATGATTAATCCGATGATCCTCGATCGAAGCACTCGAGACTCGAGCTAGACGGAGAGGAGTATGTTTTTCCCTAGACAAGAAGCTGTTCATAAATTCATAGCAAATTAATCCTATCCTTAGCTTTATGCCTTTCCTGTTAATGGCTTCCAATTGATGTTTGAACCAAAATAGTGAAAGGCAGAAAGTGGGGGACCTTACCAACTTTCCGACTTTTAGAAGATATGATATGCTGTGAAATAGATAAAAAAAATTACTGGCATTGGTAACATCTCGGAAATGCAAATAATCATTTACCATCGATTTGGTGATTGGTTCAGTGAGTCTTACGGTCACCATGACATGGACATCAACGGCTGCTCCACGGTATTCGTACAAATGCAACGTGCCAAGACTGAAGAACAAAAGAAAAATCCTCCACTATGGGAGGGAGTTTGTAAAGCAATTATGAAAGCGATTGCTAGTGGGAATTCTTGAATCTTAATCTCGATAAAATTTAAAATGTTCCATATGCTTAGTAATAATGATGTTTCCTTATCCTTAATTCCTCCTTGGTTTGAAAGGAGCCTTCAACAGTGCAGAGACTGAAACACCCTTTTCGTCTCCTATAAATAGAGGGAAGTGAGTTGAGTTCATGTCGTGGAATCGAGAATTAAAAAGCTGACTGAAGCAAGTTATATGCATATTATAATCATATATATATATATATATATTCCTGGAGGAGTAGACATGGCGTGATATTGGTTCGGCTCATCTTCTTCTCAGTAATCCATGATCAGAAGCTTCAAGGCGAGCCGAATCAATATCACTCTTGTATGCTTCTTTTTTATGCTTGGTTTTGATGAAGAAGGAAGAAATAAAAGCTTGTCAAAGCACTATATCTGCTGCAAAATCATGGTAACTATGAATTACTTTCTCTTTCATATATAAATTTCACCTTCTGTCGCCCATTTTCTTAACCTCTTTCAACTGATTTTGCATTCATAGAGGGAGGAAATCAAATATAACTTCCTTTGATCTATTTCGTCAATGTCATCTTCAAGCTAGCTGGCAGAAAATTCACACATCCAGTTCTTTTGATTCTGTTCATGATCTCTAGCTAGTTTTCAACTATACATCTGATGGGTATTTTCTTAGTTTTCCCTTCTTTGATTTTAGTATTTTCTGGGGTTGGAAAGTTAGGGCTTTGTCTTCAATCTTCATGTATGGAAGGAGATATCTGTGAATCTGATTATTAAGAGCAATAGTAGCTCTGTTAACGTTACCCAAACTTGTCTTTCAACACTGTGATTTGATGCACAATTAACTCGGAGGCCGAGTCAATGCACAGTTTTGGCTTTAATCTGATGACGATTCTAATTAAGAATTATTCTCATTGGACCTCATGCATCTAAATTATAAAAAGCCATAAAATTACTATATACATTATTCTATAGAGTACCATTTTCTACTAATATATAACCATAAAATTCTTGGAAGGCATCCAAAAATATCACATTCATATATCTAACATCAAAATCCCTTCTCAAGTTTTACTACTTAGGATTTTCTTCATTATTGTTTCTACATGAGTGATCAGGATAACTTCTTCTCTCCTCGATCTGTTCTGGCATTTTTATTGGAGGAGTTTTTAAGATTGGAATTTTTATATTTTCATATCAAAATATTGGATTAAATGAATCGCGGTTAGCAAAAATACTACCCCGTGCACAGATATGAATAATGATGTATTAATATTAAGGTTAATTATCTCATAAAATGAAGTCTTCTCAAAGTATTAATGTAGCGCACGCGTTTTGTGTTGTCTTTTTTAAATAACTGTTACATGTATAATGTTTGGAGATTTTTTAAATGGTATATGATATAGATCACTATTTATATTAATATAGTAATTACTATGCATACAATTCGCGCTAGGCATCTGCTTTGGCCGTCCAAACTGTGAACTTTGGATTTCTTTTCTTGCTTGTTTTGGCCTTGGCCGCCCACATGTATCTGATTTAATTTCATTTTAATCTCCTAAGTTTTACCAAAAAATGATTAATTTTTGTTTACATAATAAGTTGATATGTCACTCAAATTTGTCCCTATTGAAAAATATTCAATGCCAGTGCACATGACACAACCTTACATTGCATATTTGATACATACATACATAAATACCATTCTCCATAAAAGCCTTTTTTTTTTGGCCAATACATAAACGACTTTTGAATTTTCAAAAACTTTATATCTTTCAAATTTTGATGGGAAACAAATTTTCTAATGAGATGAGTTTTCCAAGATTTTCGAGATTAATATATAATAAGATTGAGAAGCTTCTATAGTTTGTCATTTGTAATATGAACATTAACCCATATTAATATGGATTCAAAAATCAATTACCAAAATTAGTGATTTATATAATTAGGGATTTTTATAGTAATTATTGAATACATATATATATTGCTTTTACGAAAACTTACCATCATCGATATAATTAATCAATCATAATTCAAGATTATGTAATAAGATATATCTTATTATTATATGGAATAAGAGATGGATTTACATTTATTGTTATAATAGAATAATTACAATATTATAATAAAAAAATTTACAGGTGAAATATTCACTTAAATTAAAAAAAATTAATTGCATTTTAATTTGTTGGATGACCTTACATTATTCAGCTTGCACTTGGTTCCACACAAACTTTTCAAATAAATATAGATGACAAATGACAGTGACTGAATGTAGTATAGCACTTCCAGTTTCAACTTTCAACTCGATCTCCCGGCATACACATATGAAAGATGCTTCATGGCCTTGCTTTGGATTTTAGTGAAGATTAGTCACCAAATGTCTCATCAGACATTATCCTTTTTTTCCGATCACCATATACATTCCTCGCCAGATTTTCTGAGATTTGTCTCTGCCAGGCTGATTTAATAACAACACATTATTGGTGATAGCAGACTTTTTTTTTTCAGAGGTATAAGAGAAGAGAACCTCGAACTTTGGGTCTAAATCTTCCTAGGAAAGGGTAACAATTGTTAAATTAAGCCTTACTGGTTAACGGTGATAGCATTCTGAACATATTGATCAAGTACAAATTCCGAGTTAGCCTTTTCTGATCTTTTCTTATTTTCTTTCCTTTGCCTAGGGAGGGAGAGAGAGACAGCTAGCTAGGGTTTCATCTTGATCAATCTTTATGGTTAAAGAAGTAAAGAACAAATTTAATCTCTTGAAAAATCTGTTGGCAACCCCCCCAACTTGCCTGATTCATTACATACATGCTTAGTTTCTGTTTCAGCGCATGAACATATCAAGGGCTCACCTGATCGATCTTCTTGACTACTAGGATACCTAGAACAGACTTCCTGAGTTGCAACTTGCAACAACTCAAAGTTAAAAGGTAGCAAGCTTTCTTCATGCCGTAGAAGATCTTTGTTTTTTAAGGTATTTCAAACTTTGGCTCTGCTCGAACTTCAATTTGACATTTAGCTTTCAAGAAAATAATTAATTAATTTATTTTGATGTAAACTGAAGGGATTATCTATGTATTGAATCTGAACGTGTGCATATACAACAAGATTTTTGGGTTTTTCCAGGGAGAGAACTTATGTCAATGAAATTTGTCTTGATTCAACATTTTCTAATACTGAATATTGAATGATCAGCATTCAGCAACTGAAATTACCATCCAGCCCTTATATTATGTGTGTTTTAATTTTATTTTTTTATATTAGAAATGGTATCTACCCTAATTTCTTCGTGAACTGTAAAACGTTTGTTGTCATTTTCTTTGTTGGTGATCAAGAATTTATTTGAGGCATCGGACAAAACAAAAAAAAAAATCAAAGAAAGTGTTCCGAGATACATTTATTAACCGTAGAAGGAAGAGGAATATGAAAGGTAAGAAATAATAGAGAGCGCTAGAATGTGTGAGTCAATTGACTAAAATTAGTAGTTTTAGCTTCGTGTGGTAATTTCATACTTTTACATAGAAATTGTCTGGTGTAATTCAATTGTCATGCATATTATTCACATTTTATGGGGATTTCTACGGTAAGTTTATAAATTTTGACCTTATTATAAGGTCAGAGAATCATAACTCTTAGATTTGTAATATTTAATCTAAACCATTGATCATCTTTTAAAGGTTAAAAAAAGTTTGAACCTGGTAACTTATTAAACTAGTTTTCAAATTATCATTATATATTAATATTAATAAGAAAATATAGGAGTGAATTACAAATTTAACATTCCTATAATTATTATAAAAATACAATCCCTTTAATCTATTTCTTCTTCTTCTTTATATTTAAGGCTTCTTATTTTTCTATTTATTAAAGATCCTAAACCCTAAATCCCAAATCATAAACCCTAAATCTATTGAATCTTAATTTTGATGAAATGAATCAGTAAAATTAATGAGAATAATTGTAATAAATCACTCAAATATTTCAATTTAATACATATTACCAAGAGAAATTAAATTAAAAAATTTACATTTTTTTGGAAAAATACGTGGATGAAGACTAAAAATATTATTAAGATAAGATGAAATGTGCACCATTATTATTAAAGAATTGTAGCCTATTTGCTCAAGAGCATTAATAGTGACCTCTTGTAGGGTCTATGTCAAATAATATTTTTCCAGATCAAGACCATTACCTTTATTTGGAACTATCCAATCATTTAAAAATACATAAATAAATGACAGTAATATAAATTAGTCTTTGAGTTTTGGCTTCAAATGCATCAGCAGTATCATAAAATTTATGAGATTAATCCTAAAATTTATGACATTCATAGTAAAATTTATTAAATTTGTCGTAAATTTTATGACATTCATTGTAAAATTTATGATATTAATTGTAAAATTTATTACATTTATCGTAAAATTTATTAGATTTATCTTAAATTTTATGACATTTATCGTAAAATTTATTAGATTTATCGTAAATTTTATGACATCCATCGTAAAATTTATGAGATTAATCGTAAAATTTATAACATTCATCGTAAAATTTATTAGATTTATCTAAATTTTATGACATTCATCGTAAATTTTATTAGATTTATCGTAAAATTTATGAGATTCGTCGTAAAATTTGTAAGATTCTTCATAAATTTTATTAGATTCATCGTAAAATTTGTGACATTCATCATAAAATATATTAGTGTGTTATCAATTTAACCTTTTTAAAATTCCTACAACTTTTCTTCTATTTTTTTTTATATTTGTATTTTCTCCTTACATGAGTTTTTATAATAAGTGCTTAAATGTAAAATTGATCATAACTTTAATTTGTAAATTACTCATAATGATAATTATTAATAATAAAAATAAATTATTTATACCGATAAAATGTTTATGTGTTAATGTTGAAAAGCATATGTATACAAAAATAACAAGTTTAATAAAAATCAACTGCCATCGAAAAAAAAAAAAATGTATTAAAAAAAAATATGGGCAGTTGAATGCCCGAAAAAAGGCATTCGACTGCCCATGTGTTTTTTTTAATCAGTAAGCTTGAACTAGAATAAGCGTTAAAATACTTAAAAAAATGTAATTTACATTATATATTTATATTCAATTAAAGTAAAGTTTATTTGTTGACCTATTAAATCCTTATTTACAATTTTTTTAATTTTTATTATTTATTCAATTTTTCATGAGATATGTAATAAATTTTACGATTAATGTAATAAATTTTACGATGAATGTAATAAATTTTACGATAAATGTCATAAATTTTACTATGAATCTAATAAATTTTACTATAAATGTAATAAATTTTATTAGATTCATCGTAAAATTTATGACATTTATCATAAAATATATTAGTGTGTTATCAATTTAACCTTTTTAAAATTCCTACAACTTTTCTTCTATTTTTTTTTTATATTTGTATTTTCTCCTTACATGAGTTTTTATAATAAGAGCTTAAATGTAAAATTGATCATAACTTTAATTTGTAAATTACTCATAATGATAATTATTAATAATAAAAATAAATTATTTATACCGATAAAATGTTTATGTGTTAATGTTGAAAAGCATATGTATACAAAAATAACATGGGCAGTGGACTGCTCAAAGTAGGCAGTCAACTGCCCATCGAATGAAAAAAAAATTGTATTAAAAAAAATATGGGCAGTTGAATGCCCGAAAAAAGGCATTCGACTGCCTATGTATTTTTTTAAAACAGTAAGCTTGAACTAGAATAAGCATAAAAATACTTAAAAAAATGTAATTTACATTATATATTTATATTTAATTAAAGTAAAGTTTATTTGTTGACCTATTAAATCATTATTTACAAATTTTTTAATTTTTATTATTTATTCAATTTTTCATGAAATATGTAATAAATTTTACGATTAATGTAATAAATTTTACGATGAATGTAATAAATTTTATGATAAATTTCATAAATTTTACGATAAATGTCATAAATTTTACGATAAATCCAATAAATTTTACGATAAATATCATAAATTTTATAATGAATTTAATAAATTTTACAATAAATGTCATAAATTTTATTAGTTTCAACATTTCTTTGAAGGAAAATTCAAAGTTTAAATTTATTTTTAAGATAAAAAAATATATTATTGTTAAATCAAATATTTATATATGCATATTTTCTTTTAGATTTATTTTTTATTTACTTGGACATAAATTAGCCTACTAACCATCAGCGGTCAACGAAATTGAATACATTTGCTCTCTTGGAAACTGAAGTAGTGTACAGTATGTTCCTTTTTGTTATTTGCATTGATAAATTAATTAGTTAAGAACTCAAAAAGTTTGCAGATTTCAGATAAAACAATCTGTTTAACGTTCAAATGATGACTATTACAAAAGGTGCAAAGACACTGTGTGAGACATAATAAAGTTTTTAATTTTTTGTGGGGGCAGTCGAATGCCTTTCATAGGTATTCAACTGCCGTAGTTTAAAATTTAAACAGAATTTATATAAGGATGATCAATTGTCTTGATATTTAATGTAAAAAAAATTAAATTTTAATAAAGTTATGAACTTATGATAATTGATCATAAAATCGATTTCAATTATTGTAAAATTGATAAGAATAAGCGTAAAAATATTATAAAAAGCATAAATTTAGAATAATTAACTATAAAATTAATATGATACATCGTAAAAATACTATAAAAGCATAAATCTTAATTTTCTCTCTCTAAATTAGCATGGACTGCCCTTATTATAAAGTATAATCTGGGGTTAAAAAATATTAAAATTAAAATATTAGATAATTTGCTTTCATATCTTGAATGGATAAAAATGTAATTTTAATTGTTTTATGATTGGATAAAAATGTAATTTAAATATTTTGTTACCTTTCTAAAGGATAAAAATGTAATTTACATTACACTTCATTAAATTAAAGTTTACCTGTTGACCTGTTAAACTATTATTTACCTATTTTAATAATTTTTATTATTTATTCAATTTCTCATGAGATTTTAAAAATCTCATGAGATCTCATAACCTTATAATAAGGTCGATATTTTGCGACCTTACTGTAGACAAACCCCACATTTTATGTTAAGTGTAGTTTAAATGTATTGTACACAAATTATTTTATGGATTAAGTCCAATTAGGATACATGATATTTTTCGTAAAAAATTAAATCATTTTTCTCTTGTGAATTTAATGTATTTTACATAAGAAGTATAGAGTCTAAAAATGTTAAATGTACTAGTTTTTTTTTCTTTTGATTGATGTTAAATGTACTAGTTGAATTAAATATTTATATTTGATGCACTGACAATGTATAGTCTTTATACACATACTGCCAATGCATCAGAGGTTGACATCTCATTAATAAGCATTTATGAGCAAATTGAAAAAAAATTTATTTGTATTTATTTTTAAAGACTTGGTATTTTTTTAGTTTACATATTGATGAGATGTCAACCTTTAATGCATTGATAATATATAGAAACTACACACTACCAGTACATCATATATAAAAACCTTAAATTAATACAAATATACCTAAAAGCTCAAAATTTTCTGTTGCATCTTCTACCACATTATTTAGTGTTAATAAAGTAAAAGAAATGTTGTAGTTAATTTTTTTGAATATGCACAAAATCCGCTGGACTGTAGCAGGTTTTGGGTTTAAACCCAGACAGATATATACTCACTCCCAAAACCCAAAGCAAAGGAGCAGCTAAGCCAAGAGGTGACAGAGACCTGTTAAAAAGTTTTCAACTTCATCCATTTGGGCTTTACTGCAAATTACTGAAGAAATTTAAAAACAAGAAGGATTCTAAATCTATTCAGGTTTTTTTTTTTCATTATATATATATATATATTTACATTTAACAGTAATTCTATTGAAGAAAATGAGGGTTAAAGAGAAAAAATCTCAATACATTTTGAAATTCTCTAAAAAAAAGTGTCCATTGTTGGCCTTGGAATAACAATTTGTTAAACTGATTTTATTATTGTTCATCAAAAGTATAAGCTACTATGACCTATTCATGAGTCCAGTTGAATTGAGCATAGGTTGAATTTAGATAAAATATTAAAAAATTGAAAGTGAGTTCAATTTTAATCAAATTCGATTTTTGGGCTTAGTTTTTTGTTCAAATCTGTTTTACATACAATAAGTAAGTTCAAATCAATTCAAATATTATTAAATTTTTAAAATTGTAATAAAATATAAAAATATTAAAATCCATAATAGTTAATAAGTATAATATAATAAGTTTAAATAAATTATTACAAACAGACTACAAGAACATGAAAATTTAATTTATAATATAAAAAAATGCAAACCCAAAATTAAATTGCACAAAAAAATCGAAAGTAATTAAAAATGCATTAATATAAAAAATAGTAAAAAATTTATAATTAGTGGGTCGGTCTTAACTTGGACTTAATAGGCTTAATATTTTGTATGTCTTGATTTTCAAGTTCAAATCCATTTAATAGGCTTAATATTTTGTCCAAATCCAACAAAAAAAAATGGATTAATCTTTGAGTTTAGATGGGTAGCTTGATCCTTGAACAAGTTTAGCTACTGTATACTATTGCAATTTGCAAGTAATTCAACTTGATAATTTGAAGCAAAGACAATAACACGATACAAAAATAAATATAAAAGTAACATGAGTTAAAATTTAATAAAAACAATATATGAATTAAAAAAAATATTGTGTATTTAACGTATTTCCACAAATTTTGACATAGTAATTTTTATATAGATTTGTATATGATGCACTAACAATGTATAATCTCTATACATTGTCAATGTACCAGAAGTTGTCGCCTCATCAATAAGCCCTTATGAGCAAATTGAAAAAAATTATTTATATTTATTTTTAAGGGCTTGATTTTTTTTAGTTTGCTTCTTGATGAAGTGTCAACCTCTGATGAATTGATAGTATATAAAGACTATACACTGTCAGTGATCATATACAAACTTTTTTTATATTTTTAATGATACAAACACGATTTAATCTAATACCATCACAAAATATATATATATATATATATATATATATACACACACACACACAAAAAAAATTATCTTATCTGAATTCAACAGTATCCCAAAATATAAAGTCAATGTTCAATTAAACAAAAAATTTAGATTTTTTGTGTAAACTACAAGAATCCTCATTCGTTTTAACGGTCTGAGACTAATTCTGCTCGGGACTTCGTCATAGTTAAGGCTCCTTACCCCTCTCCAAAAGTGTATTTAGTGGGAATCGAATATGTGGTTTACACTAAAAAAAATTGGCTTAATACCCAAATACATTCCCAACGTTTATCAAGATATGCAATTAAGCTTTAACGTATAATTGCATAGAAATAAGGACATTAAGTTTCATTTTCAGCATGCTAACCTAAACGTTATAAAATAATAGAATTAATGATGTAGCCGTTAAATAGCTGTGATGTCTGTTTTTCTTGCCCAAGTGACATGCCACCTCAACGTTGACGTGAATTATAATGCCAGGTGGACCAGTGATGTGGCATAATATTGCCACGTGTCATGCTGATGTGAATATAAGTTAAATTTTTTTTTTCAAGGCTTAATACACAAATACATCCCCAACGTTTTATCAAAATATGCAATCAAGCCCTCAACGTATAATTGCATGGAAATAAGACATTAAGTTTCATTTTCTACATGTTAAACCTAAACATTATAAAATAATAGAATTAAGAATATAGTCGTTAAATAGCTGTGATGTCTGTTTTTCTTGCCCAAGTGGCATGCCACCTCAACGTTGACGTGAATTATAATGCCATGTGGACCAGTGACATGGCATAATATTGCCACGTGT
The DNA here is from genome assembly GCA_031772115.1 of Heritiera littoralis. Classification (NCBI taxonomy): domain Eukaryota; kingdom Viridiplantae; phylum Streptophyta; class Magnoliopsida; order Malvales; family Malvaceae; genus Heritiera; species Heritiera littoralis. The sequence continues at coordinate 1,979,292 of JAPDPK010000056.1, forward strand.
CATGCTGACGTGGATATAAGTTAAATTTCTTCTTCTTTTTTTCTTTTCAAAATTTCTTTTTTTCAAAATAAACATTTTTTAAAAAGTTCATTTTTTTTAAAATTTACATCTTTCATATTTTCATTTTTTTAAATATTACATTTTTTCATAACTTCATTTTTTTAAATTACATTTTTTCATCATTTCATTTTTTAAGAATTACATTTTTTTCATCAATTCATTTTTTCTGCTGTACAATACCAAAATTAGTACAAAAATGCATGTGGTATTCAACCAAAAATACTGAAACGATGACAAAGAAAGAATTAGTACAGCAGAAAAAAAAATAAAGAAAAGAACCATACCACATGCATTTTTATACTAATTTTGGTGTTGTACAGCAGAAAAAATGTAATTTTAAAAAATGAAATTATGAAAAAAAATGTAATTTTAAAAAATGAAGTTATGAAAAAAAATATAAATTTTTTTTTTTTTTATTATTTTTTTTTTATGAAAAAAATATAATTTTTAAAAAATATGTAATAAAAAAATGAAATTATGAAATACGTAAATTTGAAAAAAAAATTGAACTTTTTAAAAAATGTTTATTTTGAAAAAAAAAACAAAATTTTGAAAAAAAGAATAAGAAAAATTAACTTATATCAACGTCAGCATGACACGTGGCAATATTATGTCACGTCACTGATCCACCTGGCATTATAATCCACGTCAATGTTGAGGTGGCATGCCACACGGGCAAGAAAAACGAATATCACAGCTATTTAACGTCTATATCCCTAATTCTATTATTTTATAACGTTTAGGTTAACAAGCTGAAAATAAAACTTAATATCCTTATTTCTATGTAATTATACGTTGAGGGCTTAATTGCATATTTTGATAAAATGTTGGGGATGTATTTGTGTATTAAGCCTTGAAAAAAATAGAGAAAACTTAACTTATATCCATGTTAGCATGACACGTGGCAATATTATGCCACGTCATTGGTTCACATGGTATTATAATCCACGTCAACGTTGAGGTGACATGCCACCCGGGCAAGAAAAACGGACATCATAGTTATTTAACGGCTATATCCTTAATTCTATTATTTTAAAACGTTTAGGTTTAACATGCTGAAAATGAAACTTAATGTCCTTATTTCCATGCAACTATACGTTGAGAGCTTAATTGCATATTTTGATAAATGTTGGAGATTTATTTGGGTATTAAGCAAAAAAAATTTCGATTTTTTATCTTACTTTTCTTTCATGGAAAAAGAAAATTTCTATTATGCAAATATTGCAAGGATTAGGTGAGTTTTAATATAACAAGGTACCCATGTATGTTATGTCATGTCATGTTGACTTTGCTTGCTATATAACCCAAGTAAATAAGCTACGAGCTTAGTATTTTTAGCAACATTGAAGTTTAAAATTTCATTGCTTAAGGAGTCAGGAAGCGGCAGCGAGCCATTTCTGTTTGAAAAAATTGGAAATCAGAGTTCAGAAAATTTTCTAAAGATTTTCCCATAAAAGTTTCCGCCCGATTGCAACGGCCCCCACAACCATCCAAAAGACATCTCACTCTTTCTCTTTCAAACAAAGCAATGGCGTAGCTTCAAGGATAACCCTCCGACTCTGATTAGTGATAACCAAAGACCTTGGTTTTAGGCCTTTCAAGACAAGCCATCGCTTGAATTTCAGACCAACCAAACCACAACTAGCAATGCTGGAGCCGTCTCCTCAAAGCCCCAACTACCTAATCCCACCACTCTCACCGCCATCGCCACCGTTTCCGCCGCCTTCACCGCCATTAGAGCCGCCTCCACCATCGCCAACATCCACCAAGCGCAACCAGTTTCTGACTTTGGTATCCAAAACACCCTCCCTCAGAGTGACCTCAGAGTTTGACAGTGATAGCCGCGTATTCTTTCACAAGGTGTCTTGTAAGCTGTTTGACAATCTTGCCAAGCTCAAATTCTCTTTCATCAACAACAGCAAACGCGAGATCTCGGAGCCCCAGGTGGCATTAACTTCGAAGTACTTGTCCATCCACTACGATCCTGAAGAACAAAATGCCCTTATCAAGAGCTCCTTCGATGTGGGTCCTAAGTTGCATTTTAAAGCTGCCCATGATGTCAAGGTTTGCCTTTTTCCTTTAAAGACATGTTTTCTGCTTGTTGTAGCGATTGAGTTGCTAACGTTAATGAAAATATATAAAATTGAAAGCCTGGGAGTTTTATGTATCCCTACTTATTTACCCCTTTGTTGCTGTGCATGCGAGATTTGAGAGATTGTTTTGCTTGGTGACAGTTACTATGATGCAGGTTTTCAAAGGAATTGCAATTTCGCTTCTTATGCTACAAAAAAAGAATTTTGAGAATCGGGTTTTGTTTTTGGTGATGGTTTTTGAGCATTTGAGGTTCTAAGTGTTCATGAAATCGATGATGAGGTTTGCAGGACTTTTGCTTTCATATAATGGTCAAGTTGGTCTTTTTGAAGACCTTTTTGAAGACCTTTTTGATTATCCTTTTGCTTTTCCTTTTTGATCTTAAAAACCTCTTTTTCATTTCTTAAAATGAGACACTTATGGAAATTTCTCATTGCTTCTGAAGCCAATACTATCACAATTGTTGTTTGAATTCTGAATGAATATTTTCCTCAAGCCATATATGCCATCCCTTTAATATCTCAGATATTTTTCTCAGGCACAACAAGGTGAGGTGGCAATGATTGCAAACCTAGCCGATCCCAGTTATGCTGTTGAAGTATCATCTCCCGTTCCTTATGTTGGTTTGGTGAGTAATATTTATCCTAGTATCTTATTAGTGAAAACCAATCTCTTAGTATCAATTAAGTTCAGGGAAATTGGGGTCCTTACCGTTTGTAGGTGACACTTGATGATGTTTATGGTATGGCTGTACGTTAAGCTGTTTATTCTTATTTTTTTGCTATTTATCTATATTATTTCTTGTGGGTATGTTTGGAGCATTAGGTTGAAAAAGTATTTGGCAATTTACTTTCAGCCATTTTTGTTGGTTCTCAATTATAGAATTTATTTGGCGTCATGTTGTTGTTATTTTCTGTATGCATTAGCCAACCAATGCTATGCTCCTTTGGCATCACTCAACACCTGATTGATGGCAGTGCTCTTGCATTTTTATGCTTATGCTTTATCACCTTCCACTTTGCTTCTTTTCAACTTTAATATACTTAAACAAGGTCATAGCCCTTTTTCCCTCTAATGACCTCTGTTACTTTCCTTTTGCTGCAGCCTAAAGCGACAATTAGATTCCCCATGGGTGAAGTTGCATTAGAGGAGCGAGAAGAGGAGGAAGTACCAAGGAAAGTATCCATAAATGGAATTGTTAAAGGTTCAATTCTTAATGGGGTCTGTGCTGCTCATTACACGGATGAAGAACTGAAATTAAGATACTCGTATAAGGTGGTTTTTTCCTCAGTTTTATAGCTTTTGCTTATATTCTTGTTTATTTACTCATTGATTGATAGGCTACTGTGGCTTCTATGGGAGATCCACTGGTATATTTCTTGTGGAATAACTTAGATGGCTGGCTTCTATGGGAGATCCACTGGTATATTTCTTGTGGAATAACTTAGATGGCTAGGTGTTCCACATTTGAAATAGGTGACTGATCACCTTCTTCATAGGAAAATGCTAGGTTGGAAACGTTATGGATGTGCACTTTTCCCGCATTTGAGTGCTTCCTTTTTGTAGATGGTTTTGATGGTTTTCAAATTGCAGGATGGAGCAATGTCATTTATTCCTAGTATTTCATTGCCATCAAATGCTTTATCATTTGCATTCAAGCGACGTTTCAGTCCATCTGATAAATTGAGGTTAGAACTCCCGCTCTTTGTCAATGTTGGAATCTGTCATGGTATTACTTGTGCTTATTGGCTATGGATACTGTTTCTTTGTTTTGCATGAGTTATATGTAGGAACCTATTTTGTGCATGAGATGCAGAGTTATTTTTCCTGCAATGTCTGTTTTTATTGAAGTGTTTTATATGACCCTTTTTTTTTAATCTGCAGCTACTGGTACAAGCTTGATTCAAACTATTGGAGTGCTGTCTACAAGCACACATATGACAAAGACTTCAAATTCAAAGCCGGCTATGATTCAGAGGTCCGTCTTGGCTGGGCTTCTATATGGGTAAGTTCTTCAATTTGCTTAACTTAGTTGCTTTCTCATCTGTTGAACTTTACAGTCTTTAAAGGCAAGGCCTACATTTTTTGCTTGAGATTTCCATGATGATGAGCATGATGTTTGCGTGACTTGATAATTCGTGATAACCTCATTTCAGGTTGGAGATGAAAACGGCAAGGCAAAGACAGCCCCAATGAAGATGAAAGTCCAGTTTATGCTCCAGGTACCACAGGATGACATTAAATTGTCAGCGTTAATGTTCCGTGTCAAAAAGAGGTGGGATATATTGTAGCCCGATGTGCAGAACAGCCTTTTCTCGTCTCTCATACATTTTTTTTTTATAATGGCATAGTTTTAGAACACTGTATTGATGATGCTAATTGCTCTATAATGACAATATGACATCACTTGGCTGAAAAATTTACTCTTAAAATAATTTCTTCTTGCTATGAATTGGTTGATGCCCCTTTTGGGGACGTAATGAGTTGGAAGGCAATGGAGTAGCCAAGAAGTGAGGTGAAGAAGTGGATTGGAAATTTTTAAGAATAGGTGTGATTACAAAGAGCTATGCTTAGCTAGCACAAAGAGGATTAGAAACCTTTCTTCCCTCTATAAAATGAAAAAGAAGAGTGCTTAGCTCTATGATTATTCTTCGAAATTTGTTTTGCCTCTTTTGAGGCTTTGTCTTTATCATACTGAATAAGAATAGGTAAGTTCCTGGATCATCGTCAGCTTCAGCTTAAGGATACCGCATTTTGTCCTGGTTTCCATCTCTATTTTTTTTTGGTATGAAAACTGAATTTATTCTTCTGCTTCTAACCCTGTGTTTTGTGAAAATGATGGTGACACAAGTTAAAATTTCGTAAAAATTATATATAAATATGAAAAAAAGTTTAAAAAAATTGTATTTGACGTGTCAATATGAAATTTTTATATTTTACGTAAAATCAATATGATTGTATTTAACACGAACATGAATTATATTATGAACTACGAACCTACAGGTTTGTGAAAAACTAATTCAGCAACGACAAGCAACACCAGTTCGCTAGATCCCAAGTAATGGCTTTTCTATTGCGCCCATCAACTTGCAGTTTAATCATCTCAGACGCAAAAAATGGTTTAAATGGTTTTAACAAATTATGTAGCTGAATTACACTTATAATAGTTGCAAATTCCCTGGCATTAGTCTGTAAATTGCAATTATAAAATCTGTCAGCTCGAGAGTTACTCAAAGAAGCTTATGTTTCATCATCAAGCAACTGTTTTACCAACAAGGAAGTTGAGTTGGAATATGTAAAATCCATAGATCAAGTTGGTAATATTTTCACGAAACCCCTCGTGTAAATAGTTTTCAAAATCTTAACTAAAGTAGCACCGTGAATTTAATTTTCCTTTATGAAGATTTTGACAATTTCTCTTAGTTATGGGGTTTCAGCCCTCATCTCAGTAACGATATAGGACCGTGTAAGAATGAAAAATGCAATGATCCAACAGAAAGTAATGTAGGTAGTATTACTGTAGATTGCGTATGTGTAACCACGTCATTGCGTATATCAAACAGGTTTGTCCATGCTTGAACATTTCTGGTCTCCGGACTTCATAAAAATCCATTGTTAATCTCTTTCACTAATGTATTGAAATTCATACAGTTAATTGTTAATTATTACATTTAATGTAAAAATTTTACTGTAAATGATAATTTAACTAACTTTAAAGTGGCACTCATTTGCAAATTTCAATCACAAAACAAGGATAATTGTCAAAAGAATCCCAGAAAAAAACTGTGGAAAACTACTACTCACAGGAGATAGAGTGGCACAAATCAGTTCTAGGACAAATGTTAGTTAACAGGGCAGCCATCAGCCATGACGCCTTTTGCAGTTGGACAAGCAGCAAGAGGACAACCTTCTCCATTATTTCCCCACCATTGGAGGTTAATATTCTTTGATTGCAGTGTAAGAAACAAGAAGACGGTCATGAAGGCAGTTCCAGCATCAAGACCACCAGAGAGGACATAATTATAGCGCTTCCACCAATCTGGTCTGTATTTGAATACAACAAATCCGGAAAGGAAGCCGACAATTAGCCAACTTGTGAAGTTCACCGCGCTTGCTGGAGGCATCATGGATGTTGCACCTAAGAGGACAGGCATGTGGATATAACGAATCCATTCCTTGTCTGGGAATGCCTTGTGTGCCAGCCATACTAGGAGAGGAGCTAGAGCTCCCCCAAGAAAGAACCAATTGACATTCCCATATTCACCTTCGACTCCGAATATTCTGAGGGGTCCAACAAGCCCCCATATCACGGACGCATCAAAGAACACACGGTCCATTGGGCAAGTCCATGGACTGTTATGTGGCAACAAGGATGTATCGCAAAGATGGGGAATCTCTTCCATAAGCCACCATGCAGTTACGGTGTACACGACAACCGCCACAAGTGTTCCCACCACCTGCAAGGTCAACCTGTTAGGTATCAACAATATAGATTTACAGTTGACCCTTTCAAGAGAGCCATGATTTTTGGGACTGCAGACAGAGAACTGACCTGTGCCAGGAACATTGATCGGGGTGGAATCTTCATGTAATGGCCAAGCTTGAAGTCTGAAACGAAGGTCAGAGCTTGAGTCATGCTTATGTATCCATACACCTTGAAGCACATATTAGCAACAGGGTGCTCTGGGTACATATATCCAATCACGTATTCAGTAATAATGTTCAAACCCGGTGCCTGCAGATGCATATAAACAGGAATTGATTTTAGAAACATAAAAATAAAATATCAATGCAGACAAATAGCTTTAGAAAGTATCGAAGTAATTCTAGTCTAATACACAAATTACAATTGAAAGCCTTATTTTACCTGATTCGTGGTAGCAGCAATAATACCAATTGGGAGAGTGAAGAAAAAAGCAATGGCACAAGCTACCAACACACCCCACCAAGGCAACTGAAGTGACTCATTATAGGACTCACAAGAGAATAGTACAAGACCAATATTCAACACAAGGATTACAACAAACCACCATGTAGGAACGAGTTTGTACTTCTGCATAAGCTTTGTGTGAATATCCATCTTCTTATTACCTCGAAATGCACTTTTGGTTTGTCTCCATAGGTCTCTGCATATAGCAGGGGAAAACGAGAAAATTAAGATAATATTTACAAGAAACATAACCTTTTTGCATATCATGTTTATCTTTAGCAGGAAGATTTTCTTCCAGGCTTCTGGCCTCCAAAACTTTCAAAGTCATACTACTTCGCTAGTAGGGCTTACCTTCCATCAAATAGGAGGACATGGAAAATTGTAGCAGTTAGTGTAGCAAAACCAAGGCCATAAGTCATAGCAAAGAAAGTACTGAGATGTACTCGCCCATTCTGCGCATAAACCTTCTTGTCTAGATGAAACATGGGATTAACAATGCTCAAAATGTCATATGATTCACCATTGGACTTGAAAAGTTCACTAGAATAAATGGAAAAGTTTTTGGCTTTGTAGACATTAAACCAATATGTGAGCGGTGTCATGACATACATTACAAGGAAGAAACCAACAGCGATATTGGCGGTAGCAAACCATGGACTAGCGAGTGGACTTCCAAGATATGAGGAAATTGTAGCCCAATCGATGCCAAAAGAACCAATTCCAAGGCCATTCAAGCCTGACCCCAGTTGTTGGACCAAAATGGACTTCGGAGCCAACCAGCAAACCCAAGAGAAAGATGTCAATGTAGTGAAAAGATAGCCAGGGAGGATATAGTAGGCAAAGCTGCTGATCAAGATGAGCAGAAAGAATTGATTAAGAGTAGTTCCACCTTTTGATCTTTTCTCTTTCTCGTGTAGAGCCCTGCAGTTATAATGGTTGTTTCAATAAGAAAGATATATGAGATACATAAGTAGTCAATGGCAGATGGATGCATATATAATGAAGATGAATACCTGAACAAAGAGACCATGACCAGGTTACTTGGCCACCACATTTCCCCTGGCTCAACCAGATATTTCCGGAAAATCCCAGCCCAACCAAACCCCAGAACCTATAATCAAACAAGAAGAGCAACTTCATCACATTAGATGTCATGTAAGTCACACGTATTTGCTGAAAACCATTTAAACTGCAGAAAATTTACATATACGAAATGTGCATCTGAAATTTCCTTATTTAGATGGTTAGGCTTCAGAAACATTAATAGTCATAATTGGGCAAAATAAGCATTAGGGAAAGAAAAGAGGCAAAGTATTGTTGAAAATTATATATCCGAGCATCTGAAATAATACAAGAGATTCTCCAGTCAAAAATTTTCATGAAAGAATTATATTATGTAAAGCGAATTGAAGCAATATCTCCAAGTAACAAAATCATTATCAATTCAGAACTTGTCACAAACAAACCCTTAAGGAAAATTAAAATATCAAATGATTCCTCAGGCTCTAGAATATGTACTAATTGCTTCATGCAGGATTTCCCTTAAAAAGATAAACCAAAAAAGTCCAGGATAAATTCAACAATGCATTCCTCACCTGAGGCAAATAGTCTGATAAGAACTTTACTGCCTCCCAAGCATAGGAATATATACAATAATTAATCGTCAGAAGATTAAGTAAGCTGTCTTCTGAGCAGAAGTTAATGAGATAAAGCTGTGAATAAGAGGAAAAGAAGAAAAACCTGAGTTGTAATCATAACAAGGAGGGCTGGGATAAAGGTAAGCTTCCTCTTATAGTAGAGCTTCACTGCACTCAAAATATGAGTGGCATAAACGGTTCCAGCGCCAGAATTGGCAAAAATGGTTATCAGAACATGCTCCTTCATATTGAATGGTCCAGGGTTCATTGAGAACTCCAATCTGGTATTCTTAAAGAACACACGATGAGGCAGCGTTCTGGCCATCAGATGGCCAAGAGGAACGACAGCAATCATGGCAGAAATTGAGGTAATACTCAATGGCATCTTTCTATACCAAAAGAACTGGTTAACAAATGACAGAATAACGCATGCGCTAAGACCCAGAACCCACATCCTAAATGTGACGGCAGGCAACGTTGGATCATCAGTTTTAGGCACGGTTAGTTCAACTTGTTTCACAGGGCATTCCTCAATCCCCTCCAACTCCAAAGCCTCCATCTCAGATATCTCCCCCATTCTCTAATATAGGGATACTCTTGCTAATAGATGCAATACAGAAAGCAAGAACACACATCAACAAAGCAGAAATCAAAGAAGAAACATGAATGAGTTATGCATAAATGAAATAAAAAGCAAAGCAGAGGTGGGTGCGGTGCTAGTTGGGAAATTATAGTAAAAAGCAGTAGCAAGAAAGCAAAAGTTTTTGATTCTCAAAGAAGTTAGACAACTGTACAGCGGTTGGTAAGGATCTTAAAAAGATTCCAAGAATTCAAATGGCAATGTTCGATTGGTCAAAGGACATGTGAGGAATCAAAACTAGCTACAATAGTGATGCAGTTGGGTATAAATTGTTTCACAATGTTCTTGGCTTGGCTTTTCCAAAAGAGTTTCACAGGAAAGGGTTTTTTTTCTTGATGAATATCTATTGCACATTAGTTATGGCATTGGCCAACGGGCAATGATGGTAGTGGCAGTGGTAGAGGTAAAGTTGTATCAGTCTAGAGGGCCATGATTCTTGGTTAAGACAAGCTGAGACTGGGATGTTTGCTTGTTAATTTGCCATATGATAAGATTGAAAGGGGAAAAAAAAAAAGGAGAAAATCTCGGAATCTTATCCATTTAATGGCAAGAAATTAATTTTCGGCAACAATTGATACTGCTTTCCTGCTAGTACTGGCCATTTGGGCAGAAGTTCATTTATTTATTTAATTTTATGATTAATTATTCTAAAAAATAAATAAAAATTCACTTCATAAAAGAAAAAACTCAACATTTCATAATAACATTAAAGAATAATAGTCAAATAAGCCCTCGACCTTGAGCCCAAAATGGAATTAAGCTCTCAACGTTTTATTTCGTGGCAATCAGTCCATAAACTTTTATTTCAGTGGAAATAAACCCTCAACCTTCTAAAATTATGCAATTAAGTCCAAATCTGTTAAATGACATTAACTGCCATTAGTGAAAGCTGACGTGGATAGCTTACTTGGCTGTCACGTGGCATGCCACATGTGCAATACTAATGTCAGTTAGTGTCATTTAACAGATTTGGACTTAATTGCATAATTTTAGAAGGTTGAGGGTTTATTTTCACTGAAATAAAAGTTTATGGACCGATTTTCACGAAATAAAAGGTTGAGGGTTTAATTCCATTTTGAGCTTAAGGTTGAAGGCCTATTTGGCTATTTTGCCTAATATTAATGATCTTTGACTAAGATTTACTCTTTCATTTATTAAGAAAAAGAAAAGAGGTTAGGGAAGTATGGAAAAAATTAATTAATAATTAAAAAAGAACATAGGAAATGGAAGGTCAGCACAAGACAAAATAAGACCAAACTCAGACAGTTCATTCCTACTTGTCTTTCTCATGGTCACTTTTTAATTTTTCCTCGAACAATAACAAAGTACCGAAATCTTTTTATTAGGATGATATCAGAATTTCAGAACATGAAACTCGAAAATAAATAAAATGTTGTCTAGAAAAGTTGCCAAGCAATAAAATTTTCTCAGTTTTAAGTAGAACTACAAGGCTGTAAGAGACTTCGTCCACCTAGCAAACTCATTATCTAGGCTTCTTCTCTTTGAAGAGTGCTAAGAGTGAAACACCACCAGACACATTCACATGGACAATGCCTTTGCCATGGGAAGAACCAGCAGATGGCTTCTTCCATTCATGATCTCCAAGGTTGGATTTCTTGTATGCCTTATCAGCCCAGCAATCACCTTGCACACTCGATAGGAAATATCACCTTCTCCAAAATTTACAAGGAAGCGAATGGGTTTGCTGATTCTCTAGCAAAACTCAATATCCAAAGGAACGACATCTTCATGGCTTGGTGGTAGATATCAACCCTAAGGTTTGCTGTGCAGAATTATCATTTTTGTTTTGAGAAACCATGTAAGGGAAAGGAATCCAGTGCTTTGTTGCGTTATTTTGTATGGAGCCAAGCTCATCTTCCGGAGATCATCAAATCTAGGGGACATCCTTATCATTAATAATACTTTCTTAATTATCAAAAAAAAAAGGATTAAATAGTTGGTTTCTTTTTAAATTAAGAAATTTGGAGATTTTTTTACATTTTGTCATGACTGGTCATTAATTTCTTTCTAAGGTGGATTCACGTGTACACAATATCTTATTTTAAGAACTAAGTTCAAAACTGCCTTATTTTGGTAAATAAGATTTAAGACTACATGCGTATAGAAAAAACTCCCACACCAACACTTTCACTCATCCCCATTGTCACTTACACCTCCACTTCAACCTTTCTTCACATTGTTTCCACTACAATTGTGTACCCCATCATTGCAAAGTTTGATAAATTGTCCATATAATTTATGTTTTTGTATTCAAATAATATAAACAGAAAAAATTAATTTAAAATTTATGTTGATATATTAAATATAAATTTATTTTTTAATTTTTAATACATTCATATATAATATTTTCAAATTTCAATTAATATATTTTAATCATATTATTTTTAGGTCTTATCTAAAATTGTCGTATATGAGAAGTTGAGATATTTTTTCTGACTTGCCACTTTCTCTCTCTTTTGTCCTTTCATGTTTTTTGTCGTTTGCACCGAATGCAGACGGGCCTCCCATCAGAATTATGATACCCCTTCTCTAATGTAATTTACTAATTTCATCGATATAATATTTAAGTACAAAAAACTTAAAAATATTTTTTAATACAATATAAAATTTTGATACGAGAGAAGAAAAAATATATATGTTAAAATATTTTATAATTTTAAGTTAAATATATTTATTTTAATAAATAAAATATTTCGTAAAAAAATACTTTGCTTTTTCAAATAAAAATATTATCTTTTTATTTTTATTTATTCTAATCCCCAAAATGCCCTCAATGTTTTGTACTAAATAAATATAAGCTATTAATGTTTTATTATATGCAAATCGATCAATAATTTTTTTTTTGTAAATAAATTTTCAACTTTCAAAATAATACAATTAAATCTAAAAAGTTAAATGTATTTTTGACTATTAAACTTTTTTATTTTTGTTTTTTCATTTTCTTTCTTTAATTGCTGATAAGAGAAAAAATTCTAAAAAATTAAAAAAAGTGAGAAACGAAAAAAAATTAAAAAAAAAACACTGACTAAATTTAAAAGTTTAATTAATAAATTTAAAAATATATAATTCATAATATTTTTTATATTTAAGAGTTAATCTAATATACATATAAGCCAAAGCAGTTGCCTATGTGAGACCTCGAATTTCAAGTATTGTTTAATTCTAATTAAATAATTGAGGATTAAGAGATATTTATAATTAATTTATAATTGATTTTATTTTAGGTTTCATGGTTAGTTAGTAAGTGGGCCCCACTGATTCTCGAAGGTCCAGATGAAGGTGAAACAGCATGGATTTGATATTCAGAGCCGAAAAATGTTATGATAAGAGTTTCATCCTTAATCTCAATTATTTTTGCATATTTTGAAAAACGTGCAACAAATTAAAAAATGACGGTTAAGTCCATAGGCTGTCAGAATTTTCGAAAATAATAGTCAAATTAAGAGGACTTAAGACCTATGGATTATACCGAATAATTCTTCATAAAATATAGTTTTAGAATATCTAGATGGATGGTGGAAACTAAATGAGAAGATAGAAATTTTCGCAATTTTACGATTATGGGTATTTTGGTAATTTCACCCCAAATCGGTATCCGAACTTCAACAAAAGCTTCACCAAACATCAGAGCAAGCTAAATAGAGTTGATTTATGATTTAATAAAATATTTTAAAGTTTAGATAGACTATTTTCAATAAAGTCAAACTTTAACGACAATTATGAAAGAAATCTTTAAGTATAACGGTAAAATTATCATAGATGAGCTTCTTCTCGTAAAATTACCATAAAATGACAAATAAAAAGATTTTTCCAGCTTCTTCTCAGCCCATTTTCGTTCAGTCATCAGCAGCCTCATAAACCTCCATTGATGAGCTTGAAATAAGAGAGAGAAAGTGATAAAACTAAGCCAAAATCACCATAAAATCCAAAACCCACTTCGCCAATCTTGTTCCTTTCAATCTCCTCTTTAATTTGGTGCCAAAATCAAGTGCTAAATCAGGAAAAATCAGACCCTAGGGTCTCTCCTACCATTCGGCTAAGGTGAGGAATAATTGAAATCCTTAAATTTTCATGGTATTTTAATTTTTTGTTACATGATTAAGATGCTTCCATGTGGATTTCCACTTAATTCATGCAAAAGCTATATAAGGGACACATGTGGGATTCGGTCAACCTTGTTAGTGCATGAACATGATGTGTCGAGAGGAAAGGACAGTAGAAATAAGTTAGAAAGTATGGAAATTAAGAAAATAGGATTTATTTAGCTTAAAAGGAAGAAAAACAATTTGTTGGAGTGAAAGGGGCCATTCGGCCAACACTTGAAATGCATGATTTTGGTGTCAATTAATGTGTAATTCATGTTGAAGTAATGTAGAAATTTAGTTGAAGTAAGTTGAGACAAATAAAATAATTAAATTTGGAAGAATTCAAAGTGTAAGGAAGAAAGAAGCAATTGGCCTTGATGAAGGGGAGACTGAAATTGTGCTTATTTTAATGTAAATTAGGTCTTAAAATAATGTAGAAATTATTTTGAGAATTTTAGCACAATCGGAGTTATGTAGCAAAAGTTAGAATTTTACACAGGTAGAAATTAGATAGCACTTAGAAGATTATACTGACAATTCATTAGCATTTAAATTGTTAAATATTCTTTTAAATAAAGAATAGTGAATTTATCAATTTTAAATAAATATTTCCAGCCTCTAAGCCCGAGAGTACTATCGGTGCCAGGTGATCAGATACGGAGAAAATAAAAGGTAAGGGATGTTTGTACGATGGGTAGGGATATGTCGTTACATGTTTTGATGAGAATTACAATTTATGGAAATTAAATAAATATTTTGGATTGAATGTTGAAATTGTGAACTATGGTTGAAAGCTGATTTTGTGCATGAGGGGTTAGAATTTTATAAACCGTTATACTGCCGAAAATTTTCTAAAAGAAATTATACTATCCAAAATTATCATTTTACCATAAATTTGATCTACGAGAAGTTGAATTATAAGATTGATTTTATATTTTTAGAAACGAATCTATATAATTAAATCACAAATTCATGATATTGCCTTACATTTGCTAATTAATTTTAGATTTATCTGTGTTATAATATTTTCTATCATTATGAGATATATATTGAATATTTGTTAAGTTAATATTGTTTTGATAAATATATTTTGTGAAATAATATAATTCATTTTATGATTTGTGATTATTTGATCATATGAAATTATTTAAGACAAGTCTATTTAAATTTTCTCCGTAAACAACTTCGAAAAATGTGATTAAATGTTCTTGAGACTGTTAACCCCTTAGCTACCTTCAAGTACATGCATTTCTGTTCTGTTCTTATTACTGTTGACTTTAGCCTAGTCTTCTAGCTCCCACAGGGGACACCTGGCTAGTGCTTCCACTGTGACCCCCCTGACTATGGCAATACGTCTATTATAGTGCATGTGTCTATGTGATGTAGCCTAGTTTCCATTAAAATTATACTGGAGTGATAAATCCCTGACTAACTTAGATTCAGACACTCCCAATTTGATTTATTCGTAAGGTATGCTTTCTTATATGAATGATATACTTTGTGAAAGTATTATTTGATTTAGATGTTGAAAAATTGACATGATTAAGATTTAAAATGTTTACGGAGAATTTATTCGATTTTTTATGGTTTATAATTTATGTTCTACAATATATTGAATTTATATTGAATTTGTGATTTAATTGAATTAAATAAATTCTCTATAGTGGCTTTGGATACCGGAACACGACAAGTACTCTAAAGTACTTTCCATACCCCACCCGATTACCTAACCCATTATAGTATCCTTCCGAATAGATTGTGCCATATTTTATTCATATTTCAAATTCACGTTTGCCTATAAATATTTGTTTTATGAAAAATGACATATAGGTTACGTTATATCAACTTTCGTATAGATGTTTCTTACTGAGCACGTTTCGCTCACCCCTTTATTTTTCACTCTCGGATTTCTTGCAGTGAGTTCAAGTCTGCTGTATCAGGAGGACCTGATTCCGGTATTCCTTAAGCGACTTTATCAATTCGTTGAGGTATACTTGGTATATTTTATATGTTCAGATTTTTGTGCAGTACTACTTTTACGTACCTTAACTTGGGATGTAAAAATGAATATTTTGTTAACATAACTAAATTTTCGAATCCTGAGATTGTATATAAATAAATTTTTATTTGGTGAACCAAAAAAAATTTTATTTGGAGTTAGATTGATATTGCAGACGAGTCTAACATATGCATGTGATTTATATATGTGAAATTAGTAAAATATATGGTATTTTGAACCATGACAAGCTACAAGTAGGACATCTTATGTGGATAGTCTAAATGTTTAATACGTGTAATATATTTTTTTAAAAAATAATTATCCTTTTTCAAGTTTCAAAAAATAGAAATATATCTAAATATAAAAATAAATCAATTACATTTTTAAATTATCTATTTTAATTTTTAAAAGATAAACATATATATCTTTGTCTAGATTAAAATTAAATAATAATTACATTTCATTTATCTCTATCTACATTAATATTACAAAATATAACATCTATATTTATAGCTTTTATCAAGTTTTTTTCTAAAAAATAACATCTATATCTATGTATATTAAAATTAATATGGATAATGTAATATATAACATGCAATAATATAACATCTTATGTACAATGATTACCTTTTTTTTGCAATAATATGACATCATTTTTTTTATTTTTTAAATTAATACGTAACATGCAATTATTCTTTCTTTTCATATTAACATTACAAAATACAAAATTAATAACTTCTGCTTTTATATATTAATTTTTTTAATTGTCTAAAAGGTAACATCTATATCTATATATATTTAAATTTTTAATTTTCTCTATTTTTTTATATAACTTGCGTGTAATAATTTTCTTTTATCAATGCTTAGTACTCATGAATCTTAAGAGTAAAAACACTCAAATTTCTTTTACTTTTTTGTATTTAGTTTATTTAAATGAGATTTTGGCATAAAATTTCATTGCAGGTCACAGAAAAGACTAAAATTAAAGGAGGTTTCAATGTTTATAAATAACACACTTCTGTCGGATATTAAAATATTGATCATAAAGTCACTGTTCAATGTATTAGACTAACATATATTTTTTTTCAATTATAACATATATGACAATATAATTTTAAAATATAATTGATTTAGCATGTATGTTTTTATTAACTATTTTTGAATTTATATTATACACACACACACACATATAAGGGAAATCTTTTACTAATAGAGTAACTATCATGAAAATTGATCTAATTTTTTGTTGGTATTACATGTCATGCGAGTGCAAAAAAAAATTGTCTGAAGTTGATAAAAAGTTTCATTGTTCTCCAAATAATATTGATGTCTCTTATCCAACTCTAAAGTAAATAATAATTATATTTACTATATTTACAACATAAAACAAAAATTATTCCATGATGACAATATAAGCATTTCATAATTTTAATATAGATAACTTAATTGTAGTATTTTGTATACGTTATAGTTAAAAGTTAAATGTTGAGACATTTGATGATTTTGAAAATGCGATGTTTGCATTTTTCAATATTGAAACTAAAAAATTAATTAACAAAAATGTTGACAAATTTTATAAAATTTTTCTTAAAATATTAATTAGTTAACAATTATTTTTATATTGTTCAATATTTAATTTAATTTAATGATATGTCTACAACCATAATTTAGGAAAATTGAGATTATAAAATTTGAGAAATATTTGAAGATCTCAAAGGTGAAATTTTTTGTTTGAAACAAGAGCAACAAATTTTGATATTGAGATGAGAAATTATAAGCTTAAAACTATTGGAATACGTATGCATATATATAGATATATAGATATATATATATATATATATATATATATATATTTGATATATAGGTATGCATATATTTACCTAATATGAGTATCTTTGTTATGTTTAATATAAGATAAGTGATAACTAAATCTTGATTTAATCAAATGCAGATTAATGTTTTATTTAAGTCTTCTATTCCATTTATGAAATCTATTAGATCATCAAATAAAGTGACACATCATTCAAAAATAACAATGAATACTCAAGAATCATTTGCCACCTCTTCAGCTCAACAAAAATTCATTGAAGAATCTCTGTTTAAAAAAATTCTTACACACTGTTGATGATTTCAAGACAGAGAAATTTTCAATTTCTTCAAATAAAAAACATTGAATTTTTTTATATATTATGTTCATTCAATAAATTATAATAATAGTTTGATTTAATATTTTTTTAAATTTGCATAATTATATCCAAGATATAATTTTTTATATTACTGCATTGTAATATACAAATTACAAATTAAAAAAATTAAATATACATGTTATCTTTTTCATAAACATAATAATTTATATTATAAAGTTTCAAAAAAATATATTATCAATGAATTTATTATTTGATTAATATATTTTTGTACATCGCACGAGTTTAAAACTAGTTTTAAAGAATAGTTTTAAACATCAATTATTTAAAAAAATGAAAAACATTAAAAAAAATAAAAATCATTATTTTATATAAATTATGTTTTTTCTTTATTCAAAAAATAGATAAAAAAGAGAAAGAAACAAATAAGGAAAAATAAAGCAAAGAAGAAAAAATAGTAAAAAATTCAAAAATTTAAAATAACCAATAAATTAATGACCATTATTATCTTATTAAATGTTTAAGTTAATTTTTAAATATAAACTCTAGAATAAAATATAAATATCTATCACTTAATCACATGATATTAGAAATCATTTTTATTTTTTGAAAAATGATTGAATCATCTTATACTTTCAAATTTTTTTATCCATGCACCAAACATTAATTAGATAAATCATCTTATCATTTATCTTATGCATTAAAGATAATCTAAAAGTAAGAACATAATCATTGGAAACTTGAACCAATGCGTTACTTACCATAAAGTAACATATTTTTCATCTTTTTCTCTTTATAACATGAATGAATGCTAAGATCGAAGCTTAATATGACCAAATTGCAGTTCCTTTTTACTGGCCTATTGTTTGATAATCCCTTCTCAGCCTTTCCAATTCATCTATTTCATAAAGCAACTAGGCATTCCAATAATCCCGTCGGGTCCCCACTAGCATGAGCATCTCCGGAGTTGACTGTCCATCTAACAAGAAGTTGCAATGTATGGCCGTCATAATCACATGATACTAATTAATGACATTACGACTTTGGAAACTCTATGCGTCATGATCGCATGATACTGATTAATGACATTACGAATTTCAACTCTTTCTATCCCTCCTTATTTGGTGGAGTAAAAGAGTACCAATAATAATAATAATAATAATAATAGTAATAATAATAATAATAATAATAATGAGAGAAAAATAAAAGAAAATAATTTTTATTAATATTTCATAAGAAAAAAGTATTCAAAAACAAGAAATATTATTTTCTATTTCTACTCAAAAATTAATTCGTTTCTTATGAAAAAAATGAGAAAGATATGAATGGAGTATGTAAATTTATACTATTTTTTAAAATTTACTGTTAACTTATTAATAATATAACAGTAAAACAATATAATTTTATTTTTTTCTTTTTTAAACTACCAAAAAATAAATAGAAAAAAATTATACTTTTTTCCCTACCAATCAAATCAATAGAAAAAAAAATATATATATATATATATTTCTTCTTCTTCTTTTTTTCACTTTTCTCCCTCCTATTGGCTTTTTTTTTCTATTTTTCTTTTCACTCTACTAAACAAAACCTAAAAATCTTTAAAAAAAAAACTTCTAACATCAATTAACTTACGCAATCTAACATGCAACTTCAATGAAAATTGTAGTCGTCTGGGGTTGTGCTTTGCCAATGCTGAGCTGCGGTGGCAACATCAAAGAAAAAGCAGAGTTTTCTGTTCCCAGAAAGTATTATATACATAATGATACATGCAAGTTTTCTATGAAATTCATATATGGGTAGGCTACAGATCTTATACATATGATATAGTCAAAATCTTAATTCATCTATTGTAGGCTACCTTAGCCCTTCCATATTGATCATGAAAATTTTCGATATCTAAAGTAAAGACTTCACTAGAACTAAGCTGTTAACAATGATTTCATGCAACATGACGAAGAAACTTCCCAAGTAATGAAAAAACATTTGTGTGATCAAGCAAAATTCTCATCAACTTCAGTTCAGTAGATCATATCAGCATCACTCGTAAAACCAAGGAAAATATATGATGCAGTGATCACATGTCAAAAAATTGTTGATGCTGGAAAGCTTGATTTAACCATGGATTTTGCATTGCCTTATTATTAGCTCCACAACAAAATCAAAAGACACCGTCAGTTAGTGTGAGTGCATTAAATCCAATACTTTTTCACCTGCAGGCTGCAGAGAAGCCAACACTGATTTTAAACTCAAAAAACAATCGCTCTCTCTCTACACGATCTCCTGTGCTCTAAAATATTCCATCTTCTCACTCTGAAAACCTATTCTCTCTCTCTCCACACAATCTCCTACGCTCTAGGATATTCCATCTTCTCAATCTGAAAACCTATTCTCATGTTTTCGTAACTGCAAGTGAAACCACAGCAGCTAAAATTAAGAGAACAACATTCACAGTGGGTGGTCATTTATGCCACCCAACCACATCAAGGAAAAGAATATTCACTTCAAGGGGCAACAGGTTAAAATGAAGGATAATCTAGTTAAAGATTGGGCATAACCCTAGCACCCATATATATTGCCATAAAATACATTGGCAATTACAAATAGTACTAATTTCTCTATAGATGATGAACTAGCCTTGTACTTAAGTGAATCTTCAAAAGAGAAGAATATAGTACTATATTTATTCAAAACATCTAAACAGCTTCATCAGGCAATCCAAAGGTAATAATTATCGTATCAACAGTAGCTGCTAAACCTATGCCAACAAACTTGAAATATATGGCTAAAGAACTTCATGACAAAGTCCATGCTGAAATGCCCTTCGAGTCGTAATAATAATGCTTGTGTTCAGGCATGTTTCCTAATACTAGGCTACAAGGGAACCCCATCTTCCACAGATGGGAAGCAACAGGAAGTCCACGCTGAAATTTACAGTCACACTCAGAACCGCAATCTATTAAAAGTGTTTTCTTGCACTTCTAACTACAGCCTACAGGAAAGGGCTATGATCAAGTTTTTTGGTTGGTGGCAAAAGCAAATATTTGCCATCTCCCTTCCCGCACATAAAGGGGATATCACAATCTGTTGTTAGAAGGATTCTTTTAGGAACCAGAGCAGGAAAGATTCTTGTTTTATACTTTCATTGTTTTTTTTTTTTCAAACTTAATAGATGGAACCGAACTGCAGAAAAATTTTGAGAAAATGAATACACGAGTAGCAGCACCCCTATGTATGATACCTATTTCACAGCACGTCCATTGTTAAAAAATTATTCCAAAATACGAATCCTAATTGCAAACATAAAAAACTATCGAAGCACTCCGTGAAATGCATATGAAGACATTTAAAATAAATAAAACCAAATACAGTTCGCAGCTCTCTAGCAGAAAAGAAACACTCTTAAATCTCTAGCGATCGCCCCAGAATTATCGAAAACTACACAATTCAAGTTTGTCCTAATGAGAGTGACCATTCAGAGACTGGCGTAATTCTCGAAAGCACATGGCTGTCAATCCATCCCTCATTATCATAACCTCCCAAATTTGAGCAAATCCTACAGAGAAGCGTCGTTCCATGATTAAACGTCATTAATTGCTTTATAATGAAATTTTTACAACACCTAACGGCCATGAATAATAAAAGGTCGAGCGGATAAAATAAGCATCAATCACCTGCGGTTCGCACAATTCAACGCTTGCCACGATGCCCGCTACCTGACCTTGCACCAGGGTAGCGAGCAAATTGCAACCTTAGTTTGACCGAGTCATGGTCATCCTCATCGAATTTATAACCTGCAAAATCGAGCTTAACTACTTATATCGTACAACTTACCTCACTTTGAATGAGCGAATAGGGCTTCACGACTCATGCGATAATACGTGAACCATTACCTCAAGTACAGGTTTCGTAGACAAAGGTTTACTTTCTCACAATCCTAACTACCATACATTGATCCAGCACATATGCCCTGTACCATTGAATGGCAACAACGAAACAGGACTGGAGAAAGACCAGCCAGCCTTTTGTAGGCTAAACCAGGCTTTTATTTCTACGTAAAATAGATATGGAAAAAACTGGGATATATTCAGCCTCAAAACTGTTTTCCCTTGCTTAATTTTATGAGATGGTCTCAACAAGGCAATGGAAATGGGGAAAAGGTGAGCCGAGGCCCAGAAAAATAAATATATTAATCGCAATGTTGGCAAGACTACACAGAGTAAAGTTCGCAAGAAAGATGATTAGTTGATGTCGCAGTTAGTCCAGGCAGCCAATCTAAGGTCGTTTCAGCTTTGGACTGATGAAGCATAAAGTCTTAGTACAGTACAGAACTTAGGAGGATCTATCTAATGCATGAGGCAAGTCTACTCAATTTTCTTGCAAATTTCTTGCAGTGTATTTGCCAGTATCAATACATGAAAGAAACTCAATATCAATGTGGAATGAACTGAAAAATCCCTCCAGAACATCCATAAGCACATTGCAGAGTAGAACATTAAGGCATTGACCATCTTGTTCACCTCTTCAATTGCTGATATAAAGAGTATTTTGAAATTTTTCCTTGAAATCATGGGCCATCAAACTGACACGCTAATTAATTAAGACTTACGAGAAATTTCTGGAATTAAATAACCTTAAGGAGTTCAGAGTGTTATATAAATTCTTAGGTCGTACTTTTTAAGTTTGTCCAGAGATAGAAATCCAAGAACCCCCCCCCCCCCCCTCCCCCCTCCCCAAAAAAATAAATAAATAAAAGAATGAATGACAGACACAGGTAATCTAAGATTGTAATAGAACAATGATGGCTGAGATATTTGGCTTAACTTGTCCTTTCATAGCATGTATATTGTTGATTTTATATTTTAAACTTTATCCCAGGATTCTGATTTTCTACGCAAACGAGACAAGCAGACAGACAAATTAGCAGAATGGGCATAACAGACCCAAATGACTTCTTGGTTCTAAAATTGAACCCTTTAATTAAATTCTCAAGCGGTCAAGCAGCCATTCCTTAGGAAAGAAACCTTGCAACAATCATCTCAATTCCCATCCCACTCTCACATCTGATCACCCTATGAAAGAATTGAATCTTTCTCTAAACCCCAATAGGAAGAAAACAATTGGA
Organism: Heritiera littoralis; assembly: GCA_031772115.1. Classification (NCBI taxonomy): domain Eukaryota; kingdom Viridiplantae; phylum Streptophyta; class Magnoliopsida; order Malvales; family Malvaceae; genus Heritiera; species Heritiera littoralis. The sequence goes on from JAPDPK010000056.1 coordinate 2,002,021, forward strand.
CAAGGGAAAAGGGAAAAAGGATAAAGATGAGAGGAGGCGCAATAGAACAGGGAGTTACTTGATGGTGGGTCTTCCAAAGGTCGAATTAGCCTGCTTGCCCATATTCTATGTTTTACTGGTGCATGCATGGGTGTTTGGGTATGTCAGTACCTTCATTTATGGCATAACAGATAACAGCTATGAAATACAACCATTTTGATAGGCAAATAAGAAGACTGAAAAATCCTTTTCAGGCTAACCTTGTAAAGCATCCATGGCAGTGGCGGCATGAGCAGGGCTTAAAAAATCAACAAAACAAAGTATCAACGGATCTCCTCCAATCTGAAATCAAAAATTATCAATGTACTTATAATTTACTCTTAAATCAAGACAAAAATTAAATAAATAAACTTACATGTCTTGATTCCTTGCTTACAAGTCTCACTTCCTTGTACCCAACAAATGGGCGGAAAATATCTGTTAACTAAGGTGAAGGAATAACACAATGGGAAAATTTTTAAAAAAAATGTTGAAGTTAAAAATTATAGCCAGTGAAAGGATACGAGAAACTTCTCGGCGTGTACAGTCAGAAGGCAAACCCTCCACAAAGAGTGTGCTGGATGCATCAGGAGGAAGGGGAGGTTCAGGCCTTCCACCACCAAATCCTAATGTCCTATCTTTCATTGTTTGTCCAGGATCAACACCACTGATACCCACTATACGGGGATCATCAACAGAACGGCTAGGCATTCCCCCACTCATTGGTCTAGCAGACTGACTCCCACCATATGATGACAGTTGCTGGAAGAATGCTTTTATTTATTAGCTCTATTGATATACTCATGGAAAGAATAATAACTTTGGACCTTAAGCACAAAAAAAAAAAAAAAACTACTGTTTTAATACTGTGCTGCGAAGATAACGATCATAAGATGCTCCAATGGAGTCACTGTCTCTGATTGCCCGGATTGATCCTCTCTCTTCATCCCGGGAATAATAACTAGAAAGCTCATGGCCACCGGAGACAACTACAAGAGTAAGCACACACTTCAGCAAGTAAGCCAAGAAAGAAGAAAACCAAAAGGGATAAGATGGGGATGAGAAGGAGCAGCAAACTAATTTAATAATTCCAAAGGCTAAAGCACATTAAGGAATGAGGAATATCAAACTGCAATATGAATATGTGAATCCAAGCTCTCTTTCATGGTCACCAGACCCAAAGTGTTGATATCCTCAAACTTTTGGTGGTTAAAACTAGAATAAACTAGTGAATCTACTAAATAGGGTTCCAAGAAACAAAACAGATATGATTAGATTGCTAAAATTGCTAACAAGAGTGATGTAAGTATCAAGCATACCGATTAAGCAAGATAACCACCAAATAGTTTATCGGTATTAAGTCTTTCCTCTTTCTGATCAATTGAAGATACTAAATCTCACCATCATAATGGTGAAAGAAATTGATTAAAAAGTTCAGATAGGAAACTTGTTAAGGTTGTATATATGTACTTAACACCCTAACTACACAAAGCCACGTGTTTGTCATTCAATATCAAAACCGACAAAAGGAGACATCAAGCAGTCAGATGACCTACAATTAATGAATTCCAAAGCTTGTTCTTTTACCAAAGTACTGACAACAGAGATGACAAAAAGCAATCGAGACCGGCAGTGCGTTTGACATGCATGACCCAATGAAACAACATGCATAATAAAAGTCCTTTGACCAACCTGTGCTTTTCCACAATTTCCGGCATTCCTCTATTCTCAAAATGAATACAATTAATTAAGCTTTTCTGTTCACTGCTTAATTGAATAAGTACCAAAAGACTCTCTAGCTTCTAAATCCACAATTATACACAATCATCCATGCCGAAAATGAACATAATGCAAATGAAATCATTAAAATGGCATGCCAGTTACACTACTTTCAGATATTTTATGCAAGCAATTACATCTTGAAATGATCAATTAAACAGCAAACATTGACGCTAACACTGGGAATGACTTCATTAAGGAAATTTGAATTCAGCTATGCATTAAAAGTTGAAAATTTAACTAGAATGAAAAAAAAAATCGAATTTTTAGCTTAGATCAGAATAAACGCATATCAGCACCAAATGAATTTCCTTTTCTTTACCAATTTCTCTTTGACCAAACAGAGGTTAAATTCGTAACATGTAAAAAATATTAAACCCTAAATTGAGCAGATATTAACAAAAATGTCTAACCTGATAAAAATGGTGAAATTGAAAAAGAAAAAGAGAAGAAACAGTATCTACCGTAATCGGAGCGAGGGCGTTTCCCGAGAAGAGGACGGATCGAGGAGGGTGGAGGGTGGCGTGAGTCGCTATACCTCCAATAAGAATCGGCCATGCCTCCTATCTTTTAGCTAAGAAATAAAAAAAGAAAGAACAATATGATAAGATTAAGAAGATGAAAAGCAATTAAAACTTGAAGACAGCGAAGAAGATGTAATAGAAGATTTTGGCGGAGACAGGGAAATCCGGAAATGAGTCTGTCGATCAGTCGATCAGGCAAAATAACCCTCTCTATTTCTCTTCTCTTTTTTTTTTTCTTTTCTTTTTTTAATTAAAATATAAAACTCCAAAAAACCAAATCTTTCTTTCCTGATAAAACAGTTTTTTTTTTTAAATACAAAATACATATTTTTACTAGGGGTTCAGATTTCGGTTTAATCGAAATTAATCGAGTGAATCAAATTTTAATTTGATTAATTAATCCATTAAAATTATTTTGTTTTTTATAAAATATTATTTTGGTCGATTAGTAAAAATATTTTTAAAAGAATTATTGTTTTCAATAAATTTGATTAATTAATCGAATTAATCAAAATATTACAAAAATTTAAAATTAAAATTAATATATATTAAACTTAAATATATATTTAATATTTGTAATTTAAATGATATTTTAAATTTAATGTTGTTAGAGTTTTTAACTTAATATTTTGATATTTGAATATTTTATTACATAATATTATTTAATTTGTTTAAATATGAAAATTTTAAAAAATAATTTAACTTAAAGTAATTTATTATTTCAGGTAATTAATTGAATTAATCAAATTTATTTTAGTTCAATTAATTTCAAATTTAAAAATTTTGGTAGGGTTCATTAAATAAAAATAAATTAATTTGATTAAATTCGATTATGATAAATTCAATGAGAAATTAATTGAATTGATCAAATGAATACTCTTAATTTTAATTATCTTTCTAATAGTGAGTCTGATACAAGCATACTATTTTAACAGTCCATATGTTTTCAAAAGTGGAGTTAAAGGTTGTTTTAATTGCTAAAGTTTTATATGTGATTAGAATTATATCTTGATTTTGATGATTTAAGATGTGCATATTTTATTTTTATTAGCTATGTTTTTGAAATTGAAATTCAATTAGCTAGTAAAAAACAGAAAAAACTCAAATTTTGATATGTCTTTGTGAGTATGTTTTAAGGTTTATTTGGATGCACAATAATATTAATTTCAATGAAATTAAAAATATAACAACGTAATTACTTATTATAATGGTGAAATTGAATATTATAACGATAAATTAAACAAATAATGTAGTGAGAAAAAAATTACTATTACACATATTAAATTAACATTTGCATAAAATAAGATTTATAATATATATTTGATATTTGTGAAATTAATAAATAGTTAAAAGCTATTAAAATTCTTTTTATATAAAAATAATGTTTTGTTAGTAAATTGATATTTTTATTTTATTTTTTACTTTTTTACTAGTAAGTTTAAAAAGAGTATATATACATGTGTTATATATATATATATATATATATATATATATATATATATATATATATCTCTTTTGGCAGACATGATGAGATTTTTTTTCTTCTTCTTCTTCCATTGCTTTTGATTGGATAGATCTTTGATATATTTGACTGTGCGCTTAAATTTATACCTTTATGTCATAGTTTGATGTGAAGGATTTGTGCGTTAATTAAATGTTGACTGTTGTAGAATAATAAAAAAAAAGGAAAAATCAAAGGCAGAAAAATAAAAGGAAAATGAAATTGAAGTTTCATATACTACTTAACATGTGCTTTGATGGAGCTTGCTAATGCTAGCTTTTAACGTCCCTCTATGTTCTTCTATGAATATTCAAGTATTGCTTAGTAAAGAATTTTTTATTAGAAAATAAAATTTATTAATTCAATAATTAAATAATTTTTTTTATCAAACAAAACCTTAATGTCATAAAATTATTTTAATTAATAAATTTTTTGTATTATTTTGATTTATTCGCGAGCTTTATAATTGTCATATCATATGTTCAAGTGTAAGAAATGATCTAAAAAAATTTATAAGAATATAACAACCAACATTTTAACTGAGTAGATTGTTTGCGATTTCTTTTTATTTTTATTTTTATTTTTTTGATTTCTTTGGAGTGGAGACATTTTTTTAATTTACAATTTCAAGTTATTAATCCTGTTAAAATCTCATCCTTTTTATTATTGATAATTTGAAATTGAATTCTCTTCTCGAAATTATGCTGAATTAGAGCTATTTTAACATCCCTCGCTCAAATGCAACTAAATATATTAGTAACATTTCAATTTCATCTTAAATTAATTGTATCTCAACTCCAAGTTATACATAAATGCCGGCCGCAGGTGAAAGAAGAAAACAGAAAAGTGTTGGTTAATTGAAACTGGACTAAACCCAAACAATCAAAGGGAAATTTTACCGGTGACATAAAATAAGAACCAATGGCTTTTGTTTTCATCCGGAAAATGAAGACCCATCTCCATTATACTTTCTCCGCACTCTTCTCCTTCTGTCATAGCTCATAAGCCAAAGTTGATGATGACTACCTAACCATTCACTCTTCTCCCTATATAATAATACAAATATATAGTCAACCGTTGACTCTGCCTACCCTTCTTTTATTTAACTACTACACTCGCACCCACCGTGATTTTCATCTCTTATCTCGGTTCTTTGATTGTTTCAATAACTCATTTTCTATCTGTTCTATACTCCGGGTCTTAGCTAGCTTCAGTGGATATGGAATCCGGTGGAAATCCCTTGTACAGCTGCAGAAACTGCCGAAATCCCCTTGCCCTTGGCGATGATCTTATTTCCAAGAATTACATAGTTACTACCATAACCTTGAGTTCTTCTGTTTCTGTTTTTCTCTGAATTAGTGCCTAACTTATGTCTTCCATTGATTTGGTTGTAACAGGCAAAATCAGGGAAGGCTTACATGTTCCATCACGCAATGAACATTGTTTTGGGGCCAAAGCTGGACAGGCAGCTGATAACTGGTCTTTTCAGCATTGCTGAAATCTATTGCAGCAAGTGTGGTGAAGAACTGGGCTGGAAATATGTGCAAGCCTATGATTTTAAGAACAGGTTCAAGGAAGGGAAGTTTATTCTCGAAAAACTTAAGATGGTCGAAGAATACTAGCAAGCTTACCAGTAATCCCCCTACATGAAAAAACAAATAAGGAGATTGCACAATCTCAGATTGGAAACTATATTAATTTCTACTCTTGTATCTGAAGACCGGAAATCTATGTTGCAGTGTTGTGAAATAAAATCCCAGCACTTGTATGAATTGAAAGTTATGTTCGAAACTCTACTTTTCTGGTATATTATTCTGAGATTTCAAGCAGCTTAGAGAGAAAAAAGATCTTAGGCATAAAACCAAAGAAAAGAAGCCTGGGGAAGAAATATTTTTCTGCTGGTAATTGGTTACCCGCCATGTATGATTACAGATTACTACTAATCAATAGTTGACTGCTTGAATTTGGCCTACCTTTCTTGTGATTGAAACCAAGCCAGGTCCACCATGTTTGTTTCTTATCTTTGAAAAACCAAATTCGGATATCATCTATCTTCCTGTATGTTGATTTTTCTATTTTCTTCCTGCACTACCATACTTCATCTGTGACGTTGGAGCTTAGCATTCAGTGGAGGAAAATGGAATCTGGTCAAATTAATATTTTAACTTAAATATATTTTATTTATTTTGATTAATTTCAAAATTAAAAAATTAATTCGATTAACAAAATGAAAATAAATTAATTTAATTTGACATTAACGATACAATAGAATAGACTCTTCTTACTAAGTAGTTCCGGAAACCCAAGAGAGCTAACTCCGGTTCAATTTGAAAGGATGGTTGAATAACTGACTTCTCACAGTGCGGTTGCTGGCTTGAGTTTCTCTGTCTTTATAATAATAACAGGGGTCGAATATAGGATTTTAATGCAAATCTCAGCCAAATATATTTTTACCGTTAGATATAAATCTTATGCTTGTAACCAAAAGAACAATCTTATGCTTACAGGGAATATCCTATCTAAAAGTTTATTGATCCCTAAAGAGTAAATCTTTATTAAATATTCCACTTAATGATTCTATTGATGGAAATTTTCTCTTACAAATTTTTAAATTTTATTTACAAAATTTGTAAAATAAAAAATAACATTATGTGATAATTGTTTAATTTTGTTCATGAAATTAAAAAAAATCATAGTATTGAAAACGAATTCTTTATCAATTATCATTGTAACTCTTTAAAAACATTCAATCGAGTAAAAGTATGATAATAATTTTAATGTAAAATGTTAAATTAACTTTTCTTTTCTTTTTTAATTAAACATCTTTATTCATTCAGAATTAAATTTTGCTTCAGAAGCAATTACATACCTTATTACATCAGGCTAGTCCACTATTCAAAACATATCTTCCTTACAGTCTGTCCCGCATTAAGCTACAGGCCATGTGCCGCAACATTCTTTTCCCGCATTGTGCGTAACAAACAAGCAAGTCTTGAAACAATTAGGGGGTGTAAAACATGCTAAAATATGTAGCACTATCAAAATGGGCAGGCCCGGGCCGATCCTAACGGGTCAGGTCAAAAATGGATCGGATCAAAAAGCCATTTTAATTAAATGAGTCTAAAAATGTAAGCATATATTCGGTCCTCAGGGTTAACGGGTCGGCCCGTATATTAAAAATAAAAAAATTAAAATTTATGTTAACATCTAATTTCTTTTAATAAGTAAACAAAATAAAATTTTAAAATAAATATTAAACAAACATCAAATATATTAATATCAAATCCATAACATCAAGTCTAATATCATTTGAATATTACATATTAATTGTCTAAAAAACATAACATAAATTGTTTTAACAAGCTTAAAAATTAGAAAACATAACATGTCTCAACATTACAATATTAAAAACCAAAAACATAATAAACTGATTCATTTCCTTCTCATTCATCAAGTCTCAATCACATTCAATCACCTCACTTTGAACTTCGCCATCTACAAACATAAATAAAAAATAATATAAGAACTCATAAGAATTAAACATATAAATTGATTAAAAAATGTAAAATAAATAATAACATTACCTTCAAAACCGAAAATCCAATTTCTGGTGCAAATGAGCATTTCCACATTCTCATGGTCTAGAGAACTTCGATACTTGTTTAGAACACGAGAACCAATGCTAAAAAAGCTCTCAGATGCCACTGTTGTGACAGGAATGCTCAATATATCACAAGCCATATTTGCAAGCTCTGGAAATCTTGGCTTATGATCTTTCCACCATTGTAACACATTTAAATCTTCAACGGTGCGACCCATAATCTTTGGCTCCTCCAAATACATATCTAATTGGGATTTCGGTTCTTCCACTTGAGCAGTTTCAAACCTTTTGAAAGCCTATATCATTGGACATTGCAAAATAAATTAATTGTCATTACAAAAGAGAATTTAAAATAAAGTATATACTTAAAAAAAATGAAATTACATCGCTCAAAGCAAATGTACTTGTAGACACCAAATTTTGTCCAAATTGATAGTTTTGAACTCAATTGGACCTTCAAAATCCAAAATAAAACATTGGGCTTCAAGGCCCATTAAAATGAATAAATTTATTTTTATTAGTATTTTATTTTTATCTATTTGTTTTATTTTTATTGTTATTTTTTGTTTTCATTTTTATTATTAGTATTTTTATATATATATTTGTTTGTATTTTTATTTTTATTATTTGTTTTGTTATTATGTATGTTATTATTGTTATTGTCTTTTTTTATCACATGTGTTTTATTTTTATTATTATTATTATTATTATTATTACTGTTTTTTATTATTATTATTATTATTATTATCTTTTCTTTTTATTATTATTATTATTATCTTTTCTTTTCTATCATTTTTTTATTATTATTATTTTTATTATTATTATTATTATTATTATTATTATTATTATTATTATTATTATTATTATTATTATTATTATTATTATTATTGCCTTATTTTTGTCTGTCATCCCCAGCCGCCGGCGGTTCCAACCATTCCCCCAGGTCCCGACTGCCACAAATTCATCTTCCCCAGGTATCAATCCCATCTCTGACCACTGCCTTGGAGATCTGGAAAACAATAAGGAGAACCCGGTTTGGATCTAACCCTTCGGATCAAAGGCTGATCCCAAATTTGTTTAAAAAGACTAGATCTTCTTCAGGGGTTTGGTCCTTTTTCAGGAGAAAACAGACTCAGAGATACCAAAAACTAGCCACCATCATCACCGTCCACTAACCACCATCATCACCGTCACTACCCTCCCCACTCACCACCGAACTCCTCAAACACATTCATCACCGAACCCCTCAAATCATCACCACAACCAAGACCATCCCTGACAGAACCCAACCCTTATCACCATCACCACTGCCAACACCACACAACCCCGAAGCCTTTAACCACCAGCACCAAAAGAAACCAAACCCCAATCCAGATCTGAAAACCCTAGAATCCAAGGACCCCGGATCCCAGATCTGAATCTCTAGTACCTGCAAAAAAGGGAAAAACGAACCAACAACAGCAACCACAAAAAACCACCACCAGATCCAAAGACAAATACGAAAAAAATATAAAAAAAGGAGAATGATTTCGATTTGTCAGATCCGTGAGGTTGGAGCGATTTTCGAGAGGAACGGAGACCGGATTTGAAGAAAGGGAGACGAGGGAAGTGTTTTAGGGCCGTCGGAAAGCTCATCGGCGACCGGCGTACGGCGGCGCACGGCGGCCGATAATCGCCTGGAGGAGGAGAGAGGCGAGAGGATTTTGGGGAGGATTTAGATTTTTTTTTTGGAAGAGGCCGGTTAAAATGAGGGAAGAAAAAAAAATAGGCCCTTTTATAGATAAGTGAAACGGGGAGTTTTGAACCCAGCTGACCCGCGCGTCGCCCCTGACCTGATCCGGATCCGCGCGACCCGTCCGGCAACCCGACTCAGCATCTGTTGTGACCCGCGGGCCGACCCGCTTCGAGATCCGACCCGTCCGCGCCTGCCCCGGCCCAGCAGCTTCAGCCCGCTCCGTTTTTGGTATATTTTCTTCCTTTATTTCATTTTTATTCATTTATTTGTTAATTATGGCAAAAATAATAATAATAATAATAATAATAATAATAATAATAATAATAATAATAAAATAGAAAATATAATAAAGCAGAAAATAAATAAATAAATAAATAGTATAATACAATATATAAAAATAGAATAAAATAAAATGAACACATAGTTTTAAAAGAAAAGATAAATAAATATAAAAAATACATAGTTTTAAAGTATATAAATTTTATAAAATACATATATTAATAAATATAATAAATAAAAAATGAATGAATGAACAAATTTATAGTTTTAAAATGTATGAAAATAAATGTGTAAAATACATACATATAAATATATAAAATATATAGCTTTAAAACATATGAATATATATTTTGTACATAGAGTATATAAATAAATATATAAAAATGTATATATACATAAATTATACATAAAAATATAGTTTTAAAATAAAAATAAATTTTTATTAGATGAATGAAATGTGGGTTAAGGAAGGAAAATAATAATAAATGAAGAATAACAATAAAATAAATAAAATAAGTATGGAATCTCGATGATAAGTCTTCGTAGAACTCGCAAGTAGCGATTCTTCGAAAAACTTTAGATGAGAAGAATTATATCGAATGTTACCAGAGTATTGTGATATTCAGTATTATTCCTCAATATCCAATTTCATGCCTATTTATTTAAAAAATAATAATAAAAATAAAAATAAATATATATATATATATATATATATATATAATGATGAGTTTTGACAAATAAAGAGTGTTTAGAAAATTACTAATTAAATGAAGACTAATAAAAACAAAAGAGGTAATAGAAACAATTGAGAGAAATAAACAAAACGGGATTTTTTAGGAATACATAAATACAAAATAATTAAACCAATAAAAATTTAATCATAGTAAAGTTTCTAAAGGTAAAGAACGGTAATTAAGTTAATTAAATAAGTAATAATAGAATTTTAATAAAAAGGAATAAAAAGGAATCAAGATAATAAATAATCAAATTTAAATAAATGAAATTCTTCCGATGATGGGATGTCATGAAACTCACGAGTAGTGATTTCCTGACTGATCCCTAGGTGAGAGGAATTAGCTAAATGTTACCAAAGTATTGAGATATTTAGTTAAAATTTTCAATATTAAGAGTTTCATTAATAAAAATTAAAATATAAAGTTCTTTTTATAATTCCATTTGCGTAAAATATTAAAATCTATAAAATAAATGAAATTCTTCCGATGATGGGATGTCTTGAAACTCACAAGTAGTGATTTCTTGACTGATCCCTAGGTGAGAAGAGTTGTACTAAATGTTACCAGAGTATTAGGATATTTAGTATGATTTTTCAATAATTTTAATTTTTATTAAAAAAAAAAACTAAATGAGTTTTTAACAAAGAAAAATAATAATAAAATTTAAATTTAATTAAAAGAAATTTGTCTGATGATGGGATGTCATGAAACTCACAAGTAGTGATTTCTTGACTGATCCCTAGGTGAGAAGAATTGTCTAAATGTTACCAGAGTATTGGGATATTTAGCCAAATTTCTCAATATCAAGAGTTTCATTAATAAAATCAAAATAAATAAATTTCTTTTAAGTTCCATGTGCATCATTCATAATCTGTTTGCATCATATGCATTCATAATAATTTTTGAAACGAGTGTGAATCTTCCGATGATGAGATTCTATAGAACTCACAAGTAGTGATTCTTAAGAGATCTCTAGGTGAGGAAATTATCCGAAATGCTACCAGAGTATTGGGGTACTTCGGAATAATTTTCAATACAAAAGATTTTCACTTATTTCAAATAAAAAATAAAATTTGAATGTTTCAAAATTAAAAAGAATAAAATTGATTGCAATAAAATAGGAATTGTTTTTAAATATTAAATTAAGACCATTTCATTAAAATCAAAGGATAACGCATGATTATTATGGTACCGTTTTTAACGGGCGTCGTGGGGGTGCTAATCCTTCCCCACGCGTAACCGTACTCCCGACCCAACTTTGTTTTCGCAGACCCAAATTGTCTTTTTAATAAAACTTAATTAATTTTGAGATTTTGTTAAAAAGATAAATATTTTTAGGTGGCCAATCACACCTAGTCAAAAAAGATTGGTGGCGACTCCTTGTTTTAAATGTTTTCAAAATCGTCGAGCGGGAAGTCGTTATGACAGTACTTTTCCCCTTCCAATTAGCATGTATAAAAGATTGTGAGTCATTATGTTGGCTTGAAGTAGAAGACTCATTATCATAAGACTTTTTCAAATATTTATTGAAAAGAAAGTAAAGCTTTTTCTTGACACATTCCACTTTCTCATCACAAGTTATTGGATCAAGCTCACTAAAGCAAACTTTTATCATTTGGAGTTTCATTCGTGGGTCAAGGATGGCTCCAAAAGCAAGCACAATGCTATAAGCACTCCAATACTTGTTAAACTTCACTTTCATTCGAAGTGCCATATCCCTTATAACATCATCTTCACTCATCATACTTCTTGTTAAAAGACATTCTATTTGCCACACTTGCATGAAGTACAAATTAGATGTTGGAAATGTTGAACCAGAAATCAACATTGTCATATCATAAAAAGGGCGCAAGAACTCACACATTTTCTTCCCTCGTTCCCGCTCTTCATTTGATGGACAAAACATAAAGTTACTATCATCTAACTTGAGAGAAGTGAATGCACGTTGATACTTAAGAGCACTTTCAAGCATGACAAATGTGGAGTTCCATCTAGTAGAGACATCCATGCGCAAACTCACTTCGGTTTGAATATCTCTAAACATTTTCACACGCTTTTGAAATTCTATCATCCTTGCTTCCGATGCCTTCACATATTTGATACTCTCTCAAATATTATGCAAGGCATCATTAGCTACTTTCAAACCTTCTTGAACTATAAGGTTCAAAATATGAGCACAACACCTTATATGAATAAATTCACCATCACATAATAAAGTGCCATTCAAAGAAAGTTGTTCCTTCAAGTGTTGTTGCAGGACATCATTGCTAGATGCATTGTCAAGGGTAATTGAAAATATTTTAGTTTCAATTCTCCATTCTCTTAAAAACTCCCACACTTTTCTTCCTATTTCTACTCCAGTGTGTGGAGGTTTCATGTGATGAAAATTCAAAATTTTACGGTTCAACTTCCAATTCTCATCAACAAAGTGAGCAGTCAAACAAATATATCCTTCATGAGTGCAAGCAGTCCACAAGTCCAAAGTAAGACAAACTCTATCAGGAATATTAGCCAACACTGTTTTCAACCTATCTTTCTCATTCAAATGCACCTTATGTGCATCACTTACAACTGTATTTCTACTCACCATTTTCAAATCCGGATTGGCTACATTTAACATTCTCCTAATCCATGAATATTCAACAAACAAAAATGGAAGGTCATGAGCAATAACAACCATTGCAGTCACTTCTCGAAAAAGCTTCACATCAATTTTTTTTTTATTTCAACTTCTGTACTTGATCAATTATTATCCCTCACACATTACCAAATTTTGACACAATAGCAGCACAACTGTCCATATGTCTACTCAAGTGAGAAGTCCCATTCCCAGTACTAAAATCTTTCTTACACCCACTACAAATAGCTCTTTGTTTACCATTAGTTGTTTTTCTTTCAAATACATTCCAAACTGTAGAAGTTGAAGTTTTAGTTCGTTTTCTTAAACTTTCTGACATCTCTGGTTCTTTTATTGTACCACTACTAGTATTAGCATTCACTTCAAATTCATCATTGGTGGACACAATGTTAGGGGCATTGGCATTTTCAGACTGAGATTCTTCCATTTTGACAGGGCTACACAATTTTTAAATAAAAAACAGCATATTAATTTCTACATTCAATAAACAACATTCAACAAGCAAAGGCTACCATCAGTAAAACAAAATTAAAAAAAAAAAACACCTCAATAATCCAACCAAACAAACCATTAAACCCAACTTAGGTCTTAGCCTAAAAAATCAGCACACACATCCACTCAATGGAACAATCATACAAACATTAATGAGCAACATGAACCTATTTATCAAATGCAAACACCATGACCAAGAACAAACCCCATCATGGCAGCAAATAAAAATATTGCAGCAGAGCTTAATCAATAGAAAAAACCTAATCTTAAACTGTGGAGTTTGACTGTGAAAAAGAGACAGATCTAAAAGAGAAATTGATGGTAGAGACGTAGAGTTACTTGTTGACGTGAACTAATGGTGCCGATCGATCAAAACTGCTGTAGTGCTGCTCGACGCCTCGACCGCTCGTGGCTCGCCTCTATTTTCAATTTGGGAATTTTGTTTTGTTTGAAGTTGCCGTCCACCTGTAGGCTATAGACAATTGAAAATCAATAGAAAAGTGCAAAGTAAATAGTAATAAAGAAAGTGCATAGTAATAAAGAAAAGCAAAGAAACATTATGCAGTGCAGCAGTAGGCGTCGCGTCAATGTTTATGTAATTATGTTAGTAATGTGTTAGTGTTATAACTTATAATTACTAATTAATAAATAAAAAAATAGACTTAAAAATAAAAAAATTGAAAAAAATTCATGTTCTTAAAAAAAACGTTAGGTAATGTTTTTATGCAAGATTTGTAAAAACAAATAATTTAATAATAGAAAATAGAATTAATCTTATATATTTTAATTTGATTAAATATGTTAAATAAGTAAATAATTAAAATAAAAATAAATTTTAAAAATATTTTAAAACTAAACGGGCCGACCAATTTAAGCCCGGGCCTAAATGGGCTGGGCCAAAAAGCCCGGTTCCTTAAATGAGCCATAAAAATAAGCTAAAAGCCCTAAATATATGGGCCAGGCCGGGCCGCCCCAACGGGCTTAAGCCCATTTTGACAGTGCTAAAAATATGCAAGCTAATTCATTAATTTCGTGAATTTTTTAAGGATCGGATTTTTTCTAGGCCTATTTAAAAGTAGGCCTAAACAGATTGGTCAGTGCAGACCAATGCTCTGCACAAGCTGGTCCACACGAATACAAGTTGACCTATTTAGGCCCATTTTTTAATTATATATACAAATTGTTTTTAATTATATTGTTAATGTATTTTTATTTCCTATCAAAATAATATATTGTATGATTTAATTGTATTGTAACAAAAAAATGAATTTATATAATTTTACTTTGAATTCAAACTATGATTATATATATATATATATATATATATATATGATATTGAGTAAAAAGAAGTTAGAGAAGTTTGAATGTTTAACGAGTTTGTATATGATACATTGATAGTATATAGTCTTTATACACTGTCAATATATCAAAGGTTGATACTTCATCAATAAGCAAACAAAAAAAATATTAAGCCCTTAAAAATAAATATAAATATTTTTTTTAATTTTCTCATAAATGCTTATTGATGAAGTGTCAACTTCTGATATATTGATAGTATATAGAGACAACACACTATCAATGCATCATATATAAATCCATGTTTAATATATATTTATGTTTTTTGAAGTTTGTAATTATTTTTTTTAAATTATTGCAAGTGGATTGTAGTTGTATTTGGATTTGAATTTTAATGATATTTTTGAAATTTTAACTTATTTTACAAAAATAAATAGCTTGGCTCGCCAGGCTTATAATTTTTGGCCCATTTAAGACCAATAAATTATAATGTTTTTTTACTGTTTTTGTACTATTTCATTTTTAATTACTTTTGATTGTTTTTGTGAAATTTAATTTGAACTTATATTATTTTTCTAGACTTTAGTTTAAATTTTTTAAGTTTCATATAATTTTTTTTGTAAGAATTTACTTTTACTGATTGTATTATCTTATATACTCTATATAAATATATAAAAGCCAAAGCTTTTGACTAAAAGTAAAATATCTTATGTGGATAATCCAAACATTTGGCATGTGTATTATCTTAAAAAAAGTAATTAATTTTTTAATTTGCTAAAAGACAAGTATTTATATGCATTTAAACTATAAAATAAATCAAATATCTATTTCAATTTTTTCAATGTATTAACTTAAATCAATTTACTATCTATATTTTTCAATTTTTTTGAAAGATAGACATCTATATATATTAAAATAAAAAAAAATCAGTTATCTTTATCAATTTCTTTATCTATTTATTATCATTATTTTGGCAAAAAGAAAAATATCCTATGTGGATACTCTAAATATTTGACACATGTATTATCTTAAAATAAAAAAGCAATTATTTAAAATATAACTACAAAATAAATCAATTATATTTTTGTATCAATTATCTATTTCAATTTTTTTCAATATATTAACTTAAATCAATTTACTACCAGTTATATTTTTCAATTTTTTAAAAGATAGACATCTATATATATTAAAATAAAAAAAATCAATTATTTTTTATCAATTTCTTTATTGATCTTTTTATCATTGTTAAGTAATTAATGTTTATATATGGATTGTTGCACACTTGAATAGTTGAATTGTTATTTACCTTTTTTTTTTTTAATTTTCTGCACTGTTTTGCTTTATGTCCGTTATTATTGGATTCTATTTGTAACATTATATAATCAAAATTTTCATATTCTCATATATAAAATTATCCATTTATATTAAATGTTTTTAAAAATCAAATATGTTTAATTTTATTTTTCAATAAAAAGATAATTGCTTTTGTATTGTAATAATGTTTTGTCATAGAACAATTCCTTCATTTTATATCCACGCAACTGCCCACATTTTTGTGTTTACATCTAACATATAATATAAGGAAAATTATCTTACTGTCAGTGGAGTTTTTTAACTTCATAAGCGGGACTAAATGATGACATGTGTCACATTTTATTTATTTTTTATTTTCTTAATATTTTTAAAAAACACATGTCATTATCCTAACCTCGTTTGTGGAGTTAAAAAACTCCACTGACAGTGAATAGGATAATAATATATATATATTTATATATATATATATAGTAGGGATCCACTTACACATATGTAAAACAAATTTGTTTTATATAGTTTTATATCTTCATATAGGATTAATATTTTTGTAAACCAACCGTTGAATTTAACAACCTACTCATATTTATTATGTATGTAAATTTTTGAATCAATCTGTTATTTCTATCATTTTAATCGAAAATAATATTTTTTTTCAATATATATCAACGATTGAAATTTTATTTTACGAAATATATAGTTAGACGCATTCAATTAATTTGACATTTGACATGCATGATCTATGCGAATAGAACATAAAATTCAATGGTCGGATTAAAAAATTATAAATCATATAAAAATATATGAAAGTGTGTAAAACTAAATTTGTTTTACACATGTGTAACTGAATTCATCCTCATATATATATTGTAACTCCCAATCTCATATCAAGAGTTTGTGAGATTCTGTAATGCTATATATGTGGAGACTTAAGTTCATATTTATGAGGCACCTTTTGTGAGATAAAACTGTGAGATCTTCTAATTAAAGTGAACACTATCTTGCAAGTTGGGTGTGGGTCTTCACAAATGGAATCAGAGGCAATCCACTAGCCAGAACACGAGACCTAAGTGTTACATCATGGAAGCAACCTCTAGATTCCTAGAGAACTAAGTGCTACATGGTGAGAGCCCACTTCTAGATTCTCAGTGCCTGGTGTGATCCTATTTCTATTTTGATTGAACTTGACGAGAATATCAAACTTTAAAGTGGAGGAGTTTGTAACACCATAATCTTGCATCGAGAGTTTGTAAGACTTTGCAATACCAAATATGTAGAAACTTAAATCCATACTTGTAAGGCACCTTTTTGCCGGGCAAATCATGAAATCTTCGAGTCAAAGCAAATAATATCTCACAGGTCGAGTACGAGTCTCCACACACACACACACACACACACAAATATATATATATATATATATGTTCTTTTTGCTAAAGGAAGTGCACATAAAAGCAACTTATTTTTTCTGAAAAACTTGAATTTAAATCTCATTACTTTTGTCTGCTATTAATGTCAAATGTAAAAAATAAATAAATAAATATCTAATATATCGCCAGTGGAATTTTTTGACTCCACAATCAGTGTTAAGATGATGACATATTCATTTAAAAATATTAAGAAAATAAAAAATAAATAAAACAGAACATGTGTTATCATTCAAACCTCACTTGTAAAGTAAAAAAAACTCTATTGATAGTGTATTGTATAATTATTCAATAAAAAACAAACGTACTTTTGTCCAAATATAAAACTAGAAACCTTATTTTGATACTAATATCGAATGTAAAAAAAAAATTAAAATATACATTTGTCCAAATCTAAAACTCAACGCAAAGTTTTATATATGTCTCTGATTTATATTTAGGACAAGAATATTATTAAATTTATTTTTTCAAAATATGTTATTATTTAAGACTTTGAGCAAATCTATATATATTATTCACTCGAATATTATTACATTCATATATATATATATATATATAAGTAAGTAAAATTAAATCGTACATCACAGGGTAATAAACTAGTAAATATATATACATCGATAGTGGAGTTTTTTGACTCCACAAATGAGGTTAGAAGCTTAGAATAATTACACATCTCCTATTTTATTTATTTATTTTAATATATTTAAAGGACATGTGTTATTATCTTAACCCCGTTTGTGGAGTCAAAAAACTCTATTGACGGTGTATTGAATATTAATCCAATATATAAGAACCAAAACTTTTGGCTACAACTAAAACATCCTATGTGGATAATATAATTATTAGACACCTGTAACATTCTAAAATAATAATAATAATAATAATAATAATAATAATAATAATAATAATAATAATAATTGTCATAACGTATTAAGTTTTAGAAAGAAAACCTAATAGCTAGACACAAAATCTATGGAGTCGCCACCAACCATTCTACTTAGGTGTGATTGGTCACCTATTCAAACTATGGATAAGGATTGGTCTACATCTCAAATTTAGGGTTCGGGAGTACGGTTACGTGTGAGGAAGGATTAGCACCTTCACAACGCCCATCCTAAAATGGTACCAACTAGCTTTAGGTTATCTCAAATTTGTCTTAGTTAATCTTAAGTTCAATAATTAAATATTGGAAAATATTTCTAAGCATCCTCCATTAAGCTGGTGGGATAGCTTAAAAAATTCTCCTCACCTCAAGAGTATTCAAGGAGTACTATGTGACTTGCTTGAAGAGGCTCCGTCGTCGGATTCATTTTAATGTTTTATGAAAACTTCTAATTTTGACTCCTATCTAATTCCTTCTCGCTATCTTATCGTTTTTACTACTTCTACTATCTTTCTATTATTTTATGAATGTTTAATTTTATTAATTTATTTTATTAGAAAATGAATATGAATTATTTTTCCCAAAAATTCCTTTTAGATCTTCCATTAAACTGGTAAGATCTTGAAAGAAATTGCTTGGCCTAAAGATTTCAAAAGTATTACTTAAGCGTAATCTCTTTTGGAATCCTATCATCGAAATAATCAATACTCAACCTCGATAATTATCGTTACCTATTATCATCCTATTTTATCATTTATTATTATTATTATTTCCTTATATTTATTAGTTTATCTTTTTTACTAATTATTTAAATTTTATAATATGTCTTATTTTATTTTTAGACTGATATAAGCCATTAGTTATTGAAAACCCTCTTTAGACCATCCATTAAGCTGGTGAGGCCTTGAGAGAACTTTCAAGAAAATTACTTAAGCGTAATTCTCTTGATATTTTATCATCGATGTAATTCATATTCACATTCATTATCATTTTTATTTTAATATCTGATTATAGTTATTTTATTTATTTCCTCCCTTATTTTGTTATTTACTATTACTATTTTTATTATATTATTACTAATCATTGACATTTTTTCTAATTTTATAACTAATTATTTTTATTGTTATTTTATAATAAACTTAATTTATTATATATATTTTAAAAATGAATATGAATTATTTATTATCAAAAATCCTATTTAGACCTTCCATTAAGCTGGTGAGGCCTTGGATAGAAGTTTTTACCTCAAGATCTCTAAAAGTACCACTTGAGCGCAGTCCTTTAAGAGTTCCGTCGTAGGAATAACTCATCTTCTATTTTCTTAAATCTTTTATGCTTTTATTTATTTAATTTTTATTTATATAATTTTATTTTATCTTATAAGTTTTAAATTAATTATTGTCCTAAGTTTATTTCATAAACACTAATTCTAATATACTATAATAATTCTATAAGTCATGCAAGTCATCAAATCGTATCAACTATCCATGCAAAACACACCATACAGCTTGATCATACAAATTAAATTGTTCAAATTAAATATTACCGTGCAAATTATCAAGTTAAATATTATCATGCAATTGTTTCATATAAAATCAAATTAAATTTATCTAATTAAATTATTTCATACAACTTAAATTATTATATCATGCAATTTATAGTTAATAAAATTAAATTATCATGCAATTTACAAAACTAACTCATTAAATTCTATTTATGCAAATTAATTTATTATATTTTATATCATGCAAATTAATTCATTATCAAACCATTAAAACAAGTCATATTACATGTTAATTAATCCAATGAAACATATTGAGCATATAAGACAAATTACCATTATTATATTATGCCAAATAAGCTTACCTTGTTCCCCAGCAATCCACGTTTTGAACTGTTTTCTCAACTTTCAACAGCCTTGTACGTGAGCCTCATCCTTGATCTTCATGCGGCAGGAAAACAATGCAGCAGAGAAGTGATGCGTGAGCAATGGTAGCCACGACAACAATAGTGATGAAGGTTGTACACGTTGCAGTGGGCAGCAGCGTTGAACCAGCAGTGGTGCGATGACTATGGTGATTACGGTGGTGATGTGGTGCGGCGATGACAAGGTTGCAATGTAATGACCACACTGGAAGAGGAGATGTTGTGGATTGCAGCAGATGCCAAATCAGGGAAGGACATGACGCAGCAGGTGAAGTACAATGGAGAAAACCTTCACCATGGACCGAACACAGCCATGGCAGCAGTATCGTGGAGGCTGTTCTGATCGTGCCACAGCCAATGTAGAGCCAATAACCGTTTCTGTTGCAGGGCCCTTTTTTCCACCTCTTTTACTTTTGTCCGTGTTTCTCTTTTCCTTCTCCGTTACTCCCCTTGTGCAGGCAAATCTCGACTGGTGACGATGCAGCAGGGGCTTAGTTCGGTGTAGGGACAAAACTTGGCAGCCAAACACAGCAGCCGAGGTTGTTCTGATCGTGCCTCAGCCAGTGTAAAGCCAATAACCGTTTCTGTTGCAGGGCCCTTCTTTTGCCGAGGAAATGAACGCCAACAGCTTTCACGTCTCTCCTTTGTTCTCTCGACCTTCACCAACCACTTCAACTTTCAGATCAGATTTTTGGTTCTTTACTACTCACGTTTTCTGCCTCGTTGTTCTCTCTTCATTTCGGCCTAAGATGAGAGCCATTAAACAGGAACTTCACAGCCGAAAAATGGGAAGGATATTGTCAATTAAAAGCCCTTTCCTTCTTCCTTGTTCTACGTTTCTTTTCTTTTCCCTGTATCTATCGATCTTCACTTTCTTTGTAGCTCCCTCTTGGCCGATCCACCCCCCTCCAAGGTTTTCTCCTCTCGGTTCTTTTGTTTGGGTTTTCTTCTCTTCAACCTCTTTTCTAAGTTTCTTTCTCTCTAGGGTTCTCTTTTCTATTCCCCTGTGTATATCCCCCCCTAGCGGCTAGCCTCCTCTTTTATAATTCTTTTTTTTTTAGGGTTTCAAAGTTTTCTAGGGTTTCTCCTTTTTATTTCCTTATGTGTTGTTTTTATTTTATTTTTATTTTTTTTTCAAGTTTTTCCTTCTTTGACCACTTTATTATTTTTTGTTATTATTTTGTTATTTTTTCTATTTTCTTTCCTTTTTTTATTTTTTGTTATTATTTTTTATTTTTATTTTAATAATAAACAAGGTAGTAGTACAAAAATTAGATTCATCTCCTAATTATCAAACCCAATAGGCCTAATAACATTAAAAGACCCCGGACAAAATGGGGTGTCTACAGTTGCCCCTCTTTGTACATTTGCTATGAAATAGTAATTGTGCAAAGACATAGACATCCATTTTGTTCGCATCCATTTTATTATTTTTTTTTCTTCTTTTTTTTTCAAAAAATTTTTTCTTTCTTCTTTTTTTTTTTTTTTTTTTGATATTTACTTATTCTAAAAAAATGGTTTTCATCATGAAAATGCTCCTCCGACCAGGGAGGCCCTGAAACTTTAAAATTTCCCATCTCTAAAATGCTCCTTCGACTAGGAAGGCCCTGAAACTTTAAAATTTTCTCTTCTCTAAAATGCTCCTTCGACTAGGAAGGCCCTGAAACTTTAAAACTTTTCTCATCTCTAAAATGCTCCTTCGACTAGGAAGGCCCTGAAACTTTAAATTTTCCCCTCTCTTAAATGCTCCTTCGACTAGGAAGGCCCTGAAACTTTAAATTTTCTCCTCTCTTAAATGCTCCTTCGACTAGGAAGGCCCTGAAACTTTAAAACTTTTCTCATCTGAAAGTGCTCCTTCGACTAGGAAGGCCCTGAAACTTTAAATTTTCTCCTCTTTTAAATGCTCCTTCGACTAGGAAGGCCCTGAAACTTTAAATTCTCTCATCTCTAAAATGCTCCTTCGACTAGGAAGGCCCTGAAACTTTAAATTCTCTCATCACTAAAAGTGCCTAATTATGCTCGGAGGTCTTATATCTTCTACCTGGAGGTTTTAATGAATCATGCCCGGAGGTCTTATAGATTTTACCCGGAGGTTTTAATGAATCATGCCCGGAGGTCTTATAGATTTTACCCGGAGGTTTTAATGAATCATGCTCGGAGGTCTTATAGATTGTTCCTAGAGGTTTTAATGAATCAAGCCCGGAGGTCTTACAGATTGTACCCGGAGGCTTTGACCTTATCTCATCATTTCAATTCTATCTTCTAGATCATCTTATCATTCCAGTTTCTTCTTTTTGTTATTTTCTATCTAAATATCACATTTTTCCATCTCATCTCATCACATCTTTCAATCTCTTTTTCATTGTCCCATCATATCCATACCTTTTTAATTTCCTTTTTCTTTTCAAAATTTTAACATTTTTGTTTCAAAACTTCATTCCCCCTCTTTTTTTCATCTTATTCCTAATCCTTCTCACATTCTCTGATTTTTTTCTCTCTTTTTTTTTAAAAAAAATTCCAAAATTTTAGTCAACTAGTCTTTCAAATCCCTTTTTTTTTATCACATCTTATTCCTAATCCTTCTCACATTTCTGATTTTTTCTTTTCCTCTATTTTTTGTTTTTTTTTTTAAATTTCCAAAATTTTAGTCAACTAGTCTTTTAGAACCTCTTTTTTTTTTCACATCTTATTCCTAATCCTTCTCACATTTTCTGAATTTTTTTCTTTTTCTCTCTCTTTTTTTTTACAAAAATTTTTTCAAAATTTTAGTCATCTAGTCTTTTAGAACCCTTTTTTATCCTATTGTCTTAGCAAACAAACCCCTTTTTTTTGTGTCAAAATGCATGTAATGGAATGCAATGCCACGCATGTCATGAATGCAATGCAAATGATAAACAATGCCTTACCAAGTCACATCATCAGTCTACCTTATTCCTTTCTTCAAAAATTTATCATCCTTCAATCTTCTTTTTGCCTTATCATTCAATCTTTCGCTGCCTCATCATTCTTCTTTCTTCAAATTTAGCAATCCTAAAATCACTTGCCCTATCATCGTCGTTTGTTCAGTCTTCTTATTGCCACACAATTCTTCTTTCTTTTAGCAATCATCACTCATTCAGTCTTCCTATTGCCCCATCATCATCATTCATTTAGTGTTCTTCTTGCCCCACAATTCTTATCAAATTAAAATTCATCTATACAAATCATAACAACAAAATCATCTCAAACTATTCACAAGAACACTTCACCACTTCCATATCTTCATGAAAATTCATGATGTCGTAACAACCAAAGATTGCCCCAAGAATAGTCTTAAAAACACCTTTACCACACTTGATTTCTTTAAAACAAGAACTTGCCCCCATAAAATCTCAAAACTCTCATTTTTCACTTCCTCAAGTTTCTTTTTGAAAATAGAAAATTGCCCCACATAGTAACTGTAGACACCAAATTTTGTCCAAAGTTATAGTTTTAAACTCAATTGGACTCTCAAAATCCAAAATAAAACATTGGACTTTAAGGCTCATTAAAATGAGTAATTTTCATTTTTATTATTATTTTATTTTTATTTTTATAATTGTAATTGTTTTTATTGTTATTTTTTTTATTATTATTTTTTATTATTATTTTTATTTATTTTTATTATTGTTGCTTTTTTATTTTTATTATCATTATTATATTCTTTTCTATTATTATTATTATTATTATTATTATTATTATTATTATTATTATTATTATTATTATTATTATTATTATTATTATTATTATTATTATTATTATTATTATTATTATTATTATTATTATTATTATTATTATTATTATTATTATTATTGTGGTTATCATTGTTATGCTTCATATATTATTACTTTTATCTTTATCTTTATCTTTATCTTTATTTTTACTTTTTATTTTTATTTTTATAAATTTTATTTGTTTTGTTATTATTATTAGTATTAACTGTTTTTATTATTATTATTATTATTATTGATATTATTATTTTTTATTATTATTATTTATCTTTATTTATTTTTATTATTAACAGTCTTTTGTTCCATCACATTAAATGCTCCCAAATCTACCAGATTTACCGGCAGACCCATTGCCTCAAGCCGCCGGCGACCAACCTTCTCCCCAGTCTCGAGCCTCACCCAGCAAAATCATCTTCCCATCCCGTAAATCCCGCTCCAACAGAAACCTATGGATTTGGTGATTCTGAAAGGCTAGAGGGGGAGGTTCCAAAATCGTTAAGAAGACCCCAAGCAAACATTTTTAGAGGATCTTCTTCGGACAGGGAAGGGAACGAAAAAACAGAGACCCCAAAAACACCACCACCGTTAGCATTCTGTCACCACCCTCACGACCGAACCTAACCCAACAACCGGGACCCCTCTTCATCATTCCCCGAGATCCCATCCCCCACTCACCGTCTCACCACCATCATCCCATCATCATCGTCACCGTATACCACTGCCAACAACCGGACACCACCACCACCGAAACCCCCAGAGCCCAGGAAACCCCTAATCCGAAAACCCAAGCACCGAGACCCTTAGGATCTCAGATCTGAAAATCCTAGATCTAATACCTGCAAAAAAGAAAGAAACAACAATATAATATCACAACCACAACAGCTGAGCCATCAACCACAAAAAAAAGAAAAAAAGAAGAAAACAAAAAATAAAAAAAGAGAGAGGATGCTTCGGAGAAGGTCAGATCTATAAGGTTGGGAGTGTTTTCGGGATAAACGGAGGGCAGATCGGAGTAGGGGAAGACGAGGGAAGTGCTTTAGGGCCGTCGGAAAGCTCACCGGCGACCGGCGTACGGCGGCGCACGGTGGCCGGAAATCGCTCGGTGAGGGAGAGAGGCGAGAGGATCTGGGGAGGTTTTAGTTTTTTTTTTGGGGAAGCCGGTTGCAAATGGAAGAAAAAAAAATAGGATCTTTTATAAAGCACCAAAACGGTGCGTTTTGACTGGTCGACCCGCGCGCCGCCCACGACCCGATCCGAGATCCGCACACCCGCCCGCGACCCGGCTCTCCCTTTCCCGCGACCCGCGTGTCTCGCCCGATCCGGATCCGCAACCCGCACGCGACCCGCTCCGTTGGCAGGCGTGGGCTCTGCTGCTTGGGCTCGTTTTTGGGCCCCCATTTGGGCTATTTGGGTATATTTCTCTTCTTATTTATTTATTTCATTTATTAGTTTTCTAAAATAATTTGTTTTAGATTTTTATGTATTATTATGGCAAAACACAGAAATAATGATAATAATAAATAATACAATATAATATATGCAAAAATAAAATAAAATAAACATATAGTTTTAAAAAGAAAAAATAAATAAATATAAAGTATGTAAAATACATAGTTTTAAAGTATATAAATTTGATGTATATAAAATAAATATAATAATAAATATATAAAAGAAAATATATAGTTTTAATATAAATAAATATGTAAAATACATATATGTAAACATGTAAAATATATAGCCTTAAAACATAAATATATATTTTTAGAATGTATAAATAAATATATAAAATATATATACATAATTTATGCATAAAAACATATTTTTAAAATAAAAAATAAATTTTTATTAGATAAATGAAATGTGGGTTAAGAAAATAATAATAATAAATGAGGAATAATAATAAAATAAATAAAATAAGTATGGAATCTCAATGGTAAGTCTTCGTAGAACTCGCAAGTAGCGATTCTTCGAAAAACTTTAGATGAGAGGAATTATATCGAATGTTACCAGAGTATTGGGATATTCGGTGTTATTCCTCAATATCCAATTTCATGCCTATTTATTTATTTATTTATTTATTTTTATTTTTTCAATTAACTAATTAAATTAAATTAAAAAAATAAAAATTAATAATAATAACAAAATGAATAAATAAATAAATATATGATAATGAGTTTTTAGAGGAATATTAATTAAATGAAAACTAATAAAAATAAAAGAGGTAATAAAAAACAATTGAGAGAAATAAACAAAAAAGGATTTTAGGAATACATAAATGCAAAATAATTAAATTAACAAAATTAATAATAATAAAGTTTCTAAAGGTAAAGAGTGGTAATTAAATTAATTAAATAGGTAATAATGGAATTTTAATAAAAGGAAATAATCAAAGGAATCAAGACAATAAATCAAAAAAATTAATTCTAAAATAAATGAAATTCTTCCGATGATGGGATGTCATGAAACTCACAAGTAGTGATTTCTTGACTGATCCCTAGGTGAGAGGAATTAACTAAATGTTACCAGAGTATTGGGATATTTAGTTAAATTTTTCAATAACGAGAGTTCGTTTATAAAAATTTTAAATACAAAGTTTTTTATAATTTCATATGCATCTCATACTATATGCTTGCATCATACGTATAAATATTAAAATTCTAAAATAAATGAAATTCTTCCGATGATGGGATGTCATGAAACTCACAAGTAGTGATTTCTTGACTGATCCCTAGGTGAGAAGAATTAGCTAAATGTTACCAGAGTATTGGGATATTTAGTTAAATTTTTCAATATTAAGAGTTTCATTAATAAAAATCGAAGTGTAAATTTCTTTTTACAATTCCATACGCATCATGTATTATATGCTTGCATCATGTGCATAAAAAATATTAATTTCAAAATAAATGAAATTCTTCCGATGATGGGACGTCATGAAACTCACAAGTAGTGATTTCTTGACTGATCCCTAGGTGAGAAGAATCTACTAAATGTTACTAGAGTATTGAGATATTTAGTATGATTTTTCAATAATTTATTTTTTATTAAAAATAAAAATAAATAAGTTTTTTAAAAAAAGAAGAAATTAATAAGGAAATTTAAATTTAATTAAACAAATGTCCGATGATGGGATGTCATGAAACTCACAAGTAGTGATTTCTTGACTGATCCCTAGGTGAGAGAAGTTCACTAAGTGTTACCAGAGTATTGGGATACTTAGTGCAATTTTTCAATAATAAGAACTTTTATTTAAAATAAATAAAGAAATATTTATATAAAAAATTAAAAAATTCATTTGCATCATTTATTATCTGTTTGCATCATATGCATTCATAATAATTTTTGAAACGAGTGTGAATCTTCCGATGATGAGATTCTATAGAACTCATAAGTAGTGATTCTTAAGAAATCTCTAGGTGAGGAAATTATCCGAAATGCTACCAGAGTATTGGGGTACTTCGAAATAATTTTCAATATAAAAGATTTTCACTTATTTCAAATAAAAAATAATATTTAAATGTTTCAAAATTAAAAGAATAAAATTGATTGCAATAAAATAGGAATTATTTTTAAATATTAATTCAAGACCATTTTATTAAAACTAAAAGATAACACATGATTATTATGGTACCGTTTTTTAACGGGCGTCGTGGGGGTGCTAATCCTTCCCCACGCGTAACCGTACCCCCGAACCCGATTTTGTTTTCGCAGACCAAAAATTATCTTTTTAATAAAACTTAATTAATTTTGAGATTTTGTTAAAAAGATAAATATTTTCAGGTGGCCAATCACACCTAGTCAAAAAAGATTGGTGGCGACTCCCATTTTTGTTTTTAAACGCTTTTCCGAAAATCGTCGAGCGCGAAGCCGTTACGACAGTAACTTTCCAAGATAAAAACATTTGACATTTAAATCTCTTAAAAATTGGTGATTACTATTGAGAACAAATAAAATGAGTCACAACTTGGTCTAGCTGAATAAATGTACTGATTTGGTGCATCAAGGATTTTTGGTTATCAAGAAAGGTTCTATTGATCAATGTCTCTTCATCTAGGCTCACAAATGAAACAAATTCCTTGAAAATCAAAATTCCTTTTGTAAAGTAACTTTCACAAAATACAATCCATTTTAGCATTCTATTAATTTCTTGATACGTGAACTTTAACAAATGTCAAGACTAGCTGTGATGGCTCGAATTTCGGGGTAAGGAAACCAAAGACACAAATCTCAAGTCAAAATTTCGAGGTGATGGTTTTTGAATTTCTCAAAAGGTCTTGCCTGAAAGCATCACTCATCTTGGTTTTTCTTCTTTCTTGTTATTGCTTTAGCATAGTCACAAACAATGGCCTTGAGTTGTTTCAAATTTGCTCTAGATTGCCCTTTCATGGGTTTTCATCCTAGAGCTTCATTATCCTTTTTTTTTCTTCTTGCTTTTTTTTTTTGTTGAGTATTCTACCATGCATTTGAGAATTCAAATTTCATTCCAAGCC
Source organism: Heritiera littoralis (assembly GCA_031772115.1). NCBI lineage: Eukaryota > Viridiplantae > Streptophyta > Magnoliopsida > Malvales > Malvaceae > Heritiera > Heritiera littoralis. Next base: position 2,030,398 of record JAPDPK010000056.1, read on the forward strand.
AAATAATGATGATGGTTTCTCAAAGAAAAGCTTTTCAATACAAGCATCCCTATTTGATCAAAATGGACTTTTAGGCACGTAACGTAGGCCAAGGTTTAGGGTTTTCAAAGAATGGATAAATAGGCCCAAAATAAGTGTTTTCAAGGTTTATTGAACCAAGGATCGTTTCTTTGATTGTGAACATTTGTCTTTCGCACTCTTCGAAGCATTCTTCTTTTCTTTTCTAACCTTTTATTCTCATTCATTTCTTTTTTTTTTTTCACATCCACCTTTTTCATTTTTTTTTCAATTTCTTGTTTTTTTCATATTGATTTCCATCTTCACGTATCCTTCTTCTCACATTTGCCCCTTAACAAGGGCATCATTTTCTTGCATTTGACATAAGACCAATCACTAATGCTTCTAAAACTCTTCTGATGTATTTGCCTCTCCAATGTGGAGGGTGATCCTTGGTCAAGGTTCATTTAGAAAGAAATCAATAAGCTCAAAAGGGGTAACAAAGGGATAATTTCATTTCAGTAATAGGAATATGAAAGATGGCCATTTGTCATATCAAATATTGACACTTCTATTGAAAACCAATCCTCAAGATGAAAATTTGGTTTTTGAAATCATTTGAATATCCCTCATGCATGGTTTCAAAATCAATTTTTTCTTCTTTTCTCTTCTTTTTTAACTTCTTTTTTCTTCACTTTTTTTTCACAACTCATGCCCAGAATGTATCAACTCAATTTTATGAAGGCCATATGCAACAATTTTCATTATCATGGTTTAAAATAGGAAAAAGGATATCAATCAAATTAAGAATGGCCATTAAAAGATGTTGAGGTTACCAAAAGCTTAGCTCTTTCAATCATTTTGCCCCAAGGTGTAGCGAAGGATGATTCAAGTTATGAGAAAGAATTTTGGGTTGATGTATTTGGGACTCTTAGCTTGGCCTTAACATCTATCAAATTTTCGAATACAAAGTCCTTAAGAGAATGCTTCGTGAATTGGTCCTTCAAAACAGTTCAAAACGTTTTGTAAATTCATTAGTCGTTTCATTGGTCATTACCTTAACGAAGATCATTGTCTTCAAAAGTTTACCAGGGTAGGCAAAAATGAATGAATTTCAAGCTTGTGTTTCTTTATGGATTCTAAGTTTTCATTGAATTGGAAAGTATACTGGAAATGTAATGGCTAGGTTTATTCATTCTCAATAACAATCACCAATGTTTTCAAAATTATTTTATTTCATCTACTTGGAAAGAAAAATATGGAAAGCTTTCAAAACAGCTTGATGAAAATTTCAAGAATCCCGAGAACATCTCACATCCACAAATTTCATATAGGAAACTTGGCCTATGGAGAAGCAGACTTCCATTGTTCAATAAGCTCTTGAGTCAAGGCACCACTACTGATGAGTTCTTCAACCTTTCCCTTCAATTGCCTACGCTTTTCTGTTGAATGCCCAATTGCCCCCATGTGATATTCACATTTGCTATTTGGTTCATAACTCTTTGCTGCTAGGTTTGGAGTTGTTTTCAAAGGCATAGGCACCAGATACTGGTTCTTTATTAGCAAAGGCAATAGTTTAGAAATTGGGATTGGCAATCTCTCTACACCGTTTCTTGGCCTTCTTGGATTGTTTGGTAGGGTGGAGAGTGATTGAGGACAAACATTAGGCTGAAAACCATTTTGAGGAATTGACTGATAAGGATATGGATAAGGGTGGTGGGATTGTTGCATGGGGTATGGGTAATATGGGGTATAACTTTCATACTACTTTTCATTACTCACAGCCTGAACATCTTGACTCTTGTTATTGACTGTTGCACCTCTCATTGTTTTTGCCCATTCGATCTTCCCGCTTTTTATAGCATATTCGATTATCTCACCAGAGAGTACCATATCTGCAAAGTTTTTGGTGATATTACCAATCATTCTCTCATAGTATGGAGCCTTCAGTGTATTGACAAATAGAATTGTTGTCTCTTTCTCCGTAAGGGGAGGTTGAACCTGAGCGGCAATGTCTCGCCATCTCTGAGCATATTCTCTAAAGTTCTCGGTAGCCCTCTTTTCCATATTCTGTAACAATAATCGATCTGGTGCCATATCCTTTACATGTTGATATTGAGCTATGAAGGCCCTCGCAAGATTCTTCCATGAATGGATGCGTCCTCTATCTAATTGGACATACCACCTTGCTGCGAACCCAATAAGGCTATCTTGAAAACAGTGGATTAGCAACTTTTCATTGTGAGTATGCCCTGCCATTTTTCGACAAAACATTGTAATATGGGCTAATGGGCATTTAGTTCCATCATATTTGTCAAAGTTGGGGGCTTTGAATTTTTCGGGTAGCACCAAATCAGGAACCAAACTCAATTTCTCCACATCAATGTTTCCATAAATAGTGCTCCTTTCGATAGCCCTTAGTCTCTCCTCTAACATATCACACATACGATGCATCCCCTTATGAGAGCCTAGTTCAATCGCTTCCCTCCTAAGCTTCTCTTGCTTGATGGGGTCCCCCATTTGTGGCTCCACTCTAAAGTTAGTGTCTTCATCAACCCCCTTCCCTTTTGCCAAGCTCATCATCATATCCACCATCTTGGCCATTTGTTCCTTAGTATCTTCTTGGGCTCTGACAATCTCTTGTTGCACCTTTTCAATTCCATCAATTCGTGCCAATTGCTCATTCTCCATTGTTCTTGTTTGCAAACAAGTATCATGTGGGTGGCTGACAATTTTGACGACCAAGCTATCTTCTCACCTTTATTACCATAGTCTAAGTCAAGATGCCATGATACGCACATACAAACCTATGCATGAGATGCATGCTCAATTTATGTATGGCCAAAAATGTCTAAATGTATAGGTGCAATGTTCAAATGGACATGTTATGCATCACAAATTCAAAGGAAAGCCTCATGTGATGAACAGACACATTTCATCTCTTTATTTTCTTTATTTTGATTTTTCAATATTATATTTTTTGAAAAGAAAATTTTTTCCTTCATGTGTCCTAATCCTTGGTTATCTCTACATGGTGAGTTGACATGGCCCTAACTTAAGTTGGTCTCTTAGGTTTCTTTATATGCTTGGTTTGGATAAGTAAGAATTCTAAAGGTTCTCAAATCGTTCCTCACTATCGTCCACATAGGACTAGTAAGGCACCCAATCCTCACCCATCACAGGTTACAAACGGAAAGGTTCAATTTGAGAGGGAGTATTTCGCTAGCCATTGCGGAGGTATTACCTCACGAGAGCGTAGATACTTTACTCCCTCCTAAAAAGGATCGAGCCCGGGTCGAGGGCTTATGTATGCTAATGCAAAGTGATGTGTGTGTATGAAGGAATAATGTTTCATTTAATGTTCGTTTTCTATTAAGATCTCTTAAGCAAATTCTAAGATAACCTAAAACTAAGTATTGGCCTGACTCTCTAACGTCCCCAGTGGAGTCGCCAAACTGTCATAACGTATTAAGTTTTAGAAAGAAAACCTAATAGCTAGACACAAAATCTATGGAGTCGCCACCAACCATTCTACTTAGGTGTGATTGGTCACCTATTCAAACTATGGATAAGGATTGGTCTACATCTCAAATTTAGGGTTCGGGAGTACGGTTACATGTGAGGAAGGATTAGCACCCTCACAACGCCCATCCTAAAATAGTACCAACTAGCTTTAGGTTATCTCAAATTTGTCTTAGTTAATCTTAAGTTCAATAATTAAATATTGGAAAATATTTCTAAGCATCCTCCATTAAGCTGGTGGGACAGCTTAAAAAATTCTCCTTACCTCAAGAGTATTCAAGTAGTACTATGTGACTTGCTTGAAGAGGCTCCGTCGTCGGATTCATTTTAATGTTTTATGAAAACTTCTAATTTTGACTCCTATCTAATTCCTTCTCGCTATCTTATCGTTTTTACTACTTCTACTATCTTTCTATTATTTTATGAATGTTTAATTTTATTAATTTATTTTATTAGAAAATGAATATGAATTATTTTTCCCAAAAATTCCTTTTAGATCTTCCATTAAGCTGGTAAGATCTTGAAAGAAATTGCTTGGCCTAAAGATTTCAAAAGTATTACTTAAGCGTAATCTCTTTTGGAATCCTATCATCGGAATAATCAATACTCAACCTCGATAATTATCGTTACCTATTATCATCCTATTTTATCATTTATTATTATTATTATTTCCTTATATTTATTAGTTTATCTTTTTTACTAATTATTTAAATTTTATAATATGTCTTATTTTATTTTTAGACTGATATAAGCCATTAGTTATCGAAAACCCTCTTTAGACCATCCATTAAGCTGGTGAGGCCTTGAGAGAACTTTCAAGAAAATTACTTAAGCGTAATTCTCTTGATATTTTATCATCGATGTAATTCATATTCACATTCATTATCATTTTTATTTTAATATCTGATTATAGTTATTTTATTTATTTCCTCCCTTATTTTGTTATTTACTATTACTATTTTTATTATATTATTACTAATCATTGACATCTTTTCTAATTTTATAACTAATTATTTTTATTGTTATTTTATAATAAACTTAATTTATTATATATATTTTAAAAATGAATATGAATTATTTATTATCAAAAATCCTATTTAGACCTTCCATTAAGCTGGTGAGGCCTTGGATAGAAGTTTTTACCTCAAGATCTCTAAAAGTACCACTTGAGCGCAGTCCTTTAAGAGTTCCGTCGTAGGAATAACTCATCTTCTATTTTCTTAAATCTTTTATGCTTTTATTTATTTAATTTTTATTTATATAATTTTATTTTATCTTATAAGTTTTAAATTAATTATTGTCCTAAGTTTATTTCATAAACACTAATTCTAATATACTATAATAATTCTATAAGTCATGCAAGTCATCAAATCGTATCAACTATCCATGCAAAACACACCATACAGCTTGATCATACAAATTAAATTGTTCAAATTAAATATTACCGTGCAAATTATCAAGTTAAATATTATCATGCAATTGTTTCATATAAAATCAAATTAAATTTATCTAATTAAATTATTTCATACAACTTAAATTATTATATCATGCAATTTATAGTTAATAAAATTAAATTATCATGCAATTTACAAAACTAACTCATTAAATTCTATTTATGCAAATTAATTTATTATATTTTATATCATGCAAATTAATTCATTATCAAACCATTAAAACAAGTCATATTACATGTTAATTAATCCAATGAAACATATTGAGCATATAAGACAAATTACCATTATTATATTATGCCAAATAAGCTTACCTTGTTCCCCAGCAATCCACGTTTTGAACTGTTTTCTCAATTTTCAACAGCCTTGTACGTGAGCCTCATCCTTGATCTTCATGCGGCAGGAAAACAATGCAGCAGAGAAGTGATGCGTGAGCAATGGTAGCCACGGCAACAATAGTGATGAAGGTTGTACACGTTGCAGTGGGCAGCAGCGTTGAACCAGCAGTGGTGCGATGACTATGGTGATTACGGTGGTGATGTGGTGCGGTGATGACAAGGTTGCAATATAATGACCACACTGGAAGAGGAGATGTTGTGGATTGCAGCAGATGCCAAATCAGGGAAGGAGATGACGCAGCAGGTGAAGTACAATGGAGAAAACCTTCACCATGGACCGAACACAGCCATGGCAGCAGTATCGTGGAGGTTGTTCTGATCGTGCCACAGCCAATGTAGAGCCAATAACCGTTTCTGTTGCAGGGCCCTTTTTTCCACCTCTTTTACTTTTGTCCGTGTTTCTCTTTTCCTTCTCCGTTACTCCCCTTGTGCAGGCAAATCTCGACTGGTGACGATGCAGCAGGGGCTTAGTTCGGTGTAGGGACAAAACTTGGCAGCCAAACACAGCAGCCGAGGTTGTTCTGATCGTGCCTCAGCCAGTGTAGAGCCAATAACCGTTTCTGTTGCAGGGCCCTTCTTTTGCCGAGGAAATGAACGCCAACAGCTTTCACGTCTCTCCTTTGTTCTCTCGACCTTCACCAACCACTTCAACTTTCAGATCATATTTTTGGTTCTTTACTACTCACGTTTTCTGCCTCATTGTTCTCTCTTCATTTCGGCCTAAGATGAGAGCCATTAAACAGGAACTTCACAGCCGAAAAATGGGAAGGATATTGTCAATTAAAAGCCCTTTCCTTCTTCCTTGTTCTACGTTTCTTTTCTTTTCCCTGTATCTATCGATCTTCACTTTCTTTGTAGCTCCCTCTTGGCCGATCCACCCCCCTCCAAGGTTTTCTCCTCTCGGTTCTTTTGTTTGGGTTTTCTTCTCTTCAACCTCTTTTCTAAGTTTCTTTCTCTCTAGGGTTCTCTTTTCTATTCCCCTGTGTATATCCCCCCCCCCTAGCGGCTAGCCTCCTCTATTATAATTCTTTTTTTTTTAGGGTTTCAAAGTTTTCTAGGGTTTCTCCTTTTTATTTCCTTATGTGTTGTTTTTATTTTATTTTTTTTTCAAGTTTTTCCTTCTTTGACCACTTTATTATTTTTTGTTATTATTTTGTTATTTTTTCTATTTTCTTTCCTTTTTTATTTTTTGTTATTATTTTTTATTTTTATTTTAATAATAAACAAGGTAGTAGTACAAAAATTAGATTCATCTCTTAATTATCAAACCCAATAGGCCTAATAACATTAAAAGACCCCGGACAAAATGGGGTGTCTACAATAATAATAATAATAATAATAATAATAATAATAATAATAATAATAATAATAATAATAATAATAATAATAATAATAATAATAATAATAATAATATTTCTAGCTTTCTAAAATATAAGATTCTATATATATTAAAATTACAAAATAAATTAATTATTTCTTCAAATAAATTTTTTATTTCATTTTCTAAAATATAGACATTTATATTTATATGTTAAAATTAAAGAAAAATCACATATCATTTATCAATTTCTTTAGACATCTTTTATTAATATATATATATATATATATATATATATATATATATATATATATATACACACACACTATTGCTATATTGATATAATTTTTTTACTTGGATGCAGTTAAAATAAAAAACAGACATATGCATTTAATATGAACAGACAGCATGTGTGGTAAGATGAATTTTCTTTTTCATCGTTAAAGTATAAAATGCCCACAAAAAAATATTTGATCATTGATCCAAAGTTATGCTTTTAATCTCAATAGGATTTAGTTTGTTTATAATAATCTTACATTTTATATAAATATATAAAAGCTAAACTCTTGGCTAAAAAAAATATAAATTAATATCTAATACACCGTCAATGAAATTTTTTGACTCTATAAGTGGGGTTCGAATGATGATACATGTCTTATTTTATTTATTATTTGTTTTCTTAATTTTTTAAAGGACATGTATTATCATCCTAATATCGATTGTGGAGTCAAAAATTTCACTGACGATATATTAGATAATTATTAAAATAATATATCCTACGTAAATAGCTTAACTTTTTATATTTAGAATAATAAATTAATTTTAATTTTTTATAAAATTATCCTATTCAATTAATTATTTAATTTTAAAATATTTGAAATTTAAAAAGAAACATATCTCAATCGTATTATCTTCATTTAAATTAAATAAAATTTATCTTAGAATTTAATTTTTTTATCACTTATTGTTTTATTTTTAAATTAAAAAAATTCATATATTTTAAAGATAATTATCCCATTATTTGTCAGTAGAATTTTTACACTCCACAAGTGAGGTTAAGATGATAACATATGTCTTATTTATTTTTTTATTTTTAATATATTTAAAGTGCATGTGTCATCATCCTGTCTCAATTAGAATAAAAAAAACCTCCATTGATAGTGTATAAGATATTAATTTGTATTTTAATTGGATTTATCATAAAGTTCTAAATCTTTTATAAAAAAATAAAATTTAGTATTAAGTCTATATATTTTTTTAGTATTAAATTAAACTTCCATGTTTTTTATTCAATTTCATTTTATTCTTTTTCAGATTTATTTGTTCAATCATTTTATTTATTTATTCATTCAATTATTTTATTTGGTTAAAAAAAAGAAAATATGATTATCTACTATTTTTGAAACATGGATCATCTTAAATATATTAAATTTTAAAAACACTTAAAACTAAATTTTTATTTACATTTTTTCCTTACTTATAAATAATTTTTTTAAAAACCCTAAAAAAACAAAGTTTTCAACACTTATTAATATTATAAGATTAATTTGGAGTTATTTAAATTCAAAATTTAAAAATAAATCTGTTTCAATATTAATTAATAATCTATTAATAATTTATGTAATAAAAATCGTTTTCATTAAAATTGTAGCTATTTAATTAATTTATTTAAGATTTAAGATTTGTTATATTTAATTTTTTTTATAATTTTTAATTAGTATTTGATTTTGAATTATTTTTTAATTTTTGAATTTTATATATGCATCAAGTTTTTTAATACATTATTCAACATATATTTCAAAATAATTTTTTATGATTTTTTTACTTTTTTAAAAAAATTGTTATAAATTAAAATCGCTATCATGTATTATACGGATTTAGAATATTTTTATATTTTATTATAATTTTTAAAAAATTAATAATATTTAGATGAATTTAAATGAATTTAAGTTTATTCATTATATGTGAAAGCATGTGCTAAAATTTAGGACTTAAAATTCGGATCATCTGTTGACTCTGACCTACCCTTCTTTTATTTAACCACACTCACACCCACCATGATTTTCATCTCTTATCTCAGTTCTTTGCAAGTTCACTTTCAAGATTGTTTCAGTAACTCATTTCTGTCTATTACTTCGGATCTTAGCTACCTTCAGTGGATATGGAATCTTGTGGAAATCCCTTGTACAGCTGCAGAAACTGCCGAAATCCCCTTGCCCTTGGCGATGATCTTATTTCCAAGAATTTCATAGTTACTACAATAACCTTGAGTTCTTCTGTTTCTGTTTTTCTCTGAATTGGTGCCTAACTTCTGAGTTCCATTGATTTGGTTGTAACAGGCAAAATCAGGGAAGGCTTACTGTTAGAACATCAAACAAGCCTAACATGCTTCTACACAATATGAAACATGTTAAACAAATAAAATGCGAAAGCGATAGGATCTAACCTCCAGCCATTGCACTCTGAAACTCTGCTGTTGAAGCGATTTCGAATCTGACAATCTCCTCTATGTCGATCACAGGCCTTCCAAGTCTTCCAAGCACTCAAAACCTCACTAGATGGTGTTTGTGTGTTTTTAGGTTAACGTACTTGGGGACCGGAAGGAGCCCTCTTATATTACTAACGAGAGCATGCTAATTATGGCAATAAAATCACGTTTTAACCATCACAAAATCGTGTTTTAATAGCCAAATATTGAGTTGAGATTCAGCGTGAAATTATGGACCATATCAGGAATTGGTCAACCAAACAATTATTTCCATAATTATGGAGATATACTAACATTCTCCCACTTGATCCATATATTTCACTTATAGAAGAAACAAATCACATGAATCATGGCGACAGTTCCTCTAATGGTGAGTATTATCTTCCATGTATTACTATGTAAAATTGTTTCTAAATCAACTCATTTATACTTAATGAATAAACCTTATGTTTATTCTCGGTCCAAACAACAAGGATATTTCTCAAATAAACTTTAGTGTATACAAATCAAAAATGAGAAACATCATATTATTAATAAGAGTTTCAATTACAATCAAAATGTGGGACCAAGTCCCATTCTCTTTACATGATCCTTAAATTTAAACGGTGGCATGCCCTTAGTCAAAGGATCAGCTAACATCAATTCAGTGCTAACGTGTTCAATGACCACTCTTTTATCTCTAACACGTTCTCTAATGGCTAAGTACTTAATGTCGATATGCTTACTTCGACTTCCACTCTTATTGTTCTTAGCCATGAATATTGCAGCTGAATTGTCACAATATATCCTCAATGGCTTAGATATGGAGTCAACAACTCTAAGCCCACCAATGAAACTCTTAAGCCATACACCATGTGAGGTAGCCTCAAAACAGGAAACGAACTCGGCCTCCATAGTAGAAGTGGCAGTCAGTGTCTGCTTAGCACTCTTCCATGAAACAGCTCCACCAGCAAGCATGAAGATGTGACCGGATGTTGATTTCCGGGTATCAACACAGCCAGCAAAGTCTGAGTCTGAGTAGCCAATCACTTCCAACTCATCGGTCCGTCTATACATAAGCATGTAATCCTTAGTGCCTTGAAGATATCTAAGCACCTTCTTCGCAGCTCTCTAGTGGTCCATCCCCGGGTCACTTTGATATCTACCCAACATTCCCACAGCAAAAGCAATATCAGGCCTGGTACAGACTTGTGCATACATAATGCTTCCAACAGCTGAGGCATATGGAATGTTCTTCATCTGTTCCCGCTCAAGATCATTTTTCGGGCACTGGTTCAAATTGAACCTGTCACCCTTCACAATGGGAGCTGGGCTTGGTGAACAATCTTTCATTCTGAATCTTTCCAAGACTTTATTAATATAGGCTTCTTGTGACAGACCTAATATATCTCTATGTCTGTCTCTATGATCTTAATGCCAATGACATAAGATGCATCGCCCATATCCTTCATATCAAAGTTCTCAAAAAGAAATTGTTTCACCTCACGTAGCATCCCTTTATCATTGGTTGCAAGTAGAATATCATCCACATATAGCACAAGGAAACAAATCTTGCTCCCACTGACCTTCTGGTATATACATTGATCCATGATGTTCTCAACGAAATCAAATGAAGAGACGACTTCATGGAATTTTAGATACCATTGGCGGGAAGCTTGTTTCAACCCATATATGGATTTCTTCAGCTTACAGACCAAATGCTCACCATTACTAGAGGAAAAACCTTCAGGTTGTTTCATGTAAACCTCTTCCTCTAGATCACCATTGAGAAATGCCGTTTTCACATCCATTTGTTGCAACTCTAAGTCAAAATGTGCAACAAGCGCCATTATGATGCGGAGAGAATCTTTCTTAGATACAGGAGAGAAGGTCTCCTTGTAATCGATTCCCTCCTTTTGAGTGAATCCTTTGGCTACGAGTCTTGCCTTATAACGCTCAATGTTGCCTAATGAGTCAATCTTGGTCTTAAAGACCCATTTACAGCCTATAGCCCTGGCCCCATTAGGCAACTCGACAAGATCCCATACTCCATTAGATGCCATCGAATCCATCTCATCCTTCATAGCATCGAACCAAAGTTTTGATTCTTTGCTATTCATGGCTTGTGAAAACGTCTCTGTATCATTAACGGGCCCAATATTGAAATCATACTCTTGTAGATACACAATATAATCACTAGGAATAGTTGATTTCCTTTCCCTAGTAGACCTTCTTAATGTTGGTTCAACATTCTCCGAAGGATCATGTTGTTCAACTGGTTGCTCACTCAATTCTGGTGTATCCAGAGGAGCCTCGTCTACTGGTAAGTTATCAACTACTTGTGGATCTTCAATGATTGGTTGTTCAATGTCCAGCTGTACTGAAGGGACATTGTTCATGATAACCAATCTTTGACTCGAGGTAGAGGGTTGATCTCTCACAGAAACTAGGTCTTGAGATTGATCTCTCCCACTAACTAAGTCATTTTCAAGAAACTTGGCGTTCCTTGATTCCACAAATCTAGTGCTATGAGATGGACAATAGAATCTGTAGCCTTTAAACCGTTCGGCATATCCGATGAAATACCCACTTATGGTCCTAGGATCCAGTTTCTTTTCCTGTGGGTTGTAAACTCTTATCTCAGAAGGGCATCCCCAAACGCGCATATGACGCAAACTCGGTTTCCAACCTTTGAATAATTCAAAAGGCATCTTTGGAACAGCCTTGGTTGGAACCCGGTTCAATATATACGCTGCCGTTTTAAGAGCTTCAATCCACAAGGACTTAGGCAACTTCGAGTTGCTAAGCATACTACGCACCATTTCCATCAAAGTTCGATTCCTTCTTTCTGCAACACCATTTTGATCCGGTGAACCAGGCATGGTATATTGGGCAACAATCCCATTTTCTTGAAGGAACTTCGCAAATGGTCCAGGTGCTTGTCCATCTTCAATGTATCTACCGTAATACTCCCCACCTCTATTAGTTTTTACTATCTTTATGGGTTTTCCACATTGTTTCTCTACTTCAGCCTTAAAGATTTTAAAGGCATCTAATGCTTCGCTCTTGTTATGAAGCATGTAGAGATACAAAAACCTTGAGTAATCATCAATAAAGGTGATGAAGTATTTCTGACCATATGCATCAATGTCTGGACAACATATGTCAGAATGTATGATCTCTAATATGGTTGAACTCCTATTGGCACCTTTCTTAGACTTGTTGGTTTGCTTACCCTTAATGCAATCCACACAAGTGTCGAAATCAGTAAAATCGAGAGTACTAAGTATTCCGTCATTTACCAATCTCTTAATTCTATTTATGGAGATATGACCTAATCTCCGGTGCCATAATATAGAGGAGTCCTCATTCATAACACATCTTTTAGTGCCAGTTTGAACATGCAAGGCGTTATGAGCAGCGTCATTTTGCAAATCAATAGAGAAAAGACCATCACATAAGGTACCATTCCTAACAATATCAGACTTAAAATATATCAATACTGATTTATTTGAAAATTGAAAGGAATATCCATAAGGTACCAGCCTAGAAACAAAGATTAAATTTCTCGAGAAACTAGGAATATAAAAGGTCTTTTCCAATTGCAAAACAAAACCACTCCTAAGAACTAAAGTGCACGTTCCAACGCCTTCGACATGCGAGCGCATCTTGTTTCATGAATAGATGCTCTCCTCATTTCCCACTGGCTTCCTTAGGTTTGTCATACCTTGTAAGGAAGTCGAAATGTGAATTGTAGATCCAGAATCAATCCACCATGTGTTATGATTAACCTCAACCATATTTGATTCAAAACAAACATATGAGAGTGGATTACCTTTCTTAACGAGCCACTGCTGAAGCTTGGCACAGTCCTTCTTCATGTGTCCCTTCTTTTTACAGAAGAAACACTTGGACTCTTTCTTAATGTCAACTTGGGCAGGGATTTTCCCTTTTCCCTTGTTCTTGGCTCAATCTTTGGTCTTTTCTTGGCTTGCAAAAAATGCACTTTCACCCGATTCCATAAGCAGCCTTCCCTCCTCTTGAACACACATGGTCATCAATTCATTGATGGTCCACTTATCCTTATGTGTGTTGTAGGATATCTTGAATGGTCCGTACTGCTTTGGTAGAGTGTTCAATATATAGTGCACAAGAAAAGACTCAGACATCTCCACCTCTAGCTTCTTGAGTTGGGCCGCTATATCTCTCATGGTCATTATGTGCTCGCGCACTCCTTTGACATTGGTGAGCCTCAACGATGAGAACTTCATTATCAGGATGCTGGCCAACGCTTTGTCTGAAGTGACAAATTGATCATCTATGGCCTTCAGTAAGGTCCTAACGTTGGTATGCTGTTCGACAGAACCACGTATCCCAGCAGATATCTTTGTCTTTATATACATGACACTAAGGCGATTGGATCGCTCCCAGCGTTCATGTAAGGCTACTTGAGTAGGAGTGCTGGTCTCAGTCAATACGGGCTCGTCTTTCCTTATAGCATAGTCTATATCCATGCACCCTAATTGGAGGAGAACTCTCTCCTTCTAAATCTTGTAGTTCTCTCCATCCAGCTCGGGAACTTCTAGGTTAATACTAGCCTGAGGAAACACTGCATATAGAAAAACACATGCTTATGTATCTAGAATTTTTGAGGCAAACTTAATTATGTCTACCAATGTAAACATATTTTATTAATGAATCTCAGACATAAAACTTGCCTGTGGGCTAAAATTCTAATTCTAATAGATTCATATCATAATGATAAAACTATCAAATTATATCATTTCCTAATTCCTGTAGGTAAATTAAGAAACTAATTTGATATTTTATCCTAATTAGTTATAAAATTATAATAAAAATTCCTGTGGGATAAAATTTACCATAACCTTATAACTAATTACAATTTATGTCTAATATCATTATGTGATTTTACGAAAATAATTTTACTTAATTAAGGTTGCTGTGGCTAAGCCCTAATTAAATAAATTATAAATCACTGAGACATATTGGTAAAATTCTAAGTATATTCATATTTTAAAAATTGCAATTAACACAAGGCAATTTTAATTCCAAATAATATGAATAACTTAGTTACACATGCTTCTAGTATAAAAATAACAAAATTATACACATTCAAAATAAGCACATATACACATTCAAATCAAATCAAATTTTCATAATTTTATGATAATTTTCACAATTTATTTTTGAATTATTTGCAATATTCAAAATTATACAAAAAATTCATAAATTCTATATTTATGAGAATTTACATAATTCACGAAAATCTTTTTAAATATTATAAAATTGCAAATTTCTGCCAAAATGTCAAATTTACCCAAAATACAATAAAATTATTTGGCCTAAATTGATTTAAAGACTTACTGCCCAGAATAAATTAAAACATAAGATCTAATACAATATAAATCTATAACCCAAAAGCAAAGCTGGGCCAAATTCAAAATTAATGACTCAAAATTTTGTCTAAGAAACAAACAAACGTGGCCATGCATGAATAAAAGTTGATGGCCCAATTTAATGAACATTCTTCGGTCAAATCATGTGTTGGCCCAAAATCAAATAGGGTTGAAAATATATATACGCATTATATATAGTTTTTTAACTGAACTTTGTGCGGCAAACACGTCCACAGATCGTCTTCTTCGCCCGGTTTTGCTGCAAACGAGTTTTTCAACCCGATTCAAGACCCGGTTGAAACTTAGCCTTCCATTCATCGATTTGAGTGGTTCTTTATACCAAATCGATCAGAATGAAGCGAAAACAGATATTGTGAAAACGGTTTTGGCTCGTAACATCTTGAAAAACAACTTCAAACTTTCCAAAATTTTCATGCTTTCGGTGGAATGTACAGGAAGTATTCTTGAGTTATTTGTTCTGTTTTTTGATTGCTAAATGGCTAGAAAACAATTTTATATTATTTCCTAACCTCATTGTAACCAGAAACCTTCTTAAAACACAAGTAATATTTTGGCAGAATTGACAAAATCACGGAGCATAATTTTTTTTTATGCAAGACAGAGATTAAAACCTTGCTCTGATACCAAATGTTAGAACATCAAACAAGCCTAACATGCTTCTACACAATATGAAACATGTTAAACAAATAAAATGCGGAAGCGATAGGATCTAATCTCCAGCCATTGCACTCTGTAACTCTGCTGTTGAAGCGATTTCAAATCTGACAATCTCCTCTATGTCGATCACAGGCCTTCCAAGTCTTCCAAGCACTCAAAACCTCACTAGATGGTGTTTGTGTGTTTTTAGGTTAACGTACTTGGGGACCGGAAGGAGCCCTCTTATATTACTAACGAGAGCATGCTAATTATGGCAATAAAATCACGTTTTAACCATCACAAAATCATGTTTTAATAGCCAAATATTGAGTTGAGATTCAGCGTGAAATTATGGACCATATCCGGAATTGGTCAACCAAACAATTATTTCCATAATTATGGAGATATACTAACATCAAACAAGCCTAACATGCTTCTACACAATATGAAACATGTTAAACAAATAAAATGCGGAAGCGATAGGATCTAACCTCCAGTCATTGCACTCTGTAACTCTGCTGTTGAAGCGATTTCGAATCTGACAATCTCCTCTATGTCGATCACAAGCCTTCCAAGTCTTCCAAGCACTCAAAACCTCACTAGATGGTGTTTGTGTGTTTTTAGGTTAACGTACTTGGGGACCGAAAGGAGCCCTCTTATATTACTAACGAGAGCATGCTAATTATGGCAATAAAATCATGTTTTAACCATCACAAAATCGTGTTTTAATAGCCAAATATTGAGTTGAGATTCAGCGTGAAATTATGGACCATATCCGGAATTGGTCAACCAAACAATTATTTCCATAATTATGGAGATATACTAACACTTACATGTTCCATCATGCAATGAACATTGTTTTGGGGCCAAAGCTGGACAGGCAGCTGGTAACTGGTCTTTTCAGCATTGCTGAAATCTATTGCAGCAAGTGTGGTGAAGAACTGGGCTGGAAATATGTGCAAGCCTATGATTTTAAGAACAGGTTCAAGGAAGGGAAGTTTATTCTCGAAAAACTTAAGATGGTCGAAGAATACTAGCAAGCTTACCAGTAATCCCCCTCCATGAAAAAACAAACAAGGAGATTGCATAATCTCAGATTGGAAACTATATTTCTACTCCTGTATATGAAAACTGGAAATCTATGTTGCAGTGTTATGAATTCAAATCCCAGCCCTTGTATGAATTGAAGGTTATGTTCGAAACTTTACTTTTCTGTTATATTATTATGAGATTTCAAGCAGTTTAGAGAGAAAAAAGATATTAGGCAGACAACCAAAGAAAAGAAGTGCGGGGAAGAAATATTTTTCTGCTGGTAATTTGGTTAACCGCCACGGATGATTGCAGATTACTACCAGTCCATAGTTGACTGCTTGAACTTGGCCTACCTTTCTTGTGATTGAAACCAAGCCAGGTCCACCAAGATTTTTTCTTATCTTTCAAAAGCTAAATTCGGATATCATCTTTTTTTCTGTACTTTGATTTTTCCATTTGCTTCTTGCACTACCGTCCTTCATCTGTGAGTGTGACCTTGGAGCTTAGCTTTCATGGAGGAAATGGAATCTGGTCGTCCTCAATTATGCAGCTGCCAGAACTGCCTAAACCCTCTGGCCTTTACCTCTCAACGGGTATTCACACCATTTCTGATATCTATTGCAGTAAAAGGGGGAAAGAACTGAGGTGGAAATATGTGAAATCCTATGACTTAGAGGTACAAAGAAGGCAATGAAAATTGGAAGTCTATGTTTTCGTAGTGCTAAAAAATATGCCTTTGGTGTTATATGTATCTCTTCTCTTAAATTTTTTGTGATTTTAATTGAATTAACTAATCGAATTGAAATTTAATTCAATTAATTAATTGGTTCGTGAACTATTTTGGTTGATTGACAAAAATGATTTTAAAAAATTTAGATTTTCGGCTAACTAACCAAATTAATAAGAACTTTAATCGAAATATAAAAAATTAAAAATTAAAAATATATTAAAATTTAAAAAACCTAAAAATAAAATTTTTTATTTTTATTATCTTAAATATATTAAATTTTAAAAACTTAAAAATAAATTATTTTTATCTTTATTTACATTTTTACTTTACTTATAAATAAGTTTTTTAAAATCCCTAAAAAATAGAGTTTTCAACACTAATTAATATTATAAAATTAATTTGGAGTCATTTAAATTCAAATTTTAAAAATAAATCAATTTGAGCATTGACCAATATTTTATTAATGTAATAAGAATTGTTTTCATTATAATCGTAGCTATTTAACTAATTTATTTATTTAATATTTAAGATTTGTTATATTTAATTTTTCTATAATTTTTTATTAGTATTTGATTTTGAATTATTTTTTTAATTTGTGAATTCTATATATGCATCAATTTTTTAATGCATTATTCAACATATCTTTCAAAGTAATTTTTTATAATTCTTTTCCATTTTTTTAAAATTATTATAAATTAAAATCTGTATGGATTTAAACCTAATACTTATTAATTATTATATATTTTAATATTTTTAAATTTTATTATAAAATTAATAATATATAGATGAGTTTAAACAAATTTGAATTTACTTTTTCCACGTAAAAACATGTTTGGACTAAAATTTAGGTCTGAAAAATCAGATCAAACACTTAAACTTATTATAAAATTATTTAATATATTAACTAAATTCAATCCAAATCCAATCGGTCGACACATACGAATAATTGTACGATCCTATTATTTTAAATGCATATTTGACCTAACTTATAGAAGAGTTTACTTACTCTGAAACCATAAGCTGAGAATTTGACTTTTAAAATTAAAAAAATTTTATTTTATGCATGAAGCAAATTTAAGCTTTTTAATGAAATTATGAATTGAAACTTTTCTAAGAAGTGTTAAATTTTTTTTTTACATTTTCGCTTTGTTTTTCAACAATTTACAAAATTATAAAAGATGATTCATATTATTTCACAATTATTTATTTATTTTGTGTAATTTTTAATTTTATTTAATTTTTATTTTAATTGGCAAAATTTTAATTTTGTTTTTATTTATTTGTTTAACTCAAAAACTTGTAATTTAATTTAATAAAGTTTATTGTTTTAATTTTTTTCATTTATTAAAAATATATAAAAATTCTATAAAATAATATTCAACATTCTAATACTTTTGTATTAAGTTTGTCAAACACTAATTTAACTTCTTTTAACAATACTTTTATAAAAACTCTATTCGAATGACACTTTTTATGATAGTTTCAATTGAGCCAAGCAGACCTTAAGTCACATTCATTAATGTTTCTTCACAGGGCTAAGCTTCCCATTTTTGAAAATGGAAGCAATATCATAACAAAATTTTTAAGAGCCATATTTCAAGGCTTTGTGACTAAACTAAATTTCTACTATCAATCCTCAATGATAAATAAAATAGCATAACAGAATATTAGAATATTGAAGATTATCACAAAAGATTGAAGATTGATTTTGGAACGACTCAGGGAAATGTAAATTTCCCCGAAGTGAGCCTCAACTTCACGCGCCTCCACCAAGTCTCAACATCACGAAGAATTTTAAGCTTGAAGCAAGGAAAGCGGACCCACTTTAGACAACGACAATGCATTCCACTACCCTAGCCAGTTGGAGCTGACGTTGGATGCGCATATCACGCTCTATGTTCGGCGTGAGTGTAACCTACTACCGCCTAAGGATGGCAATGGGTACCCTATAAACGGGTACCCGGTGCTACCCGCCCCGTTTAAAAGGGTTAGGTAGTGTATAATCGGGTTCGGGTAAGGTTCGGTAGTGAAATTACTACTCGTCACGGGTTATGGTAGGGTTCGGGTAGTTACCTTAGGTACCCGCTACCCGAATCCAATTATAAATAATAATTAATTAATATAATATTTATATTTTTAATATATAAATTATTTATTATTAATGTTTTATTTAATTAAATTAAATCATTATCTATTATAATTATGATTTTTAACTTTAATTCATTTTTATGAATTAAATTAAATTTATTAATATAATGTTTTAATTAAGTAATTCCAAAATTGATTTTAAATTTAAATTTAAAAGTCAAACTTTGACTTAATAAATGGGTAGTTAAACGGGTTCGGATAGTTAAACGGGTATTTTATATTTTATAGGGTTAGGTTCGGGTAACATAAATAAAAATAATCGGGTAGTTAATAGTTCGGGTATTATTAAAATTAATCGGGTTCGAATTCGGGTATCCCAAATTTAACGGATATCCGACCCGTTTACATCCCTACTACCGCCCCTATCTAGTTTCTATACAAACAGTATTATTGACTCAAGAATATTTGCAGAAAACAAGAAAATCTCAAAAATCCTCCCTTTTAATTTCTCTCTCCATCTTTCTTGAGACCCATTCTTCTTCCATGAGTGCCAACAGCCAACCTCAGAGGTGAGGTTAGTGATGAAAGAAATTTTATTATCCAAATTAAATGTAATTAATAATTTTGTTAATCCTTATGTTCCCTGGTTTTCACACTCAAGCAAAGAATTTGGACATTTTCAGATTTTCAAAATCAAGAAAAAAAAAGACCTTTTTTTCTTTTTGGCTAATTACTTGATGGTTTGGTTTTACAGCTCACATCCTCATCCATTTCAATTATAATATTGGATTAGTCCATGTATTTATTCTCTTATTTTATTTCTTTTTTTACTTCAAACTTTTCTTGAAATGGATTGGTTATTTTCTTCTTTTTTTAGTTTGTTAATGTCATTAATATTCTGAGTTCCTGTTGCTATTTTTATACCAATCTTGTCTTTGTCACACCTATGTGTTTAATCAGAATTATTGGTATCTTGTATGGAATGTTTGCTCTCCTTGTAATCCACTTTGGCTTAGTCTTGCACGCAAATACTTAAATTCATTCTCAATCTCTTAATTGCAGTTTTTTAGGTGAAGAGTTTCATCTTTTCTTTTCTTGTTCATGTTTTGATTCCATAGACTGGTACAGTAGACTCTTTTTTTTTTTCCTTTTTAGTTGGTTAGCTGCTTTCTGGTTGTGATTTGATTTTCCTTTTTCCCCTTTTCTGGGTGTGCTTCTTTTGTCAGTAGCGAGGGTGTTCGAGCCTGAAAGTTGCTGATCAATGGCTGAATCCTTGGGTCCACGATTGTACAGCTGCTCTAATTGTCGAAATCATGTTTCTCTCCACGACGATATAATTTCCAAGCTTTTTCAGGTAGAACACAAAGATCCTGCAATTGTCTTCTGAAATTTTAATAGCACCTTACCTTTTATAGGGTAGTTTCAGACTTTTAATTTGAGCCTAGAATTTTCTGCATATGAACTTTGGATTATAAAGACTTCATACTCAGTGAGAACTATGATAATTGGATTGAAACACTTCATTAATGGTGAAAACAAGAGTGGAAATTAAAGTGCTTTTCTAGAAAGTAATGATCGTCTTATCAAGTAATATGAAAGTTTTGCAGTTGTTTATACTGGCCTTGGTCCACTGCATAATCTTATATCAATATCAACATGAATTGAACATTTAAGAATTCTCATGTTTGACCGTGATAAATGATCTTAGGGGGCTTCTGTCCAACGTTCTTTTCCATAATTTTGTTCTTACAGGGAAAAAGTGGCCGGGCATTTTTGTTCTCCCATGCAATGAATATAACAGTCGGACCAAAAGAAGACAGGCACCTCATGACTGGTCTCCACACGGTTGCCGATATTCATTGTGCTGATTGCCATGAGGTGTTAGGCTGGAAATACGAGCGAGCTTACGAGGCATCGCAGAAGTACAAGGAAGGGAAATTTATACTTGAGAAGGCAAAGATTGTTAAGGAAAACTGGTAGCACCTGCACCATTGAAGGGTCTCATTCCATTTATTCCTCTGTTGATGTAATTTTATCGATGTTTCATGTTCGTATTTGTGCAGAACCTTGTAACCCATTTGGAAATTTGTAATTGTTTCCCATCGTGCATTCTTAACATAAACTAAATCCAGAGGATGCATGATGGATTGGCAATTCCCATGTTAATAAATTGTGGTATTGTCAATGTCAACTAGTCTCCGTGACATATGATTGTGTAGTATGGATTCAGCATTGTGTAAAAACCTGTGATTGATTCAAATGGTTGCTACGAGATCCTCTTCATGTCTTGGGTATTGACAAATGTCTTTTGTTTTGGCAAGAAAAGGAATTGGTTTCTCATGAAAGATTGGTTTTTTCAAGCTCTGTGGTAGCTGCAGGGTGATAGAGCTTAGTACTTTTTTGAGAACTGTCATAATTGAGTTGCTTTTTAGACTTAATTCTATTATCTTTTCATTGTCTGCCATCTCAATCTTAGCTCAATGTTTAGCAGTGTTGGAAGAATCTGAACTATTTGCATTCTGCAGCTCTTGCTTCCCTGTGTAGAACTATCCTTGAACTTCAGGTTCTGCATAGACCAGACATGGAACTGAGAAACCGTTCTACAAAAATGGCGAGTGTTTAATTTTTTCCAAGCTCCTGAAGAAGATGTTGCCGGGGAGTGTGTGACATTATACTTTTTTTTTCCTATTAGCTTAAACGACATAGTTTATGCCATTCTATTTTTCTTGTCCTTTCTTCACGTATTAGATTCAGATTTCCCTTGTCTGAAACTTCCATCCTCCGATCTCAGACCTCTGAGCCGTGCCTCCGTCTACGGTCAAATCAAAGCTATCGCAGGAAAAGTTGTCGCGGGTCG
This sequence comes from Heritiera littoralis, assembly GCA_031772115.1. Taxonomy (NCBI): domain Eukaryota; kingdom Viridiplantae; phylum Streptophyta; class Magnoliopsida; order Malvales; family Malvaceae; genus Heritiera; species Heritiera littoralis. Next base: position 2,052,332 of record JAPDPK010000056.1, read on the forward strand.
CAGGTGCTCTATATTTGACAACTCTTCTCTCTGTTAAGAGAGTTTCAAATTCAACAAAGAACACAGTGTTAAAAATTGAGAAAAAAGAAACATACACAGATGAACTTGAAAGAAGCATTATGGAGCAAGCAAATAGATTCCAAGGAATCTCCATCTCCATCGTCGTCATCGCCAAGAGACCCAGAATCGGAGGCAGCATCGACTGCTGCAACGAATGCGGTTGGAGAGCTAGTTAATTCTCTCAACAGGCAACGAATCTACAGAGAAGTCACCCTCGCTCTCCGTACCGGCCTCCGTGATTCCCGCGCCGAGTTCTCTTTCCTCCGAGTCCGTGGCCTCCGTTTCCTCCTCAAATCTCTCCGAACCATAGCGCAGTCTGATTTCTCCATCGTCCTCTTTTCCCACACCCAATCCATCCCCGACCTCCAAGGTTCATTTTCAAATCTTGTTTTTCAATCTCTGGGTTTTTTTTTCTTTATTTTTATTTGTGTGAAATTTGGGTTTTTTTGGAGACAGTGGTTCCAGTGTTGTTTGAGCATTCATTGAAAGAAACAGAAGATGATAGAGTGGGAAGCTTGGATCAGATATTCAGTGTGGAGCCAATGAAGATTAACAGTCCTTCCACCGATGCTGAGGTTGCTCTTGCGCTCAGAGTCTTGGAAGGTTGCTGTCTACTTCACCCTGAAAGCACTCATTTGGTTCATCAACACAAAGCCATCCCGGTAATTGTATATATACTTTTAAGAAACTACAAAGGTTTACCAGAATTTCGGTTTAGATTTGCAGTTTATTAGAAAGAGCTTGCATTAATGAGTGACAGTTCTCTTGTTGATGAGAAAAGAGAGTTGGGATTGAGAAGTGAACATTGGACAACGTTGTGGAATATAGTATTAGCATGTCACTGTGTCAAAACAAACAATCAGCGTGCTATTTCACAGCAGCAATTTGCCTGCATTTAACCATTATAGTTTTGGGGAATATAGATTTCAGTACTTAAATGTAATCTTGGAGTACTTGATATGTTGCAGGTTTTGATGAATGTCTTATCAACTCGAGGAGTTCTTGAACAAGGTGCATGCCTGGATGCTTTAGTATCGATAATGTTGGATTCCTCATCCAATCAAATGGTATTTTATCCCTTCTTTGGCTGTGCGAAAGTGTTACACAGTAAACTTCACTAATAGTTTAGTTTAAATTTATAGTCTAGTTTGTTTCATTTCCATTTTTTTTGGCCACCAATTCTTATTAGTGGCTCACTACACTAATGTAATGCTCCTGACCTATTTTGCTGCATCTTCATGGTTGCATAACCTTGAATTCTGTTTCAGCTTGTGTGCTTACTTTGTTAATTCATTTCATGCCATTCATAAAGCATTTCCATCTTACTCCTTAGAGAAGTTTAGTTGTCAAAGATGGTGTTTAGTTCCCATCAATAGTCTATGTGAACGATAGCAAAAATGTTCATTTATAGCCTTACAGTTTCTAGCAGAAAAGAAGAAACAAAACACCCAACTTCACTTCTTAGCCCTCAATTTTGGTTCTTTTATTGATGACAATATAAGTTGCCGGTTCTTATCCATGTCTAAGCTTTCATACAAGTAACAGGGATTGGTGACTTCCAGCCATTTGACTAGATTTCATTTTGGGCTTCCAGGAACTTAATGATTTTCTCAAATATTACTTAATATTCCCTCAAAATCCTCTCCGATCTGCTAGTCAAAAGCCTCTTGAAAGGCTGTTCCTTGAAGGAAGAATATCTTGTAAGAGCCATTGTAATTAGATATTTAGATTTGCTGCAGTCCTATCATTTCCATCTCAGATGTCTTAGCAGAAACTTAGTTTTCGTGGAAACCTAGTTTTGGCACTAAAACAGAAAAGGTTTAATAAGGACCAGAAACACTCAGGTTAACAGGCGGTGAGAACATCATCTTTAATCCCTGAGTTGAGCAGGGTTTTTATCCTAAACTTTGTAGCCAAAGAAAGGCTCCCCTGACTTTTTTGCTTGATTTCTGGTAATGATATCTTTCATATGCCCATTTCTTCAGATGTATGTATGCATAATGTTTTTGCTATTACTCCCTAGGATTTTGAAGCATGTAATGGCATTGAGGAAGTTGCAGAGCTCATACGAGACAAGCAAGTGGATGAAAATCTCAGGTACTTGAATAGTGGCTGGGATATTTATGTCAACGCTTTTGTTCTCTTTTTTTTTTCTTGTTTCTCTTGTTCATTATTTTATTATATTTCTATATCCTATGTGGTACAGTCAGTGAAAATAATTTAGGAGATGTATTATTTTCTCAATGAAGTTTGCCTGTTGATTCGCGTGGATGACATTGATCTCCCAGTACTTATTTGTCTTTTGAATGCTATGCTATGTCTCGCCAAGTCAGTTTAACTGAAAAAAAAGGTCATTCTGCTGTTCAGGTTGAAATGCGGAGAGTTCTTGCTTCTACTCATAGGACATGTAAACGGAAAGGAAAGGTCTCCCATGGCAACCATTCATGAAGACATAAGACGACTTTTAGGCGAAAAATCTGCTTCCTTGATATGGGCCGCAAGTCAATTCGGCTCAACTCTTGATCCAGACCAGAGACTGACAGCTCTTCACATCCAAGCCCGCAGGGTTCTGGAATCCCTAGACTTGTACTGAGTTTGCATTCATACTACTTTTGATATTCTGCTTGTATTTCCATGGAAAAGTTCATGGCGGATTTAGAAGATGCAAAGATGTTATTTATGGAACCAACACTTTTTTTGTTGTTAGTGACTTCAAGCTATGTTAGGGGAGAGAATATTGCAGAAATTCAGATCTGTGATTCATAGTACACTGGTACAAAATGATACAAAGCATTAAGTGTCATGCATTTACAAAGCAAATGTTTTCATGTGAAGTGTTAGTTTATCCAAAGTAGCATAGATGTCTTCTGTTCTGTTATGAGACTTGTCATATGCAAGAAATACATGGATATCGTTCCCGTCCTGAATCCAACTACATCCTGGGATCTTAGACATTCCACTGTCTTTAATTTTCTGTCTTGTTCTTGCAACATCAGACCATTTTTCAGCATGAGCATATAAATTTGCCAACAGTACATAGTTCCCGGTATTATTTGGCTCCAATTCTATAAGCCTCTCTGCAGCAATTTGTCCCAACTCAACATTACCTCGAATAACGCAGCCGCCAAGCAAGGCGCCCCACATCACCGAATCAGCTTCCATGGGAACTCTCTTGATAAGTTCATAAGCTTCATTAAGCTGACCTGCTCGACTTAGCAGATCAATCATGCATGTATAGTGTTTTATGGTGGGTTTCACATCATATTGCTGCATCAGATGAAATAATTCCTGACCCATCTCAATTGACCCAACATGAACGCATGAAGAAAGAGTGGAAAGAAAAGTGACATGATCTGGCCTAAAGCCATTTGCTACCATTCTTCTGAAGAGAGCAATTCCATCCTCACCGAGCCCATGCATGGCATATGCTGTAAGCATCGCATTGTGGGACACCAAATTTGGGTCTGAAATTCTATTATATGCTAGTAGTGCGTGTTGTATACTCCCACATTTAGCATACATGTCCACAAGGGCTGCTCCAATGAAGACATCAGCATCATAACCACATCTGATTGAATGTGCATGAACCTGCTTTCCCCTCTCAATGGTGGCCGACCTTGAACAAGCGAGAAGAATTATTCCAATAGTGTAAATGTCAGGCCTCATATTTGATGTCTGCATTTCAGAGAACATATGAATGGCTTTACCATGTAGGTCATTTTCCACATGACCTGCAATAATACCATTCCACGTATAAACATTTGGCTCAAAACCGTCCTCTTTCATTTTTCTGAGCAGCGGCTGAATGTTTTCAATCTGATTGCACCGGGCATAGCCAGATAACAAAGCATTCCATGTTGCTGTATCACACTCATATACTTCATTAAAAGCATTTTGAGCAGCCATTAGGTCTAGACATTTGCAATACATTTCTACCAAAGCTCCACCAATAAAGGTATTAGATTGTAGGCCTCTAACAATGGCTTGAGAATGTATCTCTCTCCCAAGTCTCAAAGAAGTTGTGTCAGCACAAGCAGTTAGAGCACTCCCTAGAGTGAAAGAATCAGGCTCAATTCCATCTTCCATAAGAACGTGCTTAAATAAGTTCAAAGCTTCATCAAATAGGGAGTTGTTTACATATCCAGATAACATAGTGTTCCATGAAACTATATCCTTCTTGATAGCCATAATCCCCATCTGATCAAATAGCTCCTTGGCCTTGGAGACATTACCATTTTCACAGTACCCAACAATCATTGTATTACAAGAAACCACATTTTTCACTGAGAACTTTGAAAACAATTGGAAAGCACTTGTCATATCACCACATCGTCTATACACATCGATTAATCCATTGATAACAATGGGGTTAGACATAAACCTATGCCTCGTAATATATCCATGAAATTCTTTGCCAAGGCTCAACTTCTGTAATCTAGCACAAGCTGGAAGAACAGTTGCTAGAGTTTGTGCATTTGGTTCAATGCCTTCCCCGACCATTCTAAACAACATCTCAATGGCTTCCTCATCATAACCATTTTGTGAGAAACCCCCAATAATGGCACTCCAAGAAACAAGATTTGGTTTTGAATTCTCAAACAAAGACATTCTTTCAAAAAAATCCAATGCTTCATACACCTTCCCATTGGTAGCACAAGCGGAAACAACAGCATTCCATGACACACGATCCTTTTCAGGCATTGTCTCTAAAACTTTCTTAGCATCATCCAAGCTTCCACATTTACCATACATATCAATCAAAGCATTACCTACATAAATATTAGAAACAAATTGGTATTTAATCAAAATCCCATGTAATTGTCTTCCTATTTCCACATTACCAAGACCACTACAAATTTTTAATACAACAGGAAACACAAAAAAGTCCAATAGAACGTCCTCAAACTGTAATTTCTCGAAAAGCCAAAAAGCTTCTTCAAAAAGCCCATTATCAACATACAAGCTAAGCATAGCTGTCCAAGAATACAAGTTTCTTAGCGTCATTTTTTCAAACAACAGATCCGCATCATCCAAACAACCAAACTTCCCATACATTCGGAGCAACTTGGTGTCCACAAACTCCTGCCCGAAAAACCCAGTTTTGAAAATATGAGCATGGAGTTGTTTTCCTAGGCTTGGGTTATTGCAAGATTCCAGAATTGAAGCATAGGTGCTTGAACTTATTGGTTTATCAACCAAAGAGAGAGTGTTGGGCATGTCAGAGTGAGGTCTAGGAGCATTTTGGTATACTGGTGGTGAAGGTGGTGAGATGGTGATGGGTTCCCACACTTGAGCAATCATTTTCTGAGTGCGGGCAGTAGGCCGGTGGCCAACTCAAGAACCAGAAACGGAAAGCAAGCTAGTTGCCAACATGTGCAGTGTTATTAATAATGTCTTAAGTTCTAACAAATTACACTGTATCACTACTCTTGTCAGCTGGGATTGGACAGATATTTATGGGTCAGTTTGGTTACAAGGACGTCCATGTCCCAAGTGTAGGCAGATAATTATTTTGATTTTAGCGTTTGTGCTAGGAGAATATTTTTAAAGAATATAGGGTTCTGTTTATAAATATTGATTAGTATTAAATTACTATTTTAATAATTACTTTCATATTTTTTGTGTAAACCACATGTATCTTATTCGTTTTAACGGTTTGAGATTAATTTTATTCGGGAGTTAATCATAATTAAGTCTCTTCGAAGCTATATTTGAATAGATTGTGGTGGTTATTACTTATAAATGCAAAATAAAATTACAAAATTATATATTTTTGAGAGGTTATTATGTAAAATTATAATGAGTTTATATATGATACATTAATAGTTTATAATTTCTATCTACTATCAATCAATTATAGGATGACACTTCATATGTAAGTTCTTAAAAATAAATATTAATAAAGTTTTTAAATTTATTTTTAAAATTTTATATACTTTTAAACTTTGTTAATTAATGAAGTATCATCTTATGATTGATTGATAATGTATAAAAGTTATAAACGATCAGTGCATCATATATAAACTTAATTATAATTACCCTAAACGCTTTTTGAGAAATAAACTTTTTGGTTGTGCTGCTGCGTAAAGGATTTAGAAGGAAGATGTCAACTAGATAATTTATTTTAGGAATAATATTTAAATATTTTTTTTTAATTTTACCAAAATATGAAAATAAATTCATGATCTTTTATTGCATGAAATTAAAATTATAAAATTTTGTTTTATTTTAATTAAAAATCATAACCGTATAAGATATTCAATTTTTTTTTTCGGTTAGATAATTTAATTTGGAAAAAAATTATATTTATTTGGATGAGCTGGAAAATAAATATATATGGGAATACTATTTTAAAAATTTTGTTAATTGAATGTCCTTCATTCATTTTTAAATTTTAATTTATATAATTACAAAAATAAATGTTTATAGCTTTAATTTTATGTTATGTAAAATCTATCTTTTTCTAATTAATTTCCTTCTAAACAAGTACAAAAACTTTTCAATATTTCTCCACCTGCTATTTGTTTGTAATCTATGAAAGACTCATCATGCAAAGCAGGCAGCACCCGGAACTGTAAATTGCACCTTTAAATACAAAACCCCTATAACACATCATTTCAGGTCAGAAAAGGAAAACCATCCCAAAGAAATAGCATTTTCTCAAGCTACCTAGCTGTGCTCCATCTGCAGTGCTTATTATGGCATGCATACATAAGTCATAGAATTATGGAGCTCGCACCCACTGAACCAAACAAGCAAAGGGTTATATGCAGATGGCAAGTTCAAATCTGATGGCGACATTGCAAAAGTCTCGCTATCACCGACTCTCAACATAGCGTAACAGTTTCATCCGTGACCCACCCTATGTCTAGCAATGTACAAGTTGCGTGGCCTGTCTATTGATGGAGAAACCACTCAAAACTAAACCTGTTTTGGAGCAAGCAATTTTCTTGCAGGGTTATGCTTAGAGAAAGTATGGCAGCACAAGGAATATTTAGTTAGCTTCTGCTGATCAAAACAAGTTCAGTTCCAAAGCCTAGAGCCTAGGTTTGTTTAAGAATAAAGGTAGTAGTTAGGGATAGGGATATAAACTAATGAAGATATTTGTGGGTTATTTAAGTACTATTTGATGATTATTTGAATTTAATTTGTTTTGAGGTAGGTTTAAGTTCGAGTTCTTTGAATAATTAATCGAATATTATAATGTGTGGTTCGAGTAATTCACAAATCTAATCGAATTTTTTTAATACACATTTTTAACATTTAATTATTTACTATTTTATTTTCATAATATATAACTGAAAAATAACAAATTGAGTTTATCAAATTGAATTCGAGCAACCAAAGTATTTTTTTTAGTCAAACTTAAGTTTCAAACATTAAATTCGATCGAATTCGAATTAAATTTTTAGTTTTGACCTTTTGAATTAAATCAAACTCAAATTTAACACTAAATTGTCTCAATTCAATTAGATTATACCTTGTTTAAAAACTGCTTTGTTTTTATGTTTTTTGATGTAAGAGAATCATTAAGACAAAGTATGAATAAGGAATTTGCTAAATTGGTGAGTTTACTTGCTTCAACCACTTCTTTCTTGCCGTAAAGTGATTTTTGGGTTCGAATTAACACATAATTTTATGAATACAATATATTATCCCATTTTTTATTAGTATAATGTAAATATTTTATTTAAAAGAAAAGACAATGATTTGTATCATTATAGTGAGAATGACTCATAAAATTATAGAAAAAAATTTAATTAACAACATATTTGATGATTGATTTTCTTTGTTATTTGTGATATAGAGCTAGAATAATCGCGAAACTATATATGAACAGACAAATATTTGTAAAGGCATATTCAGATATTGTTGTTTTTTTTTCATTACCCAAATCAAACTGGGTAAAACGTACAAAATTCTCATCGTCACCGACACTCAAGAGGCTGATTCGAAATGGTTGAAAATCTTGCCCCATCTCATTGACAATTTGAAGGAGATCAAAAGAAAAGGCATGCCAATGAAAATATAATAATAATACAGTGCTTGATGCCAAGTTCGGCAAGAAAGAGACCTCCATGATGTGGGAGGTGGTGACCACTGGTGAACCTCAATTTACGGCTTTGAAACTCCCTTTAGTGGTAAACACCTTGGACACAATAGTAATATATTATTTTTTTAGATCAATTTAGATATGGTCATTTATGTTCGTGTTATGTTAAATTAAATTTATATAATGTAAAATATAATAATTTATATTAAAATTTATATCAACGTATTAAATATATTTATTTTTAAAAAAATTTACCGTATTATTTTCGAATTATTTTCACACAATATTATTAATGTGTGGTGTTTAAAATTGTTACGTCCAATATAAATCATGGAATCTATAGAGACGGCTATCTGTGAAAGATTTTGCATTTAGGGTGGAGGAGATTATATAAATATTCTTAAGCACACCTCCCAAGGAGAATGTCTGTGGGACCCATCCATGACTGTAGATGGGAATGCTAGCTAGTCAAGCTGATATGAGAGGCATACTAGTCTTGAAAGCCATAAAAGAGCGGATAGCCTAAGCTCGTGCCCTAATCAAGTTCGATTATTTAAGTAATCAAGACCTTAATCTAGATTTATTCGAATAGTAATATTTATTTCATGAAACCATTCAGAATGATCATGAGAATCAAAATTAATCATCCCGAAGCTGTGTTCACCTTAAAAGAAAAGGTTTGTAGTAAGAAAAAATAAAGAACCCCCGCATTAGAAAGTGGGATAGCATGTGTAGGTATGGCTGGTATTCACTCTGGGTTATTCTTCTCCAGATGATTCACTTGCTTATGAAGGGTTTGGTTTTGAGGGGAGTTGGAAGAATCTCTCAAGACCCAGATAACGCTGATAAGACCCGACACTCTGACCTGTTGACAAGCAAAAAGAGAGAAAAAGAAAAAGTATGCTGTAAAGGAATGACGCCCATCATTCCAACTCACTTCGAGCTCAAGGAAATACTAATAAATTAGGAAACCCATGTCTGGAATTAGTTCCAATCACCCTGGCAAATCCCAGTGTTAATTTAAAATTAACAAATCTAATTCAAGCAAAATCATTGTCTGTTCATCAAACCTTGGCTACCTAACAACATGGCATATTATTAGATCATGAACAACACAAAACAGTGGAGAGGGTTCCTGATGAATCACACCCATGCTGCGGTGGAAAACATGTGAACCAAAAGCACAGTGCAACCTCAAGGAGCAGCAGGAAGCTAAGAACTCTAGTTCCTCTCGTCTTATAGTAGTCATTGCGATCGCTTGGCGCCTAGCCGAATAGTTCTCTGATTCCGATGCTTTTACATATATGCATAGCATTTAATGTTGTCAACCTTTTGAAGCCGACCTAAAAAGAAGCTTCAAACATGCACCCACAATGATCAAAGAGTAGAGGAAGGTATTACAGCATTACAAGTCACAGGACCGCTGTTAGTAATCAAACATCAAACTATCACCGACAATGAACAGAAAATTTAACGACATGGTTAAGACAGGACGAGGTTGGTGTTTTACCAATGTCCTCCGCCCAACATACCACTCCAATATCCAGTAGATTCTCCTTGTCCTCTATTCTGCACCAATTCGTTACTAGTGGTTGGAACCTGCTTCAATTCCTCCATAGGAAACAAAAGCCTTGCACCACTAATTTCCTGTACCGCTTGAAGATTCCCATAGCCAGTTTCAAATCCATCGAGAGAAAAATTGAGAGTCGGTTTGAAGTCTTGCATTGGAAACCCACTTGAGTACACTGTGTTGGAATCAGAAACCGGCATCGACATGAATGAACTCAAACCTCTTGAATTAATACCAGTCTTCTGCAGCTCCATAGCAGTTAGATGAGTCGAAGCTGAGGAGGAGCTGCTAGAGTTTTGAAGGTTGCTTTTGTTACCTGTGGTATAAGGCAACTCTACGAATTTTGACAAGCTATTGTAGTCTTCAGCAGCTGGTGGATAAGCTAAGTTAAGGTCTTGACCTTCATAGATCTTAGGGTTTTGAGAAGCAGAATGAGGAGGAGCAGGTGGGGCCGTCAGGTCATCACCAAACTTCTTTGATGAAGCTTGTGATGATGATGACAAAGATCTCTTGTTCTTCCTTGAACCTCCTCCAACAGGAACATTTCTGAGCGAACCACCTTCCGTCCAATACCTTCGACAAGTCTTGCAGAAGTATCTTGGCTGAGAAAGACTGTAGTTATTATAGTAACAAAACTTGGTGTTGGTAGAATTGCACCTGGGACAGTTCAAAGCTTGATCCTTCTGCGGCCTAGCCCTTCTCTCCACCATAGGTCTTGAGGCTTCCATGGGCTTAACAACCCCAATTCCCTGAAAATTTTACAAGAAAAGGGAAAGAGAAACAGAAGCCATGACTTCATGATCAAAGAAAAGTGTCTGTTCACAAAATTAAATCGATAACAAAGATAAAAGAAGAAACGAACAAGACAGAGAAAAGCAAAGGACGCAGCTATACACTTAGAAAGATTACAGCAGCAATAAAAAGAAATAATAATAGTAACTTTTTTCCAGGTCCTTTCATCAGATGGTGGAAAAAGAAAGAAAAAGTGCAGTCGTCCTTTCTCAAAGAGAAAAAAGAAAAGAAATTGAAAGATGTTAAACCGACATCAACATAAATTCAACTATTAGTGGGGGCTGAACAACATCATCTCATGGCAAAAAAGTGAAACTTTAAAGCAAGTCATACAACTAATCAGCTTTGAATACCTCAACCCAGAAAAAAGAAGGTTCATGATCATTTCATGTGAAGAAAAACAAAGAATAAAAGATCAAAGACCCTCTTTACCTGCGGCCACTGAGCGGTATCCATGGATTAAGAGTGAGAAAAAGGGGAGAAAAAGCTATGGAGTCTTCAAAAGGAGGAAAATCACCTACTTTTGCTAGGAAGCTGTTCTTAAAGCCAAAAAAAATCAAACACTTTGAGAGCTGCTGGTGCTTGTGTGGTTACATGTGTTGGCCGTCTACTAATATGAAATGAAAGAGAGAGAAAGAGAGAGCGCACTAGAAACATGGACAAATTTGTCTTTCTGTTGTTGTTTCATTATATAAAAGGATATATTATATTAGGGTGGACAAAATATGAAAGTTTAATATTAAATTTCATGTTTAACCTAATTTTACTTTATTTTTATTGCATTTGTATATAATTTTTATCAAATTTTAATTTATATTATTTTTTATATTATTTATTTGTATGTTTTTATGTCATGCTTAGGATTTGATACGTATAAACTGTCAACTCACATGGAAATTTTGTATATATTGCTTGTATGATTTTTTTCAAACGACAAATTCTTGCAATAGTCAAATTAATTACTCATATTAATTTGGATTCATTATGAAATTAATTTCAATAAAATCAAGAATAATGATGACAGTTAGATTAATAATCTTAAATTTAATAAATTTTTCAACAATTATAAGAATAATATATTCTTAAAATCTTGTGATAGTCAAAATACTCGATCTTGTTCTTTGTTGTTGGCTGTGAGTTGAGTGCGTTCTGCTCTGTAGAAGTTAGTTGGTTCTTTCTGACCAGAGATAATGAATTTGAGAGAGTAAGGATTCTTCTCATCCTGCTTTTCAGTATTTTATTATTACCTTTTTAGTAATTTTTTTAAGTCTTTTTCTTGGTACGACGAGGGAAAAAAGAAAAGAAAAGGGAAAAAATTTTAGGTATAAGTGATTATCGGTTTACTCCAAACCCCAAAGTTAACATGTACATTGAACTTCAAGATTCTGCTACATGCAATTGCAAACTAGTTAGATATCCCTATGAACTAGGAAATTGTAATGAAATAAAAAAACTAAAAATGTCTAGGTAAAATTTAAAAAAAAGAAATATCGATTCAAATATTTGTATTTTTAAAATATAAAAATTTTACGAATATAAAATTTAAATTTCAATGTTTGCATTTTTTTAATACCAAACATTTTATTGTACCAAAAAAATTATGGAATGGAATTAGCATTTTATGCATCATGAATTCAAGGCCAATCAAATTAAATAGATCATGATAATTTTAGTGTTAAGTATCAAACTTAAAATTAATTTACAACAGATAGAAGAGTTCAACTTGAATATAAGAGTACAGATAATAAAATATTTAACAGATACTGGATAACATTACTTTAATAGGTCACCATCATGTAAGCTTCTTATGGAATTAGACTTTTATGCATCATGAATTCAAGACCAATCAAATTAAGTAGTCATGACAATTTTTTGTGTTAAGCATCAAACCTAAAATTAATTGACAATAAATGAACGAGCCCAACTTGAATATAATAATACGGAGAATATAATATTCAATAGATATAAGATAACACCACTTTCACAAACTCCCATCACGTGTAGGCTTGGTATGGGATTAGCTTTTTATGCATAATGAATTCAAGACCAATCAAATCAAGTAGAGAAGACAATTTTTAGTGTTAAGTATCAAACCTAAAATTAATTGACAATAGATAAAGAAACCTAACTTAAGATAAGAGTACAAGGAACAAAATATTTAACAAATGTGAGATAATATCATTTTAACAAACCTCCATCACATGTTTGCGAAAAAAACAAAGTATTTAATAATGTATGGGATACTTAACAAGTATGCATGGAAGTGGGATAATACTACTTTAACAAGTTTCCTTAAAGTGTAAGTAGAGATATAAAAGCCAACCACATAATGATCTTGAAAAGTGTACAGATAAAAGTCACATAACAAAACTTAAATTCAAATACCATATTAAACATTTAATCTAAAACTAATTAATAACAGATAAAAGAATTCAAATTAAAAATAAAAAAATAAAAGTATTTAATAAATATAAGGTAATATCACATTAACATGAACAAACTTGCCTTGAGCTATTAGCTCGCTCATGAAAGCTATGATTCAGTTATCAGACTTTTTTCTTTTTTCTCACTTTTTTATTATAATTAAAAATGAAAACAAGAAAAATGGTAGAGAGAGAAAGAGAAGTGGATCCCACTAGGCAGAGCTATGAGCAAGCTAATGAAACAGAGTACTACAAAGGGAAAAGAGGAATTGTCGGGGAAGAAAGCACAGGCTGCAATGTAGCAAGGAAGTGACAATTCCTAGGGTGGGAAACTAGATATCCTTGCTCTGCCCAAACAGAAAAATAAAATCTCTTTTTTCGTATAATGTTTTCGTATAAAATCATTCTTTCTTTGTCTTATTTTGTGTTATAATAATTATTAAGCAAAATTTTAAATATACTCATTTTTTTTTACTATTCATACCTCATTTCTATGTAATATACAATAATTTAATTGAAGAAAGATGAGCAAAAAAAAAAATTAATTGAAGAAAATAGGGTAAAAAAAGTAAAAAATTCGGTAAGTTTAGAATTTCTTATTTATTAATTTGATTATAGATTATAATATTTTATTTATAAATTAATTCAATTGAATTAACTTTTGAGTTTATCCAATAAGATAATAATTATATATTATTAGGAACCGTTAATTTTGATGTACTTGATCCTGAATTTGATTATTAATTAAAAAACTAAAACCCTATAATTACCCGATTATCAACCAAAATTTTGACAAACCCGTTAATTACCTGAACCCGAACCCAAACTCAAGTAAGAAAATCAATTACTATAATATCTAATTTTTATTAATTAAAACATAAAATTAAACAAGAATATATAAGTTTCCTAATAATTCAACAAACTTTACTAATTCAACAAGTTGAAACCATAGAAATATGTTTATGAAACTACAAGCAAACATAATTTAATAAAAAAACACAAATATATTTAACAAAAGTTAATGGGTTCGGGTTTAGGGTATCCCATGAGTACTGCTCGAACCCTATCCAAACTCACATGAGTAATGAAATCATTACCCTAATCCGATTAAAACCTGATTATAGCATACTTGAACCCTTCTTAATCGGGACAGACAGTCTAGGGTACCATATTAAATAGTGCCCCTCTCCTCTACATCCCTAAATATTATACTAAGAATTACAAATATACTTGTAAATTTCCTCAAAAAGAATATATACTTGTAAATTATGTATATATTTCTTTAATTAAAAAATCTTCAATTTAACAAAAAATATATTAATCGATTTTAGTTATATTTAAGAAAATAAATTTATAATTAATATATTATTTTCATTAATTAAAATTTTTTAAATAATGTTTTAACTAATTTTATATTATCTTATATATAAAAGCCAAAGTATTTCACTACAAGTAGAACATCTTACGTTGATAGTCTAAATGTTTGACATGTGCAAATATATTTTAAAAAATAATTATCCTTTTCAAGTTTCAAAAAATAGAGATATATATAAATATACAAAATAAATTAATTATCTTTTTAAATTAATTATCTATTTCAATTTTTATAAAATAAACGTTTATATTTACATATAGATTAAAATTAAATAAATATCATATATTATTTATGTCTATTTACATTAAGATTACAAAATATATGTAACATCTATAGTTATAGCTTTTATCAATTAATTTTTTTTTAAAAGAAAACATCTATATCTATATATATTAAAATTAGTATGAATAATATAATATATAACATGCAATCATATAACAACATTTTATATATGACTGGTTATAAACCCATGCGATGCACGGAAATATATTTAAAATAAATCAATTGTATTATATATTTTTAATTTGAAATTTTATAATATGAATTATTATATTTATGAAAAAGATAACACATGTGTATTTAATATTTTATTGTAATTTGTACATTGCAATATAGTAATATAAAAAAATTATATATTGGATATAATTATGCAAATTCTATAAAAGTTAAATCAAACTCATATTGTAATTTATTGAATGAAAACAGTATCTAAAAAATTTAACATATTTTTTATTTGAAGAAATTGAATATTTCCTTGTTTAAGATCAATATTGTGTACAATTATTTTGAAATGGACAAATGGAATTGAAGACATAGATAAAACACTAATATGTAATTTGATTAAATTTTTTTATCGGATAATTAAGTTTAAGTTATAACATGTGTTATATGAAAATATAACAAATATAATCATATTATATAAATGTATACATACATGTTCCAATAATTTTTTGTATTCAAGTTTTATGATCAAAGTGATACACATTAGACATGATAAGCTTAGTTCTTCTCGTCTCAATATTATAATTTGTCGTTCTTGTTTTGAACAAAAAAATTTCACCCCTGAGATTTTTAAATATCTCTTGAATTTTATAATCTCCATTTTCCAAAATCATGGTCACAGATATATCATTAAACTAAATTGAATATCAAACAATATTAAAATAATTGTTAACTAATCAATATCTTAAGAGAGTTTTTATAAAAATTGTCAACATTTCTATTTTTTTAATTTCTTAGCTCCAATATTAAAAAGTACAAATATCATTTTTCTAGAACCATCAAATGTCTCAGCATTCTATTTGTACCTATAAGATATAATTATTAACATACGTTAAAAGAAATTTTATAAAGATTGTCAATATCTTTATTAATTAATTTCTTTGTAAAGTACAAAACATAGCTTTTTTAGAATTATCAAATCTCTCAATATTCAACTTATACCTATAAAATATACAAAATGCTACAATTAAATTATAAATATTAAAATTATAAAATGCTTATATTATCATCATGGAATAATTTTTGTTTAATATTTTAAATGTAGTAAATATAATTATTAGTTATCTTGGAGTTGGATTAGAGGGACATCAACATTACATGAAGAACAATGAAATTTTTCATCAACTTCAAATAGCTTTTTATTGCGTCAACATGATATATATTACCAACCAAAAGTTGGATCAATTTTCATGATATTACTCCATTGACGAAAGATTTTCCCTATGTGTGTGTATGTATATATATAACACGAATTCCAAAATAGTAAATAACAATATACATGCTAAAGTAGTTATATTTTAAAATTATATTGCTTTATATTTTATCATTGAAAAATATATGTTAATCTAATACATTGAATAGTGACTTTGTGACCAATACTTTAATTTCTGGCTGAAGTATCCTATTTATAAACTTTAAAATCTCATTAGATGCTAATCTTTTATGTGGTGTGTGATGAAATTATATGCTAAAATCTCCTTTAGATAAACTAAATAAAAAAAGTAATAGAAAAATTTGTGTTTGACTCTTAAGATCCATGAGTACCAAGCTTTGATGAAAAAAATAAATAATTACATGCAATTTATATAATAAAAATTGAGAAAATTAAAAATTTTAATATATATAAATTTAGATGTTACCTTTTAGATAATAAAAAAAATTAATTAATAAAAGTGTAGATATAGATGTTATATTTTGTAATATTAATATGAAAGAAAGAAATGAGTACATATTGCATATAAATTTAAAAAATTTAAAAATAAAAAAATGATATTATTTGCTTAACAGATTAAAAAAATTAATTGGTAATCATTAAACGTAAGATGTTATTATATTATTGCATGTTATATATTACATTATCAATATTTATTTTAATATATACAATTATAGATATTATCTTATTAATTAATTGATAAAAGCTATACATATAGAGTTATATTTTTTAATTTTACTGTAGATATGCGATGAAATTCTATGCTAAAATCTCCTTTAGATAAACTAAATACAAAAAGTAATAGAAAATTTTGTGATTGACTCTTAAGATCCATGAGTATCAAGCTTTGATAAAAAAATAAATGATTACATGCAATTTATATAATAAAAATTGAGAAAATTAAAAATTTTAATATATATATATAAATATAGATGTTACCTTTTAGACAATTAAAAAAATTTAATTAATAAAAGTGTAGATATAGATGTTATATTTTGTAATATTAATGTGAAAGAAAGAAATGATTACATATTACATATTAATTTAAAAAATTAAAAAATGATATTGTCGCTTAACGAATTAAAAAAAATTAATTGGTAATCATTAAACATAATACGTTGTTATATTATTGCATGTTATATATTACATTATCAATATTGATTTTAATATATACAGTTATAGATATTAGCTTATTAATTAGGCTCCGTTTGGTACAAGTATTTTATTTTTCGGAAAACATTTTTTTCATTTTCTTGTGTTTGGTTGATGTAAAATGGTTTCGGTCAACTGAAAATATTTTACAGTCAACGCTAAATCCTTTGTATTTCTTGTAAATTGTCTTCCCCTTTTGAAAAGGGGAAGACAATTTCCAACCCATGCCGGACAACCAACCCAAGCTCGATACACATCAAATCGTCCACCGGAGCTCATCGCTAATCTGTAGCTCGCCACAACTAGTACTGTCTCACTACTGTCTACACAAAAAAAAAACCCGATGCTATCCCACTTCTACCAGTGCTTCAATCGTCCGCTAATGCTACTAGATCGATGCCGCCGCCCCTTTGCTGGATTTCACCATGGATGCTGCTGTGATGTCGCCGTTAATTTGCCCCACCTTGGGTGTTGCCTCTGCTTTCACTGGAGCTTGCTTGTGGTCATTGTTTTGAGGATGGGATGAGAATACTAAAGAGTTGCTACTGTTTGCTTCTAGTTGTTTGAATTTTATTTGCTAATTTTTGAAATTCCATGTCCCTGCTTTTATGAAATTATGATTATTAATGATTTAAGTAGTAAAATATGTAAATAATATTTTTTTAATAGAAATATAAATTTTTCAAAAAAAATTAAATAACAGAAAATATTTTTCAACATATCAACCAAACACCAGAAAATATCAGTTTTTTCAGAAAATCAATTTTTTAGAAATCATTTTCCAGAAATCATTTTCTGAAAGTTATTTTACGCGAACCAAACGGAGCCTTAATTGATAAAAGCTATACATATAGATGTTATATTTTTCAATTTTAATGTAGATATAGATAAATAATATGCGATTTTTATTTAATTTTAATCTACATATAGATATAGATGTTTATCTTTTAAAAATTGAAATACAAAATTAATTTAAAAAGATAATTTATTTTGTATTTTTAGTATATTTATATAGAGAGATTTCTATCTTTTTAAAACTTGAAAAGAAATAATTATTTTTTATTTTAATATATTACACGTGTCACACGTTTAGGTTATCCACATAAGTAGTTTTACTTTGTACTCAAATGCTTTGGCTTATATATAAATAAATATATATATATATATATATATATATAAAATTAGTTAAGAGTAATAAATATGAGTAATGTATTTGATAAAAGATAATTGTTCTTTATTTAAATTTTAATATAGATGGATAGAATAATTAATAAAAGATTATCTCATTAGTGTTTTAATTTAAATATATATATATAGATAAAAGATTATCTTATTAGTGTTTTAATTTTTATATATATTATATATTTAATATATATTATATATATATAATATATATATATATATAGATAGATAGATAGATAGATAGATAGATAGATAGATAGATAGATAAAAGATTATCTCATTAGTGTTTTAAATTAAATATATATAGATAAAAGATTATCTCAATAGTATTTTAATTTAAATATATAAATAAAAGATAAATTTTTATTAAATAAATTTAATTTAGATAAATGATTTTTTAAAATATGAAATATAAAAGAAACTCAATTTATTCTTGAAAATTTTTATACTGTTTTAATCAAAACAAAATTTTAAGCACATGAAAGAAAAAAAAGAGGAAAAAAAGGAAAAATTAATTTAAAAAATCATAAATGAAAAAAAAGGTCAATTTATTTTTTAGTTTTGTCATGCAAGATCAACTTATTTGTGCTCTTCATATTTCATGATTCATTAATAACATCTGAAATTTTATTTTTTTTCATTTTTAATTTTTTAAGTTATGTTTTGTTATTAACATTTTTGTAAAAAAAAAAACACACATTATAAGCGTGATTATTATCATCTCATGTCTTGGTTTTTGTTTACTCTTTAGTTGTATCAACAAAAAAAAATTATGTCTTTTAACTTTATTGATAAAATTTTTTTAATAAAAGAGTAAAAATAAAATATAAAAATATACTATATGATTGAAGGTAAAATAAAGTTATTCTCTAATAAATGAGTAAAGTATATGAAAAAAATTAATTAAATATTAAAAACATAGTTTTTTTAAACAGATATATAATAACTCTTATATATAGATATAGATTTTATCATTGAGATAACAAAAAAAATTTTAATTGATAAAAATGTAAATATAGATGTTATATTATCAATGAATATAGATGTTTGGTTGTTGAAAATAATTTATTTTGTATTTTAAAGATATATATAAATAGGAAGAGATTTTTATGTTTAAAAAATTTTAAAAATGATAATTATTATTTTAATATATTAAATTACACGTGTCAATCATGTAATCCATCCATATAAAATATATTTTACTTTGTGCCAACTGCTTTGGCTTAAATATATATATATATATATATATTAGATAATTTCCAATTAATTTATTTAAACTTTCAAAATGATCAAAATGATAACATCATTATTTTAATTTTTTAATTTTTAAAATTAATACATAACGTAAGATGTAATCATGTCTTTTTTTTTCACATTAATATTTCAAAATATAACATCTATAATTACTACTTTTATCAATTAAATATTTTTAATTGTTTACAAGGTGACATCTATATATATATATATATAAATTTTTAATTTTCTCCATTATTATTAAATAAATTGCATGTAATTTTTTTTTCATCGATGCTAGGTACTCATGGATCTTAAAAATCAAAAAATGAAATTTCTTTTACTTTTTGTAGTTGGTTTATTTAAAGGAGATTTTGGTATAGAATTTTATCAGACACCATATAAAAAACTAGCATTGGATAAGGTTTCAATATTTATAAAAAGCACACCTTTGTCGAAGGTTAAAATATTGGCAACAAAGTCTCTGTTCAAGGTATTAGATTAACATATATTTTTTTAATAACATATATAGCAACATAATTAATTTGAATTTGTATTATATTTTATATATATATATATATATATGCAGAGAAAATCTTTCACCAATATAGTTCTATTATGAAAGTTAATATAACTTTTAGTTTGTATTATATGTCATGTGCGTGGCTAAGTGCAACAAAAAGCTATCTGAAGTTGATGAAAAGTTTTTTTTTTCCTTATGTAATATTAATGTCCCTAATCCAACTCCAATTTAAATAATAATTGTATTTACTATATTTAAACATTAAATAAAAACCATTCCATGATGATAATATAAGCATTTTATAATTATATATGTAACTTAATTGTAACATTTTATATACTTTATAGGTACTAGTTAATGTTGACTCATTTGATGGTTCTAGAAAAGCGATATTTATGCTTTTCAATACTGAAACTAAAAAATCTAATTAATAAAGATGTTGACAATCTGTATGAAAATTTTTTTAAGGTATTGATTTAGGAAAATGAAGATTATAAAATTCTAGAAATATTTAAATATCTCAGGGGTCAAATTTTTTGTATTACAAGAGCAACAAATTAGAATATTAAGACAGGAAGTACTAAGCTTACTGTATCTAAAGTGTATTATTTTGATTATAAACTTGAATGTTGAAAATTATTGGAACAAGTAATTATACATTTATATAATATGACTATTTTTTGTTATATTTTCACATAGAACAAACATTATATCTAAAACTTAATTTAATCAAATTGCATCATCATCATCATCATCATCAGAGCCTTTATCCCAATAGATTGGGGTAGGCTATATGAACCAATATCTAAAATCACGTTAGATCGTCCATATGTATTCTCTGCCTCCATAGATTCCTATTCAAGGCCATTTGCTCATCTAATTTTAAAACCTCCATGTCTTTCCAAACTACTTCCTTCCAAGTCTTTTTCGGTCTTCCTCTAGTCTTAACCCTTCTCTCAACATCCATAGCCTCTATTCTCCTAATTGGAGCATTTACAAGTCTACGTCTTACATGTCCAAACCAACGTAAACGATTTTCACACATTTTGTCTTCGATAGGTATCACTCCAATCATCTTACGAGTATCATCATTTCTCATTCTATCCTTTCTTGTATATCCACATATCTACCGTAACATTCTCATTTCTGTTACACTCATCTTTTGTGTATGTAGCCTCTTAGTCGCCCAACATTCATTACCATATAACAATGTTGGTCTAACAACTGTCCTATAAAACTTACCTTTCAACTATGTAGGAATTCCTTTATCGCACAACACACCTGTAGCACTTCTCCACTTACTCCATCCAGCCTGGATTCTATAGGTCACATCACCATCAATCTCTCTATCCATCTGTATTATTGATCCCAAGTATCGAAAATGATCCCGCTTAGGTATCGTCACCCCATCTAACTTCACTACATCATGCTCTTCCAGTCGGTTAGAACTGAATTTACACTCAATGTATTCAGTCTTCACTATGCTTAGTTTAAATCCTTTTGATTCCAACGTTTGTCTCCATAATTCCAACTTTGTATTGATCTCCGCTCTAGTTTCCGCACATAGGACAATATCATCTGCAAACATCATACACCAAGGCACCTTATCCTGGATGGATTTTGTTAGTTCGTCCATAACTACCGCAAACAAGAATGGACTCAACGTTGACCCTTGGTGTAATCCCACCATGATAGAAAACTCACTTGTTTGCCCCCCACCTGTCCTCACATGTGTCCTTGCGCCTCTATACATGTCCTTAATTAGTTTAATATATTTCAAAGGAACTCTTTTCTTCATTAAGGACCACTAGAGTACCTCCCTAGGCACTTTATCATATGCTTTCTCCAAATCTATAAAGACCATATGGAGATCTTTACCCATTACTCGAAAGCGCTCCATAAGTTGTCTAAGCAAATATATTGCCTCCATAGTTGATCGACCCGGCATAAAACCAAATTGATTCTCCGATATCTCTACATTCTTTCTTAATCCTTGTTCTATCACTCTCTCCCATAGTTTCATCGTGTAGCTCATCAATTTTATGCCACGGTAGTTGGCGCAACTTTGAATATCTCCCTTGTTCTTATATAAAGGTACTAAGACACTCTTCCTCCATTCCTCTGGCATTTTGTTAGTGTGCCAAATCTTATTAAATAGATTTGTCAACCACCTAACTCCTACATCTCCAAGGCATTTCCAAACTTCAATTGGGATGTCATCAGGTCCAACAGATTTTCCATTCTTCATCATCTTTAGTGCCTCTTTTACCTCTGTCTCTTGGATTCTACGCATAAAGCACCGATTTAAATCCTTAAGAGGCACCGACCAAAACTTTATTTTGTTCGTTATTAAATAATTTGTTAAAATAATCTCGCCACCTGTCCTTCATGTCATTATCTTTAACGAGAGTTCTTTGATGCTCATCCTTAATACATTTCGCGACTCCTCCTTTCTCTTGCTCGCGCCAATCTGTATATCCTTTTCTCTCCCTCTGTGTTCAACTTGTCGTGAATCTCTTTCGCAACCTTCGTCTTAGCTTCTGCCACAGCCTTCTTTGCCTTATTTCTTGCTACCTTATATTCCGAAAAACTCTCTTTTGTATTGTTCTTCTTCAAAGCCTTGCAACTCTCTCACTTAGTCTTTATAGCATCTTTTACTACTGCAGTCCACCATGTTGCATCCTTTCCAGTCGGCACTCTTTCGTTTGATACTCCTAATGTCTCTTTGCCTACCTCCCGAATGCATTTTGTCATCTTATTCCACATTACATTTGGGTTCTCTTCTGTTGTCCAAGACTCTTTTTGAATCCAACTATCTCTACATGTAGTATGACAATCTTCTTTTAGCTTCCACCATCGAATCCGTTCAATTCCTTTTTGTTGGTTCCTTCGATGTCGTCTATCTATCTTCATATCTAGAACTAAGAGTCTATGTTGCGAGGTAACACTCTCACCTGGGATAACCTTACAATCCAAACATCTATGTCTATCCCTACTCCTAGTTAAAAAGAAATCTATCTGACTTGCTCTTGGTCCACTTCTAAAGGTTATAAGATGAGAATCTCTCTTCTTAAACAATGTATTTGCTAGGATTAGGTCATAAGATAAAGCAAAATTTAAGATAGCATCTCCTCCCTCGTTTCTTACACCATAACTAAAACCCCCATGTACTCTCTCAAAACCCTCTCTACTTGTACCTACGTGTCCATTAAGATCACCGCCAATAAAAAGGTTTTCTCCTATGGGTACTTCTTGTACTACCTTATCTAAATCCTCCCAAAACTGTCGTTTACTAACCTTATCAAGTCCTATCTGGGGTGCATACATGCTAATGACATTCAACACCTCTTCTCCTAAAACTAGTTTAACAAAAATAATCCTATCCCCTTGTCTCTTAATTTGTACAACATCCTTATGGTACTCTTTATCTATAATGATACCTACTCCATTTCGGTCTCTATCTTTCCCTGTGTACCAAAGCTTATATTGCCAAGGTGCTATCTCTCTAGCCTTTTCCCCAACCCATTTGGTCTCTTGGAGACACAAGATGTTAACCCTCCTCCTACTCATAACGTCACAAATCTCACCTAACTTACCACTAAGCGTACCTATATTCCAAGATCCTAACCTAAGCTTATGGTTATGGACTAACTTCTTTACCCACCCCCGTCCATTGTGGTGTGGGAACCTTTGCCTATTTAACACCACATCTAGGCGTCGATGAGGCGCGTCACTTCCGAGCGACGACCTAGCAACCCTTGCCCACTTTTCACTACACTTGGGCTCCGATGCAGCGCGTCGCTGTGTAGGGGACCCCAACGATGTTTTGATATTGGTTCATTTCATGAGATTGGACTAGTTTTTAAGGCTGGTTGTCCAAACCTACTGCCACCCTCCTCCTTCACCCGGGCTTGGGACCGGTTGCGTTAACTCACACAGGCGGAGTTAATTTAATCAAATTGCATATTAGTGTTTTATCCATATCTTTTATTCCATCTGTGAAATCTTTTGGATTATTAAGTAAAGTGACACATATTTAAATATAGCAATAAATACTCTATTGGCTCTTATAGGCAATACCGAGAGGGGGTGAATCGTTTTCACTAACCTTAGGTTCGTTTTTCGTTTCGCTAAATTCTCTAGCCTATATTGATATTTTCTTTGTTCTCTAGGCTACTCAATTATGCAATATAAATTCAACACAATAAACACAAATATAATTGCAAATAAGTAAAGAGAGTAAGGATAGAGAAATGTACGCAAGTGATTTATAGAGGTTCGGCAACCTTGCCTACGTCCTCTACCTTGAGACGCTCCCAAGAATTTTCCCCAAATTCATTATCTTTGAATTTGTATTACATTCCTCTTTTCTAGGATAAAGAGAAACCTCTCTCTTTTTCTAGGCTCAAGAGAAACCTCTCTCTCTTTTTCAAGGCTCAAGAGAAACCTCCCTCTTTTTCTTAGGCTAAAGAGAAACCTCCCTCTTTTTCTTAGGCTAAAGAGAAACCTCCCCTTTTACAAGGAATGGATTGGTTTACAAATGGTGCAATCAAAGAAGGCCTCTAAGTAGACAAATGATTACAGAAATTAGGTACAAGTAAAAGCCTATACAAGATTTGTGCTAAACAATACAAGAGATATGTGAATAATGGAAGATGAAGACTTTGTTTTGTTGTTTGAGGCTTGAGGAAGATGAATAAGATGATGAAAGATGTTGCTTGGTTGTTCCTCTTCCTTCCTTTAGCTTCTAAGCCTCTATTTATAGTCCCTTGGATGGTTTGTGGACGTTGATTGGAGCCAAAACAGAAACTAGCCGTTGTATCTCATAGAAACTAACCGTTGGGGACTTTTTGACATAAAGGGATCGATCCTTTTGCAAAAGGGATCGATCCCATGCTTCATTCTAGGCTTCCAGGGCATTCTGCCAAAAAGGGATCGATCCCTTTCCTTAGGGGATCGATCCCATGCTTCTAGAATGAGTTTTTCCTGCACTTTTGGGTTAGAAATGATATGGCTTTTGATTTTAATTCAACCTAAAACATTTATAAGCTTTAAGGGAGTTTTTCTTGACTTTCTCAAATGAAAATATTGTCCAAAAACTTATAAGTAATTTTCTAAACTTATGTTCAATAATTCTTGAGAAAATTACTTAATATTGAAAACCATTTTATAGAGTATTAAGACCCATAAGAATATATCATTAAATCATGGTCTTAATGTTTGATATGAACACTTAACAATGAATTGAGAAAATCATGTGTGATAAGGCAAATTTACAATATGAATTAAAACATTAAAGCTTACTTAAGTTTTTGTCATTTCAAAATATATATGGCAATTTAAAGCTAACAATCTCCCCCTTTTTGATATGACAAAACTTAATATAAATTTTCTTTGAAAATTCTTTCATAAAATACTCCCCCTCAAATAAAGCAGGATTTTATAAAGCTCCCCTTTAATATAAGCATGGGTTTTGAAAATGAATTTTCAAACTATTTCTCCCCCATTATCTCTCTCCCTTAATATCTCTCCCTTTTAATATCTATCTCTCCCCCTTTTTGTCATAGCAAAAAGAAGGAAAAATAATAAAAAATATGCTCCCCCTAAAATCATGGCTATGTGAGAAGAGATAAATATGCTCCATCCAACAAGAAACATGTTAGTACATGGGACTCATAGCACAAATAAATAAGTCAATATCCATAAAGAGTATGAAATATTCATGCAAAGAATATGACTTATGATCCTATACCAATTGTTTATAGATAATTTCGCACGAAGTTTCCAATTGGTAAAAAATGAAGCAAGTTGTTTATAAATATCTACTAAGGTCTATGACTTGCTCATTTCAATCTTATTAAGCACCTAAGTATATCAATTGTTCTCTAAAGTCCAACTAAGGTGCATGGTAATACATATGTGTCACGACCCGAAGACCGCGACTTTCACTTGATTCTTATGCTTTTCTTAGTCTACAAATTTATGGACTAAATTTTTCTTTTTCATTTTAAGGTTTGTATTCGGTGTCAGTGTAGTTACTATACTATCTAGGTAACCTATAGTCATTTCATTTAAATATTAAACTAATACGAAAACGATTCTTAGTTACATCCCTACTTGTTAAACAGAATATGTACTGTGCATCAATTTAAGTCTTACATGTGAACAAGTATTTTATAAGGAGCATATACCTCAGAAGACTAGTACCAAGTCCATACACCGTCTCCGATGCCCACTGAGCACCTCACATGGCAGATGTTAACTTCAATAGTCTGAAAGAGATGAAATTTAGTGGGGTGAGCAAAACCACGGCTCAGTAAGATACTAATATAAATACAAGAGTAGGATTACACTGTCTTAAACTGCAATGCTTAAAACTTGCAATGATGCAATTACAGTTAATCATTTCTCATCGATACATCTCATTATCACTTTTCATTTTCACTTTTCATTTCATAATCATACTTTGGTATGCTATCATCTCAAATCAATTCTCATATTTACTTTTCATTTCATAATCATATTTCCGTATTCTATCATCTCTTATCAATTCTCATATCATCTCTTATCAATTCTCATATTTACTTTTCATTTCATAATCATATTTTTGTATTCTATCATCTCTTATCAATGCTCATATCATCTCTTATCAATGCTCATATCATCTCTTATCAATTCTCATATTTACTTTTCATTTCATAATCATATTTCCGTATTCTATCATCTCTTATCAATTCTCATATTGTGGATCATGGTCACGGTGATACGAAGTCATAATTCTCTTCGTGTATTTCTATATTCATGTTTCATATCATATCATGATATCATATAGATGAAATATCGTTACCACCGAGTCATGATACTCCTTATATATTCTTCATGTTTAATTGAGATATCCTATCGAGTCACTTTACATTTAACAATCATATTCTCGTCTTATATCAATTCATATCACTTATCGTATGGGAATTTATGATCACGATAGAGTAAGATAGAATTCTCTTCATATCAATTTATGTTCATATATCATATCATATCATGTCATCGTCTAGATGAAATATCGTTAACGTCGAGTCCTGACATTCCTCATGGAATTCTCATATACTAAGCATATTATCGTATCAGGGTTTAATATGCAATTCATGTAATTTTTCTGTATAAACCGCTATCATTTCAAATCATATCATATATACTTTAGGACATGCTCAACATATGAAATTTCAATTCATTTCAAATTTACCTTTCAGGCATGATAGAAACATGTTCGATTTCAGTTCATGTATTCGTTTTGGAGCATGTCTAAAACATGTGCGGTTTTAAAACATTTTTCATATACTATAAGTCATATCAGGTCTAAAGTTCATATCAAATCAATCTATATTCTAGACCACATATCATTTTAAATTCGACACAAAATCGTCTATAAATCATCTAAGTGTCGAAATCATTTATCATGTACTTTTAAAACATAAACTGTAAGTCATATCAGGTCTAGAGTTCATATCAAATCAAACTATACTCTAGACCGCATATCATGCCATGTTCGACACAAAATCATATATAAATCATATAAGTGTCGAAATCATATCTCATGGACTTTTAAAACATGTTTAAAACATGTACTGTTTCAAAACATATTTCATTTCAAATTTGTTTCATATACAGTATAAATCATGTCAAGTCTAGAGTTCATATCAATAAAATCATACTCTAGACTTCATATCATATCGGTTAGAGACTAGGCTAGATCCCTATCATCTCTATCAATAAAGACTTAAATCACTGTAGCTAGCAGTGAAAATCATGTCATCGTCCCCTGGAAACCAACTAGGGCGCTATCTATGGCCATAGACCTCATCTCTCTCAGCCCCACTGATTAGGCGTGACTGAGACCTGTCCACAACTATTGTCGGACAAGCATCTCTCTGCCTAATGAGCAAAGCTCCAATTAGGCGGTTTCCACTATGCTTTATTGAATTTCATTCTTTTAAGGTGCCTACAGTCTCATAAAACATTTAAATCTATAGCTTTTTTTTCAATATCATGTAAAGCATATGGTAAAATTCTGTATGAGACTTCATATATCAAAATATATATATCTACCATATACTTTCATTTCAAAACAAATCAGTACTTTTTAGTATTCATATAAACATTATTAAAATGTTTCAAATTGCAAGAAGGCATGCTTAATTGCGATGCTATAAAACATTTCAGTATGCAACTTCAGTAATATTTTCCTCTAATATAGTGTAGAAATTCATTTACATTCATCGCCATCAATCATTCGATTTCGAGACTCTCTTTCTGTAAAATCAGTAATTAAATTTTCAAATCATTCAATATCCAAATTATTCATTACTCTAATTGTTTAATAATCAGATTACTTGGTATTCAAACCATTCAGTATTCAATATCTTTTTTCGAAAATTATCGACTGTAATAATCATTTGTACATTTCATTATCGATACTAGAACCACATCATCAGTGTGAATCCTCTTAGTATCTATGAGCATTTAAATATCATGTTTTCATATAGCCATCATGATACTGAAATTATGAAATACTAATATCCTCATTCGATATCTATTCCAGAGTCGACATCGATGATCATAGAACCACAAGATTAATAATCGCTTATCAAATCCATTTATGGTTTGACCTATTGGTACATATTCAAAATTTTCGACTTGCGGTTCAATTTCATTCACTATCATAAAATCATATCACAATCTTCAATTCACTTTTCATATGGCCTGTAGAATGTAATATTATGCTAGAATTATCTATAAAACGTCCTCAATTCAATTCTTTGATTGGCAATTTACCACTTAAAAGGATTTGCCAATTTTCACTATCAACAATGTTTCAATCATTTAAGTCGTCTTGCGACTATCCATATTATTGCAAAAATCTTAGTTCATACCACTAAGACGGTTCATTTATTTGAATCTATCAATTCCATAATCATCACTCGATTGATAATTCCGCACTTCTATCATTTGACCTTCTAAATCACAACTTCAAATTTTTCTCTCTTAAGTTGTATCCTATAACCATCATCACTTTTATCAGTGATCCGTCTAATAAATGATTTCACCTCAATCTCAACTTGATACCATTTGTAATATTAAAATTACTTGATTTATCAATTCTATAAGGTTTAAACCATATAATTCATCACATTATCGTTTTCAACGATCTATCTTCTCATCGATTTCAATATCAAACTCTTTCGGTAATACCATAAAATTCCTGTTAATATTTATTTTCAATAATTATCTCCAAGATTTCATTTATGTGAGAAACTTAATCTTTTTCCTCAGATATTTTCCTAAAAATTTCGACAGCATAACGGCTTAATTTTCCCTAACCTCCTGCAAGGGAAACACAATTTATACCACAGCCGTTGATTCTCACAATTCCTACGTCTCTACTAAGACCCCTACCATCAGTTGTGGGTCCTATTAGCATTTTTAATATCAATTAAATCAACGCATCATATATAAAAATATCACAATTCCATTAAAAATCATTTCATAAATGCATCATATAAAAATCATAAATCCCACATACAATATGATGCTACTAATGCTTTATAAAAGTATCTTACCTATTTGCCAAGCTTAGCGTACTTTCCGATTTTCGAGCCTTGTCGAACTTATGAAGATCGAGAATTTTCTAAATAAATAAAGGTATTCGGAAAATTTAATTTGGACAAATTGAAATCCAAATTAAATAAGAATGAAAGTGGAGAAAATAAATTTGGATATCAAGAAATCCAAAAACGTAATAAGAAATAAAATATGTATTTTGAGAGATTTATATAATGACATTATGTAAACATACTTTTGATAAATATGTATATATTCATATATGGAATATGTGTATATATCATATGTTAAAATATCATTTTATATCATTGAATATATATATATATATATATGTAAATTTTTATACATTTATGTATATATGTAATATTTATATGAAATATATATATATAGTATTTTAAAATATATATATATAAATGGTTTATATGAAATATATACTTATATATATATATATATATATATAAATATATATATGAAGTATATGTATAGTATTTTAAATTTTAAAGTGTATAGATTTATACATATATATATATATATATATATAATTGATACAAACTTTATATATGCATATCTATATGTATTTAATTATATGGTATAGTTATATAAATATATATATATATATAAAAGATAAATATTATAGATATTATAATTATAAATATATTTTATAATTATAAAAAAAAACTGAAAGGAGGGAATCGGGGGTTTAAACCGATCCCCCCTTTTCTTTGTTTCCTCTGTGTAACACAGAAGAGTAGGAAAGAAGAGAAAAGCCGGTTGACGCCGGCAATGCCAAGGGAAGAGAGATCGGGAAAGGAAAAACGCCGCCGATAAGAGAGGAAAAAGCCGACGACGGTGAAGGCAGTGAAAGAGAGGAGAAAAACGAAACAGAAGCGAAGCGAAACGAGAAGATGCGGGCGAAGCTGAAGAGAAAAAGAAAAGAGAGAAGTGGCGGTGCCGGCCGGTCTAGGCACCGCCACCCCAACCTCGAGCTCGGCGGAGTTGAGGGGAAGCAAAGGACTGCCACCGACGAGGCAAGGGCCGGCGGAGAAAGGAAGAAACAGAGAGGGAAGAAGCCGCCGCTGCCACCTCCAGATCCGGTGCCGTCACCGCCGATGGGGAGGAAAGGAGACCAGATTCGGCTTCAGCACCACCTTGGCTACCTGTAGGAGGCCTGAACCGGCGGAGAGGGTGGCCGCCGGTGGCCGAACCGGTCGAACCGGCCAAAACCGACCTGAACCGGTCCGAACCGGTTCAGGCCAGAAAAAAAAAAAACAGAACAGAAAAGAAAGGGAAAGAAAAAGAAAAGAAAGAAGAAAAGAAAAGAAAAGGAGAAAGAAAAGAAGGAAGAAGAAGAAGAAGGAAAGGAAAAAGAAAGAGAAAAAAAATGTGGTAAGGAAAATTTAAGTCTTTTCGCTATATGTCTATTTGATTTATTGGAAATTTTCGTATTATTTTCTAAATGAAAATATATGTTAATTTTTGAAATTGTAGCAAAAGTGGAAATGAGACGAATGGTGGAGTTCGGCAAGGCTCGAAAAATCGGAAAGTGCGCTAAGCTTGGCGAATAGGTAAGATACTTTTATAAAGCATTAGTAGCATTATATTGTATGTGGGATTTATGATCTCATATAATGCTCTGATGGAATGATTTTTAATGGAATTATGAATTTTTTTTATATATGATGAATTAATTTAATTGATGTTAAAAATGCTAAGAGGACCCACAATTGATGGTGGGGGTCTTAGTAAGAGGTAAAAATTGGTGAGAATCAACGGCTGCAATTATAAATTGTATTTCCTTGCATGAGGTTTAGAGGAAATTAAGCCGTTATGCTGCCGGAATTTCCACGAAAATATTTGAGGAAAAAGATTAAGTCTCTCACATAAATGGAATCTTGGAGATAATTATTGAAAATAAATATTGAAAGGATTTTATGGTATTACCGAAAGTGTTTGATATTGAAATCGATGAGAAGATAGATCGTTGAAAACGATAATGTGATGAATTACATGGTTTAAACCTTATAGAATCGATAAATCAAGTAATTTTAATATCACAAATGGTATCAAGTTGAGATTGAGGTGGAATTATTAATTAGACGGATCACAGATAAAAGTGATGATAATTATATGATATAGCTTGGAAGAGAAGATCACAGTTGAAATTTCGATGGTCGAATGATTGGATTGTGAAGTTATTAACGGAGTAATGATTTCCAGAATTTACCGAGTCCGGTTTCATGATTTTGAAATAATTCCGAATGTGATAATATGGACAAATTCGAGAGATCGAAATGAAGATCGAATTACGACACAATCCGATCAATTATGGATTTAAAGAAATGAGTGATAAATATATGAAAAGATGATTGTGCTTATAACCTTAGAATAGATCTTGAATAATAAGATCGATAATTACATAAGTTCGGATAAAATCATAAAGGCCACATGAAAATTGATTTGAGGATTTAGATACGATTTTGTGATAGTAAATGAAATTGAACCTCAAATCGGAAATGATGAACATGTATCAATAGATCAAATCATAGATGGATTTAATAAGTGACTATCGATTTTGTGATTCTGTTATCCTCGATGTCGATTCTGGAACAGATATTGAATGATGATATTATTATTTACATAATTTCGATAACCTGATGACTATTTAGAAACTGATGTTTAAATGCTTATAAAAACTTAGATGATTCATACAAATGAAGCGATCCTAATATTGATGATGAGATGTATAAATGATTATTATAATAGTCGATGACGATTGAGAAAGGATATTGAATACCGAATGGTCTGAATACCAAGTGATTCGATTTCCGAATGAATTGAGTACTGAGCAAATTGAATACTAAATTAAATGAATAGTAAATGAATTAAATAGTGATTACTGATTTGATAGAAAGAAAGTCTTGAAATCGAATAGTTGATGGTGATAAAGTTGAATGAATCACTTCTCTGTATTTGATGAAAAGATTACCGAAGTTGCATATTGAAATGTTTTACAGCATCGCATTTAAGCATGCCTTCTTGCAACTTGAAACATTTTAATAATGTTTATATGAATACTGAAAAGTATTGATTTGTTTTGAAATGAAAGTATATGGTAAATATATATATTTTGATATATGAAGTCTCATACAGAATTTTACGATATGCTTTACATGATATTGAAAAGAAAGCTATATATTTAAATGTTTTATGAGACTGCAGGCACCCTAAAAGAATTAAATTCAATAAAGCATAGTAGAAACCGCCTAATTGGAGCTTTGCTCATTAGGCAGAGAGATGCTTGTCCAACAATAGTCGTGGACAGGTCTCAGTCACGCCTGATCAGTGGGGCTGAGAGAGATTAGTTCTATGGCCATAGATAGCGCCCTAGTTGGTTTCCAGGGGACGATGACATGATTTTCACTGCTAGCTACAGTGATTTAAGTCTTTATTGATAGAGAGATAATAGGGATCTAGCCTAGTCTCTAATCGATATGATATGAAGTCTAGAGTATGATTTTATTGATATGAACTCTAGACTTAACATGATTTATACTGTACATGAAACAGACTTGAAATGAAATATGTTTTGAAACAGTACATGTTTTAAACATGTTTTAAAAGTCCATGAGATATGATTTCGACACTTATATGATTTATATGTGATTTTGTGTCGAACATGGCATGACATGCGGTCTAGAGTATAGTTTGATTTGATATAAACTCTAGACCTGATATGATTTACAGAATATGTTTTAAAAGTATATGATAAATGATTTCGACACTTACATGATTTACATACAATTTTGTGTCGAATTTGAAATGACGTGTGGTTTAGAGTATAAATTGATTTGATATGAACTCTAAACCTGATATGATTTATAGGATATGAAAAATGTTTTAAAACCACACATGTTTTAGACATGCTCTAAAAATGAATACATGAATTGAAATTGAACATGTTTTTATCATGCCATAAAGGTAGATTTGAATGAATTGAAAATTTATACGTGGAGCATGTTCTAAAGTACATATGATACGATTAGAGATGATAGCGGTTTATACAGTAAAGTTACATAATTGCATATTAAACCTTGACATGATAATATGCTTCGCACATGAGTTTCGTGAGAAATGTCATGACTCGACATTAATGATATTTCATCTAAACGATGACATGATATGATACATGAACATATGATTGATATGAAGAGAATTGTGAACTTACACTATGGTGATCATGATTTCTCTATAAGGAAAGTGATATGAGGTGATAGATTACAAGAGTACGATTATGAAATATAAAGTGAATTGATATGGTGCTTCAATTGGACATGATGTACTCCGAGATAGAGGAAAATATAGACTAATAGTATATGACATTCAATTTGGATACGACAGATTGTTGTGCGACGCACTATAGTGTAAGGATGAGAAGACTGAAAAAGTGATTATGATGATGATTTTAAAAGTATAAGTGATAGACAGATGACAAGAAATGAGATAATGATATGTTATCGATGAGAAAGGATTAACTGTAATTGCAAATTTGCAAGTTTTAAGCATTGCAGATTAAGACAGTGTAATCCTACTCTTGTATTTATATTAGTATCTTACTGAGCCGTGGTTTTGCTCACCCCATTAAATTTCATATCTTTTCAGATTATTGAAGTTAACATTTGCCATGCGAGCTGTTAAGTGGGCATCGGAGACGGTGTATGGACTTGGTACTAGTCTTCTGAGGTATATGTTCCTTATAAATACTTGTTTACATGTAAGACTTAAATTGATGCACAGTACACATTCTGTTTAACAAGTCGGGATGTAACTAAGAACCGTTTCCGTGTTAGTTTAATATTTAAATGAAATGACTATAGGTCACCTAGATAGTATAGTAACTACACTGACACCGAATACAAACCTTAAAATGAAAAAGAAAAATTTAGTCCATAAATTTGTAGACTAAGAAAAGTATAAGAATCAAGTGAAAGTCGCGGTCTTCGGGTCGTGACAGAACTCCACCATTCGTCTCATTTCCGTTTTTGCTACAATTTCAAAAATTAACATATATTTTCATTTAGAAAATAAATCCGAAAATTTCTAATAAATCCCATAGACATATAGAGAAAAGACTTTTAAATTTTCTTTACCCATTTATTCTTCTTCTTTTTTCTTCTTACTTCCCTTTTCCTTTTCCTTTTCCTTTTCCTTTTCTTTTCTTTTCTTCTTTTTTTTTCTTCTTCTTCTTCTTCTTCCTTCTTTTCTTTCTCCTTCTCTTTTCTTTTCTTCTTTCTTTTCTTTTTCTTTCCCTTTCTTTTCTGTTCTGTATTTTCTTCTTCTTCCAACCATCGGTTGTCACCCTCTCCGCCTGTTCAAGCCTCCCACAACTAGCCGACATCGTGAGGATGCCGGATCTGGCCTCCGTTTCTCGATCGGTGACGCCGGCGGTAGCAGATCTGGGACGGGCGGCGACGGCTCCTTCTCTCTTTTCTTCCTCTCTTTTCTCGCCGTTTTCTTCACCGTCGGGTGTTCCTCCCTCCAGATCTAGCTTCACCGGGGCTTCGCAAGGCGGCGGCGACAGGTGGATCGGCCGGTATCGCCTCCTTTCCTTTTTCCTTCTTCTTTCGGTTTTCCTTCCTCCCGCTTCGACCTCCATCCAATTTTTTTCTTTCCTTTTCGCCTCGCGCCGTCACCGCTTGCTTCTTCTCCGCCGGTGACGTCACTCCTCCCTTCCCCTTTCTCCTTTGGCCACCGGCATTGGCCGATTTTCTTTTTGGATATCCCTCCTCTGTTGTAAACAGAGGAGGAAATGGGTGGGAATCGGGTATCCCGATTCCCGCCCGTTTTTTCTTCTCTTTTTTTTATTTATTATATATTTATATTTATATAATTATATATAATTAAAATTTAAACACATATATATATATATACAATTTTTTTTTATAAACCATTTATATTTATATATATGTATTTTAATTACACTACTATATATATATAATCTCATATATATTTTATATATATATGAAAAATATATTTTTTTTTATTTTTTTTCATATAAACTATTTATATATTTATACTTAAACTTTAAAATGCTATATATATATATATATATATTTCATATATATCCTATATGTACATAAATGTATAATAAAATACATGTATTTGTTCCATGATATAAAATAGTATATATATCAATGTATAATATATATATATATATACATACATACATTCCATATATATATATATTTATCAAAAGTATATTTATATAATATCATTATATAAATCTATCAAAATACATATTTTATTTTTTATTACATTTTGGATTTCTTGATTTCCAAATTTATTTGTTTCAATTTCATTCTTATTTAATTTGGATTTCAATTTGTTCCAAATTAAATTTTCCGGATATCTTATATTTGTTTAGAAAATTCTCGGTCTTCACATCATGATTATGAGCTGAAATTAGATGACATATCATATGCATGAGCTCATAAATCACTTCCAAGCAAGAGTGTGCATAGAATTAAGACATATAGCAATTAACTACAAATTCTAGCACACAAGTGTTTCATGCAAAAGTGTCTTATATGAATTCTTCCCTATTTGTTATTTCAATCTAAGGAGCATGAGAAGAATTTTCAATTTAAAGCTTATACCAATTGGCAATTTAGTTTTGGCTTACCAATTATTGAAAATATGGTTGCCAATGATACTAATTGTTATTTCAATCTAAATACCAATTGTTACTAATGGTTGACTTAGTCATTTTTCATGAATCCAATATTTATGTGTAGTGTGTTCATGTCAAGAAAATAGTCATTCTAAATATGCAAGAACACAACACATATCATCAAATATGCATATGCATCAATTAATCATTAGCACACTATCATAAAGTATTAATCCATAATCATATTCACAAATTTATACCATATGGAAGATTCAAAAAATCAAGGAATTCAAGCAAATACATTTTCTTCCATGGTTTCAAGCACAAAAATCCTATGCTAATTTTTCAATTCAAGTCCTTAACCAATTATGAGCAAGGAAAGATTCAAAATTACCATTTTAATCAATTATGAGTCATATCCCTAGTTGTTATCATCATTTAACGTTCTAGAGGGTATATGCTATTTTAACTAAAATGGCTTCACCTAAGTGAATCAATATTATCAAGTTAAAATATATTTTATCAGTAAAATCCATAAACTATGAGTGAGGTTAAGCACATAATATCATGAAAACAACTATTCTCATCTCATAGGCATGATTATTGATTCAACTTAAGTAAACATGCATGTTCAACATCAAAACAATCAAGATACAATGCATGTATATCAATTGTTGGTGTTGTCATTAAAGCCCAAGTTCTTTAAGTACAAGGATGATAAAGTTTCATGCATTTGAACATTTAGGATCCATTTACCATCACAAATTATAGGCCAATAACCATTATCAATTGTTGAATTTACATTTGAAATCAATCCACTAGATGTATAATTATCGAAACCTAGTGTGGAATTGATAAGTCAAGCTAAGAGATATAATCCTATAAGCATGCTTGACTAAGATGAACAAAAAGGAATGAAGAATATTCATTATGCACAAGTTCATCAAATTCTCAAATATATCCATAAATTCTTGAAATAATTCTCAAAATTATGTTTAAGCATTTATTGAAAGTATATTTCAAGATTATTTCAAGATTTATGCAATTCATGAATGTTTTCAACAAAAAGAGCGATTTTGCACTTGTGAGTTCAATGAAAAATGATATTGATTGTTGAAAATGATACCATTTGTTGGAAATAATACAAATTGATAGAGTTGAGGCATGATATCATTGAAAAATGAATTTTCATATTGTAAAGATCATCAAAGAGAGGTTAAAACAATGAATTTTAAGTTGAGAAGAAAGAAGATATCAAGAGAATTAAGAAAACTTCTCAACTAAGGCTTAAAAATGCAGAAAAGGGCATAAATTGCCTAGAGGGATCGATCCCATGAGCAAGGGGATCAATCCCTAAACTCTAGAATCTAGTTTCCTGCATGTTTTTCCAAAGGGATCGATCCTGTATGTAGAGGGATCGATCCCTCATCCTGGTCTTGCAGATTTTTGACAGAAAATCCAACTTGTGAGGTGCCAAAACTTCGTTATTGAGTATTTAAGTCCTAGTAAGGGTTTAAACATTTGTAAAACATGATTTTGGACTTGTATGAATGAAAAACCATTTTACAAAAGATTTTGCAATTTTGGAAGAATTTACACAATAAAATGCATTTTTGGCCTCAAAGGAGGTCATTTTGAGAGTTAAGCATATTTTGACAAAACCAAAGCATTGGATACCACAAATATGTCAAAACAAACTTGTTCACATAGGTTTTAAGCACATATATCATTAAAGCATACATCTTGTGAACAACATGCCGTGATTTTCAACATACAAGTTCTTCATTATTGCTCATGACATGGCATTTTGTATAAATGACATATTTGGTATTTTGAGACAAGTAAATACATTATCAACACATAGAAAACTTGCTCAAAATGCAGAAATCCAATAATCATTTCAAAATCATAAATCATGCCTTTCATTCATTCATCAAGAACTGTCCATCAAACACTCAACAATCATTCATCATGACTTTTGCTCATTCACAATGCATCATTAGTCATTAACCAATTTTCTCATCAAAGCATAACTAATCAAATAAAAAGTTTAAGGAGTAAGGAATTAAGCTTACAAAACTCCTTTGCTTGAGAGTGCTTTGCTTTGATGTGTTGGATCCACCATTAACCATTCTTTGAGAAATTATTGTCACCTTGCTAAGGATGGATTTCCAAGCTCTTCCTTTTTCTCATTGGCACAAGCAAACTCCATGAGGATGTGTTGAGCATTTAAACTCCATTGTTCCATTGTATTCCTATGCTCTAACACTCCTACAACAAACCATATTCAAACATGCTTTGGTACCCATATTTTCTTGGGTCCATGAGAGTTAGTGCAAACAATTTTTGATCCTTTTGGGATCCATTTCAAGCACAATTCATCATTATTCATAGCATGCTTTGGCACCCACATTTTTCTAACTACTCTTCCTCTAAATGTGGTTTTTCTATATGTGCATGCTTGTGAAGAGTGTTCTATTCTATTGCATAGTGAGCATGCAAGAGATAAATCATGCATAGTATTTTTGCTCACTAGGAAATTCTTAAGATGAGTTTCTTTATGTATTGCATTATATCTTAGCCCATCTTTGTCAAAGAAAGCTCTTTGGGTCTCAAGCAT
Organism: Heritiera littoralis; assembly: GCA_031772115.1. Lineage (NCBI taxonomy): Eukaryota > Viridiplantae > Streptophyta > Magnoliopsida > Malvales > Malvaceae > Heritiera > Heritiera littoralis. The sequence goes on from JAPDPK010000056.1 coordinate 2,091,311, forward strand.
ATGATCTAATTTTTGTTGACCCATATAGAACCTAGAAAATGAGTTATGCAAATTTGTATTCTTTTTATTTAACTCATTTATTTCTAAGTTGGCCTCTTCTAGTTTCTTCTCTAATTCTAGCTTAACATTGGTCAAGGTTTTCTTTTCTATTTTCAAATTAGCAATGATTTTCTTATATTTAGAATTCATGCATTGAAATTCATTTGCTAATTCATTAAAAGCATTTTGTAACTCATCAGATGTAAAGTCATTATTTTCACTAGAGCTACTACTAACCTCATCATCACTAATGGCCATAAAGCATGAGTAGGCTACCTCTTCATCTACATTTTTCTCATCGGAGCTATCATTATCGCTCCATGCAACCACAAATGCTTTCTTCCTAGGTTTCCTATCCTTTTCTTTCCTAAGTAAGGGGCAATCTAACTTAGTATGACCCGGTTCATTACACTCATAACACACTAAGGGGTCTTTTTCTTTCCTACTTGACTCTCCTATTCTTACCCCTTCTTTGATGTCTCCTATCATTCTCTCTCTCTTTCATCCTCATAAATCTATTAAATCTTTTGGCAAACATTGCCATTTCCTTTTCTTCCTCATTTCTACTCTCATCACTATCATTTTCAATGATCTCATGAGTGGAAGACTTAAGTGCTACCCCTGCTTTCTTTGAAGGCACTTCATTTCTTTTCATTTTCATTTCATATGTAAGTAGGGAGCCTATAAGCTCATCTAGAGACAAGGTATTTGGATCCTTAGACTCTTCTATTGCAGTTACCTTTGCCTCCCAAGACTTAGGCAAGCTATTCAAAATTTTCTTTACCATTTCAACATTGGAATAAGTCTTGCCTAGAGCTTTAAGTCCATTAATTATATCATTAAACCTAGTGAACATTTCACTAATGGACTAATTTTCTTTCATCCTAAAAAGCTCATAATCATGTGTGAGCATTCCTACTTTGGTCTCTCTAACTTGATTTGTCCCTTCATGTTTGATGGCTAGTTTATCCCATATTTGTTTAGCATTCTCACATAAGGAGACTCTATTATACTCATTGGGACTTAAAGCACAAAAAAGGGTGTGCATAGCCTTGGCATTCATTTGTGCCAATCTCATGTCATTTGTGTCCCACTCATCCTCACTCTTAGGGACATCTTTTCCATCTACTTTTTTCATGGGAATTCTAGGACCATTCATCTGAAGACCGAGAATTTTCTAAATAAATATAAGGTATCCGAAAAATTTAATTTGGATAAGTTGCAATCCAAATTAAATAAGAAAAGAAATGAAGAAAATAATTTTTGATATTAGGAAATTCAAAAATTTAAAGAAATAAAAAGGTATATATTTATATAATTATCAAATTATATTATATAAATATATTTTAAATGTTAAAGAAATAAAAATGTGAATAAAAATATAATTATATAAATAGATTATATAATATATTTTTACACATTTTTAAATAAGTATATATATATATATATATGTATGAAATATATATACTATTTAGATCAAAGTGTATATATACATATATTTCAAGATAAAATATGAATATATGTATATATATTAAAATTAATAGTATATGATATATATATAAAAATATAATTTATATATATATAAAAAATTTAAAAAAAAGAAAGTAAAGAAGCAGGAATCGGGATAACCCGATTCCCACTTCTTTCTCCTCTGTTACAAACAGAGGAGAAAGACAAAAAAAAAACAAAACACAAATGGCCGGCCCCCTGCCTGCCGACAGAGGAAAGAGGGGTGCCGCCGGCGAGCCGTGATGGAGGAAGAGAAGCTAACGCCGACACCGACGGCGGAAAAGAAAAACAGAGAAGGAAAGGGAAATGGCGAGGTGGAACCGAAGTGGAGATAAAGAAAAGAGGGAAGTGGCGGTGCCGGCCGGTCTAGGCACCGCCACCCCCAACCCCGAGCTCGGTGGAGCTGAGGGAAAGCAAAAGAAGACCACTGGCGAGGCTACGGACGGCGGAGGGAGGAAGAAACGGAGGAGAAAGGAGCCGAAACCCACGCCGCCAGATCTGGCGCCGTCGCCGGTGATGGGGCCAAGCCGAGACCAGATCCGTCTTCGTGGCAACCTCGGCAAGCTGTGGAGTGACTGAACCGCCGGAATGGGTGGCCGCCGGTGACCGAACCGGTCAGCCAAAGTTGAACCGGCCAAGCCAAACCGAACCGGCCCGACTCGACCCGACCCGGTTCAGAAAAGAAAAGAAAAAAAAAGAAAGAAAGGAAAAAGAAGAAAAAAAGAGAAAGAAGGAGAAAGAAAAAGAAAAGAAAAAAAAAAGAAGAAAAGAAAAAGGAAAAGAAAAAGGAAGAAGAAGAAGAAAAAGAATTGGTAAGGAACCGAAAGACTTCATTTTGTTCCCTTTGAATTTATGGAATTTATTAGAAATTTTGGATTATTTTCTAAATGAAGATATATGTCGATTTTTGATATTTTAGCAAAACGGAAATGAGACGAATGGTGGAGTTCGGCAAGGCTCGAAAATCGGAATGTACGCTAAGCTTGGCGAATGGGTAAGATACTTTTATAAAGCATTAGTAGCTTTATATTGTATGTGGGAATTATAATTTTATATATGATGCATTTATTTAATTGATTTTAAAAAATGCTAAGAGGACCCACAACTGATGGTGGGGGTCTTAGTAAGAGATAAAGAAACTGTGAGAAACAACGGCTGTCATTATAAACTGTTTTCCGTGCAGGAGGCTTAGTAAAAATTAACCCGTTATGCTGCCGAAATTTTTAGGAAAAGATCTGAGGAAAAAGATTAAGTTTCTCACATAAATGGAATCTTGGAGATAATTATTGAAAATAAATATTAAAAGGATTTTATGGTATTACCGAAAGAGTTTGATATTGAAATCGATGAGAAGATAGATCGTTGAAAACGATAATGTGATGAATTATATGGTTTAAACTTTATAGAATTTATAAATCAAGTAATTTTAATATCACAAATGGTATCAAGTTGAGATTGAGGTGAAATCATTTATTTGACGGATCACTGATAAAAGTGACGATGATTATAGGATACAACTTAAAAGAGAAAAAAATTGAAGTTGTGATTTAGACGGTCAAATGATAGAAGTGCGGAATTATCAATCGAGTGATGATTATGGAATTGATAGATTCAAATAAATGAACCGTCTTAGTGGTATGAACTAAGATTTTTGCAATAATATGGATAGTCGCAAGACGATTTAAATGATTGAAACACTGTTGATAGTGGAAATTGGCAAATCCTTTTAAGTGGTAAATTGCAAATCAAAGAATTGAATTGAGGACGTTTTATAGATAATTTTAGCATGATATTACATTCTACAGGCCATAAGAAAAGTTAATTGAGGATTGTGATATGATTTTATGATAGTGACTGAAATTGAACCGCAAGTCGAAAATTCTGAATATGTACCAATAGGTCAAACCATAAATGGATTTGATAAGCGATTATCGATCTTGTGGTTTTATGATCCTCAATGTCAACTCTGAAATAGATATCGAATGAGGATATTAGTAATTTATAATTTCAGTATCCTGATGGCTATATGGAAACATGATATTTAGATGTTCATAGATACTAAGAGGATTCACACTGATGATGTGGTTCTAGTATCGATAATAAAATGTACAAATGATTCTTATAGTCGATAATTATCGAAAAAGGATATTGAATACCGAATGGTTTGAATGCTAAGTGATCTGGTTATTGAATAATTAGAGTAATGAGCAATCTGAACATTGAATGAAATGAATCTTGAATGATTTGAATACTGATTTACTGATGTGTCAGAAGGATAGTTTGAAATCGAATGATTGATGATGATAAAGTTAAATGAATTGTTTCAAAGTATTAGATGAAGGTATTACTTATATGGACATTTGAAACTATTACCAAAATTACATACGGAAATGATTTCATAGCATCGCTTTTAAGCATAATTTGCTATAGTTTCAGATGTTATAATAGCATTTATATAAATGCTATAAAGTATAGATTAGCTTTAAAAAGAAAGTATATGGTATATACATATTTTTATATACGAAACCTCTTAAAGAACTTCATCATATGCTTTACATGATTTTAAAAAGAAAAGATAAAGATTTAAATGTTTTATGAGACTATAGGCACCCTAAAAGAATTAAATTCAATAAAGCATAGTGGAAACCGCCTAATTGGAGCTTTGCTCATTAGGCAGATATGCTTGTCCGACAATAGTCGTGGACAGGTCTCAGTCACGCCTGATCAGTGGGGCTGAGAGAGATGAGGTCTATGGCCATAGATAGCGCCCTAGTTGGTTTCCAGGGGACGATGACATGATTTTCACTGCTAGCTACAGTGATTTAAGTCTTTATTGATAGAGAGATGATAGGGATCTAGCCTAGTCTCTAACCGATATGATATGAAGTCTAGAGTATGATTTTATTTATATGAACTCTAGACTTGACATGATTTATACTGTACATGAAACAGATTCGAAATGAAATATGTTTTGAAACAGTACATGTTTTAAACATGTTTTAAAAGTCCATGAGATATGATTTCGACACTCATATGATTTATATGTGATTTTGTGTCGAACATGGCATGATATGCGGTCTAGAGTATAGTTTGATTTGATATGAACTCTAGACCTGATATGATTTACAGAATATGTTTTAAAAGTATATGATAAATGATTTCGACACTTACATGATTTACATACGATTTTGTGTCGAATTTAAAATGATATGCGGTCTAGAGAATAGATTGATTTGATATGAACTCTAGACCCGATATAACTTATAGTAAATGAAAATGTTTTAAAACCGCACATGTTTTAGACATGCTCCGAAAACGAATACATGAACTGAAATTGAATATGTTTCTATCATGCCTTAAAGGCAAATTTGAAATGAATTGAAAATCCATATGTTGAGCATGTCCTAAAGTATATATGATATGATTTGAAATGATAGCGGTTTATACAGAAAAATTACATGAATTGCATATTAAACCCTGACATGATAATATGCTTAGCACATGAGAATTCCATGAGGAATGTCGTGATTCGACGTTAATGATGTTTCATCTATACGATGACATGAGATGATATGATATATGAACATGAGATTGATATGAAGAGAATTCTGATCTCACTCTATCGTGATCATAAATTCCCAAACGATAAGTGATATGAATTGATGTAATACGGGAATATGATTGTTAAATGTAAAGTGAATTCGATAGGATATCTGCATTAAACATGGAGAATATATGAAGAGTGTCATGACTCGGTGGTGGCGATATTTCATCGATATGATATCATGATATGATATGAAACATGAATATAGAAACACACGAAGAGAATTATGATTTCGTAACACCGTGATCATGATCCATAATATGAGACTTGATATGAGATGATAGCATACCAAAGTATGATTATGAAATGAAAAGTGAAAATGAGAAGTGATAATGAGATGTATCGATGAGAAAGGATTAACTGTAATTGCATCCTTGCAAGTTTTAAGCATTGCAGTTTAAGACAGTATAATCCTACTCTTGTATTTATATTAGTATCTTACTAAGCCGTGGTTTTGCTCACCCCACTAAATTTCATCTCTTTCAGATTATTGAAGTTAACATCTGCCATGTGAGCTGCTCAGTGGGCATCGGAGACGATGTATGGACTTGGTACTAGTCTTCTGAGGTATATGTTACTTATAAATACTTGTTTACATGTAGGACTTAAATTGATGCACAGTACATATTCTGTTTAACAAGTCGGGATGTAACTAAGAACCGTTTCCGTGTTTGTTTAATATTTAAATGGAATGACTATAGGTCACCTAGATAGTATAGTAACTACACTGACACCGAATACAAACCTTAAAAGGAAAAAGAAAAATTTAGTCCATAAATTTGTAGACTAAGAAAAGTATAAGAATAAAGTGAAAGTCGCGGTCTTCGGGTCGTGACAATTCACTATAATTCTCCACACTTCATAATCATTTGATTGAACAAATAACATCATTCTAGTTTTCCAATATGAATAATTCTCACCATTGAAGAGTGGAGGTCTAACTAATGATTGTCCCTCTTCTCCTAGGGGTGTGCCTACATTCAAGTGAGCCATTTAAGATCGTTTTGCTCGATAGAGGTTAATCTAAATCAATCTCGAGCCCAAGCTCTGATACCAATTGTTGGCTCTTATAGGCAATACAGAGAGGGGGGTGAATCGGTTTTTCACTAACCTTAGGTTCGTTTTTCGGTTCCTCTAAATTCTCTAGCCTATATTGATATTTTCTTTGTTCTCTAGGCTACTCAATTATGCAATATAAATTCAACACAATAAACACAAATATAATTGCAAATAAGTAAAGAGAGTAAGGATAGAGAAATGTACGCAAGTGATTTATAGAGGTTCGGTAACCTTGCCTACATCCTCTATCTTGAGACGCTCCCAAGGATTTTCCCCAGATTCACTATCTTTGAATTTGTATTACACTCCCTCTTTTTCTAGGCTAAAGAGAAACCTCTCTCTTTTTCTAGGCTCAAGAGAAACCTCCCTCTTTTTCTTAGGCTAAAGAGAAACCTCCCCTTTTTATAAGGAATGGATTGGTTTACAAATGGTGCAATCAAAGAAGGCCTCTAAGTAGGCAAATGATTACAGAAATTAGGCACAAGTAAAACTATACAAGATTTGTGCTAAACAATACAAGAGATATGTGAATGATGGAAGATGAAGACTTTGTAGCTTTTGATTTGTTGTTGAGGCTTGAGGAAGATGAATAAGATGATGAAAGATGTTGCTTGGTTGTTCCTCTTCCTTCCTTTAGCTTCTAAGCCTCTATTTATAGTCTCTTGGATGGTTTGTGGACATTGGTTGGAGCCAAAACAGAAACTAGCCGTTGTATCTCACAGAAACTAGCCGTTGGAGACTTTCTGACATAAAGGGATCGATCCTTTTGCAAAAGGGATCGATCCCATGCTTCATTCTAGGCTTCCAGGGCATTCTGCCAAAAAGGGATCGATCCCTTTCCTTAGGGGATCGATCCCATGCTTCCAGAATGAGTTTTTCCTACACTTTTGGGTTAGAAATGATATGGCTTTTGATTTTAATTCAACCCAAAATATTTATAAGCTTTAAGGGAGTTTTTCTTGACTTTCTCAAATGAAAATATTGTCCAAAAACTTATAAGTAATTTTCTAAATTTATGTTTAATAATTCTTGAGAAAATTACTTAATATTGAAAACCATTTTATAGAATATTAAGACCCATAAGAATATATCATTAAATCATGGTCTTAATGTTTGATATGAACACTTAACAATGAATTGAGAAAATCATGTGTGATAAGGCAAATTTACAATATGAATTAAAACATTAAAGCTTACTTAAATTTTTGTCATTTCAAAATATATATGGCAATTTAAAGCTAACATACTCAATTATCATTTACTACTTTTCAGCTGAATAAAAATTCATTGAAGAAACTCCTTTTAAAAGAATTTGTACATGAGATTGATTTTAAGATAGGGAAAATTTCAATTTACTCAAATCAAAGACATGTTGAATATTTTTATATACTATTTTTATTCAATAAATTACAATATAAGTTTGATTTAATTTTTACACAATTTGCATAATTATATCAAATATATAATTTTTTATATTAATATATTGTTATATACTAATTACAAATAAAAAATATTAAATATGCATTTGTTGTCTTTTTTTATAAACATAATAACTTATATTATAAAGTTTCAAAAAATATATATTATCAATGAATTTATTGTTTAATTAATATAATTCTGTGCATCGCACAGGTTTAAAATAAAAGACAAAACTTTTGGTTACAAGTAAATTATCCTACATGGATAATCTAAAAATTTGACACGTGTATTTTATTAAATTATAAAAAAAATAATTAGCTTTTGTTCATTTTTTAAAAGATAGACATTTACATACATTAAAATAACAAAATAAATCAATTATCTATTTCAATTTTTTTTTCAATGTATAGATTTAAATCAGTATGTTGTTAATTAAACTTTTTAATTTTTTGAAAGATAGACACCTATATATATATATATATATATATTAAATTTTAAAAAATAATTTTTATTTATTAATTTATTTACCTTTCTTTTATCAATATATATGTATATAGAGTTATTTATATATAATGCATTGACAGTCAGTCAAGCATATAATGCTACCTCATTAATGAGTAAATTTTAAAAATGTATAAGTCCTTAAAAATAAATTTAAACACTTCATTAATATTTACTTTCAAGGGCTTCTGCGTTTATAAGGTTTGCTAATTAATGAGGTGTTATTACATGGTTAACTAATAGTAGATAGCCTTTATACATTATCAATGCATTATATATAAACTTTATGTATATATATATAATATTGCTATCTGCATACATTAAAATTACAAAATAAAATATAATGATTCAAATAATTACCGGCATACAAATATTTTAATTAATTATAATAAAAATTATTAAAAATTTATATTTTATATTTTTTTTATTAGATATATTAAATATCCATATTTAAAACTTTCTATTTTGTCTTTTACTATGAATAATAGTTTTCATACAGTTTGTAATCACTAACGCCAATTTTTTTTTTCTTAAGGAGATATAAGGGAAAAAGGAATTGAACAAAAGTCTCTATTTTCTTACTAAAATATTTTTAAGAAGACACATACAAATATTTTTATGAATATTTCTATAAAAAAATCATCTCTATTTCTATATGATCTTAAACTATCAAAAAATTAGAGATGGAAATTGTAATATGTTTTCAGACTATAAGATATTGTTGCAAATTGGATGATTAGGTACTATGTAAGTGTGTTGAACATGATATTTTATTCTGCTATAAAGTATTGAGTACCTAAAATTAATGATCTACTAATAACAGATGTAGTGAGAATTATCTTCTCTAAGATTATAGATATTTAATATATTTATTTATTAATATTTTTAAATTTAAACTATACTTTTTTTAATTAGTGTTTAGTTTCAATTGATTTTTTTAATGCATATTCTATATATGCATCAATATTTTTAATACATTGTTCAACAAACAAGCATTCAAAAAACTTTTTTGATAATTTTATTTTACTTTCAGATATATTACAAATTAAACTAAATAATATCTATAAACATCTATTATTGATAAGATTTTCAACAAATTGTTATTTTTTATTTTAAATTCCACAAAGTGCCGCCCAAGCGAATTGGCTGCGGCGGGGGCTCGAACTCCAAGTTGGCGGTTGAGCCTCAAGTCTTCCAGACAGCGATTGAACACGTGGCACGTTTCGACACGTGCAATTCACCAAAATGAGTCTAGGAGCAGGCGAAACGAGTCCATGACGTAAATCGTTGCTAAGAGCGAAAAAGAATAACACTTTCGGCCAGGAGAGAAGGTGGGTCCCATGGGAAACGCACCTGCCTGTTCAGAAAGAGAGAGGGAGAGAGAGAATCTGGTCTCCGTAGCCGTTGGATGTATCTATGATTGATGAGATTAAAATCGCCTTCTAATCAGCGGACGTCTCGTGATGGACATTCCACCAGGACGGCGACGCGTCACACGTCAGCCAAAAAAAGCTACAGACTACTTATCATTCTTTTTAACAAAATTTAAAAAATTCATAAAAAATTTAAAAAAATTCATAACTTATCATTCTTTTTAACAAAAAAGAAATGATCTTTTTTGTAATAAATAGAAATTTAACTGTAAAATGATACTCTTGCCACGCATGGAGACTTTTCTTTAATTTAAAAAAATTATAAATAGCTTTTATTTCCAAACAATAATAAATCAAGATAATTATTTTTAAAATATTGATTTTTAAATGAAAATGAAAATATTTAATTTATCAATTAATTATTTTATTTATTTTTTATTCTTATACTTTTTTCAAAAAATAAAATAAAACTAACAAAATGTTAGAAAAATTAAATAGTCCAAAATAAAAATAAAATATTTAAATATGTATTGAATTTGACCTAAAATTGTGAATCTCAAGATAAATTCATATTAGATTAATTCTCCCCTACCATTTTTTCTGCGATCTCTAAGTTTTTAATATTGAAATTATATATTTCTTATTTCATTTTCTCTTTTAAAGTTTTCAATTTTCATATTTTAAAAAAAATTGAAAGATTTCGGTTGGTAGATTTATTTGTTTTAATTTTTATTTGTGTTTAATTTTTTAAAAAATGATTTTGGTAGTTTTGGATTTATTCTATATTTTTAACATTTTTTGAATTTTTATATTATTTGTAATATTTATCATATTTTTATAATTTTTAAATTTTGAGAATTATAAAAATAAGAAAAGAATTATGATTTGATTTGATTTGAATTTTCTGAATATTTGGTATTTGAATTTTAGTATTTTTTGAATATTTGCAAAGCAAATTTTTTGGATATTTGATTCAAAATTTTAAAAAATATATTAATGCTTATTCTTGAATATTTGGTTCTTTTGTTACATGAATATTTAATTTAGTTCTTTAAAAAGAACTTTAAATTTTTTAATTTTTCTCTCTCCACTTTTCATATCTTTCGCTTTATTTTTTTTATTTTAACTTTGAAAAAATAATAAAATTTATAAAAGAAAAATTGGAATAATTGATTTGATTCTTTTCAAAGTTTTTTAGTTGAACTTTTCATTGTTTCTTTCTCTTCTATCTTCTCCTCGTAGTAAATTAGTAAATTTATATTTGTTTTTTGTATTTTTAATATTTAATATTAATAAAAAATTAAAAATAACATTTTTATTTGAATTAAAAATATCACATATAAAACTAAAACTATCACATGACTAAATTTATTTTTAATATTTTAGTTATAGGAAATAATTAAATCTAATTATAAATTTAAAAATGAAAAATTATCTCAAAAAAAGTAATGAAGTGCATGTAATAGCTATTTATTAAATGGTTAACTTTTATGCCCATTAATAATAATAATAATATCTTGGCCCACGCTGCCGTTTATTATGGATTTTATCAAACCAAACCAATATACCAATACAACACAATATCTATCAAGCCAATTCAATTATAAAAAAGCCAAAAAAAAAAAAAGGGACAAATGTTTTGTATCTATGGGATTTTTTTTGATATATAGGTTAAAGATATTCTTGAAGTTCGTCTTGAAACATAGTTTGCAGGATTAATCCTCCAATCCACATGGTGTCACAATCTGACCGTTAGGGGTGTTAAGAATCTATATGGTGTAAACCAATTCATCGAGAATGAATTTTTTTTAATTTATTTTTGATATTATTATTTTTAGTGGTATATTCTCGTTCAAAGTTACAATCACAATCAGTATATTATATTCTGTGAACTGATAACTTGATAAATACAAATGATAATAACAAACTAAACAAATAACAAACAAACTAAACAAATAACAGATAAACTAACTTAAATTCACACTCGGTAAGACTCGAACTTGGGACCTCAAGGTCCCAAAGTCTTCTCCTTGTCATTAAGTCAAGGTCTCATGGGCTATTTTTAATATTGTTTGTGTTTAATTTATAGTCATTTAGAATTTTTATATGATGTTTGTGTTCAGTTTGTTTAAATATTTAGATGTTCCATACATGTCCATAAATGAGCTCATTTAAATTAAATGAGTTTATTTTGAACATTTAATGAATACTTTCAAAAACACGTGTTGATGAATGTATCTAAAGAAACATGTTCTCAAATACACATTTATAAATATTAAATGAATATTTTTGTGCACACTAAATAAAAATATACATTCATCTCAATATATATAAATCAAGTTAGAAAATTTTAAGTAAATATATAATTTTAATAATTACATAGTAAAATGACTTATGAATAAAGATGTAATAATAATTTTTTATTATTGAACAATAAATAAACATTATACAATTCATTAAATAAATAAATTTCAAATAAAATTTTAACGAATTTGTTTGCAAATATAAACACATATTTGTTAATGTTTGAATCATGCAATAGACGAACATTAAAATATTATTTGTGATAGACTATTAATCTTTATAATCCATAAAAATCAAACATTTCAAAAACTGTACTTCGAATATCCTATTGTTTCTTCCTTCAACTCTATTGCCACTGAAAACGTCCGCGTCCATCTTTTCACAACCTTTTCTACTAGGATCTTCCTCCCCGCCCTGAATCGTCTCTTTCTCCTCTCGAGCATCCCAAGCCAGAATCAAGCCCAGATCATCCCAAAATAGATAATCCCAATTCCCATAATCTCCGAAGGAATGGTTATGGCTTACGGAATACTGGTGCCTCAAGAAATGACTCGAGAAGACGCAATGTTGAAGGGTTAAATTTAAGATCAGCCAATAAATGTTTATTAAGGTTATTCACCATTATCCTAAAATTGCATGACCGATTTTCTTAACTCTGGAAAATGGACGGGAGAAAGTAAAATGTTGGGGGAGAAGTCGAGAATCATAAGAGAAAATTTTTAACACTCATTCTGCTTGATGTGAAATAAATAAAATGGGTTGAATTTGAATATTTGAGAAAAAGGAAATCTAAAACATCAATGGCAGGAGTTGTCGGCTTAAATACTGGTAGAACCTAAATTTATAGTAATATACTAAGTACAACAATCTCGATAAGATATTATACCATAAACCATAATAGTGTCGGTCTTCAAAGTTGCAAGTCATTCGTTCAATTTGCAAATGTCGATGAATTTCTGAACAGCATTGTGGTACTGGGTTCCCTGTAATAAATCAGACAGGTTTTACAACCACGTTAATAAAGTTTGCTGCTAAAGATCTTACCATTGGATTGTTAGGTACCAGAATTAGTCAACAGATTTTAGCTTCCAAAAAAAAGTACTTCACAGGATGACGATGTTCGGTTCAAGCAAGTGCAGATATATTTGATACCGATATAAGGAATAAACACGCAAAAGTCATTCTTCAGAAACTTGTATTGCATTCTCACTCGCTACATTTACTTAAAATAGTCTGATGCTATTATGATCAGCTAACAGCAATTAACCTAAAGAACATAAAAATCTCAAGGTAATTCACTCTTCTGCCTTTCAACTTTTCGTCAGGATTGTGATGCTGCTGTGGACATAGGTTGTCTAGGGTTCACCACAAAAACAAACACTTCAGACATGTCAGCATAATTGGCCCCATGGTCAGAATTATTATTTTGAGTCAACATGACCATGGTTTTAGTCCGTGGAGACTGCATGGTGAAGAGGTTACCAGAACCACACTAGTCCATTTGAAATAAGGACCAATAAGAGAAGGTATGAGATGACATAGTAAGTCTATTGCAGATTAGTTTTCCCAACAACTGAAACTACCTGACATTTTGAAGTATTTGGCATAACTGCCATTGAAGCTTTGACCCATACTAGAAGAGGAACAAGCTAAGACCATAGAAAGTCCCAAGTTCAGATACCCCCACCACATCATTAGATATTAAGTAAATGACTTGGTTGAGTGATTTAATCATCTCAAGGACAAGGCCATTTCATGTGGCGAAAGTGATTGGCAGTAGGGGTGGGTTTAGACAGAGATCCAAGATGCAATATTCAAGCCTTATAGTGAGTTAATCTGTAAAGAAAAGAAAATTAAAGAGCAAGTAAAAGTAGCAAGAAACTACCTCCCAATAAAGTTGGTTGCAGTCAATGCATTGCCAAAATTCTAAATTCTTGTCAAACAAGCAGTTTGGAATTCTTTGGAAACCCTTTGCAGCTTCAACTGCCTCTTCTGTTGTCAGTGGCTTTTGGATGAATCTCCCATTGCATTTGGTGCACCTTGACATCAGCTGATCCTCACTAATTTTCAATTGGAAAGTCTCAATTACCTGCAAAATGTTTATGCTGTTTAGGCCTCAAAACTAAAAATTTTATCATTTTAATTTTATTTTGGCGTGCATAAACTTCCTTATATTTTGGCCTCAAAACAACAAGTTGAACTTCCGGGCCATGACATTCATAATGACTGTGACGGCATACACACCTCAAGTAGCTGTTCATTTTTCAGAAGACTCTTCACCCTATATATTTGATTCCTTATCAGATACTGGTGTCTCAAAAGCTTGGCATCTCGTGTCAAAAGCACTCTCTTCTCTTTGTATGCTTGATCTATCAGCTCCCTAAATGCAATAAAAGTTTGATAAAAATGTTAATACTTCCACTGCTTCCAAAAAAAGTACCGATACACACACAGGGATATAGAGGAGGGTTCAAGTTATAGCAGTATAAAACAAATTGTTTTATACACTTTTTATTATTTCATGTAGGATTAATATTTTTACAAATCAACTATTAGATTTAACAATTTACTTGTACACACCATGTACATAAATTTTTGAATCAATTCAATAAACTCATCATTTCAATAAAGAAAAGCATTTTTTTCAATATATATAAATAGTTGAAATTTTATTATTCTCGAACAAATAGTTAACATTTTCAAATAATTTGAAAATTGACATGTATGATCTACATGAATGGAATACAAAATTCAACGTTCGGGTTATAAATATAAATTGGGCCTCTATCATAAATCATATTAAAAGATATGAAATAGTGTAAAACTAAAGTAGTTTTACACACACACGCATGTATATATATGTTCAGAATTCTAAAACGAAAGTAAACAGCAACATATATCTCCATTATTATGAGAGGAAAACCTGGGTTCTGGCTTTTTGGAATGTGGAATTGCAGCATCGACACCAACACAACGAAGATGTTTCGCCAAGCCTTCAACCTAAATAAGCATCCAGTTAAACTCGCACTTAGAGAATAAACAGTATCAGTGAAGCCTTTACATGATCTTGTAGTGTTAATTCAAAGGAGTCCTGTATAAAACTGAATTTCTGATAGTACAAAGAAAAACAAGAAATTTTATCACAGCCCTACTACTAACACGATAATCTTACAATACCATGCAATAAATCTTTGTTTCTGATTCAGTCATGGTCTTAAAAATGAATAATGATGTAAAATTAAGCAATTTACTTACCATCACATCACACAAAAACTTAGGGAATCCATCACCCCCCAAGGAATTATCCCATGGTGGAGGGCCTTGCCAGTCACCAGTATTCTTTAGCCACTTTTCTTTGTAAACAACAATCACTGAGGACCGTTTTTTTCCTTTCTTTTTGGATGTTTTTGGATTTCTATCAGATTCTTGCAGCAAAAGTTTTTCACCATATTTTCTTGCTATCTTCCAGAGGGATTCATCCATAGGCTTAGTTTTTCTGAAAACCTCCACTCCCTTGGCTATTCTTTCACAGTCTTCAGAAGAAGCAGTAGCTTGGACAATATCCAGTGCATTACAAAATTTGGTCCCGACAAGCTTATTATCACCATCAGGCATCTCAAGAATATCCTTCAGTCCTAAACTAACATTAGATTGATGCATTTCCTTGACGTTATCACATGAATGCCCTGTGATAAATGGTGGTACATGTATTTTCAACCTAACTCATAAAATAAATCAGGCAAACTGGAAAAGACAATAAGAATCTCATGGGATAACAACAATAAATGCCCTGTTCAAAAGGATACTCAAGTAAAAAACTTGATTTGTCAATGACAATGCTAAATATATGGAAGGGCCTATATGAACAACTAGAACTTTTGCAGTCACTGGAGATGTAAGGTACAGAAAACACATTATGGTTGTAGCAAACACAGAAAATTCGATCTGGAAGGGAAAGAAAGTTGGGTGCACTGCCTCCAGAAAAAGTTGTCTAAATTCTATCGTGATAAGAACATACATTAATTGCTTGATTGGATCAGAATCACAAAAGCAGCAAGATGAGGAGACAATTTATGTTTGCAAGGGGAAGTCAAATATAATCCCTATGCACAAAGTGCTCTTAACATGACAAATAGAACATATGTCAAAAACATATAAAATAAAATAGTTTAAGTCTTGCATCTTATTCATGTAAGACTATTTATCTTTCCTTTGACTAATCCATAATTGCACAAGAAGGTTTCAGAAAGGTTATATTGGGAGAAGTTAAGGCTGCTTTTAATGCCTTTGCGGAAAATATGTTCAAATTGCCATGCAAAAAGGTAATTCCTCAGATAACAATCCAGCAAAATATATTATATATTTCTGTATCCTTCACAGATATATCTACTCAATTATAATCATACAGTAATATTCAATATCCATCACATCACCGAATCATAAATCACAGAGTAATGCAGAAATTTTATTTTATACGTCTTTTGGCTTCATCTTTGTAAACCAAAGCAAATCCACAGGCCACGTGGAAAAATAAGTCAGAAACCATATAAGATTCAAATAATCCCCACCTTCAGCAAAGTCTGTGATACCAGAAATCATGTGCATAAAGCAATGACAAGTTAGAACAGGTAATATGCTATGTTGTTAGTAAATAGATGCATATGTTCTAAAATATGGCTATCAAAGACAGAATACCATAGAGTAAACTCAGTGAAACACTAAGTCTAGCTTTCTTAGGTGTTGGCTAGCCGGGAAGGAGGAAAAATGTTGTAAACGACTGATTTCACCAGGTACAAAAAAATAAATAAATAAAATTCTAATATACAGCAATTTTATCCTAAAAGTTTGCATAATAAATCTGATCACAATCTACAAATTACAAATTCAGAAATAATATTCACCTTCTTTGACAACCTTGGCCTGGAAGATTTTGAATATTCCAAGCAAGCAGTGTGCATCTGTAGCTGCATATCTTATCTGCTCTTCTGTAAGAGGACGATGTGACCAATCACTACATTGAAGTTCCTAAAAAAGATTTGTATATTACATTAACAAGTTACTATAATAACTTGCAGTGTACCACATAATCCTATAGGAACTAAAGAACCTAATAAGCGACTTCCAAAAGCTACTAAGTTTAGTGTCTATATCATACTTACAGATTAGATACAGGCTAAATGAATGAGTTTCAAAGGAGAAAGTAAAAGACTTTCACCCCGATCAATAAAAGGTAAAGAAGAAAAACGAAAATGGAAACTGAACTATTTCCACCATCCAAGATTTAGAAATATAAAACTTATCATTCACACCCAGATCTTTCTGGTTCTTTAAATGAATTGAAACGGGGGAGGGGAGGAGAGAAACCATTTTTAGTGATGTCTAGAGCTAGTAAACAATCTCTAAAACACAGAAACTTCGGTGGCATTATATCAAAATTAAACTAAGAAGCCATTGATTATCTTGAATTGACAAGTGACTGCACATACCAAAGTTACAAAACTAATAGAATTCACAATTTAATTAATATTATCGAAGCATTATTTTAAAAACTGAATGAAACGTGGTTGGGTGTTTAAAAAACATACCTTGCAAAGAGAAATACCCAACACTTCTTCACATATAGCTGACAAACTCTTTGTATCCTTTGATACCTTCTTCCCTTGTTTATGTTGCAAGAACTTGTATATGTTTGTGATGTCCAAATAGGGCTCCACCTATTCACCATTTTTACACAAAAACTTAGCACAACATTACAGTGAAAACATGATTGATAGATCAAATTCAGAAGAAAAAAAAAAGCTTACTTTATCAAAGCTAGGATCACATCCTTGGGCACGAAACGTGGAAGACAAAAAAATCAAATCTTGCTTAAATCTAAAACCCAATTTCAATATATCCGGTGAAACAAACACGTCCTTTAACAATTCCCATATCGAAGACAAGGGAATTGAGGCGAGGTCGAGCAAGAAGACCAACGACTCGTCCCACTCGGATGGCCCGTCACCGAGTTGACAGGCGAGTTGGAGGAGGGTCACTGTGGGGAAAGTGGAATGTTGGGACCGAATGGGCTTCCATTCGGCGTCGAGTCCAATGAGCGTGGATCGAGACAGAGCCCGAGTCAGGTGAGTGAACTCGGGCGAGTCGGTCGATGAGACTAGATGCACATCCATTGTAAGAGAAATCCAGTGCAAAACTTAAAATGGGATTACTACAACATTTCCACATTTTAGAGCCTTGTAATTCTTCATCTATTGGGTTTGGGCCCATGTATATTCAAAGTTGGTTCTTCATCTATTGTTTGAGTAAGCGAAATGTGAATGCTAGAATTATCATATTTAAAAATTGAAATATAATCAATTGAACCATTAAAATTATCAAATTATTACATTTTAAAAGAACTAGATGCGATGTACAAATTATTTTCTTATAAAATATATTATACGTATAATACGTAGTTAATGAAATTTTTAAATTTTTTATTAAAAATTAAGCTTAATAGCCAAATACACTCTTAACATTTTGCACAAAATGAATATAAGCTTTCAACGTTTTATTACATGGAAATCAATCATAAACTTTTATTTTATTATAAATAAACCCTCAACCTTTCAAAATTATGCAATTAAGTCCAAATCTATTAAATGACACTAACTTCTATTGGTATTGCATACGTGGCATGCCACGTGTCAGCCAACTAAGCTATCCACTTTCGCTTTTCACGTTAGATGTCCAAACAGTAGTTAATATCATTTAACAGATCTAAGTTTAATTACATAATTTTGAAAGTTTGAGAGTTTATTTACAATGAAATAAAAATTTTATGGACTGATTTCTACGCGATAAAACGTTAAGGGCTTAATTTCATTTTATGATAAAAGTTAAGGATATATTCGGCTATTAAGCCTAAAAATTATTATATGTACATAACGTAATTAATGAAAATTTTAAATTTTTATTAAAATTTAGGTGATGAGTGATTTATATTGACTTCACAATTTATTTATATATTTGGGGATGTATCATATTAAATCGTATAAAGTACACAAATTTTGGTATTATGATTTTTACGGATATGTTAAATAAAAAACATATTTTTTAAATATATATTTAGTTTTTATTAATTCATTCAACCATATAAGGAAGTTTTTGTCCTAGGTGGCGAAATCAAGGATGGTAGCAAAGCCCTTTCCCGCGAAACCAAATTCAGCGCGCGAAATCACCTAATTGGCTCTCCCCTCATAACCCACCGCGCAAAATCATAGATCGGTCAATATTCGAAATTTAGGCTTAATAGCTAAATTTATTTTCAATTTTTTTTCACAAAATAAATGTAAGTTTTTTAATTTTTTATCATACGAAAATCTATTCATAAATTTTTATTTTACTATAAATAAACTTTTAATTTTTTAAAATAATATATTTATATACAGAACTGATAGAATTAATTTATAAAGTCAGCAAGCTAATTGTATGTACGTGATTGCTTGTCCCCGGTTCAACACAGTTTTGTAACTCATTTAAGCCCTTTTCTTTGAAGAAATCCAGATTTTGGTCCTCTTTCTATGTACCTTTTCCTTTTATTCCTCCTCAAGAAAAACGGAGTTTAGGTTTTTGACCATTTGAGAACAAAGTGTTGGATTGACTCAAAAATCTTATTTCATCAGGCCTTTGTCTTCTAAAGCTCATCCCTCTGTGACTCTATTATGGGCTTAATCCGAATGTTGAAAAGTCCGTATTAGCGATGGGCCATACTTGTTTCGAGGCACAAACACGGCATTGCTCTAGTTTGCTACCCAATAAGGCTTCAACTTCATGGGCACTGCCGCACTGGGGGTGCTATGAAGAACAATAAATTGAATGAATCAAAGCCAATGCCTTCGACGAATGAAATTTGGACCAGTTTGGATAAACGCTCTAACTTCAGGTGTGAGGTGAACAATTGGACCAGAGCTAAAGCTATGTGGGGAAGTTCAAAAGTTGCAGTCCTTGGTTAGAGCATCAGCCTCTTGTTTCCTTCTCAATCAATTACACTTAGCAATATTGCTGCAGCTACTAAAGCAATCCAGTTGAAACCCTCCAGTTGGATAAGACCAACAGTTCAAATCACTTTCAGGATTTGAAATGTGTTTTCAATAATTGTGGTGGAGGACAGTGAGGAAGTTCAAGTGATGACTCAATACTAAGTTTGTACAGGAAGCAGCAAGCACAGTGAGTGTCCAGAAGTCCAGAAAACACTCCTTCAAACTCATGAATTATGATTCAACCTCAGGACCACCCTATTGATTCAGAAACAAAACCAAATAAAAATAAAGTTCACTCTTCTTGGGTGGTCCAAAATGCGAGGGTGTCTAATAAATTTTACAGTTGCTGGCGAAAGCATAAGCATGGATTGGACAGGCCAATGAGAGAGTGAGCGGAGGGAGGGGGGGTGTGTGGGCCGTCAGATCAGGATCAGATGACCCTCACAGGAGAAGTGGTCCTTCTCACACTGTGAGACTGCCGTTAGATTTGGATCCGATGCATCCCCACAAAATGGTGGTCCTTTTCCGTTGTTCTAAGCCGTGAACTGGAAAATTTTCTGTGTTTGGGTGTTACAGCAGGTAATATCTGCACCAGTGATATTTCAAGAGAAACTCAAATCCCGATGGAAAGGGCTTGAGTTGTTGACGTCCTAACAGGAATCTCAGCGCTCCTAAAAGGTAACTAGATATCAAAATTCAGGGCTTTCTTCTGTTGCTGCAATTCAGACCAAAAGAAGTGAAAGGAAAATTAAAAAAAGAAAACGAAAAACGATGCTTAGAGACAGAGTGGGCGGTGGAACCAGCCATACTAATTAACACCATGCACAGAAATGCAGCCATCAAAGACCCACCCGGTATCCCCACCAGCTTGCCTGGTGGAAACCGTCTACACTCTACACCACAGGCACAGCCTTTTCTCTTTTTCTTTGGGTTCTGCTACACTCATCAGTTTCCAAGATGCCGAATCCGTAGTACTGTACTCTGGATGATGAGGCCCATCAGCATTTCATTTGGCGTGATTCGTGTTTGTGTAGACTTCAGAAGACTTTAGAGTAAAAGACAAAAATTTCATATTAACACCATAAACATAAATCTTTTTAAGCTTATATCATTTTCATGTATAATTTTTATCCAATTTTAATTCGTATTATATTTTTATTGTTCTTATAAAATATTATTATATCATATCTAGAATTGTCATATTTAAGCACAAATATCTTGGTTAGTTGCATCCTGTGAATGTTCATATTTTTTGAACGGCAACATTCTCTCAAGATTGATATTGCTGGATCTTATCCTAAGCTTCCCTGTTTCCTAATATGTCAAAAACTACGAACTTGTCCTGTCCAGAAACAGGATTGTTACATTTTCGACCCATTAGTATGATAGAACAATGCTTGTGTAACTTTTTGTTTTGCAAACATTTTGACTGCAAGCATGTATTTTTATTAATCTTTAATTGTGATCTTTTATTAGACCCAATGTTCGATTTCTCTCATTCTCTTGTACTCTTATGAATAAAAAATAAATAAATTGAATTTATTTATAAATCATTTATGAATTGTTCTATTAATTTACACGTTTAATATTGACACGAATTAAATTTTCAACAACAGTTTTGCAAAATTATAGCTGTGGAACTCATTGCCTTTTTACAATTATCAAATTTTAATCTTTCCTAATTGATAGATATATAATACATGCTTGCAGTCAAAATGTTTGCAACTATAATTGTAAAAAGACAATGAGTTCCACAACTATAATTTTGCAAAACTGTTGTTGAAAATTTAATTCGTGTCATTACTAAAGGTGTAAATTAATAGAACAATTCATAAATAATTTATAAATAAATTCAATTTATTTATTTTTTATTCATAAGAGTACAAGAGAATGAAAGAAATTGAACATTGGGTCTAATAAAAGATCACAATTAAAGATTAATAAATTTAATTTATATAATTTGTTTATTAAATTTAATAAAAAATCACAATTAAAGATTAATATTCAAATCGTGACATGACATATAATAGTGAAATATTTACATATATGTAAACTTGAAAATATCTATTGAGTCTTATTCTGAATGTAAGAGATATTTCCAGCCCAAAGGAAAACAATCAATAATTAAAATATTTTTTTTTGGTGCTTAAGAGTATGAAGATATTATTAATCTATGACAAAACGGTTACAGTCAATGTCTCTACAATCATCAAGTAATAAATTAAACAAACGTGGAAAAACTGGACTCCAAATTATTGAGAAATTGTTTCAAGCCAACTCCCTTCCTAATAATATATCTCTTAATTAATAATTCATTTGAGAATTATAAGAGGAGCTTTCCACGGCCCTAAGGTTTCAAATTCTTGGATATATAAATTAAGAATAATTATTCTATAAATCGTCAGTGAAATTTTTTGTCGTTACAAACGTTGATAAGATGATGATACGTATCATTTAAAATATTAAAAAATAGAAAATAAATAAAATAAGACATGTATTATTATTTTAATCTCATTTATAGATTTAAAAAATTTTACTGACAATGTATAAAATAATTATCAATAAATTAAAGTTATATATAGAAAATCCATTTCTCCTCAAAAGTTTATTTTTTCTTTTCTTTAGTGCTCTCTCCTCAAGGCTTTTACGGTAAAATAATTTTTAGTTACATCTCAAATCTTAATTTATTGATTAATTATTGTATTTATACTTTATGTGGTATGAATAGTTTATTCAGTAAAACAGTATAATTCTTTGTATCAAATAATTTTTTTTATAAAAATAGTAAACAATAGAACAAACAATCCTTTGGAATTCAAAATTTAATTTAATTGATTCACGAATGCCGCAGTTCTCTTAAAGAGATACTTTCAAGTAATTTAAAATTCAACTATCAATGCTAATCTTCTCTCTATGACAATAATAATAACCCTCGAATAAATAAAAATCTTTACTAAAATAAGAAATTTGAAAAAGAAAACACAACTCCCAACATCCTCAAATAATTAATCATTTTTCAATGATGTCGGTAGCCAAATTATGGAGTAATTTAAGGTACTATTCATGTGGCCTATATATGTAGCCTTTGCATGAACTCAAATTTTTCCTTTTATATTTATAAAGAAAAGAAAGAGGGAGAGGTTCATCGTCTCCTCACCAACCATCTTTACGTACCTTTTATATATGCAACTATGGTTCGGTTTGGACCAAAACTTAAGGATTAGGGTTTTAATGTTAAATTGTGTGACCGACAATCCCAAGATTTGCAAGTTGTCAATCTTTATCTGAGGAAGATTCTGGTGGTGGTACTGCTTCTGCTAGGCTAGCCGTTTTGTTACAAGAACAAAACAAATAAACACCATGCCAAACCAGGACCAATATGCACATTATTAAGGCTAGAATCTTGGGTGAGTATAGGGTTCTTGACAGAGAATGATTTCTTGCTTAAGAAACATGCAACCCCTCGTATACTATCCATTATATTATATTATATTAATGTAGAAAAAGAACTTAATTAACAACAAAAAGTTATTAATTATAAATTTAACGCTAACGCAAAGTTATTAAAATAATAAATATTAACATGTCATTTTCTTTTAAATCATTTTATGTAATTATATTGCTAACAAAAATAAATCACTTACTATTCATCATGATCAGAGCTTTTATTTTAATAGATTGAGGTAGGCTATATAAATTAATATTTGAAAAAATACTTACTATTAAAATCATTAATTAATGTTTCTATTGAAATAAATTGATTTTGTAATAATATATTTACGTGATATATTTTAAATGAAAAATGCATATGACAATGACATGAAATAATCATTTTATATAAATTTTTTTTATATATAATATAATTAATATATCTAGGTATCAAGCTGAACTAACTAAGCTGGCAAAATCTTCGGTGCTAATTATTGCATCAAATTAGATAAACATGAGCTAGCTATTAGTCATGCCTTTGGAATATTCGAGACCAAAGTTTTCATAAAAAAATAAAAGTGTCCTGCAATGCATGCATGAAAATGTGGGGTGAAGGCGGTGCGGTGCACCAACTTTAATTTGGCCGGTTTTATGGTTAACAAAACCCTTAAATGACAAGTTGTAGCACTACTGTACTGGTCTTCTACATCTACATGTGCTCGAAAGCAATGATCCCAACCCAAAGACTTAGGCTACAAATATTCTCTAATGCAAAAGCTTTAGCAAAAATCATGGAACCCTGTTTTTTTTTATTTATAATTTATTTTTTACTAGTATATTAACTCTTCCTTAATGGATGGGTAGTTAATTTGCTCATGCATGATGCTGTTTAAAAAAAAAAGTTAAAAAACGTGTTGGTCTTTTAAATTAATTAGTATTAAAAAATTCAAGGCTTAATAGCCAAATATGCCCTCAATCTTTAGCCTAAAATGGGATTCAGCCCTCAACGTTTTATTGCATGAAATTCAGTCCATAAACTTTTATTTTAATGGAAATAAACCCTCAACTTTTTACAATTATGCAATTAAGTCAAAATCTGTTAAATGACACTAACTGCCGTTAGTTTTGCATACGTGGCAGCTGACGTGGATAGCTTAGTTAGCTGCCACGTGGCATGCCACGTATGCAAAACTAACGACAGTTAGTTTATTTAACAGATTTGATCTATTTCCACTGAAATAAAAGTTTATGGACTAAATTTCACGCAATAAAACATTGAGGGCTGAATTCCATTGTGGGCTAAAGGTTGAGGGCTTATTTGGCTATTAAGCCAAAAATTCAACTTTTAAACTTTGAAACTTTTTAAGAATTGGATTGCATAATTTATAGTAGCTTCTAGCTTTTATTGAGTTCCTCGATACCGATGCTTTGAAAACCACATTGTTAATTGGTCTTACTCACGCATAATAAGATTATTAAAATATAAAGTGGAATTGACTTGAAATGAAACAATTAATGGCATATGCCCAAGCTATATGGCTAACCGCTAGCATATCATTCAAAGAAGAGGTTTAATTTTAGTTTAAGAATCCTAGGTAAATTAAACATGGAATCTTAGCTCAAAGTTGTCAAAGTATGTATTGTCCAATTAGCCAGAGATATTATTTAGCCTCTTTTTGCATATATGCACGCACACTGGACGCATTGTTTTAACTCACACTCCCAATCTATGTATAGGCCTATTGGGTAAGAGATCATGAAAACTCTTTTTCTCTCTCTTGTATTGATTTTTTTTATCTTATAAAAGTAGATATGATAATTTGTATGTATAATTTGTGTTTATATCATGTAAAATTCTATTTGTGTAGTGTAAAATATAAAAATTTCGTGTCAAAAATTGTTTCAACACATTAAACACAATTTTTAAACATTTATCATACTTATATACAAATTTTATCACATTTTAACTTGTGTCATCTACGTATATTTTATTTGTGTTATTTTTATGTCGTGTCATCACGTCATAACTAAAATTTCTATATAAAATATACATATGTTTCATATTAAAGATATGAAAATTTTTGAATCCAACTCTTTTTTGAGACAAGACAAGTAATGATCATAAATTATTAAGCAAAATATTTAGGTTTTTTAAAAGATAATTTGTCATTAATGCATTCAATTTTATATATTTCAAGCTTTCCGCATACAATCATAAAATTTAAATCTTAATTGTTATATTTCTTAAAATAAAAGAATTGAAATTTAAGATTTGAATCTTCAATCTATTCTTCCTTATTAAAAAATTTTAAAAAAAGTTCTCATTAAAGTTACGTACACCGACTGAATTAAGTTCTTTTTGATCTCTTACACCAAAATAGGAAATCATTGAAAATGTAAACCTACTATTTTTTTCCCTCGGTTTCATTTATAAGATGAATTCTTGAACTAAGAATTCCATTGCAAAATTGCAATTATTGTTAGCAAAAAGAAAAAGTCATCATCAAGTAATCCTGTAGATCATGACTTGCCTAGCTATTCCCCTATTTACATAGTGAAAACAAATTAAAGGTGTTCGTTTGGTTGGTGCAAGTATGGTACTAAAAGTTTGAAACAAAAGGGTTTGATGGGAAAGGGCAGATTCAGAGGTACCTGAACCATTTTGTATGATTAGTGTTTTCCTGTCTTATAGGGTGTCCTTGATTGCCAAACCTCTCTACTTTCACTTTACCTTTTATGTAACAAAGTGTTTTAAGGGAAAGGTAAATGTAGAATTAAATGA
This sequence comes from Heritiera littoralis, assembly GCA_031772115.1. Lineage (NCBI taxonomy): Eukaryota > Viridiplantae > Streptophyta > Magnoliopsida > Malvales > Malvaceae > Heritiera > Heritiera littoralis. The sequence continues at coordinate 2,117,351 of JAPDPK010000056.1, forward strand.
ACCATTGTCTACTTTGTGTCTTCTTGTCTTAGTAATGGGGTATCTTTTATTAACCAACTTCCTTAATTTCTTGCTTTTATGTCCATGTAATAATGACCAATAATGAAAGTTGTAACCCTTTCAACAAGTTTCTTTTGTGCTTTAAGACAAATGAGTAAATCACTTTCAAGTTCGACTAATGTCATAATTCAACACTAATCAAGCAACTTAAGTGAAATGTTGGATCAATTAGCAACATGGGCAACTTTTTCTTTTTTTGACTCTTTTTGGGTTTTGTTTAGCTTTGATGGGGACAAGAAACCCTGCTAAAGTTGACCTAAATATTATGCTAAGTTGTTCAATAACCAGGTTGAGTAACTTACCTTCTAACCTTATAATATCATATTTATATCTAATGTATTATCAATTTATAAATTTTATACATGATTATTGAATCATAACATATAAAATTAAAAATCTATAATTTTAGAAATTTTTTACTTTAAAATTTTAAATTAATGAAATTATATATTATGATTAATTAATAGCGTTTTAAATATAAATCTTGTAATAATTCATTAATCGCAATTATTATTGAAGAGAATAGTCCAATTATGTTGTGCCAACATAATCAAAAATCATATTATTTTACTTGGGAAAAAGAGATTTTGTCCATCACAATTCAATTATTAGGAATATAGCACATAATGTTGAGATGGGGTCCAATTGGAAGTTGCACATTATAGAATGATTGGAGGGTAGTGTTTGAACATTGATGGGGTAAAGGCAGAAGAACCCATGCCCTAGTAAGGGAACCAGACATTTTTGACTTGTCAGTGAATCATGTTAAGTGGGAAATACCAGAAAAATGTGTGTGAGTGTTGAAATTGTGGAGACAGAAATGCCCATGCCCATGCCTTGCTGATTCGCTTGAAGAGCTGGGAAACCAAGGGTGAATATTGGTAGCCTAATTCAAGGACTGGCAGATTGTGAGAGATTGAAAATAACAGAGGAGACGTCGCGGATGAAACTTTGGCGGTCGGCCTGGCCAAGTGGAGGCTCCATTATCGGATTATCACCGCCACTTTTCCATTTTCAGCTTTATATAATTTCCTTTCTGAAATTTGAGCTATTGTCATAATTATGATTTGTTTTGTTTTATAAACTTCGTACATCTATCATACAGTTTTTTTTAATATAAAAATATTGATCTATCTAGTGTCATACGGAATAAAATAATATTTTAAAAAATTTATAATTAATGTATATTTTTCTTAAATTTAATGAAAGTAAGTAATATTTTTTTCTTAAATGATATTATACATATATGTTATATAATATGAATTATTTTATCAGTGAAATTTTTAGATTTTATATGCAAAATTAAATTGAAAAATACAATTCTTTAAAATAGAAAAAATAAAAATAAATAAAATGAAAGTAGGTGTCACTATTTTAATTTTACTTATAAATTTAAAAACTCTATTAATAATGTATTAAAATAATTTTTGTAATAAAATATTATCAAATTTAAATATTAATTCAAATAATTATATCAGTACTTATAAAATATGAAAATTTTAATAATTAAAATTTGATCTAATAATTATTATTTTTTTAAATAATTAAGTCTAAATTTCATTTTTTTTCTTATGAGCTAAAAAAAGTAAGAGAATTATGTAGATTTGAGGTTGCAACTTGCAATCTTGGTGCACCTTTTTCAGGGCAGAAATTATTATTGCACCAAAAAATAATTAATTACAAAATTTAGCGTGCAATTCTAATCATCCAACTGGCAAGAACTTTGGCCGGAAAAAAATATGGTACGTACAATAAAATCACTAAACCATGTTAAAAAGCAATGTGACTTATTTGCAGCTGTCAAAAGAAAATAGTTTGCAAATGTTTGCTGTTTGTATTTTTTCACGAGTAAACCTATTCTTTTTTTTTTCTTTTAAGAGATGCCATTACTAATTATCTTAATCCAAAAATAGTATGATAGTTAATTTTATATTTTTTCTTACAATTTTTTTATTAATATCAAGATTATGATGTATTAATAGCCAACGAGGATTAAATCAATGATGGATTTGGATTTTACCGCACTGATCTCTCACTAAAGACAAATTTTTTGAATAAGCCCTATATTTTTTTTACCCATTCTTTTTACTATTTTTTTAATTTTTTATTTAAATTATTTTTATTTAATAATCATTTTATCTTTTTTAATTTTATCAAACCAATTTTACCGTCATCTAAATTAACCTAAAGATATAGTAATACATGATTAATACTTGGCTTAATACTCAAATATACGCTCTATATTTGTCACAAAATGGAATTAAGCCATCAATATTTAATTGCATGAAAATCAATCCTCAACATTTCAAAATAATAGAATAAGTATAATTAAGCTAAATTCTTTTAATTTTGTTATCCTTGCACAGTAATAAAATTTAACAACATTAGAGGGAATTAATGGAAATGTCTTTAATTTTGATATTTTTAAATGTTTAAAATTGATTTCTATGCAATTAAACATTGATGGTACAATTTTATTTTGTAATAAATATAGAGGGAATATTTGGATATTAAGCCGTAATACTTAAATAAAATCTGCTCTTATTAATCCAACTTCTTAAATGTAACTATATATGCATTTGAAATTGAAGGATCATTGAAAGTTTGAAACATGGAAAAATATGTTTTGTCATGTGGCTTGTGTCGATCAAATGTTAGATTATTAAGACTTAAATGACCGACATACTATGGGTGTTAAGACTTAACGAGGACTACATAGAAAAATCCCTATCACAAAGCCAAGCCAAGGTCGAATATTTGACGTTTGACGAAGTAGTAGAAAGTTGAATATTCCCACATATTCCACTTGCAAATTGGAATGCATGCTAAATTTTTATTATAATTCATAATCTGAATTTGTCATTTAAGATTTTGGTTTGTGGTTTAAAAAAATTGACAAATATTTTACTAATAAAGTTACAAATAAAAGCATCACAGCACGAGAAAATGAAAATTTCATTAACTAAATAATTTTTATATTAAAAATAAATATTTTATTTTTTAAAAATACACTAATTATTAAATTAAGATTTTGGATATAATTATAATATTTTTACTTACTAGTAATGAAACATAACGAAGATGAGAATATTTAACATCAAATTAATTTCTAATTTTATCTACGGACAGATGAATCAAGTAGGATACGAGTCCAATTTAAGCAGAATATTAACATATTTTAGACAAATTATATATATTCCAATTTTTAGAATTTGATTTTCTTTTCAAATTCATTTTTATGTGAAAAGATAGATGAAATTAACCATAGGATCCAATGGAATTGAGTTTATATCTTAAATGATAAAATAAAAATCAACCGAATTTTTTATTATGCCTCATTTACTTGACCAGATTTATTTAATAAAGTTAATATTTCTACCAAGTTCTGTAGTAAAAGGACGAATCTTTGAATTTGCTCTGCTTGGTTAGCTTTGAAAAAACAAGTCTAATAATTTCATAATAAATAGTAAAAGAATGCAGCATATTTTATAGTTGTAATCCTTAAAAATAATAATAATAATAATCAGATCAAATAATAATAATACACGAACAAAAAAAAAATACACGAACACAACCCTACTGTCTTTTTTTTTTTTGTTACAAAACACAACCCTACTGTCGAAATCTCGTTTCTCGGTCCATCCCTTTGCGAATATCAAGGATGTTATTCTTTTCCTGTTTTACCCTTTTCACCATTGTCATACTACATTTTCAATATTATTTTATTTTTTCTTTTAACAGTATATTTTGTATCCAATTTTCTGTCTAGTGCTCCCTTTGCTTCCTCAATAGAGAGACAGAGAGAGAGAGAGAGCTCAGAAAGCTCCAAAAACGTTTTTAATGAATGCTTCGATCTCTGCCACCTTCAGTTTCAAAGAAATCTCATAGAAAACGAGCCCAATCCCCATGTAAGCCAGTTTTATATTCCTTCATTATATTTAAACCAAAATCTCCCCTTTGCTTAGTTGATCACTTGGTTATGATATTTTCTTAATGTCTTTTTTTTTTTGTTCTTCCCTGGTTTATAACATTTCTTTAAATGTCATCATAAGATCTTCAGTTTCTGTCAACGGGTTTTGATCTCTGTGTGCTGAAAATTGTTTTGGCCCCTTAACTTGTTGCAAAATTTTGGGTAATTTTTTTATTCGTAAAAACTCTTCATTTCTATATTAGAATTTGTGTTCGTTTATTCAATGGAGAGGACTAGGTTCAATGGGTTTCGATTGGGATCTATATGTTGGATCTCTTGGGTTTTGTTCTTTATGGCATTGTTATCCATTGTTTTGTTTCGTTTACTTAGTTTTTGTTTCTGTTAAACTGATCTTGTGTTTCGTGTTTCTTGTTTTTTGCATTTTCTTTTCAGCCTTTTTTTCTGGGGTTGCTTGTGTGGAAGGAATTTAGAATCTGCCACATTGCCTAGGGCTTAAAAAAAGTCGTTTTTTTTATCTGAGGAGGATTTCATGGGTTGAACTCAAAGAATAATGGGTAGCTTAAGAGAAGACGAAGAATGTTCATTCTTTGATGCTCACGAGCACATTGCAACAATGCCTGGTTTATATTCTGATTACATAGAGATTCCTCATTCAAATTCGAGTTTTGATAATTGGTCTGATAGTAGTTTCCAATATGATGTATGGAATCGTAGCCCGCAAAGTGTTAAGGAACGCCGCAGTAAATTCTTGGATTGGATGGGAGTGAGTTTAGATCAATTTTCGCGTGAGAATTCAGTAGATGAACCTAGCTTGGAAGAAGAACTTGACAGGGTTAGGGAAACCAGTGATGCTGTTTTGAGAACATCCGGCATTGAGGAGGAGTTTTCTTCTAGTCGCTCTTCCTTGTCGTGTTGGTCTAATGATAATTTTGATTTGTCTGAGGAGTCAAGTACACGAGATAATTTTGTGTGCAGAGAAGGAAATGAGGGAGGGGGAGCAGTCTGTGATATTAATGAAGTGCAGCAGGATGGGAAGACAAATGAAGGTTGTGAAATGAGTGCAGAGCAGTTGGTAACAGGCAAGAAGTCAGAGAATCCTTGCGTGTCATCGCCCTCATTTCAGCAAGTTAGGGAGAGGGAAGTTGAGAAGCAGAATAAGTTAGAGGGAATAGCAAAGAGAGTTAAAAACAGGTGGTTGAGTAATTGCGTTCAATAACATGCGTTGTGGATAGAGAGGTTGAAAACGATAGATTGAGAGCCAATACAGATGATCCAGTTCTAGGGACGAAGGTTCAGAGAGTTAAGGTCCATCAAAGCAAGAAAAGAACAAAGGAACTTTCTGCACTCTACAAGGGACAAGATATCCAGGCTCATGAAGGTTCAATTTTGACAATGAAATTCAGTCCTGATGGACAGTACCTAGCAAGTGCTGGTGAAGATCGTGTTGTGCGAGTGTGGCAAGTGGTCGAAGATCAGAGGTGCAATGACATTGACATTCCAGAAATCGATCCTTCCTGCATATACTTCACAGTGAATCATCTTTCTGAATTGAAACCCCTCTCTGTAGATAAGGAAAAAACAAGCAATTTAAGGAGCCTGAAAAAAACTTCTGATTCAGCATGTGTTATCTTCCCTCCCAAAGTGTTCCGACTTTTGGAGAAACCATTACATGAATTTCATGGGCATGGTGGTGACATCTTGGATCTCTCATGGTCAAAGAAAAATGTGAGTCAACAGATTTATGTAAATGTTTTTCATAATCAAAGGGAAAAGAAAATTTTCTCATCTTACTAAGAGTCTCGTTTAATGTCTCACTTCTGTGTTCATCTTGCAGTTTCTGCTGTCTTCCTCAGTTGATAAAACTGTTCGTATGTGGCAAGTTGGATGTGACCATTGTCTCAGAGTGTTTTCTCATAGTAATTATGGTGCGCTTCTGGCTGATTCTCTCTCTCTGTCTGTGTGCGTGCATTAGTTAACATGTATTTATCTAATTGTAGTATCTGCAAGTTCTGTTGTATTCTGGGCATGATCTTGTCCTGACTCCTGATAAAGGATTACCTCTCATAATATGATGCAGTAACCTGTGTTCAGTTTAATCCTGTGGATGACAATTACTTCATTAGCGGTTCAATAGATGGAAAAGTGCGCATTTGGGCAATTTCTGGCTGCCAGGTTGTTGACTGGACTGATGTAAGAGATATAGTTACTGCAGTGTGTTATCGCCCAGATGGACAGGTTTGGTGATTTTCCTGCTTCTTCGTTTACTGGGGAATTACAATCACATAGCGTAATTGTTTGAAATTTGATGTATTTTTTTTTCCTGTTTACACAGGGAGGAATTGTTGGCTCAATAACTGGCAGTTGTTGCTTTTACAATATGTCAGGTATGCTTCCTCTGATAGGGGTTCATATTTATTCATGTGATTCGTCAATTTCTATTCATCAGTTGTATGATTATGTACACAGTTGATAGGCATAAATTACCTAGCAGCTGAAAGAGCTGATGTTAATTTTATATCAGAATCCTTATGCTTAGCTTTGTGCTTAGCTGGCTTTAGAAATAAAATGCTTCTGTTGAAGTCATCTAGAAGCAGTATGCCAAAATGTGTGCTATGCATTGGAAAGAAAGTGAATAACCATCTCTAACTAATGTAACAATTTGGACTTTCATCTGAAAGTGAAATGGTTGGCATGGGGTTTAGAATATGTATATTTCATGAAGCAGCATTTACAGTTAGGCTTATTGTTAAACAAACCAATTTTTTGTTGCTTTATTCAGACAATCATTTGCAAATGGATGCTCGTATATGCTTGAATGGGAAAAAGAAGTTACCCTGCAGAAGGATAACTGGCTTGCAGGTAGTTATTCTCATCCCTGCTCATGGTAACTAGGCTTGTCTTAATAGCTGAGATGTGCGGTTTTAGCTCATTCTATATTATTCATTCCAGTTTTTGCCACAAGATTCAAGCAAGGTAGTGGTTACTTGCGCTGATTCACAAGTTAGAATTCTTCAAGGACTGAATGTGATCTGCAAATACAGGGGTATATTCATGTTGTTCTCTAAACTTTTAATATAATAAATGGTTTGCTCCAACTCATCACTGGGCAATTGGACACCTCAGTGTTTTATATTTATTGAACTTTGAATCTGAAACAGTCTGTGTTCCTGACTATTTTAAGCTGAAACACAGTCTTATTCTTCTACTAATTTAGGCTGTCTTTTTCTCACACCTCAGGAGCACGTAACAACGGAAACCATACATTCACATCATTAACTGCTGATGGGAAGCATATTGTTTCAGCTTGCGAGGATGCTAATGTTTATATATGGAATTGTTTTGATCAGGATGAACCTACCCTCTCTCAGGCAAAAGGTATAAGATCTTGTGAGCGCTTCTCTGCTAATGCATCCATTGCAATCCCTTGGTGTGGCCTGAAATATGGGAACACAGAAAATGGAAGACAGTTTGAAGTATTGAATGAGAACTTATCCGATAATTTGCAAATTTCCTCACCTTCTTATTTCTCTCTGAGCCATGAATACTTTTTGGAGTCTTTTCCCAAGGGATCTGCAACTTGGCCAGAGGAGAGACTTCCGCCATCCTCTCCATTGTCTGTATCATCTTCAATGCATAAGTCCCAGTACAGGTTTCTGAAAACTTCATGCCAGAGTACATCTAATTCTCACGCATGGGGTCTTGTTATAGTGACAGCAGGGTTGGATGGAAGGATTAGATCATTCCTCAATTATGGTTTACCAGCACCCGAGTGAAAATACGAGTGGCTTGCATAGACATCAGAGAATTAGTAATGGGACAGTTTACATATTATTATTTGGTGGCTACATTGATTGATTTGCTGAGGCAGATACTATATTGAGCTTGAATAGGCTGACAAGTGATTTTGAGATTGACAGCATCAACTGCCATGGCATGTTCAGGGCTGAATGCTTGATATGCATGCACAGCTCTGATGTATGGTTGATAATCTGAGGTTTTCTGTGGTCCCATCTAAGATTTCACAGGTGACCTGCAACCGAATTTGGTTGCAACAAGTGGCTGCTGTTGTATGGTTGCAGTGAAATCCTTCTTGGAATGAGAGTGACCAAGGTTTGCTTATCTGAATATCCAAGAAAAGATTATACAATCATGTCTTAGGAGAAGGCAATTGAGATATTATAAGTGTAATGGAAGTGACTGTGGCCCATGGGGCCTCGCAAACCGGTCTCTTCCTTTTGTTCTCTTAAGTGGGAGCGGGAATCCAGAGCTGGTGGTTGCAGTTCATTTGGGAAAAATGGTAGGGAACTTCACCATTATCATATTTTGGCCTCTTTGAATGATTGAATCTTTTGTCTGCCATTTGAGTCTGCCTCGTGGTAGGGCCATTCAAACCTGGTCATGGAGTTAGCATTTACCAGGTCTTATTTTCACTGAACGGGCTTCCCTGCTGACTCTGGTGCTTGAATGCATACCATTTTTGTTTGTTTGCAGAGCACCAGTCCAGGCCATTCCTTCATCGCAGTTGACAATTGGCTAACACTTTTCTTGCCTTGGTGCCGATAATCCTTTTTCATTTTTGCTAACACAATTCATACTTGTATTGCTTTGATATTTATCCTAACACCCAATAGAGTTACTTCCACCTTTTTTTTTTGAAGGCTAGACTCGAACAGAAATGGCTTGAGTTTAGCCCACATATAATCAAGTGTTGTAAATAAATTCAATCTTAGCGTTCGGTAGACAAAAATGCAAGAAGCAATTATGTATTTAGCAAATACATGTCATGATTATCATGTTGTGAAGAATTAAAATTCAAAGATGTTTACCTAATGACCTAATGGCATAGCTTTCCATTACTGATTTTCAGCTCATATGGTTAGAATTTTCTTTTCTTTTTTCTTCTTCGGTATTTTTTTGTTGTTGGGGGGGTTTTTTTTTGTTTTTTTTACAGTTAACAGTTTACACTTCACACAGATAAAAGGAACCGTATAACATGATAGAGTGAAACGACAAGCGACATGAAACAAATATGACATAGATACCCAAATTGTCAAGATTAATTGGAAGTTTGGCAAAAGAGATACCTGATTGTGGTAGACATAGTTGGTGATGGTGAAAGTAAAAGAGGATCAAAAGGATGGCAAAGCAAAGTCTGTTACAAAAGTTTAGTGTTGGTAAAAAATTGACAAAACAAGAATCCGAGGCCGAAGACAATTACAAAGCTAAGGATCAAAGTTGAGAACAACAACAAAACAAAACCATTGATTTCAAAGTTGAAGCATATCCTTTTCACCTGATAAAACATCACCTTGAGAAGCAGGCCATATGCCAGATCAAAGTTACCAAATCTTGATGGCACATTCAAGAAAAAGAAAAAAAAAAGAATCATCATGAGAAAGTTAAACAAAAAAGACACTTAGCAACTAAGACAAAAATTAATTGATAGAAAAGTGCAGGCAGGTACCATAATTAGGAGACCATTTGGACAAACATGATTGGCTATTAAGGGACAAAGCTAAGTGTGTTAGGCTCAATTGTTAGCCTAGATACAGCGATCTAGGAAAAAGCAGCTCACTTAGAGTTCTTAATGTCGTGGGTTCTTGGATTATATGATGATTGGAGGACAACGAACATGTTTTGCTTTTGGTTTTGGTAGGCCGAGGCCAACAGTGTTAGTGTAAGGCAATCCAATCACGCAAGAACATTAATAATTTGGATTACAATTTTAAAAGAATAAACCAAGAGTCTGATTGGTTTGCCTTTCAGAAAAATTTTGTTAGCACAAAATACAGACAAAAGCTCCCGACAGAGAGACATGAATCCCTCATTGATTAGTCTCTTAAGCAATGATTATCTTTTTAGTCAAGTTGTCTTCTGTTCAGTCATGCTGTCTTCTGTTCTCTTTCCCACTTTTAATTTCCTTCGAACACGAATTCACTTACTAATTGGCTACCATGATAGGCTACTGGCTCTCCACGTCGGCCATCTTGTAATGCTTTTTGTTTTTCTTGTCATTTTAAAATGGTTCAATTGCAGGAAATCGGATCAAGGAAATTAAGAACAGATAAAGTTAATCCTTCTTTTAGTTGAAGCATTTTGGTAGCGCTCTTGAATCACTAAAGAATCAGAGAACATTTTAATTTCTTTTTGGATTTCATAACACGAAATGATATTCATTAAAGATAACTCTTCGCGTAAGAACACATTAATGCTTGCCAATAACTTTTTCATTGAATGATCAAGAATGAGTTGTGATATACTATAAATTTTAAATTCGAATTCAAATATTCTCATCCTCAATTATTTAATATTTTTGTTGTAAAAAAAATAATAAAACACTAATGCTTATACTAGTTGGCTTTCCATAATAAGTGATTAGCTATCCGCATGGATCATCTTGTAATGCTGTAATGCTTTTGTTTTTCTTTTGTCATTTCAAAATGATACAAAATTATTAAATCCCATTCTGAAAAATAAGAATAGAGATGAAGAGTGGTAGATACTGAGATTTATATTTATTAAAAACCTTTTTTAAGTATTTACATAAATCAATTAGATTAAAATTTGAATTTTAATAAAGAGACCGTATGAAACAATTAGATTAAATTTCGGATATCAAAGGGTGAAATGAAATTTTTACCAAATTTACATTATTTGCTCTTCACTTCCAAAGGAAAGGAAACAACTGTGAGTCGTGAATGTACGTAGCAAATATCAATATGTCATTTTCTCCTTGAGCCCATTTTTAGTAAATCCCAGCCCAAAACGAATGCATTGATCAGCTAATCAGCTCCATAAAAGATCAATCTAGTCTAGTCAGAGCTAAACTCCTTCCATGATTGACGTTGAAAAGAAAGCCCAAAACAAACAGCAGGCTTTGATCCACATCAGGCAAATTATTTTTTTTATTTTTAGTTTTTTCATCATATTTATATATAATTTTTACTCAATTTTAATTTGTATCGTATCTTATATTCGTATTTCTTTTTATGTTATGTTGTGTCATGGTATCTAATCTAAGGTTGCCGGATCCACTATCGGGATTCCAATGGTTAGTCCTTTTTTATTGTTTCGGTGGCGATTGCTCAGAAGAAGCTGCTTAGGGGATGTACTTGGACTGCAGGTTTCAATTTCCCTTAAAGAATACTTGTACAAGGGGTAGTTGCTTGGATACCATAATTTGCATTGAAGAAACAATTGTTTAAAGAGAACCAAAGAGCGCCTGTCACAAGAAAAATAACCTGTAATCAATTTCCTCAACTCCACAAATATGGTTAGATGTTTACCCATTGGTAAAATTGTCCAATGTGATTCCCTTCCTCAATTGCAGGTCCTAAATGTTGGGAAAAATATCCATCAAACCAAACACCTACAAAAACGGAAGAAAGCAAAAACAAACACAATAATTTTAATGTGATTTGGCCCAATCAATTTGGCCTATAACCACTCAATCAAACTAATAATCAATCAAACAATTATAACCGTGTAATTTTTAGAAGAAAAAAATTGCAAACTCCTTACAAGCCTAACCATGCAATTTTTAGAGAGAAAAATTGCAAACTCCTAACAAAGCCCAACTATGCAATTTTTAAAGAGAAAAATTGCAAACTCCTAACAAAGCCCAACTATGCAATTTTTAAAGAGAAAAATTGCAAACTCCTAACAAAGATCCCAAAGCCCAACTACACCCTTTTAATAGCCCAAACCCTCGCTATTCTATCGGTGTCTATAACTTTTAGGAACACTTTACAAACCAAGCCTAACACATTATTTATAAGGAGATAAACCTTATAACTTTTCTTATACTTTCAATGTGGGATTCAAGACAAACTCCAACACTAAAGAGTCCAACATCCATAAAGTTCCTGTAACAATAAAGTAGAAGATAGTCAAATATTACATGCACCTTTTATTTTTGCATAAAAAAACGAATTGCGTACCTACAAGTAAATCTAATAATTTGTGTATATAATTAATGTTTGTTGTTAATAAAACATAAAAATTTTATTTTAAAATTTGTATCGCTATGTTATACACAAAAGATTGTTTTTTAATTTTTGTCTAATTTTAATCTGTATCACTTATATGTTTTTTATTAGTCATGAAATAAATTTTCATTCGCCTTCTAGCACAAAAAAAAATAGGCTTAATAGCCAAATAAGCTCTCAACCTTTAGCTCAAAATGGAATTCAGCCCTCAACGTTTTATTGCATAAAATTCAGTCCATAAACTTTTATTTTGGTGGAAATAAACCAAATCTGTTAAATGAACTAACTGCCGTTAGTTTTGTATACGTGGCATGCCACGTGGCAGCTAATTAAGCTATCCACATCAGCTGTCACGTATGCAAAACTAACGGCAGTTAGTGTCATTTAACAGATTTTGACTTAATTGCATAATTGTAAAAGGTTGAGAGTTTATTTTCACTGAAATAAAAGTTTATGGACTGAATTTCATGCGATAAAACGTTGAGGGCTGAATTTCATTTTGGGCTAAAGGTTAAGGGCTTATTTGGCTATTAAGCCAAAAAAATATTTGATAAATTCTTAATTGAAGATATAAAAAGCAAGAATTGTTGAAAGAAATGGAAACGAAACTTTTATTGCTTTCTCCTCAAACAATGCACCCTTTATTTCATTTTTTTTTCTTTTACTTTTCAGTACTTTAATTTGTTTATTCATGAATCGAAATGGTTTAGAACCAATAGTTCTTTATTTAACGGATTTTTGTTTTTTTCTTTATATTTCTCTTCTTTTACTTCTTCTGTCTTTATTCTTCTCTTCAGCTATTTTTTTTGTATAATAAATTAATTTAAATGTCAGAATGCATCAAGAATTATTCATTTGACGCCCCTGGGTTTTTTTTTTTTAATCGGAAAAAAATTTGAGGATGCGTGCAAACAACTATCAAGAAGCGTCATCTTACCATAGAAAAAACCTCAACATTTTGAATTCAAATGATCAATTTTCTTCCTTTACGTTTATATTGTAAGATCACTGTCAATAACAGTGTTGGGATTATGGATTGTACAACTAAGAATCATTGTTGTCGTTCACCGGCAAAGAAATAAAACAAACAACCTGTTATCAAAAAATAAAACAAACAACCGTTGAGAAGGAAAGATCAAAATTAATCCCCAGAATCACAAAGCTTTGGAATGAAAGAATCATGATAAGAATATTATCAAGCAGCCTTAGACAAGCACAAACACAAGCATATCAAAATTATTTCAAAGAAATGGCTTCGGAATTTCATAGACCACCCACATAAGAAAACGCATACGAACAAAGACAAACACCCAAGAAAAAGATCATATCAAAATTCCCATAAAAAACAACGACAAAATCGAAACCCTAGAAACAATTCCCCGAGAGAGGGCGGGCAGTCCAGCGGACGCACGGAATGCAAGCTCTAGACGGGGATATTAACGGCGTCGTTGTGAGAGGGGTTGTTGTTGGCGGCAGAGAAAACAGAGGAGGAGACGGAGGAGCAATTGGTGAACATGAGAGGGCGATCGTGGGCCTCGTAATCCTCGGCGTCGTCGGAGGTAGAGAGGTTTATGCAAGAACAACGTTCGAGCGATGCGAAGAAGGCGTGGGCCACGCTGGTGCCCAACCACGTCGCCATGTAAGACAAACAACTACCGTCGTCACTGTTGTCCATTTTGCTTCGTTGCAGTTGCAAAATTATCCGATTGATTTGGGGTTGTTGACCGTTAAGGTTGTTTTGATCGGCTTCTCTTTTAATTTATTGTTGATGCAGCTAAATCAAAATGTGGGGTCCTTAAAAATTAAAATTCAAAGCCCTAAGCTTGAGGAGGAACACGAAAGAAGAGATGGTCCAAAGCCCACTGTCCTGCGTTTCATCCGTAATTACAAAACGGAATGCTAACTAACTTCGTACGGCTTTGGTCTGAAAAACACCAACCCAAGCATGGCCCAAAATAGGTGGGCTTGGGGAGGAACCAAAATTTTAATTTTGATAATTATTTTATAATATTATATTGAATTAATATTTTTAAAAATTATTTTTTAAAAAAATTTTCAAATTCAAATTTTAAAACTATTAATTTTAAAATTTTTAATTTTATGATTTTACTTAATGATTATCAAAATTAAATTCTTTTAATTAAAAAATTAATAAAACTGAAGCTTTAACTTATTGGCAAAAAGAAAGTTTTAGAATCTTAAGATTTCAAATTTAAGTCTTATAATGTGTGAGTTTGTAAACCCAATTATATATAAATTTATGGATAATTATTACATACACTGACAGTGGAGTTTTTTTACTCCACAAGCATCGTTAAGATCATGACATGTGTCTTATAAAAATATTAAAATAAATAAAACAGGACATGTGTTACGATCTTAACGATGCTTGTGGAGTAAAAAAACTCCACTGTCAGTGTATGTAATAATTATCCTAAATTTATTTGCTTAATTTAAATGATTTATATAGACAGTGAGGTTGGATGAGCTTCTTGGGTGGTTTCTGACTTCAACGCACAAAAGACCAAGTAGATAGGCGGTTGAACAAAGCAGGGGTGTTCATAATTTGAAACTAATTCGGTTAATTAAGAGTGTGTTTGGGATTGTTTTAGTTTTGTGTTTTATGTTTTTGTTTTCTATATTTTTAGAATCAGAAGTAAAATTGTGTTTGTTTGCCGTGTTTTGCTTCCAAAAAACGAAAAGAAAACACGTTATTTCCGAAATTCTACGAAACACAAAATTGGTGTTTCCATGAATTTGGAAACAATTTTTTACTGTTACCGCACGGGTACTGTTCATCCGTGCGGCTACAGTACCTCATTTTAATGACAAAAATTGAACCCATCCTCTCAAGCTTGTGATTTGTGCGATTCGAACCCATGTCAATTTTTCTCCAAAGCTTTTACCACCTTCACTCACCTCTGTTTGTATATCAAAATTGGCAACAAAAATATCCTATCCAAACATGTTTTAAAATTTAATAAATTGAAAATAAATTGAAAATAAAACAAAACAAAATTTACAAAAACATAAAACATAAAACATAAAACACACAACAATCCCAAACAACCCCTAACTGACCGAATTTAATTCAGTTAATTGGTCAGTCACCAAATTTAATTCGATTGGTAAACAAAAATAGATTTTAAGAAAATTCAATTATTGGTTAATTCAGTTTGAAAACTGAATTAATTTTGATTAACCAAATTATATGAAAATTTTATATTGATTTTTTATATTGGTTGTTAGAGTATTAGTTTTATATTGGTTTTTTTAGCAACAATATGTTATATGAAAATTTTGCATAAAGTTCAGTTAATTTGTTTAATTAATCTAATTATATTTCGGTCAATTAACTTAAAAAAACATATTTCAATTCGGTTAACAAAAATAAAAATCAATATTTCAGTTAATTCGATTTAAAATTAATCGAATTAACTAAATGAACACTCCTAGGACCAAGAGAGGTGTGCTCCGACGTAGCAATCAATCTCGAAACTACAGAGTATTGAAGGAAATGTTAGTGGAGTTTAAAGGTAGAGGGCTTGAGGACATATCAGCTCAGGAGAGCTAAAAAAAAAAAGTTTTGCTCGAGGAAGAAGAAGAATAAATGAGTGAATGCCTCACTCTCGCCCTTTATTGACTCATTTTAGCGCACAGGTGGAGATTGGCTTTATCCTGACAGGGTTTAATTCCTTAACTGGACAGGTGGGGTAGTTGTCCAGTTACGAGGGAGTTAGGCTTTTCTGGGCGAGTTATGCTTGTTCGTCGAGTTTCGGCTAGTGGACTTAGAGTGTGATTTGGACTTAACAATACGATTATAATCGTAATTTTTATTTTATTTTATTGATTCTGATAAAAAAATCAAATAAAACTTAAAAGAGGAGTTTGGTATTAGGGAAGTGAGACACGATTCGTGCATTTTAAAACGCTGCAATTATGTTACTTGGTTGCAACGTAAGTTTGCTTCTGCAATCACACTGCAGCAAGGAGTCATAATCACTTTGCACTGCTTCCCCGATGCAAAGTTACTTTGCCCTGCTTCCCCGATGCAAAGTTACTTTGCCATTACACTGCAAAGTAAAAAAAGAAAAACTTTCTCCAAGAATACCCTCCTGTCCTGTCTTTTCTATGCCGAGAAACCTTACCCCCAAATTGTGAAGCTCTGTTGCTTTTCTCTGCTGTTTCTCCTCCGCTCCTCCCCATTTGAGAAGATGAATCAGTCTTGATCTTCTTTGCTACCTCATCAAAATTACTCCTCCCCATTTGCTTGGCGTTGGTGGTGGAAAGCACTGAGTTGATGGGTTACAGTAGGTTTTTTTCTAGCCAGAGAAATAAGTAGTATTTTCACTTTGAAGGGCACGGTTTTTTTTTAATGAAGGGCACTGTATAGACTGAATGGTTGTTTTTGCTTTAATGGTTGAGTTTATCTATGATGTGTATAATTTTTATACACTGTCGGTCAATCATGAAATGAAACATCAAATGGAAGTTCCTAAAAATAAATATTAACAAAGTTTTTAAATTTATTTTTAAGGATTTATATACTTTTAGATTTCGTTTATTAATGAGATATTATCTTATGATTAACCGACAGTATATAAAAATTATATACTGTTAGTGCATTTTATATAAACTCTTAATGATTATCATATAACAAGAAGTAAACACAAAGAAACATTGCTGGAAAATATGTTAATTGAGCCTTAATTTGCTACATGAAAGACCGAGTAAGACATGCATCCTGTTTGAATAAAAAATAAAACTAATAACCAAATGAACCTCTTCCTTCATTTGGAATCGCGTAAATATTGGCTTATGTCATAAATTTAAACTCACTTTAATATTATTTTATTAATTACTATTTATTATGTTACATTATTAATATTTTAATATAATAATTACATTATTAACATATTAATAATTATATTATTAACATTTTAATATTATAATTACATTATTAATATTTTTAATATAATAATAATGTATCAAAATTTTTTTCATATCTAAGGGCATTGTCCAGATTTAACACTACATTTTCAGTAAAGTATTAGTTTATCAAACACTGTAATTTTACTTTCCTTGCATTTTAAATCATATTTTACCATGCATACTAAATATTGTAACGTTATCTTACTAACAATCACTTTTTTAGGATGTGTTTGGGATTGTTTTTGTTTTATGTTTTTGTTTTTACTTTTTTTGAAAACTACAACAAAAATCATGTTTGTTAAGTACGTTTTTGTTTTTAAAAATTGAAAATAAAACAACTTGTTTTGGAATTTGTTAAAAACATCAAAATGATGTTTTCGAAATTTTGAAAGCAATTTGGGCACTGTTACCACACGGGTACTGTTCAGCTGCAACCTGTTGCGGCTATAATGCCATTTTACATCTAAAAGTGATAAAAATTTATTTTTTGTGTGTTTCGAACCCACCACCTTTTACTAATTTATACGTTATCCACTCTTTCAGCAAGTTTTAAGTGACAAAGTTTTGCAACAAAAACAATCATCCAAACATATTTCCAAATTTAATAAATTGAAAATAAAATGAAAATAAAACATAAAACACACAACAATATCAAACGAGCCCTTAACAATTACTTTCCACAAAGCACCAAACGGCCTTTAAAAGTATTGGAATGAAGGGAATAATAAATTATTTTATATTTCATTTAAAAGAACACGTTGGTGACCTTGTTGTAACTTGAATAATAAAACATTTCCTGTTTATCATTTTTAAATTATAAGATCAACCACTGAAAAATATTAAAAAAAATGGAGAAGTGGGCTAAGCCTTTGCTTGGTATGATGAAAAGAAAGAGGTGAGAAAAGAAAATTAGTTAATCAAATAGTTAAGCTACAAAGTAAGAAAGTTGTTATGAAACATAATCATTTGATTAACTAATTTTCTTTTATCACTCCTTTTTTTTCATCTTACTAAGCAAAGTCTAAGAGTTAATTTGCTCCAAAATATCTGCCACGGAGAGAAAATCCTATGTGTCATGCGACATCAGATAGATCATAGATGTATATCCCTGCCGTTGCTAAAACCGTCATAAATTGATAAGCTCGCAGTCGACTTCAAGTGATAGGGAGATAAACAGAAAGAGAAAGCGCACACACAAGAAATGGCGTCGACATTTTCAACTCCAATCTTCCATGACTAGAGGTGGCAAAAATTGGCCCGAGCCCAAAAACCCGTCCGAATCTGCCGGAGACCGAACCGGGACCAGCCCAAATTGACCAAAAAAGTCAAAGGCCCGTGACCGAAAAAGCTCGGAACCGAAAAAACTCAAAACCGAAAAAGCTCGAAACCAAAAAAACTCGAACCCGACATAACCCGAGCCCGATACGATCCGAAACCGAGACCGACCCGAATCGAAAACCGAAAAAAACCAAATTTATAACCCGAGAAAACCAGAATTATAATTATATAATTATTATTTAAAAATGAATAAATAATTGATACACTTTTTTAATTAAAAAGTTTAAAATTTTGAAAACAATTATTATTTATTATACAATTTTATCAATTATATATTACCAGCATAATAAATATTGAATCTTTTTTAATTAAATTAAATTAATTTAAAACACCATAATATATGATATAATATATGATATCAAATAATCTTTAATATTATCCTTATTGCATTTATAATAATAAATATATTATTAATTTGACATTTGATTTTATTATAAAAATCATTTTAACATTTTATTATTTTTATTTATAAGAAAATTTTAATTTTAATACAATAATAAATCAAATATATAAAAATTATATAATTTCAATATTTGTTTGAAGCTTTGAATTTGATATTTTGTGCAACACATTAAAAATATTTTTAATAAAATTAAATTTAAACTATATTTTCTTAAAGTTTCAAATATAGAAAGATATTAAATTTATATTAAAAAAAACTAATCTTAAAATTAAAATTCAATTTTTTAAGATTAGAAAAAGTTAAGTAATTAAATTAAACAACACAAGTACAATTTTTTTATACTTGGGTATCATTAAAACAAAAAATTATAGTGGTAATTTTATTTTTAGCCTTAAAACAAAAGACATTAAAAAATCAAGCTAGTGATAATTAATTATTTATTATATTATAATAATTTTATACATGAAGAAACTAATTTGGTATCTTATAATAATGATTTGTATATTATATTATAATAATCTTTTAAGAATAAAATATGTAATCTCTTAGTGTGTAAGTATTATTTTGATAGAATTAAGTATTTATTAAAAATAATTTATTTATTATCTATTAAATGTAAAGTTAAAGTGTGGATAAAAATAATAATTCTAATAGTAAATTAAAGTATAATTTAATAATATATTAGAGTTGTATTACTATGTAAGTGGTAATTTTAATAAAATTTATTTTTTATACTTTGTTAATATTATTATTAATTATATTTAAATAACTAGCATTATATTAATTAATTTAGTAATATCTATTATTTAACATTTTAATTAGATATTCAATCAATTGGTGTATATCTAATATTATTATGTTTATGTGAATATGAAAAAAAATTAGCACTCAATTTGGAATAGTTTTTTTGATAGCAAATAAAATACATAATATAATTAATAAATAATGCCTTATCATAATGATTTGTATGTTATTATAACTTTAAAAATAATATCTTATCATGTGTGTTAGCTTTAAATTGACAAGTATTTTGAAATGACAAAATTCAAGTAAGCTTAAAAATAATTTTTCTCTAAGTAAATTTGCTTTGAATGAACTCAATGATAAAAAATATTTTTAAACAAGTTTTGGAGTGTGATTTCAACTGAAAAAGTCAGTAAATACTCTTAAGAAAAGTGCTAGAAGTTTTTGAACTGACTTAGAATCACAAAAAACCATAAACTATCTCAAATTGCAGTTAAAGACGTGCAGGAAGGCATTCTGGTTAAAAGGGATCGATCCCTACTGTAGAAGGATCGATCCCATTTTGGCAGTAAGTTGGACAAGCACCCTGGAACAAGTTGAAATGCTCTCTGGATAAAAAGGATCGATCCCTTCGGTAAAGGGATCGATCCCTTTTCATAAGCCCTGACACCACCGGCTAGTTTTTTAGGGTTTCAACGGGAAGAAATGCATTAAATGCTTCACCAACTATTCCATTCGTTTGGTGAATTATAAATAGAGGCATTTATGAAGTTTGGAGGTAGAACTAGCATTCAAAAGTATTCAAGCTTCAAGAGAGAAAACTGAAATCTGAAAATCTTCATTTTGTGAGATTTCTTTGATTTCTTCACCCAATCACTGAAAATTCTCTTATTCAAAAGGGTGAGCTGTCGTAGGGAGCGACATCGGAGAGTGTGGGTAGTAATACAAGGGTAGAGGCTTAGAAGGAGATTTCTAAAGTCTCAAGAGAAATTGTAAGAGGTCTTGCCACACTTTCAAGTGGTTTGTAAGCATTCTCAAGGAAGAGCTGAATCAAAACCTTGACAAGCGGTTCAAGGAGAGAGACGTAGGCAAGAGATTGGCTGAACCTCTATAAACTTGTGTTTGCTTCTTTTTCCCTTACTCTTTTTACTGCATTTATTTCATTGTTATTTATTTAGTTTTAATTGTGCATTAAGATCTAGGAAAATTAGAAATAAGTAGAAAAATCGATTCACCCCCCCTCTCGGTAGAACCAACAATTGGTATTAGAGCTTGGGCTCGAGATTGAGTTAGATTAACATCTATCGAGTAAAACGATCACTAATGGCTCAAACTAGTTTGTCTACACCTTTGGTAGGAGAGGGACACTCTATGGTTAGACCTCCACTCTTTAATGGTGAAAACTATGCCTATTGGAAGACTAGAATGATGCTATTTATTCAAGCCAATGATTATGAAGTGTGAAGAATTATTGTTAAAGGTCCCTTTATTCCTATTAAGAAGGTAGATGGGTCGGATGTACCTAAGAAAGAAGATGAGTGGGATACTAATGATATTAGGATGGCACAACTTAATGCTAAAGCAATGCACACACTATTTTGTGCATTAGGACCAAATGAATATAATCAAGTTTCACAATGTGAGAATGCTAAACAAGTTTGGGATAAACTAGCTATCACACATGAGGGAACCACACAAGTCAAAGAAACCAAAGTAGGCATGCTCACTCAAGACTATGAACTATTTAGAATGAAGAATGATGAGTCAATTAGTGACATGTTTACTAGGTTTACGGACATAATAAATGGTCTTAAAGCTTTAGGGAAGACATACTCTAATGTAGAGATGGTGAAAAAGGTTCTCAATAGCTTACCTAAATCATGGGAAGCTAAAGTCACTGCTATTGAAGAATCTAAGGATCCTCGTACACTCTCTTTGGATGAACTTATGGGATCCCTACTCATTTATGAGATGAAAATTAAGAGAAATCAAGATCCCCCAAAGAAAGTTGGAGTAGCACTAAAATTCACCACAAGTGAGGAATCAAAAGATGATCATGATGTAAGTGGTGATGAAGAGGATTTGGAAATGGCCATGTTTGCCAAGAGATTCAATAAATTCATAAGTATGAGAGCTAGTGGAAACTCTAGGAGACCCCCTAGGAGAGAGTTAAATAGAGGTGAAACTAGTAGGAAAGAAAATGACCAAATTATTTGTTATAAATGCAAAAAACCTGGTCATATTAAATTTGATTGTCCTTTGTATAGAAAGCAAAATGAGAAGAAACAAAAGAAGAAGGCAATGGTGGCTACTTGGAGTGATAGTGATTGCTCCGATGAAGAGAATGTGGAAGATGAAGTAGCCAACCTTTGTTTCATGGCTTTTGAAGATGAGAAGGTAACTTCTAACTTGTTAGATACTAATGAATACACTTTTGATGAATTGCAAGATGCATTTGATGAGTTAGCCAATGAATTTGAATGCATGAATTTGAAATATAAGAAAATGATCTCTAAGTTGAAAAAGGAGAATGAAATGCTTGTGAATGTTAAATTAGAATGTGAAAAGAAATTAGAGAATGCAAACTAGAAATAGAAGAATTAAATAGAAAGAACATTAATTTGCAAAACTCCTTTTCTAGATTTTACATGGGTCAACAAAAACTTGATCAAATGCTAGAGACTCAAAGAGCATTCTTTGATAGAGAAGGGTTAGGCTATAATGCATCTAACAAAGAGACTCATCTTAAAAATTTCCTAGTTAAAGATAGAAAATTTGTTTTGTGCACATTATGTAATAAACTAGGACATCCTTCACAAGCATGCACCTCTAGAAGACCATGATTAGAGGAAAAATGGCTGTCAAGATTTGGGTGCCTAAACATGTTTTAAATTCAAGTGATGAGTCCTTAAAGATGAAATGATCCCTAAAGGATCAAAAATTATTAGTACTAACTCTCAAGGCCCAAGAAAATTTGGGTACCTAAGATAAAAGCTTGATGTGTTTGTAGGAGGAAGTATTGCTACAAGGCTAAGTCCAAGGAGCATTGGTACCTTGATAGTGGATGCTCAAGACACATGACGGGTGACAAAGCCAATTCAAGTTCCTAAAGCATAAAAGTGGTGGAGAAGTCACATTTGGAGACAACTCCAAAGACAAATTGAAGGAATTGGCTCTATTGGTAACTCTTCCTCAACTATTGAAAATGTTTTGTATGTTAGAGGCTTAAAACATAATTTACTTAGTATTAGTCAATTGTGTGATAAGGGATTTAAAGTTATGTTTGATGATTTGTGTTGCAATGTTGTTTATGCCAAAACTAATCAAATTGTGTTTATTGGACATAGACAAGGAAATATTTATATTGTGGATTTAAATGAACTTAATAGCAAAAATGTATGCTTTATGGCCACTAGAGAAGATGAACCTTGGTTATGGCATAAAGACTAGGCCATGCTAGCATGCATGTTTTGTCTAAATTAGCCAAAAGAGACCTAGTAGTAGGATTACCTAAGCTTCAATTTGAAAATGATAAAGTTTGTGAAGCATGTGTAAGAGGAAAACACAAAAAATTCATTTAAATCTAAGAAGTGTGTCACTACCTCTAGATCACTTCAACTTCTTCACTTAGATCTCTTTGACCAACTAGGACAACTAGTTTAGGAGGTAAACACTATGGATTTGTGATAGTTGATGATTACACTAGGTTCACTTGGGTGTTCTTTTTAAGTATGAAAAATGAAGCCTTAGAAAAATTCATTGCTTTCTCAAAACTTATTCAAAATGAAAAAGGTTACTCTATTTCTAGTATTAGGAGTGACCATGGAAAAGAATTTGAAAATATGGGTTTTGATACATTTTGCAATGAGAATGGCATTAGCCATAATTTTTCAGCTCCTAGAACTCCTCAACAAAATGGGGTAGTTGAAAGGAGAAATAGAACATTAGAAGAAATGGCTAGAATCATACTTTGTGAAAATAACTTGCATAAATATTTTTGGGCTGAAGCAATAAACACTTCTTGCTATGTCATAAATAGAGCTATGATAAGGCCTATCTTAAAGAACACTCCCTATGAGCTTTATAAAGGAAAAAGACCTAACATAAGTTATTTTCACCCATTTGGATGTAAATGTTTTGTTTTGAACAATTGTAAAGATAACCTAGGAAAATTTGATGCTAAAAGTGATGAAGGTATTTTTCTTGGCTATTCTCTAAATTCTAAGGCCTATAGAATTTTCAATAAAAGAACACTTGTAGTGGAAGAGTCAATACATTTAATCTTTGATGAATCAAATCTCACTAGTAGAACCAATCTTGATGATGAAGTATAGATCTTTGATGAACCTATAGTTGATCCATCTCAAGATAAGGATGTTAGAGTACAATTAGAAGATCTTGCTATTAACAAAAATGAGGAGTCCATGGAACAAGAAATAAGTGAGAAGGAATCTAGGTGTCCTAGAGAACTTGGATATGTGAAAGATAATGATATTGTTGGAGATCCAACCATTGGAGTGAGGACTAGGTCAACCTATAGAAACATATGTCAACATGTAGCCTTTGTGTCACAATTTGAGCCAAAGAAAGTGGATGAGGCCTTGAATGATGAAAATTGGATTATGGCCATGCAAGAAGAATTAAATCAATTTGAGAGAAGCAAAGTGTGGACATTAGTAGAAAGACCTAAAGATTATCCCATCATTGGAACCAAATGGATATTCAAGAATAAGATGGATGAAAATAGCATTATTGTTAGAAACAAGGCTAGGTTAGTGGCTCAAGGTTATAGACAAGAAGGAATAGACTATGATGAAACCTATGCTCCGGTAGCTAGATTAGAAGCCATTAGGATGCTACTTGCTTTTGCATGCTACAAGGATTTTAAGTTATATCAAATGGATGTGAAAAGTGCTTTCTTAAATGGTTATATAAATGAAGAGGTTTATGTTGAGCAACCTCCCGGTTTTGAAAATCCAAAATTTCCTAACCATGTTTTCAAACTTTCAAAAGCCTTATATGGATTAAAACAAGCTCCTAGAGCTTGGTATGAAAGACTTTCAAAGTTTTTAATCGAAAAAGGTTTTACAAGAGTAAAGGTAGACACAACCTTGTTTATTCAATCTAAGGGTCACGACTTATTAGTAGTTCAAATTTATGTAGATGATATCATTTTTGGATCTACAAATGAGTCATTGTGCAAAAATTTCTCTAAACTAATGCAAGGTGAATTTGAAATGAGTATGATGAGAGAATTAACCTTCTTTCTAGGACTTCAAGTTAAACAATGTAAAGAAGGTATTTTCATAAATCAAGCTAAGTACACTAAAGATTTGCTCAAAAGATTTGGAATGGATGAATCTAAACCTTTCTCTACACCTATGAGCACAAATATTAAGCTTGATAAGGATGAAGGAGGAAAGTGTGTAGACACTAAACTATATAGGTCTATGATTGGCTCATTGCTACATTTAACTGCTAGTAGACCTGATATAATGTTTAGTGTATGCTTGTGTGCTAGATTTCAGTCATCCCCTAGAGAATCACACCTACAAGCAGTAAAAAGAATCCTTAGATACCTAAAAGACACTTCTGCCTTAGGACTTTGGTATCCTAAGGATTCTAAACTTGATCTCCATGCCTATTCCGATGCAGATTTTGGTGGATGCAAAGTGGATAGGAAAAGCACATCAGGAACATGTCAATTCTTAGGAAGTAGGCTTATTTCATGGTTCTCTAAGAAACAAAATAGTGTAGCTCAATCCACAACCGAGGCTGAATATATAGCTTGCGAAAGTTGCTGTGCTCAAGTTCTGTGGATTAAACAACAAATGAGAGACTATGGAATAGAAATGAACCAAGTTGCCATTAAGTGTGACAACACTAGTGCCATCAATCTTACAAAAAATCCCATTCAACACTCTAGAACCAAGCACATTGAGATTAGACATCATTTTATACGAGATCATATGCAAAAAGGGGACATAATTCTAGAGTATGTAGACACATTGCACCAATTAGCTGATATCTTCACAAAGCCCTTGGACAAGGAGAGATTTTGCACTCTTAGAGGTGAATTAGGCATTATGAATGCTCCTTGAATTGATTTGATGTTGAATGAATAACTTAAGTTGGTTTGATATGATTGCAAGAAAGAAATTTAGAGCATATCATTTCCACTTGCAATTCATGACTTTAATTTACCATGTTACTGTTCATGTTCTTAACTTTTTGAAATTGAACTGTTAATTTGTGTGTGTTTTGCTCATGTTAAACTTCCTTCATTAGCCAAAACTCATTTCTAATGGTTAAGACACTATCACAATCATGGTCACTTATTGTTCAAAACTGCTCTGCATCATTTCTGGATACTTATGCATGTTTCTGCATTTTTCTGCAATTTTCCTGCAGTTTTCAAGACATGCCTCATGCATCCTAAGTGGCCAAACCAGACTTTGATTTTAAACAATGAAAATGCACAAGTTCTTTAAGTTTCAAATCATTTTTCTGCATCACAACTGAGGCAATGGACTAAGGGGTCAATTCTTATGAAAACTGGATTGATTTCCGAGTCATTTAGGCCTAAAAATCTGGATTTTTGCTATGAGGGATCGATCCGTTTCATCATCGGATCGATCCGATAGCATCAGAGTGGGCAGGAGTACACACTGCCAAAAACGGATCGATCCCATCCTTAAAGGGATTGATCCCTTCGGGCAAACTTTCACGCGTGCCCTTGTTACAAAGTCGGGATTTCTCTCTTAGCCACTATTCCTCTTCCCCATCGTCAGCAAGCCTTCCCCCTTCTCCATTCCTCTTCACAAAATCTTCAAGATCTACTCCGTTTCCTCACCAAATCGCTTCATTTCTTCACCATTCTTCATCTTTTCTCCATCTCTTTCACTTCTCATCATCTTTTCACACCCAATCCTCAAGAATCTCGATTTCCTCTCTTCCCTCTTGTGTTTGTCACTATTCATGCCCTACATCTAATTGTAAGTATTTTTTACTCATTTTCATCAATTTTTCTTGCTTTTCACGTTTATTTCCTCATATCTTGTTAACCCATTTCAAGCTTATGCATCAATTTTTCCGTTTATCATTTCTCATAAACTTATGTTTTTATCTAACTTCTAGTGTTTATAACTTAGCATCCTTTGAATATTTCTGCATCATTTCTTCATCAAACTTATTGCTTGCATATTGATCTGTGGTATTGTGTTGTTGGCTAGGTTTCCATTTCCCCATATACTCATCCATAGTTCCCCAAACCTGTGCCCATCACCTGTTCGACAAAACTCTTCTTAGAACTTTCCCACCTCATCCTTCCTTCACATGGCTCCCAAAGTCAAACACGCTGTCTCTCGAAAAAGATCTCATCCCTCCTTTCCTCCGCCTCCATTCCAACCGCCTTTAATCACTGCTTTAGGAATGCGGACGAGAAAAACCGTTACCATGCCCTCTTTGCCCATATGCGTGTCAAGCACTGCCGCCCAATTGACTTCGGTTTTTTGGAATCAATTAACTTTCCCTACTTGGCCAAATTTGACGCCTTCCATTGGAAATACTTTCTCAAAATCAACACTCTGGTTCCTTTGAACATCATTCGAGCTTTCTTTTCAAATGCCAAAGTTATATATTCGCCTAATGACCCATGTAAGGCGGTAGGAATTCAATCGTTTGTTCTGGGTCGGGATGTTGAAATCACCAAATATTCTCTCTCCCGTGCCTTTCGAATTCCGAAGCATTGTCTTGTACGCGAAAATGTTAACGTCCCATTAGAATTCAATATCGTCAATGACCGTGCGGGTGACCTTCCCGTCTTTGCTCGCCTTCTCCACATCATCATTTCTTAGAATCTTCGCCCACTTGGCACCAAATATTCCCAACTTCGGAGACTTGATTGTTTTTGGCTTCATCACATTCACTCACCTGATGGCAATCGACCGGATCTACTTCATTTCATTCTCCACGATTGGATAAAGATTGTTCTTGGCAAAGTTCAGACAATTGTCTTCCCACAACCACTTGCTTTCTACCTACTAGACCACAACATCGACTGTTCGTGTGAGCCTGGCGTCCTTCCAGAGGCAGGCAACACCATCAACCTTGCTACTTTGCATAATCTTGGCTGGTACTCTCGTCAGTAAGGTGCTACCATAGTTTGGGAAAAGTCCCATGGTGCTCCAGCATCTCCCAGACATGACCTGGAAGAAGGCGGTGATGAAGGCGACGACGAAGAGACAGCTCCTGCCGCAGCCACATCTTCAGCCCCATCCGCCTTGACCTCGATCTCTCTTGACCAGATCATGCTATCGCTTCAAAACCTACAGGCCACCGTTACTCAACGCTTTGATCATGTCGACGCTCGCCTTGACACCATGGAGGCTACACAGGCTGCCTTAGTTGATGAAGTCCAAGACATCTGCATGCAGCATGAGGACTTCATGGATCAGTATCATAAGACATTTCCCAGGCGTTGATTTTGTTCCTTTCGTGTAGGGTGTGCATCTACCTTGTTATGCTTAGATGTTTGAACCTCTGTGCTATGTTTGTTGAACTTCGCTGTCGGATTTTGTCTTTGTCTGTGTAAACTATGTTAGATGTTTGAACCTCTGTGATATGGTATGTTATGTATTTCTGGTTATTTTCTCATTTTGCCATGGTTTGTCTGTGTTCTTCAATATCTCTCATTGACCTATTGCTTTAAATTGACTAACCAATTCTCCATGTTTCTTATTCTTGTTGAGGGGGAGTATATCATTTTTTTTTGCTATGACAAAAAGGGGGAGGATTAATGTGATAAATTAATCTTGGTACTTAAAGGGGAAGCTAATTTTGAGGGGGAGCAAATATTAAGGGGGAGCATTATTTTCAAAAATTTGAGCAATCTCATTTCCTAAGCAAATTTACCTTAAGTTTTGTCATATCAAAAAAGGGGAGATTGTTAGCTTTAAATTGACAAGTATTTTGAAATGACAAAATTCAAGTAAGCTTAAAAATGATTTTTCTCTAAGTAAATTTGCTTTGAATGAACTCAATGATAGAAAATATTTTAAACAAGTTTTGGAGTGTGATTTCAACTGAAAAAGTCAGTAAATACTTTTAAGAAAAGTGCTAGAAGTTTTTGAACTGACTTAGAATCACAAAAAACCATAAACTATCTCAAATTGCAGTTAAAGACGTGCAGGAAGGCATTTTGGTTAAAAGGGATCGATCCCTACTGTAGAAGGATCGATCCCATTTTGGCAGTAAGTTGGACAAGCACCCTGGAACAAGTTGAAATGCTCTCTGGATAAAAAGGATCGATCCCTTTTCACGGGCCCTGACACCACCGGCTAGTTTTTGAGGGTTTCAACAGGAAGAAATGCATTAAATGCTTCACCAACTGTTCCATTCGTTTGGTGATTATAAATAGAGACATTTATGAAGTTTGGAGGTAGAACTAGCATTCAAAAGTATTCAAGCTTCAAGAGAGAAAACTGAAATCTGAAAATCTTCATTTTGTGAGATTTCTTTGTGTTCTTCACCCAATCACTGAAAATTCTCTTATTCAAAGGGGTGAGCTATCCTTGTAAGGATTGATATTGTAGAGTGTGGGTAGTAATACAAGGGTAGAGGCTTAGAAGGAGATTTCTAAAGTCTCAAGAAAAATTGTAAGAGGTCTTGCCACACCTTCAAGTGGTTTGTAAGCATTCTCAAGGAAGAGCTGAATCAAAACCTTGACAAGCGGTTCAAAGAGAGAGGACGCAGGCAAGAGATTGGCCGAACCTCTATAAACTTGTGTTTGCTTCTTTTTCCCTTACTCTTTTTACTGCACTTATTTCATTGTTATTTATTTAGTTTTAATTGTGCATTAAGAGCTAGGAAAATTAGAAATAAGTAGAAAAATCGATTCACCCCCCCTCTCGGTAGAACCAACAATGTGATATATAACTAACTATACAAGCTCTTAATTATATAAAATAGATTATTAATATGTTTATCTTATCATAATGATTTGTATGTTACATTATAATAATCTCTTACCATGTAATATAGAATAAATTAAACAATCTCTCATAGCATATTATAGTTTTAATTTCAGACATTTTTCATTCCAATTTCTTATCATGCTTTTATAATATACTCTTGTTTTTAATTTCAAACATTTAATCTCTTATGATGTATTAATGTAATTTAGTTTAACTTGATCAATTAATAATCATAATATTGGATGATTAATTAGATATTGACATTCTCAACTACTTTTTAGTCAAAAAAGTGTTTTTTTTAATTTATTATAATGAGTTACAAATAAAATAATAAACATAATATACTATATATATATATATATATATATATTAAGATTTACATTATAATAAAATGTCATATATGTTAAATTATCAATATCTTAAGAATTGTATCTTAACATATTATGAAATTTCTATTAATTTAATTTTAGTACTTTATGTCTAAAATTTTAAAATCTTATTATCTTAAGAATAAATTATTATTATTATTATTATTATTATTATTATTATTATTCAGTAAACTATTTTTTTGGCCAACAATGTTTCATTAAATTTTAAATTGCAAGTTGTGTTAAAATAAAAATAAAATTTACAACAAATATAACAAATTCTCAATCTAGCTCACGTGGTTAAACATATAACAATAAATATAAGAGGCCATGGTTCAAATCTTTGTACAAGCATATAATTTTGATTACTTTCATATAATTGATGAAGAAGTTCAGGTACCAGATACTACTTGATCAAAAGTTAATCGGGTATAACGTACCCTAAGAGTACTACCCGAATCGGATACGGGTAATAAGAACACTATCCGAACCTTATAATTATTCGATTATAGAATCGGGTAGTGTCGGGTACCTGATTATATATTACCCATTTACATCATTATATCAAATGTTTTTTTTTGGTACATTATATCAAATGTTATTATTTATAATATAATGTCAATTAGTGTATATATCTTGTTTAATTTAACGTTCTAAATTTTTAATGGGATATTTGATTAATTAATATGTTTGAGTATGATTATATTTAATAAAAATAATGTTATATTATGATTTATGTACAAACTAAAAATATAATAAATATAAAATTGAGATAATTAATTGACCAATTATTCATAATATTAATTATTTTTTTAATGTATACTATAATTATATTCAACATTATAATTGAAGAATTAGTCAACTAGTTATGCGGTTAAATTTAATTTAATTACTAATTATGTTGGTATTTAAAAGACAAAATAAATGTAAAAAAGATTCTTAAAAATTTAAAATTTTATTAAAAATATAATATAATTATTAAAAAAGCTAATTAAACAAAGTTAAAAAAAAAAGAAATTTATTGAACTAAGAGTATCTAAATTTCAATGACCCAATATTGACAAAAAAAAAACACAATAACTCAATAAGTTATTGTTAAGAGTATAAAGCTATTTATATAAATGTTTAATTGTTTAGTGTGATTTATTTATAATCTGTTAGTTATTTATTTGTATAGCTAATACTTTTGGATTTTCACTTTCTTTTAGTTTTACTATATATATTTGGTTCATTTAAAAAATAAATTTTTATATAATTATTAATATATAATTATATATTTTATAACAAATGTAAATATCACAGGAAATTAAAAAAAATAAATAATAATTATCAAGTAATAAAAACATTAAAATGTAAAAATTTCTATTTATATAAATTTAGTCAAAACAACAAAAGAAATTAAAAAAAATGAATAATAATATTTTATTTATGAGAGTTTTGTGTTAAAGGAGATCTGTTTGATTTCATTTTTCAATTCCCTCCAAACAAGCTTTTCCCACATTACCAAAAAATTTTAAATTCTTTGGGAATATGTCTTTTCCCTCCCTTGAGAATCAAATGAAAAAACTTCAAAAGCAAACTTTGAAATATCTTTATCTTAATATATTGTCATGCAATGTAGATATGATAATTAAAAAAAATGAACATGACATTAGATCAAATTTTGATAAAAATTAGAAAAAAAATTGTGTTTGGTATATCAATATAAATTTTAATACAATAATGTTTATATTTTATATGATACAAATATATTTGATGCAATACGAGTACAAAATATATATATACACGAATTATTAAGTCTAATATAATTAGGATGAAAAACGGGCGGGCCGATGCGGGCCAAGACGGTGCGGGTATAAATGGATCAAGCCCGTTTAGGCCCGTATTTAAACGGGCCAAAAAATGCTAAACCGGTCCGGCTTCAATGTGGGTCGGACCAGTCTGCGGGCTTCCTCCTTAAAAAAGCAAAGCTTAAGGCTTAAAGCCCAAAATAAAATTGTTTTGTAATTTGTAAAGATTTCCTGGGCTGCCTCAATCAATTTCATAACATTAAAGGTTAATAAATCCCTTAAGCCCATTTATTTTGTTTTGTAATTTGAAAGTGTGACGTAATATTTATTTTTCTCATAAAAGAAACCTCCATTATTTTAAAAAAATGAATTGTTGGATTAATGATATTTAAATCGATTCAAAGATTGAAGTTCTTGAGATTGAAATTTAGATTTTGAATCTCAATCGTAACACAAAATATATTTAACAACAGAAAAAGAAATGGTTTTAATTAATAGGCAAAGTGGAGAGATATAAATCATTGGAAAATTTAGAAATAATCACTTTGGATTTTGCTAAGCCAGCTTAGCAATTTTGAAGAAGCATTCTGACTTTTTCCATTTGTCTTCAAAAGTCCATCATGTCGATTAAATTTGTGTTGTGACTTTGCGTTGTGTGTGTCTGTAGAGGTTTGGCCTTGGGTGCTGGGTCGATGGTGAGAATTGAGTGGTGAGTGGTGACAGACAACTGACACACTCAAAATCAAAGTGTGACTGTCGGTGTCGGGGCCTCGGGGGAGGGGTGGGATTGGCGGGAAGGCAAACTGGGCCTGGCAGTGGCAAGTGCCAACAAAATTTGATTGGCTTTAAGCCCTCAATTGAATTTGGTTTGGACTTGGGTTAGATTTCAATTTTTTATTGATTTTTTTAATTTTTTGGGCTGACCCGTGGGCTGGCTCGTATTCGCGTGGTCCAATTTGCACGAATTGCCTAGCCCACGGGCTTAAACAGTTTAGACCTTTTTTTAACGGGCTGAAAATTAAAAACCTAATATTATTAAAGCTCGCGATTTTAATGGGCCAGCTAGTGGATCTTGGCCGTTTTACACTCTTAAATATAATGTAATGTCTATTATAATCGTTTTAATTATAATCGAAATTCAAAGATAATTTTTTTTATAACAAGGGAAATATTAAATAACTGAGGATGGGGGTGTTGGATTCAAACCCAAGACTTACAATATGCCACAACTCATCTTTAACCATTAGGCCAAGAGGTTGTTGGCAATTCAAAGATGATTTTTAGTAGTTGGAGTTTGTGGACAAAAAAATTAATTAGTACAGAAATGCAAATGCTTCCAAGGCAGAAGTTTACAATAACAGAAGTGCTTTCATTTCTTGCCAATGCAATTCAAGATTTAAAACTTTTTCAATGCCTTTTACGTCTTCGAGTATTTTACTTGTAATTCTTTTTACGATAATTAATCAATTATAATTAAAAATTATGTACTGGTCCATCATTTACAAGTGCGAACGTTATGTATTATTTTGATATATCTCACGTGACTTTAAATTTTGGTCAATTAATTATAATGTAATGATTATAGATGATATGTTCTCTTTTATTATTGTAGATAACTATATTCTTCATTGGTCCACTCCCAATATTTTCAAAATCATCCCAACCAAATTTCTCAATATATATATATATATATTATACAATTCCAATTTATTAAATTTTAACTTTAATTTAGCATTTCTATTATATTTTTATTTAACTATATAAAATTAAATTAATTATTACATTCAAAATTATAAAATATTTATAATTTATAAAATTTTAATATAATTTGACTAAGCCCGCTAAGCTTGCCCGATTAAAACTGGACCGAAATCGAAAAAACTCGCAATCGAAAAAATTCGTAATCGAGAAAACCCACAATCGAAAAAATTCGAGATCGAAAAAATCTGTAACAAAAAAACTCAAAACCCAAAAAATCCGAAAATAAGAAAACCCTCAACCAAAAAATTTCATAATCAAAAAAATCCGTAGTCAAAAAAACTTGAACCGAAATTACTCGAATCCGCCCGTTTGCCACCTCCACCCATGACGCTTTATCCTCACGACAATTATCAGCTAAACGCAATCTTTGTTCAACTCTCTCTGCCTATTAGCATAGGTCAGGCAAATGGCGTATTTGATAGGCCGCTTGATCTACGCTTCTATGATTACACTAGCGAAAAATCCAACCTGAGGGGAAAGTCTCTGGCAGCAGCACTTATGTCAGATGCGAAGTTTGATGGTGCAGACATATCAGAAGCTATGATGTCAAAGGCTTATGCCGTGGGAGCTAGCTTCAAGGGTAATCCTCTGTATCTTCTTTCTGTTGCATTTTCTAAAACCATCCACCTCGTTAAAGATAAAAAAAAATAAAAATGAACGGTTCTAATTTTGTCTTAAGAGACTACTTGTACAAATTATATATCTCTTTGACAAACTTTGGTACAATATTTGGTTAACTGCTTTGATTTTAGGACTTAAGAAAAGAATGATTGTTTACTTCTTTGTATCACGAGTTTTGAGAACATCTTGCAGTTGAACCATGACAAAATTGTCTTTGAGAAAACCACTGTTTGACAAGAACAATCCAAAAATAAAATAAATATTCTATTTTGATTGCTCTGACTACAGGATACTTCAAGATTGTGGTCATGATCAGGAAGATGATCTAGATTAAATAGCATTTAAATGTGAGAAAACATCTGGATTCAATAGTTATTTTGAACCTAGAATGTCACAGTCCATAATTCTGTATATGCTGGACTAATGCTAGAACAATGCATGAGAATGAGAGACTTTTTAAAAATCATTTGTTACTTTTCATTCACTGCATTTGCTTGTCTCAAAATCCTTACCTCAGTAGCTTCTTTGACTTCTATTCAGGTCATGGAAGTTACTTGAAAATGACAAATATATGAGGTGTTAAAAGTTGATCCGACTCGAAAAATTTGTCCAATTAACCCGAATCCAAATCTGATCAATCCGATTTGACTAAAAAAGTCAACAACTCAAATCCAATCCTATCCGAATCCAAATTGATCCGAAACCAAATTTATCCGAATTTTCATTAATCCAAACTCGACCGGATTCGAACCCGAATTGATCCGAACCCAACTTCATCCGAATTTAGATTAACCTGAACCCGAATTGATCTGAATCTGAATTGATCCGAACCCAAATTGACTTGAATCCAAATTGATCCGAATCTAAATTTACCCAAACTTGAAAAGATTCAAACTTAAATTTAATATTATCAATAAATATTTAAATGTTAAAATTAAATATCAAAGTATTTTAATATAGTAAAAATATAATTTTTTTCAATAATATGAGTGTTATATATATTTTTAATCTAGTTAAATTTAAATATTCACTTTTATATTGCATTCATTTGAACCTAATGTATAATTATTTAATGGCTAATCTATAATAGAGTACAAAAGTTATATCATTTACATTAATGTCTCCAAATATTCTATAAAAAATCCAAATAAATTAAAGAGATATATAATACTGTTTTATGATATTTAGTAGGGATTATTAAATCACTTTGATTCAAAAGTTATTAATTATTGTAGATAATAAAATAAAATGAAAAAATGTAATTAATTTATGAATATTGGTAAATATATTATAAAGAAAACTATCATACATATTATTAAATATTTTGATTATTTCAATCCCAATTGTACTATAGGTCATGTAAGAAGAAAATTTTATTTTCATGAGTTTTGTAATTTTTAGAAATATGGTTTC
Source organism: Heritiera littoralis (assembly GCA_031772115.1). NCBI lineage: Eukaryota > Viridiplantae > Streptophyta > Magnoliopsida > Malvales > Malvaceae > Heritiera > Heritiera littoralis. The sequence continues at coordinate 2,152,674 of JAPDPK010000056.1, forward strand.
AGTTGATTTTCATACCAGATAAATCACATCAAAATAACTAAAGCTTAATCTAATAAATCTGTACAATCGATCCGAATCCAAATCCGACTAACCCGAATTGACTAAAAAAGTCAAAGACCCAAACCCGACCTTATCCGAACCCGAAATGATCCAAACCCAAAATAGACCGATTTTTCTTTGATCCAAACAAACCCGACCTTATCCGAACCCGAAATGATCCAAACCCGAAATAGACCGATTTTTTCTTGACCCAAACCCGACCTTATCCGAACCTGAAATGATCCGAATCCGAAATGATCTGATTTTTTCTTAACCCAAAATGATTCGATCCAAACCCGATCCAACCCCAAATCCGATCCAATTCGCCCATTTGCCACCTCTACAAATATATCGCTAGCAATTGCCTCTTTTTTCTTAAAGAACTATGAAGGTAGTGCTTTGCTTCATGAAACTCAACGAAGAAAGATGAGGAATTTCCAAAAACTCCACCTAAAGAGAGGTTAATTAAACTATACACATATGGGGCATCACGAGGCAACGTAAGTATCTCAGATTGGCTCATGGTTTTTCGAGTTCACTTGAGTATATGCTCCAACATTGTAGTGGAATTGCGAGTAATCAAATTTGGTTTACTTCTAACCTGTTATGAAGGTTTTAAGAAAGTGGTCTATGAAATGGATGTTGAAACAGTCGTCGAGTTAATTCAACAAGCAGATATTAGCATTCATCTCCTTGGACCTTGAGTGTACTATTGGAGATATTCGAGAATTTGTGAACAGGTCATGGGCTTGTGGGCATATAAATAAATACTTTACACTATCCAACTCGATTGAGTAAGATTATGGTATTTAATAATCAGGTTTAGGTAATGTTAGAGTAGTAATTTTATTATTTGTCTTGGGTTTGGCTAGAGTTTATCCTATCATCGAAATCTGATTATAAATAATAATTTTAAAATATTATTATATACAATTTTATTTATTATTAATGTAAAACTTAATTAAATTAATTTATTAATATATTTTAAATATGAATTTTTAAAAATTAATTTATTTTTATGAGTTAATTTAAATTTTTTAATAATATGCATTAAAATTGATTTTAAATTTAAATTTGAAAGACAAGCTTTGATTTAATAAATGAGTATTTAACATGTTTAGGTAGTTAATAGATATTTCTATTTCTAACATTTTATTGGTAGGATTCAATTAGTAAAAATCAAAATATTAGGATAATTAAACTGATTCAAATATTGTAAATTATAATTAAATTTGAATATATTAAAATTAATATATATATTTTATCCGTTGTTATCCTTATAAACTTGCAGTTTTCAATATGTACTTCGAGAATGAAATTTTTATGCAAATATAGGTTAACAAAATATGATTGTGAGATATAAGTGAATCATAAGCAGTTGCAACTTCCTTCCCCTTAGTTAAGGACGTTGTTGTTAGCATACGCCTGAGGAGTAAATTTTCGTAAAATTTTTGTTATAATTTATTATTTGATTCGCTTTCTAAAAAAAAAAATCCACAATAAAATAATTCATTCAACATTGTAATTATTTGATTTCACTTTTTATATGTAAGACAAAAACGACGTGTGTTTTGTCCACATGGAAACTTGAAAAAGTAAAAGTTAATAATGATAACATGGATTTGAAATTGTAAAAGAGAACCACAGTTCTTGATGTGACATTATTATCATAAGTTTGATACTAATTAAGCATTATTTTATTAAAAAAAGCATTATTTTTTGGATAAATAATAAATATATTGTTAGTAAAATTTTTAAATTTTATAAATAAATTTAAAATAATGATACATATTTTTTAAAAATATTAAACAAATAATTTAAAAATAAAATGAGACATGTATCAACATCTTAAAATTGATTGTGAAATTTAAAAATTTTACTCATAGTGTATTGAATAATTATTCTTATTTTATTTTGCTGCATATTATATTACACGTTAATTATTTTATATTTTGTTAAATAATTTATATTTAATAAATTTTCTTCAATAATAAATTTTATCATCAAGATATTTTTTCGTAAATTGTTAGTATATTTTTTTTTACTGAATAAACTGCATGAAATTAATCTAACAATAAAGTGTTCTCAAGTTGTAATAGTTAAGTTTGAATTTGATTCAAATATTTGTATTTTGTTTATTATAAAAAAAAATCTAATACAAATCATTGCAATTAACTTAAAAAGAAATTTATTAAACCTAACCAATATTTATTAGATTAATATAAGAGAAGTTCAAATCATAATTATTACAAGATTCAAATTCTTTTAAAAGTATGATCAGGGAATTAAGTTCGAGATCAAATTGTAAAGAATTAAAATAAATAATATAAAATAAAAACGTAAAACTTAAATTAAGTAAAAAAAAATACTATACTAAATCTAAAAGTTTTCATGAATTTTAAAGATACAAATACCCGAATATAATTTAATAAAATTGATTAGCCTAGCTAAATAGGTTAATTTTGTAGGAAAATTAATACAGATAAATACACAAGGATCTTATGTTCAATCATCAAGAAAAGATTAATACGGAAGCATACCTGAATCCATTGGAATTGATTTCTTGAGGTTAAAGTCTTCCACGTCTAAACCTTTTGAGAGAATCTGTATCTCACTCAACGATGGGATATGTTGTGAGAATTAAGTTATGTTTAGACTGGGGACCATAGCCTATTTATACTTGAAGTATATTTTATTTTATTTTGGCCCATCATGAAAATAAAATAAAATATTGGGTCTCTACACATTGCAAAGCCCATACTAATTTGAGATGTTCTAAAGTCCAATAACTTAAACTTTATTTGATCACTATTAAGTGGACTAAATAGATAGCCTGTAATGTACAATTAATTGATATATGTAGGCTCACTAAATAATTTCCCAACAATCTTCCACTTGGGCCACATATGTCACCTGATAATTGTACATTTTAAAATAACTTTAAGAGCTCTAAACTTGCTATCATCATAAGGCAACATCTCTAAGCAATCAAGTCCATCAATTATACTAACATAGGATCAAAGCGATCTTCGTTACATATATTCCGTAACTAGACCCATCAATGGTCACGTATATTAATATAATCAACGACATAGATCAAGTATGGATGTGTAGCATGGAAATTACATGCAACGTGATCTCTTAAACATGCCTATTTCCAACTGGTCCTACTTTCAAAACTTTAGGCTCAACTGCAATTTGAAAGAATAATACTTTATTTCAGAGTTTCAGTAATAACAACAATACTTTATTCTGATCAGAAAAATGTCTCAATAACAAATGAATATAAATGAAACAAACTCCCACTATAAAAGCATATCATCAAAGTGAACCACACCCATGCGAGCTACATGCTCATGAAACACCTTAGATGGGATACCCTTAGTAAGCGGATCCGCAATCATGGAGTTCGTATTGATATATTTAATAGATATCTGAAGACTCTGAACTCTCTCCTTAACAACAAGAAACTTGATGTCAATATGCTTTGACTTCGACGAGCTTCTGTTGTTCTTGGAGTATAATTCTGCAGCTTTATTATCATAATAAATCATCAATGGCTTCTCAATGCCATCGACAACGCATAGCCCAGTGATAAAATTTCGCAACCATATTGCCTGGTTTGATGCCTCATAGCAAGCTATAAACTCTGCTTCCATGGTGGAAGAAGCTACGAGTGACTGCTTTACACTCTTCCAAGACACAGCTCCTCCAGCTAACATGAAAACATAACCAGAAGTGGATCTTCTGCTATCGAGGCAACCAGTAAAATCAGAGTCTGAATACCCAACGATCTCTAAATGATCTGACCTCCGATATGTGAGCATGTAATCTTTAGTTTTTTGTAAATACCTCATAACCCTCTTTACTGCTTTCCAATGATCCATTCCAGGGTTACTTAAATATCTGCCAAGCATACCAACTATGTACGCAATGTCCGGACGCGTACAAACTTGAGCATACATGAGACTCCCTACTGCTGAAGCATAAGGAATCTTCTGCATCTCTTCCTTTTCAATATTATTTCTTGGGCATTGAAGCAAACTGAATTTATCACCCTTAGCAATAGGCGTGTCTCCTGATGCACAGTTTTTCATGTCAAATCTGCTAAGCACCTTATCGATATAAGCCTTTTGTGATAAGCCAAGTATTCCTCGAGAACGATCTCGATGGATCTATATGCCTAACACAAAAGATGCATGCCCAAGATCTTTCATCTCCAATTTATTTGAAAGAAATCTCTTGGTTTCATGCAATAAGCCTATATCAGTACTTGCAAGCAAGATATCATCGACATATAACACCAGAAGAATAAACTTGCTCCCACTGATCTTGTGATAAATACATTGATCAACAGTGTTCTCCTTAAAACCAAAAGAGATGATCACTTGATCAAATTTTCGATACCATTGACGGGATGCTTGTTTTAAACCATAGATGGATTTCTTTAATTTGCACACCAAATGTTTCGATTCATCCGACACGAAATTTTCTGGTTGCTCCATATATATTGTTTCTTCAATGTTACCATTGAGAAACGCTGTCTTTACATCCATCTGATGTAGCTCCAAATCATAATGAGCTACAAGTGCCATAATGATTTTAAAAGAGTCTTTCGATGAAACTGGAGAGAAAGTCTCTTTATAATCAATGCCTTCCTTTTGAGTGAAACCTTTGGCAACTAGACGTGCTTTATATCCTTCAATATTGCCTTTCGAATCCCTCTTGGTTTTGAAAATCCATTTACAACCAATCGGTTTCGCTCCTTTAGGCAATTCGACAAGATCCCCAACGTCATTATCCTCCATTGATTTCATCTCATCTTTCATGGCCTCAATCCATTTATGAGAGTGAACACTTTGTTTGGCTTCACTAAAAGATTTTGGATCATCCTCTAGTCCTATATCAAACTCGTGTTCTTGGAGATAAACGATATAATCATCTGGAATCGCCGATCTCCTCTCTCTCGAGGATCTCCTTAATGGCACTTCCAATTGAGGTTGTTGTTGCTCTTCAATATGATACGGTGGTAACCCAGGAGTGTCTTGATAGTTTGGATTTGCATCTTGAATAATGTCAGCCATAATTGTCTGATCATTCTCAATTGCAACTGTAGGAACTGTAACATGTTCTTCCTCAAAAACATAATTCCTGAGTTTAGCACCCTTATCATATTCAACATCCTCAATAAACTTAGCATTCCCTGTTTCGAAAAAGGATCTATTTGAGGGATCATAAAACTTGAAACCCCTCGATCTTTCTGAGTATCCAACAAAGTAGCAGCTTACTGTTCTTGAGTCCAATTTCCTTTCGTTAGGCTTGTATGGCCTAGCCTCAGCTGGACAACCCCAAATATGTAAGTGCCTAATACTAGGCTTCTTTCCTGTCCATAATTCATATGGGGTTTTAGCTACTGCTTTGCTTGGAACTCGATTAAGAATGTACACTGCAGTCTTTAAGGCTTCTCCCTAAAGTGAGTCTGGCAAAGAAGAATGACTAATCATACTTCAAACCATGTCCTTTAGGGTCCGATTTCGTCTCTCAGCTACACCATTTTGACTTGGAGTCCCTGGCATGGTGTATTGAGGAACGATGCCATATTCTGCTAAATACTTTGCAAAAGGGCCTGGACGTTGTTCACCTGATCCGTCGTATCTACCGTAATATTCACCTCCACGGTCAGATTTAACGGCTTTAATTTTCCTACCAAGTTGATTTTCAACTTCAGCTTTATAGGTTTTGAAAACGTCCAATGCTTGAGACTTCTCATGAATCAAGTATAGGTACCCATAACGAGAATAATCGTCTATGAAAGTAATAAAATACTGTTGACCATTCCAAGAAGCTGTAGGGAATGGACCACAAATATCAGTATGAATTAAATCCAAGACGTTTAAACTCCTATTAGCACCAGTTTTCTTGATATTTGTTTGTTTTCCTTTAATACATTCAACACAGATTTTGAAATCTGAAAAATCAAGGGAATCAAGAATTCCTTCTGACACAAGCCTCTTTATTCTTTGTTCAGAAATATGTGCTAAACGCTTGTGCCATAGCATGGAAGAATTCTCATTAATTAATTTGTGCTTTGTACCACAATTATTTATATGCAAGGATTCATTAATGTGTGAGGCATGAATATCCAATTTATATAGATTATCAACTAAAGAACCTGTGCCAATAAGATTTGAATACTGGAAAAGACTAAATTTTCCATTTCCAAATGAACAAGAATATCCTGATTTGTCCAAAGAAGAAATAGAAATCAAATTCCGTCTAAATGACGGTACATAAAAAGTCTCTTTCAAATCTAAATAGCAACCAGATTCTAATTTTAATCTAAATAAACAAACAGCCTCAATAGGAGCTCTTTCGCCATTTCCTACGTAGATGAATCTTTCAGCATCAGTTGGCTTTCTGCTCCTTAGACAACCCTGCATAGCCACACTTATGTGAGTAGTTGCACCTGTATCTATCCACCAAGTGTGATTGGGTACTAAAGCCAAATTAACTTTAGAACAAACAAAGTTAAGAAGTTTACCCTTTTTGGCAAGCCATTTAGCATACTTGGAACAATCCTTCTTCACATGACCACCTTTACGGCAAAAGAAACAAGTGATCACCTTATCTTGTTTCTGTTGCCCCTTAGGCTGTGAAGTTCCAGTATTTGCAGTGCCTTTTCCTGTGTTCCTTTTTCTCTTTTTGTTGGCAGCAATGTCATTGGAAGAAGATGCTAAGTGAACACTTTCTATCTTTTCTTGTTTCAACCTCTCTTCCTCTTGCACACACTGAGCAATGAGCTCATTAAGAGTCCATTTCTCCTTTTGAGTGTTATAACTTATTTTAAAAGGACTGAATTGTGCAGGAAGAGATATTAAGACCAAGTGCACGAGAATGTCCTCAGACAACTCTAACTTTAGTGTCTTTAGTCTTGTAACAAGATTAGACATTTCCATAATATATTCCCTTATGTTTCCTTTACCGCTATACCGCATTGAAACAAGCTTAGACAGGATGGTGCTTGTTTCGACTTTTTCATTTGCAGTGAACCTGTCTGCAATTCGTTGTAGGAAACTCTTAGCATTTTCCTCCTCAGGCATTTCGCCTCTGATGGTATTCGGAATTGAGTGCTTCATAATCATCAGACTCATGCGGTTTGAACGCTTTTATTTTTCATAAAGTGCCCTTTCCGTAGCTGTACTATCATCAGCAGGGGCGGGAGGTTTGTCAAACCTGATCGCATAGTCTAGATCCATACACCCAAGCACAATAGTAACGTGCTCCTTCCATTTCTCGAAATTAGTGCCGTTAAGCACCGGAATATTGTTCAAATTGGTAGATATAGAAGAAACATTTACTGTAAACAGAAAAACAACAATAATCAGCTCACAATTAACAAACGATAATTTTGGGCCATATAAGATACCAAGCACAACATTATAATTTAGTCTTTGGACAGAAATTTTAATTTGTAAGCGGTACTCTTAAACTTTATTAGTAAATATTGATAATCAAATCCTTGCCAACAACATACCTTCCTTTGGGCCGACATATTGCATGCATGGTAAAAAATAATTTTATCACATATTTACTACCTTATTGTGTTTGTAATTCGGCCAAAAAATAACCTTCCTTTGGGCCGATTATTTTCCGCAGGGATTAAAAAACACAGTCATTTAAATTCTTAAATGACAACTTTAATTTTTAAAATAAATAAATTAACATAAAAGAGGTCACTTTGGTGGCATTGTATATTAATTCAATTTATTTTGAACTTTATTTTGCACCAAATATGCACGAGTGTATATACTAAGCGTACACAAATTTATCAACAATACTAAGGCTATAATCCCAAAAATAAGAATATCTTAAGATCCATAAGAATATAACCCTAAATATTAAAGTAATAAAATAATAAGTATTTCAGGGTATTCAATCCCAGCAGACATAAGCCCAATAAAAAACTAACAATAAAGATATGGGGTTTAATACAATATTCAAATAAAGTTTTAATACCCCAAATTTTAGGATTCCAACAATTGGATAAAACATGACACACCAAATATATTCCAATATCTTAGGCTTTTGCCTAAAGCTTAAGGTTCCAACAATTAGCCTAAAACAAAGTTTAACACTTTCAAAAGATTAATCATAAATACCCCAATTGTTGTACAAGCTTATCTTTGTAACCCAATTATGTTTTCTTAATTTCTTTCAACCAAAAAAAAATCCCTTAAATTTGTAAGTTAGATTCAACTATATAAGTTACAAAAAGCATTTATCCTTCATCAATCTGAATCAAAACATACAAAATATAATTGTTTTGCTTGAATATTTAATTCGGGATTTAAAAACTTTAAGAATAAAATTCATGAAACAAAATTTCAGAAAATTGTTCACATGATTTTAATCCTTATTCCATAACGAATAAAAGCCCTAGAGTTTTACACAAAAATTTTTAATTCTCAATGATCAAACATGATAGGCTCTTGATACCACTTGTAGGAAAATTAATACAGATAAATACACCAGGATCTCATGTTCAATCATCAAGAAAAGATTAATACGGAAGCATACCTGAATCCATTGGAATTGATTTCTTGAGGTTAGAGTCTTCCACGTCTAAACCTTTTGAGAGAATCTGTATCTCACTCAACGATGGGATATGTTGTGAGAATTAAGTTATGTTTAGACTGGGGACCATAACCTATTTATACTTGAAGTATATTTTATTTTATTTTGGCCCATCATGAAAATAAAATAAAATATTGGGTCTCTACACATTGCAAAGCCCATACTAATTTGAGATGTTCTAAAGTCCAATAACTTAAACTTTATTTGATCACTATTAAGTGGACTAAATAGATAGCATGTAATGTACAATTAATTGATATATGTAGGCCCACTAAATAATTTCCCAACAAATTTATATTCCATCATTATTTTTAAAACATTTGAGAGGAAAACTCTATTATAATTAAACGTGTTTTACTTGCTGCGGAGTACCAATTCATGGTTTTTGTGATTAATTATATAAGATTGAGGAATGCAGATAAATTACTCAACCAAAAGAAAAGAAAAAAACAGCTTCGAACTGGTAATGAGGCCTTGGCTTGATGTCAATAAAGAGATTTTGAAGTTTTAGGTTCGAGTCTTATTAAATGTAAGATTTGTTTAGTTTGTTATTGTTTACTTAATTTGTTAAAAATAATTATTGTATTTATCAGTTCATCAAGTTATTTGTTCATCGAATGTAATATTTGATTATGATTATAACTTTGAATGAGATATATCATTTAAAAAAAAAACAGCTTCAAAATTTGAACGTGTTTTGAAAGGCCAGCATGATGTTAGATTAATGAATGATTGAGCTCAAATGGCACAAAAAAAGTATAATAATATGAAAACAATATAAAATACACAAAAGCATTATAAATTAAAATTTGATAAAAATAATATATAAAATTTTAGTAAAATTTACAAATATATTTTATATTTAAAATATTAATACGAATTTTAATATAATTATTTTTTGTGCTTTATATGATATATGAATAATTTGATATATTTATCATGTCCAATCAGAAACGCAAATCATGTTTAAAGTGAGTAAATGCCGTTGCCCACGTGTAGGAAATTAAATATTACTTTATATTTATTTACTAGTCAATAAAATTTAATTTAATAATTACGAATTTTTTTTTAAATTTTGAAATTTCAAATTTAAATCTTATTAAATATAAATTCATTAATTGATTTAAATTATATGATGATTTAAGTTAATAATTGAATAATATTTGATTATAATTAAATTTTTTATTTGTTTATATTGTTGTGATTAATTATAAACCATAAACCCTGAATAAATAATAATAATTTTAATATGTGAGCATCAAACCCTTGCACTTTAACAGATAAACTCTGTCCGGGACCAATGTATTTTTACTGAGCCCATGCTTCGCTGTTTTTGAGTGAATAGATTACTTGAAAGATTGATGGGTACAAAATAATCATGACTAAAAGAATTGGATGTACTTGATTAAACTTGGAATTCAATAATGTCATGAGTTGCATCATATTGACGTGATGATTAATAGTTCAAAACAGTAAAGTATGCTTTCTATATATAGCATTAACTTCCCAAGAAGAGTAGATTTTGCGATAGCATTAACTTCACAAGAAGAGTAGATTTTGCGATCTAGCACTTGTGTTCGGGTGACTCCAGGAGCATCAAAGTGTTGAAGATATCGGCAAATGGACGGATAAAATAGAAGTAAATATTTTTTAATATTTAGACATAGTTTGAATATTAAGATCGTTATTATTGAGGGAGAGTTATTATTTATTATTTTCGATCTAAATATAATTAATTTTAGATTATGAAACAAACAAATATATATATATATAGTTACAGCAAAAAATAATGTTGAAATACGGTAAGTAAGATGAACGTGCTCTTATGTTTCATATTGTCGGATATGAACCCTTCGTGAACTGATAATTGAGTGTGTGAATGCACCTCGACTTTCGGAAACAAAACTAATACACCCTTGACATGTTTCTTTCTCCCGCAAATCGTAGCAAAATGTAGATCAGCAAACGTTTAGGCCTCATTGGCTCCAAACAGGCCATCAATTTGAGCCAAACCTAGCTAGTATGGCACCAAAGCGAATAATAATTCTGCGTTTGTGTGTATATAATATATATAATACCAATTTATATCGGTATAAAATAAATTATTTTACACATTTTTATAATTTTATGTGGAATCACTATTTTTACAAACTAATTGTTTGATTTAACAACTTACTCAAATATATCACCTAAATTTTTTAATCAATCGTCTCTTCGAGGACATCCAATAAAATTGGAACGAAATTTTTTAATCAATTGAGAATAATATTTTTTTAAAAAAAGATTATATTAATCGTTGAAATTTTATTATCATGGAACAAATGATTAGACACTTTCGATTAATTTAAAATTCGACATGTAAAATTTAGTAAATAAAACTAAAATTCAATGATCGAATAAAAAAAATAAATCGCATAAAAAAAACATTAATAAGTGGATCTCACCTTATTGTATATTGTATTTATATTTTATATATATAGTTTGCACCACCTGATTTTCCGGCACAAGTGGGGAAGAAAAACATACTTTAATCCATATTGAATTACAGCTTGATGGATGGATAAACCGAGTATACTAAACTTCATCTTTCTTCATTGGATGTTGACCTTGCAATGACAGACACTACCCGATTACAGCAAATGATGCACAAATAAGACAAATTAAGACAAGATGTTAGTGGGAATTACAGTAGCTTTGAGATGGAATTTACTGTTTTCAATAGCTTGTTAGAAATGCATCAGTGAATCCTGGTAATGAAGAGAGTTGTCACCGTGGGTTCTTTTCTTTCTCTATTTGACTGATGGTGGTTAGGTTGTTGGGTTTTTAACCTTGAGCTGCCATTCTTTCAGCAACTACAATTCCTTTCTATATAGCATCCTTAAACTGACCGTCAAAACTCCAACCATTTTCTGTAGCGTTAGATGCCACAAATCAGACCACTCATTAATCTGGCACTTATCAGTCAATTTCCCAAACTGTCCTTTGAAAAAACAGGCTCTAAATTACATTGAAGTGGTAGCTTAGACTCTATAGTAATCAAAACAAGTAACAATATATACAGTAACAAGTATCAAGGCTTCTATGGGGCAGAGGCATTTCAGTAATTCAGCTATGTGTACTAGTTTTTTCCCTCATACTGGATCTTCTATTTATAACAATGGACCTGAGATTCTGGGGGTCATTAGCATTGGATGATTCAGAGATGAGAGAAGTAACTTATTCCTCTTTGTAATGTTTCTTGCTCAAATGAGTATTCCAATCACAGTTGCATTTGCATGTATATCAGTCCAAAATATAGGTATTTCTATATACAGTCTCTGATCATCTTGTGTTTGGCTGATGATATGCTTCTGTTTCTGAGATGCTCATTTCAGCAAGCAATGTTAAAAGTGGAAGTTTCTCCACCGGCTGCCTGTTCTTTCTTTCCTTTGCTGCTCATAAAAAAGCTTAGCAAGTGCCTATATCTGGTAAACTCTCGCACTTTGTACAGAGACTTTAGAGTTTAGATGAACTGATCTTTTAGTATGTTGTTAGTATTTGGTTCAATATTTAAACACACATAGCTTTTCTCTTTTGAATCCTCCACTGATTTTTACCTTAGAGCTAAAAAATCATTGTTTCACCAGGAATATTAGGAGCTTGCTCACCTGATAACTGATATTTCAGGCAGGCTAGGCTGGCTAAGGCTTGATATCCTGATTACAGTTGGTATTCAAGCAGCTCACACGGCAGGCGGAAGTTTTGCTATCCATTTTGTTGGGTTTTTGCCAGGATTTTTCTTTAGAATGGGAGGAAAAAGATAAGCTTTGTACTTGCACTGCTACAATAAGTAAGCAGAATACAGCTAAAAAAAGGAAACCTTTTTCTAGTAATGATGACAGTATCTTAGAGTTAAAGATATTATTCCGTTTCCTCTGATTTTATCAGGATGTTGGTTAAACTAACAATTAAAGCTTCACCAATCAGTCCAAGATGACAAACTGTTAAACTAGCTAGGTTTACTTTGGGGTAGCAAAAGCTACCAAATGGAAAACTATCAATATTAGTAATTTGCTATTTGGTAAATCTAGAGCTAGATTTCATTGTTCTGAACAGCATTCTTCCATTCTGCCACAATGCGTCTGATAATTTAGAAAAGGCTTAAGGTTGGTTATGAAACATCCATGGTCCAACCGCCATTCTATACCTACTAGTATAGTTTTATTGAACCATTTGTCGATAAGCAACAAAATTCAGAGAAAGCAAAATCAGTAAGAAAAATGGGTCGATAACTGATGAATTGACTCTTGGGTTCTCTAAACTGTGCTGTGAAAATTGATTGGATTCTCACTGGTGAGCATATGAATATTAAACCAGCTCCTTCCAATTTAAGCTAATAAGGAACTCAAGACTGACCTTTTAATGATGCCTTCTCCAGGATGGAGGAAAAGATTATTCCCCGCTGTGTAGTAAAGTAAGATCTGACAAGTTTAATTAGTTGTCAATTGCACTTTCACTTCAACACCAAGCTGTTTAGCTACACAAAGCGCAGTTCACATCTTCTTATTGGGTCATAATTAGTAGTAAGAACAACAAAAGTTCCTAGCAAAGAAAAAGGGAGAATGGTGAAACAGAATCGAAGGAAAAGATACAATCCAAAGTTACATCCAAAGCAGGCACAAACAATAAAGTTCATGCCTCAGGCCCATTCACAAAGGAAAGCATCTCTTACTCCCACTTCTTGTGCTATGGTATAGGCCAATGCATCATAATTCAGCATCTTCTTAATCCAGCAAAGCCATGGCGAACGAATTCATCTCTATGTCTTACTCAATATTGGTCACAATAATTTCATTTTTTCTGGCATCGATACTCGTCCGAGGTATGAAAACTATGATAATATTCCACATGCAAAGATTTTGCATCAACATAGATGTGTAACTAATTGGTGTGGTTATCTTTTATATAGGAGTCGAAGGGAAAATTGGTGTCAACTATGGCACTGTCGCAAACAATCTCCCTCCACCAGCTCAGGTGGCACGTTTCCTTGTAGAATCTACTGTTATCAACCGCGTTAGGCTGTTTGACGCCAACCCTGACATTCTTAAAGCCTTTGCTTACACTGGCATTGCTGTCACGGTAACTGTTCCAAATGATCAGATTCCTCAGCTTACCAAGCTAAATTTTGCTCAACAATGGGTGGAAGACAATATCCAACCTCACACACCAGCCACCGATATAGTCCGTATTTTAGTAGGCAATGAAGTAATATCAACAGCAAACAAATTGTTGATAGGAAGTCTTGTTCTAGCCATGCAAACTCTCCACGCTGCACTTGTTGCAGCTTCATTAGACCGTAGAATCCAAGTCTCCACACCCCACTCTTTAGGCATTCTCTCTAATTCAAGCCCACCATCCACCGGAAAATTTCGACAAGGCTATGACACGCACGTTCTCAAACCATTGCTTAGCTTCCTTAGAGCTACCAATTCACCTTTTATGGTAAACCCTTATCCATTTTTTGGTTGCTCAGCCGATACGCTTGATTATGCCCTGTTTCGGCCTAATGCTGGAGTGTTCGACGAAAACACAGAGCTGCTTTACACAAATATGTTAGATGCTCAATTAGATGCGGTCTTTTCAGCCATGAAAGTCCTAGGATTTGATGATCTTGAGATTGTCATAGCCGAAACCGGTTGGCCATCCATGGGGGACTCAAATCAAGTTGGTGTCGATGCAAAGAGTGCAGCTGAATACAATGGCAATCTCATCCGGCACGTAACATCCGCTGCTGGCACACCCCTAATGCCAAACCGGACGTTTGAGACCTACATTTTTGCACTTTTCAATGAAAATCTTAAGCCAGGCCCGACATGTGAGAGGAATTTCGGGCTCTTCCGACCGGATATGACACCCGTTTACGATTCCGGGATCCTAAGGCCCACGGTAGCCGCCGCCGCCAATATTCACCATGTTACATGTTTGTTAGTCATTACAGTCGGCCTTCTAATAATTCATAATCATGGTGAAAGCATATTTCATGAATGATTACACGAAGTCGATTTATGATAATGATTAATGAATTTTATTGATTCTTGTGGTTGGCTTTGGCAGGCTAGATCATCCATCCCTAACAACCCAACCCCAGTGCCGACGGCTGCACCGGTGAATCCAACGCCGAGGTCTAAGAGAAAACAATGGTGTCTTCCCAAAACAGGCGCTGATGAAAATTCGTTGCAAAGGAATATTGATTATGTTTGCGGCTTTGGTTTGGACTGTGGACCGATTCAAGAAGACGGCGTTTGCTTCCTGCCAAACACTGTTCGAGCCCATGCAGCTTTCGCCATGAATGCTTACTATCAATCCTCCGAGAAAAATGAGTCCGATTGTGATTTTGAGCAAACCGGAGCCATCTCAGACGTCGATCCAAGTAAATAATACCCTTTTCCAAATCACTTCTGTTTCTTTCTGGTATGTAGCTAGAGATCATCTTTGTCAAACTTTCTTTGATCCATTCTCTTTCTTTCATGTTGCAGGCTATGGAAAGTGCCAGTACTGAGACCTTGTTGCAATCAGACGAGCAGGACATAAAACTACAAATGATTCGGTTTCAATTTTGCTTTCGCTTTTGTTTCTATAGTTTCTTTACAGACAACGAAACAGGAATGTAAAATGTCTAGGCATAGAAGCATGGTCATGTCGTGAAGGTATTCATGGCGAATTACATTCCAGATATATAAGCAAATTTTTTTACCTGCTAAAGATGTAATGTTTGCTAAGAAGTACAAGGAAACATCATGGGGATAATCACTTTCTCACTTCTGCTATCCAGCATAGAATCTTTTATTGCTTGCGGTTTCTTCAAGTTCGAGAATAGAAAGATTAACCAGTCAAGTAAAAAGAGGTCTAAAGAGTTTGGCGTTTAAAATTTGGGAAAATTGACTTGAAACTGGATAGAGAGTGAAAGAGAGAGGGGTTTTTCTTTAATTTTTCATCGCATTTGATGTTGGGTCACTTGGGCCAAATAGTTCATAGCTGCATTGAAAAGGCGAGGCTGAATACTCTTTCGTTAGGTATAACCTCTTTGACATTTTGATTATATTCCATACAGTGATTCTTTTTGTACACACACGATTGGGATGCAAGTAATCGAAACTGAGATGTATGCATGATTGAAAATGTACTTTGTGATGAGATCAATTAGGGTTTATACACAGTGTCATCTAATATTTTGAGATGATTATATTTATAGTGTTAATATCTATTGCAGTAAGTTGATATAAATATTTGATGTTAACTAAGGATGGAAATTAGATATGTTGAAAGTCAGAAATTTTATTTTATGTGAAATGGTACCCATCGTGAGATAATTAGTTGAGACCTTAGATAGTCAATTTTAAACTTGAAAAAAATAGTAATCCACTTATTAGGTGAAATCTACACTGTGCGGATGATAAATGTGATAATAATAATAAAAAAAGTTAGCTCGAAAATTATAGGCGTTGCAATATAAGATTATTATAAAAATTGAATCTTATTAATGACCAAGTGACTCTTGATGGACATTTTATGCTTTAATAATAAAAAAAATTCATTTTACCACGTGCAATAGGTTCATTCGAAATATGTATATGTATATATATATATATATATATATATATATAAATGCATCCAAGTAAATAATTTATATCAAAATTAAATATTTTCATAAATATGTTTTTAATATATATAGAGAGTAACAATATATATATATATATTGATAAAAAATGTGTTAAGAAATTGATAAATAATATGTGACTTTTTTTAAAATTTTAATATATAGATATATAGATGTTTATCTTTTAGAAATTGATTTAAAAAATAATTGATTTATTAAAAATTTAAAAAAAAAATTATATTTTTTTCATTTTAAGATATTACATGTCTCAAACAATTAGATTATTCATACATAAGATATTTTTAGTTAAAAATTTTGACTTATATATATTTAAATAAAATTTTTAAAGTTATAAAAAAATTATATTTTTATTTCATTATTAAAATTTTAAAAATTGTATTCTTTCCTAGTAAATACATTTTGGTATGACAGTAAAAAATAATAATTTTTGATTTATTATCCTATTTTATAATTTTTCTTATTTTCATGTAAAAAGACTACAATGACATCCTTTTAAAAAAATTTAAATATAAAATGATTTAAATAATTAAACATCAAAATAAAACCTAATAAAAGAATATTCGCACTAAAACTAATTTCAAGCCCATCCAATTTTACCATAAATTATCTTCAATACAACATTAAGGCAGTAGAGCAGTAAGTACCATCCAATTAAAATGCAATATATAAAGGCAACTTAAAGTTCTTAAATATCACGTGTTTAACATGTGCTAGTAACAGATAGTTGATGTCTATAAAGACAAGTCGAGGTCAGCGACTACCAACAAGCCACCTGTCTCACAAACACGAAACAAACGTAGTCCGCGAAACATTTGATCCCACTCTGGGGTGCGCACTACACCCATCCCGTCAATCGTTCCTCCTTGCTATTAATAGGCTGCACTCTGTTCCTCCGGCGCCAAAGTTTCTCCCTCTTAAAACCACGATTAATTTATAAAAATATTTTAAAGAAGAAAGAAAGCAAAATTTAACATTTTCTTCAAAAAGATTTATAGGGTTTTACTTTAGCTCCGATGCGAAAGATGATCCATTTCTAGTGTTTTTCTTTGTTTCTCGGCTCTTTTGTGCGTACATTTCAATCTCGAATTTTAGGGTTAGTTTTAGTTCTGGGTTGATTCCATGGCTGACTGGCAACAGCTTTTGCAAACATTATTCATAGGTCTTCTCTTCTCTTATCTTCTCGCTAAGCTAATCTCCTTAGTCGTTTCTTTCAAGGAAGATAACCTTTCAATCACCCGAGACAGAACCGCCCATGTCCAAGAGTACAGCAAACTCGACGCCGGTTCCGGATCCGACCCGCATGGCCGCGCTGGTTCCTGGGGACCGCACGAGGCGGATTCGGTGATCGCCGAAGTGGGAAGTGTTAGGAACGAGAGTGATGGTGATGATGACGACGACGATGACGACGACGACGATTGGGAAGGGGTGGAGTCTACCGAGCTGGATGAGGCGTTTAGTGCGGCCTCGGCGTTCGTAGCGGCGGCGGCGGCGGATCGGGTGTCGCAGAAAGTGTCGAGTGAGGTGCAGTTGCAGCTTTACGGTTTGTACAAGATTGCCACCGAAGGACCTTGCACTGCTCCTCAGCCTTCCGCCTTAAAAATGACGGCTCGTGCTAAGTGGTAAGGCGGTGCTTATTGGCGTTTTCTGCTCATTTTTTTTTTCTGAATTTCTTCGTGAATTTTTTGTTGGTTTGTTTGCGGGGTTTTTCTTATTTTGGGAAATATGAATGCTACAGATGAGCTTGCTGAGTATAATTTAATTTACTTTGCTGGCGACAACAGATTCTCTTACTAAGGTTTTGAATTAGTTCTGAGAAGTGCTTTTTTGGTTGTTTTACGATTCAAAGTTCACCTTGTTTTATTGAAGCTCTTGTTATGAGTAGACATTTGGGTAAAGTTGATGAGTATTAAGATGATTTCTCATTCAATAGGCAAAAGTTTGATTGCCCCATTTCTTTTTTGATTTATTAGTCTTTATTCCTCCCTCATTGCTATTCAAACCACATAATTCAATAACTGAATGATTGAAATATGCTCGAGAATTTGCAGCCCTAGTTATTGACTTTGGTCATTTTGATTTTCTTAGGCAAGCATGGCACAGATTGGGTGCTATGCCCCCAGAAGAAGCAATGCAGAAATACGTTGATATTGTTACAGAGCTTTATCCAACTTGGGCTGCTGGCTCGACTATGGTGCGATTTTAATCTTACTGGGCTGCGTCTTTTACCTTTTCCTTGATGCTGTTTTATTTGTATCTATTTTCTTTGCATTTGTTATCTGTTTTTCTGATTTGCTGGTTTTGCAACCTTTGTTCCTGGAAGAGCAAAGGTGGGCCTGATAATGCTGCAAGTAAAAATGTCAAAGGACCCATGGGACCAGTTTTCAGCACTTTTGTATATGAAGAGGAATCTGGAAATGAATTGTAAGGTTCTTAGAACTTCATCATACAGGTTTTTCTAAATGCTATTCTTTAGGTCTTTTTGTCACATTGAGGTCAACAAGGTAGGAGATAATTAATTGAATTGTTGTTTTGGTAGGTTTTGATGTAAACTGGACCTTTTGTTGTATGTTCGAATGTGGTCTGGCTTGAATTTATTGGCATGGCCAATGATTTATCTTACAGATATGTGATATTTGCTTGAGCAAAATCTAGGTCTTTGAAGCTGCTAAAATTTGTGATGGCCTAATTGGTTTTAAACACGCAAGATTATTCTGTAAAATTTGAATAGAAAAACTTATTCCTTTCTTTAGGTATAAGTCCACAATCTGCGGTTTTATTCTTGATACTACTACTACTATGTTGTGGTTTTACTTATCACTTACCTATCCAATCCAATATAATTATAGAGCCATCAAACAATTTCTTTACCCTCCATAATTAAAGGTCCTTTACTGTGGACTGTGAATAAGGAATGTGCATGTTTCAGGATTTATGATTTATATTTTCAAGTCTGATTTTGGCATAAGTTAGTTCATTTTACTGTTTGCTCTGTGCATTATTGATTCATTGTTTGCTGTTTGTAGGGAATTCTAAATTCTCTTTCATAAGCACTGATGTTTCCTTTCATATATCATTCTTGGTGTAGTTTTAGTTGCATTTTGTTCATTGCTTATATGGTTGCCCTTTTCTGGACTATGAAATGGTGCCTGTTAGCACAAAGGAATGCAAGTATTCATTAATGAACTATGTGCTGATTGTTGATATGCTTGTCCTTGTTTGAACTATGAAATAGTTCCTGTTAGGACAAGGGAGTGCATGTTTATAAGTGATTCATTGATGAATTAAATATCCATTCTCATCATTTGAACAAAACAATCTTTATTACTTCATGTCTGAGGGTATTGTTTTCTATTAAGAATGTTGATGGGAATGCAAAAGGATTATTATTTTTCAGGAAAATGGATGCTATTCATGCTTTTGCCAGAGAAGGAGATCTGGCTAATTTGCTTAAATGCATTGAAAGTGGTGTTTCTGTGAATTTGCCAGGTTTGTTTCTATTTAGTTGTTTTCTTTCCTTTAAAGAAAGAACTAGATTTGCATTCCAAGGATTTGAAAGGCTTGCTTGACCTTATAAGCTGTTTTGCTTATAATGCTTGCAGACAGTGAAGGCCGGACCCCATTGCATTGGGCTGTAGACCGTGGCCATCTTAAAATTACAGAAGCACTTGTTAGCAGGAATGCTGATGTGAATGCCAAGGTAATTATTTTTGTTGCTGTTACTGTTTTATTGGTTTTCACTCTTTGATATTTTTGTGTCTGAAGCTATTCATAATATCAAGATGAATCTGTAAAGCATGAAAAAAAATATGAAATAATTATCTCTGCAATATTTTTTTTAAAAGAGTACTGGAGGGAATGAGGAAAAAGGGGGTTTAGGTGGTTCATGTATAAGCTTGAACCTATTCCATGGTGCACAATCTTAGTCTTATATTTTTCTGTTTCTATTTTTGGTCTTGTCATCCTCTATGTTAAATTCTTGATTTTTCTATTGGAAGGACAATGAAGACCAAACCCCCTTGCATTATGCTGTTGTGTGCGAGAGGGAAGATATTGCTGAATTTCTTGTGAAGCAAAATGCAGGCAAAGATGTTAAGGATGTTGATGGCAACTCTCCGGTTGACCTGTGTGAGTCAGATTGGCCTTGGTTGCAACATGCAGGCAAAGCTGATTGACTTATGGTTTATTCTGAGTTTGCTTTCAGCTAAAGTAGTTCTTGACAAATTTCTCATGAATGTATATGGCTATAAGTACCCTTTTGTCCTTTTTCCATAGTTATATGCTAATGCGGGGCACTGTGTCAGATCATTGCCAGCATCTCCTTAATTACTCTTCCGCCTACCTTCATAATTAGATTGAAGAGAATATGATGGCTAGTGAAATGGAATTCAAATGCATTACAAATGGAATTAATTCATGGCTCAGATGGTAGCCAATGCTTTGTTTTGTGACCTTATCAGGATGCCAACATCAAAAAGTTGTATACAGCAGGTTCCCAGTCTTGTTTAGAAGCTCTGGTAAAATAGAGGTTAATTCTTTAATTTCAATGTATCACCAGTTATGATCCAGTTAAAGTTGAGAGCTTGGAAAGAGGCCTACCTGGAGGTTAGTGTGGTATCCTGAGAACTTGGATGTTTCCCTTCGAAGGGTTTGAGTAGAATGTATTACATATACTGTTATGTCATGCAGTGTGTGGGATGCGAGCAGTGAACCTAACAGGTTGGTTGCTGTGAATATGTGATTGTAGATGACACTAAATGTTAAGGATAGTCGTAACATGATTTAACCAATGCCCAACCTCAGCCTTCTTCCGCTGGACAGCTGGGCAGCTCCTTGAGGTCCTGCTACTAGAAAAACCCTGACAATCAATCAACTTTCGTGCTTGTAGGTAAGAAGCTTGTTTTAGACGAAAGCGAAAGGTCGTAGGAATCAATCTAGAAGAACTCTAGGACAACTGATTCAGTGCAGGTCATAATTCATCTGTGTCCCTATCAAAATCCTCTTACATCTAGATCCAATGATTCATGTTTTCTTTTAAACATTTATTAAATTCATATACAATTTTTATCAGTTTTTACTTGTGTCATTTTTGTGTTGTGTTTTTTTTTTTTTGTGTGTCATGTTTAAGATTGTCAACTTTGCTTGTATCTCTCTCTCCCCTGGTTATGAATGGCTTAGTAAGGAGGAAGCATGCAACAGTAACAATGGGAATGCTTTCTCCATGCCATTTTAAAAAACAAGTATATAGATTGTTACAAGCAATTGTTCTCATTTTTTCAATTTAGGATCTCACTATGCATATTTTCTACCAAAAAAGAGCAACGAAATTGGAAGCAAACAGGGCAGCAATCCTCTCCCCAGCTCACTCTTCAGCCTCCCATTTCCCAATCTTGTCTCTAGTCTATGGTGGTTCTTTCTGCTTCAATAAAAAATTTTAGAGTTCATAACGCGAATCATCTTCTGCATCGGATCCACTTTCAGGGGCTCCACCTGTTCTTTGATAGACAGCAGTAACAATTGGGTTACAAACAGCTTCAACCTCCTTCAGCTTCTCAGCAAAGTCCTCCTTTTCTGCATTCTGATTGTCATCCAACCAATCAAGGGCATCTTTAACTGCTGAATCTATCTTCTCCTTTTCTTCAGGCTCCAACTTGTCAGCAAGCTTGTCTTTGTCATTGATCTGGTTCTTCATGTTGTAGACATAGTTCTCCAAGCTGTTTCTGGCATCGATCTTCTCTTTCATTTTCTTGTCTTCCTCAGCAAACTCCTCTGCTTCCTGAACCATACGATCGATCTCCTCTTGGCTCAACCTCCCTTTGTCATTGGTAATTGTAATCTTCTCTGACCGCCCCGAGGCCTTGTCTTCTGCCTTCACGTTTAATATACCATTGGCGTCTACCTCGAATGTAACTTCAATCTGGGGGGTTCCTCTGTAGAAACGAACGAATTAGGCACGCTTTATCAATTTTCATGTTAATATCTTAAAACAGGACGGGGATAGATATCCATGATGATTGATAAATCAATTACCTTGGAGCTGGAGCAATATCAGATAATTCGAATCTCCCAAGCATCCTGCAGTCCTTTGTGAGACTTCTTTCACCTTCAAAAACCTGTTTTTTACAATCAAGTTTACAGAGTTAATTTCGATTACATGCATATTTGCACAGTTTACTGATTTCATTGATAATGGTATATTACCTGAATAGAGACAGCTGTCTGCTGGTCCTGGTAGGTGGTGAAAACCTGAGATTTTTTGGTCGGAATAACCGTGTTTCTAGGAATCAACTTGGTCATCACCCCACCAACAGTTTCAATGCCAAGGGTTAGCGGTGCCACATCCAGTAGAAGTATATCTTAACAGATTCAACGACAAAAACAGTAATCAGTTCTCAGTTTTTAGAACCTGCTTGATCTACAATGGCAACTGAAAATTTCGAAAGAGAATTTCTACCTTTGGTTTCGTCGCCTCCTTCTCCACTCAATATGCTTCCCTGTACAGCAGCACCATAAGCGACAGCCTCATCGGGGTTCACACCCTTGTTGGGTTCCTTCCCGTCGAAGAATTCCTTAAGAAGCTGTTGAACCTTGGGAATTCTAGTGCTTCCGCCAACAAGTACAATTTCATCAATCTGGTGCTTCTGCAATCCAGCGTCCTCCATGGCTTTCTTGACAGGCCCCATGGTCTTCCTGAACAGATCGTTATTCAACTCTTCGAATCGAGCTCTAGTTAGTGGTTCTGAGAAATCTGTTCCATCAAACAGAGATTCAATCTCCACGCGGACCTGATGCTGGCTGCTCAGCGCTCTCTTGGCTCGCTCACATTCTCTCCTCAGCTTCCCAAGAGCTCTGTTATCCTTACTGATATCCTTTCCATGCTTTTTCTTTATCAGTTTAATGAAGTAGTCCATGATTCTCTGATCAAAATCCTCTCCTGAAGAAAATTTTAGTCTGCATTAATCCTACTTCTCTGTCGAATTTTCTACTGAGAGTTGAAATTCCAAAGCAACATGGTAGCTGGAAAGAAGCTTACCTCCCAAATGAGTATCTCCATTCGTGGCAAGAACTTCAAAAACACCATTATCAATGGTCAGGATACTGACATCAAATGTTCCACCACCAAGGTCAAAGACAAGAATGTTCTTTTCACCACCCTTTTTGTCCAAACCATAGGCAATGGCTGCCGCAGTTGGCTCATTGATTATTCTAGCAACATTCAGTCCAGCAATCGTGCCGGCATCCTTTGTAGCTTGCCTTTGTGCGTCATTGAAGTAAGCTGTCGATAATTACACATGCAAAATTCGAGTCAACCTTCATGAACATAAAGTCAAAAACCATAGTTTACTCTGTAAGTCAACAAGACCTGACTTCTGCAAACGTAAAAGAAATGTTCTTACCGGGGACAGTTACAACAGCATCTTTTATTTTCTTTCCAAGAAATGACTCTGCTGTTTCCTTCATCTTTGTCAGAACCATTGCACTTATCTCCTCAGGGCTGAAGACCTTGGTTTCCCCATCCTTGATCTTCACCTGAACGTAAGGCTTCCCATCCTTGTTAACAATCTTGTATGGCGCAAGCTTCATGTCCTTCTGAACCTCTCTGTCATCAAATCTGCCCAAAACCCATCAAGCTTTTCAATGCACAGATCCTATAAATGAAGTTATGAACATTGTAAGCTGAGAAAAGAAATATTTACTTTCTTCCGATGAGTCTTTTGACATCAAAGACAGTCCTCTCAGGATTCACAGCTGCCTGGTTCTTTGCTGCCTCACCGATTAATCTCTCACCGTCGGTAAATGCGACCCACGAAGGCGTAATTCTGTTCCCTTGGTCATTGGCTATGATCTCAACATGGCCATTTTTGTACACACCAACACAAGAATAAGTCGTCCCAAGGTCTATCCCGATTACTGTTCCCAACTTGGTGGCCTCCTCTTTTGCAATAGTGAATGCAAATAAGCTCCCTGCCAAGAAATTAAACGGTTGAAGAGACGAAAGCAGCTTTAAAATTCCATTAATGGAATAGAGAAACAAAACACTTACCGAACAAAATAATTACTAGTGATGAGATCAGAGACGAGCTTCGTCTCAATGCACAATCCATTGCGTGAGCTAAGTGAAGACTTGTCTGCTAGCTTCTGAATAATCAACGAGAAATGCCTCTGTGATAGACTGCAGAGACATTGCATGTCATCTGAGGTTTATATAGCGGCTCATACCGTACCTGTGGGGGTGTTTGTGTTCAAACCTTGAACGTTGGAACTTGTCATTCTTGATGACACGGACGAGTAAAAACCCATTGGTGGTAGTGTAATCCAATCAGAACAAGCCTTGAGTTGGGACAATCTTGGCCGTGGATTTCAGAAGAGTTACACACCGTTGACAGGTTGACTTTGACGGTTTGAAGATTGAATTGAAGATTCTACGAAATAGGCAAGAAGCATACCTTTCTAAACTCTAACCCCTCCTAATTTGAGTGCTTTATGTATATGCCCCTCACTTCTAACTGTCAAAAACCGTTTTTCCCGCCACCCCATGTTCATTGACTTCAATGGATGAAAAGAAAAAGGGACAGAAAAATCACTATCTTCTTCTTTGCAATTTCCTGTCATCTGTTTATGCTACTATTTTCCACCCATCCCTAACCCCTTTCGTCGCCATCAAATGGCGAAGGCGGTGGTTTACACCCTTCTAGCCACCGTCTTCATCGTTTTATTCACGTTCTCCACAAACAAACGGCATGGTCGTACCCGATTAGGCCAAAATCGTCGTCTTGGCTACAAAGCTCCACGTTTTGACCCTTTGGTCTCAAGAATTGAGAGATCAGCGGAAGAAACAGGATTGAGCTATCGCACTGATCTGGAGCACATTTCTTATGTTCCTGAGGTCGCAAAAGCCTCCGAGTATTTCGATGATGAGGGAAGCTTAAACACCACATTGAGGTTGCTGATTTTATTCCCTCTGTTAGACAATGCACCGAAAGATGGTTTAATCGGTGCCAAGGAGCTAGGGGGTTGGATTGAGCAACAGGCCATCGATCGTTTGAGTTATAGAACAGATAAACTTATGGCATGGCACGATCAAAATGGGGATGGGGCTATCAGCTTCCGCGAATATCTTCCTCAGTTTACCGAGGATGATGTAGGTATGACTGGCTATTTGGGGATCCATTGTTTAATGTAATTCATATAAGGTTTTCTTTGCATAAATGAAAATTGACAAACTTGAGTGAACTTGAAACAGATAATAATGGAAAGGGGCACGGTGAAGCTGGGTGGTGGATGGAGCAATTTAACAATGCAGATGTAGATAAGAGTGGGAATCTTGACTTCAATGAATTCAAAGAGTAAATACTTCTTTAAATTTCAATTAGGTTTCTGTTATTCGGTGAATGCAGCATAGCTAGATTAGTTTAACCGACTTCTTTTTCCTCAGTTTCTTACATCCAGAAGATAGTGACAATGAAGAAATTCAGAAATGGTTGTTGAAGGAAAAGACGAAGTTAGTTTCCTCACATTTTCTCTGCTTACGAGCTTCTGTCATTTGCTTGCACTGGATCAAGTACTGATTTGTTTTCCCGATTAAGCAGGCGAATGGATGGTGATCACGATGGAAAACTGAACTTCAAGGAATTTCTAGAGCACGCGTACAACATTTACAAGAGCTATGCTGAATTTGAAAATGCCGCTGTTCTCGCACCTACAGCAGAAGACAAATTTGCAGAGCTAGATATCAACCAAGACAAGTAGTTAATCCTCCAAACCCACGTCTTATTGTTTTCCACTCTTCCCAACTGATGATTCTATGCAACTTCGAACTTTTGCAGATTCCTGGTCGTGGAGGAATTGAGACCCATACTCCGTTATCTCAACCCTGGTGAACTGTTTCACGCCAAGCACTTCACAGATTACCTGGTTTACGAGGTGAACTATAGTATCATGACATTGTCTGAATCTATAAAAAAAGAAAAAATCTTTGGGTTCCTGAATTTTTTTTCGTTTAACATCAGGCTGATGATAACAAAGATGGGAGTTTGACGGTTGAAGAGATGCTCAATCACGGAGACATATTCTACAACACACTCTATGATGACAGCCTCGACGATGACGACCACTTCGATGACATCCATGACGAACTCTAGACTGATCTGTCGTAAAATTTCATGCAATGTTTTGGGTTTTGGATAACATCACATCCCAGCATCATAAAAATGTAAACTGATATCTAAAAGCTTTTTTGACTGTGTGAGAAGAGAAGGCAACAGAGAGCGTAAGCTTTTCAGAAAAGTCATCTTCTTTGACCAATATATTCTTCTTCTTTTCCATTTTTTCAGTATTTTGGTTTTATCTACTTTGCTAAAATTCCAAGCAAAGGAAAATCTACAGGAAGCAAGCTTTTGCTTCACAATGACGAAGTTGAGATAGATGTCCATTAAATAAGAAACTCATGTTTTCTTGAGACATAATTTCTGAAAGAGAAATTCTAACCTTCTGTTTACTTTTTACAACTCAAAATTTTATTTTCATTTTAAGATAATAATATCTTTAAATTTTAAGACAAAAATATTCCAAAATTCACTGAAAAAAAAACCCTTAGGTTGTGTTTGGATGAGGAATTTCAAGGAGGGAATTCATTTCAATCAAGATATTTAAAAGTCCAAAATACAAATTTCTTGTTTGGCAAAAATTTTTGAAGAATTTGAAAATTTAGGAGGGATTTAAAAAGGGAATTTGAAATGCTCAAATTCCCTTTTGAAAATCCACCTAAAGAGGTGGTTTTTCAAAATTCCTTATGCTTTTTCCTACTTTATTAGATACGGCCCACTATTAAATATAGAATTAAAAACAAAAAACATATTGTTTTATTTAAATTTAATATATATCTTTATTTTTTATATTATTAACAATATCTATACATTTTTACAAATCTAATGATACCCACATTGCATATTTTATTTGATATTTTTCTTTTTGTAATATATAATATTATTATTTTTCTTTTATAATTATTTTTTATTTAATCAAATTTTAGTATCCAAAAATTCTTTCTAAAATTTTTTTTATCCAAACAAGTCAATTATAAATGCTAATATTTTGAAATGATAAATTTTGAAATGCTTTCATTTTAAAATGTCTCAAAATTTTAAAATTCCTCATCCAAACGCACTATTAAAGCACTTGAAAGAGAACAGGTGTAATATGGCAGTGGAAGTTCTAAGGTTTTTTTGGAATGAAGGAATTTTTGAGTTATTTTATTTTTAATTTTTTTTAAAAAAAAAAACAAATTTGGATTTTAGAACCTAGAATTTGAAGTCCTTGATTCTCACGAAAATTCACTTTTGCAAGGCCTGATTTCGTGAATTCTAGTGTTCTAAATCATAAATTTGTTATTTTAGAGCTTTGAGTTGAAAAAAAAAAGATAGATTTGAGAAACTATTGAAATAAAAAAGGTATAGTTTTCAAAAAGAGGAAAACAAAATTAACATAAATTTTTTTTTCAGGGAAGGAATACATCACTAATTCCAAAATCGGTTGTGGTGTGTGCGTTTATAAGGAATTCCATGCTAACCCAAAACCACAATCGGTTTTGGAATTAGTGATGTGTTCCTTCTTGAACAAAAAACTCATTTCCTTGTGTGTTTGGTGTGTGGTTCTGATGTTGAGACTAAAAACATTAGCTTTTTCTTTGAGTTTGTCTCTGTCTCACATTGAATGTGTGGGGTTGTGATGATTGCGTTTATAAGAAATTAACATAAATTATGACACAGTAATTATCCTATATTACATAATTAGTACGAAAATACGAGACATAGATAAAATAAATACATGAATGGATGCATTTAATAAAAACCCAAGTTGTCAATTAGATTTCTTTGCATTAATTGAACATTAAAAAATGGACAGATTGCTTTATTGCAGTACTTGTTCAGTTGTTCTGCTGAAGTAACTAAAACCAACTGTGCGGACCCAATAAAATAAGTAACATCAACCACCGGTTTTATTAAAGAGCTTCAACCGTCCGATCAGGATGACCAAAAATTACCCTTGTTATTTTAGGTCAACCCAAGTTCGTAAAAAGCAATCTAAACCGTTAAGTGGGCCGACTTTGTTCTCCACAAGCACAGCCTAATATATTATTAAATATTAAACAGGCGCAGAGAAGAGGTCGGTCGAGTGGGCCCATTTAAACAACCTGTGAAAGGCGTACTACCCAATAACGGCCTAAGAAATTAATACTTACTACTGCTATAAAAGTTCTATTTAAAAAAATAAATAATCTAAAATTTAAGATTTTGTATAATAAATTGTTTTATTTCAGCTTCTGCTTCTGTTCTCCTTGTTCTTATTCTTCTTTTTCTTTTTTCTATTTCTCTATACAATTATCAGGGTTTTATTCAGCGCAGCCGCTTCTGATCTACTTGATCAGTGAAAGGTAAAGTTTGCATCAAATTTCCTAATTTTAAGGTGATTTTTGTGTCAATGTTTCATTTTTGTTTGTGATTAGGGTTTTGGGTACTGATTTTTGGTATTGGGTATTGAATGACTTTGATCTGCTGTTAGTTTTTGTTTTAAAATCTTAGGTTCTGGTTATTTTTAGTACCGATTATAGTATTAGATTTTCTTTGGAAAGATTTGAGTGATCGAATTCTTACGTGATATTATATTTAATTTAAATATATTTTGATCTGGGATCTTTTTTTATTTTTTTTACTTGTCTATTTTCAAAGTTAAAGCTTTTAATGTCGAATTGGCACAATTGATTCTGAATTTTAAAGTGTTCCTACTAGTTGCTGAGTATGTTAGTAGAGACGACGATAGGGTTTTCATTTATTCGCTGCTTAGTGGTATTAGTCTTTTAACTGTTGTTTGCTCATTTGAATTGAAATTTAAGAGAATGTTTTATGCTAGTTTCCTTTTAATTCGGACGTGTTTCTCATTATATGGTTCTTTTACCTTTTATGTATTGTGGGGATTGAGGTGTTGGAGTAATTACACTGTACTGAATTTAGCTCGAGTTTGTGTACCTAACTCATTATATTGTTGATGTTTTCAGAAATACTAGGGTGATGGAAGTTACTCAGGTGCTTTTGAATGCGCAATCAATTGATGGTGTTGTGAGGAAGAATGCTGAAGAAAGCTTGAAACAGTTTCAGGAGCAGAACCTTCCTGGTTTCTTGCTTTCACTTTCTGGAGAGTTGGCAAATGAGGAGAAACCTGTTGAAACACGCAAATTAGCTGGTTTGATACTTAAAAATGCGTTGGATGCTAAGGAACAGCACAGGAAGTTTGAGCTTGTTCAAAGATGGTTGTCGTTGGATGCCAATGCAAAGAGCCAGATTAAGGCTTGCTTATTGAAGACTCTATCTTCTCCAGTATATGATGCTCGGTCAACTGCATCTCAAGTCATTGCCAAGATTGCTGGCATTGAGTTACCACAGAAACAGTGGCCTGAGTTGATAGGTTCACTTTTATCAAATGATCATCAGCTACCAGCTGATGCAAAGCAAGCCAATTTGGAGACTCTTGGGTATTTGTGCGAGGAGGTCTCCCCTGATGCAATTGATCAAGATCAAGTAAATAGAATACTTACATCTGTAGTTCAAGGTATGAGTGCATCAGAAGGAAATACTGATGTGAGGCTTGCTGCTACAAGAGCACTTTACAATGCGCTGGGATTTGCTCAGGCAAATTTCAGCAATGACATGGAGCGTGATTATCTTATGAGAGTTGTCTGTGAGGCAACCTTGTCCCCAGAAGTCAGGATAAGGCAGACAGCTTTCGAGTGTTTGGTCTCCATTTCATCAACTTACTATGAGAAACTAGCTCCTTATATCCAGGATATTTTTAACATCACTTCAAAGGCTGTGAGGGAAGACCAGGAACCTGTTGCCCTTCAAGCCATTGAGTTCTGGAGTTCAATATGTGATGAGGAGATAGATATTTTGGAAGAATATGTAGGTGAATTCACTGGGGACTCTGAGATTCCTTGCTTTTACTTTATCAAGCAAGCACTCCCTGCGCTTGTTCCTATGCTGTTAGAGACGCTGTTGAAGCAGGAGGAGGATCAGGATCAGGATGAAGGAGCTTGGAATATTGCAATGGCTGGGGGAACCTGTCTTGGTTTGGTTGCACGGACTGTAGGAGATGATATTGTCCCTCTTGTTGTGCCGTTTATTGAGGAGAATATAACACAACCAGATTGGAGGCAGAGGGAGGCAGCAACTTACGCCTTTGGTTCAATCTTGGAGGGCCCTTCCCCTGAAAAGTTAATACCTCTTGTGAATGTTGCTCTACCCTTCATGCTAAGTGCTTTGACAAAGGACCCCAATAGCCACGTCAAAGACACTACTGCTTGGACTCTGGGACGTATCTTTGAGTTCCTACATGGTTCAGCTGTAGATTCTCCCATCATCACTCAGGCAAATTGCCAACAAATAGTCACAGTTCTGCTACAGAGTATGAAGGACACTCCAAATGTTGCTGAGAAAGCATGTGGTGCTCTCTATTTTCTTGCTCAAGGTTATGAGGATGTAGGTCAATCATTTCCTTTAACTCCTTTTTTCCAGGAAATTGTCCAGTCCCTTCTCACTGTCACTCACCGAGAAGATGCTGGGGAATGCCGGCTGAGGACTGCTGCCTATGAGACATTGAATGAGGTGGTGAGGTGTTCAACCGATGAGACAGCTCCATTGGTGTTGCAATTGGTGCCTGTCATCATGATGGAGCTTCATAACACTCTTGAGGGGCAGAAACTATCATCTGACGAAAGGGAGAAGCAGAGTGAATTGCAAGGCCTTCTCTGTGGGTGTTTACAGGTCATTATTCAGAAGCTTGGTTCATCAGAACCGACCAAGTATGTGTTCATGCAGTATGCAGATCAGATAATGGAACTTTTCCTGAGGGTTTTTGCTTGTAGGAGTGCTACCGTACATGAGGAGGCCATGCTTGCAATTGGAGCCCTTGCTTATGCGACAGGCTCAGATTTTGCGAAGTACATGCCAGAGTTTTATAGGTACTTGGAAATGGGTCTTCAGAATTTCGAAGAGTACCAAGTCTGTGCTGTCACAGTTGGTGTTGTGGGTGACATATCCAGGGCATTGGAGGAAAAAATTGTGCCTTACTGCGATGAGATTATGACACTACTTCTCAAGAATTTATCGAGCAACCAGTTGCATCGTTCTGTCAAGCCTCCCATATTTTCATGCTTTGGAGACATTGCATTGGCAGTCGGGGAGTTTTTTGAAAAGTACTTAATGTGGGCCATGTCTGCGCTTCAGAGAGCAGCAGAGTTGTCTACCCATGTAGCAGGTGATGATGAATTGACAGAGTACACAAATTCCCTGAGAAATGGAATTCTGGAGGCATATTCTGGGATTTTCCAAGGGTTTAAAAACTCTCCGAAAACCCAGCTCTTGATTCCCTATGCTCCTCACATCCTCCAGTTCTTGGATGGCATATATGTGGAGAAAGACATGTGAGTTCTGCTAAAAGATACTCTTTTAAGCCTATATACTATTGAATGGGTTGTGTGGTTATTAACTTCTTTGGTTTTTTTTATGTTACTTATATTGCCTATAGGGATGATGTGGTCATGAAGACTGCCATTGGGGTCCTTGGAGATCTAGCTGATACGTTGGGAAGTCATGCTGGTTCTCTGATACAACAATCTGTCTCAAGCAAAGAATTTTTAAATGAATGCTTGTCTTCAGATGACCATATGATTAAAGAATCTGCTGAATGGGCCAAGTTGGCCATTAGTCGTGCTATTTCTGTTTGAGGGTGTTGCCATTCAGCATGTTTATAGTCTTTTGGAAGTCCATGCATTTGGGTGTGTTGAGTTGAGGGTCTGGGATTGCATGTGTCAAGTCATCGCCATTATCAGGACAACAGAAGTAATCAGTCCTCAAGTTGTCACTAACTATTGCATCATCATCATGGGGATTCCGTTTTTTGCCATGGAATGGAAGTGGATAGGGATGATTTTGGAGAATTTGATGAATGTCTCCATTAAATTGGGGATAAAGTATCATTTGGTCTAAAGGGTTGAAGTCGTGGAGGATCAGTAACTGTGACATGCTGGAGTGACTGAGTAGTCACGTAGCTTGGTCACCTGCTGCACGTACTCCCCTTTTGTTACGACAAACATCATTTTTTTCCCTTGATGTGGTTTTCTCCAAGTAAATTTAGGTTGTTGTAATGGGTGACTATGGATCTGGTTCAAAGTGCTGCAGCACTTGAAGACATCCCAAGTGCTGCATTTCACCACATCTTCCATCACCTAGTTTTGGTTCTGAGTGTTCCTCTCTCCCCCTCATTTTGTAGTTGGAGTCTGCATATTTTGTAAGTGTACGTCAGTGGCTGGTTGCTTTTGTTCTCCATAACTCGTTTTATATGTTTGGGGTCGTGGACATGCTGCATGCTATTGGGAGCATTCCATTAATGTTGTTCCTTTGTTTTTTTTTTTTTTTTCCTTTTCTGCTTTCAATTTCATTGGTTACCAAGTCTGGAGTCAATTGTTCAAATATCATGCATTCATAAATGATCTGTTTTGCGCTTCCTTTGGGTGTACAGATTTTACCCGTTGCTCCAAAGCTCAGATTGTATAATTATATTTTTTGGGTTGTAGCTGCTTGTAGAAGGTGATATAGTACATCACAGTGGCTAAAATCAAAACGGATGAGTGAGGCAATGTATTTCTGTTTCTGCCTCGTTATGGATTTGAAGTAAATGCTTAATTTGGGCAATTGCCTTTTCTTGCTTCACTTTAGAGTTTTTTTTTTTAAACAAAAGAAGTGACAGTCAAGAGAAAGATTGTTGTTGCTGTAATTTGAATTTCAGATGTAGTAAAAATTACGGTTAATGTATCATTTGGTTTTTGAGTTTTTTTTTGTCACTTTTATACCCAAAGAAAAAAAATTAAACATTTTGGTACTTGAATTTCATTTTCATCACATATTTTAATACTTAAGACTAATGTAATTAGAAAAAAAAATTGTTGTAGCGTGGATTTAATAAGATTTTGACATGTTGGTAGAAAAGATTGAAAGATATGGGGATAGAAAATTTGATAATATAATGATTAAATTTCATAATATTTTTTTTATTTTGTAATTTAATTATTAAATTAATAAATTTTTTATCTTCACTTTTTTTCATCATTTTTATAAGTAAAACTTAAAAGTCATGTTATGTACACGTCACATAAATTTTATATGTAATCGTTAAAAATATTTTTTAAAAAAATGCAAAAATATTTAAAAATATATTTAAAAATACTTCAAAATATGTAACAAAAATATAACAAACAAAAGGAAAAAGGAAAGTTTAAGGTGTTTGCAATGTAGTTAGCTTCTTTCCTCCTTTGCCATTTTCATTTTCTTTTCTTTATTTTCCCTTTCAACTTTAACCATCGTATGGAACGGGTAGTAGCCGATAAAAGCCTAATGAATTAATATAAAAATTGTTAAATAAGGTTAAAACTTAAAGCTTAATAGCTAAATATGACCTTAACGTTTGTCACAAAATGGAATTAAGTCCTCAACGTTTAAATGTATTGAAATCAGTCATCAACGTTACAAAATAATTAAATTAAGGACATTTTCGTTAAATCTTTAATTTCCGTTACCCCTACCAGTAATAAAACTTAACGGAAATTAAAATTAAACGGAAATGTCCTTAATTCAATTATTTTATAACGTTGAAGACTGATTTCCATGCATTTAAACGTTGAAAACTTAATTCCATTTTGTGGTAAACGTTGAGGTCATATTTGGCTACTAAGCCAAACTTAAAAAGCCTCTTTAAAATTATTTTAAATTTTCTATAAGAAATAAAACTTATTCTAAAATATTATATTCTATGGAGGATTCTAAAATATTTTTAAGTTTAAGGACCTTGTAAGCTTGTAAAGTTAAAAACTTCACTATCAATATATGATATAATAACCATTTTATCAATACATTAATTTTTTTTTAATTGTCATTTTAATCCTATAATTATTATATCTAATATTTTTTTACAAATAAGTTTTTTTTCCTCTAAGCTTACAAATACAAAAAACAATTAAGTATTTAGGCATTTTTTTGCAACTTAAACTGAAAAATATTTCGTTCTTTTCTCTCTTTTATAATATTAATAGATTATAATTTTAATATGAAAATTAATTTAAAATATCTAAAAAGGAATTATAGGCACTAAACAAATGAACCTAATCTCTAACTTTTTGAAGTTAACTAAATTGTTAATAAAATATAGTTATTTTTATAGAATTGTTACTAATCATAATCTTATATATATATATAAAAGTTAAAACAGTTAACTTAAAGTAAAATATCCTATATGGATATTCTAAAAATTTGACACGTGTAATATTTTAAAATAAAAAATAATAATTTTATTCAATTTTTTAAAAGATAGGAATCTATAAACATTAAAATTCCAAAATAAATTAATTATCTTTTTAAATCAATTATCTATTTCAATTTCTAAAAGATTTTAGACATCTACATATATATATATATATATATATATAAAATTAAAGAAAATTCCATATCATTTATCAATTTCTTTATTCATCTTTTATCTATATATATACTATTGTTATATACATTAAAAATATATTTATAGAATAATTAGTTTTGGTATATATTTTTTACTTGGATGAACAATTTTTTTTTTAAAAAGACATGTATTTTATATGAACACGTAACATGTGTGGTAAGATGAATTTTTTTCATCGTTAATGATAAAATATTCATGAAGAATTATTTGATCATTGATCCAAAGTTACACTTTTAATTTCAATAAGATTTAGTTTTTGATAATAATCTTATATCTTATACAAATATATAAAGGCCAAAGGTCTTGGAATAACACATTAATTTTAATTTTTTATAAATAATCTTATTCTATTAATTATTTAATTTTCAAAAATATGAAATTTAAATAAATATATATTTGAATCGTATTATTTTCATTTAAATCAAAGAAAATTTATCTCAGAATTTAAATTTTCTATTATCACTTGTTATGTTATTTTTAAAATAAAAAAAATCCATATATTTTGATGGAAACTACCTTAAAGTTTTAAATCTTTTATCAAAAAAATTAGAATGGGGTAAGCTATATATTTTAGTATTGAATTAAACTTCCATGTCTTTTTTTAGTTTTCATTTCATTCATTTTTCAAATTTATTTATTCAATCATTTATTTTTGGCGTAATACCCAAATGTGTCCTCCATGTTTGCCACAAAATGGAATTAAATCCTCAATATTTAAATGCATAAAAATCAGTCCTAAACGTTTCAAAATAATTGAATTAAAGACATTTTCGTTAAATCTTTTAATTTCCGTTACCTCTACCAGTTAAAAAAACTTAACGGAAATTAAAATATTTAACGGGAAATGTCCTTAATTCAATTATTTTGAAACGTTTAGGACTGATTTCTATGCATTTAAACGTTGAAGACTTAATTCATTTTTTGTGGCAAACATGGAGGACATATTTGGATATTAAGTCTTTATTTTTTTTGTTAAATAAATTTTTTGGTAAAAAAATCATATAGATTATCTATTAATTTGAAACATGTATTATCTAAATATTGTATTTAATTAGTTTAAATTAATTTAAATTTTAAAATTTTAAATAATAATTTATTTTTATTTTTATTTTTATTTTTATTTACAATTTAACTTACTTTTAATGTTTGAGACTATTATAAATAATTTTTTAAGATAAAGTTTTCAACACTAATTAATTTTATAAGATTAATTTTAAATCATTTAAATTTTAAAAGTAAATCAATTTAAAATATGCAATATTAACCAATAATTTATTAATAATTAATGAAGTAAGAACTATTTTCATTAAAATTGTAGCTACTTTTATATATATATATATATATATATATATATATATTAAGATTTGTGATATTTAATTAGACATGACAATCTTAGATACAACACGATTACACGATACGAATATAAGACACGAGATGACACGAATTAAAATAAAGTAAAAATTGTATATCAATATTATACAAGCTAAAAATAAGATTTTATATTTTTCGCGTCAACAGAAATTTTGACACGAATTTTTCGTGTTTTATACGACACAAACGCGATTTTACATGATACGAAAATGAATTAGAAACACGAATTGCAAGGTCTATATTTAATTTTTCTATAATTTTTTAAATTCTATTTTTTAAAAAATTATTATAAATTAAAATCGTCACCATGTATTGCATGGGTTTAAATATAACTATAATATACACTATATTTTATATAAAAAGAAATGAATTAAAATAAAGTTATAAATTATTATTAATTAATATATAATTAAATAAATTTAACATAAAATTAAATAAATGCACCAGTAAAAATGAGACACTGAAAAAAAATCAGTACACTAATTCATCCATTAAAAAAAATTCAAATGAACATACTTATTTCTTTGAATGTAGAAAATTACCTTATTATTTTAACCAGTATCCAGGGCAACTGGCATTAACAATTCTTTTTTAAAAATTATTTAAAATGTAGATTTGTATAAAACTATAAATTATTTGAGTCCAGCTTCAAATCCGCGTCTCCTTGTTTTTTTTGGTTCTTCTTTTCTATTTGATTTTCTCTCTCCAACTATTAGGGTTCTTATTTGGCCGCTCTTCTCCGATCGGTGACAGGTATAGTCTGCATCAAATTTCGTTAATTTTAAGGCTATATTGTCGAATTGCCGTCAGAAATTTTCAATTTTGTTTTTAATCAGGGTTTTGGATAGTGATTTTGGGTATTTGATATTGAATTCATTGATCCGCTATCTTTTTGTTTTGTGTTCTTAGGGTTCTGTTATTTGTAGTATTGATTCCAATATTAGATTTTTTTTTCTTGCAAAGATTTGAATGATCGAATTTCTATGTGTTTAGTGTACTTAATTTAAATCTAATTTGATCTTGGATTTTTCTTTGGTTATACTGTTGAATTCAAAAGTTTTAAGTTTTTAATGATGGAATCGGCATAAATGATTCCGAATATTTAAGTGTTCCTCTCAGCTGCTAAGTATGTAAATAGCGATGACGAAAAGGTTTTCATGGATCGATTTGATTCAGTTGCTGCGTAGTGCTTTTATTCTTGATACTGTCGTTTATTTATTTTTTTCATTGAATTTTAAGGGAACAGCTTTTTGTTAGTTTCCTTTAGTTCGGATGTGGTTCTCTGATGTTGCCCAAACCTGTAATAGTCTATACTACTAAACAGAGTATACAAACAGAGAAGGTTGTTAATGGAGAATGACCACACTCTGAGAATGTGGAACGTATGAGAGATAGAAAGGAAGGAAGAGAGCAAAGAGAATATGCAAAGAGGGAGAATATTTCAGAATTGGTAGCATGGACAAAAAGCTGCCACTACCGTTTTTCTCATGCATTGTATATCAGGTGCCAAATCAGCATTTCTGGTCTTGGACCACATATGTACTGTTAAATCAACAAAACAGCAATTAACAAAGAAAAATAGCAATTAACGAAATCTTAATCCCCTTTACAAAATGTAAACGCATCAATACCCATCCCTTGGAGAACATCCTTGTCCTCAAGGATGAAAAGAAGGATATGTCTGTTGAAGATCAAACAAAACCTCCCAAGTTGAGTCTTCTGGAAAGCAATTACTCCATTGAACCAGCACTTCAGTCACCACAGTACCTCTCCTTTTGTTAATCCTCCTATCCAGAATAGCAACAGGTTCCTTAGCCAAAAGTCCATCTGCATCAAGCAAGGGAAGATGAACTTGAGCAGAAGCTGAACCAATGTGCTTCTTAAGTTGAGAAACATGGAAAACTGGATGAATTTTTGCTGTATCAGGAAGTTGAAGCTTATAAGCGACTTGCCCCACTTTGCTGATGACTGGATAAGGCCCAAAATACCTTGCGGATAGCTTAAGACACTTCCTCTGTACCACAGACTTCTGTCTATAAGGCTGAAGTTTGACATAAACCAAGTCACCAACCTCAAAGCTTCTATCTGACCTGCCTCGATCTGCTTGCTGTTTCATCCTATGTTGAGCACGTGTAAGGTGAAACTTGAGGAGCGTAAGGGCTGCTTCACGGGCTTGAAGGCTTCTGTCAACTGCCTCAACCTTGGAGTCACCTGGAAAGTAAGGTTGATGCAATGGAGGAGGTTGGCCATAAACTGCCTGATATGGTGTGGTATGGGTGGCAGAATGGTATGTAGTATTATACCACCACTCAGCCAGTGGTATCCATTTAGCCCAATCACGAGGTCTCTCCCCTGCCATACAACGCAAGTAAGTCTCTAAACAACGGTTGACCACCTCAGTTTGACCATCCGACTGGGGGTGGTAGGCTGTAGACATCTGCAACTGCGTACCCAAGAGCTTAAACAACTCTTGCCAAAAACGACTTAAGAAGACTTTATCACGATCAGTCACAATGGTGTTGGGAATACCATGAAGCCTATATATCTGATCCAAAAACACTTGAGCAACAGTCAATGCTGTGAAAGGGTGAGCCAAAGTCAAGAAATGGGCATATTTGCTCAAACGGTCAACCACAACAAGTACCACAGATTTACCACATGAAACAGGCAGACCTTCAATGAAGTCCATGGAGATGTCAGACCAGATTGTATCAGGGATCGGCAAGGGCTGCAACAACCCTGGATAGGCAGATGAATCATATTTAAATTGCTGACACACTTCACATTGTCGAACAAACTGCCTGATGTCTTTTTTAAGACCCTTCCAATACAAAACAGCAGCCATGCGCTTCATAGTGGCTTGAACTCCGGAATGACCACCATTTGCAGAATTATGGAAGTGGGATAAGAGCTCCTTCTTGAGGTTAGGATCTGACCCCACCATTAGTTTACCTTTCCTCCGCAATTGACCATCAGTCCATGTATACTTAGCATTAGAGAGTTGCTGGTTCTTAGCTTTGTGAAGAAGCTTAACCATTATGGGATCTTGCAGCCAAGAATACTTCACCCTTTGTAGCAAATCAGTTTGTAAAGGCAGATAAGGCATTACATTCAACAGAAGGAATTCTCGATAGAGCATCAGCAACCTGATTCGAGGAGCCCTGGCGATAATGCACCTCAAAGTCATAGCCCATCATCTTGATAACCCATTGTTGTTGAGCAGGAGTATTTGTTTTCTGATCCAAAAGGAACTTTAAACTGTGGTGATCTGTTTTGATAATAAAGTGTCGACCCAACAAGTAAGCATTCCATCTTTTAACTGCGGCAAGGATAGCAATCATCTCCCTTTCATAAACTGAGAGAGCTTGATGACGTGGGCTCAATGCTTTACTGAAAAATGCTATAGGCTTCCCTTTTTGAGTAAGAACAGCTCCTATGCCTAAAGTAGAGGCATCAGACTCAACTATAAAAGTTTCATTGAAATCAGGTAGGGATAAAATAGGAGCAGTAGTGACTGCCTCTTTGAGCTTATCCCAAGCTACTTTGGCTACCTCAGTCCAACGAAATGCATTTTTCTTCAAGAGATCTGTTAGGGCCTGAGCTATAACTCCATAACCCCGTATGAACCTCCTATAATACCCCGTGAGGCCTAAAAACCCACGAACTTCCTTAACAGTAGAAGGATAGGGCCAAGCTTGAATGCACTCAACCTTTGCAGCATCCATAGAAACTCCTTGTTGGCTAATTACATGGCCAAGATACTCAATTTGTGCAGCAGCAAATTCGCACTTCTTCCCATTCAGGAACAATTGATTCTGTAACAGTATATCAAAGACAATTTGGAGGTGAAGCATGTGGTCAGCCCAAGATGAAGAGTAAACTAAGATATCATCAAAGAACACCAAGACAAATTTCCGCAAACAATCTTGGAAAACATGATTCATCAAGCTTTGGAACGATGAGGGGGCGTTCGTGAGGCCAAATGGCATTACGAGGAACTCGTAATGGCCATGATGAGTTCGGAAAGCTGTCTTGTGAATATCACTCTCATTCATCCTTATTTGATGGTATCCGGACTTCAAATCCAACTTAGAGAAATAACAAGCCCCCGCTAACTCATCAAGGAGTTCTTCAATTAAAGGAATAGGAAACCTATCCTTAATAGTGAGTTGATTCAATTTCCTGTAGTCGACACACAAACGCCAAGACCCGTCCTTTTTCTTAACTAAGACCACAGGTGAGGCAAAAGAACTAGAACTGTCCCTAAGCACCCCTGCATCTTTCATTTCCTGTATCATCTTCTCAATTTCAGTCTTCCTAATTGCAGGATATCTATAAGGCTTAATCTTAACTGTAGAAGATTCATCCAACAAGGGAATTCTATGGTCATGCTTTCGTGGAGGGGGCAAACCAATAGGGAGTTCAAAAATTGGAGCATAATAGTGCAACAAATTTTGTAAGTCCAAAGGTAGTGTCTGTACCTTATCTTCAAAGGAGGTAGGAGTAACCGCTGCTGTAGCTGTCATGAGAAGGGTGCAAGGGCCCTTACCAGCATGGTTAAGCTTGCTCATCTGCCTAGAACTTGCAAGTTTCACTGTGCCTGCCATCATGCCTTGGAGTAACACCCTTTTATCACCCAATGGAAATTGCATAGTGAGTGCCTTAAAGTCCCAAACAATGGGTCCCAATTGTTGAAGCCATTGAACTCCCAAAACAATGTCACAACCCTTGATTGGTAACACAAGAAAATCTGTTTGTTGACATAATCCTTGAGCCTCCCAACTAACAGCATTACACCCTTCAGTAACCATCATACTGTCCCCATTGGCAACCGACACCTTGAGGCCCTTCACAGATTGAGTGGGTAACCCCAGTCGTTTGACTAACACCTGATCAATAAAGTTGTGCGTACTGCCTGAGTCTACCAGCAACACCACCTTAAGTTGCTTTACTTGGCCTAACAATCTCATAGTTTGGACCCCTTCTGTGCCCCACAAAGCATGCAGAGATATGACAGTAGGATACCTCTCATTTTCCACACCATTCCCTTCTTCCGAGCATTCAATACCATCTAAGTACTCCCCATTATCCTGAACACTCTCATCCAAGTCACCCACAAGCAGTTGATACAAATGAGATCTCATACATCGATGTCCTGCTGTAAATTTCACTCCACACCACATACATAGGCCTTGTTTCCTTCTTTCATCTCTTTCTTCCTTAGTAGGCCCTTTGGTATTCTTGGCTCCAAACCCTTCAGTTCGCTGCTGTGGAAACCTAGAATTGGAAATGGTTCTGTTTGATGGAGGGGTGATGAAAGGTACCTTGGGTGTAGGTAGTAAAGGTGGAAGAGCAGTTCTAGGGGGAGGTTGTATGATACTAAGTGTTTGATTTGTGGTAGGAGTGTTTCTGTAGGTCAGTAGAGGTTTACGAGGAATATCAAACATCAGGGGTTCAAGCTGTTTGGCCAAGTTCAGGGCATGGTTAAGTGTTTTGGGATAAAACAATTTTAGGGGATTGGAAACTTCAGGTTTTAGGTTGCTGATGAAAATACTCAAAGCATAATCCTCAGGCAATCGGAGCAAGTTCAACAAGCCTTCAAACTCATCAAAATACTCATCAACAGTAGTTAAATGTTTCAGACTCACCAACTCTAACATAGGATCAATATATTCAGCATTAGCAAACCTATTCTGCATCTCTAACAGATATTGCTCCCAACTTACCTCCTGACCTTGGCTCTTTATAAACCTTTGATGCCATTGCAAAGCTCTACCGTCCAGATGCATCATCACAACACGAATCTTGTCATGATCCTTTGTTTGGTCTGCTTCAAAAAAACTGTTCGATCTTAAGGAGCCATCCTCGAAAATCTTCACCATGGAACTTGGGGCATTCTAACTTGGAATACTTGGTAAGACTCTTAGAGGTATCTGTAAGATCTACTATTTTGGTAGAAGATGAAGCCAAACCCATCCTGAACCCACCATGAGAGTCCATGATTTCCTTCTTTTTGGCATCACCATCTCTGCAACTTCCAGAGTCTATAGCTTCGGACCCTTTGGAAGAATCCATCTTAATCATCACCTGCTCAAACATTTTCCGAACCTCAGTGCCCATATCTTCAATCTTAGTCTGAACCTCATTCCGCAACATCGCAGCATTTTGACTCATTTCGGATCGAATCGCATCAATCTCTTTCTGTAGCTGACCCAACTCTTTCTGAGCACGAGTAGTAACCCCTTCCGCCATTGTTGATCGTGGCTGGCTCTGATGCCAATGATGTTGCCCAAACCTGTAATAGTCTATACTACTAAACAGAGTATACAAACAGAGAAGGTTGTTAATGGAGAATGACCACACTCTGAGAATGTGGAACGTATGAGAGATAGAAAGGAAGGAAGAGAGCAAAGAGAATATGCAAAGAGGGAGAATATTTCAGAATTGGTAGCATGGACAAAAAGCTGCCACTACCGTTTTTCTCATGCATTGTATATCAGGTGCCAAATCAGCATTTCTGGTCTTGGACCACATATGTACTGTTAAATCAACAAAACAGCAATTAACAAAGAAAAATAGCAATTAACGAAATCTTAATCCCCTTTACAAAATGTAAACGCATCATTCTCGTTATACAGAATTTTTTAATCTTTTTTGTGTTTTCAGGATTGGGGGGTTGGAAAATCTACTGTATTTAGCTCTGAATTTCTGTGCATCTAATTGTTTAAATTGTTGATGATTTCAGAAATATTAGGGTAATGGAAGTTACGCAGGTGCTTTTGAATGCACAATCAATAGATGGAGCTGTGCGGAAGAATGCTGAAGAAAGCTTGAAACAGTTTCAGGAGCAGAACCTTCCCAGTTTCTTGCTGTCCCTTTCTGGAGAATTGGCAAATGAGGAGAAGCCTGCTGAAACACGGAAATTAGCAGGTTTGATACTTAAGAATGCCTTGGATGCTAAGGAACAACACAGGAAGTCTGAGCTTGTTCAAAGATGGTTATCTTTGGATGGCAATGCAAAGAGCCAGATTAAGGCATGCTTACTGAAGACTCTGTCTTCTCTAGTATATGATGCTCGTTCAACTGCATCTCAAGTCATTGCCAAGGTTGCTGGCATTGAGTTGCCACAGAAACAATGGCCCGAGTTGATAGGTTCACTTTTATCAAATGTTCATCAGCTACCAGCTCATGCCAAGCAAGCCACTTTGGAGACTCTTGGGTATTTATGTGAGGAGGTCTCCCCTGATGTTATTGATCAAGATCAAGTAAATAAAATACTTACAGCTGTAGTTCAAGGCATGAGTGCATCAGAAGGAAACACTGATGTGAGGCTTGCTGCTACAAGAGCACTCTACAATGCTCTGGGATTTGCACAGGCGAATTTCAGCAATGACATGGAGCGTGATTATATCATGAGAGTTG
Source organism: Heritiera littoralis (assembly GCA_031772115.1). NCBI lineage: Eukaryota > Viridiplantae > Streptophyta > Magnoliopsida > Malvales > Malvaceae > Heritiera > Heritiera littoralis. The sequence goes on from JAPDPK010000056.1 coordinate 2,196,355, forward strand.
TCTGTGAGGCAACCCTGTCCCCAGAAGTGAAGATAAGGCAGGCAGCCTTTGAGTGTTTGGTCTCCATTTCATCAACTTACTATGATAAACTAGGCCCGCATATCCAGGATATTTTTACCATCACAGCAAAGGCTGTGAGGGAAGATGAGGAACCCGTTGCCCTTCAAGCCATTGAGTTCTGGAGTTCAATATGTGACGAGGAGATAGATATTTTGGATGAATATGGAGGTGATTTCACTGGGGACTCTGATATTCCTTGCTTCTACTTTATCAAACAGGCTCTCCCTGCACTTGTTCCTATGCTGTTGGAGACACTGTTGAAGCAGGAAGAGGATCAGGATCAGGATGAAGGGGCATGGAATATTGCAATGGCTGGGGGAACCTGTCTTGGTCTGGTTGCACGGACTGTGGGAGACGATATTGTCCCTCTTGTTGTGCCATTTATTGAGGAGAATATAACTAAACCAGATTGGAGGCAGAGGGAAGGAGCAACTTATGCCTTTGGTTCAATCTTGGAGGGCCCCTCTCCTGAAAAGTTAATACCTCTTGTGAATGTTGCCCTACTGTTTATGCTCAGTGCTTTGACAAAGGACCCCAATAGCCATGTCAAAGACACTACAGCCTGGACCCTTGGACGAATCTTTGAATTTCTTCATGGTTCAGCTGTAGATTCTCCAATCATCACTCCAGCAAATTGCCAACAGATAGTCACAGTCCTGCTACAGAGTATGAAGGATGCCCCTAATGTTGCTGAGAAGGCTTGTGGTGCTCTCTATTTTCTTGCTCAAGGTTATGAGGAGATGGGTCCATCGTCTCCTTTAACTCCTTTTTTCCAGGAAATTGTCCAGTCCCTTCTCACTGTCACTCACCGAGAAGATGCCGGCGAATCCCGGCTGAGGACTGCTGCCTATGAGACATTGAATGAAGTGGTTAGGTGTTCAACTGATGAGACAGCTCCATTGGTGTTACAATTGGTGCCTGTCATCATGATGGAGCTTCATAATACTCTCGAGGGGCAGAAACTGTCATCCAATGAAAGGGAGAAGCAGAGTGAATTGCAGGGCCTTCTTTGTGGGTGTTTACAGGTCATTATTCAAAAGCTTGGTTCATCAGAACCGACCAAGTATGTGTTCATGCAGTATGCAGATCGGATAATGGGACTTTTCTTAAAGGTTTTTGCTTGTAGGAGTGCTACCGTACATGAGGAGGCCATGCTTGCTATTGGAGCCCTTGCTTATGCAACAGGCCCAGATTTTGCGAAGTACATGCCAGAGTTTTATGGGTACTTGGAAATGGGTCTTCAGAATTTCAAAGAGTACCAAGTCTGTGCTGTCACAGTTGGTGTTGTGGGTGATATTTCTAGGGCATTGGAGGAAAAAATTGTGCCTTACTGTGATGGGATTATGACACAACTTCTTAAGAATTTATCGAGTAACCAGTTGCATCGCTCCGTGAAGCCTCCCATATTTTCAGGCTTTGGTGACATTGCATTGGCAGTAGGAGAGTATTTCGAAAAGTACTTAATGTGGGCCATGTCTGCACTTCAGAGCGCAGCAGAGTTGTCCACCCATACAGCAGGTGATGATGAATTGATTGAGTACATAAATTCCCTGAGAAATGGAATTCTGGAGGCATATTCTGGGATTTTCCAAGGGTTTAAGAACTCTCCCAAAACCCAGCTCTTGATTCCTTATGCACCTCGTATCCTCCAGTTTTTGGATGGCATATACATGGAGAAAGACATGTGAGTTCTACTAAAAGTTACTCTTGTACGCTTTTACTCTACTGTGTGACGTGTCTTTTGGTGTGGTTAATAATGCTTTTTTATATTTCTTATTTTCCTACAGGGATGATGTGGTCATGAAGACTGCAATTGGAGTCCTTGGAGATCTAGCTGATACATTGGGAAGTCATGCTGGTTCTCTGATACAGCAATCTGTCTCAAGCAAAGACTTTTTGAATGAATGCTTGTCTTCGGAAGATCTTATGATTAAAGAATCTGCTGAATGGGCCAGGTTGGCCATTACTCGCGCCATATCTGTTTGAGGATTTTACCATTCAGCATGTTTATTTTCTATTGGAAGTCCATGCATTTGGGTGTGTTGAGTTGAGCGTCTGGGATTGCATGTGTCAAGTCATTGCCATTGTCAGACAACAGAAGTTACCTGTCTTCAAGTTGTCACTAACTCTTGCATCAGCATCATGGGTTTTCCATTCTTTTCATGGAGAAAGTGGATAGAGATGATTTCAGAGAGATTATGAATGCCTCCAAGCTTTTTTTTGGGGGGGGGGGGGGGGGAGGATGGGATGGGGTGATATCCTTGGGTCCTGACTGATTGAATCAGGGAAAGGAACGGTAATTGTGACAAGCTCTAGTGCTCTAGTGACTGACTAGTCAGGTAGCTTTGTCACTTGCTGTTTGTACACGGTCCTATGAAGACAATCATCATTTCTGCCTTAGTGTCGTTCTCTCCAGCTAATTTTAGGTTGTTGGAATGGAGGATTGAATCTTGTTCAAAATGCTGCAGCACGTCAAGACATCTCAAGTGCTGCATATCACCATTGTCCTTCCATCACCTAGTTTTGGTTCTGACTATTCCTCATCAACCCCAACATTTTGTAGCACAAGTCACCATTTTTCTCAAGAATTACATCCGTGGCTGGGTTGCATTTAATCACTTCTGCTTCTTTCCTATATTTGGTTTTGGTGGGGTCGGAGAGAAACCACATACTGCTATTGGGAACATTGCATTGTTGTTGTTCCTTTTTTTCCACTTTTTTGTAGTTTCAGTTGTTAGTAAGTTTGGAGTCAATTGTCCGATATTATGCAGTCATACAATTTTTTTTTTCGTGTTGCTTCAGATTGTTGAATTGTATTTTGGGTTATCACTGCATATAGAAAGTGATATTGTATCACAATTTGGGCTTTGGCCTTTTTGCTTCATTTTAGAGTTCTCTAGGTTGCTTAAATTCATAAACTGTAGCTGTTGCATCACATTTTGTAACAATGTTTTTTCTCAATGTATTTAAGTGAGCACATATTCCTTGAGACAATGTTATCCGCAGGTAAGGTCGCAGTCTAATTAACCAAAGCTTATTAATCTTATGCTGCTCTTGAGAAAAAATGGCTGAAAATATAAGCCTAATTTCACAAGTGGACAATTCATCAATTGGGGCCTTCTTTGGCTGGTTGTTCTATCGAATTCAATTGATCCCACGTTAAATGATCAAATGCTTGTCCTCCAAAACCCCAATATGCCGGCTCAAATTTGGCTCGAGCTGTGTTCTAAAGATTTTTTATTATTTGTTTGGCACTCGGACCAAATTCCAACCCTCATAAAAAACAAATTGACCAAGGCCGGTATAGGGCGAGCATGTTTAGTAAAGCATGGATTGTAACGTGGTGAGAAAATTTTGTTTGGTGGTGCATAGATTTCATCTTAACCATTTATCTTGTCACGTTATAAGTAACTTACAAGATATCCATTTTGATTCATTAGATTCACCAATTTTTTTTGGAAGTTGATAAACACTAGATTCACGATTTTGTTTTATCAAAAGTGATTTTCATGTTAAAAATAATGAGAACAGTAATATAATTAATAATTGTGACATCCTCTTCCACTCCGATAATAAGCTATTATTCTTTGTGCACATCGTTAGTACCAAAAAATTTATTTTGATTCATTTGAACTTACAAGTTATCATCATTTTGATTCATTGGATCTTATGATTTTATTTAAAATAAAATAAAACCCATCTCAAATTGACTCTTATGATTTTATTCTAAAAAAACACCTCAATATTCAAGAATTTTAGTACGCCGTGACACAGAGTGATCACCAGATAGAGAGCACTAAGCTTATTTGTTTAGTTTCAGAAAATGCTTTTGAATGAAACAATGAGAATGTTAGAATATCAAACTTCTCTTTAATTTGGGCATGCACCAATCTTTTCTGAGCCTTTTGTAACCATAAACCATGATTTAACGAAGTAAATAATTACATGAAACTCGCATAAAATTATACTATTCAGGCTTACCGTATCCGACAAAACAGGTCTTGTAATTATAAAACTCCAACTTCATTTACGGGAGAAAAGAAAAACCCAAACGAGCTTTTTATCAAGAGAACAAGTTGATGTTTTACATCTGTAGCATCCTGTCGTCTTACATGAGGATTTGAAAAGAGAAAGGCTGTTTTCATGTTTACGTTATATTATACGTGTATAACCTTTCAAACCTTCAAAAGACCTTTCTGTTACAACTGGTAATGATATGATGTTCTGACTGGCTGGAAAGTATTATTATTAATTTATCGAATTTATCACATACTTTTGTTGTCAAAAGTCAGCATTAGCTATATGTGAAGAAGGCGTTCAGGGTTTCCGATGATTCCCACAGATGTTAGTGGCTTTCTTGGAAGAAAAGTAAAGTACTCTCAACATTGCCATTGCTGGGTTAATATTTCAATTGAAAGTTTAACGAGTTGAATGAATTAACCGAAGAAATCTAGCAGCATAAAGAAGATGTATATTACTGAAACAAGGTACTCCATGACTCCAATTCTTTTAAGTTGTTACGTCTAAGTAAATCTGATAATTTTAAACGCGATACAATGACATAAAAACGATAAGAAAGTAATATAGATTAAAAGTTAGTGAAACTTGTATATAAATATAAGAAAAACTAAAAGTTTTATATTTGACATATAGATATGAATTTTGACAAAAATTTTATATTTTATATTATATAAACATAATTTTTTATGACATAAATATAAATTTTATACATAAATTATCAGATCTAAATCTAAGCCGAAGTTACGGTTTTAGGGGCGAAAAAGAAAGATGGCGTCGGCACGTTATGCCTTTGAAAGTAGTTCAGAGAATGTGCTAAGTGCTATGGCCTGCCGTGATATGACTGCCACCATCCATATCTAACAAAGGCCGAGGGAGGGGTCACATGAATTCATGAGTTATCAACATTTTTTTCTTTTTAGGTAATAATAAACGTTTCCTTCAAATCTCAACTTTCATGGCCGTACAATGCAACGAAAGAACACATTATTGGATAATGGAGGAAAAACCAGAGAGAAAAAGAAAAAAAAAGAAAAATTTATGTTGTAAGCATCCAAAATGAATAGCATATGCCACTTTGAGCAGTACTACTGTTTTAGTGACTTCACCAATTCCTGCCATTTTTGAACCAGTTGATATCTAAAGATCATCCACCATTTATGAATATCATATCAGCTTGGCTTGGCTTTCCCTCAATAATTTATGCAACAATTCGCTTAAGGTTTTGTTTGGTAGAGTGAAAAGAAAACTAAAAAGATGAAAAATTGAAAGGAGGGAAAAATGGAGAGATGAAAAACATTAATTTTGTTCCTTACATGTGCTTGGTAGGAATGATGGAAAAATGAATTTTTTTTCCTTTTTTGGCATTTATTGAGTTTTCATTTTTAATGAAATATTTTTTAAACAAAAATCTAGTCAAAATAATTAATTGATAATTAATTTATGATAATTAATTATTAATTATAAATAAATAACTCATTAATTAATAAATTTATTCATTATTGATTAATTATTATTTAGCTATTAGTTAATGATTAATTAATAATCAATTATTAATGATTATTTAGTTAATAATTAATCACAAATAATTAAATGATTTACATAATTAATTATAATAAATTAATACTAATTTATAATTAATGATTAATTAATTAATATTAATTATTTAATGATTTATTGTTTATAATTAATACTGATTTTATTATCAGGTTTTCTGTACTACTAATGATATCTTCCCTATGTAAATAAGCAATAAGCAACAATGCTAAAGGCTAGTTGAGTGCTCAACAACATGCAAGGTTAGGTAAAAAAAAATTGATTAGGGGTATTTAGGTATTTGTAACTTATTTACTCAATCAATCATCATTTTTTTTCCTATTTTCTGTCCAATTTGGACAGATTGTGATTTGTGAAGAGGGAAGAAAAATGTCCATCATTCCCATTTTCTTTCCTTCCCCTTTTCCCTCATACCAAGCACCTTAAAATCTGTTTTCCTTCCACTTTTCTTTCCACTATTTTCCATCCTTCCAGTTTTTCCTTATACTATCCATAGCCTAAGATTTAAATCTCCATTGTTGTTTTTTGAGAATACAAAAACATATTACATATGTTATATTGGAGCATGTTTTGTGAGTTGTTATGTGTCTTGTTTTTTAATCCGAAAATTCGAACCGAATTTTTTAAATAAAATGCCCTAATGTTAATATGTTTAAGTATGTGTGCAAAATATGTTAGATCTCGTCTTAAAATTGCTGGAGTTCATTTGTCTCAAAATTATTGATGCTAGAACTTGAAACAAGAGAAAATATTAATAATAAAAATAATGCAAGAAAGTATAAATTAAAATTATTTTATTAATCACGAAGAGTTGAATTGAGGCATGAATATCTCGCTCTCTTTAACATGATTCACGCCTCTAGGGAATTATATTACCTGTTTAGCAGGAACTTTAAGTATATCGCCTCCAAAATACAATAGCCTAACCTATCTTAATTGTACACTCTATAGTTTTGCACTAACGTGTAAAGTAAAGAGCTCCATGATCAAACACCATTTTCTTGTCCAAGAGTATGTGTGATATATCATGAATAGAATTTGTGTGTACATTGTTTGAGCTTTAGGACCTCTATTAATAGTCTCACACATTAGTAACTCATATCATAATAATAACGATCATTTTTTAATTATTTGTAACTTATACACCATAATTATAATGAATTTAATAAAAATATAATTGACTATTAAAACATTATTAACTATTAGTAACGAAAACTTATAATTTCAACATTAATTATTATATTTATTTTATTATTAAACTTACAGTTACAACAAACTAAAAAGAAAACGGTATGATTTTATTACTTCTCGACAACATGAGATCGGTTCTTTAGTATATTCATTAGTAAATCACCTTGGTTTAAACAACATCTTTGCCAACATTCGGTCTCCTTAAAGGTGATTAACTTAACTTTATTTAATCTTAATAAATGATTAAAGTAAAATTAGTGTTGGAAGTTCAAAGAGTTGTGTTGTAATTCTCCTTTCATTTTATTTTATTTTTGCTAGTGCTCTTGCTAATGGCTCTGCCCAAAATTCAACACCCTAAATGCTTTCTATTTGATTTCATCTGTAGGCCACTAACCTGTTTGTCTCCATCTTTAATTGCCTTGGAATGTGATGAAAGCCGAAACTTGAGGATCAAAAGCACTATTCCACAAAGTGGTGTTTGGTAGCACGGACAAAGAAATCTAGGAGAAGGATTCAAGAACCCTCTACTTTAAATTAAATTTAAATCAAAATCAAAACCCAAAATTTCTTACAAATCAATAATAAATAGATGGAAAGAAATATCATCGTTCGTGTTCCAAAAAGATGAACAACAACGCTTACAATTTATAAAAATGATTCACTAGGTCTTTTTCGTTCTAATTTCATCCATTTTTCATGGAATTATGTAGTAACATATCTGAGAGTAAATTGAACTGTTGATAGAGGAAATGTGGAGAGAAATAGAAATAGAAAAGTAGAATGATTTTGAGAAATAGGGTGACAGACAAGGACACCCCAAGAAAGCCAACCCTGAAAATTGGGTGTATGGAGTTTGAGCCATGCAAAGGACTGTCCTGTGTTGTCCACATGCATAAAATTTTACCATTGCTTTTGGTATTTCTGATGTAACAATATATGAAAACAGTGCAGTTGACTTTGGCTTGTGGGCAGAACAAGGGTAATGCACCTCATCATGATTCTGTTGCTATTGGGTGGGGTGTGCACCATCACAACAGCCATAGCTTTCTCTCCTAGCTGCCACATTTTCTACCCTCAAAACCCATCAATAAAAGCACACCTTCACCTCCCCAACCTACCCTCTCTCCCAGTAAACTCATTCTGCTGATCGATCAGTACACTCCTTTCTCAGCCATGGCTGCTCTTTGCTTCAAAACCTTTCTTCTTGTGTCTTTGCTTCTCATCATGCCTTTCTCATACGGTAATTTATACTCATTGATCTCTAGTACTAGAAATACCTTGTTAATTTCCTAAACACTCAATTGCTAACCAGAGTGCTTGTCGTTGGCAGGCATGGTTGATGGCTTTCAGGATGGCATGCAGGCCAAATACTCACTTGAAAAGGTACTCATTTGCACGATCCCTCTCTTAAGCTTTGCTCATATACGCAAATGCGGATAATGTGTACGTATTAAATTGTTGATTTTGATTATTTTTATTACTCTTTCTGAAGAGTACTGGAATGATCCAAATGAATTCGTCGAGGAAGTTGTTGGCGCTGGGTGCAATGCTGGATTATGACGATGCAGGCGCCAATACTAAGCACGAATACCCAAGGAGAAAACCTGGCAAGCCCTGAAATATCAGCTAAATTACTATGAATATAATTAACCTGAAAGAAATTGCTCTCTTTTTTCAGAGGTTTAGATCAGCTGGTGCTAGAAAGGCATAATATAACATTATGGTGTTATTAAATGAGTTTAATTAATAATATAGTAAGCAAAACCCTACTCATGAGTGGGTGTAGTATAACTATATATGTTCTTAAACGTACGTGTTATTGTCGTATTCCGGATGTGAGATTTATGTTTGTACTTCGTATAAGTTCCTTGGCTAGCCTGCCGTTGTTATATGATAAGAATAAATAATGAAGTTTTCTTACTATACTATTATTATATGTAGTAGCAATTTATGAGTAAGAGATATGGAATCATCTTAGACAAAGAAGGAAAACAAATTAAAAGTGGGTGATGTTGAATATTTTATGCGATGAGGTCTCTGGTATGAGAAAATGGAGAATATATACTGAAATTTATATGTTAAACTTGCAGAACTCATACACCTTAAAGGTAAGAACATGATTATTTGAACTAATACTTAATATGGAGTAATATTGATTTCATTCACCATTAGCTAGCAGCTTATTTGGCCTCCAATTTGAAAGGCGATACCAAATAGAACTTAAAAAGCCGAAGATTGTATCTAATAATTAAATAGTTCTAAGTAATATTGTAGTGCTTAGTACTATTTACTATTATCATATGTAGTAGCAATTTATAAGTAAGATACATAGAATCATCTTAGACGAAGAAGGAAAACAAATGAAAAGTGAGTGATATTGATTTTCTTTTTTTATATACAATGGAGCTTGTGGTCTGAAAGAATGGAATATGTGAATACTAAAATTTGTAGACCTCTTATATTTTAAAAGTAAAAATACGATCATTCAAATTAATATTTAAGTTGAAGTGATACTGATTTCATTCACCATTAGGAAGCAGTATTGTCTCCCCAATTTGAAAGGTGAGACCAAATAGAAATTAAAATGTCCAAGATCGCATCTAATAATCAAATAGTACTAACTAATATTGTAGTACATACACAGTTCTAATTAAAGCTTGAGATGTCACAGATTTAAATTTAGATACGCATGTGTGAATCGGTGGTTGAGAAAAAAAAAAGAAACAAGAAAAAGTTGGCTCTTGTTGTTATACATTCTCTAATTAATAAAATTTATTTTAGAATATTAAAACCATGTTGAGAAGCAATTAGAGCTGTATACTATATAGTTTTTGCATCAGTATTAAAAAAAAAAAAAGAAAGGAATAATTAATTTGGCATGGAGGAATATAAATTTCATTTACGTTAGTCTTCAAAAGATATAAGGAATGTTTTGAACGTGGAGTTACATATACGTGCTTGTGATGGAGTCATGGAATACTATTGTACAAACAAATCTACTTATTGATGAGAACTTTACAATCAATATGGTCAATTATTAATGAGCTGCTAGTGCAGTAATACTGCAACCAATTCTAAAACCGAGAATTACTGTTTTGCTTAATAAGAGAGAAAGAAAGATTTGAGTATGAACTGTACCAAAAAAATTGAAATATGAAAAATTTGGTAATCAAAATTACAATTATAAAATTATATGATTAAATTAACAAAATTTTCAACCTCATTTATTCCGTCCTTCTTATCAAGTAAAATTTTATGTTCAAACTTCAATCGTGGTTCAAAAACCAAAAAAAAAATGTTCCATTATATATAGTTAAGCCAAAATGCTAAATCAAAAGGACCATTGCAACAACAGGAAATCTACTGTTTCAATCCAATATTTAACCTTATTGTATTAATTTACTCGATGATGTCATGAGCTTTCGGATCTTGCGTTGCATAGTTCAAAACATTGTATCTAATTTCTCAAATTAAAAGAAAAAAAAAGCCTTTGGATGTTGTGTCTGATTTCTAGATACAATGAAAGCGGACAGAAGAAACTAAAGAATTGTGGACGGTACTGATGATATCCAACTTAACCTTTATCACTTGCGAAGAGATGTTTAACAGTCTAGCTAGCTAACTTCAATTTCAGAAATTCAAGTCAACAATTTATTTTTCTTTCTCACCATCCTTTCATGCAATTCATTACGCACTGCAAAAAGCATAGTTTGGCCTCATAAAGCAGTGCTTCGGCAGGCAAGGTCAAGGCAGGGTAATCTCCACCAACATTGTCAACTGATCAGAACCATTTGATAATTAAATGATTGTGAGACAGACTAACCTTTCATTTTTCTTTTATATGCATAAAATTTTTTTTTCTGATTCTTTTATTCATATTTTCCTTTTCTTTCTTTTCCCCTTTTTGTTTTGGATACAGCTAGTTGAGTTCAAGACTGGAATTTAAAATCAAGACCTCTTATTCCAAAGAGATATAAGCCAGCAATCAAGTTATGCATGTGCCATGCTATGCGCTCCAAAGAAAAGTAGACAGGATACTTCAATTTTATATCAAATACGAAAAAAAAAAGTTGCTGAATCTATAAGCGTGAGCGTTGTACATCCCAATAAATTGGTTTTGCGGAGAGAGAATAATGATAAAGTGACACATGTCCTATGTTTAAGAATTCCAGAACACTGAAAACTTCAGTATGGAAGAATCCATGGTAATTCTCTCATATTTAATCTTCTTTCTAATGTTGATGAACAACTCTTTTTTCAGTTCAAACATGGTTAAGGCTATCACAGAAATCAAAGGTGCCAGAAAAATATGTTGGGAATAAACGAAAAATGGTTGAAAATGATATACTAGCTATGTCTACATGCTATGTGTGCTATATACTACCGAATTTCAAAAACCAATACAGAGAAACAAAACTAAATATTAGTTCTAAATTAATTAAAAGTTGCCTAGATCAATTTTACCAAAAGTGCCAGTCATATACAATTTCATTGTACAGACTGTGAAATCTATGTTGATCTGTTTACAACTGATCACTCAAAATCAAAACGAAACCTGAGATGACAACCATACTCCAAGTGACACGATCCCAACTGTGGCTAAAGCTTGGCCAAATTCATACAGAAAATTTTGTTGCTGAAGTGGCAAACTCTGCCAGTCAGTATGCCTGTGCAAAGATCAAACCAAGGGAACGCAAAGTTAACAGAGGCAGTATGATCTTTTCTTTTTAATAGAAATTTTGTAAAGCCATAAACCAAAGACTGATCAGATGCACTTGAAAGCTAAGACAAGCAGATTCCAGGTTTGAAGATTGTATAGGAATTTGAGCAGTAACTACTGCTCATGTCATTTCAGCTTATCACTGTATATCTAAGCATTAATGATTTCTATAAAAAAGAAAAAAGAAAAGCTAAGTATTAGTTTTGCGGTGGAGGTTGATTAAATAATTGGTCAGCTTAATTTAAACTCTACAGCATATACAACAGCAATCATGCTAGTAGAAACAGCTGCATACCCTAAATCAGCAATGATAATGCTGATGTTGTCTTGTGAGCCTTGATCCTGCATGGTATAATATGGTTCTAAGGTTACAGGAACTTGTCCAAAAACATATACAAGTAAGATGAATTGACAAATTACTATTGCAATTGATTACCAGAGCAGCTTGCACAAGTGCATCACATGCTACCTGAATCAGGAATAAGGGGAAAGTTGTAACAAAACCAAGGTAAGAATATCATCTGAAAGCTTATATATCTGATAAGAACTAGAAGATATGACATTGTTATTTGTGGTGAGCTGGTGATATTTGGCACAATGTAAAGTCACCTGAACATCTCCATGTTCTCGTAGTTGATTTCTGACAAAAGCAACTGCTTCTGAGCTGATAGAAGAAGATAGTAGGTGTGTCAAAGTGTATCATTCTCTCAATTGAACTCACAGAAAAATAATAAAACCGAGACTTTATGTCCAATAGCAAGAGTTAAAAGCATAAATAGCTCCAAAAACCTGTTTATATAGTCCCATAAACCATCGGAAGCCAACAGGATAAATTCTGCATCTGACCCAAGGCTACTTTAAAAGTGTCTGGAGATGCAATGACCAAGTCTCCATTGAATTCTACTCTGAAGTAAAACAAACATTGATGGCCAAACAATGTTGTAAGTTTGAAACATGTTTGAAATAAATCAAACAGCTATCTGACTAATGCTAATTAAAGAAAATCACTTCAGCTAGATGTTACTCTAACTAAACTAAATTGTAAAGCTTAAACCAAGGCTCAATGAGGGGAAGATGAAACTAAGAAAGGATCCATAGAAGATATACCGAGAAATAAACTTTTCAGACCATCTCCTCTCCTCAACTCCCTTCTTCAGCATTCTGAGCAAACGATCCCATAACATAATCATTATGATGTACACATACAATGTATAGAACATATGCACAAACTATTATGATAAAATCTTTAAATTGAAGGCAAGGAATGAACTGAACTCATTCTTCTTTGTCTTGAAGCGAATGTCACCAAAAGCACGGGATACAGCTATGTCACCACAAACCCTTCCATTGACAATCTACATAAGGACATTGCATGAAAAGAACGTTATGACTGGGGCCAGGTGATATAAGAACTCTCATTAGAACTAGAGAGGATGAGTATTCTAAGCTGACAAGAAAATCAAGAACAGAAAAAACACACCCATCCACCTGCTTCTCTGATTCTTCTAATTTCTTGCAAAGAAGCCTTGTTGCTCCCATAGGGTCGATGAAAATCAGTCAAGACTTCTACCTTTCCAGCACGAGATAGAACCTGCATCAATTTATCAGCAGACAAAAGTATGAAAAGTGATATAATCCTTAAAGAAAAAAGGGTTGTTCTATGTAATTCCCAAAATGTTACTATTATACAGGAAATCCGGAAATTTTAGTCTTATATAGATGTATAAATCTTATGGTTTCTGATGTAAAAGTAAAACATCTTTAGTACAAAAAGGAGCTAGGAATAGCCGAATAGGTGTTCATACCACACAGGAATCACCAACATGAGATATCAAAAGCACTTCATTTCCGATTAACATAACAGTGGCGGTTGAACCAGATTCATCGACGCCCTCTCCAATCGTTTCAAGCCTTTACAAAATGAAACACCAGCTAATCCTTCAACCAATATATAAAAAAATCTACCTTCATATTAACACTACAAGAATAAATTAAAAGATTGTCAATTTTGTGAGTTCCAAATTAAGCATCTATCTAGTTTGACTAACCAATTTAGCAACTTTTTATCAGCATTTTCAAAAGCAACCGTTAATGCCTTCTTAATTGAGTTGAAATCTCCTCCATTGAACAGAATTCCACCTTGTAAAGCTGTAACACACTCTTTATACAGCTCATCTCTGCTTCAATCCAAACCATCTCAAATTAATTATATTTGCTAATAAAATTACAATAGAAAATGCAAAATGAAATTGATATTAGGAGTAGTTTGAATGTATCACGAATCGTACCTGATGAACTTGACGGAAGATATGCCACCATGGCCATCAAAGACAGCTGCGAACGAGAATCCATCAAGGCCGTCCGATTGTATGATTAAATCGTCCTCCATCTCCTCGCGAGTGCCCTGCACGCTCGCGGACCCCCAACGGATCCCCGCGACGTCGGTTAGCGAAGAATGAGAGTCAATTGCGATCGCGGAGCAACAGCAGGGGCTTCTGGCTCTTATAGCCGTTGTGGTAGTTAGGTGGTTCCTGTTGGCGTTCTTTGTATTGGAGGTGAAATTGAACTCGGTTGAGAGGAATCTCTGCAACTGTGGACTCGATAACGCCATTGATCTTGTTTGACTCAGTGAGTTGAACCGCTGAGTCAAAGGGGATGAGTTGGAGTTTCGAGTGTCGGGTTTTGGAAGGATGAGAATCTCCTCTGTGACTGGTGGTGTTTGGCGAAGATAAGCCTCTAACTGATTTAACGGATTGTGCTCTACGTGGGCTGGGATCTTCTACGGATTTTCCCACTACACTTTAAGTGAGTATTCTGTGGCTTTTATTTTGACACGTCATTGGAATTTCTAGCTTTTTATTCAACTATGCTTAAAAGATTTTCAAATACAAACTAAAATTTCTTTTTATTTTGAATAAATTTCTTTTTATTCTTATTTGTCATTTTCATTGCTCAGATGACTTCATTTAATGCCTAGAAAAAAGATAAAAACAGAAAAAAAAAATAGTGTTATAAAATCGAGTTGAATTAAGATAATGTGAAATTGAACTTAAATTTCATTTGAAAATTCAAAATTTAAATTTGATATGAATTCAATAAAATTTTTAATTCGCATTCTATTTATATAAAAATCAAATTATTAGAATTATTGTGATTAATTTTATTTATTATTAAAAAATCAAGTTCAATTCTCGTAGTCGTAGTGTATTTTAAGTTCAATTATTTGTTTTTGAATTTAAACTCGATTTAAGATTTTTTACAAATATTTTATAAATATTAAAAGTAAAATGATAAATTAATAATAATAGTATATATTAAAATTAAAAAATTGATTAATTTCACTAGTTATTCAAATGGTATAATTAAATATTATGATATTTGAACTCAACTCGCTAGATAATTCAAGCAACTCGAGATCAACTCAACATAATCAAACCCAATTCAAGTTCAAAAGAATATTAATGTACGTTACTAGGATAAAACCAACTTTTGGAATCTAATTTTTAAACAAAACTAAATTTTAGAATTTCATTTTTCATTTATGTTAATTAAGAATCCCAAATTTCGATATAAGATTTTGATTTTTACTTTAATAAATCTTAAAAGTTGTGTGCTATTTCAATATATAGAGAGAAAAAGATTCACTTCCACAGTTACACTAGTGTAAAACTAATTTAGTTTTACTCTTTCATTTCTATTTTATACTATTTATATCTTTTTAATTCGATAGTTGAATTTTATGTTTTATTACCTAGATCATATACATCAAATTTCAAGTTAATTGAACATGTCTAGGTTCCATAATAAAATTTTAATCATTAATATATATTAAAAAATGCTATTCTTGATTAAAATGATAAGAATATCCAATTGATTCAAAAATTTACGTGCATAATAGTATTAATAGATACAAATAGATAGTTTAATCTATTAATTAATTTACAAAAATTATTAATTTTATATAAAATTATAAAAAAATATAAAATAATTTATTTTACACTAGTATAATTCGATTCTTCCTTATATTGTTGTACATATCCTACCGATTGAGGGTGATTGATACTAAGAGCTGCTAGCCTTCAAAGTTCAAAGTCCAAACTCAGTGTGATTTGGGTTGGTTTGACACATGGGTTTTGCTTGGTTGTTGAGATGTGAGTTCGGCTTTGAGTTTAGCTATTTTTTTTATTCGGTCTTTTCTATTTCAATACATTTTTCAACATCTATTTTCTAGTAAGCTTTATCTTCTTCATTCCTACCCAAGTTGGGAGTCCCTTCTTTTATCTACAGATTGAAATGAATTTATAAGTAACCTTATTCAGCTTGTCTTAACATCAATTCTATGTATATTTTTTGTTCACCAGGGGTTGGATTTGTGGCTAAATGCTTGGCCTTTTAAGAAATCTGACAAACCAAGAAAAGGTATGGCAACAGTTTTTCTAAATGATTTAGGGAATATGTTTCTGTATAAATACATTAGTGATCATTAAAAGCAAGTTCTCCTAAACATGATCATAAATGAAACCATGAATTTTTTTCAAAGAAATACCAATGCAGAGGGAATGAACTTACAAAACGGAAGGAAATCTAGAATACAATGGACACTACCATTCAGCCTTAATCTTTGAAAACTTCTATGTAAATTCTTCCTTCAAGTAAGTAGGTCCAGGCTTGAAAGGGTCAGCTTCAGCATATGCTTCTGGCCGGTAGAACCCAGAATCATTGACACGATTACTTAGCACATGAAGTATAGCTTTTTTTGTACCCCCATACTCATCCCGGTTGCTCTCAACGTATTCTTTGGCCTCAGCTGCTACATCATTCACAAAATCAAACCGGTTGTCCTCTGATAGCAACAGTCTTTCGATGTCCATCGTCAACAGCTTTCCTCCCTCCCTTATCTTCCTAACCTGCTCCTCCAGGAAAGGAATCCGCTCCAACTTGTACTGCAACATCTCATCCTTCTTTGTCTGAATAAACAACAAGGAAAGACTACATTTCCAACTCTACTTAATCATTGCAACTAAATGCCCTTGATCATAATATTTGCATAACAATGACATGTATTTATACTGAAGCAAGGACCAAGGATAGATATAGCTCATAATTTGTTTGGACGAGTGTAAAAACCCTGATCAGTCCTAAACACTGGACGATTTCCACCACATATGAGAACACAAAACTTATAATAACATCAATTTATAATTCAACTGCTAATTCATTCCAATTTTAGTGGATTGCAATGCAAGCAACAACGAGCAGATTCAGAAACACAGAGGAAATTATGTCGGCGTGGGCTTTCTTAAGATACAAAAATAGCTGTTCCAAGAATATTTGAGCTATAATGCATTTAAAAGAAGAACAAGGACTAGAATAACCCTTCATCCCTCCAATACCGAATTGAAATTTCCAGAAAGTTCAAATCAAAAAGAAAAGCATGGTATAGCCGACCCACTACAAGCTACTCAGTCAGCCTCTAAACTGTATTTCTAGCATCAAATTACATTATGTTCATAAATTTGTAAATGAGAAAAAGAATTAATGCTCAACAACTATCAGTCTCCAATATGGAATTTGACTTAGATTGAACTCAACAGGTTTCAACAGGTCATCAGACTTTTCTTGACAAACTTTATCTCATAAATTCTCAAAAAAGAAAACAGCATATTCAGCTAATCCAAATTCTTAGTTAGAAATCAAATAAAGAAATCTTAACTTTCAAACAAATTAAACATTTATTCAATCTTCACCATTCATCTAATTAAAAATATTCATCTAACAATTATCATATACACAAGAAAACTTCATACCAATTTTCTCCGGCGCCAAACACGACGACCACTACCCTCTTTTTGTAACCGAGAAACAACCTAAAAAGAACTTATTTATAGAAAATTAAAAACATTTCCAGGAAATTAAATTCTACGATTAAACTGGGTTTCGAAATATAAAACCTGTGAATTGGTGTTGGGACGCCATGAATTAGTTCCTACTCTCGCCTGGGAGAGACAAATGAAAAAAAAATCCAACTGAATGAAATTAAAATCTAATTTACAAAGTAAACGTGAGAAAAAATTGGAAAGCGAAAAAAATGGCTGAACCTTTTACCCTTTCAAGTAGAGGCGAAATTGAAGAAGAAATACAAGGTGGGTTGAAAATAGCGAACGCCATGGCCTTGCCCTGCTCGCTCTCTCGAATGCTCGAGCGAAGTTGCTTCTCCATACTGTGTGAGGCTACGAGAATAAATAGCTGAGACTGGAGACTGAAACGGCAGATATATAATGCCGTTTCACTTTGTGCATCGAAATCCAAGGAGCTCCCAAAAGTCGAAAACGACAAAACCTATTTATCCCCAAAATCAATAGCTTCAAAACATTTATAATTTATATATTGAATTATTATTCAACAATGGTTCAATACAGTGTCAATGAGTTTTTGAACTCTATAAATCAAATTAATATGTTATATCCTACTTTTATTTATTTTTATTTTTTTAATATTTTAAACAAGATGTGTTATAATCTTTAAGTTTAAAAACTTCATTAATAGTATATTGAATAATAATCTTTATATATTTTATTTAATTTTCATTCGAAGTATTAATATACATGATAAGATCGAATTAAATAAAAAGTTTATTTATGATATATTGACAATGTATAGTCTTTATATAATATTAATGCATTAAAAGTTGATACTTCATTAATATGCAAACTAAAAATATGCCAAACCCTTAGAAATAAATATAAATGAATATATTTCAATTTGCTCATAAAGGCTTATTGATAATGTGTCAATTTCTTAAGCATTGACAGTATATAAAGATTATATATTGTCAGTGCATCATATATAAATCTTTAAATAAATTAGTAATTTTAAAGGCTTACTCGAGACACAACCTACCCATGTAATTTAAAATTATTTAAATTTAAGGTAAATTTCACTGAGGTTTTTAAGGTTTTATCATAATTTAGCTCTAATCAATTAATTTGAGAAATGGACATGTCCAAAATTATAAATTTAATGGTATAAAAATATTGTTCTATTAAATTATTATTAAAAAAATATTAACTTAAACATTTATTACTCATGTAATATCCATAATTCCTTTTTTGTATTAAAAAATAAAAAATATTACACAGAACATTTTTTTAAATTTTACTTAAAAATAATAAATAGTAATCAAATTCATTATTGATACTTGAGAATATGATATTATTAATTCAAGTTTAGTAATTGACTGATATAGGTTAAAATCGTTTGTGATTTTGGATCAAATTGTTTATTGCTAAAACTAATGTACTAGAATTAAATTATGATAAAATCTTGACAACTTCAATGGAATTTATCCTTAAATTTATTATTAAAATATTTTGAAAAATAATTTTATGTTAATATCTTAATATTTTAAAAATTGGAATTAAATTTGAATAAAAACATGACTCATTCACAAATCTAACTCTCATCAAATTTATAATAAGAGATAAAATTATATTAGTATCCCTTTAAATAATGATTTTTTAGGATTCCAAGAAAATTATGCTATCTTATAATATTTTAAAGACATATAATAAATATTATATGCTCACTTTTACTACATTCACACTCATTTTTCAATTGAATGTATAAATGTCACCTTTTTCAATTAACTGTTTCTAAACATATAAAAAATAAATTGATTTTCTTTACTTTTTTTTTATTTTTTCTCATTTATAAGAATAAAAATAACAAAATGTAAAAAGTAAAATTATTTATCAAAGGAGACGGGCCTATTGACACTCACAAGGCTAGCTCACTTTGCAAGAAAAAAAATTTATCATTTTGTTTTGTTAATCAGAATTCAATTTTTGTAAGAAACACCACTAAAGTAAAATCTTAGAGAAATTAAAAAAATGTTAGAGAAAATATATCCTTAAAAAAATCCATTAGCTTATTTTTGGTCTGTTTCTTTTTTTCTGTTACAGTTGGTACACTTCTATGTTAGGGGCCAATTAACGTAAAGTTTAAAGACGTCAGACTTACACGATCTAAATATATTTATATTTTGACTTTCTCAATAAAAAATTATGATTGTTGAGAGAGTTTTACTGTTTATCACTTCAAGTTTAAACAAAATTAATCTCAGACCGTAAAATGAATGAAAATACATGTGCTTGAAAAAAAATGAAAATTGTAATTTGGTTGAGGCCAAAAGGTATCATCTTTTCCTTTAAGCTTCTCAGTGTTCAACAAACATTCCTCCTCTTCCTCTGCCAGCGGACAATAACAATGGAAACTGGAAAGTAAGGGTATGCTTCTATATATCATCTAAAGGCATATAATTTGAATCTTTTTATAATCTGGAGAGCTTTTTTGTACAAATCAATGGCCTCATATGCATTCCCTGTGAAGAAAAAGTGGCATGATGAACTATGCTTGCAATTTAATGGTTTTTGAACAGCTGCAGAATAATTAATGATAAAAAGGGAAAAAAAAGGTGCATGAAAAGTGAACGATGAACTCAAAACGTTTTACAACCATATCAATATGAAAGGATATGATCACTAACCTAATAAAAGAATTTCCGCTTCTGCATCTCACTTTCAGCACCTCTACTTAATTCCAAGATGCTTATCACACGATGATATATGTCCACTGCTTTTCTTTTCTTCCAGCAAAACCAAGATTTAAGAACGTTTGACATCCTCAACAACGGTGTGACAAGAACAACACTATTTTTCACTAGGAGAAGACATGAATTTTGACATAAGCGCCGACAGTAGCCAACTGAAAGAAGAGATATTAGATGCTTATATGCAACATTAACGATGAAAAAAAGGCACAAACAAGGCACTCACCATGCCTGCTCTCTAGAATATCAGTAACTCATAGATTGACAAGCATGGATTCTAAAACTCCCCTAAAGTTGAAGACGTACTTCCCATGTGCACAAGTATTGAGTCCAGTAGGGGTTCATCATCCTCTTGGCCATCAATAACCTCATTAATATGGCATCATGAAAGCATGTACAAAATGAAAAGTGGAACAGAGAAGAAAAACTTTTGATTATCTCTACAGGACCGATTGTTACATCAGCACATAGCTCTCATCACACACAGAACTATTTAGCCGTTATCTATTACTTGAGCCTTGGACATGCAAATAGTGGAACTTAATATTTGTTATAACCTATTTCCCAAACAGATAACCAACACCTGAAGATATGATGAGAAGATTAATGACCTAAAAAAAAAGTAATAAAGGAAACATCTCAGTTATTGGTAGCCAAGTACATTACCATTACCATGTATCATGAAAGACGGAAAAGTCAAATAACATGAAAATTAAGAAACCGTTTGGTATCGTTTCTTGTGTTTTGTTTTATGTTTTCTGTTTTTGAAAATTCTGTTTTTGTTTTGTTTTGTTTTCAATTTTTGAAAACAAAAAACATGTTTGTTTAATATTGTTACGTTTTGAAAACAAATATTTAAACTGATTCAGATACGATAATTCAATTCACAAAATTAAATTTTAAAAATTAAATAAAAATAATATATTTATTAAATAATAATATGTAGATAATATTAAATAATATTATTTTATATTATTTAATACTAATATTAAATATTTTCATTTAATCATATAAAAATTTGATATAATTTAAATAATATTATAATTAAATATAATATTAAATAAAATAATATTATTTAATTTAATTGCAATAATTATAAATTATATTTAACAATAATTTTTTATTTAATTGTAATAATAATATTACGTTATTAAATAAAATATTTAACTAATTAATTTATAATAAATTATATAGTTATTAAAATATATTATATTAAATATAAATAATATTATTTAATGTTAAGTATTTACTTATTTAATAATATTAAATTATTTAATAGTAGTAGTGATATATTTTAAATTTAAGGTAGAATATAATATTAAATAATAACATTGTTTAGTAAAATAAAAATTAATTATATTGGATAATAATATTAATTATCACATATCAAAATTATGATAAATCATATTATTTAAAATATATAATATATTCAATAAATTATTATAAAAATTTAAATTATTTAATATTATAATATTATAGTACAATGTAATTTATATTTAATTGCTTGTTATGTTTTAAATTTTCTATATTAAAATAAATATATTAATTTTAAAATATTAATTAATATTTTATATTAAAATTTAATATTATTTTATTTAAAAAATTAATTAATTTTATTTATATTTTTATTATAAAAATATTAATATTTTATTAAATATATAAACTCTGTTTACTTACTTATGAACAATAACAGAAATAAAAATATGTTTCTAAAAACAATGGAAACAAGAAATTCTTTGTTTCCAACAATTTTGAAAATTTTTGTCTTTGTTTTTTTTTTTAAAGAAACATGTTACCAAACATGTTTTTTGTTTCTGTTTTTAAAAAAACTGAAAACGAAAATAAAAAACAAGAAACAAAAACGATACCAAACGATCCCTAAGTTTCTAAAGAAGTTACCACATTCACCAGAGACCATACAAACATTAATTCTCCAGACACCACATAAACATTAATTCTCCAAACACCATATTTTACCCAAGGCTATGACGTCAAGAATAACAGCTTCTTCCATGCCTTTTGCACCTGCATTCATCTATCTTTCACATCTTTATAATTTTTTTGAAGTTGGTCTATAGCATCATTTTTGGTCGGTTGTTCCCGGTCATAATTAGAGTTTTGACTTCATTAAGTAGCTCATGGCCTCATGCAGCTGTCTCTCAAAGTCAAGTCATTGGTTAGACTTGAAACCAATGGCCTAATCCACACTTTAAGGTTTGAGCCCACCAATCAGAAGCATAAGAATTTTGGGTGTGCCGGAAAGATCAATTAAGAAACAGAAACATAATTACAGGGACAAAAACCGTTGGTAATTAAGATAAAGTTCCCACCTTTTGAAGCCATTTTGTAATGCAAAACCAGAAGCAGCATGATTGTGGTGAGGTGAGACATGTGCTTCTAATGAGTTAACTGCAGCAAATGGTTTCAAGTAATTGGCGGGTGACAGCTAGAATAGCAGGTATTACGTAAAGCTTGGGGTTGGGTTCTGGGTTTGAAGCAGCTGATGCTCTGGTGCTAGCACTGTAACCGCAAGTTTAGAAACATTTGACTTGTCCTGAAATATTTTAGAAGCTCAAAAGGTAACTGAACGATGATTCAAAAGCTGCTTCCTTTTTTGCCCAACCATACAAAGATCGGAGTTGAATTGTATTGAAAAGATTGAATAAGCGAAAACCCACAAGACAGTTTGTGCAAAAAAAACCCAGGCAAATGAATTCAAAAAATTTACAGATACATATATAGAAAGACAGAAAGGGTACCTGTAAGTGTTGAAAGAAGGAGAAGGGAGGAGGATAGAAGCTGCCATGAAAGAGGGAAGAGAGTTGCAGTGAGCTGAGAGACGAGAAGCTCTCAATTTGGTAGCTTTGCTTTTTTACGTTGTAAGTAGGCTGGGCTAGTAAACGATTCAGAGGAATGACAAAGGTCGAAGGCGGACGGGGTAGAGGCAACAGACAGATGAAAAACGTGAAGTGTGTTCTACCCACAGTCAATGTGTAAAACCGTTGAAGAATAATAAAATAACATTATTTTTTATTTCTTTTAATATTTCAGTCTCGCCATGCTTCACAAAGCGTTTATCAGATTCCATTACACCAGGTTTTTTTTCTTCTTTTTTTTTTTTTGGTCCCATACCTAAATTCAAAAACTTACAATGATAAGTGCAATGGCAAATTTCTGGCAGAGCAAAACCTGAACAAGAAAACAACTGCAGTCTTCCTGCACTCAACAAAATTGAAGCATTGCAGGAAAAAAGACTTCAGATGAGCTCCTGCTTTACATTTACAATGGAGCTCTCTCACACTTCCGAGCAGTCTCAATATAAAATGACAGCTAAGTAAAGACATATGAATGGTTTTTGTGCCAACACAACCAAGCTCCTTACACTCCAAAACTATACATGGAGAATCAGATTACGTAGAGAATATCTTCCGAGTTCTAGCCACTTACTAGCAGTAGCTTAAGATCCATCTTCTTGTGCTGGCATAAAAAGGGAAAGACCCAGGTGAGACACCAGTTTTACAATAACAAGGTGAAGGGATTAATCATACAAGCTACCCAGAAACATTCTGATACAAAGAGAAACTTACTGCTTAAAATAAAGCCTTGAAGCAAGCTCTGGGCTCTCTCAGACTGCTCCGGAGTACCTGATATTTGAATGATCTTTTGCGTGCTGTCTGGTCTATCTTCTACCAGGGTTACATTGGCACCAGATAACTGTACCCAAAATACACAAACCAAGAGATGAATTATTTGAAATTATATTCAACCAATGTAAACATAAATTAATTAGGTGGTTTAAAGCAGTGTTACTGACCTCACTGATCTGTGCCAGTTTGTTTTTGGATTTTGTTATGAGCTTGGGAACAGCGTGCTCTGGTATGACAACTTCAAGTGTACTCCTGGTAACAAGTGGTACAGGGATTCTAATAGAAATTTACAAGAAAGGCATTACTTATCACAAGTCACAACTTTAAAATACTTGTAAAAGAATGAAATAACCTTCTTTCTTTATATAGTAAATTTTTAAAAGTTAGTAACAAAAAGAAATGGAGATTGTGATGCAACCTTCATTGCAAAGAAAAAAAGAGAGAGAGAGACCAAATAAGAGTGCAAAAATGCAAAACTTAGGTACCTGCTAATTACACTATGTACATCTTCACGGCGTTCACTTTCAGTCTGCTTCACTGCTTCATTGCCAGACTTCACAACTTCCTATAAATAAGAATTAACTTCTTATAATCATGTTCTTAGAATACAGAAGAAGGCTCTGACAAACAATCAAGATAAGTCATTTTTTTTTTTTGACCTGGAGATAAGTCGATAGTTATACATCACATTCAAGCTGCTCACCTTGTGCAAAACCAAGAGCAGTTAAAGATTTTCATCCTAGAAAGCTAAAAAAATACTTGATGTTAAGTTTGGAGAACTTTTTTTTTTTTGACCATGTAAGCAAGAAAAACAAATACTAATAAGGAAACAGTAAACGGAAACTTGAAATTAACAGAAAAGCAACATAAGAACAACCTTTGATGATAGTAGCGTTGCCAAAGTTTGCACATTCTGAGAGGCTCCAGCAGGAGGATCGACAGTAGTTTGACTATCTCGAGCCGGAGTTAAGTTTGGAGAAGCATTATCCATTCCTGAAACATTCCCAAGGGATGTGCTTGCAGAGATAGGTGGTGGTGGAGTGTCCTTCAGAGAGAATTCCCTGTATACGTAACTTCTTAATCGTGATGTGATCTCAACAAGAGCATCTCGAGCTCCCTTTATATCCCCCACAATCTGCAGAGTATATCAAAATGCTATTCAGAATATACAATGTATATCAATCCAATCATCCCACCCTTATTTATTAAACTTAGCAGACCCCACGTTTGAATCCTTCCAACTTGGACTGAATAAACACCAAGAAGCTAAGATCACTGTAGTTCATAACAATAAGGTATCTAAGTAGCAAACCTGTACAACCTCATCAGCTCCTGATACACAAGAAGGAAGTTCTTCTATTGACAAGATCTGTATGTTTGTACCAGTTAATCTTTTCAATTCAGATAATGATCCATCTCTTCCCTCTAAGCACCCAATTTCACTTGTTGGAACCAGTAACCTGGTAGTTACGATGTTATCTTTATCAGGAACAAGGTCAACAATCTGGGTTTGGATATGCAATAAAGCCTCCTGGGCTGGAAACAACTCATCATCAGGACCCTAAGGACGAGCAAAAACCAAAGATATGTTATCTATATGACAATGTCTCATTCATAATTCAGAAGGAAAGGAAAAATCTGTGTTTTAAATGTCTTTCAAGTGTTCAAACATTGCAAATGACAAGATTTAACTGAAAGGCTAAAGTTAGATGGAAAAAAGAACGACAAACGAGAGAAAAAGAGCTTTATAGCTTCACCAAGGATCCATCCATGTGGCCATGTGTCATGAAATAAAGATAGAGGGATGTTAAGTACCTCTTCAGAAGAAATTATAATTATCTGCTCATCTGACCCAGCCACAGGATCAGCAACCTTGACATCCACACCAATTTCATTTTGGAGTAAATCTACTATGCCATCTGACTCTCCAAAAACACTATCAACCTTGTCAATAGGGCAAAGTATTCGAAACACAAGATCCTCATCATAAGGAGGCTGTGTACCATCAGCCACAGGAGCAATCCCAGCTTCAATGAAGCCAAATGAACGCGAGGAATAATTATTGGCTCTATAATTTGTTCGTGAACCAAAAGTCGACCCATCCATAGATGATCGACGTGACGCATTGTTTATGTGTGGAATATAGTCATCATCAGGGAAAAACTGCTCTGGTGAATGCGTTCGTCCATGGAAATGACTGCGGTCACGATGCTGACTCTCCCTTAAGCGTGATGAAATTGTTGCTATAGCTTTTTTTACAGCATTTACATCACCTACAACCTGCATGACAAACAACATTAGAAAAATTTACCATATCATAAATCCATTATAACTTTAATATCTTCCATTAGAGGGAAATTAAGAGGGAAAACTTGATGTTCAAACTGAATATGCATAAATAGATCTTAAACCAAAAAAACTTTCTAGAATACTCATTCTTTATAGCAAGACAATCCTAATAAATAGCACCATCAGGAGCATCATTCTTTGCAATACAGCATGGACAATTAGACACCACTAAAGATACATGGATCTGAAGAATCAGACTTTTTTGACACGTTTGCAGCCTCAGCTAGATTCCATAGACTCAAGACTGCTTAGTGAGCAACCATAGATCTATGGTTCAGTAGCGAAACGGCATAAAGTGGAAGATGTTAATAGTTATGTAGCTTTCATATGAATAATTGATACTTAACCATATGCAAAGAATACTTACAGAACTGCTGGAAAAAATTCAAAAGAACTTGTATCTGATAAGGATGATACGTTCAAATAAGATAGAAGCATGATGTTGAGCATTTAAACATAAAACACTACATGCAGACATAATAGCGTTCAAATACAGGAATTATTCCATCAATGAGCTATTATTAGAGGAAAAGGAACATTGCAAACACATTTCTACTGCCCAAGAATCCAAGTAGATACAAATACAAAAAGTAGATAAAAATTGCAGCATGAATGAATAAAACAACTTTAAAAAAATTGAAAACACAATAGGTTGACCAAAATACATATCTATGCAATCCAAAGAGAGCAACAAGTTTGAAATTCCCAAGTAGTTGAAGTTATTTTTCTTTGAAACAATGTACCAGCTAAAATTTTATCAATTAAATCCATAACAAAATCTTCTGAAGATCTTAAACCTCTTTAGTTCTACAGCAGAGTAGATGAAAGAACAGGTGTTTGTTTCGGCTTGTTTAAAATTTAGAAATCAGTTCATCAAGCAGCACTTAGACCGGTGGCCAGGGCACATACTAGAGTAATAGGTTTCTTAATATACAGTCGTCTCGTCCAGGTTTCTCAATGCAAGAAAACCATTCTAGTAACTCCCAAAATCCACCGGTAGCATTCTAACCAAGATTCTGGATTCAGCTCAACAAACCCAAACCAGAACCTGAAATCCCTTGATCAATATATAAACATTTAACCGCTCAATCATTCCGTAAAGCCATTGCATTTAAAGATATCAAATAGTAAAAACCCCAATCATTAGAATTTAGTAACTTCCCTCATTTTTTTGTGCATTAAATTGAAATCCATTCTAAATCCAAATGCAATTGGTTGCAGACCTGAACAATCTCCTCAGACATGGAAACGCAACGGGGCAGCGTATGGTCTCTAGGTAGAATCCTAATCTGAGTCTTTGTTTCCATTCTCATTTGCTCAATGATCTTCCCTCCTTTCCCCAATAAACACCCTACATGCATCCTCGAAACCACCAACCTCGTCACCACCCTATTCCCTCCCCCTCTCACCACCCCTCCGTAATCTTCCTCCTCCTCTCCTCCGCCATCACCGAACCCAAAGTGCAAATCACTGTCGAGAATCCTCTCATGTATAAGGAACAACGCCTCCTGAGAAGGTGAAAACGACGGCATTCTCCCTTGAGGGTCACGGCGGCGCGTGTCGGATATCTCGATGATGCGTTCCTCGTCGCCGGGAATCAGCTCGAGGACATTGACCCACGCGCCGGTGTGTTGCCTTATGGACTTGATAATGCTACCCGACTTGCCTATTACGCCCCCGACTTTCATGTCGTGGCAGAGAATGCGGTAGCTCGTGGTGACCATAAGGGAAGAGTCTTGTCCGCCACCGCTACCGCTTTTATTCTGAGGTCGACCGTTGTTACCATTGTTGCTGTTGGGATTGTTGCCACGGTGGCGGTGACTATTGGATAGGTAGAGATGGTTGTTGTACCGGGGTTTTGTTCTACCCATAGTCTCTCCATCATAGTCTTGGTCGTAGTAATAGTTCCTCTTGGATCTAGATCTGTCCATCTAAAAACAACAAACTCGAAGCTGTTTTTTAAGGTTCTGAACTTTCGATTCAAAAAGATTTCAGTTCGTTTCTTTTGTCAATGTCTTGGATGATGCTGACAAATGATGGTTCTGCTCCTTGTCATGGATCGGGCGAGGGTTTTGAGAGTACAAAGCAACTCTTAAGCTGATTATCTGTCAGACTATCCCTTCAGTTCTTTTCCGCTTGCTTCTCGGGAAAGTTTCTGCGAAAATGTAAAACCTAACTGGAGTTTGGAGATGAGGAGTCAGAGATGAGGACAGAATTGCAAAGGATTTTTGAACTTCTTCCACTATGGATTCACTTCTTTCTTTGTGGACAAATAAACGACAGCCATTTCAGGTAAACAGGGCTTCAACGACATCGTTGTGAGATTCTAGTTTTTACATTAGGGAGAAGTGAAATAAAATGGAAAAATAACTAATCCAATTTAAACCAAGAAAACTTTTAAATATATTATATTGATTTAATACTTAAATATGATTTTCACGTTTCTTACAAAATAGAATTAAGTCTTTAATATTTAAATTCATGAAAATAAACGTTTCAAAATAATTGAATTAAAGATATTTTCGTTCAATCTTTTAATTTCTGTTATTCCTATCAGTAATAAAACTTAACGAAAATTAAAATATTTAACGAAAATATCTTTAATTCAATTATTTTGAAACATTTATGATTGATTTTCGTACATTTAAACGTTGAAGGCTTAATTTTATTTTGTGATAAACGTAGATGACATATTTAGATATTAAACTTATTATACTTTTTACTTTTTACGCTACAAATTTTCACAATTCTATTTACACCACAAAAATTATTAAATAAACTTAACAAAATTACAACCCTATCCTTGCTCATTTTATCTTCTCAGTTTATTGCTTCTTCTTCATCTGCAGTCTTCCTTCATCGTCATTGCCACCTTAGTTCTTAACCCCTAATAAGTGAGTGTGGTGCCGGACAGAATGAGTGTGGGAAGGATGGATTTCGCGCGGCTTTATATTTGATTTTTGGGCGGCCATGGCTGCACGTTGCATGTATCTAGCATGCGCAAGAGCTTTTGCACGAGACTTGTAGTCTTGCACAGTTCTTCTTGCGCGAGACTTGCAGTATCACACATTGCTTCTTGCACGCGACTTGTAGTCTTGCGCAATTCTTCTGGCGTGAGATTGCAAGTCTCGCGCAATGCTTTTTGCACGAGACAGAGTCTTGTATTTTTTTTTTATTTTGTCTCCAATACAGGCGGAACTTTCCTTTTTCACTCACCTCCTCTTCTATTTCTGTCTTTCCCGAACAAGATTGCCACCAAAGTTGCCCTTGACATGGAGTTAGAGTGTGTCTTTATTTTAATCCATTCCTGATTGATGAAAATTTTCATGATTTATATGAGGCTATTGCTGAGATCACTGATGCAAAGCCTTGCATGTCTATTACCCTCTTCACTTGCTTTCACTTCAGAATAAGGGCTGCATATATGTTGATGAACTCTATGTTTGTTGATTCTGTTGAATCAGAAAATGAAGTGGGTCAGATGAGAAATGCAGAAAGAAGTTCTCTTATGGCCATTCTTGCTCCCATAAAATAGCGGATCTTGTTATTTTCTCCAACAAATCATTTCCTTTGCTTTGATAGACTCCCATAAGAATTCGACTGTGGCAGCAAATAGAAGAAACAGAGAAGAAGATGTTGTTAGAAGAAAAGAGGGAAGGAGATTGGAAATATATTAGGACATATTTATCTTTTTTATATAAGGATATTTTTGTCTTATAAAAAATTGGGATAAGAAAAAGTAAAAATTGTAGTATACATAGAATTTCTCTTAAACCAAACACTGGAGTCCATAATTGTAGGCCCATATGATTTGTTGATTTATTGGTCTCGGTCCAGTCAAGTGATTGGAAATAGAGATGATATTTGTATATCCGTATTTCTTTCGTATTAAATATACGTAAAATATAAAATTATTTTTATAATTTTATCAAATCAAACATGAGTATTATTTTAATTTTTTTGTTATTTTTATATTATCCAATTATTTCTAATCTAAAATTACTTAATATAATTAGGCGTTAGGCCCACTCAACTGTAGCATAAGTCTGTGGTCAAATGTGGTGTAACATTTATTTTAGCTTTAATTTGTTTAGCTCTTAATGGTGCAGTGAGTGGGAGGTTGGGATTTGCATGCAATGGTCAACTGGTCAAGCCCGAAACAAACCTAAAATTGACCGAAACTAAAACATTGAAATTTTTTAATTCATTGAAAATGAAAATTGTTAACAATTTATTTAACTTTTTTAATTTGTTTGATAATGTATTTTAAAATCAATTTAAGAATGTTGAATAAGTTAAATAGATAAAAACTTTTTTATTATTTAATGTAAAAAATTTTCAACCGATTTATCTTTAAAAAATTGAACTAATTTATCCTAAAAAACTTAGATCATTATTTGTGTGCCTTCATTTATTTATTTATTTATTATTTTAATATATATATATATATATATTTAAACAAAACCATCGACTTGTTGTATTCTTTGCTTGCAAAATCATGAGAATCCACTGAAATAAATTGTTCGGGAATAAGCAAAAGTGAATCTCCTTATGAAGCATCTTATATGTGTTGACACCTAATTTTGTCTCATATTATTATTTTTATTATTTTTATATATATTTGTATTTGTTTTCATTTGTTTTTTTATTATTATTATTATTTATGTTATTGTTTTTATTTTATTATTATTATTATTGTTATTAGTTTTTATTTTTATGTTTTTATTTTCTTTGCTTACTGTCCAATCAATCCAATCTCCTGCCACCTTCCCCAAAATCCGCCTGCCAGCCATCCCATCACCGCCGGCCACCCTTCTCTGCCAGGCCCTCCCCCGAGGCTGTCCATCAACCAGTCTGCTAGCCACCGTTCCCCAAGCCCTATACCCGTCTCTCTAAAAAAGGACCCATTCGACCAACCCTCAACCCTCGACCACAACGACTGGAAGCCCTAAGCACAGACAGCTTCGACCATCGCCATCAACCTTTTCGACCTCAACCAAAATCACAAACCCGAACTCCCTTTGCTACCCCTTGCCATCGCCTACACTTCAACTACCCAAAACCACAGCAACCACCGCGAGCCACCCCTGTCTCAGTCTCCATCGCCGCACAGCACAACCATTCACCATCATCACCACTGAGATACTATTCTCATCCAAACCCCGATACCCTCAGCCACTCGGCCATTTCCACTACCTGAGCCTTACTCGAAACAACCCCAACAACCGAGAACCACCAAACACACGCACACACTCACAACCAGATTCCGGAACCGAAACCCAAACCACCCATTCCGCAACCTGAAAAAAAAAATAATAACAACAAAAGCAACCAGAAAATCATGAAGCCCGAAGACCCCAGAAGCCAGATCTGAAAAGAAAAATCGTCAAAAAAAAAAGAGAAGAGTTTGGGTTTCTGTTTCTAACAGATCCACTGGGTTAGGGATTTTTTTTAAGAGAAACGGAGCTCGGATTCGAAGAGAGGAGGTGGAGCTTCGGAAAATTGAAGGCTTTTGGCCATTAGCCGCCGGCGAACGGCGGTCGGTGGCGGCGCACGGCGGCTCCGACGCCGGATTCTGGGTAGGAGAGGGCGGAAGACAGAGAGAGTTTTAGGTTTAATAAATTTTTTTTTGAGAAAGCCTAAGAAAATGAAAGGATAAAAAAAAAGGTTGTCTTTTATAGTGCAAAAAAATTTTTGGCCGACCCGCGCCTGGACCCGACCCGGGTCCAGGATCCGCGCGCCCGCCCGGCTAGCTGAGAGGGAAGATCCGCGCGTCGCCCCATCGCCCGACCCGGATCCGCGCGTCCGACCCGGCTCCAACCCTCACGCGACCCGCGCTCCAGCCCGACCCGTTTTCTGACCCGCGACCCGCTCCGTGGACAGATCCGGGCCCCTGCTGCTTGGGCTCGTTTTTGGGCCCCCTATTTGGGCTATTTTGGGTATAATTTCTTTCTTTATTTCAACTTTTTGTTTATTATTATTATTATTATTATTGTTGTTGTTGTTGTGTTTTTATTATCTTTATTATTATTATTATTATTATTATTATTATTATTATTATTATTATTATTATTATTATTATTATTATTAATTAATTAATTAATTAATGTTGTAAAATAAGAAATTGAAAAATTTTCTTTTACTTGTATTTTCATTAATTATTATTATTGATTAGAAAATGTATCAAAAAAATTAAAAATTAAAAAAAATCATAAAAATAAATAAGTTTTTAAAAGAAAATCCAAAAAGGAAATAAATAATAAAATTTAAATTTAAATAAACAAATCTTCCGATGATGGGATGCTACGGAAGTCACAAGTAGTGATTCCTAGCTGATCCCTAGGTGAGAAGAGTCATACTAATTGTTGCCAAGAGTATTGGGATATTTAGTATGATTTTTCAATAATTTAAATTTTAATTAAAAATGAAAATAAATAATTTTTTTTTATAAAAAACAAAGAAAAATAAATAATGAACTTTAATAATTAAATTAAATTCGTCCGATGATGGGATGTCATGAAACTCACAAGTAGTGATTTCTTGAATGATCCCTAGGTGAGAGAAGTTCACTAAGCATTACCAGAGTATTGGGATACTTAGTGCAATTTTTCAATAATAAAAATTTTCATTTCAAATAAATAAAGAAATATTTATACAAAAAAAAAAAAAAATTCATTTGCATCATTTATTATCTGTTTGCATCATTTGCATTCATAATAATTTTTGAAGCAAGTGTGAATCTTCCGATGATGAGATTCTATAGAACTCACAAGTAGTGATTCTTAAGAAATCTCTAGGTGAGGAAAATTATTTCAAATGTTACCAGAGTATTGGGATATTTGATTTAATATTTTCATTACAAATAGGTTCACATTTACTTTTGAAAAATAAAATTTAACCTTTTTAAAAAAAAAAAACAAAATGATTTTTACAAATAAAAAAAATAACTTTGAATAAAAAGAATAAAACTGATTGCAATGAAATAAGAATTATTTTTAAATATTAATTCAAGACCATTTTATTAAAATTAAAGGATAACACATGATTATTATGGTACCTTTTTTTAACGGGCGTCGTGGGGGTGCTAATCCTTCCCCACGCGTAACCGTACTCCCGAACCCGATTTTATTTTCGCAGACCAAAAATTGTCTTTTTAATAAAACTTAATTAATTTTGAGATTTTGTTAAAAAGATAAATATTTTAGGTGGCCAATCACACCTAGTAAAAAAAAAGATTGGTGGCGACTCCCATTTTTGTTTTTAAACGCTTTTCCGAAAATCGTCGAGCGCGAAGCCGTTACGACAGCTTGGCGACTCCACTGGGGACGCGCTTTTTGAGGGTCAAGCCATTTAGTAGTCTTGTGTTATCCTAAGTTTTAATTTAAAGGTCTTAATTAATATTTAAATTTAATTTCTTTAATTTTAAATAATTTGTTGCATTTGTGTGAATAAGTTATTATGTTTATTTTATGGCATTCTTTATCTTGTATATATTCTTGCTAATAAATTATGGGGCATCTAGGATAGGGGTTATGGTATGATAAATGTTTGATGTATTCCCTCATACACACACTTGCACTTGCATTTGCATGACATGAACTCTATACCCGGGTTCCGTCCTTCTTAGGAGGGAGTAGAGTACCTTTGCTCTCGTGAGGTAATCACCTCCGCAATGGCAATCGAAATACTCCCACTCAAATTAAATCTTACTAGTCCAGTGTGGATGACAGTAAGGTATAATTTGGGAACCTTTTGACCTTTTAGAGACCCAAATCAGCATGTAAAAGGCCCTGAGAAGCCGAGCCTTAGATAGAGCCATGCCCGATTTTTGTAGAAATCACCCCGAAATTAGGACACATGAGGGAACATTTTGCTATTTTCTTCATATCATAACTCTATTGATTTTTCAAATTCATGCTCTCATAAAATCAAACGATATTTGTCTTCAAATAAAATTTCACAATTTTACAAAGATTTATTCGATTTTTCTTCTTTGTCTAAAAAAAAAAAAAACAACATGAAAAGAATTCATTCATTGAACTTAAATAAGGGAAAATTTTGATTCTTTTATTCTTAAAATTTTACATTAATGCATTCACATCACATAATAAGAAGGGCATTCATCTTTTTAGGGTTAAAGGAGGTCAAAGACATGGGAGATCGATTAGAAGCTAGACTTACTGCTTTGGAGAATAATCAAGAGGAGTTTGGGCATGATATACGAGAGATAAAAGGAAAGCTGGCTAAGATAATGAAGATGCTTGAAAGCTTTGGAGAGACTAAAGTGGTCCATCCTCAAGGGTCATCGTCACTTCCAAGACAACTACATGTTGAATCATCAGCAAGTGGAGACCAATCAACTTTTCATGAAATGGCTTGCCAGGGACACTCCGATGCTCTCAATTGTCCAGACGATGATCCCGTGGTAGAAGAGGCTATGAAAAGGGTAGAAAAAGTAATGGATGAACTTAAGGGCCTTACAACTAAAGCAGAACCTTGTGGCCTCAAACAATCCATACCAAGTAGGCCATTACAAAACCCTAACCTTCGTCCTAATTCTTTTCAGCCACCTATCCAAGCACTCCAAATAGGACCTCCTACTTTTGTTCGACCACCACGAATTGGTCCACGGCCAAAATTTTATCCTCAACCTACTTTTCAACCACATGTTCAAGCTTTTGGAACAAGATCTCCTAGTCTTGCCCAACCTCTACGTACCTGTTCGTCTGTGAACCCATATGCTAATGCCAATTCTATTCGACCGCCTTTTCAGCAAATTCCTAACACCCTAGCTTTTGTGCCACCACCTGCTCAAGTTAAAACTCAAACTCTTGGCCAAAAACAATCCAAGAAAATGAAGCGCACGCAGCTTGACCCTTTGCTCATAACATATGGCAAACTTTTTTCCTATCTACTCGAAAGGCACCTTATTGCCCCTGTGTTCTTAAAACCCTTGGAGCCTCCGTACCCTATATGGTATAAGGCAAATGCAAGATGTGAGTACCACGCAGGAAATATTGGGCATTCCATCGAAGATTGTAAAGCTTTCAAGTATAAGGTGAAGGGATTGATTGACACAAAAGTGCTCGATATAGGGGAAGTGGTCAGCCAGGAATTTACAACGCTTGATTAAGGTTCAGAAGATGAAAAATTAGCTGTTGTTGTGAGATTTCTTTTTGGAATACTTTGAATGTATGGGGCATTAGAATAGTAGAGAGTCTAGTAAGGAACTTTTGAATCTTGTAACAATTCCTTTATGGACACAATTCCTTTATGAATATGAATGTTACAAGGTTTTAGTTAAGTTTGCATCCACTTCATTCATATGTGCATAATATGATTTTGATCAAACAAATAAATGGTCAAACAACAATTTTCAGTTAGTGTACAATTTGTGACATTATAGAATAATAAGAAGGTTGAAATTTTTTTCAGATTCACAATTTCAATACAATAAAAGCTTCATATATGCATGGCAAGCATGACATTTAATTCATTATGTTGGGTTAGGTGTCAAGTGACTTGAACATCGAAAAGCTTTGGAGATAGTTTTGGACCATGGAAGGAACAGAAACGAGTCGAATGGAAAGAATGGAAAAAGCTCAACAAGAGATGAAGAGCAATTGTCACAGATGGCAGGTTTGTGGGAAAAGCTGAACAATGGAAAAATGGGAGAATTAGCTACTCAAGAGGGGCATCAGTTGCGAAATGCCGAGAATTCTTTTTGTCCAAATAACAACGGCTCACGAGAAACCCAATCATCTCAAGAGCCACAAGCAATGCCCACCGAGGGTTATGTGTGCCCTAATATGCCGTCTGCAGTCGACCCTAGTCAGTTTCAAGGGCACGCAACTCCCACCATGAACCCCCTCGAACCGATGCATGTTGCTAATTTGGATAGTCATAAAGAGCAAGGGATGCCACAAGTGGAAGGAGGCTCAAATTCTCGGCAAAAGATAGAGCTTATAGAAGAAAGGCTTCGAATTGTTGAAGGAATGGATTTTCATGGATCTTTAGATGCTGCCGGATTATGCTTGGTGCCTAGTGTGGTCATTCCTTCAAAGTTTAAAGCTCCAAAATTTGAGAAATATGATGGGACCACTTGTCCAAAGGCCCATATCACTATGTACTGTAGAAAAATGGCAGCGTATGTGCATGATGACAAGTTGTTGATCCATGTTTTCCAAGACAGCCTTAAAGGATCTGCTGCTAGGTGGTATACACAATTGGGCAGGGGCGATGTTCACTCATGGGAAGATTTGGCAAGGGCTTTTGTCGCCCAATACAAGCATATTGTGGATATAGCCCCAGATCGTTTATCTTTGCAAGCCATGGAAAAGAAAGCTACTGAAGGCTTTAGAGAATATGCCCAGAGATGGAAGAATGTTGCCGCCCAGGTCCAGCCTCCCCTCACAGAAAAAGAGACTGCGACTATGTTTCTTAGTACACTCCAGGCACCATATTATAATAGAATGATTGGGAATGTTACGAAGAATTTTGCTGACATGGTAGCCTCTGGAGAGATGATTGAGAATGCAATTAGGAGAGGTAAGATCAAGATAGGTGACATGGCTGATAACAGACTTGACAGAAGGGAAGAAGAAGTACAAGTTGCAACATTTGAGGGGCAATTTCCCAAAAACACTGCTCCATCTCATCCCTGTTTGCCTCACCCATCATACGGTCCAACCTTGAATAATGCCTCCTATGATTCTTATCCTTTTTCACCAGTCCCACAACCAGGATTTCCAACAAACTCTTGTCCTCCAACAATTTTTCATGCGCCTATCTTCATGCCTAGGCCAGTAGCTCGACCTCCTCAACCATCAATAAACAACAGAAAAAGATCGAGAAGCAATCAAGGAAAAATCCCAATTCCAATCTCCGATCTCTTGCCCTTTTTGGTAAAAAACCAATATTTGGCCCCTATACCTTTGAGAACAGCACCAAACCCGTTGACCAAGAGCTATGACCCGAACAGCAAATGTGACTATCACATGGGGGCAGTTGGGCATTCAACAGAAAAATGCAGACAGTTGAAGGAAAGGGTTGAAGAGCTCATAAATGGTGGAATTTTGACTCAAGAAATTATGGAACAGTGGAAGTCCACTTTGGTGTAGAGTTATGGCATTTTGGGCAGACCAATCTGGACAGAAAGAAAAAAGAGATTGAGAGATTTTGAAGTCTATATTTTGTTGGAAAATGCTTGTTGTTTCCATTGGCCTAGGTGACAATTGTATAAGCACAACTTTTTGCATAATTTATTTTCCAGTGGCATATGTCAAGAATGTCTCTTTTCTTCACATTAACGATAAAAATGATTCCAAGAAAATTGGTGATTACTGTCAAAGATGAACGTCTTAAATCATTTTTGGATCACATCTCAACAGAATCTAAATCAGTCGAGAGCCAAAAAGCTAAATTAGGGCATAAATTTTTGAAAGTTCGATTTTGTTTTCACTTTGACCATGATAGGGTTTCATTGTAAATAATTTTCAAAGAAATAATCGATTTGCAAAACCTTTTGAGAATAATTTGGAAATCAATGACAATCTCTAAATATTCTTAATATTGGTAATTTTACACTTGACAAGATCATTTTGAAATACCTTTACACCTAAATTCATGTACAAATCCCAAACCCTTCAATCTTGTATTCCCTAGGTGCCTTTTGCCCATGTTTTGGGGCAAGATAAAAAAAGAGAGAGAAAAAAAAGAGAACCAAAGTCGAGGATTTTCCCATCAATGTCCATCTGCGTAATACCTCGAGCTGTGCATCACCTGTTTCCTTAAATGACGATGTGGTCTGTGAGGTCAAGCTCTGTCATATTAAAGTGTTGTATTACAAAAAAAAAACAAAACAAAAAAAAAGAGAAAAGAAAAGAGAAAAATGAAATTGATTGTGACATCATGCAAACATGATATTCAGAGGATTTCAAATGCCAAAGGAAAAACTTATCCTAAGAATTGCTTTTCAATAGAAGTATCTTAATTTGAGATGATGAATGGCCGTCCTTCATATTCCATTCACAAATATAAACGTTATCCTGTTGCTACCTCTTTTGAGCCTGATAGTTTCTTTCATAATAAACCTCCTCCAAGGATCACCCTCCACACTGGGGGGCATGTGCGGAAAATATCTCTTCAAAGAAGATGAATGATTCAACTTTTGTTTTTGATCAAATAAGATTAACTATGTTGTGAGACAATTTGGGGCAAATCGTTTTTGAAATCTTAGACATGAATCAATGAAGAAAGAAAAAAAAAAGAAAGAGAAAGGAGAAAGGATACATGTGAAAGTACATAAAGAAAGATGCTTCAAAAGATGAATAGGATTTTGAAAAGAAAAAAAAAAGAAGAAAAAGAAAGAAAGAAAAAGGAAAAAGAAGGAGAAAAGATACATGGAAAATTGGAAAAAGAAAGAAGAGTGAAAATGATGGACAACCATAGGAGAAGAAATGATCCTTGGATTGATAACCTTCAAACACATTTTGGGCCTATTTATTCATTCTTTCAAAACCCTGAACCATGGCCTACATTACGTACTTAAAAGTCCATTTTGATCAAGTAGGGATGCTTGTATCGAAGAGCTCTTCTTTGTAAGATTCTCACCTTTCTTTGGTTTGAATAAAATTTGAATTCTTGAATGCATGGTGGAGCAATCAATAAAAAAAAAAAAGGAAGAAGAAAAAAGAAAAGAAAACAAAAGAAAGAATGAGGCTCTAGGGTGAAAACCCGAAAGGGGCAGTCTAGAGCGAACAATGAACTCTTAGAGCAACAAACCAAGCAGTGACACGAATTGAAAATATGGAAAAAGAACCAATAGTCCTTGAGAAACCCTCGAGGTATCCAAAGATTCTGAAGTCACTTGAAAGAACCATTAATCCCTGAAAACCCTAGAGATGCCTAAAGATTTGGATGTCTCTTGATTGCCCAACATTTTTTGAAAAAGTTCGAACCTTCCTTCTTGTACATACCCTTCCTAAAATAGAAAAGCCTTCAATCATTCATGCCCGATCTTGGCATTTGTAGAACGCCAGTATTTGAGAATTTGAGAGATTGTCAAATCAAGTTGTAAATATTTTGTTTCTCTTCTCATTCAGGATTTTGTTTAAAACAAACAAAAACCAACAAAAAAATGGAGAAAAAGTGGTGGTATTTTGAGAAAGCTATTTTAAGCTAAGTAAGGAATCATTGTTTTTGTATAAATGGCGAAGTATGCCCCAAACAAAGAGCATCATGGCCACCAAACTTTTAATTGTCTAGTTGAAAAGATCCGAACAAGATTTATGTCACTCATCTTGAAAAGTAGTCAGTAATTTTTCGAAAGGGTCAAATATCACTTGTGAAAATTAGATTCGTTTCCCCTGGAAAATAGTTATGAGAAAAATTTAGTGCTATTAGTCAAAAGGCTGTGATGAGAATGCAAGAACTCTGCAAAAATGGAAAATAGAAAGGAGCTTTCATGGTCATGTTGGGGGCAAAGAAGATAAAAAAAGGCAAATGATATACCTCTTTGGCAATATAGGAAAAAGATCTAAAGTTAGAGAACGTACATGATTGAGTGTCATGCATGCATGCATACATACACAATATCATACAGCATCAACATTGAAAGTTTTCGGGTAAAATTTTGAGATTAAAACATGTTTCCCAAGTTGAAAACTCAACACCACTCAATCAAGTTTTCAAAGGTTATGCAACCTTTTCCAAAAAAAAAGGAGAAGAGAAAAGAAAGAATGAAGAGAGAAGAGAAAGAGAAAAGAGAAGAGAAAGAATGAAGAGAGAAGAGAAAGAGAAAAGAGAAGAGAAAGAAAGAATAGAGAAGAGAGAAAGAAAGAAGAGAGAAAGAAGAGAAAGAGACAGAGAAAAGAGAAGAAAGAAGAAAAGAAAAGAAGAAGAGAAAGAAAAAGAGGGGCAAGTTTGCTCATGATAAAGAAAATTTCAAATCCAGTTTTACCAGTGCCATGTTTAATCAAGATTAAAGATTGATTTCCGGGCAAAAAATTTAAAGTTTCATCGCCTCTGCTGCAAGAGGAGCACTTTTCAGAAAAGAAATTTAAGACCTCCGGGCACAAATCATAAGTCCTCCGGGCACCAAATCTCAAGTCCTCCGGGCACAAATATCAAGTCCTCCGGGCAAAATTTTAAAGTTTCATCGCCTCTGCTGCAAGAGGAGCGCTTTTCAGAAAAGGCATTTAAGTCCTCCGGGCACAAATCATAAGTCCTCCGGGCACAAATTCCAAGACCTCCTGGCAAAATATTTAAAGTTTCAATGCCTCTGCTGTAAGAGGAGCACTTTCTAGAAAAAAAATCATAAGTCCTCCGGGCACAAATCTTAAGTCCTCCGGGCACCAATTCTAAGACCTCCGGGCAAAATATTTAAAGTTTCAATGCCTCTGCTGTAAGAGGAGCACTTTCCAGCAAATCATAAGTCCTCCGGGCACAAATCTCAAGTCCTCCGGGCAAAATTTTAAAGTTTCATCGCCTCTGCTGCAAGAGGAGCACTTTTCAGAAAAAGCATTTAAGTCCTCCGGGCACAAATCATAAGTCCTCCGGGCACAAATCTCAAGTCCTCCGGGCAAAATTTTAAAGTTTCATCGCCTCTGCTGCAAGAGGAGCACTTTCCAGAAAAAGCATTTAAGTCCTCCGGGCAAAATTTAAAGTTTCATCGCCTCTGCTGCAAGAGGAGCACTTTTCAGAAAAGAAATTTAAGACCTCCGGGCACAAATCTCAAGTCCTCCGGGCACAAATCATAAGTCCTCCGGGCACAAATCTCAAGTCCTCCGGGCAAAATTTTAAAGTTTCATCGCCTCTGCTGCAAGAGGAGCACTTTCCAGAAAAAGCATTTAAGTCCTCCGGGCAAAATTTAAAGTTTCATCGCCTCTGCTGCAAGAGGAGCACTTTTCAGAAAAGAAATTTAAGACCTCCGGGCACAAATCATAAGTCCTCCGGGCACCAAATCTCAAGTCCTCCGGGCACAAATATCAAGTCCTCCGGGCAAAATTTTAAAGTTTCATCGCCTCTGCTGCAAGAGGAGCGCTTTTCAGAAAAGGCATTTAAGTCCTCCGGGCACAAATCATAAGTCCTCCGGGCACAAATTCCAAGACCTCCGGGCAAAATATTTAAAGTTTCAATGCCTCTGCTGTAAGAGGAGCACTTTCTAGAAAAAAAATCATAAGTCCTCCGGGCACAAATCTTAAGTCCTCCGGGCACCAATTCTAAGACCTCCGGGCAAAATTTTAAAGTTTCATCGCCTCTGCTGCAAGAGGAGCACTTTCCGGGCACAAATCCTAAGTCCTCCGAGCACAAATCTCAAGTCCTCCGGGCACAAATCCTAAGTCCTCCGGGCACAAATCTCAAGTCCTCCGGGCAGAATATTTAAAGTTTCATCGCCTCTGCTGCAAGAGGAGCACTTTCCAGACAAATCATAAGTCCTCCGGGCACAAATCTCAAGTCCTCCGGGCACAAATCCTAAGTCCTCCGGGCACAAATCTCAAGTCCTCCGGGCAGAATATTTAAAGTTTCATCGCCTCTGCTGCAAGAGGAGCACTTTCCAGACAAATCCTAAGTCCTCCGAGCACAAATCTCAAGTCCTCCGGGCACAAATCCTAAGTCCTCCGGGCACAAATCTCAAGTCCTCCGGGCAGAATATTTAAAGTTTCATCGCCTCTACTGCAAGAGGAGCACTTTCCAGACAAATCATAAGTCCTCCGGGCACAAATCTCAAGTCCTCCGGGCACAAATCCTAAGTCCTCCAGGCACAAATCTCAAGTCCTCCGGGCAGAATATTTAAAGTTTCAATGCCTCTGCTGCAAGA
Source organism: Heritiera littoralis (assembly GCA_031772115.1). NCBI lineage: Eukaryota > Viridiplantae > Streptophyta > Magnoliopsida > Malvales > Malvaceae > Heritiera > Heritiera littoralis. The sequence continues at coordinate 2,238,324 of JAPDPK010000056.1, forward strand.
GGAGCACATTTTCAGAAAGGAATTTAAAGTTTCATTGCCTCTGCTGCAAGAGGAGCTTTCTCAAAAAAAAAAAAACAACAACAACAACAAACAAAACAAATTTAAATTTAAAGTTTTATCGCCTCTGCTGCAAGAGGAGCACATTATTAAAAAAAAAAAAAGGATGATTTAAATTTAAAGTTTCATCGCCTCTGCTGCAAGAGGAGCGCATACAAAAAAGAAGAAGACAAAGAAAAAAGAAGAAAAAGAAAAAAGAAAAAGAAAAAAAAAGAATGAAAAAAAAAAGAAAAGAAGAAGAAAAGAAAAAGAGATTAGGTTATAAGCCGGACAAAATTAGCGTGTCTATTGTCTTTGCTCTATTCCTGATCCTCAGCAATGAGCAAAGAGGGGCAGCTGTTGACACCTAATTTTGTCTCATATTATTATTTTTATTATTTTTATATATATTTGTATTTGTTTTCATTTGTTTTTTTATTATTATTATTATTTATGTTATTGTTTTTATTTTATTATTATTATTATTGTTATTAGTTTTTATTTTTATGTTTTTATTTTCTTTGCTTACTGTCCAATCAATCCAATCTCCTGCCACCTTCCCCAAAATCCGCCTGCCAGCCATCCCATCACCGCCGGCCACCCTTCTCTGCCAGGCCCTCCCCCGAGGCTGTCCATCAACCAGTCTGCTAGCCACCGTTCCCCAAGCCCTATACCCGTCTCTCTAAAAAAGGACCCATTCGACCAACCCTCAACCCTCGACCACAACGACTGGAAGCCCTAAGCACAGACAGCTTCGACCATCGCCATCAACCTTTTCGACCTCAACCAAAATCACAAACCCGAACTCCCTTTGCTACCCCTTGCCATCGCCTACACTTCAACTACCCAAAACCACAGCAACCACCGCGAGCCACCCCTGTCTCAGTCTCCATCGCCGCACAGCACAACCATTCACCATCATCACCACTGAGATACTATTCTCATCCAAACCCCGATACCCTCAGCCACTCGGCCATTTCCACTACCTGAGCCTTACTCGAAACAACCCCAACAACCGAGAACCACCAAACACACGCACACACTCACAACCAGATTCCGGAACCGAAACCCAAACCACCCATTCCGCAACCTGAAAAAAAAAATAATAACAACAAAAGCAACCAGAAAATCATGAAGCCCGAAGACCCCAGAAGCCAGATCTGAAAAGAAAAATCGTCAAAAAAAAAAGAGAAGAGTTTGGGTTTCTGTTTCTAACAGATCCACTGGGTTAGGGATTTTTTTAAGAGAAACGGAGCTCGGATTCGAAGAGAGGAGGTGGAGGAGCTTCGGAAAATTGAAGGCTTTTGGCCATTAGCCGCCGGCGAACGGCGGTCGGTGGCGCGCACGGCGGCTCCGACGCCGGATTCTGGGTAGGAGAGGGCGGAAGACAGAGAGAGTTTTGGGTTTAATAAATTTTTTTTTTGAGAAAGCCTAAGAAAATGAAAGGATAAAAAAAAAAGGTTGTCTTTTATAGTGCAAAAAAATTTTTGGCCGACCCGCGCTGGACCCGACCCGGGTCCAGGATCCGCGCGCCCGCCCGGCTAGCTGAGAGGGAAGATCCGCGCGTCGCCCCATCGCCCGACCCGGATCCGCGCGTCCGACCCGGCTCCAACCCTCACGCGACCCGCGCTCCAGCCCGACCCGTTTTCTGACCCGCGACCCGCTCTGTGGACAGATCCGGGCCCCTGCTGCTTGGGCTCGTTTTTGGGCCCCCTATTTGGGCTATTTTGGGTATAATTTCTTTCTTTATTTCAACTTTTTGTTTATTATTATTATTATTATTATTGTTGTTGTTGTTGTTGTGTTTTTATTATCTTTTTTATTATTATTATTATTATTATTATTATTATTATTATTATTATTATTATTATTATTATTATTATTATTATTATTATTAATTAATTAATTAATTAATGTTGTAAAATAAGAAATTGAAAAATTTTCTTTTACTTGTATTTTCATTAATTATTATTATTGATTAGAAAATGTATCAAAAAAATTAAAAATTAAAAAAAAATCATAAAAATAAATAAGTTTTTAAAAGAAAATCCAAAAAGGAAATAAATAATAAAATTTAAATTTAAATAAACAAATCTTCCGATGATGGGATGCTACGGAAGTCACAAGTAGTGATTCCTAGCTGATCCCTAGGTGAGAAGAGTCATACTAATTGTTGCCAAGAGTATTGGGATATTTAGTATGATTTTTCAATAATTTAAATTTTAATTAAAAATGAAAATAAATAATTTTTTTTTTATAAAAAACAAAGAAAAATAAATAATGAACTTTAATAATTAAATTAAATTCGTCCGATGATGGGATGTCATGAAACTCACAAGTAGTGATTTCTTGACTGATCCCTAGGTGAGAGAAGTTCACTAAGCATTACCAGAGTATTGGGATACTTAGTGCAATTTTTCAATAATAAAAATTTTCATTTCAAATAAATAAAGAAATATTTATACAAAAAAATCAAAAAAAAATTCATTTGCATCATTTATTATCTGTTTGCATCATTTGCATTCATAATAATTTTTGAAGCGAGTGTGAATCTTCCGATGATGAGATTCTATAGAACTCACAAGTAGTGATTCTTAAGAGATCTCTAGGTGAGGAAAATTATTTCAAATGTTACCAGAGTATTGGGATATTTGATTTAATATTTTCATTACAAATAGGTTCACATTTACTTTTGAAAAATAAAATTTAACCTTTTTAAAAAAAAAAAAAAACAAAATGATTTTTACAAATAAAAAAAATAACTTTGAATAAAAAGAATAAAACTGATTGCAATGAAATAAGAATTATTTTTAAATATTAATTCAAGACCATTTTATTAAAATTAAAGGATAAAACATGATTATTATGGTACCGTTTTTTAACGGGCGTCGTGGGGGTGCTAATCCTTCCCCACGCGTAACCGTACTCCCGAACCCGATTTTATTTTCGCAGACCAAAAATTGTCTTTTTAATAAAACTTAATTAATTTTGAGATTTTGTTAAAAAGATAAATATTTTAGGTGGCCAATCACACCTAGTAAAAAAAAAGATTGGTGGCGACTCCCATTTTTGTTTTTAAACGCTTTTCCGAAAATCGTCGAGCGCGAAGCCGTTACGACAATATGAAACAATAAACATGGACAAAATATTAAATTGCCCTATATATGTTTATTGGATTATTATTATTTAAATACATTGATAGTGAAATTTTTTAAATTTTCAAACGATATTGTTTATTTAAATGAATTAAACAATTCAAGTTGTTATTTAAGGCATAGAATCAAATTATAATTACAATGATGTGTCATTAAAATTTGTATATACAGAGTTTTATCTTAAAAAAGAAGACTATGTCAAAATAAAGTGTGTTTGGAACACATACAAGTTTGTATTGGTTGAGACGTCGTACATTTTTTTCTCCTAATTATATTATTGTCATACGTTATGAGATTTCAATGCTTGCAGTAGACTTTGGATTTCAAAAAATGATGTTTCATCAAAATTAATAAAGAAAGGGAAAATACTATGACATCTTATTGGAATTACATGATCAAAAATTAATGACAGCTAAAGAAGAATCAAATTGCTATGGTCCTTGCGTAGAAAAGTATTGACTTTTAAATTATGATCATAATATTCTATTAATAATGAGTTATCTCAACTCATGACATATTTGTTAAGATATTTCTGGTATTGGAATGTTATAAAGGTTGATCTATTAATTATAGGCTTAATAGCCAAATACGTCCTCAACGTTTACCACAAAATAGAATTAAGTCCTAAACATTTAATTGCATTAAAATCAATCATAAACGTTTCAAAATAATTGAATTAAGAACATTTTCGTTAAATCATTTAATTTCCGTTACCCCTGCACACACATGAACAGTAATAAAACTTAACGGTATTATAGGAAATTAACGAAAATGTCTTTAATTCAATTATTTTGAAACGTTCAAGACTGATTTTAATGCAATTAAACGTTGAGAACTTAATTCCATTTTATAGCAAACGTTGATGATGTATTTGGCTATTAAGCCTTAATTATATAAAATCCTACTTTTTGTCTTGTTAATATGTTTCTGGTTTTGTATGACATGTTCCTCTTTTATAATTTATGGGTTGAGAGCTGAGGGTTTTAGCTATTAAGATTAATGTGAAAAAAACATGTGTCGTTGATTATAGATGTTTCTCAAAGCTTTTTAAGTGTCATTTCGAGATTTAAAAAACAATTTTTGTTTTTCAATTAAGATTTGCTTAGTAGTTATTATTATTTTTTTAAGACAAATCAAGCTCTCAATAAAAAAAAGATTAAGCTCCAAGCTTCGATTCTCCTTTCTCTTCTTGTATCTTTATTTAAGCTGAAAAATAAAAATTTATTTTAAAATTTAAAAAAATGATGTCATATTCATTTAAATTATGATCATGTCTAGATTTTTAAATATATATTTTGAAGCTTATAACTTTTTTTAGATTTAATAATTATATATTCTCATATTTAATACTTTTATTATAAAATAGGAATTGTCAATAAAAATTTATCTTTATTTAAAAATAATATGAAAATAAGAATAAAATTATAAAATAAAAAATTTCAGAATTCAACTATTATCAAAGCATGTATTTATATTCAATACTTATTTTGTTGGGGTTTGACTATCTCACATCGAAAGTATAGGAAAAGTTATAAGGGCTCTTCCCTTATAAATAATGTGTTAAGCTTGGTTTGTATAGTATCCTAGAGAGTTATAGAGTTTGGACTGCTCTTTGGGTAGTTGGGCTTTGGGTTTTTGTAAGGAGTTTGCAATTTTTCTATTCTAAAAATTGCACAGTTGTAATTGTTTAATTGGTTATTAAATTGGTTGGGTGGTTATAGGTCAAATTAGTTGGGCCAAACCATATTAAAAATTATTGTGTTTATTTTTTGCTTTCTTCTGTTTTTATGGGTGTTTGGTTTGAGAGATATTTTTTCCAACAAGTGGTATCAAGAGCTGAAGATTCGTGATCCTGCGAGAGGAGAAAAGCTATGGCTAAAGCTGTCTGGAGGTATGCATAAGTTTGAGATTCCTTTATTTGATGGTAAAAGTAATTTTATGTTATGGCAAAGTACGATTCAGGATCTTCTAGTGCAACAAGGTCTAGATTTGGCATTAGAAGAAAATAAGCTAGATGGAATGTCTTATAAGAATTGGGTTGGAATTCAAAAGAGGGCTGTGAGCACAATTAGATTGCACTTGCTCCAGAGTTTAAGGATAATGTATTAACTGAGACGACACCAGTCGGATTATGGAAGAAGCTAGGAGACATATATGCATCAAAATCACTAACAAATAGATTGTGTTTGAAGATGGATTTGTATTCTCTGAAGATGGATGAAGGTACGAGTCTCCATGATCACTTAAATGAATTTAATAGATTAGTTTCACAATTATTAGCTATTGATTTTGAAGAGTTGAAAGAAGAAGAGAAGGCATTGCTGCTGTTGTCATCTTTGCCTAAGTCCTATAGACCTTTAGTTCAGACTTTATTGGTAGGTAAAACTACATAACGTTGAATGATGTGATTGTTGTGCATGTGAGAATGAAAGATTTATGGGAAAAGAAGATTCTTCATCTGCGGGAGGTGTACTAGCTGCTGTGGAAGGTTCTACTCGAAGGAGGACTAATGAGAGACATGGTGAATCAAGAAGGAGATCAACATCAAGATTCAGAGATTATAGTAAGGTGGAATGTTATTATTGTGGAGAGAATGGTCATATGCAAACACACTGCAAGACATTAAAGGAGGATATGGCTGCATTCAAGAAGGCTCAACAAAAGAGTGATGATGGAAAGAAGAATGAGACATGTGTTGCTTGGACTGATTCAGACGATGATGTATTGGCAACTTGTTTAGATGGGTCTCATACTTATGAGAAAGGTTGGGTTTTTGATTTAGCTGCGTCGATACATATTTGCCATGAGAAAGATCGGTTTGATGAATTGAAAGAGGTTGAAAGTTTAGGCAATACTGCCGTTGAGAATGGTAATAGAGTGAAGATTGAAGAGATTGGGAGTGTTCAACTCAAGCTTCATGATGGTGGTGTCAAGACTCTTCGTAATGTGAGGTATGTACCCAGTTTTAGCTACAATTTGATTTCTTTGGGTGAGTTAGCTTCACATGGGTACACAAATATTGGTAATGATGATTGTTGCAAAGTATACAAGAATGGAGATTTAGTTTTGCAAGGAAAGAGGAATGAGAAACAATTATATTTGCTTGATGATGCGAAGGATAAAGTTGTTTCCAATAGTAAGAAGATTCAGAGGCATGTTAGTTTTTCAGATGTTGTTGAGCAGTTTGAGGATTCAAGTCAAGGGAGGATTTGTTGGGGTTTGCCTTGAATCCCACATCGAAAGTATAGGAAAAGTTATAAGGGCTATTCCCTTATAAATAATGTGTCAGGCTTGGTTTATATAATATCCGAGAGAATTATAGAGTTTGAACTATTATAAAAAGGTGTAGTTGGGCTTTTTGGGTAGTTGGGCTTTGGGCTTTTGTAAGGAGTTTGCAATTTTTCTTTTCTAAAAATTACATAATTATAATTTTTTGATTGATTATTAAATTGGTTGGGTGGTTATAGGCCAAATTGGTTGGGCCAAACCACATTAAAAATTATTGTATTTATTTTTTGCTTTCTTCTATTTTTGTGGGTGTTCGGTTTGAGAGATATTTTTTCTAACATATTTTTCAGTAAAATATCAGATAATTTTTATAATTTAAATTTAGTACTTATCAAATTTAATGCTAAAAAATTAGTACTTAAATTTTTTATTTATCAAACCGACTAAGTCTATGGTTTTCCTTCTTTTTTTTTTGGTGAGATAAGGTTTTCTTTTTTCTTTCCATTGTATTGTTTACTAGCTTTTCATGATGATGAATACTTCTGGCGTGACATGTACATCATGATGGGCAAGAAAATGAAGCCCGAAGACGTTGATATGGAAATTATAAATACTAGTATCATACCTCTCGCTTTGCTTCGGATTAAATGTTTAATACATATTAAAATGAGTCCATGATATTTGAATAACTATAAATTTATATAACATATTGTAATAATATTTAAATGTAAGAAAATATATTGATTATTGAGTTGAATTTATATATATATATATATATATATATGAATAGTTTTTTTATCAAATATATTGATTTATGTTCAAGAAAAATATCTGATTTATAAAAAAGGTGATAAAAGTATAACAAAATGATTTTTTAATTCAATTTTTTAAAACTTCAAAATTAATTATTTTAAAAATATAAATTAATAAAAAATAATATGTATGCTTGATAGCTTTTTTTTTTTGGTAAAAATAAAAAGTTGTTAAAAATAATTAAAAATAAATCTAAGAAAAAATACAAAAAAAAATTGAAATCCATAAAAAAACCTGTCTAAACCTACAAAATAATCTAAAATTTTTTTGACCCAACTAATTATTTTTTATTATAAAAAATTCCAAAATATATTTACTAACAAACTGAACTATTTTATTAATTTTTAAAATAAAGTAATGACTAATGAGAAATAAAGAAAAATAAGTTGAGGATTAGTTAATTAGCATTTTTGGAAAAAAAAAGGAGATTTTTTCTTCCTAACTAACCACGTTTACTATCATATTAGCACAAACCCGAAAGTCCAAAATTCGGCCATATTAGCTTCTTAACTCATTTTTTTGCCAACTCAAAAAGTTTAAAAAAAAAAAAACAAATGTCAGCATATTCATTAATGAGATTTTTTTTATGAGTTTGTATATGATGCATTGATAGTGTATAGTTTCTATACACTGTCAATGCATCAGAGATTGACACCTCATCAATAGGTCTTTATAGGCAAATTAAAAAAATTTATTTATATTTGCATATAAGGGCCTATTGATGAGGTGTCAACCTCTTATGCATTAACAGTATAGAAACTATACACTGTCAGTGCATCATATATAAATCATATATAAAAGTATGCAATGTGTTGAACAGAAAATATTGGTAGCTTCGAAAGACCGTCATTGCAAGCAAGACCAAGCATTGAAGCTAGGCTATTTGAGAATTTTCCAAAACCATTGACCACATCGAAAATAGGCTTTTAATTGAGTAATTCCTAAATATAATTTATGTTTGTACAAAAAATAATTATATATTGATACATCAAATATTAATTTTTTATTTTTTAGTAATTTTAAATATAAAATTTTGTTAAATTTTAATTAATGTTATTTTTATATAAATAAATTTTATATTATATTATCATATCATGTTTAAAATTTTCAAATTTACTTGCAAAAGTGAAAGACAAAATGACCAAAATTATTCTTTAGAGGTAAGTATGGTGGAAAAAGAATAATGTACATATATTTTATTCAAAGTCTCCTGGATGAGACGACACTCCCATGTGTGACCAATATCATAATAGACTAGCGTCTGTTTGTTTAGATGAAAACCATGACTAGTAGTTAGATGAAAAAAGAATAAGAAAAGTGATATTCCATCTTTATATATATATATAGAGAGAGAGAGTTTGTATATGATGTATTCACAGTGTATAGTTTTTATACACTGTCAATGCATCAGAGGTTGACATCTCATCAATAGGCCTTTATGGGCAAATTAAAAAAAATTTATTTATTTTTGCATACAAGAGTCTATTGATGATGTGTCAATTTTTGGTACATTGACAGTGTATAGAAACTATATACTGTCAGTGCATCATATATAAATCTATATATATATATATGATAATTATTCCATACACCGTCGGTGGAGTTTTTTTACTCCACAAGTGAGGTTAGGATCATGACATATGTCCTATAAAAATATTAAAAAATAAATAAAATAAGACATATGTCATGATCTTAACCTCATTTGTAGAGTAAAAAAATCAATCGAAAGCATATGGAATAATTATCCTATATATATATATATGAATTATTATCTTATTCACCACAATTAGAGCTTTTTTATTATCTTATTCACCGTCATTAGAGTTTTTGTTACTCTACAAGTAAGGTTAAGAAAAATGACACTTGTTTTTTAAAATATTAAGAATATAAAAATAAATAAAATAGAACATGTATCATTATCTTAATCCCGCTCGTAGAATTAAAAAACTCTATTAGCGGTAGATTAGATAGCATAATAATCTTATATATTCTCTTATTCCATCTTTAATATGGGCATAGCCGCATAGCATATAATATAAAAACCTAATGTTTTCTTTGTAAATTATTTGGTAACATACAAGAAAGTAAGTTACAAAATAAAATATATTACCATTTACAACTTAAGTTTAGATTTTTTCTTAACTCCACGGCATATATCATTATCAATTATGTTTACATTTAAAGTTTGGATTAGGTTGTATTCAAAATAATTATTGGATAGAAAATACGCTTGACTTTATTTCTGACGTAGTTGCTTCTGATGCAAACTCTTGATTAATGAAATATTTGAATTATTCTCAAAAAATTAAAGACCCGTTACCATCAATCAAAAATATACTATATCATGCTTGTTATCAATTTTTTTTAATAGCAGAAAATTTTGCAACGATGGTAAAGTAGAGATAATTCTGTCGTCGATGGTTAATTATTATAAATATCGTGTTTTAATTTTTTTGTACTTATTTATTATAATTATTTAAAATAATATTTTAATTCTAACATATTTATCTCAACATTGACTAAATGTGTACAATATAACTAATATTTTTCAGTTTTGGAATGGATAATAGCTGAAGCATGGACATGCTAATAATCTATGTTAATATAATATTTTGTGATTATATTAATAGAATATTTTATAATTAAAAAGAAAATCAATCAGTAAATGTGTTAATACGAAATATATGACACTGTTTTAGTTAATTAAATTGTAAGCTTTAATCTCATATATAATAATATTATAAAACAGAAAACATGTACACATGTAAAGTAACTTTACATGGACGCTGATATGTATGTTCTTATTGAACAACACGTAAGCGAGTTGACATGTAAACCAGTTTTTTATCCTATATATACTCATATTGTTTTTTAATGGTACTCACTTTTTTTTTTAACTTACTACTTTCACTTTTTTCTCTTATAATTTTGCACTAAAATTCTCTACTAAAATCTCTATTAAACCGATATCCCTCTCTTTATTTTCAGTTATTTAATCTTCATTAACAACTACAAATTACAAATATTTCCTGGAACATCGGACCTATTTTTTATTTTTAATTATTTCACTCTCTTGAGTAATAAACAATAAATACTTATACCGTTTTAAAATAATAATTATATTATTATTTTTAAATTATAATATAATTTTTTTATTTTATCCATAACATGGACAATTTTGATCAGTTGATTTTGGGGTTTTTATAATCTCATGATGTACCTTGTGGTAGTATTAATGCGAATAATTACTGAGAACCAAAGTTTCAAACGTGCTGATAATGGATGCATAGTGAATGGATTAAATATTTTTTATTTTTGTAATTTACGTACTTTGAAAAATAAAGAAATATATTCTTTAACGGTGTAATTAAAAAGGGTTAATAGTATGATACTTATAATTTATATCATATACATTATATATTATATATTTTATTACTTGCATAATTTTGCTGAAATAGATGCTGATATGCAAGGTCTATTTGAATGCCATGTGTCATTATTTTTTTTTTATCTTTCTAAACAGCTCACAATTCAAATCTTTACTAAAATCTGCACTAAAAATCTTCACTAAACGGATATCTCTCTTTTTATTTTCAATTATTTAATCCTCTTTAACAACTGCTAACTACAAATATTAAATCATGTTTTTTTTTTTTAACTTATCACTACCACTTTTTCTTCTATAAATACTCATGTTATTTTTTAACAGTACACTATTTCTTTTTTTTTTTAAACAGATCATATCCCTTAGTCTGCTCAAAGATTTATTCAACAAATATTATATATATATATTATATTTATAGATAGATAGATAGATAGATATAGTATCTAACCCATTTAAAAATAAATTAATTATCAAATATATTTAAAACAATTAAAATAATTAAGCATAATATGTTATCGAATTAATATTAACATCTTGAAAGTTAAAAATGAAAATATATCCCTTATCAACTTTTAATAAACTATCTAAAATATTATAACTTAAAAATTATCTATTTTAATAAATATTTTAATAATTTAACTAAACTCTAACCACTTCAAATAAAATAATTAAAATATTATCTAATTTAAAAATAAATATGATATTATATGATTTCTAATCCATTTAAAAATAAAATTAATTTTTTAATACATTTAAAATAATTAAAATAATTAAACACAATTTTTTTTAAAAGTGTGAATAGTATGAATTTTAATCCATGCATTGCATGAGTTCGCAAATTAGTTTTACAAATATTGAACGCGCATTTTGCTGTGGACATATAAAAGTAATGGTAATGTAATAAGTAATAACGCAATATATATCATGATATATATATATATATATATATATATATATATATAGGAATATTAGTATTTGTACATTTTTTTCATAATTTAAATAATATTAATTAATTATTTACTTAAATATTTTAAATTTTTATTTTTAATATATATAACATTAAGAATATTTACGTTTTATTAATTATCAAAATTAAATATATAGAATTTAATCATCTAAAAATTTCATAAACACATTTGCAAGTGTAATTTATATGGATTTTTTGAAAAATGTGTAACTCACATATATTTGCAGGTATTATTCAATTATTAAGTATTTACTATGTATCAATTAAATAATCTCAATAAAGATTATTTTTATATTTTTAAAATTATCATGATTAATTAAAAATATTTAAAAAAAATATCATGTGAAAAGTAAAAAACTCATTATATATAATTGATAAATTTTCTGTGTGATAAAAAATTTAAATCTTAAATAAATCAACAATAAAAAAAATTAACTTAAAGGGTTGATTCAATGGTGTAAGGCCCCCACTAAGTTATTGAGTGATGATGATTTTAGTGAGAGGTCCCGTATTCGAATCTTCACAAAGTCAAATTTTTTTGGGCTAATACCAGTCACGTAGAACGAGAAGAGATTAATCTCATATCTAATGTGGTATAAAAATACTTTATGTTTATACAAAAAAATATAAAAAAAATTATTGCCACACTCAGAGTAAAAAAAGTTAAAACTAATGAAGATCTTAAAAAAAATTGCACCAACAAGCACGTGACATGCAATAAAATTGAAGGTTTAAAGATTAACAGTACTAATTAAAGAACTTTTTTTTTTGGGAACAAACTAGTTAAAAGAACTTAATTAAAATATTAAAAAGCTAAAGAAAAAACTGACAAAAAGATAATATACAGAGAGAGAGAGAAAATCAAAGAGGATAGCTTTTGTTTTTTTTATTTTTTAATTTTTAATTTTTATGTTTTGCCTTTTTTCTACCACCAATGATGATGTAACACTTTGGGATAAAATCGAAGACCTAGAATAAACAGTAAAAATTGCAAGACTAAATAATAGTTATACATGTGAATATGCTTTTATAAAATATATGTCAAATATTATTGTTGACACCTAATTTTGTTCCATTTTTGTTATTATGTATTCTATTTGTTATTATTATTATTTGTACTTTATTTTTATTTTTATTATCTTATTTATTTATTTATTATTATTACTATTATTATTATTATTTGTATTTTATTTTATTATTTTTTGTTTTGTTTATTTTGTTGTCCAATCCGCTGCCACCAACCCCTGCCAGTCCAGTCCCCTCAGCCTGTGACCCATCCCATCGCCGGCTAGCTCTCCTACCTGCTGCCAGCTACTTTGCCCACATCCAAACACGGCATCATCCCCACTACAAAGCCCCTAACCCTTTCCTATCCAAAGAGAGAATCGAACCCAAAAAACCACCATCACCATTTTCGACCCTCACCACCGAGACCCCTTGGCTACTCGAAACCCTTGGACCAACACAGCATCATCATCACCGAACCAAAACCCAAAAGCCTCAACCGGAGGCTAGCTAACACCCACAAACCCCCATTGCCACAGCCCCTACCACAGCCCCCTTTGATCATCACCATCCCCACCTGCAAAAAACACAAATAGCAATCCAAAAAACCCATAACCAGATTCAACACCAAATCCAAAAACCAAAAAACAAAAAAAACAAAAAAAGGAAAACGACTTTGGGGGGGGGGGGGGGTTTCAGATCTAAGTAGCTAGGGTGATTTTGGGCGAAACTAGGCCCAGAATCGAAGAAAGGAGGTGGAGAGCCTCCGGAAAGGGGCTACTTTTTAGGTATCCGGCCACCGGCGACGGCGGCCGGCGGCCCAGGCGACTGCCGAAAATCACCTGGCCTGGGAAGCCTCTGAAGGCTTGTTTTTTTTTTTTTATTTTTTTCGGTTGAAAATGAAAAAGCAAAAAAAAGTTAGCTTTATATAGAAAAACGGAGTGACCAGCGCCTGGACCCGACCCGGGTCCAGGATCCGCGCATCCGACCCGCCCGCGGGAGAAGGATCCGCGTGTAGAACCGACCCTGGGATCCGTGTGCCCGACCTGACTCCACGGCTGCTTGCGACCCGTTTGCTGACCCAATCCGACCTGCGTCCAGCCCGTCCGTGACCCGCTCGGCCCAGCAATTCCAGCCCATTCCAAGTGCTATTGGGCTTTGACTTTTGGGCCAAATTCAAAGGGCTTCTTTGGGTTTTAAAACCCAATCATTTGGGGTATAATTTCTTTCTTTCTTTCAACCTTTTGTTTTTTATTATTATTATTATTATTATTATTATTATTATTATTATTATTATTATTATTATTGTGTTTTTATTGTTGTTGTTATTATTATTATTATTATTATTATTATTATTATTATTATTATTATTATTATTATTATTAGTATTATTATTGTTTTATTATCTTTATTGCTATTATTATTATTATTGCATGTTGTAAAATAAAAGTTTTGTTGAAAAATTTTCTTTTATTTGTATTTTCATTAATTAGTATTATTGATTAGGAAATGTATTTAAAAATGATGAAATTTAAATTCAATTAAATGGACGTCCGATGATGGGATGCTACGGAAGTCACAAGTAGTGATTCCTAGCTGATCCTTAGGTGAGAAAAGTCGTACTAAATGTTGCCAAAAGTATTGGAATATTTAATATGATTTTTCAATAATTTAAATTTTTAATAAAAAGGAAAATGAATAAGTTTTTTTTAAAAAAAAAACAAAGAAATATAAATAAATAATTAAACAAATAAATAATGAAATTCAAAGTCAAAAAATTCATTTGCATTATTTTTTATCTGTTTGCTTCATATGCATTCATTTAATTTTCGAAATGGGTGTGAATCCTTCCGAGGATGAGATTCTGTAGAAGTCACAAGTAGTGATTCTTAAGAAATCTCTAGGTGAGGAAAATTATTTCAAATGCTGCCAAAAGTATTGGAGTATTTGATTTAATTATTCAATACAAAAGGGTTCACACTCACTTTCGATAAACAAAATCTAATTTTTTTTTAAAATAAAAAATAATTTTGATAAATAATAAAATGCTCCAAAAATGGAATAAAAAGGAATTAATTTTAAATATTAAATTAAGACCATTTTATTGAAACCAAAGGATAACACATGATTATTATGGTACCGTTTTTTAACGGGCATCATGGGGGTGCTAATCCTTCCCCACGCGTAACCGTACTCCCGAACCCGATTTTTGTTTTCGCAGACCAAAAATTTATCTTTTTAATAAAACTTAATTAATTTTGAGATTTTGTTAAAAAGATAAATATTTTTAGGTGGCCAATCACACCTAGTCAAAAAAGATTGGTGGCGACTCCCTTTTGTTTTTAAAATGTTTTTCAAAAATTCGTCGAGCGCAAAGCCGTTATGACATCTTGGCGACTCCGCTGGGGATGCTTTTTGAGGGTCAAGCCATTTATTAATCATGTGTTATCCTAAGTTTTAATTTAAAGGTCTTAACTAATATTTAAATTTAATTTCTTTAATTTTAAAATAATTAGTTGCATTTGTGTTTTAATTATGTTGATTATTTTATAGCATTCTTTATTTGGATATATGTTATCGCTAATAAATTGTGGGGCATCTAGGATAGGGGTTATGGTTTGATGAATGTTTGATATGTTTCCTCATACACACACTTGCACATGCATTTGCATAACATGAGCTCTATACTCGGGTTTCGTCCTTCTTAGGAGGGAGTAGAGTACTTTTGCTCTCTTGAGGTAATCACCTCAGCAATGGCAATCGAAATACTCCCACTCAAATTAAATCTTACTAGTCCAGTGTGGACGACAGTGAGGTATAATTTGGGATCCTTTAGATTTGAAAACCCAGCTCAGCATATAAAAAAACCTAAGAGGCCAGCCTTAGGTAGAGCCATGTCCAATTTTTGTAGAAATTATCCAAAATTAGGACAAGAGGGAACATTATTTGACCCCATTTATTGCATCAATAATAAAGGTACTATGGGTTTTAGTTTGAATTGTTTTTGTTGTTTTTCAAAAAGGATTTTTGTTTTAAAATAATAAAATTGTGGAAAGAGATTTTGTAGAATAAAAAGAAAGAAATCTAAGTCTTAATGAAAAAAGAAAGTGTGAGAAAAATAATAAAACAAACTTTTCTTTCAAAATAATGAGAATAATTTTTCTTAAAAAAAAAAGAAAAAAGAGAAGAGGGATTTCTTTCAAAAATATAGACATAAAAATGGGAATAAATGGAAAAATACGAAGAGAGCTGACGTTTTTTCTAAATAAAGGTAAAATAGAGTTAACAAAATCTTTCATTAATTTTTCTTTTTTCCTTTTCTGAATAATTTAAAGAATAAGTTGACAAGAAAAATAAAATAATAAAGAAAAATATTTTTTATTTTTGGGTTGTGTAGGAGTTTTAATGAAAATATAAAAACAGAAAAAATTTTTTTTTTTCTTTTCTCTTTTTTCTTTTTTTCTTTTTCTCCTTTTCTTGATTATCTCATAAAAAAAAATTTGAACAAAAAGATGTCAACAAAAAAATTGTCCTTGAATTTGTGTGGAAAAGAATTCAAAAAAAAAGAGTTTGATTTGGAATAACAATGAAATAAAGTTAATTTTTGAAAAAAGAATTGATAGGGGATGTGAATTTTAGGAAAAATAGAAAATAAAGAGAAAATTTTAGTGATAAAAGAAAAAGTTTGATTTGGGATAAAAATGAAATAAATTAATTTTTGAAAAAAAAAGAATCAATAGGGGATGTGAATTTTTTAGAAAAAAAATAGAAAATAAAAAAAAATTTGTTTGGTGATCAAAGAAAAATGATTTCTAGAAAAATGAAGAAGAATGCTCAGGTTTAGTTAGAAATTCCATCTTTCTTGCATGATTGGATTAAGGAATAATAAAATTAGTGTTTGGGTATTGTGAATACAAATATTCGTTTTTCTCAAACATGTTAGGGACATATATCATTTTAATTCATTTCATCATCATTGTGTATATATATGTTGATAGTCATGTCATTTGCATTTTAGAATCATGAAGTAAAAAGAATTTGACTTTCATTGTAATTGCATTTTGCATAAATTGCATTTTGTTTGAACATGTCTTTCAACAATGCCTTGTTATTGTGTCATGTCTTGAACATTTTACATAGCATTTCATGAAAAAAAAATGTTCTTTCCTACTAAGAATTGAAAAAAAAAAGAATTTGATTTTCATTGTAATTGCATTTTGCATAAATTGCATTTTGTTTGAGCATGTCTTTCAACAATGCCTTGTTATTGTGTCATGTCTTGAACATTTTACATAGCATTTCATAAAAAAAAATGTTCTCTCCTACTAAGAATTGAAAACAAAAAAAAAAGCAAAAAAGAAAAAGAGTTTTTTGAAATAATTTTGGTATGGTTTAAGATTATTCTTCAATTTCCTTGACTTGTGTCAGACTTGGCTTCTCAAGTTAATAAGTGAATGTGTTAAGTAAGGGGAAAATTTTAGTTTGAACTTTGGTATGCATTTTACATTGTTGCATCACATTTTGTAGATAAGTCTTCGAGAAACTAGACTAAGTTTTTACAATCTTAAATTTGTTTATTCTTTCAATTTTCCTTTTTATCAAATTTGTGTACATGTGCTATTGATTGATTATTTTCATTGAAATTATTCCTCCCTAAGATTTGATTAAAGTGAAGACATAAATACCCAACATGTAAAATCAAGAAAGTTATGCGAACTATCAAAATAAAAAAAAGAGAAAAATTAAAAAAAAAGGAAAAGAGAGAAAAAGGAGAAGAAAAATTATTCCATTTCATGTTTCAAGATAAAAAAAAAAATAGATTTTTGTCATGCATATCATTTGCATACATATACAAATAACATGATTTTCACAAAATTCACATCCTATGTTTGTTATACTTCGGTAAATATGTCAATACTTCATTTTTTTAAAAAAATAAATAAATAAATAAATTTTTTTGTTCCAAAAATTTTTTGAAAGAAATAAGAGAAAGTTTTTTTAGATAAAGGTAAGATTACAATGAGGATTTCTAATTAGAAAATTGTGGTAATAAGGTTCCAAGGCTTCTCGACCATCAAAGGGTACAAAGCAGTTCGAGGCTCTCACAAGCTTATACCATGGAAGAAGGACAAGCTAGCCGAATGGAGAAAATAGAAAAGGCGCAAGAAGAGATGAAGGGGCAATTGGCTGCAATGCTGGAGATGATGACTAAAATGAATAGAGGAAAAGAACCAGTAGGGGAAGCAACTACTCAAGAAAGGTGGGCACAAGACGGTGAACGTTCACATCCACAAAGTCCCATTCCACCCCAAGTCCGTACTTCACAACATATGCTATTTGTGGGGCACGACATTCCAAACCTCAGAAGGAACCCATCAGACCCGATCTCTGTCCATGATTCAGAAGATCCTAAAGAACAGGAGAAATTGAAGATGAGTGCATCAACAATGAAAGAGAATTTAGAGCCTCAAACAAAGTTAGATCTCCTTGAAGAAAGGCTACGAGCTATCAAAGAGATGAATTTATATGGCTCTTTGGATGCACGTGAGCTCTGTTTGGTACCAGGTGTAGTTATCCCACCAAAGTTCAAGGTTTCAGAATTTGAAAAGTATGATGGGACCAAATGCCCGATAACTCATATCAAGATGTACTGTCAGAAAATGGCTGCCTATGCTCAAAATGATGAATTATTGGTGCATATTTTTCAAGATAGTCTTACCGAATCAGCTGCCAGGTGGTACACCCAACTAGATCGAGCCCATATCCGCTCATGGAAAGAATTGGCTCGGGCATTCATTGCTCAATACAAGCACATTGAAGATTTGGCACCAGACCGCCTGTCCTTACAAGGCATGAGGAAGAAATATGAGGAGAGCTTTAAAGAATATGCTCAAAGATGGAGGGATGTAGCTACCCAGGTCCAACCGCCTCTCACAGAGAAAGAAACCACCATCTTGTTTGTCACCACACTCCCGGCCCCGTTTTATGAAATGATGGTCGGTAATGCCACCAAGAATTTTGCGGATATGGTAATTTCTGGTGAAATAATAGAGAATGCAATCAAGAGTGGCAAGCTTGTAGGAGATGATGCCATGAATGCAAGAAAAGGCGATACATCCGGGAATGGAGGAGATGTTCATGCTATGAATTATGAGGGGCAACATGTGGGAGACTTTGCTCCATACCATCCTTATCCAATGTACCACACCCATTAACCCACCATAAATAATATCTCTCCAAGCCTGAATACCAGTCAGCCAATCCCCAAATCTAGTTGGCAAATAGGTCTCCAAACACCTATGCCTACCCAAAGCAACCAAAGAGGATCTCGAAACAAACGAAGAAGGACCGGCATTGATCCAGTCCCTTGGTCCTACACTAAAATATTCCAATATCTTGTCGAGAACCAACTTGTTACCCCAATCCCACTAAAGCCTTTGGAGCCTCCATATCCAGAGTGGTACAACCCTAATGCTCAATGTGACTATCATAATGGAAACTTGGGTCACTCGATAGAAAGTTGTCCTGCTTTTAAGCGTAAGGTGCAAAGTTTGATCAGAAAGGGTTTATTGAATCTTGAGATGATGGAATGATCAAATGTTAATCTCTCGTCCAACCGTGCCAAGGCATAACTACAAAAAAGATCCTTTTGGTGGGTCATCCATGATTATGTGAGGTTGTTTTTGGTTAAAGTTATGGCCCAACTTTAATGGCTTTTTATGTATAGACTTTCATTTATCTTTTATCATCTTAATGAAGTAGCATATGCATTTTCATCACATTTCTTTCTTCCTCGATTCAAATTCGGCTTTGTCTTCTTTATATACCTCACCACGTTTCCTCCATTTTTTAAATCTTTAAACGATAAATATGATATCGATATTGATAATAATTTGGGATTAGAACTCTACCAAAGCTTTATTCGTGTTGATGATCTTGTCCAAAATCTTAGCATGAATATTGCAGTGAAAATATGATTTGTATATAGAGGTGAGAGTTGACATGCAATTTTGTAATAGATGGTTCCACAAGTTGCTGTTTGCTCAGTAAATGATTCTTTGATAAAAGTTTTCACATTTGAAAGGAAGAATGGCCATCTTTCACCTACATTTCACTGTAAGAAAATTATCCATTGCTAACCCCTTTGAGCCTAGTATGTTTGTTTTATTTTTTAAGAAACCCACCAAGGATCACCCTCCACATCGGAGGGCAAAATCTAAAAAAAAAAGAGGGGAAGAGAGAAGGAAGAAAAAGAAAGAAGTTTGTTCATTTGAAATCTATGAAAGAATTTAAGGGGCAAATAAAAGAAAACCCCTTTATATTTTAAAGTTATTTGTGAAAAAGGGAGAAAAATAAGAAATGGAATTAGAATGAAAAAGAATGGATGAAGAATGGGGCAAAGTGCCTAAATGATTCATGTATTAAAAAATGATCCTTTGGTTTATAACCCTTTAAAACACAAATTTTGGGCCTGTTATGTCCTTTCTTTCATAACCCCTCACCTTAGCCTACATTACGTACCTTAAAAGTCCATTTTGATCAAATGTGAATATTTGAGTCGAAGGACCATACACTGGGCCAAGAAATGCATGAAGATTGTGATTCTGTGATAATGGACCATAATAGGATCTTGAGGATGAATAAAAAATGAATGAGGAAAAAAAAAAAGTGAGAAATGAAGAAAAAAGAAAAAAGAAGAAAAAGGAAAAATGATAAAAAAAAAGAGAAAAAGAAAAATAATGACTCAAATTGAAAACCCGAAAAGGGCGGTTCGAGTCAAATAAAGATGAATGATCAAGTTGGCAAGTAGAGAAGAGATCTTTGCCTTAGATTGTCACGGATGAAACATTTTGTCAAGTAGGGGTTAATCTCAATACAATTAACTCAAAAAAGATTAAGGACATCATGGAAATAGATTTGTTAGAGAAAGAATCCCAAATTTTCTATCAAGATTGATTGAATATTTGTTGTTTGAAAATTGTTGCCTTTTCTTTCCTTCAAGTTGACTTACTCTTTGACAAAACTATTCCTATTCCCTTCATCATAAATACCCCTCCTTTAATTTTTATCTCATTTCATACCAATAAAAAATCAAGAAAATGTGATGACATTGCATTTGTTATGAAACTGAAGTGATGAAAAATAAATGAATAGTACTATTCATGAAAGTTCATGCATTACCAATTTTTGGGAGGATATGGGGCAAATGAGAATTGAGACGATAATGAAGTATATTAATGCTTGAAGTCTCCAATTGGAATATACCAGAGTTGATTAGGTAGTGAAGAATGAAGGAAATCCAGTTGAGATTGTGGAGTCAGTGTTAAGAAGGAAAAGGTAAGATGATGGAAGGGATGGTCTTGTGAACCTTGTTACCATCATTTTTGCATGATTTTTTTAACAACCTTTGCAGTGCATTCATCACATGCACTTAGGAAAGAAATAAAAATTTTAACCTTGAGTAGGAAAATTTTCAATTTTAAGTTGAGTGAAATTTTGGGAAATATGATTTTTCAAGAATTTTAAAGCAAGAATTTGGATTTTGAGATGATGAACTTTGAATTCTATAAAAAATTAAGATAAAATAAAATTTTTAGAAAAAGAGAAAATGTTGAAATGTAAGAAATTTACTAGGATGTTCGGATGTGAATTCCCGAAACCAACAATCGGACTAGAAATTCTCGATATGAATTATCCAGATGAGAATTCCTGGACGTTTGGGTGCGAATCCCTAAGTCAAATTTTTCGGATGTGAATTCTCGAAACCAACAATCGAACGAGAAATTCTCGATATGAATTATCCAGATGAGAATTCCTGGACGTTTGGGTGCGAATCCCTAAGTCAAATTTTTCGGATGTGAATTCCCGAAACCAACAATCGGACTAGAAATTCCCGATATGAATTATCCAGATGAGAATTCCTGGACGTTTGGGTGCGAATCCTTAAGTCAAATTTTTCATATGTGAATTCCTGAAACCAACAATCGGACGAGAAATTCTCGATATGAATTATCCAGATGAGAATTCCTGGACGTTTGGGTGCGAATCCCTAAGTCAAATTTTTCGGATGTGAATTCTCGAAACCAACAATCGGACTAGAAATTCCCGATATGAATTATCCAGATGAGAATTCCTGGACGTTTGGGTGCGAATCCCTAAGTCAAATTTTTCGGATGTGAATTCCCGAAACCAACAATCGGACGAGAAATTCTCGATATGAATTATCCAGATGAGAATTCCTGGACGTTTGGGTGCGAATCCCTAAGTCAAATTTTTCGGATGTGAATTCCCGAAACCAACAATCGGACGAGAATTCCCGATATAAATTATCCAGATGAGAATTCCTGGACGTTTGGGTGTGAATCCCCAAGTTAAATTTCGGATGTGAATTCCCGAAACAACAATGGATTCCCGAAACCAGATGAAATTTTGTGTGATGTTTCGATGTGATTCGAAAGATTTTACATTTTAGATTTTCGGATGTGAATTCCCGAAATGAAATTTTCTAGAAATGAATTCCTAGATTTTCGGATATGAATTCCCGAAATAGAAATTTTCTAAACGAGAACCCTTAAATTATTGGAAGTGAATTCCCGATTTAAGTCTAAGTTCAAAAAAAAAAAGAAAAAAGAAAAAAAAAGAAAAGAAAAGAAGAAAGAAAAAAAAGAAGAAGAAGAAGAAAAAAAAGAAATAGAATTCCTGAATGTTTAAATTTGAATTGAAGCTCTTTAAACAAAGTTCTAGATAGGATTAAACACATCAATATTAGAACGAGATAAATGAGATTTTCAGATGAGAAATTCCCGATATAAATTATCTAGATGAGAATTCCTGGATGTCCAGACGTGAATACCTGGACTTTCATGTGTGAATCCATGAAATGAAATTTCAGGTGTGAATTCCCGAAACAAACACTCGGATGTGAATTCCTGAGACAAAATTTCTAGATGTGAATTCCTAGATCTTTGAATGTGAAATCTTTCATTTTTAAAGTTTCAATGCCTCTGCTGTAAGAGGAGCACTTTTCAGAAAAGGAATTTAAAGTTTCATTACCTCTGCTGCAAGAGGAGCACATTTTTAGAAAGGAATTTAAAGTTTCATAGCCTCTGCTGCAAGAGGAGCACTTTTCAGGAAAAAATTTAAAGTTTCATCGACTCTGCTGCAAGAGGAGCACTTTTCAGGAAAAAATTTAAAGTTTCATCGCCTCTGCTGCAAGAGGAGCATTTCAGGAAGAATTTTAAAGTTTCATCGCCTCTGCTGTAAGAGGAGCAGTTCAGGAAGAATGTTAAAGTTTCATTGCCTCTGCTGCAAGAGGAGCACATTCCAAAAAAAAAAGGAGAAGAAGAAATGAATGAAAATGAAAAATGAAAAAAAAGAAGAAAAAAAAGAAAAAAAAAGAGATCAGATCATAAGTCGGACAAAATTAGTGTCTTTTGTCTTCGCTCTATTCCTGATTCTCAGCAATGAGCAAAGAGGGGCAGCTGTTGACACCTAATTTTGTCCCATTTTTGTTATTATGTATTCTATTTGTTATTATTATTATTATTATTATTATATTATTATTATTATTATTATTATTATTATTATTATTATTATTTGTACTTTATTTTTATTTTTATTATCTTTTTTATTTATTATTATTATTATTACTACTATTATTATTATTATTTGTATTTTATTTTTATTTTTATTATCTTTTTTATTTATTATTATTATTATTATTACTACTATTATTATTATTATTTGTATTTTATTTTATTATTTTTTGTTTTGTTTATTTTGTTGTCCAATCCGCTGCCACCAACCCCTGCCAGTCCAGTCCCCTCAGCCTGTGACCCATCCCATCGCCTGCTAGCTCTCCTACCTGCGACCAGCTACTTTGCCCACTTCCTAACACGGCATCATCCCCACTACAAAGCCCCCTAACCCTCTCCTATCCGAAGAGAGAAGCAAACCCAAAAAACCACCATCACCATTTTCGACCCTCACCACCGAGACCCCTTGGCTACCCGAAACCCTTGGACCAACACAGCATCATCATCACCGAACCAAAACCCAAAAGCCTCAACCGGAGGCTAGCTAACACCCACAAAACCCCCATTACCACAGCCCCTACCACAGCCCCCTTTGACCATCACCATCCCCACCTGCAAAAAACACAAATAGCAATCCAAAAAACCACAACCAGATTCAACACCAAATCCAAAAACCAAAAAACAAAAAAAACAAAAAAAGGAAAAGGACTTTCGGGGGGGGGGGGGGGGGTTCATATCTAAGTAGCTAGGGTGATTTTTGGGCGAAACTAGGCCCAGAATCGAAGAAAGGAAGTGGAGAGCCTCCGGAAACGGGCTACTTTTTAGGTATCCAGCCACCGGCAAAGGCGGCTGGCGGCCCAGGCGACTGCCGAAAATCGCCTGGCCGGGGAAGCCTCTGAAGGCTTGTTTTTTTTTTTCTTTTTTTCGGTTGAAAATGAAAAAACAAATAAAAGTTAGCTTTATATAGAAAAACGGAGTGACCCGCGCCTGGACCCGACCCGGGTCCAGGATCCGCGCGTCCGACCCGCCCGCGGGAGAAGGATCCGCGTGTAGAATCGACCCGACCCGGGGATCCGTGTGCCCGACCCGACTCCACAGCTTCTTGCGACCCGTTTGCTGACCCGATCCGACCCGCGTCCGGCCCGTCCGTGACCTGCTCAGCCCAGCAATTCCAGCCCATTCCAAGTGCTATTGGGCTTTGACTTTTGGGCCAAGTTCAAAGGGCTTCTTTGGGTTTTAAAACCCAATCATTGGGGGTATAATTTCTTTCTTTCTTTCAACCTTTTGTTTTTTATTATTATTATTATTATTATTATTATTATTATTATTATTATTATTATTATTATTATTATTATTGTGTTTTTATTGTTGTTGTTATTATTATATTTTATTATTATTATTATTATTATTATTATTATTATTATTATATTATTATTATTATTATTATTATTACTATTATTATTATTATTGCATGTTGTAAAATAAAAGTTTTTTTGAAAAATTTTCTTTTATTTGTATTTTCATTAATTAGTATTATTGATTAGGAAATGTATTTAAAAATGATGAAATTTAAATTCAATTAAATGGACGTCCGATGATGGGATGCTACGGAAGTCACAAGTAGTGATTCCTAGCTGATCCTTAGGTGAGAAGAGTCGTACTAAATGTTGCCAAAAATATTGGAATATTTAGTATAATTTTTCAATAATTTAAATTTTTAATAAAAAGGAAAATGAATAAGTTTTTTAAAAAAAACAAAGAAATATAAATAAATAATTAAACAAATAAATAATGAAATTCAAAGTCAAAAAATTCATTTGCATTATTTTTTATCTGTTTGCTTCATATGCATTCATTTAATTTTCGAAATGGGTGTGAATCCTTCCGAGGATGAGATTCTGTAGAAGTCACAAGTAGTGATTCTTAAGAAATCTCTAGTTGAGGAAAATTATTTCAAATGCTACCAAAAGTATTGAAGTATTTGATTTAATTATTCAATACAAAAGGGTTCACACTCATTTTCGATAAACAAAATCTAATTTTTTTTAAAATAAAAAATAATTTTGATAAATAATAAAATGCTCCAAAAATGGAATAAAAAGGAATTAATTTTAAATATTAAATTAAGACCATTTTATTGAAACCAAAGAATAACACATGATTATTATGGTACTGTTTTTTAACGGGCGTCGTGGGGGTGCTAATCCTTCCCCACGCGTAACCGTACTCCCGAACCCGATTTTTGTTTTCGCAGACCAAAAATTTATCTTTTTTAATAAAACTTAATTAATTTTGAGATTTTGTTAAAAAGATAAATATTTTTAGGTGGCCAATCACACCTAGTCAAAAAAGATTGGTGGCGACTCTCTTTTGTTTTTAAAATGTTTTTCAAAAATTCGTCGAGCGCGAAGCCGTTACGACAATTATATTAACAGCCTTTATTAAATTTGTTAGATAAAAGAACTCACTATTCATTCAACATCTTTTGGGTGATAGAGTCAAAAATTATAATTAACCCATGAGAGTTTAGTTCAAATATATTAAATTAAAAAAATAATAATAACGTAAACTTAAATAATGATTTCATTATTAATATTTCTTGAACTCATTTTTTTAATACACACAATTAATTTATTATTTAACCTTTGATATTTCATTTAATTTCACAACTGAATGTTTGGGATTACTGAAAATTTCATTTTCTGCTGTGACTCACAATGGTGGGGTTGCACTGCAGACACCGCATTCGGAACTAAAGAGATATTATGTTTGCATAACTAAACGTCCCACAGTTTGGGCTTCAAGTTTCAGACGCTAGTTTTGTTAATGAAAGTCCTAAAATCAGCAACAATCATTATTTTTGGTGAAACATTTCATTGTATAAAAGATGGTGTGCAGGGGATTCAAGGAAGGACCTTGCTGAACGAGTGAAAAGTGAAAATTAACTGTGATGTTAGAAAGGAAGAGTCCAGTCCAGTACTCAATAGCAATGCACAAAAAGAACCTAATAAGAATGTGGGGACTCCTGGTATGCAGGCGATCTTCCAAGAGGATTGGAACACTACTGCTTAATCGAAAAACCACCTAAGCACTTTATTCTGATTTTGATTCTCAGTTAGTGCAAACTGAGAAGACTGAACCATGGTGGCGCATGACTAACAAAGATGAACTAATCTATTTCTACCCTTTTCCCAGCCGCATTACAAAGGCATTCAGATGAAGCAGGCTGACCGCAAAGTTGTAAAGCAAAAGAAGAGGTCACCTAACCTAAGGATGGGGCGGGTAGATCTACCAATGGTTTTTTGGTGGGATCGAGTTTGCTGGAGCTGGATTGCTTCTGGTTGGATCATTGGGTGGTTGTTTGTTTCCATTTACCTAAACTTCATAGGCTTTCTCATTTTTTATGACCTTTGTCACCTCTCACGTTCACAGTGATGCAGATTGAGATTGGTATACGCTTGACCAGAATTTGATAGCCGTCGTCGAACCGGATTAGAGCAAGAGATTGTGAGTCTCAGATTGGTGGTGTTTATCAATTACTGTCACACGTAGATTTTCTTGTTTAGATTTATTATTCTGAAGATGTTTTCATAAGAACTTGACAATGTTCTGTGTAAATGTTGTAGTTGATGTATAGACGTACTCCACCCCCTGTTCATGGGAGATGCGTTTTGTCAATATTTTACTCCTTCAAATCTTGACAAAATCAATAATGCCGGAGGAACTAATAATGAAAATGAAACTATTTGATGAATAAGAAAATGAGGAAGCTTTTAATTATGGATTTATATATGATGCACTGACAGTGTATAGTTTCTATACACTGTCAATGCATCAGAGGTTGACACCTCATCATTAGGCCCTTATATGCAAATATAAATAAAATTTTTTTATTTGCCCATAAGGGCCTATTGATGAGGTGTCAACCTCTGATGCATTGACAGTGTATAGAAATTATACACTGTCAGTGCATCATATATAAACTCTTTAATTATTAGTTAATAATTCAAAGAGTATCTAAATAGTAATTATAAAAGCTAGTGATAATTAAGTACTTGCCAGCATGTTATGCATAAGCAATCAAGAATTAAAGATTGGTATAAAGGGAAAGAGAAATTTGATTCCTTGCAAAGAAAAGCAACAATGGTTAGGTCAATGTTTGGTTATTTAACCCAAGGGTTGTGACTCAATTGGCAATGCAGGCTGAATTTGTGGAAAGAGCTCTCGGGTTCGATTCTCACTAAACACATCTTTGGGGAGGGGTGAAGAGCCTTAACTGTAACTAAACCCCGAACAGGATTAATCTTAGATCGTTAAAATGGATGAGGATACCTGTGGTCTATACAAAAAAAAATGTTTGGTTATTTAATAAGATTTTCAGTTTGTCCAATTAATGACATCCCTCTATCCAAATGATACACGAGATTTAAAGAACTTTTAACATGAGGACTAGTTAAATTAAGGATTATTATTTTATTCACTGTTACTGTCACATCCCGTGACCTCATTTTTCTCTTATAAAATACACAACTTATCCGGTTGGGCTGTCTGTGATACTTTACCCTTCATACTCATTTAACTATTAACTATAAAAATAGTAATATAAATTACATCCCCTATCTTAATTCTTAAGAAAGTAGTACTGGAAGTAAGTCTAAATACAGAAAATAAATGATCATACCTCATATTATAAATCAAGCTGTCGCAATGTCTCCAAATGCGTAGCTCGAAATCCTCTGATGTCCGATCTCTTAGTCCTCAAAATCTGAAATGTTAATATTAAGGGTGAGCAAACCACGGCTCAGTAAGAGAGTTATATGCAACACTTGATATTCAACTACCTATATGTTGAAAATAATTTTTCACTTTCTTTAAATCTTCCTAGAGGCTCTAGGCTCATATGTAAGAAGGATACTACAGTCGGCTAGGGATCCGGATGGAGTAAGGCAGGTATTTTAGAATACCTAACTTGTCCCGGAACCTAGAAGCAACTGTAGAGAGTAATCGTTTTCTTTTGATATTCAAATCCCAATTGTTAGCTTTAAATTGCCATATATATTTTGAAATGACAAAAACTTAAGTAAGATTTAATGTTTTAATTCATATTGTAAATTTGCCTTATCACACACGATTTTCTCAATCCATTCTCAAGTGATCATATCAAACATTAAGACCATGATTTAATGATACATCCCTATTGGTCTTAATTCCTTATAAATGTTTTGAATATTTTAGAAAATCACTTGATGAATGTTTAGACCATGTTTTTATCTGAGAAAGTCAAGAAAAACTCCCTTAAAGCTTATAAATGTTTTGGGTTGAATTAGGATCAAAGGTCATATCATTTATAACCCAAAAGTGCAGGAAAAATGCCCTCTGGAAGAAAAGGATCGATCCCCACTGTAGCAGGATCGATCCCTTTCTGGTAGAAAGTCTTCCCAAGGTCCCTGAAGCCCAGAATCAAGATTCTGGACAAAAGGGATCGATCCCCTATTGAAAGGGATCGATCCCTTTGCACGAAAATAGCCTATAACGGCTAGTTTTTGTGAGACAACGGTAATATTCGAGATTTGGCTCCACTCAACGGCTAGAATACATCCAAGGGACTATAAATAAAGGCTTGGAAGCTGAAGAAACAAGAGAGAGCACCCAAGACATATCATTCTTCAATTTCTTCATCTCTTCAAGTAAATCAAAGAGTTCAAGAGCTAGAATTCAATATCTTCTATCACTCTCTTATTCCTTATAGTGCTTAGCACAAATCTTGTATAGGTTTTCATTGTGCTTAATTTCCGTAATCACTTGCCTACCTAGAGGCCTTTCTTTGATTACATTATTTGTATCTCATCATTCCTTGTAAAGGGGAGGTTTCTCTTAAGCCTAGAAAAAGAGGGAGGTTTCTCTTTAGCCTTAGAAAAAGAGGGAGGTTTCTCTTGAGCCTAGAAAAAGAGAGAGGTTTCTCTTGAGCCTTTAAAAAGAGCGATTATAAAGACAAATTCAAGTGTAATGAATTTGGGGGAAATCCTTGGGAGCGTCTCAAGGTAGAGGACGTAGGCAAGGTTGTCGAACCTCTATAAATCGCTTGTGTAAATCTCTTTCTCCTTACTCTTTATTTACTTGCAATTATATTGTGTTTATTGCATTGAACTTGAATTGCATGCTTGCCTAGCTTAGAGAACTTAGAAAATATCAATCTAAGCTAGAGAATTTAGGAGAACCGAAAAACGGGCTTAAGGTTAGCAAAGAACCAATTCACCCCCCTCTCGATATTGCCTATAAGAGCCAACAATTGGTATCAGAGCTTGGGCTCAAGATTGATTTAGACTAACCTTTATCGAGCAAAACGATCATAAATGGCTCACTTGAATGTAGGCACACCCCTAGGAGAAGAGGGTCACTCATTAGTTAAACCTCCACTCTTTAATGGTGAGAATTACTCTTATTGGAAAATTAGAATGATGTTATTTGTGCAATCTAATGACTATGAAGTGTGGAGAGTAATAGTTAATGGTCCTAGAATCCCAATGAAAAAAGTAGATGGAAAAGATGTCCCTAAGGGTGAAGATGAATGGGACACAAATGACATGAGATTGGCACAATTGAATGCCAAGGCTATGCACACCCTCTTTTGTGCATTAGGTCCCAATGAGTATAATAGAGTGTCTCTATGTAAAAATGCTAAGCAAATATGGGACAAACTAGCCATCACACATGAAGGGACAAATCAAGTTAGAGAGACCAAAGTAGGAATGCTCACACATGATTATGAGCTATTTAGGATGAAAAAAAATGAGTCCATTAACGAAATGTTCACTAGATTTAATGATATAATTAATGGACTTAAGGCTCTAGGCAAGGCTTATTCCAATGTTGAAATGGTAAAGAAAATTTTGAATAGCTTACCTAAGTCATGGGAGGCAAAGGTAACCGCAATAGAAGAGTCTAAGGATCCAAATACCTTGTCTCTAGATGAGCTTATGGGCTCCCTACTTACATATGAAATGAAAATGAAAAGAAATGAAGTGCCTTCAAAGAAAGTAGGGGTAGCACTTAAGTCTTCCACTCATGAGGTCATTGAAGATGATAGTGATGAGAGTGGAAATGAGGAAGAAAAGGAAATGGCTATGTTTGCCAAAAGATTCAATAGGTTCATGAGAATGAATGAGAGAGAGCAAAATAGGAGACATCATAGGAGAAAGTCAAGTAGAAGAGAAAAAGACCTTTTAGTGTGTTATGAGTGTAATGAACGGGGTCATACTAAGTTAGATTGCCCCTTACTTAGGAGAGAAAAGGATAGAAAGCCTAAGAAGAAAGCATTTGTGGCTGCATGGAGCGATAGTGATAGCTCCGATGAGGAAAACGTAGATGAAGAGGTAGCTTACTCATGCTTTATGGCTATTAGTGATGATAAGGCTAGTTGTAGTTCTAGTGAAGATAATGATTATACATTTGATGAACTACAAAATGCTTTTAATGAATTAGCAAATGATTTTCAATGCATGAACTCCAAATATAAGAAAATCATTGCTAAATTGAAAATAGAAAATGAAATGCTATTAAATGCCAAACTTGAATTTGAGAAGAAATTAGAAGAAGCAAATCTAGAAATAGATGAAGTAAATAAAAAGAACTTAAATTTGCATAATTCATTTTCTAGATTTTATATGGGTCAACAAAAGCTAGACCATATGTTAGAGACCCAAAGAGCTTTCTTTGACAAAGATGGGTTAGGCTATAATGAAAAACAAAAAGAAACTCATCTTAGGAATTTCTTAGTGAGCAAAAATTCTATGCATGATTTATCTCTCACATGCTCACTTTGCAATAGAATAGGACACTATTCACAAGCATGCACTTATAGAAAAACCACATTTAGAGGAAGAGTAGTTAGAAAAATATGGGTGCCAAAGCATGCTGTAAATAATGTTGAATTGTGCTTGAAATGGATCCCTAAAGGATCAAAAATTGTTTGCACTAACTCTCATGGACCCAAGAAAATTTGGGTACCAAAATATGTTTAAGTTGTCTGTTGTAGGAGTGTTAGAGCATGAGAATACAAAGAAACAATGGAGTTCAATTGCTCTACACACCTCTATGGAGTTTGCTTGTGCCAATAAGAGAGAGAAAGCGCTTGAGGATCCACCTTTGGCAAGGTCATAAAAATTCTTCAAAGGATAGCTCAAAGTGGATTCAACAATTCAAGGCAAAGCACTCTCAAGCAAAGGAGTTTTGTAAGCTTATATCCTATCTCTTCAAAACTCGTTTTTGCTAAAATTATTTATATGTTTTATTGAGGCACTTAGTTGATGACTCTTGATGCATTATGAATTGTGATTGAGCAAAAAGGCATGATACTTGATTGTTGAGTGGTTTGATGGATAGTACTTGAGGCATTGAATGAATGAATGAAAGGCATGATGTATGATTTTGAAATGATTATTGAAATTTTGTAGTTTGAGCAAGTTTGATATGTTTAGATAATATATTTAGTTGCTCAAAAGCTGTCAAATATGTCATATATGCAAAATGCCATGTCATGAGCCTTAATGAAGAATATACATGTTAGAAATCATGGCATGTTGTTCACAAGATGTATGTTTTAATGATATATATCCTTAAAATCTATGTGAACAAGTTTGTTTTAACATATTTATGTAATTCAATGCATTGGTTTGGTCAAAATATACTTAAATCTCTAAATGACCTCCTTTGAGCCCAAAAATGCATTTTATTGTGTAAATTTTTCCAAAATTGCAAAATCTTTTGTAAAATGGTTTTTCATTCATGTTTTTCATTCATACAAGTCCAAAATCATGTTTTACAAATGTTTAAACCTTTACTTGGACTTAAATTACTCAAAAACGGAGTTTTGGTACCTCACAAGTTGAATTTTCTGTCAAAACTACTGCAGAATCTGCAGGAAACTATGAGGGATCGATCACCCTCCTAAAGGGATCGATCCCCCCAAGCTAGAAAAGGCACTCCTGCATGTTTTCAACCGAAATTGAGAAGAACTTTTCATTGTTTTGATATTTTCTCTCCTCTCAACTTAAAATTCATTGTTTTAACTTCTTTTTGATGATCTTTAATATATGAAAAATCATTTTTCATTGATATCATGCCTCAACTTCATCAATTTGTATCATTTCCATCAAATGGTATCACTCTCAACAATCAATATCATTTTTATTGAACTCACAAGTGCAAAATCATTCTTCTTGTTGAAAACATTCATGAATTGCATAAATCTTGAAATAATCTTGAAATATACTTTCAATGAATGCTTAAACATAATTTTGAGATTTATTTCAATGATTTGTGTATATATTTGAGAATTTGATGAACTTGTACTTAATGAATATTCTTCATTCCTTTTTTTTTGTTCATCTTAGTCAAGCATGCTTATAGGATTATGTCTCTTAGCTTGACTTATCTATTCCACATTAGGTTTCATGATAATTATACATCTAGTGGAAGAATAATTAAAACTTGACCTTAAGAATTGATTTCAAATGTAAATTCAAGTATTGGTATAAGGTCATAATTTTCCTTGGCCTATAAGTTGTGATGATAAATGGATCTTAAATGTTCAAATGCATGAAACTTTATCATCCATGTACTTAAATTTTTCTTATGGCCAAATTGGTAAAGAATTTGGGCTTTAATGACAACACCAACTATTGATATACATGCATTGTGTCTTGATTGTTTTGATGTTGAACATGCATGTTTACTTAAGTTGAATCAACAATCATGCCTATGAGATGAGAATAGTTGTTTTCATGATATTATGTGCTTAACCTCACTCATAGTTTATGGATTTTAATGATAAAATATATTTTAGCTTGATAATATTGATTCACTTAGGTGAAGCCATTTTAGTTAAAATAGCATATACCCTCTAGAACGTTAAATGATCATAACAACTAAGGATATGGCTCTTAATTGATTATAATGGTAATTTTGAATCTTTCCTTGCTCATAATTGGTTAAGGACTTGAATTGAAAAATGAGCATAGGATTTTTGTAATTAAAACCATGGAAGAAAATGTGTTTGCTTAAATTCCTTGATTTTTTTAAATCTTCCATATGGTATAATTCTGTGAATATGAATATGGATTAATACTTTATGATAGTATGCTTATGTTTAATTGATCCATATGCATATTTGATGATGTGTCTTGTGTTCTTGCATATTTAGAATGACTAATTTCTTGACATGAACACACTATACATAGATATTGGATTCATGCAAAATGACTAAGTCAACCGTTAGTAACAATTGGTATTTAGATTGAAATAACAATTAATATCATTGGCAACCATATTTTCAATACTTGGTAAGCCAAAACTAAATTGCCAATTGGTATGAGCTTTAAATTGCCAATTCTTCTCATGCTCCTTAGATTGAAATGACAAATAGGGAAGAATCCATATAAGACACTTTTGCATGAAACACTTTTGTGCTAGAATTTGTGATTAATTGATGTATGATTTAATTCTAGACACAATATTTCTTGAAAATGATTTATGAGCACATACATATGATATGTTATATAATTTTAGCTCATAATCATGATGAATTACCATGCACCTTAGTTGGACCTTAGAGAACAATTGATATACTTAGGTGCTTGCTTAACTTCTTACCAATTGGAACCTCCTTGCAAAATTACTTATCAATAATTGGTATCAAAATTATTTATAAACAATTGCTATAGGAAAATAAGCCTTGTCCTTTGCATGCCTAAACATTTCATACTCTTTATGGACATTGTCTTATGAATTTGTGCTATGAGTCCCATGTACTAACATGTTTCTTGTTGGATGGAGCATTTTTATTTCTTCTCACATAGCCATGATTTTAGGGGGAGCATATCTTTTATTATTTTTCCTTCTTTTTACTATGACAAAAAGGGGGAGAGATAGATATTAAAAGGGAGAGATATTAAGGGGGAGAGATAATGGGGGAGAAATAGTTTGAAAATTCATTTTCAAAACCCATGCTTATATTAAGGGGGAGCTTTGTAAAATCCTGCTTTATTTGAAGGGGAGTATTTTATTAAAGAATTTTCAAAGCAAATTTACATTAAGTTTTGTCATATCAAAAAAGGGGAGATTGTTAGCTTTAAATTGCCATATATATTTTGAAATGACAAAAACTTAAGTAAGATTTAATGTTTTAATTCATATTGTAAATTTGCCTTATCACACACGATTTTCTCAATCCATTCTCAAGTGATCATATCAAACATTAAGACCATGATTTAATGATACATCCCTATTGGTCTTAATTCCTTATAAATGTTTTGAATATTTTAGAAAATCACTTGATGAATGTTTAGACCATGTTTTTATCTGAGAAAGTCAAGAAAAACTCCCTTAAAGCTTATAAATGTTTTGGGTTGAATTAGGATCAAAGGTCATATCATTTATAACCCAAAAGTGCAGGAAAAATGCCCTCTGGAAGAGCAGGATCGATCCCTTTCTGGTAGAAAGTCTTCCCAAGGTCCCTGAAGCCCAGAATCAAGATTCTGGACAAAAGGGATCGATCCCCTATGGAAAGGGATCGATCCCTTTGCACGAAAATAGCTTATAACGGCTAGTTTTTGTGAGACAACGGTAATATTCGAGATTTGGCTCCATCCAACGGCTAGAATACATCCAAGGGACTATAAATAGAGGCTTGGAAGCTGAAGAAACAAGAGAGAGCACCCAAGACATATCATTCTTCAATTTCTTCATCTCTTCAAGTAAATCAAAGAGTTCAAGAGCTAGAATTCAATATCTTCTATCACTCTCTTATTCCTTATAGTGCTTAGCACAAATCTTGTATAGGTTTTCATTGTGCTTAATTTCCGTAATCACTTGCCTACCTAGAGGCCTTTCTTTGATTACATTATTTGTATCTCATCATTCCTTGTAAAGGGGAGGTTTCTCTTAAGCCTAGAAAAAGAGGAGGTTTCTCTTTAGCCTTAGAAAAAGAGGGAGGTTTCTCTTGAGCCTAGAAAAAGAGAGAGGTTTCTCTTGAGCCTTTAAAAAGAGGGATTGTAAAGACAAATTCAAGTGTAATGAATTTGGGGGAAATCCTTGGGAGCGTCTCAAGGTAGAGGACGTAGGCAAGGTTGCCGAACCTCTATAAATCGCTTGTGTAAATCTCTTTCTCCCTACTCTTTATTTACTTGCAATTATATTGTGTTTATTGCATTGAACTTGAATTGCATGCTTGCCTAGCTTAGAGAACTTAGAAAATATCAATCCAAGCTAGAGAATTTAGAAGAACCGAAAAACGGGCTTAAGGTTAGCAAAGAACCAATTCACCCCCCCTCTCGGTATTGCCTATAAGAGCCAACACCAATAAAACATTAAATATTCACGTGATAAAACACTTGAGTAAATAAATAAGGAATTCATGTTCCTTTCACAAATACTCTTTTCCACACTTGTAAAACACCGTAAAATATTTAGTTTAACACGTAATATATCAAAAGCTCAGTAGCTGTAATTAATTTAGTACCAGCAAAAGTTCAGTAAAAAGTACAATCATCAGTACAGTATCATGGAGACTAGCCAACACCCTAAATATATCATGCTATAATATCATCCCAAATAGGGGAAATACATGAGATCTATGGCCATAGTCTATAGGGTCCTCAGTGTGCACTGATCAGGTGTCCACTGGGACGCTGATAATAGGATCAGTATCTATCAGCACTAACACGTGACACGTGAGCATGATATGGGGCCTAATAGTCTCAAAACAGTAAACACGTGATATAGACCCCATTTATGAAATCACTTTCACTGAATGTAAGTTCAATTAATCCATAAATATTCATAAGGAAAATATTTTCATCTTATGAATAACAATTTATAAAATATTAATACTGGGGTAATCATTCCCAAAAATGTTCTAAATATTATAGAACAGTATAAATCATATTTTCCATACAGTGAAAATAGTTTATAAAATAACCACTGTAAAATATAAAAGGTCATAACTGTCCTTTTCACCGTAAAACATATGCGCACACTTTTCCGTGCTTTCACTCGAAACTATGATTTTCAAAGTTATCGGGATTCAAATCAACCATTTTTATGATTTATGGAAAATTAAAATATTTATTTTCCAAATCACCACTCTCGTCCCATATTTTCTCTGTAAATACATGCGGAGACTTTTTAGTCTCAAAACACTATTTTCACCTTTAATTACCTTTATGGAATTTTCTATAGACACTTATTTTCACGATTGAACCCATAAAAGTTATTTATAAAATCAAGTGAATATTTGAAGAAATATTATTAAAATATTCACTTTGGTCCTTTTCATTTTACACCTCGTTTCACATGAAATATCACCTATCGGAATAAATTTAGGTGATTTCCTTTTTCACCATTTTCAAAACATGAATATTTTAAAATTAATTATCAGTATATTCATGTTTTATGAAAAATAATCGATTTCTCGATTTTCGTGTTGAAAATCGTTTCTCATGATGAAAAATCGTTTATTATGATTTTTGGTAATTTTTTCAATAATTTTCGACATTATAACGGCTGCCGATTGGCTAGCCTCCTGCACAAAAATACAATTTAAATCTCAACCGGTAAATCACCACAATTCCAAACCGATAAATTACTACAATTTTCAACCAATCACTATCAATTGTATTTATAAAATTTAAATGTATAATTTAAAACATGTGTGTCGATATCCTTACAGGTTGCACATGTCTCCCTTACCATTTTCGGGGTCGGCGACTAGCTCTCGAAGGTCGCGCCCGTGTTCACCTCGCCCGATTTCATCGGCTCGATTATCGAGGGAATTTTTTGAAATTAAATTTTAAAATTTAGAATTTTTTCATAATTATTTAAATAAATTATTTAAATAATTTAACATTTTTTGGGATTTCTTACCGATTCCCGTAATTCTCGAGTGTCCGAAATTTCTCGAAATTCTCGAAATTTTCGAAGTTCGAAAATTCTCTTTTTCTCCCTCCTTTTTCTTCCTTTTTCCTTTTTCTTTTTTTTTCTTTTTCTTTTTCCTTTTCTTTTCTTCCAGCCGGACCGGTCACCCCCCTCACCACCGGTTCTTCTCCGATGGCCGCTTCTCCGGCCGTTCAGTGGCTCAGCAGCTGGCCGGCACCACGGCGAAGCTTCCGGTGGCCTCCGTTCGGCCTGGTTCAGCGGCACGGCGGCGGATCTACTCTGTTTTTGGCTCGGTTTCTCTCCTCCTCCGTCGACCTTCCTCCGCCGTTGGTGGCCTCACCGGTGGCTCTTTTCTCCTTCCCCTCACCTCCGTCTAGGTTCGGGTGGTGGTGGCGGTGCCAAGACTGGCCGGCACCACCGTTTCTTCTCTTCTCCTTTCCTTCTCGATTCGCCGATTCTGTTTCTGTTTTTCCTTTCCGTTTTCAACCGTAGCCGGTGACCTTCACCCTTCCTCGTCGACCGGCGACACCCCCTTTCCTCTTCTCTCCTTTATCTCGTCGAAGGCGGCGGTGCGTGCCACCGTCGACCCCTCTGTTTGGGGAAAGATCGGGTTTCCCGATCCTTCTCTGTTTCTTTTTTTTTATTTCATTTACATATAATTAATTATATACATATATAATATATTTATATAATATAAATATCATAATATAATAATATATATTTTGTACTTATACTATATATATTCTACATATAATAATATTAATTTATATATATAGTATTGTATTATATATATATATATATATTATATAAAGATATATATATAATAATATCAAAATTATATAATATATAGATATATATATATGTATATTTATATACTTTAAAATTAAATAACCTTTACATATATATTTATATATATGTTATACTACAATATATATTGTATTTACAATATATATTTTCAAACTTTACTGTAAATTAGTATTTACATTTCTCATTTATGTATATATCTATATATACATAAGATACTTTACTTGAATACATATGTATTATTTTATTTTGTACAATAGTATATATATCTATATATACCTCGATATATTAATATATACTACATAATATTTTAATACATATGCATTTATATATAAAAATACATTTATATAATTTATAATTATATAAATATATTTCTCTTTTATTTTTCATTTTCTTATTTAATTTGAATTTTCATTTATCCAAATTAAATCTCCTCTTTTCCTTATTTTTCGAATTTCCAATTTAATTCCCTTCACTCGAATTTCTCGATTTATCACTTCCTCAATTCTCGGGATTTTCACCAATATTCCGTTCTCAAAATTTTATTTATTTATTTATTTTCATTGTTTATTTTCTTCAATATATATTTCCAATAAATGAAAAATTTATGGTTATTACAGTTACTGAAGTTTTTTAATTTTACAAGCGATATTAAAATTAAAATACGTGTCTTATTTTATTTATTTTTTTAATATTTTTAAATGATACATATCATTATCCTAATCATATTTGTGGAGTTAAAAAACTCCACCGACAGTAGATAAAATAATAATCCTTAAATTAAACTCTAATTTTAATATGATTTTGCAAACAATTTCAATTAGTTTTGATTTTTTATCGTTTGGTACAGCAATAACAGAAGTCGATTTAAGTGATAAAAAGTTTATTTTTTTATTTTGAGTTTGATTTAGTTGAAAAAATATAAAAAATAATTTTTTATAAATTCGTTAAATCTAAAATAAATAAATATTTTTTTATAAATTCATTAAATGGAATGTAAATAAACATCCTTAAACCGATTTAAAAAAACAAAAAAACCAGTGGCCAAACTCCAAAAACCTTTTATCACTAGAAGGTAAAATATGAGTCAGTCGGCCTCGGGCGACCTTAATTTTCCCACGTGCATATCTGAGTTATGGCTTTGACCAACCACGCCCCAAACCGACTATCCTACGTGGCAAACACCACTGCCTATCGACCACGTGTCCGAATCCAACCGCTCCTCCCATATATATGCGCATCGTCGTTTCTCGCCTTCTCCCCTCTTCTTTTCTTTTCTGGAATAGTTGAAATCTGATAATCGCAGATACATCAAACCAAAAGAAAAAGCTAAAAATCATTTTCACTCCATTTTTTCCTCGGCAGTGCATAAAGTTTCAGTCCACTCCCAGAAACGATGCCGTTTTGCGAGGTGGGGAAAACTCAGAGCAAAGTCGACGCAGCTCTCAACAATGGTATACAGATTTTTTATCGAACTTACGGTCACGGCTCTACCAAAGTCCTCCTCATCATAGGTCACTTTGTTTTCTTTTCCCAACCGATTTGTTTCCGTTTTATATGTTAATTTTATCGTTTTTTTGGGTCGCTGATATTTTGGCGAATGATTGGTCAGGATTGGCGGGGACACACGATTCATGGGGGCCTCAAATCAAGGGACTGACCGGAACCGATAGACCCAACGACGATGAAACTATGGTGGCTGATTGGGAAGCCGGCGTGGGTCACAATGAGGTCGGTGGCATCGAGGTTTGTGCATTTGATAATCGTGGGATGGGCCGCAGCTCTGTCCCCACCAAAAAATCGAACTATACGTGAGTCATCTCGTTTGTTCTTTAATGTTTTCTTAGCAGCCAATATTTAATCTTCTTTGACTTTCAAAAATCCCTTATTTGCTGTTTTTCGTTAATTAATGTAATTTAATGGTCGTAGCGGTTTAGAAGTTTAGAACTTTTTCCTGTTTTGGTAGGTAGACTGTAGCTGTTGTATTTGTTAAAGTTTTCAATCAAATTTTATTGTTTACTGTAACTTTTAGTTAAAGCTAGCTTTTTTATGTATAGGATTTTGTATTTTGCTGATACTGGATGCGACTTAAAAACTCCTATTTTGAGCAGTGGGAAAATCCAGGAAAAGTGATTTTTTTTTTTTTCGGAATGTTGAGTGCAGGACGAAAGTTATGGCAAAAGATGCAATTGCCTTAATGGATCATTTGCGCTGGAAGAAAGCCTATGTTTTTGGGCATTCAATGGGTGAGTGAGTCCATTGGTTTTTTCATTGCAAAGAAAAAAAAAGGGGCTATAAGAACAGAAATATCTTTAACCTTCTAGAGCAGTTTTAATGATAATTGTTCCTTCTCTAATATAAAGCTTGCTTGAATTTGTTATATGAAAACAGGAGCTATGATTGCTTGTAAGATGGCAGCAATGGTGCCTGATAGAATTCTTTCTTTGGCATTACTTAATGTAACAGGTGGAGGTTTTGAATGTTTCCCGAAGGTATTTATCTTTTGTTAGTGTTTCAGAGCCGTGGCTTGTCTTCAATTTCTTTTTAAGTATAGTCATTGATGTTTAGTCCCGTTTGAGTCAAACCAGTAGTAGGCAATGGAGATACTCTTTTAAGTATCACTATTAGTACAGTGAACATATTTAGTGGTTAAATTATCAAACCGGTAGAACTGTACCTTGATCAAATATGTTTATATGTACATCCATTATTAGTACAGTTGCACACTTGGGAGAATACAGAGACTATAGATTTTGCTACTTTTAAGTTTTGGAAAACCAAACTGTATGAAGGAAAATGAAAAACAATCCCATCAATTGTAGTTAAAGTTGATCATAATCTGCACTCCACCTCTGCTCAGGAAGTCTTTTTGATATGCCAAGTTACACCCATATCACTTCTCAGTATATTTTTTTTTATTGTGCAGACAAATAAGCATAATACATAAAAGTTAATTCCTGGTCTTCAGGCAATCTGTTGATTTAGCTCTGTTTGTGATTAGTTATGAAATTCTCTTCTTGGTATAAAGTTAATTAGCTCCTCGTCTTAAAACCAGATGCATTGTCATGCTTTTGGAAGTTATATTAGCAGAAGTTAAACAAGCAGGAGATGGTGATTAACTTGTTTTATTCTCTTGCAGTTTGACCGCAAAACACTATCCATTGCAATTCGTTTTTTAAAAGCAAAGACTCCTGAGCAA
The DNA here is from genome assembly GCA_031772115.1 of Heritiera littoralis. Lineage (NCBI taxonomy): Eukaryota > Viridiplantae > Streptophyta > Magnoliopsida > Malvales > Malvaceae > Heritiera > Heritiera littoralis. Next base: position 2,279,383 of record JAPDPK010000056.1, read on the forward strand.
AGAGCAGCGGTTGACTTAGACACTCATTACTCAGAGGTAATGGTGTACTTTGTTAACAATATCATTTTCTTGTGAATTTGAGATGAGGATGATTCTACTGGGTAATGACAGTGTTGTTGTTTAGAGCATATGTTTAATAACTCTCAGAACTAACGACCTGCCACTCCAAATTAGGAATTTTATGAGTCAAATGAGGTCAAATTTAATTTCAGTTGAAGAACCAATACATCTTGGTTCTTTTTCTGAAAACAAACCAGTGAATATAGCCTCTCTCTTTCTCTCTCTCTCTCTCTCTCTTTTTTTTTACACAAGGCGGCAACTCATATGGTCTCGTGTTATATATGGTTGCAGGAATATCTTGAGGAGTATGTTGGATCTAACACTAGAAGAGCAGTTTTGTATCAAGTAAGAATTGCTGAAGCTGACAGTTGTTACTGAGCATAGAATGACAAATCAGATCAATCAGTTTTTTTTTTTTTGAAGAAATCAGATCAATCAGTTAGATCTGATAAATTTACTCTTTGTTCACTGAAACCTAGTCATAAAAAGTTGTGAATATTTGTTTAAGTTGATGGCCTGATTTTCTCAGTGATGGATATATGATACTACACCACACCAATTAGATAGGCAATGTTTTACAGAGTAGCAAGTTTTCTGCATATCAAAGCTACAACTAGCTGTTCCAGCTGTTTTTGATTGAATGCTCTCTGAAATATACTCCACATCTAAATATTGAAGTTGCAGGAAACCATCATGGTTCTTTGCTATTGAATATGCTCTAAATATTCTCCTCATTGGCTTTATCTCAAGGATGATACCATGCCTACCTGATTATCTTTCCAAAGTATCCCACTAGGTTGGCTTTTTATATCATTCCCCTCATGAGATTATTGTCAAATATTTATAGCGTCAACTATCTGTTTAGATCATTCATTGACAGAAGCATTGATGCGAGCTTTCAGCTCATAAGGAGACATTCCTATGGAGTTGTTTGCAACAATAATACAGTTATATAAAACCTAGATCAACTTTCTGAGATGCTAACTTCAAGATGCTTGCTTGCCCTTGGCAGGAATATGTAAAAGGCATAACAGCAACTGGCATGCAATCTAACTGTGGTTTTGATGGTCAAATTAATGCATGCTGGACACATAAAATGACACGAGCAGAAATTGAATTAATCCATTCATCTGGATTTCTTGTATCAGTCATTCACGGAAGGTACTACATCTTCATGACCCCGAAATTGTTGTTAATCATGCATACACTTTTTAACTCTTACAATATATCAATCTATGGTATTAACAAAATATAATAATTTCTGGTCTGGTGGATTCAGTTTTTAAATTTCAGTTACACTTTACATTCGACTAGAATGATTTTTTTCTTTTTTCCCACCAGATTAGTTTGTGGTGATAGAAAGAAACTAGAGCATCATCTTGATAGCCTGTTTATAATCTATTGATACAGCACACTATCTGTGAATATTTTAGTTCATATTAGTGCTCCTAGTTTATAATGAAATCAAGTGTTAAAGTCCTCTTACAATTCGAATGTGTGCTTTCAAGAGTGTGTGAAGGTTGTCTGTGTTGCATGCTTGTGCAACATTAAAGATAAAAGAGGACAGATAAATTAATATAAGAGTTTTAAAATAAAGAGAACTTTAAGAAAGAGCTCTTCTGATCTTAACAGTTCCAACTTGAATTTTGAAATAATTTTTCATTTTTCTTCAAAAAAAGAAAGTTAAAGAAGTTAGCTAATCATACTTGTATTAAACACCTCATTGCTATAGTTATAGAGATTATGTCTTGTTCTTTGTCATAAATATGCAACAATATACTAATGTCTTCTATGTTTCATTGTAATCATCTCTTGAAAAGTGTATGATACTCAACTTAGTTAACATAGTTAACATCTTCCAAATGCGTAGGCAAGATGTCATCGCTCAAATAAAACATGCAAGGAGGCTTGCAGAGAAGCTAAAGCCTGTTGCTAGAATGGTAGAGCTTCATGGGGGGCATTTAGTAAGTCATGAGAGGACAGAAGAGGTAATTCTCTACATTTAAGTGAAGTCAGCCACTTGATGTAGGCATCATGAATATTCACCTTTAGAATCTTTCAATGGTATAAGAGCACTAAAAAGGCACCTTCAAAAGAAGTTGAAAATATTTGTAACTCTGAATTTGATTGACAAAGGGTAAGAAAAAGTACGTGTTGAACTTGTAGAATTGTGTTCAGAAGGTAATATTCTGGCATGTGTAAACGATTAGCTGATGTGTGAGTATAATATTAACTTGCAAATTTAGTACTGTTCCATCATTAATAGAAATATGTCTAATGTTTACAAATTTAATAGGTTTTACTGTATTGTATTTGCCTGTGGAAAGAACCTTTGTAGACTGAATTATTAACTAATTTTCAGGTTAATCAAGCTCTTATTGACTTGATAACAGCATCGGAAATGAAGATGAGCCCACATGATTGGAGCAACTCCCCCAAGAAAAGTTCTGGTATGCATTCTTCTCAAAAGTCAAGATCTCTTCTCCTAAATCATTGGATCAGCATAATGACACTAATGCAGTAAATCATTAGTTTTCCTCTCTAGCCTATCAACTAAATGCTTGGATATAAGAATAGCTCTAAGTATTTACTTAGATGATAATGGCAGGTAAATCTTGTGATGGTCATAACAGATAAAATAGATGATCCTATTTGATCTGACAGATGTAGCTAGCTACCAGAATTGTAGAATTCGCTTGAAAGTTATGAAATTCCTGCTTTTGTTTTCAATGTCTAATGCTTTCTCTCTTTGCCTGGCTGCGTGGTAACAGGAGCGTCAAGCGGAACAATAGAAGGGAAAACCAACATAATCTTAGGAAAGCTCTACTTATACCTATTATATCTATTCGGTCTATTTGTGATGGCATTAAAGCATGGAATAAGTGCTCTACGGAGGCTAAAACCGGCTAGAATTGGAGCTTCCCTAACATAGTCACCCTTTTTAAATGGTAAATTATGAGTTTTCTTTCCTTCTGATTAAAAGCAGGTTAGTGTAGAATAAATTGAGACTCAATTGTTTTTATCATCTTCTTTTTGCAGGTTTCATAAATCTGTCACCATTGTGGCACAGGCGCCTCCCGTTAGGCTGTTAGCTAATTTGTATATTATTTGAGCAAACCTGGTTAAAAAAAAAATTCAAGATGCAGACAACCAAAATTTGGAAATGAAGGAGATCGATTTAAGCCTAAATGGAGGCGGATCACTCCGTGTAAGAGAAGAATAAGTTAGCGGAAGATGCTCTGCTCTTCCCAGCCCTTCCTTTGATTCTTATACTAGCAAAAATGGAAGCTGAGGAGTTAATACTGTATCAACCAACACAAGTACATCAATATGACCATAAAAGGAAACAAATTTTTTCCTAAACCAATGTATTTGAACAAAAAGAAAATGAGTGTGTCGGGCATGGAATTTTGCATGCTTCCATTGATAATTTTTCTGTTTTTCTAGACATAGTGTTGCTAAATAATCGGGAAGGAAAATGGATTGTTGGGTACTACGAAGGCCAGGCCCCTATGTTCATTCAATACTTAAAAATAAGTTTGTTTTGTTTGTTTTTGTTTTTTTCTTTGCTTTGTGCTCTTTCCTGCTCATCTTCTCTCCCAGCCCTCGGAATGTGGCCTGGCAGGCAGTCTGGGTACTACTCAGACCCAAGCACCTTTTCCTTAATGGCTCTTTTGGATTTCAGGTGCACTGCTTTGATCCATTACAGATGACTTCTAAAATAGATTTTTGTGGGTTTTTATATGATTGGTTGGTAGAAAATTGATTAATCAACAAAAAAAAATAACTGATTGATAACAAAAAATTAAATCATTTTTCTCAAAATTGTCTTATGTTTTTGAGAAAAGAAAAATGTTTTTGGAAAAATAACTGTATATATGTAAAGTTATTTATCAAGCTCATTAGTATAATTTTACTAAAATTAGATTTTGGAGATGACTTTTTAAGCTTTGATAACTCTATATAAAATATTATTATATTAATAAAAAATATTTTTAATTTAATATATTAAAATTAAAATCTTTCAAAATTTTAAATTTAAATATTTTATTTTGTATATTATTAATCTTAAATATTTTTAATATTTCAATAATAAATAATATTATATTATTATTTTAATAATGAGTAATAAATATTAATTTAATAAATAATATATTTATTATTTTAATAATTTATTAATATTTTCATTAAGATAATTATTTTGATAGTATAATTATTTTTAATATTTCAAAAATAAATATTAAGATATTGTTAATATTATATATATTAAAATAGAAATATAACTTCAAATTTTTAAAAAATATTAATATAAGTAAAAATAGATAGTTTTTTAATGTTTAATAATATAATATTTTAATATTAAATATTATTTTCAAAATATAACTATTTTTAATATTTATTTGAAATAGATTTTTAATAAAACGTTAATATCATTTGAAAAAGAAAACAGATTTTCTAAAAAACTACTAAAGAACCGAAAATATTTTTCATTCATTTATCTAATATAAACCAAATAGAACCTTAAATGCAATTCAAAGTAATAATTCTTGACAACCTATAAAATATGAAATAACATTTTTAACTTTATCCGTATCATTAAAAGTAAATTTTCGCAGATACTACACATTTTTCGTTGATGTGTACCTTAAAAAAAATTCGTAACACATGCTAATTCTGTCAGTTTTTGGACTTGTTTATTAAAAAAACACATAAAAAAATTTATAACTTTGTGTCAACGAAAGAACTTTTATGAGTAGATATCGCGTTTCATGTGTAAAAAGCAAAGTTTTAAAGTACACGCAATCCCACAAAAATTTACTAAACGAAAGATTACTTTTGCGAGTTTTTAATACCCTAAACTTCCCTAGGTTTAAGGTTATGAAAATTTATTTATGTGAAAATAAACTTTTGCAAGTGTTAAATTTCAAAGTTAAAAATGTAATCTCATAAATTTATGAGTTATGCATGGGTTGCATTTAGAATCAGTCAACGAAGAATACAGATTACTTGGCAACCGAAGACTTGCCAACTATGTTAGAACAAATTCATCCACAAAGCCCATTAGCACAATGATGAGGAGAAATCTAACCTTTGGTGGGTTGAACCAAAACCCACCATTCTCATGCCATTGCCGCCTCTGCCAGCTGAGGAAGACATCGCCGGAGGTCCATCCACGCCTGGCCATCCTCAATTTACTCTGATATGGTGGTCTGAAAAGCAAATGGAGGAAGATGATGGTGAGCCATGGGAGGAATCAGGAGAGAAGTGAGGGAGAAGACTACTGCTGTTCACTTCTCCATTTTTCACAAGTGAATAATGGGCCTTCACTTATATAGTGGTGCCAGCAGTAGGGACCTCCCATAATATTGTTCATGTACTATATCTATCTCATTAAAGATATAATAAATTTATAATAGAGATATATTATTTATATTTATGGTCACACCTTATACAAAATATACTACTAAATTAAGTTATATGATATTAATTATACTTAATTAGTCCACAATATTGAGATAATTCAACATTCTCCCACTTGGACAATTAAATTAATTAACAAAATATATCATATAATCTCAGTATGTATTCGTAAGCCCTCTAAATACATTGTACCGAAAGGGTACAAATGTGTAGACTCATACATACTTTAACAACAACAAGCCTTTTATAAGATTCAAAATGCATCATACCGACAGGGTACAAATGCGTAAACTTATAAAGACTGCAACAAAAATAGTAGTATTAGTGTGAAATGGAAATGATATGAAAACAGAAACAATATCCATTTCCATTAGGTCCATGCATCTAAACCGAATGATACCTTGCTTCAACGGAAGCATATGAGACTAATACCGAATGTCTCATCCAACAGAATGCCATATTCATCAAAATGCGCGCAAACAAAATATGCATATATGGCAAGTGGGGAATCCATTAATACAGTTATAACTGATTTCATTACATAGAGCTCCCACTAACTTAATACGGCAAATGGCTCCATATGCCTCATACAAGTGCTATGTCGTCAAAGCACTTAAGCAGCCAAACTTTCAGTTAGCCAGAATGAGCTCTTTCACTATGTGCTCTACCATCCAATCAAGCAATAGATTCCATTATTTTCTCTCTAACAAAACCAAATGATGATATCTAAATATTTAAAGTGTGAGGAACTCCTAGTATTTTGAGAGAGAAAATACTTGTTGCAACATTACCATAATACATCTCCAGGACTTCAAGATGGCAATCACAGAAAACCAACCCTGAGATGAAATTCTGCAGCCTAAATGGCCCATCATGTAACTTTACAACATGCTACATATTTAGCCTCCACAATCAAGGATGCTATAAGTGTTTGTTTCACACTTTCCAAAATACAGCTCCTTTATGTCCACAAATATATATATATAACCAAAATAATTTTCAATATCTGGATAGCTTGCAAAATTAACATCAGAATATCTGACCAAACTTAGAATGTCAGATTTGTCAATATCCGAATACTCTCTTTATAGTTTCCAGTTCTCTATTACAGGATCGCTAAAGTATCTCCAAAATACATCTATAATATACACAATATCCAAATGTGTATAAACTTGAGTATACACTGATTACCCACAATAAGGCATACATCACACTCGATATGAGCTCTTTCATTATCATTTTGAGGACTTTGAGATTTTCATAACATGTCACTTTTTACTAAATGACGTCTCATTAGGAGAACAACATACAATAAACCTACTCAACACTTAATATAGGTTCCATGAGACCAATAATGTATGCCTATTGATATGTCACGAAAAATCTCAATCCTTAAAACAAAATAAAGCCTCACTTAGATTCTTCATCTTAAAGTGACATGACGACATGAAATTTGTTCATATAATAGGTCAGTGTTATAGGCTGCTATTTGATATCATCAATTTAGAGTACAATAAGCACATAACTCCCATTGACCTTGCAATAGATTCAATTGTCAAACGACAATTTTCTCCTCAAAGTGACAATCTCATTACTTTATATATTGCAATCTGGGTGTCTTTTAATGTTCGCAAATGAACTCCTTGAGTTCACATAAACTGTATGTTTCATCTTAGGAACTACAAACTTTTAGGTTGCTTTATTTAAAGCCTTGGCAAAATTTAGCTTTAAAATTTTTTTTTAGCCTGATCTTTAGGGTTTCACTTGATCTACAATGATGTGACAACAGAAATAGATCCCATGCATCTTTATGCAACATAGATGCCTACTCATCCTGTGTGACTAATATTCAACTCTTAGAGTTCGAATCAGAATAGTCTCCTGACAAACATCAGAATTAGAAGACACATGAATCTTACATTCATGTTCCTCTGTGAACTCAGGTGCAGGTTCGAAATATGGTATTGGGATCAATTATTGATTCCTTTGGTTTGTGGCTTTTCATCATCAAAAGATAACGTATATATGGGAATGGCACAACAAAATGTATCTTAATAATGACTTTGTGGAGTTCACAACTCCCACTTTTTAAGTCATCCACTAAATAGATGCATTTTCAGACTTAATGATTCTAGTGTCACATAACGAGAAATGAAATCTAGAATTTTTCTAGCTGATATAAAAGCCAACAGAATTGCCGCTGATAGTTTTCTCGTCAAGTTTTCTTGACTGTGGGTTATAGCTCTTTTGCCTTACCTTATAACCCTAAACACAGGAAGCGGCATAAAATCGGCTTAATGTCTTACTACAACTTGGGATGCATTTAGGAACTGGTCTTGCTTGGAGATCAACTTTGAATGTGAATTGCAGTTTTAATTTCACTCCACCCAAATTTTAAAGATTTGGAGCGATAAAAATAAATCGTACTAGGTCAGAAATGACGATTGACTGCAACTGTAATCTCATTCTGTTTCAATATTCCAAGCACCGTACACTAGGTGTCAATATATAATCCTATAGTGTACTTAATCGAAAACCGGTATATGATTTCGCCTAGCTTCATTATACCAAACATAATATTCATCACTACTGTCTGATCATTGCCTTAAGCAGCGCAGCGGAATTAATCAGAATGCCTAAGGCCTCTATAAGATCAGATCTTTCACTCTATATGACCTAAATCAAAATGGTCTTTAGTGAAGGTGATGAAACACTTATATCCACTGAATACAGGATGTGGAAATGATCTACAATTGTCAGTATACATCAGCTCCTAATCATTTCAATATCTGCTAATCATTTCCTTAATATTAGCAGTAAGATTTGCCTTAATACAATCCTACATATGCCTCAAAATATTCCTAACTCTTACGCCACTACTTGATAGATTTCTTATCTATTCTACTATAATCAGAATCGATAGTCACATCATTCACAAATGAAGAAAATTTGCCTAATATTGGAAGTACAAGTTCATTGTGTATCCATCACACAGAATGCCAGAATCAATATATATATTGTTACTAAGCAAAATATTTTTCTGTTATCAAAATGAAAAGTATAAACTGATATTAGTTCCAAAATTGTCTTCAAAATGTAACAACAATCTGGCTATATTTTCAATATGGATTCTAACTCTATAACCCCAATTCACAACAATTTTCCCTTTTCTATCTCCGGTTGCTTATGGCTATATCAATGATAGCACCGGTATCCAAACACCAATAGTTAGAGGGCATATCTTCTAGATTGGATTCAAAATGAAAAGGCTAACAGAATGCCTTTTACACAAATCCCAATTTAAAGGACTCTTGCAATCTACCTCTTGTGCCTAGGATTATTACAGAAGTGACACACATTGATATTTAGAGGTGTTGGTGAAACTAGAATAGGAAGCAAACTTGGCAAATTTCTTATTCTAAAATGACCTTTTATTGAGACCTCTTAATAATATTTCCTTTTGGCAGTAATATTGGCATATGTCATCATTATGGCTAAGTAAGATCTGTTGACTTGAAAGATCTCCCATTTTTAATGACAATATCAATTTGATATTAAAATGCCATACTTCCTTCTGCATTAAATGAGATCTGTAAAACTGGAAGATCTCCAATTCTCCATCCCAGAAGGAAATAGTACTGAATCTGCCATATTTGTAACTAAACTCCTATTGCAACCTTTATCGATCTTATGCGAACTACTTTCTAATGGCATCCATAAATACTTCTTAATTATTCCTAATTGGAACACTTCCTCTTATTTGCTCATTAATGGCATGCCCTTATAATCAGAGAATTCTCACTTAAGTGTTCCCGAAATTCCAAGTATATTGTCCTCAAAGAGCTCACATTATTGGGTATAATAGATAGATTGACTCTTGGGACTACTTCCTAGTTTAATATGTCCATAACCGTAAAGAATAATTCATACTATCTATCTAATTTGATCCTGCTAGAGATTTGATATGTGATAGTTGCACAATATGGAGGCTAGTGGAATGACTCAATAAATTCCACAATACACTACCGAGGATAAGACAAAACTAGTTGAACACAACCTGAATGATCGCCCACCGACAGGGTAGGAAGACCGTGTCATATCCCAACCAGAATCCTCTCAATCCCAAGCATCTCTAAAAGCAACTAACAATCCGACAGGAAGAGACTAGCCACTTCTAGAGACCTCAGTAAATTTATGCAACTGCAACTATCACTATGCATTGCCTTATTATTATATCCTTAAAATTATCAAAATAAATCGTCAAAAAAATCGTCATGACTATTCTGCGACAGGCAAGTACTAGCCAATCCAATTAATGATTTATAATTTTAAGAATATTCACAAAATTTATTAACCAAAATTAACTACATCCAAAATATGTAATTTCTGAAGCATATGTAGTAATTTCAAGTCCAACATTAATTAATTAAATTAATTCAACATAAATGTGAATATTCAAATAATAAGGTAATTTCAATTTTAGAGAATTTATTTGTTTAAATAAATTATTAACGAAATGGGTAAACTATAATCCAAAATGGCTCAACAAAAATACCCAAATAATTTATTTAAACTTATTTAATTAGGCCAAATATTAGTAATTTATGGGCATGAGTATATATTTCAAAATTTAAGTGAATTATGAATTAAATGAGTAATTAAATTTCTAGAAATTACTCCAAAATTAATTCCTCCAAAATTCACTTATATTATATTAATTTTGGGTTAACAACTAATTATGGCTATTAAATAAAATTTGGCTTATGGCCAAAATTGTCTAAAATTAATTATCCAAATGGCTCATAATTAATTAATCAAATGGCCAATTAAACCATAATTCAAAATGAAACATTAATTAATTATGCAAAATTGCCACTAATTAATTCAAATTTAATAGCCAACTAAAATTAATTAATCAATATGGTCCCTAAGTCAATTAGGCAAAATGACCCTAATTCAATTAATTTTAATTGCCCAAAATTAATTGTATACTAAATGACCATTTAAAATAATTAAATAAATAATTGCCCATAGTATAACAAATTTATTTGGCCTAAATCAAATAAATGTTAATACATAATTAAAATAAATAAAATAGCATTTTAATTTCTAAAATTAAAAGCCCAAAATATTAACAATAATGGTCCAAAATATATCAACTCATAAAATTTGGCCCAATTTAAATCTCAAGAAACAACCCAAAAACAGGCCCCAAAAAAAGGCCCAAGAACGGGCCCAAACGCCTAGCCCGTATGGCTCAACAGTGGCCTAAAAGAAATAAAATTTCCTTTTCCTTTTTTTTTAAATTTTGCAGAAGCGAGCGCGTGTTCCACACCCCTCACAAATGGCTCCTAAAGGGCGTTGCACGCGCCAGACTTTCTTCCTCGCCAGAACCAGGCGAAAAATGCAGAGAAATGGATCGTTCGACCCGACCCGACCATTTCTCCCTCTACACAGCCCCATTTCACTTCGTTTTAACGGCGTTTTCATCAAAAATTCATCCTCAACTAAAATATTGAATTATTTTAACTCAAAAAATGCAAAAATCTTATGGGTATTACAAAAATCCGAAAAATACCCAAAAAATAAAAATATACATAAATCATTTTTCTTCAAAAATTGGCTAATAGTTATATTGTGGACGTGCTCTGATGCCAATTGTTAGAACAAATTCGTCCACAAAGCCCATTAGCACAATGACAAGAGGAGAAATCTAACCTTTGGTGGGTTGAATCAAAACCCACCATTCTCACGCCATTGCTGCCTCTGCCAGCTGAGGAAGACATCGCCGGAGGTCCATCCATGCCTGGCCCTCCTCAATTTACTCTGATATGGTGGTCTAAAAAGCAAATGGAGGAAGATGATGGTGAGCCATGGGAGGAATCGGGAGAGAAGTGAGGGAGAAGACTACTGCTGTTCACTTCTCCATTTTTCAAAAGTGAATAATAGGCCTTCACTTATATAGTGGTGCCAGCAGTAGGAACCTCCCATAATATTGTTCATGTACTATATCTGTTCCATTAAAGATATAATACATTTATAATAGATATATTATTTATATTTATGATCACACCTTATACAAAATATACTACTAAATTAATTTATATGATATTAATTATACTTAATTAGTCCACAATATTAAAATAATTCAACAAACTATTCCATGCAACAGGAAATAGTTTAACTATTTCCCGAGAGGAACAGTTTTGAGACAGCAACATTAATATAAGAAGATGATATAAATTACATAGGAGGGAAAGAGAACGTGCCTGGACCGAAATTGTTTCAGGTTGCTGAAATATTTGATGCGAGCACGAGCATTCCTGCTTCAAAGTCAATATGGGAAACGGAGAAGCCGCGATGGTGAGACAAAATTGAAGAAAGATTCTAATATTGTACGAGGAAATATGCCTTGTACCCCTGGAATATCCGAATATGCCAGACTAGGGGCCTGTCCGATGTCCATGCTCGGAGGCTGGGAGCCTATGGTTAGTATTGCCAAAGAAATGGGCTCTCCTGGGCATCACTCTAATTTTGGGCTTTAAAGTATGCCGAGATTTGTTGGTCTGGATCAACTGCTTTCCTTCTTTCTTGACGACGTAAGCCATAAACACTATTGATTCTCTCACCTCTCGCATCGCTGCTCCATTTTGGAAGGCCACGCATGGCTGCTGTCTCTTACTTGTCAGATTCGCAAAACCAATGGGAATTCAGCTGGTAATGTTCTTTCTTTCTTTGCTTTGCTTCTTTGAAAACTCCATGGGTTATTGTTATCCTTTGGTTTCTTTTTTAATCCTTTAGTTTTAGCTTTGCCTTTTGATTTTTGGGTTTTCAGTTGACTGGGTTTGTTTATAACAAGGGAGTCATTTGTAATATCTCTGGAAATGAAAATTTTTTTTTTGTATCTGCAGTGATTTGGAGGTAGATTTTGAGTCTGAAGAGAACGCTTCCATAGTCTACGCTGCATTGGCTGTTGATAAGGAGGTAATGTTTCAACTTTCAATGATACTGAATCCTTTCTTTTTGTTTTGGCATAACTACTATAACTGTTGTTTTGAGCATCTTCTGAATTTGATTCCATTTCCTAATGCAGTTGCAACCTGACAAAGTGAAAAGGCAAATGTCAATCTCTGATGGGAAACTTTCAGTGTAACCACTAGTTCCAATTACCTTCTTTAGTTTGAACAAAATGTTTTCCTTGAATGATTGCTTTGAAACTTCTATTTTCTGGGAATTTGCGCGATTGGTAACTTTTTTAATGATTTGACATAGGCTTAGTTTAGTTTTAGGTTCCATACTTCCGAAAATTTGCCATAATGTCTGAAGATGAACTTCCAACTCTGAGCTAATTAGATCCTCTTCTCTGTTAGCTGCTGAAATCCTTCCTTCTGTCTCCTGTAATAATTCCTGACCACACTCTGAAATGTTCAGGCACTTTGAAGCAGTTGAAGCAAGATTTCTCCGCGCATCATTTTCAGCTTTTGTTGATGTACTCACACTTGCCTCAAAAACAATTGAAGAACTTGGGCCAGGAATGGAATTGTGATGTCTGATTATTGCAGGTTGACTATAAATGTGCATTTTAGCTACAATTTGGCATTGATGTATATTTTTTATGTACTTAAATCTCCGGAGTCTTCACGTTATAAATGGAATTTTAATTAGGATATAACTTCAGCTTGTGCCTTAGTCGCTAACTTGTAGGTTTTTCCTTTTGTGTTGATCAGCTTTAAAAGTACTTTACATATGTAATGTAGCTTTGGGAAAGCTATGCCAAATGCCTTTTCTCCCAACCTGTTTGTTGTGTTATTCTAGAAATGGCTACGCTCTACACTTGATAATTCGTATGTATAATTTGTGTTTGTCATTTTTGTATCGTATCTAGAAATGTTAAATTTAGGTTTACGGTAACTGACCCACCATGAATGAAGAGAACTAACTTTATTGACTATTGAAAGTAGAATTTTTATGCCAACTAAATTTGATCTTCCATTTGATGAAAACGCAGCATAGTTTCCAAATATCTGCTAGTTAAGATGTAAGAGAAGAGTTCTGTGCTGTAAAACCCAATTTTCAAATGTATTTTTCTGCAAAGTAGGTAACTCCTTTATGGAAGGTAGTAGTTGGTTAGCGGTTGGAGAAATGGTAACCAGGGACAAACTTGAAGTCTGGTACCGTGGCCCCAACAAACGAAGTCTGCTACTGATGCTTTGCTTACTTTACCTATGAGCTGTTTTAAACCGGAAAAATGACCTCTTAAAAAGCCTTGCACATAGCTATGCAACTGTTATTTCTGGCGACCAGTATAGCAAACAATGTCGACAATGGCATACATCATTGCAGGCCAGCCTGCTGAGAAATGCTGAAAGTATACATAGCTCGTGAGCTGAAAGTATACATAGCTCGTGAGCTGAAATATGATGGAAATTATCCTAACACTGGAATATTTAATAGAAAGAAGAAAAAGGGTAGCAAAGAATAAAAGGTGACTGACAAAGGAAACTGAAAAAAATAAAACAAATGAGTGCAAGTCCAGAGTCTTTCCTCACTTCCTTCCTTGACTCCCCCATTTTTGTTTTGCCTCTATCTTATCTCTGGCCATTTTGTTGACCTTCTATCATTTTTCTTTTCTCAGTATTCATCCAAATAAGTATATAGCATCTCATCTTTCTTCAATTTGCGACGACTAAGCAATGCTTTGAAGAGTCTTTTACTTTTGCTTGGATGCTGTTCAGTGTCTTTGGAGTGGTCTTTCTCGGATTGAAGGTGCATTGAAGCTGATTTCCGAGGCTCTGATGGATACTGAAAATAAAAAGCAATTAAAGTCAGAAAAAAGATAAAAAATAAGAACGAATTATTATAACTCATAAAGCATCATTAACATGGTATGCATCGATTTTAAAATTAACACGCTTCTAAAGATGTGTAGCAATTATGTACCAAGAGAAGTCGATATTCTTCTAGTTAATCATAGACATATTTTAGTTAATAGCCATACAGTTTCCCTAAACTATTATGCACGTGAATTTAACCAGACTTATACCCACCCGCTGCCTTGCACCAGCTGAATTTGGAGTAGTCGGACGGCTCTTATTTGGGGTTGTAGGCCTGCTAACAGATCCAGAACGTAAAAGTGGAAATCGATGAGGTGATACTGTTCGCTTCTCTGATTATGTGTATAAACACCAACAGTGAGTATAAAAATGCATTCATAACTGAAAGCAAAGAATTGCAGTTCGAAAATATAATAAAGTCAAATATCCTTTCCAACCTAGTTCTTTCTTGGGCATGGTGGCAGTAAAGGAAAAGGCTGCAGATTGCTGTGGAGGTCGTGGAGAAGGTGATGGAGAACGTCCTTTTCTGCAACAAACATTACTAGAATAAATATTGGTGCTCCTAGTTACACAATTAAGAAACTATGTTTTACAAATGCAATGCAGTAGAAATGTAATATCAACCTTTACCTGACAGAAGATCTTGGGGTTTCCCTGACTGAAGCTCTTGGGGTTTCCCTAATTGTAGCTCGAACAGCTTTAAGGAATTATTACAAGTAAGAGCAAGCAGTTTCATCAGAATCTTGTCCAACACGTAAGAAATGCACAAAAGAATAGACAGAGCAACTACCATTCCTAAACTGATGCCACTCATCTTCATCGTCTAGGCTGAATCCTAGGTATTTTGACTTCGTAAGGTTTGCACCATGCCCAGTCTCCCCAACTGAAAATTATTGAAGGCATAGAAAACAATCAAACATCTGACGTCTTTAATTGCTAAAAAATGTGAAAAAGATCAAAGAGTAAAAGGAATAGAGAAGGGTGATTGCCTGGCAAGATGTACTGTTTATGGTATTTTGGCGTATTAATCATCAATGACTGTTGGGAAATTCCTTCATGATCAGTATACTCTTGGCATGTCTGTAGCCTCTATAATACCACATTTAAGTATCGAAAATTTCAGTACTTCATAAATCATCCTATGCTAAAAGAAGAGGAACAGGCGGTGTTTTGACTAGACTGATATCATCCTTACATATTTCCCCATCACTTGGTCATTAAATATTTTAAGTAAAATATAAAAGAGGTACTGTTTCATGGGTATTTCTCTATACCTGAAAAACAAGCAAACTCCAACTATAATCAGCAGGAAAGAATTTTACTGACCGTATTAATTTTTTTTCACGATTCCAATCTTGACAAAAATGTTAATATTCAAATTTAAAATAAATCAGTGAATCATTTCCTTGTCGTTTCTCTATAAAGCATTCCCACTAGAGAAACCTACAAAATTCCTAATTAGCATAAAGGCCAAACTCATATTTATCTCACCACACGATGAAAATAATTTGACCATACCTGTCCAATACAAGACACTCGGAGCTCTGTTCCAGAAACCTCTTCAACTTTTTCATCCAAAAAATCGTTAACCTTGTATGTCACAGAACCCAAATGGTCTACAGTGTTCACAAGAGCTTTGATGGCATAATCTTTCAATGTTTCTGCCACTCTGCAAGGATCTTTCTTCTTAAACAACAATAGGAGGAAAATGAAAACAAATAAAATCCAATACCAACAATGAAGGTAAGAGCTATAAGGAATCAGCATAACTCACATCTGCTTTTGGTCATCATTGGTGTAAGACAGCTCAAAATACTCAGCTGCTGAGTAGAGCTGTGTTCTCAGATTTTTCAAATCCTGAAATGAAGAATCTGTCACAAAACCAATGTAGAAAGCCAACTGCAGTTGAATTTGAGCCAAGACTTAATTAACTATGAAAAATAAATGCGAAATGGGTGCACATTCACACTTGACTCAAATAGATGGGGACTTAGCAACCTTGATAAACATCCACCACTTGACATATTAAGACAGAAATCACCCAAATTAGGCAGTGATTTAGCTTCAGTTAGCAAAGTAAGTTCTACCTATAATTCAGCATTTGGCAAAGGAGTAGAGAACAGGGCACAAGAAGGGGGTTGTGGTTTCAAATCCTGAAAATTTATCTTTTTTCACAGATAATTTCAAACATGATTAGATTTAATTTTGGTCATAACATAGAAGAAAACTAAAATACCAAAGATTTAAACTTTAAGGAAGGTCCTAAATTCAAAAAGCCTCTTAGAGTCTGCCTTGCAAGCTTAAGGGCTAAACAGACAGACAAAATACAAGCACTGTAGTACCTTGAGACTATCAGAGAACAACAAGCCCTGCTGCATAGAAACCTCATCATAATTGGATGCTTCTTGAGACATAGGAATTGCAGCAGCTGTAGCCGTTAAACCTGTAAATGAGATTGGACCGAGTATGCCTTAATCTGCATCAATCAAAATAACCAAATGAAATTTCAAACAAAGGGGAAAAGGGAGAGCAAGAAAAGTAACCCATATAACATCTGACAAACCAGAACTAGAAATCAATAGTATATTATATCCCTAAGCATTTTACCGAAGACCCTGAAAAGAATCAATGGCAACAGGTGCTTCTCTTAGCGTCAGTGAAGAAAGAGAGAAGAAATGAAAACCTCACTGAATCTTGAGAAATTTAAAATAAGAACCACAAACAATCATTAACAATATGAGTGACAATAGCAAGCATGAAACTTGTAGACAGAGTGAGACACTTCAAAACTAAGTTAAACTAATAAGATACAAAAAGCAATTATTCCAACCAAACATTACCAAAGCTCTAACCAAGTTAGGGCAATAAAAAAAAAAAACAAATAATAAAACCCAGACAGCACTTTACCAGTTGCTGTACTTCTTCCACTACCCAGGAAAAAAAACCCGACAGATAATAAACTAAAATCTGGAATTAGATAGGAAAAAAAGCTCATTCTGTCTGAATCTTCAGCAATACAAAAAAAAAAAAAAACCAAAAGCTGGAAATTTTTCATACCTTTTCTTTTTTGCTGAGACAGCCAAAGAGAGCAAAGAACTTCTCGTGTGAATCAGTGTATGTTGAACTAGTTCTCAGAAGGTGTGAATGTCATTTCAATTAAACTAAGCCAAATAGGCAAATGGCTCTATATCAGGCTCAGCTGGGTAAAACAGGCTGTAGCCTTGTTGTGCACATCTTCTCCCCATTCTTCTCAGTTTCTCAGAATCTCGACATTTACGAACTTGAAGCTAACCAAAATAGAAAGTGGGTTTATGAGTAAAATTGAAGAGACTAACCTCCTCTAATACAAGCTTGTTCTTTTCTTCCCACTTGTGTGCAGCTGAACTTACAGGCCGAGACCCACTTGCCATTTAACCATAAAAATCACCAGAAGTTAAAAAGGCCTAATAGGGCATAAACAGGCCTAAATAATTGTAAAAATTTTTGGCCAAACATTAGAAGACGACAACATCAACAGGCGTCAACAGCTTGGGAGCTGCATAAAAGGCAAATCCTGTAGCTGTAGACTGTAGTAGTACAACAGGAAAAGAGAGAGAAAGAGGGGCGTTTGTTTTTCTTGTTCTTATTGTTATTGAAGAACTAGAGAGAAGCACGTCTTGTGTATTTGATTTTGGAGAGTAAAATAAAAGCCGGCTCCTTGGGGTGCAAAACCCAGAATGCGTAACCCAGTTTCTCACTATTAGCCATTACAGTGGGACCGCCTTGCTTTGCTTTGCAGCGGTAGTGTATTTTTTTAGTCTGGCCTGAGTCCGACGGGTTCCATTCTAAAATCTAAACCATAATTACATGACCCAACAAGGTTTTATCCCTTTTTTATCAAAATCTTAATTCTCTTTTACGAAGTACCTTTGCATTTGGTTCTGCTTGGACTGTTGGAGAATTTTGACAGTTCTAGCTTAGCCTTTTGATTTGAAAACTTGTGCATTTATTTACAACAGGTCCCAGTCTGATATAAAGTAATTACTGACAAAATTCTTTTGTTGTGTCCCTGTTTTGGCATTTTTTAATAATCAAGTTTGTCCACTACTGTTTGATATGAAGCCAAAGTTGTTCAGTGAAAAAAGGAAAAGTTTGCAGCTTTCATGGGAGAAGGTGATGCCCGTTGATTGCTATCATATTCATACCAGGAATGCACTCCTATATTTATATGATGATTTAGATTTACCCTTAACTTTTCTTTCTCAGTTCTCCGAAGAGTATCTGATTCCCGTTGGTTTAAAGTAAACCGTTGTTGCAAGGCTGTTAACCCCACGCACGTTTTGGTAGACTGGACACCAGCAGAGCAGAGCCAAGGTTGCGCGCTCTTGCCTCTCGCAATAGGGCAGATTCTATGTCCTTAGAAGGCACGCTAGGCTGCTGCTGTGCTGCTTTCTTCAATCAATCCCGAAATGGGTACCGGGCTTGAATTTTAGCCTATTCTAAACTCTAGTAAGCATTGATTCCCTCTTGTTCTAAGTCCTGAAAATATAAATACAAGGAACAAACCTTCAGATTCTTCAGCAGAGAGAAATTTTGAACATAGTTTTAGTAGTAGTAGGGTTCATCGGAAAACTGTCATGTAGTAATGACATGTTTCTTCCATTCTTTGGTAAATTGCAGATTAGCTGCGAGGAATGAGGATTGAGATTATATTCTTTGGAGTGAATCTGTGAATGATACAATTGCTTAAAAAAAATTACAATAAATTTTAAATATTGGTTCAAATGATCATATGTCTCTATTTTAATTGTGACTTGTGAAAGTTCTATAAATTTAATATTCGAATTTTAAAATTTTCATTTCTCTCCTACCTGAATTTTCCCTTCTTTCATGCTAAAACCTCCTTCGTATATATAAAAAAAAAAATACTGCCTTATGATAATAAGAATAAAAAAGACGTAGCCTTAGAGGCACTCGTGATTTGGTCGTGCATTTGTGAACAACCAAGCTTCGCAAAAACACTTCCAATAATTCTCTGTCTTCACTCTCCTGCACTTTATAGGTAGATTAGACTGGCTAGGATAAGAAAAAATAAGTCATTTTTATGCCAAAAATCATAAAATACTATTATAGTATGAACATGAAATTTATGAGTCTTCATCATTCATTGGAAATTTTTTTTTTGCGCATAACGAGAGGATTGTTAATGAAAAGAATGTGGTAAGAGTGGATCATTCATGTAAAAGAAGTTGTTTTTCTTTTTTCATTGAACTTGGAATTGGACGTTTGAATTTGTGATTCATATTAGCCGTGTTAGTTTACACCAGTTTCCATTTGTTTGTGTGAACTAATTAGTTCCCTGTTTGGTGAGAATTAGATAGGATAAAGTACCAAAAAAATTGAAAAAAAAAATTATTTTTTAATTTTTTATAATTTGTGGTGAAAATGAGATTGTTTGAATGTTATGATACGTCACAATTTTTTTTTAACTATTGTGTCAAAGTTATCAGCAAAAAAAGAGTAAAGTTACAAATGCACTAGTAGGACATAAAACAAAATATTTCTCCTTCAGTCATAGGAGAATAAGATGGATAAGCAAACTAACAGGGAGTGATTCTGAGAAACAACCAATGATACTATATATATTATAATCATTTTGTAATTAGAAAACATTCTATGAACACTTTCCGAGGATCTACTCCGCAAGAATTCTGCATCAAAGTTAATTTATTGATGTTGTTTCTTCATGGATGGATCATCACGGTAATCCACAGTTTGTTCTTGTAATGGTGGATAATCCAAAATTACACAGTAGCATGTGAGTAATTGGTCTAGTCTTGACAAACAAAAGCGTTTCACATGTTCTTGGGCCATGCCACTACCATGATTCATAAAACCAATGTACTAGAGAGCTTTACCTGAAGGCTGAATGCTGAAGCTGCATTCAAGGAGAAAGGAATGAATCATAGATAGACAGTAACAGTAAGAATCAGTTTACTTAAAACAAACGGTTCTCTTCATCCAATTACATAAACAATAACAAAGGGCAAGGCACTTTGGTGTAGACAGTAATAGTAAGCCTCTCGGTTCCGAGAGGGTATCAGTACCAGTTGGAGTGATTGTTCTTATTTTCTTTCCAGTTTCCTCCACTGCTTTCTTTATCTTCTTGTCGGATAAGTCCTTTGCTGGGTTGGGTTGGTATACAAATTCGTTAGGCTGCAGCAGAATACAACAGGGTTTAGACCCAATGTGTGTTGAACTTTTTTAGTGGCCTAGGAGCTGAAAGTCTTTTTAGTGGTTGGATTAGAGTACGGTGAATTTTCACATTTGAGCCTTTATCAAATTAAACCCCAATCTCCTTAGGGCCCATCCTGAAAGATAAGATTTGGGAATAAGGAATGAAAAACGATAATTACTCCGTATAAGTGAAAATTTTTTTATTTCACAAAAGACATTAAGATCATGATATATATATATATATATATTATTTTATTTATTTTTTTTTTAATTTTTTATAAAATATGTGTCACGATCTTAGTATCGTTTATGGAATATATTATTTAATCACAAAATTTACCAAGAAATGGGGGAATAAAGTAAAAGCAATTTACAAATGGCTAAGCAAAATCACTGAGATGATTTAGGGTTACTTTGGATGAGTTGTGTGCGTTGTGTGAAATTACAAAAATATATCAGTAATATATATTTTTAATAAAATTGAAATAAAAAATTAAACATTACTAGCTGCTCTTAAAAAACAGAAATTTTGAAGAAAAAAAAAGGCAATATAACTTTTTAACTTTTTTTGCTCTTTTTTCATTCTAAAAGCGTTTCTCAAACTTGGAAATGTGTCATGAAATTCAAACCTCTACTTTTGATTTTGTTTCACTCTCTTATAAGTTAAAGCAGCTCTTGAACATATTATCTGCATAAATGGCTAAATCCGCATCAATCATACAAGAAGGTACATCTATATGTACTAGGTGCCATAAAATGTAATAATACCTCTTATAATGAGAAAATCAGGTTTATGAGTTACAACTTACAAGTTTTTACCCAAGAGCATGTAGATCAACTGACAGGGGATTGTTCTAGCTTAACCAGAAGTCTCGAGTTCGAGTCTCTGGGTATGCAGCTGTGTTAAAACTCTTGAGGGAGAGCTTTGCCGCCCTTTGAGTCCTGTCCGGCTCGAATCCGGAGTAGTCCTATACCAAAGGTATGGGGATACCGGATGGTCTAGACCGAAAAAAAAAAAAAAACTTACAAGTTTTTTATTATTATTATATTATTATTGATGGATAGTTACAAGCAATTATTAAGCCCATGGAAACAGCCAAAACCGAATCACTATCTCAACTTAATGAGGACTTTTAAAGAAAAAAAAATTACATATAGAAGACCATGGCACGGGGGGTGTAGACTCATTGAATTCGTAACTATCTCACTTACGTCGATTTTTAACCGAATTAATTAATGCTCTCAGCCTTGTTAATCCTTCTATAACCTGCCTCTCATTTATTTCTTAATTCCTTCCCTTTAATTTCCAAGGAGAAAAAAACACACTTTCTTTCATGTAGGCGTAGGACCTAGAATTTGAAACCATGTTTACAGCATGTCATACATTACATGATAACAAAAACTAAACACATTTTATTTTTGAAATTTTTAATTTATCTTGAAGTCTTTAGATTATTGATCTATTTAACTCAATCGAAAAAGATATCATGCACTTAAATATTTTCGAATTTGAAAATTTAAGAATTTATTTAACATACATGTCATCTGAATTAATTATATACATGTCATCGAACGAAAAGAAAAATATTATAAACAGAAAAAATAATTTATGGCAAAATCGAAAAGATACGTAATGAAAAAAGGCATTAAAAAGAGGGATTAATGAGGATGATAAATAATGATGCAGCCCCCTATTACTATTAGTGATTATTGGTAATTGTTCACTAATAAATGATCATATTTAGTACTTCCCATGAAAATTGTGTAACTCATCATGGTCGCGCGCACAAACTCCAAAATACAACACTTCATCCCCTTCCTGCCCTTTGTATAAAGTTGTGAAATTCCCACACCCGCTCTCCCTATCGTTTTTCTCTTGTTATCTGTCAGCATGGATTCTACGCATCTTAATATTCCAAAGTTGGAGAATGCACCTCTATTCGACTGCTTCAACTTTGACGAAGACCCATTTGGAAAGTAAGATGCTGTAATTATGTTCTTAACTTGTATTTCTTTTGAACTTTTCAGCCTCAGGTTTCAATTCTTTGATGTTCGGGTTTTTTTTTCTTTATCCAGGGTTTGGTTGCCGGCTTTTGAAGTGGACAGTTTTTACGACTTCACTGATTGTAGCTTCAGTTCAGCTGCATTGCCTTGCCAGACCAATTGCTATGTCGATTTCAAGGATTTGGATATAGGCGGTGACTTTGCGTTGTTAGATGATCAGAACAGCACTCTGGTCGCATCACTGTATGAAGATAGCGTGGTCGACGTAAAGCCACTAAAAACATTTGTTGGTTCGTTCGGACAATATTATTGTGACAGTGTTAGCAATGCTGGTTCGGGTGAAACATTGAGTACGATCCAAGGACGGTGTGGAGCTTCAAGCGGATCAAATGGAGAGCGAAGCAGGATTATTGAGAGGAAGAGGACTGCTCCATTGGAATTAGAAGAGATTCAGAAGTATTTCGATTTCCCGATTGCCAGAGCTGCTAAAGAGATGAACGTGGGGCTAACATTGTTGAAGAAGAGATGCAGGGAACTCAACATCATGAGATGGCCTCATAGGAAGATCAAGAGCTTGAAGTCCCTCATTAACAATGTCAAGGTACGTTCATGCATATGTTTACAGCCAAATTATGGTTCTAAAATAATGTTCACTTTTCAATTCAAATGGATAAACACTATCATGATCAGCACTGCAGGGCATGAAGAATTTTTGCTATTAAATACATTAGAATAGAGATTGCATTTATAATCAAGTATTATATTTATAAATCACTTAAATCAAACAAAAATATCAATTTATAACTTGACATACAATTCACATACAGTAAGATTTGAAGTTGAAATCTTTGTGTCTCATTAAGATATAAGACCTCCCATTTGCTAGAAAACTAAGATCTCATTGGTGTAGGATCAAGTATTAGGTCGACAATTAATTAAGAAACCTTTTACTAGTTCTCTTGGGATTAGAAATTCATTGATGTTATTTTGTTTCATTCTATATGAAGTAGGCTACAGCCTAGATGTAATTAATAATGGTTAACATCCAGCGTGAAAATAAATCGCCAGAAAGACCTTTTGTGGCTGTTTTTACTGATAAATGGAAAATTGTTTTATCCAAAAAAATTTGTCTACCAGTCTCTCTAACATGATATGAAGAGGAAGACACTGAACGACACATTCTACTTTATATATACATACACACACTGACATCATCACGCATGATTCATGATTACTCGATCGTTGCCATTAGAGAGAGAGAGAGAGAGAGTGATGGTGCCAACTGACCAAACTCTTGTGTTTTTCAATCTAAGAGTCAACAAAATTGCGTGGTTTTTCAGCCATTATCAACAAATATTCAACTTCTGCCCATATGCTGAAGGCTGCTTGTCCTACAATTGTATCAACAAATATTCAACTTCTGCCCATATGCTGAAGGCGGCTTGTTCTACAATTGTATAGTCAAATGTATATATGCGTGTATGCTTGTAATATCTCATTTTCTTCGGACAAGTAAAATAGTTACTCCATTCTAGATGTCGAGAACTTATTCTTCTGTTTATTCTTTTATTTAGGAGCTTGGATTGACTAATGAGATAGTGATTTTGGAGGAACACCAGAGGATGCTTGAAAAACTGCCAGACATGGAATTGACTGAGAGAACCAAGAAGCTAAGGCAGGCTTGTTTCAAAGCTAATTACAAGAAAAGGAGGTCACTGGCCGCTTGTTATTGACTGCTATGCTATTCTCTGTTTAATCAATGCTTACTTTGCTGTCCTAGTTCAGTCACCACAGCTGCAGCAGCTTTTGAATATATGTTCTAAATCACAACCATTTGTAGAAATTAATGATATTTTATATATGAATTGTCCAAACCGTAGAATTTTATCAACATCAAAACCTCTAGATCAAATATGACATCAGATGGTGGAGATAAATTTCTATCTCATTTATGAGGAACAAATGAAACCTAACTATATCCAATGGTTTAATGCCAAGTGAACCATCTGATCCATCACACAGTATGTGAAGGTTCATTAGGGATCTAACTAAATTATTCCTTAGTACATGAAAGAGACCAACGAAGCTACTTGAAATACTTTTCTTTCTTACCTATGCAAAAGTTAAACTGATCCCACAGATCGGACGGCGGTGGCAATGCATTCAGGAACCTTTTTCCTTCATTTTCTCCTGCCCACGTCTCCATGGGACCACTTGCTTAAAGCTTTCATAAATGTTTGCCTGTGGTTACATACAAAGTGCTGTATGATTAGAAAACGTGCAAAACAAACAGCTACGAATAGGATACGTGTATAATTTTCTACCCTGTGAGTACATTTGAAACGTCAAGGTAGATTTATCCATTTCTACATATAGAATAATTTCTTTCCCTGCTCGGCTTCTGGTTCTGGTACCCAAACTAAATGCTCATGAATTTGGTAGATAATAGTAGTAAGTAATGTGAATAGCAAGTGCGAATTACCAATTCACCTGAAATAATTGGCAATCTGCCATTAATTCGAAATGTACAGTTAATTAGTCATAAGATCAGTCTCAATAGATATTATTATCCGCATCCCCTAATCATTCGATGCTTGATCAGTTCAAGAGTAAAAGAGAACAAAAAAACCATTTAATCAGCAGGAGATCATATAGGTGATTCAGAGCAACAAATGGAAGTAAGAAAACCTTAGAATGGATTGGTTGTTTTATGCATAACAATGGTAAAACTGAAAAATTAAAGAAAACAAAGGGATCATAGCTGCTGATGGGTAGAGGGGATCATCAATGGAGAGCTGGTTTTGGCACTTACCAAGACATGTGACCTAGCTTGAGAAAGACTCAATAAGCTCCCTTTCCTCCGAACTCTTGTGATCTTCACCGGTGCACCGCCACCGCTGCCGCCACTATCACCACTACCAACAACCGGAGTTGAAAAGTCAAAACCTCCCTGCACAACTCTCCCAACCTTCCTAAAGCTCCCCCACCTACTCGATCCAAACACAACTTTCTCCTTATTCACCCTCTTGTTGTCCGTGCTCCTTAAAGACCCGCCTTTTCGAAACGAGAAGGTGTAAGACACAAACCGACCCACATCAGGCCCGTCGAGGACAGTTGTCGGAGAAGGCATGTTAACAACTTTAGACTCAGCGAACAACCTCGGTGGCAGTTCCAAGCACCTTGCACTGTTGGGCTTTGATTCACTGGCAGTATCATCACTGATACTGGGACATGGCCTAGGCTTGCCTGGTGCTTCTTCCCACTCGAACGGAATTGACACCGACGTGTGGATCGGCGATGGTGTCATCCCCGACGGCTCCTTTGCCTTACTCGGAAATGAATATAGAGAAAGCTTTGGTGTAGGAGTTGTTTCACACTCTGCCTCGGACCCCATATCTAATTTCTTTTGGCCGACAAACTGATCATGCAAACGCTGTTTTCACATAGTAAAATACCCAGTTCTTTGGAATATTCAAAGTTTACGAAATGGGTTTCAAAGATTACAGAGAAAGAGTTGGATAAAAAAAAAAAAGATTACAGAGAAAGAGAGTAAGCCAAGAATGCAACAACAACGCTCCTGGCGCTTCTTATTCTCGAGAAAACACCAGCTTTTCTTCTAACCCGTTTGTACGTTGAGAAATATACCGAAATGCCCTTGGCTGGGCTCCAACAAGGATCCACGTTTGTGAAAACCTTCGAGTTTTGACCGGTTGAAATTGACAATCAACAGTCTTTGGTTAGAGTAAAGAATGAAGCTCGATCTTTCGAAAAGTCACCCAGTAGCAAGCTGTTACGTTTGGGCCTTAGGTCAAGTTAAGTGCAACACACAAACGGTCCTGAAAACGTCATGATTTATATAATTTTAAGCCGGCAATTATAACAATCAAGTTTCGTCACCTAACCAAAATACAAGTACTTACTTTTATACTTTGTCCGGATAAATTTAAGTATCAATGAAATTGATTGTCCTAAAATTAAAAAAGATTTTTATGAAGTTATCGTTTGATGAAAACGATTGATATTATAATGGTATTGGTAACACTTGGTATTAACTACTCTAGCAAGAATACAGGTTGATCCCAATGGCATTCCTACCATATCTAAATATATGTGAAAGCTTTGTCCGAGTCAAAAGCTGTTAAATGTACAAGAAGAGCCGGGTGTTGTGAATATTTTAAACTATTTTCCTATAGAAGGAAAGAGAAGATAAGAAAAGGAAGTAAGGCTTACGGTTGATGCGATGGCGACTTTACTGCGTCAGTGCATAAATTTTCTGGGTTCGTCTTACCTAACGACAGTATTAGAGCTGAGGCTCTGGATCTAGTTCAGATGAATAAATATCATCATTCCTGGTGGATTGAATTTACGTGAAATTAGCTTAATTACCCTTCAATAGTTTGAATAAAATAAAACAATTAAAATTTGATTTAGCGATGGTTACATTTCTTTAAAAAAATTAGATTCAATGTTTGAATTTTTCTTTTTTCAGTGCATTTTCTTCTGAACCAAATAAAAAATATTCTGAATAAAATAAATACCATCAGCTTGCTTTATCAATGTTGAATAGAAGATAAACACTTTTTATTGTGACAAAATTGATCATCATTGGAAAACTTCAGTAATCTCTCTTTATATATTGGATTTGGAGGGAAGTATTTCTGTGTCGGGACGTAAAGAGATATTTGGTAACTTGAGTTTTTATATTAATATTTGGTACTATTTGATATTCATAATTCGAAAAACTAATTCAAGGTTAATACTTTTTTTTTCACATTTATAGATACACATTCAATTGTTTTTGACTTGAGAAAACTTCGATAAAAAATGTTTCTCTATATGATTAGTTTATCACAACATGGGTATTTTATCTTGAGACAAGTACTATATATGCATACTGTACACTATTATTGTCACAATGTATCAAGCAAAGCACATGATTCAAATTTAAATAAGTAGGGCCCAATAGGATGTCACATCCTTCATAAGTTCTTCAAGGCGGTAGTTAAGGTGGCTATTAGCTTAAGCTAATACTGTAAGCTATACCAAGAACCAAAGAATATATAACGGCCATATTCTTACCTCACATTCCTGTTGTTCTACCCTCTTCCCAAATTTTCTGGTGAAATGAGATATCTTTGGACGGAGTTGTTTCACCTGAAACAATTCTTTCCAGCTTAGACAATTGTTTCACCTAAGACAATTCATTCCAGGACCACGGTCCCCGAAGTCCTAAGCTGTTTCACCAGCTTACGTTGCTTAATTTTCCATTTGTCAAAGAAACAGACGTGCCACCGTCCAGTCTTACGATTAGAAGGGATTTTTAATCGCTAAAGGCCCCAACTCAAACACCTGCAAGTGTAGCACGATGCAGGAAAGAAGAGCACAAGGAGATGCAAGAAATATTCAACGAGACTGAGACAAGGCAAGCCTTTCCCGACCAGGATCTTCCTCTCGGTCACTCTTTGAAGGCTCAAACAGCTACTGCTCTCTTTGCCATGTCACATCTTACTTGCCTAATTCATGGGTCCCCATGGAGGAAAAGTCATAAATCGAAAGAATCAATGCGTTTTGGGGAGGTCTAATAGATTTCTGTAGTGTTACTCGCATGCAATCTATCAACATCGTTGGTTGAATGTTGGGCTCACACATCAACCTGGGCCGGCGTTAGATCTCACTCCTCTGCCTCGCTCTTCCAATCTGTAGCCGCCTGTGTGCGGGCAGGCAGAGATGGGGTTGGAAACGCTGGGAAAATGCACCGACTGCGGTCCTTCAAACGATGCTTAGACCCAAATCACCAGAACATTAAAAGGACCGATTAGTGTAGTCTTATGCCTAAAGCAATGGGAGGTTGGGTGCATTCAATGCGAGTTGATGGCAGAAATAACAACCGATTTGATTTCATGTCAATACAAGGTCTTGATTCCCACTGAAGCTTGTGATTATCAATTTTCCAAGTAAGCAAAAAGGACATGATTGATCGAATTCTGTTCAACCCAAGTCTGCAGATCACCGAGCAGTCTTTCCTGTCACGTGGAACTCTGTCTCCACATACAGAATACGTAATCTGAACTAGACTACTCTTTACAGATGAGTTAGGCTTAGCCATGTTGGCATGCTATGAACAAATTTTAGTGCAGATTGTAATTATTGGTTAAATTATTAACTGGATAATGGTTCAATCAACAGCATAAAGACATTGATCGTACACATCGAACGATGTTGTTCACATCATTTTTTGTGTATATTTACTGTTAATAGAATTACAGAAGTGATAAAATGGGCGAAGAAGATTCAACTGGTTAGCTTTTGAATAGTCAGAGGCCTTTTTCTGAGCATTAAATGACAAAAATGCACATCATAATCTTAGGTCATCCGGAAAGAATGGCCTGTGTCCTTTTATGGCAAGCATGTAACAAAAAGCAAGTGTTTTGTTGATTAGATTTTTTTTTTTTCAAGCTGGGCACATATTTGCTATTTGATCCAACGGTCAAAACTTCTACTGTTTTTTATAGAGTTTTTGTGCATTGAGTTAAGTTCAATAAATATTGAGTGTCAATGGTGAATTCATCTTTTTTAAAACTTCAACTTTGACAAGAAATTAAACTCAAGAGATCCATTTATTTGACTTATGTGAGTTTGCTTACAAATTTTGTTTTTCTATCTAATGCTAATAACTTGTACTAGAAGTAATCTTTTTCTTTTTTCTATAAAATCAAATTTATACTTTAATCAAACTTAACTAATTGTTTTTTCCACAAGAAGCAATTGTTCATTTATTCTTTGCTTTTAGTGAAAAAAGATATTTATTATTTTAAACAAAAATTATTATACAAAAAAGTTAGAGTCGAAAAAACATAATTAACTAACATATTAAATTGCTTATAGTAATACTAATTCAAAAAAAACTCTTTGTAAAAATATTAATCTATTTTCCCATGTCTCAAGTGCTCTGTTCTTTCCTTTCTAAAATTTTCTGACTCAAGTAATTGTATTTTTCTTCCTACAAAATATCATTTGTAGCATTAAAAATATCCCAACTATGCCACACTTTTGATAATAGAATTAAACACAATTTTGTGAAAGAGGATTTTTTTTTTTTTTTGCATTTTAGTTAGGTGGGATACAAATGCACATCATCCACAAATTTGGTAGAGTAGATGAATGCAAAGCACCAAAATAATGCCATTTCATAGTGGAAGAATATCAAGATTGCTTGTCCAAGGAGGAAAAGAATTTGGGAGTTTGAGACCATAACATCACACTGACATTCATTCACTGTAATGAAAGGTACTAATAAACAGCGGTACTAAAACTAATGGATTATAAATGAAGGGGAATCAACTTGAATGTTAGATTATAAAAAAAAATTCAATATTCAACTAATGTTGAATAATATAACTTTAACAAGATTTCATTACGTGTAGATAAAAATAAAAAAATCTATCACATTACAAATTCAAAAAAAAGAGCAACAAAAATGATAAAACAAAATTTAAACTCTAATATCATATTATGTTGAATATAAGATAACTTAATATTTAATAGACTCATATAACACATTAAGAATGATAGGATTAATTCTTTATTCTTTCTCCTTTTTAACTTTTTTTTTTTTTAAGATTTTGGAGGAAAGATTCAATATTCAACATTCAACTAATGCTGAATAATATAACTTTATCAGGATTCCATTACGTGTAGTTAAAAATAAAGAAATCTATCACATTACAAATTCAAAAAAAGCAACAAAAATGACATAACAAAATTTGAACTTAGCTATCATATTATGTTGAATATAAGACAACTTAATATTTAATAGACATCAAATAGCACATTAAGAATGATAGGATTAATTCTTTATTCTTTCTCCTTTTTAACTTTTTTTTTAAAAAGTTTTTGGAGGAAAGATTCAAGATAAATGCTTGTAGAACAGGCAAACGCAGTATTTTTCTTTTTAATAATAGACTATATCACATTTACATCTTTTTTTTTTAATAATTTGGGATTGACAAAGATCAAGTAAAATTCAAGGCATTGCTGTTGTAGTAAATTGTATATACAAATTCCAATATAGAATTCAAAAACAGAACATATGGAACCCTTATTTGAGCTTCACCTTGGTATTACAGCTCCTATGTATTATTCCTACCTCCTAAAATGTATTATTCCCTCACAAGCCAATGTCCCTTCAAGATCTCCAATGATTCTAGCTATTCGAACCTCAAGGCCTCTTTGAACTTCCTGGAATAAAGATCTCACATTGTCAGAGAAGCGCTTGATGTCAAAGGTGGCTGTCTTGTCCAGCTCCACCCCACTGAACCCAGAGGCTATTTTGGATTGAATTTCCATCAACTTTTGACCTGTTGCAACCATGTGTCTCTGCAGCTGGAATGTCTCCTCAAGGAAATGCTCCAGTGTTCTAGTTTCTCCTTTACTTTTTCTAGTACTACAATCTCCTTGACTCGTGTCTAGATCATTGTCATGCTGAAAATTGTAGTTAAGATAAGATGAGTGAATAGCAATCCTGTTCACTAGCAAAAAACGTGCCAGTGAAACTGTCAAGTAAATAAAGAAGTTCCAATATTTTGATTTTGTTTTTGAAATTTGTTCAGAACCTGTGATTAACAACAAATAAAGAAGATAATTTACAAAAATTTGCGTGGAAAATTTTGCTTACCATCCGCTTACAGAGATCATCAGTCTTCCCTTGAAGGGACTGGTAGCGGCTGACTTGTTTATTTAGCAAAGATATCAGCAATAGAAAGGCTTTCATTCCATTGTCACTGTCTTCCATATCCTCTCCACTTTCTTGCTTTCCTGTTAATCTTTCAAGCATGAGAAGTTGCTGCTTCAGCCTTTTGATCTTGTAAGATACTCCAAGAGCCTGAAGATCCATCCTCCAGGGGGTGCTTTTGGTTTTACTCGAGGACTGGCCAGGTAATGCTGACTTGTCAACATAATCGACTACTGCTGGACCATTAGTTTCTTTCTGAGTTGGACCTGGGTTGGGATATTCTCTCTCTTCTTCAAATTCCTTTTCAGGTGATTGGACTATCAATCTGATGTTTTTGGACTCGTTGTAAGATGGGATTACCTCTTCCTTCTCGGCATGTCTTTCTTGAGACTTATCTAGCAAAGTTGTTTTTATTTCTTGCTCCTTCTCTGTTGACTTTTTCTTTATAATCTTGACTTTGGGCCAAAAGGAATCATGCGTTAATGCTGGATCATGTAATGATGAATTTAATAGGTTTGTCTTCTGACAACTCAGAGGCTTTAACTGTGACGTCAACTGCTCCTTCAAGGAATCCAATTCTTCTTCTCTCTCCACTAGCAAGGCCTCTAATTTCATATTGTCCTGTCTGAGCTGTGACACATCCTGGTTCAGTCCATCAACATGGGACTGCAGCCGCTTGGACTCTAGTTCCATGCTCAGCAGCCGCCAACGAAAAGCCTCTAACTTTTCATCTTTCAACCTCATTTGTTCCGCAAAGGCATCCAGTTCCAAATGATGCCTCTTCTCAATTACAGTTGCATACTTTTCTGCTTCTGCTCGAACCCAACCTTCCAACCTTTTGACATTAGTTGTCACTACTTCAAAAGCAAGACAGAAAAGGTATAAGAACACAGAACAAGAAAAAAAATCTAATACAGAAATGATAATGATCTTAACACGTTAAGCATTTGACTGGACTCATTAGACATGCCTAAGAGTAGATGAAAGACACATATAACAACTATTCATACGCAATGCTTGGTGATCAAGAGAAATATAGAGAAATTGTTCTTACCCAAGTCCTCACTTCCTTCTGGAGAATGACAATCAGGAAGAAGAGAAAAGACTTCTGGGTCTGCTTTCAACTCTGCATGGTCACATTCGAAAATGGTATCAGTCGGCTGTGATCTGCTTTTGCTAGAGTTTGACACCTCTTTGACACCAGAGGAAACATCCAATTTTGCACTGGTTTGGTTAGCAAAAATACTTTTCAATGAATGTCTCTCATTTCTGGACTCAGAGACTGCCCTCCACCTTTCTGTTTCTAGTTCAGCTTGCTTCTTCTTTGCCTTTGACACTTTAACCTCCTTCAAAAGCAATTGCTTCTCTGCCGTATCCAACTTAGATTTCCTTAGCATTGCAGACAAAATCTTGTCTTTCTGCTCCAAATCCTTGCTCATTTTTGTCATTTCTATGGACAATTTTTGCGCTAATAAAACTGACTCCTCCTTTTGCTCTAGGACTGCATCAAGCTCCAGTTTTGTATCTTCAACTTGCCTAAAGGCTCGCCCCATCTCCGCTTCAAGCTGCCGTTGATTTGACACAATCTCAATAAAGGCGGTTTTGTGCTTCCAAAGCTCAGTAGAATGCTCCTGAGCTTCGTGCTTTGCAGTTTCTCTCAATTCTTCAGCGACACTTTCAGACTTCATTACCTTCTCTTCTAATTCCTTCTCTCTCTGCTCCATTTCTTCGATTATCTTATCCTTAGACTCCAGCCAGAGCTCCATTTCATTCAGTTTTTTCTTCAAGTCAGCAATTTCTTCATCTTTCTTTTTCTCAAGGATTCTCAATTCATTTATAAGAGCTCCAATTTGCTGTCTAAGTCTCTTCCTTTCAATCAACCATCCCTGCTCTTGAGATGCAAAGATGCCGACAACCTTCTCATTTGCTTTTGCACCTTCATGTCTCCTTTTCTTTAACTCCTCAATCTCTTTCTCAGCAGTCTCAAGCTTTTGGAGAAGCTCGCACTTTGCTAGATTAGCTTTTTCTTTCTGGATTCTCCATACAAGCAATCCCAAGAGTTGAGCACTTCCTTGAAGTATTTTATCCCGTAATTCAGACCATTTCTCATCTTCCTTTTCAGGTCCAGTAAGGAGTCTGAGAGCAAAAAAAGCACAAGAAACACCAAAATACATTGGATACAAGCTGTCACTTTTCTCTTCAGAGATAATTAGATATGAACCAGAGATGCTCTTCTCATCCATTGCAGGAATTCGCCTCTTCACCTTTGGAAATGTCAGATGAACAAGAAGTTAGAAATCAAATTGAGAGGTGAAATTAATCAGCAAAAAGAAAGAAGTAAAACTGAAATTCCGGGCATTCTCTATTTTAACAGGACAGAATTCACAACTATAGAAGAGAAACATATATCATGGCAGTCTAGTACAAATAACTGAACACAAAAAGCATTACAATAATGGAGGAATAATAACACCCTGCATAGTTAGCAGCACAAAGACCTTATAAAACTGTACAATCAATGACAGAATAATGTAAAACTTACAAGAACAAAAGGTTGAGCCCTTCTTCAAATAAAACCAGACTAGATGCCACAACTTTATGAGAAAACTTCGCTAGCCTAGAGAGACCAACGTTGGTTTTCCATGAAGATATTTCAAGGGGCTAGCAAAACCCAACTGCAGAAGAATTGAAGTAGCAGTTTGATTTGCATCTTATCCATTATAAATGATCAGGGAATACGAAAAGCATGAGTTTTTGCATGTGTAGAAGTCTGCCAAATCAGTTAAAATAGGGCAAAACTTTTACAGAATGGAAGAAGGATTTGTTCCCTGATTTTCAGTGAAAGACTCACACCTGATTAGTGATAACCCCCCTTGCTTCCCATCAACTTTTTCATCTATTCCTCCTTCAGCACTGGTTTGAGTCATGACATAAACAGGGAAGCAAGAACACTAGATTCCTGGTGGTTTGTCACCATTTCTATCAAGGAAAAAGAATGTACAAGAAAATAGATAAACATATACTCCTTGGACAATCCCGGAAATATTTTATCATTTCCAAAGTGTCTTTCACCTTTGTAAGTATAAAATTATTGTTTGAAACTGTAATGCATAGAAGAAAAATCTAAATAAAGCTGCTCAAAAGTTTACCTTTTTTTTTCTATAGGTATCTAAAGGAAGGGTGAAAAGGCAACAAAATAGTTATTAAAGTGCTTTTCAGCTATCACATATAGAATGGATAGAATGTCCTTAGCCTAAAAAATAGAATGCTTGAAAATGTGTATTTTATTTTCATTTTCAATGATTTAGGACCATATGAATAAAGATATTGTTAGACTTTGGACTACAACTCTCACCAACCTGTGATAAATTAGACAACACCTTAGATTATATAAGAAATATGAACCATATAAGTATTTTGCTTGGACCACATTATAAAGTCACCATTATTTACACCAACTGTACAACATTTAGGCTAAGCTTTGCCTAACACAATTCTTAACCAATACATTTGACAGTCACAACTCATGAAAATGACTGTAAAAACTAAAAAAGCCCCAATTTGACATGATTCAGTTGCTTGCTTAAAAACCCAGGAATCTTTTCATGAATGATTTCCCAATTCCCAACAGTTAGATTGAATGTAATATACCTGTTAAAGATCCTCCCAGAGGGTAGTAGGCAAAGTCTGATGGTGAGGAGCAATTTCTGTAAACAAAAAGGGCCAGGGGAAACAGTGAAGCGGTCAGTTTTAGTTCATAGCCGCCATGATGAAGCCACCTCAGAAGCCAATTCTTCATGGGTCCAGAGGTGTTAGGGTCTTTCAATTTATTTTCTTGGTTGAGACCTGTAAAGCAGGAACTTGTTGAGGAAAGGATACAATTGCATAAAATCTGTTTTTTATATGAAAAGCATACAATTGCAATTGAGCACCTCAATCCCATAATTTTAATTCTAATATTTATGTATATATTCCAAGATCTGCTCTTGGAGTTTGGATCAACCAGGCACTTGAATTGAAAGAAATCAATAAAGAAAAATTTTACGGATAAAAAATTGATGAATATTCTTAGGGTGTCTGAGTTAAGTGGGTCATCAATGGGCACAGCACCCTCATCCACCATGGATTTCTTATTAATGATCAAGCTCGATGTGGCTCCCTCCTGTCTGAAGTGACGTGTTCTAATCTTGTGAACTAGAAATAGAACATTCAATAATTGAGCCAGTTAAGAGCCTTTAAAATTGACATTTTTCAAAAAATTTAACTTATCATATCACACATTGACATTAAAATTTCTTAATTTTATAAGCAAAATAAAAAAATTGACACATGGTTTTTATTATTTACTTTTTAAATATATTTAAAGGGTATTTTTCAATTTTCATCTTCTTAATCCCACTCTTAAAATTTAAAACTTCTTTACGAACGCATAGAA
Organism: Heritiera littoralis; assembly: GCA_031772115.1. NCBI lineage: Eukaryota > Viridiplantae > Streptophyta > Magnoliopsida > Malvales > Malvaceae > Heritiera > Heritiera littoralis. The sequence continues at coordinate 2,315,084 of JAPDPK010000056.1, forward strand.
TAATAATCTAAAATAGAAACTTTTTTTTTTAATTTTTGCATATTCTTCACAGTTAATTTATGTGATAATTGTTAAGAAAAAGAATCTCTCATTTACTTATCAAAAACTGAATTGAACTTGCCAAAAATTAAAATAATCTCCATCTTCCAAATCGACAAATACCTCATTTAAGATGGAACAAAGCAAGTAAAAGTTTGTTTAAGTCAACTTAACTAATCAAAATCTATGCAATTTGATTTTAATTTTAAACAAACAGGAGGAAGTTGTAAGAATTTGATGGTAGAAGTTAAAAGATGATTGCATTACACTATATAAGAATAGTTGAATTCAAAAAAGGATTGAACAACATAATAGAACCCAAATGTACTATGCAGTAATATGACAAAATATATTCAGGAGGTAGCTAAGTCTCCTCAAACCGAGCGTTTGTGGGAGTTTCTCTGCAGTCTTGTTATAATACAAGAAAGTTGTCCTTCAAGAGCGTCTGCAAAGGTGGTCTTTGAGGTTTTTGTTTTAGTTAGTCGATTTGGGTAGAAGGAAGGGATAAGGTGTCATCAAGAGGAAAAAAATGAGTCTGGAAACAGTGGTAGATGGTTTATGGAGCAAGCTTAAACTAACAGAGGATGAACTGGAAGGGATAAATCTGATGAAAGATGGTCTGAAACCGGAAGATACTGAAGGAAAGCGTTGGATGGTGGGAAAAATATTCACTTCGAGATCTTTTAATAAGGAGGCGATGATCAACACTTTCAGAGTCATCTGGAAACTAGCTAGAGATGTGGAAATTGTGATACTCGAGGAAAATCTTTTTCTCTTCAAGTTTGCAACGGTTGCTGACAAGAATAGAGTTATTGATGGATCTCCTTGGTCTTTTGATAAACATCTCTTGTTGCTTAAGGAGTTCAATGCCAACTTAAGACCTGAGGAGTATGAATTTGACAATGCTTTGTTTTGGGTTCGGATATATGACCTTCCTCTGGGTTTGAGAACCCAGGACGCTACAAAAAAGATCGGATCGAAACTGGGGAAGCTAATGAAGATAGATGCGAGCCTGGAAGTTGGTGGTTGGGCCCGTTTCCTACGAATGCGAGTTGCGATAGACATTACGAAGCCTCTACGCAGAGCAATTGTGGTAGGGAATGATGCTGAAAGAGGAGTTGTAAGAGGATGAATTACATACAAAAGATTGCCCTCTTTTTGCTACTTTTGTGGATGCATTGGCCATGTTGATATCGATTGTGATCAACTACCTCCCGATCAGCCACAAGAGGAGATTGAAAGGCAATATGGGGACTGGATGAGGGCCTCCCCTCTAAAAAAGCAACGAAGTCAATTCGTTGGTGCATCTCAGGAGCATAAAGAACAAAAGGTGAAGAAAGATACAGGGCTACCGGAGAACAGGAAAGGGGATGACCGGCGAATTCCAGCTGTGACGAGAACATTGAATTTGGAAACTGGTCCAAAGGAAAAGGAAAGGGAATCTTTAGGGAGGAAATTACAAACGGACCTTAATGGAGCAGGAAATCACGGTGATGGTTATGGTAAGGAAGGTAATGGAGTTGAAAATATGGTAGGAGAGGGAGAAGTCGTAAGGGGAATTAAAATAATAAATGAGAAGATTGCAAAGGTGCTTTTGAAGGAGAAAGTTCAGGAAAACAAAGTGGGTCAGCATGAGGATGAAACACGCTGCATGGGAACATCACATGAGGGCAGGCCTTTTAATACATTTACACGTAGGGATGACCAAGTTGACGTTGAAGCACCATGTAATCCTGAGGTGACTGAGGTGGATAAAATTAAGGAGGATACGGAGAAAGTTTCTACACGAGTGATTTCTAAAACAAAGTGGAAGAAGATTGCACGTTTATCAGGAAAGAAATAGGAGAGTGAGGTGCTAAACTTGGGCAAAAGAAAAAATAAAAACCTGGAGGGGGATGGGGACTTGATGGAAGTCGATCTTGACGCTAAACGAAGTCGGAGTATGGGTGCGTTGGAACAAAATAACATAACTGAAACGGCGGAGACTGGTTCCCAGTCCCGCTGAGAAAGATGAAATGCATAGCTTGGAACTGCCGTGGGCATGGGAACCCATGGACAGTTCGAGCTCTTCAACAGTTGGTGAAGAGAGAAGTTCCCGATGTTGTATTTTTGAGTGAAACGAAGCTAAAATCTACAAAGTTAGATCAAATCCGGAGAAAATGCAAGATGAGTTTTGTTTTGGGGGTTGATTCTAATGGTCGTAGTGGGGGTTTGGCAATTTTGTGGAAGGAGGGTTTAAATTTGAAACTGCTGAGCTATTCTAAAAATCATATTGATATGGAAGTTGAGGATACTGTACGAGGAAGTTGGCGACTGACTGGTTTTTATGGAGAACCAAACACGAGCTTGAGACATGAGTCTTGGGCGCTTTTCAGGGAGTTGAGTAGTAGATCGAGTAAACCATGGTTGTGCCTAAGCGATTTTAATGAAATTCTATGGGATGATGAAAAATGCGGTGGAGCACTTAGATCCAGTAGCCAGATGAGGGACTTTAAGGAAGCAATTAATGATGCAGGTCTAGGGGATTTGGGCTTTAAGGGCTTATGGTATACGTGGGAGAGAGGAAAGGAGATGCAGAATTTGATTAGAGAGAGGCTGGACAAAGCACTTGGTAGTAAGACGTGGGGAGAGCTTTTTCCGATGTATACGGTTTTGAATCAAGCTATCTCGCTGTCAAATCATCATCCAGTTTTAGTAGACACATATGGGAGCTTGAGTAAACGGAAGGCTAAGAAAAGAAAAAGATTTTACTTTGAATCTTTGTGGACCAAGGAGGAAGAGTGTGGCAAGATAATAAAAGAAAAGTGGGATAGTGGGGAGGGTAGGACAGTAAAGGAGAAAATTGGGTTAGTGGCTACACACCCAAGTCAATGGGGCCGAAACACTTTCAGAGGTTTGCATCATAAAATAAATGATTTAACTATACAATTAGGGGAGGTAAAAAGCAAGCAGCTAACTCATGATTCATTACAAGAAGAGGAAGATATTCGGGTTGAACTTAATGCACTCTTGAAGAAAGAAGAGGAGTATTGGAAGCAGCGATCCAGAGTTATCTGGTTGTGTGAAGGTAACAAAAATACTGCATTTTTTCATACACAAGCATCCTGTCGCAAGAGGGTAAATCATATTGTTGGAGTGGAAGATGGTAGTGGAAGATGGGTGGAGACAAATGAGGATATCGAAAGGGTGGCAGTGGGTTATTTTAAAGATCTCTTTAAATCTCAAAGACCATCAGAGTTTGACACTGTCTTGAGGGCAGTAAACAATCGAGTATCTAATGAGATGAATGAGTTTCTCCTTGCAGACTTTCAACTTGAGGAGATTAAAGCAGCAATCAACCAAATGAACCCGAATAAAGCACCAGGGCCTAATGGTATGCCTCCTTTATTTTATAAAAAATATTGGAATATTGTAGAGTCAGATGTTGTGATGTTTTGTCTGTCTTTCCTAAATGGGAGTGGGTCTTTACAAGACATAAATAATACGGTTATTGTTCTTATACCAAAAGTAGAAAATCCGAGGAAATTATCAAATTTTAGACCTATTAGCCTTTGTAATGTATTGTATAAAATTATTGCAAAAACTCTAGCTAATAGGCTAAAAGTTGTCCTACCTAAATGTATTAGCGAGACCAAAGTGCTTTTGTGTCCGGTAGGCTAATCTCAGATAATGTATTGGTAGCGTATGAACTGTTACACTCTCTTAGGATGAAGAGAAGGGGACGAGAGGGGCAGGTAGCAATCAAATTAGACATGAGTAAGGCTTATGATATAGTGGAGTGGGCGTTCTTAGAAGCTATGATGACGAAGTTAGGCTTTCATAGTTACTCCGTTATGATTAATGGCTCATGCACTGACAATTTTAATCTGGAGAGGGGTCTTAGACAAGGTGATCCTCTTTCACCATACTTGTTTTTGCTCTGTACAGAAGCTTTTTCTGCATTACTTACTAAAGCTCAGAGTGAAGGCCTGATCCATGGAGCACAAGCTAGTCGAAATGGCCCCAGAATTACTCACCTATTTTTTGCAGATGACAGCATGCTTTTCATAAAAGCAAATATTTGAGAATGCGAAAGGGTGAAGGACATGCTAAAGACTTATGAGGAAAGTTCGGGGCAAGAAATAAACTTTGAGAAGTCTTCTTTGATGTTTAGTAGTAATGTGATGATGACAAAGCGCTACATGATCAAACAGAGGCTTGGTATCCAGGTCATTTCAACTCCAGATAAATACCTGGGTTTACCGACCTTAGTGGGCAAGAACAAGAAGAAATCTTTTCGGGAAATAATAAACAAATTGCAAGGGAGCAAAAGGACTATCTCAGGGAGGAAAGGATATATTTATTAAGTCGGTTCTCCAGGCAATTCCAGCCTATGCAATGGCTGTTTTCCTTTTCCCCAAGACACTATGCACTGAGATGAGCAGAGTAATAAGTAATTATTGGTGGAACTCAAAATTGGAAGGAAAGGGTATACATTGGATTCGTTGGAAGAAGATATGTAAGAGTAAGAAGGAAGGTGGCATGGGCTTTCGTGACATGGAATGTTTTAACCTTGCTATGATTGGAAAACAGGGGTGGCGTCTCCTACAGAACACTGATTCTTTGATGTATAGGGTGTTACACTCTAGATATTTTCCAAGCTCATCTTACATGGACTCAAAGCTGGGCTATAATGCATCCTATACTTGGCAAAGTATCTGGAAAGCGAGAAGGGTTGTCAAAGAGGGGATAAGATGGAGAGTGAGTGATGGTAGTCAAATTGGAATATGGAAGGATAAATGGTTAGCTTCTAATAAGCTTGTTAACAAATGGAGTGATAATGTACAACTACTAGAGGATACACAAGTGGATTATCTAATAGATTTGCAAACGAGACAGTAGAAGTTGGATCTTATTGAGGCCATGTTCAATGCAGAAGAGTTCAGGCTGATTAGTACTATTCCTCTTAGCAGGCACGACATACTAGATGAATTAATTTGGTCCATGGAGAAAAATGGCAGGTACTCCGTTCGTAGTTCTTACTTTATGCTAATAAAGGAGAATTTGTTGAATGAACAGGAACCAGACCAAGGGCATGGTAGTCGTGGTCAATCGTCGGAGCCAATCTGGGAGAAATTTTGGACTTCCAAAGTGCCAAATAAAATAAAGATTTTCTGTTGGAGAATGAATCATGGTATTCTTCCCGTTCTTCATAATCTAAAGAAATGCCACATAGCAGAGGAGTCGAGATGCCCCATGTGTAACCAGCTAGAAGAGACGATTCCACATGCAATTAGTGAGTGTGCTCTCTCAAATGAAATCTGGCGCAGCCTGCAAATGGAGAGTGTCAGGCAACATATAATACCTGATAAGAATACAGACTGGCTCTCAGTTTTGGTCAAGACAAACGACCAAAAAGGGTTAAAGGAGATAATGGTAGGGGCGTGGGTAATTTGGCATGAGAGAAACCTAATTATCAAAGGCCAGGTCCCTAGAAATCCTGATTTTCTGGCAGAGTTTGCTGTTAATTATTTGAAAGAATTTAAGGATGCTCAGAGGGATGAAATTGGAACACGAGAGAAAACACAAAATAAGTGGACAACTCCCCCTGTAGGTTATGTGAAAGTGAATTTTGATGGTGCACTGAAGATAGAGGAGGATCTAGGAGGAGTGGGAGTGGTTATCCTTGATATAGAGGGTCTACTGTTAGCAGCTTCTTCCCTGGTGATGGAAAGGGTGACTGACCCAACTACAATTGAAACCCGAGCAGCTTTAAAGGCGTTGGAGGTAGCACAGGAGATTGGCTTTAATTCAATTATTCTGGAGGGAGACTCTATGGAGGTTATAAAGGCGATCTTATCATTAGAGCACGATCTATCTTTTAATGGTCTTTTGGTGGAAGAGGCCAGAGCTCTAAAGAGTGGCTTTACAAGTTTTATAGCAAGGCACGTGGGCAGGGTGGGGAACCAAGCAACTCACTATTTAGCTAAATATGCACTTTCTACAAAAACTGAGTTTCATTGGATTGAAGAATGTCCAATTATAGAGGACATTATCCGGATGGATTGTAATAATCAGTTGAGTTAATAAAAGTCATAATTTGCTTGATTCAAAAAAATATATATTCAGGAGGTGAGCAAAGAAATATTAAGAGTATTAATCAAAGAACATCAATTGAAAAGAATCAACACAGTGGAATCCATTAGTTAAGAAAGCAATGAAGGCTAAGCAAAATTGCTACAAGATGTTAAAGAAAAACAATATCAAATAGAGCTTCACAAAATATAAGTTAGTTAGGAATAGGGATATAAATGGGTACCTATAAATAAGTACGTTGCACTACTACCCGATTCAATTTAGTAAGATTAGGGTATTTAATAATCGGGTTCAAGTATCCTACTACTAGACCTGCTCAAGGGCCGGGCTACCCGCCCAAGCCCGAAAACCCGTTTTAAATTTGGTCGGGTTTGGACCAAAATATTTGATAAAAAAAAATGGGCTTGGGCAAAATTTTTAGGCCCGTTTAAAAATCGGGCCGGGCCTCGGGCTTGCCTTTCAAAGCCCGGGCCCGGCCCGGCCCGGCCCGAATTATTATTATTTTTTATTTTATATATATCTTTTTTAATATTAATTAAATTTTTATATATATTTACTAAATATAATATAATTATATGTATATAAAATATTATTGAATAATAAATATGATTATAAATATTTAATATGGAAGTTGATATATAAATTTTGATAAATTAAATTAAATTTTAAAGGGTATAAAATAATAAAAACAAATAAAATTAAAATCAAAATATAAAAAAATTTATTTTCTGGTCGGGCTCGAGCTTGTAGTATAAAAATAAAAACGGGCTTGGACAGAAAAATCAGGCCCGAATGTGGGGCCGGGCCTGGCTTGGGCGTGTAAAAAGTTTATTATTACTTGTCATGGGCTCAACCCGAACCCAGCCCGGCCCGGCCCATGAGCAGGTCACCTACTACCTGAACCCAATTATAAATAATAATTTTTAAATATTATTATATACATTTTTGTTTATAAATTATTTATTATTAATATAATACTTAATTAAATTAATTCATTATGTATTTTAATTATGATTTTTAACATTAATTTATTTTTCGAGTTAATTTAAATTTATTAAATTAATTTTTCTTAATAATATGCATTAAAATTGATTTTATATTTAAATTTGAAAATCAAACTTTAACTTAATACACGAATATTTATCAATGCTCGACTAACTAACAGGAAAATGCAAATTAAAAAAAAAAACTTTATTTAAATTAAAGCTTCTAAAATATTACAAACTGAACAAACTTGGAAAGTAAAACAAAGAAAACAAAACTAAAATTTAAACTACTTTATATCCTCTAGTTGGATTGGATACTCTTTTTTTTTTGTAAGTACAAGTATCTTCATTCATTTTACGATTTGAGATTAATCTTGTTTCGGCTGAGTGATAAACGGTAAAGCCCTCCCAACACTGGAAACTCCATGACTCAAACCCTATCCAACTACCTAAGGAAGAAGTCCACTTCCACTTCTTTCAACCACTTGTTGGTAATTGGATACTCTTTCTCTTGTTGAAGTTTGGTATTTATAGAGGCAATGATACTAATGATTAGCTTAAAATATTGCCTGAAAATGCTTGATAGTGTAATTATCTTTAAATAGAAATATTTTATCAACTTTCTTGCTTATCTCTATCCTTGGCAAGAAGTCTTTCTTTCTTCCAAAATCTGAGATAATTGACTCTTCATAGAAGATAAATGCAAAATTTATCCATTTTGCAACGAGTCGAGATAGTTAACCGTGAAGCTCTATCAACAAAGGCTTGTGTTTGAGTGAAAATTGGAACTAGAGTCCTTAACACCTTTGATTTCCTTATGAATTGAAGTTTTTACACCATTAAGGAAAATTTAATAAATAAAAAAAGAACTTTAAGCTAATAATAACAATTTAGGGATAAATCATAATATTAATTTAATAATAATTCTATAAATTATAGAATTATCAGACCCAAACTTGAGATTTTACTTGTCCTCAAGCAAAATAACATAAATGTACCTAAAGGCAAATTACAGTTACAATAATGATTTGCCTATAATTTCCTCAAAGATTAATATTTATTGTTTATGTAATTATTTATTTTAGTTAATTACTTAATTATAAAGATGTTTATTTTTGCTCATTTACTTGTGATTTATTTAATAATAAAATTAATTACTTATTTATATATTTATTAATTATTAATTATTTTATTATATAAATATATAAATGATAATTATTTATTATAACAAATTTATTTGAAAAATATTAAAAGAAAATAGAATTAAAATAATAAAAAAAATAAAATCAAAGCATTATAAATGATAAAAATATTATCTTGGATTATAAATTTAAAAGTAAAAATAAAGGACCAGGATGTAAAACAATTAAGCAACCTATGGTTGCGTTTTCCACTAGAAAGGGTCTAGTGAAAAATATGGCGCAACACTTTAAGAATGGCTCACACTTTAAGAATGGCTCACACTTAACTGACGGTGCAGTTGAATCCAAACCGACTCTTAACAAAAGACTTTAATTCCTTTACTATTTTGTAACCAAAAAAACAAAAATTCCTTTACTATTTAAGTCATCTAGCATAGCATGCAAGGCTTTTATGTTTTTTTTTTTTAAATAAATATCAACCCATCTAGATCTACTTAAAGATTAGGCTACTCACTAAGCCTGAAGGCTTGTTCAATTTATGAGTGTTTAAATAAAAATATTAAGCCTATTAAATCGATTTGAGCCTAAAAATCAAAGTCCAAACAAAAATAGGTCGGATTTGAGTTCATCATTTCAAGTCCAAACCTGGCTCAGTCAGGTAATTATAATTTTTTTTGTTATTTTTTTGGATAATTATTATATGCATTTTCAATAGAGTTTTTTTTTACTCTACAAGCGGTGTTAGAATCATTACACATGTATTATAAAAATATTAAAAAATAAAATAAATAAAATAGAATATGTATCATGATCCTAACCTCGCTTGTGTTGTAAAGTAAAAAAAACTTCATTGGTAATGTATGGAATAATTATCCTTTTTCAATATTAGTTTTTTAAATTAATTTTTTTATTTTTTGCAATTTAATTTGAACTTGTATTACTTCTTTAAACTTTAGTTTAAAATTTTCATGTTTCTTGTAATTTTTTTGTAAAAGATTTATTTTATCTTATTGTATTATATTTATTAACTATTATGTATTTTTATATTTTTTCATTATTTTTTAAATATTTTCATATTTATTAAAAAAATAGTATTTGAGCAAGTTTCGACAAGTTTGTGCTTATTCATTGCATGTAAAAATAGCTTTAACAAAATTTTAGACCTAAAAAGTTGGATCAATTTGGGTTTGGACTCACTATAAATCCCTCAATATCTTATCTAAACTTGGCTTAAACCTGTCTTGTCTTGGACCATGAACACTTCAATCAACTACTCTATAGTGGAAATTATGTGCGTATATTCATTTTTTGTTAAAAAAGAGTTTTTTTTTTACTTTTAATAAGTATAATTTTATATATATTTAAAATTTTTTAATATTAGAGAAGTATGAAATTTAATAAAATAAAAAATTAAGAAAAATAAAAATTAGAAAATGGATTGAGAACCTTTATGCTATCATATGAAAATATATTTACATGAAATAAAATAAAAATTTTTAAAATTATTAAGAAGAATAACAAAGCATCATTTTTTGTTAATTATAAGTTGAATTTTTAAAATTAAAAGTAAGGGAGACTTCTTAAAACCTGAAAGTTAGCTCAATTTTTTAGTGGATTTAGAAAAATATTGCTAACTGAAATAAATGGGTTTAGATAAAAAAATTTGGCTTGATGAGTTTTCATTGGGTCGGGTTTTACCAATTGTGACCCATGTCCGGCCTAGCCCAAAAATAATAAATATTAAAAGTTTTTAAATATATTTATTAAATATAATGTTAATATATGTATATAAAATATTATTGAAATAAAACATTATATAAATTTAATATGAAAATTGACATATAAAATTTGATAAACCAAATTAAACTTTAAAAGGAATAAAAAAATTAAATTAAAAAAAAAAGAAATAAAGCCGAGTTGAGTTGGGTTCAAGTTTATATAATAAACTTAAAAAACAAGCTTTGGCTAAAAATCAAATCCAAATAAATGAATCAAGTCGAATTCGAATTTATAATTTATTAATATATGACATAAGCCCGACCGACGTACATCTTTACTTTTGTTTCCTTTTAAAAAAAATTAAAATACTTTCCATTTCAACAAATACATCTTGATATGATACTAATAAGTCATAATCTTAGATCTGTTAATTTGATTTGTAATTTTTTTTATTTTTATTAAAAATTTGATAAGAAGACAATACTAACACCCTCAAAAAAAATTTGAGACTATTGTAAAACAATTTACAAATCAAAACAAAATTTATAAAAAATTTGAAACTACAATGGTACTTTGTCCCGTCAAACATATCATGTTCTTGATAGAAGTAGCGTGGATGAATTTTCGGCAGAGGGTGGAAAAACGAGACTCTAAAAGGGAAAGAAATGGAGACTTGACGGTGAAGACAGCGAAGAAGTGAGTGGGATTGCTGTTCAGATTTAAGACAAGAAAGAAAATAACAGATCAGATGTGTGCCTTCTGCGGAGGTGGGGTTTTTGTTTCGTTAAAGTGCCTGCCTGGAAGTCTGAACACTAGAAAACGGGAGTGACGAATATAAAGGACGCATATGGTGAGAAATGGGCCAGCTCTGCACATGTTTGTGGGGCCTGTTTCATTTGAATTGGGTTCAGTTCATGCTCCCATTTCCCACTACTAAAAAAAACTTCTTTGTTGCTTCTCCATGTGCAAAATGCCGTCACTACATTAATTGACGCTGGTGTTTGTGATCACGTGCCTGGATTTTTTGTACGAGTTGCGAAATATTTTATATGAGTCGACATTATATTTGAGTTCATTTAATACGAAAATTTAAAATTTAATTTAAATTTGATTTAACTTAATTTTTTTAAAATTCAAGTTCAACTTGCTTAAATATTAGAGTTATTCAAACTTGATTTAATAAACTTAAGTTTGATTTTATAGATTCAAAGTTACTGTTTTTCAATTACTCCCTCCGTCCCAATAAATTTGTCACTTTTGACTAAATAAATTGTTCCATTAAAAATGTCACATTGAAAAAAATAACAAATTTTAATACTATATTTTCTCTTTTACCCTTTATTATACTTCAGTTTTAATCATTAAAAAGTTTAATGCCTACCACTTTTAAAGATAATTTGGTCAATTTGAGTCATTTATATGATATGACATAAAGAATCTTTAACCTCCTAAAACTACGTGTTTTGTCAATAAATGACAATTTTAATGGGACAGAGGGAGTATATATTATAAAAATAAAATAGTAAATTAATATTCAAATATTAAAAATATATACTAAAAAATCGATTAAACCCACGAGACGTTTAAAATCGGATATTAAGATACTCAAAATTGACTTGATTTGTTTTTTTTTTTGTTACAAGAGAAGAATTAAAATCTACATATTAAACCCGCGTGGGTAAGAGACCCCATGCATAAGCTTCTAATAACCTATAGAGAAAAGGTGGTGGATCCTCCAACTTCTAAAAATCGACCTCAAGAGCGCAAGCCCCTTTAGCAAGTTTATCTGCACAAAAATTACACTCTCGAAATGCATGACATAGTTCAACCTGCCAGGCTCGACCAAGTAATGCTCTAATATCTGCAATAATCGCACCATGTGGATGCAGTTGTAAATCTGCAGCTTTAACTAAATTAAGAGCAACTTGTGCATCCAGCTCACAAACAAGAAATCTACAGCCTTCATTCCAAGCAAGCATCAAGCCCCATTTGAGGGCTTGTAGTTCAGCCGTAACGTTAGTACATATACCCAGAAAAGCTTGAAAACCAGCCAGCCATTGCCCTGTAGATGAACGCAACAAACCTCATGCGCCAGCTCTACCTGGATTGCCATTTACTGCCCCACTGTATTCAGTTTAACCCAACCTGTTGGAGGGGGGCCTCCATTTAATTAATTCAACAGATTGCTTGATCACTTCAGCTTTGGTAAAAGCATTACATATTTCTACTGCACCTATTTTCACCAGCCTAACAAACTGTTGTAGATTATGAAGTATTGAAGAATCAGAGCCAAGACTAACAGAACAATGCCTTGTCCACAATCTCCAGATTGTTGTGATGAACAAGCACCTCCAGTCCTTAGTGGCATCAACTAGCTGTCTGGATTCTTGCAAATTTCTTTTGAGCCAAGACTCCTCTGTACAACCGAAAAACCCTTGCCAAAATTTACACATAAGTAACTCTCTCCAAACTGAACTAGCAAACCCACAGTCCCTAAGCGTGTGCAAAATGGTTTCTTCACAAGTACCACACAATAAACACGTAGCAGAATTTGTCATTCCCCATTGAAATCTGGGGTGAAGTACATAAAACCCCTTATGTTTATACCAAAAGGACACAAACCCCCCTTTAGTTTCAAAATACCAATTTTCTCCCCTTTCACTATCCTTAAATCCAAAAATCATAAACATTAAACTTTATATTTTAAACCCAAAAGACCATAAACCACAAACTATAACCTTTAAATTCTAAACCCCAAACTAAAAACCCCTAAATTTTAAATCTTAAACTTTGTTAAGAGGGGGAATATTGGTTTTTTGAAACTAGAGGGGGGTTTGTGTCTTTTTGGTATAAACATAGGGGGTTTATGTATTTCACCCTTGAAATCTGAGTTTGTTAGTTAATATTCGACCTCTCATTGTCAGCCATATAAATCCAATCCATCGGTTGGGAGCTGGCAACTTCCAAATCCAACTCCAATTTATGTCCCTTGTCAAGTCAGTTATTGCAACTGCTCTATAAGCAGATTTAGAAGTAAACTTTCCACTTGCCTCATGTTTCCATACCCACCTGTCCTCCATATTGCTGATCATTGGGATAGGAGAACCGAGTACCTTCAAAACCAAGTCAATCGGAAGCTGCTCACACAAAGCTTGAACTTTCCATTCACCATTGGCTTCTAAGAAATCTTGAACCATTGCACCTAAGTCCACCAACCCCGTATCCACATTAGTAAGCTCTGTCAAAGGTTTACCCAGCCAACAGTCTTGCCAAAAAAGAGTATTCCTCCCATTTCCTAGCCTCCTTTTCAACCCAGTCGCTAACAACTTCAGTCCTGACATCAATGACTTCCACGTAAAAGACATATTACCACGATGGATGACTTCATTTTGGGCCATTCTAATAACATCACCATAAATATTGTATTTAGCCTTTAGTTCTTGCACCCACAAGGACTACGATTCATTTATGAAACGCCAGGCAGTTTTCTGAATCATTGCTAAATTATGGTCTTTCATGCGCCTCAATCCTAAACCACCAAACCTCTTTGGCTGACAGACGTCATCCCATCTAACTAGTGCCACTCCACGCTTTTCCTCTGATCCACCCCAAAGAAACCTGCGGTTAAGCTTATCTAGGTGAGCTTGAACACTCTGTGGTAGAATTACAGACATCATGGTATATGACGGGATTGAAGCAGTAACCAAACTAATCAACGTTGCTCTCGCTGCTAGACTAAGCATTTTTTACTGCCATCTAGATAAACGATTGGTAACTTTATCAACCACTTCTTGAAAAGTTTTCTTAGAAACTCTCCCATGGATTAATGGAACCCCCAGATAATTACCCAGATTTTTCGTAATGTTGAACTCCAAAACTCGACCAATAGCTCTGCCGCACCTAGGAGTAGCTTTTGGAGATATAAAAATTTTTGATTTTAATGAACTCACCTTAGCACCCGAAGCAGCACTGAACATGTCCAAAATTCTTTTGATCACTCTTGCTTGAGACACTGACGCCCTTGCAAAAAGAAACAAGTCATCTGCAAAGAAAAAGTGAGAAATACCTGGGCCTCCCCTTCGCAATAAAATTGGCTTCCAATCCCTTTTCTGAACAGCTTGGTTTATAAGATGTCCCAATCTTTCCATACATAGAACAAATAAGTATGGTGACAATGGATCCCCTTGACTTAGTCCACGTTGAGCTGAAAACATCTCGGTCATCTCACCATTCCATAACATTGACATCTTAGCCCCACTAACACAGTTCATAATTAGATTGATCCATTTTTGAGGAAACCCAAAAGCAGATAATGTATCTTCTAAAAAATCCCATCGAACTCTATCATAAGCCTTCTCTAGATCAATTTTCAAAGCCATCAAACCATCCTTTCTTCTTGATCTCCGAATGGTGTGAATTAGTTCTTGTGCTATATAAATATTATCGGCACCTTGTCTCCTACGAATAAAACTAGTTTGAATTGGAGAAACCAAATCACGCAACAAAGGACGTAATCGATTCACAAGTACCTTAGTAATCAGTTTGTAAGCAACACAACAGAGACTGATTGGACGGAATTGGGTGACAAGTTCAGGAAACTGAACCTTTGGGATGAGGGTAAGTAAAGTCACATTTAGATCAGAAGGGATTTGTCCAATATCAAAAGCTAAAGTCACCACGTCCTGCAATGTTTCTTTGAAAAGCTCCCAATATTTTTGGTAAAAACCAGCTTGAAACCCATCCACACCCGGAGCTGCCCACACTTTCATTTGAAACAAAGCCTGCTTAATTTCCTCTTGACTAATATCATAGCAAAGTGAATCAACTTGAGCCAAATCCAATGATGGCTTGAGCAATCTAGGAAGGGTAGTATTCGTTGGGTTCTCTAATGAATAAAGAGACTTGTAGAAATCAGAAATCAGAAATCATGCTACACAATGCACCTTGTTCAGTAATCCAGACACCCTCACTATTCTTCAGCATGTTGATACAGTTTCTGGTTCTCCTACAAATGGAGGAAACGTGAAAGAATTTTGTATTTCTTTCCCCTTCTATAATCCATTTTACTCTCGACTTTTGGTGCCAGTACAATTCCTCTTGCCAAAGAATTTTGTTGTACTCACTCTTTAAATCTTTCTCCAATACATGTAACTGATTTGTCCAACCAAAAGTAAGAGCTCTTTGAACCCCTTTAAGGCGAGCAAGAACTTGATGCTTATTACCAAAGACATTACCAAAACAATTTCGATTCCAAACCTGCAAATCCTCTTCTAGTTTACTGGATTTCTAGCAAAAAGAGCCAATATTGCTTTCCCACGATCGAGCTACTACCTCATCGACAGAAGAATTTGTTAACCATATGGTATGAAAGCGAAAAGGCTTACACAGTCCATTTGAGTGGGGATGGCAAGAGCTCTGTAATAAAACCGGACAATGGTCCGAATATGCATTCGGGAGGTGTAACACGCGAGCTTCAGGAAACTCCTCTCTCCACCTAATATTCACTAGTGCTCTGTCTAGTCTTTGCATGATTTTTGCTCTTCTCGGTCTACCATTACTCCATGTAAATTTAGGTCCTTGAAAACTCAGATCTATAAGATTACATTTATTTATCATACCATTGAAGAGAGAGGAACGCCTAACCGAGACCCTTGCTCCTCCAAATTTTTTAGCTTGCTCCCTGACATCATTAAAATCTCCTAGCAATAGCCAAGGGATCGACACATTAGAAGTTAGCTCTTCCAGAGAATTCCATAAACCTAAGGCTCGCATAAATAGCAGAAAACATCCACGTTGAATGATCTTTCTGGCAAACGGTAGCATGAATAACCTGACTTGAGGTATGACTGACTGTGAGGTGAATTTCATTGGCTACCCAACAAACCCAAATACCACCAGAAAAGCCGTTAGGATTCACAACATGATAGTTTTGAAAACCCAATCTTCTGATCACTTTCACAGCAGTCGCATATCCCACCCTGGTTTCAACTAGCACCAAAATACTTGGTTTATATTTCCGCATCAATTCCTTAGCATTACTGATGAAGACATCATTCCCCGCACCCTTAGTGTTCCATAAAAGAATGTTCATTGATATCTGTAGAAGTGTTTCCTAGATTCACACTATCTCTAGGATGAGCAAAATTGAGTTGCACCAATACATTAGCACCATTCATTGTTGGTTGGACCTATGACTCCGGAACAATAGTATCCGGTGGCTCTCTCTCACGATGATCCGATGGGCTATCAGAAAATATGGGGTTCATGATAGCAACAACCTGATTCTTATCTGTTTCCCTGACACCCATGGGACTAACATCAACAGGTCGAACATCCATCAAATGTGAGTGGGAGCTAGAGGAAATACTCCTTCGGTCAGTTGAAGAACGCACAAGAACTCTTGAAAAAATTTCTCCTTTTGTTGGTCCCATGTTTGAGTCATGCTCTAGCTCATTAATTTTCTCTAACCCATCAAGAGGCCTAACTCTATTAGGACTACAAGACCTCCTCTGAGATTCCGGTTTGTTATGGCCCATAATGCAGCCTTTTGGGATATCCACATTGGCAGAATCTCTATTAACAGAATGTGGCAAGGCAATCTTATTTGTATTAGATTGCATGGCACCTGAGGTTTGCGCCTCCTCTTCCCTTGATTGTTCCATATTCATCTCCCCAAAAATTTGGTAACGAGATCCTCGGTTATAAATCTTCCCAAAATTATCGGCATTACCTTGATCCACTTTCCTTCTCCTACGTGGTTGGGCTACCATCCAAGGACCTTATTCTCCTGCAACGACTCCACCCTCCTTCTCATGTACCTGTTGTCTGTCCTGTTCCTTCTCCAGGCAGTCTGCTCCAACAACAGCATTCATCTGTGAGCCCGCATGGGAGGTGGTATCGCTTTTAGATTCAAAAGGACAATTACCTTTATGGCCTATTCGTCCACATTGGAAACAAATCAAGCTTAATCCTTCATATTCAACTTTCTGCCAGTAACCATTTAGATAGATTTTTGAGACCAACGACTTATGTAAATCAACTTCCACGCAAACTCTAGCGAATTTTCCTTTGGATGCATAACGCGTTGCTCGATCAACTTTTAAGGCTACTCCAATGGTATTACCCATCGCAAGGAGAATGCTTTCATCATAATATTCTATAGGCAAGCCTGGGAATCTAACCCAAACTGCAGTAATATCAATCGATGCATCACTAGGTCGAAATTCTGGTTGCCACCGTTTAATGGTTAGGTACTGCCCAAAAATTAACCAAGGACCCTCTTCAACAACAAATTGTAAGTCTTCGTCATATGCAAACCTAACCAAGAAATAACCCTCACTTAGATCAATTAAGTCATAGTCCCCTTTGGGATTCCACAGTTTTCTCAATTTATCATCCAGGGTTTTATATCCCAATGACCGACCAAGAAGCTTAATAAGGAGACAGTCCTTTCATGGCTGTTGAATTCTCTTTCGATACTGATCTGAGAGGGATACACATGGCCAAGACTCCAGTTCTGAAACCTTAATCATATCCTCCTCTACAAACATGGAATCCACTTTCTCGTTATCACTCCATGTATTGTTTTCATGCCTGCCCGTCACCATGTCTTTAAAAGAACGACGATTATGCCTAACCCTTTCTCCATCAGAAGCGTCTTGTCTTTCTACTGCATTATCAGTGGGCTTGATCCTTTTTGTCGATCTATCTAGCAAATCAGATTCTTCTTGAGAACGAGGGCCATTGTTGTCAGAATTCTCCATTATCAATATTTTTCCCCTCTATTATATTATCAATGAAGCTTGAAATTTTATTGACTTGATTTGTTATTCGAGTAGTTCAAGTTCAAGTTTGTTTTGAAAATAAACAAGTTAGGTTTAATTAATAATTCAGTAGAACTCAAATAACTTGATTTATTTACATTCCTAATTGTGTGGTAAGTGAATACTCGTTATTTTATTTTTTAAACAAATAAATGTATATTTATAAACAAAATTAATAAAATATGTATAAATTGAATTTTTTATTAACATATAAAGTTAAATTTTGTGTAAACTATATTAAATTAATATAATGTTTATTACTTTTTATAATATAAAATTTAAATTATAAAGATAAAAAATTAAATATAAACTTATATATTTTTTATCTATCAAATAAATTCATTTATTTTTTGGAGTAATAAAAATTAGAATTCTGAGCATAAAATAATTCAATGTAAACTAATATTTTTATTTATTATCAAATAAACAAAGTTGACAAAATTAAATAAATCTTATCAATAGTCAAAATAATGATAATTAAAAATCTTATGAGTAACGAGGATCAATTTCGTCAATTTACTTGACATATGTTTATTTATTTACTTTACCTCAACAAATTTTTTTTATTTAGGTCTTTTTATTTATTTTCTCAACAATTTTTTTAGTTAAATACTTAATATGTTTTTTACATGGCTCTTTAACTCTTTTTAATCCGATCCTCTATTATTATTTTATGGTATTACTTTATATTTTTATCTATTTACTTCTTCTATTTCCATATATTTTGCTTTTGAATGAAAATTATTATATAAAATGAGTTTTTTACCTCTAACTTTTCAAAAAAAAATACTTTTGCTTTGCATATTGTACTTTGAGTAAATATAAATAATTCAATTAGTTATTCTTAAAATAAAAATATTTACAGATAGATTTAAAACCTTACACTTGATTAATAATATAAACAAAGCATTCTTAACTAATTTTTTTTACTTTTTTAAAATTATCTGAACCACTATGTTATATATATATTTTGGTGTTTTACTTTTTATTGTTGTTGCATCATTATCTTAATTTGTTTATTTCTAGCACAAATTATTTGTTTGTCATACTATTTAACTTAAGTATTGTGTATTTTTTTAATCCAAGCTAATCCAAATTTCTCAAAAAATTATTTTTGGACATTTTGTTTGATATATAAACTCTATCCTTAGTAAACATGTATCTCTTTTGTATTAAACAATATGAAGGAAATAAATATTTTTATGATCAACAACTCTTATCTAATAATCAATTTTACTAACTTTAAGAATTGCAAAATAAAAACAGACTCGCAGCATCGTGCGAGTGGGTTTGTATCTAGCATATATATATGAATTATTATCTTATTCACAATCAGTAAAGTTTTTTAACTCCACAAGTGTGATCAGAATGATGATAAATGTCTCATTTTATTTATTTTTTATTTTTTAAAATACACATGTCATCATCCTGACATCGATTGTGAAGTTAAAAAACTCCACTGATGGTAGATAGGATAATAATATTTTATATATATACACACACATACATGTACATATATACATTAAATTATTATCTTATTCACTGTCAATGGAGTTTCTTAACTCCACAAACGAAATTAAAATGATGACACATATCCTATTTTATCTATTTTTTCTTAATATTTTTAAAAGACATGTATTATCCTCTTAATCTTACTTGTAGAGTTAAAAAACTTTACTGACAGTGGATATGATAATAATCCATATACATATTGTTGGCTCTATAGGCTATACCGAGAGGGGGGGTGAATCGGTTTTTCACTAACCTTAGGTTCGTTTTTCGGTTTCTCTAAATTCTCTAGCCTATATTGATATTTTCTAAGTTCTCTAGGCTACTCAATTATGCAATATAAATTCAAAGCAATAAACACAAATATAATTGCAAATAAGTAAAGAGAGTAAGGATAGAGAAATGTATGCAAGCGATTTATAGAGGTTCGACAACTTTGCCTACGTCCTCTACCTTGAGACGCTCCCAAGGATTTTCCCCAAATTCACTAACTTGAATTTGTGTTACACTCCCTCTTTTCAAGGATCAAGAGAAACCTCTCTCTTTTTCTAGGCTCAAGAGTAACCTCCCTCTTTTTCTTAGGCTAAAGAGTAACCTCCCTCTTTTTCTTAGGCTAAAGAGTAACCTCCCTCTTTTTCTAAGGTTTAAGAGAAACCTCCCCTTTACAAGGAATGATGGGATACAAATAATGTAATCAAAGAAAAGGCCTCTAGGTAGGCAATTGATTACAGAAATTAAGCTCAATGAGAAGCCTATACAATATTTGTGCTAAGCACTACAAGGAATAAGAGAATGATAGATGATGGAAACTTTGTAGCTCTTGATTTGTTGTTTGAGACTTGTAGATTTGAGGAATATGAGATTTTGAGTTGCTGAGTGGTTCCTATTTCTTTCTTTAGCTTCTAAGCCTCTATTTATAGTCCCTTGGATGTATTCTAGCCATTGGGTGGAGCCAAATCTCGAATATTACCGTTGTCTTACAAAAACTAGCTGTTATATGCTATTTTCGGGCAAAGGGATCAATCCCTTTCCATAGGGGATCGATCCCTTTTGTCCAGAATCTTGATTCTGGGCTTCAGGGACCTTAGGAAGACTTTCTGCCAAAAAGGGATCGATCCTGCTACAGTGAGGATCGATCCTTTTCTTCCATAGGGCATTTTTCCTACACTTTTGGGTTAGAAATGATATAACCTTTGATCCTAATTCAACCCAAAACATTTATAAGCTTTAAGGGAGTTTTTCTTGACTTTCTCAGATAAAAACATGGTCTAAACATTCATCAAGTGATTTTCTAAAATATTCAAAACATTTATAAAGAATTAAGACCAATAGGGATGTATCATTAAATCATGGTCTTAATGTTTGATATGATCACTTGAAAATGGATTGAGAAAATCATGTGTGATAAGACAAATTTACAATATGAATTAAAACATTAAATCTTACTTAAGTTTTTGTCATTTCAAAATATATATGGCAATTTAAAGCTAACAATCTCCCCCTTTTTGATATGACAAAACTTAATGTAAATTTGCTTTGAAAATTCTTTAATAAAATACTCCCCTTCAAATAAAGCAGGATTTTACAAAGCTCCCCCTTAATATAAGCATGGGTTTTGAAAATGAATTTTCAAACTATTTCTCCCCCTTAATATCTCTCCCTTTTAATATCTATCTCTCCCCCTTTTTGTCATAGCAAAAAGAAGGAAAAATAATAAAAAATATGGTCCCCCTAAAATCATGGCTATGTGAGAAGAAATAAAAATGCTCCATCCAACAAGAAACATGTTAGTACATGGGACTCATAGCACAAATTCATAAGACAATGTCCATAAAGAGTATGAAATGTTTAGGCATGCAAAGGACAAGGCTTATTTTCCTATACCAATTGTTTATAAATAATTTTGATACCAATTGTTGATAAGTAATTTTGCAAGGAGGTTCCAATTGGTAAGAAGTTAAGCAAGCACCTAAGTATATCAATTGTTCTCTAAGGTCCAACTAAGGTGCATGGCAATACATCATGATTATGAGATGAAATTATATAACATATCATGTGCATGAGCTCATAAATCATGTTCAAGCAAGAGTGTGCATAGAATTAAGACATATAGCAATTAACTACAAGTTCTAGCACACAAGAGTTTTCATGCAAAAATATCCTAAATGAATTCTTCTCTATTTGTCATTTCAAACTAAAGAGCATAAGAAGAATTGTCAATTTAAAGCTCATACCAATTGGCAATTTAGTTTTGGTTTACCAATTATTGAAATATGGTTGCCAATGATACTAATTGTTATTTCAATCTAAATACTAATTGTTACTAATGGTTGACTTAGACATATTTTGCATGAATCCAATATCTATGTGTAGTGTGTTCATGTCAAGAAAATAATCATTCTAAATATGCAAGAACACAACACATATCATCAAATATGCATATGGATCAATTACACATTAGCACACTATCATAAAGTATTAATCCATATTCATATTCACAAATTTATACCATATGGAAGATTCAAAAATCAAGGTATTCAAGCAAACACATTTTCTTCCATGGCTTCAAGCACAAAATCCTATGCTCATTTTCCAATTCAAGTCCTTAACCAATTATGAGCAAGGAAAGATTCAAAATTACCATTTTAATCAATTAATAGCCATATCCCTAGTTGTTATCATCATTTAACATTCTAGAGATAATATGCTATTTTAACTAAAATGGCTTCATCTAAGTGAATCAATATTATCAAGCTAAAATATATTTTATCATTAAAATCCATAAACTATGAGTGAGGTTAAACACGTAATATCATGAAAACAACTATTCTCATCTCATAGGCATGATTATTGATTCAACTTAAGCAAACATGATTCAATGCATGTATATCAATTGTTGGTGTTGTCATTAAAGCCCAAGTACATGGATGATAAAGTTTCATGCATTTGAACATTTGGGATCCATTTATCATCACAAATTATAGGCCAATGACCATTTCCAATTGTTGGATTTACATTTGAAATCAATTCACTAGATGTATAATGATCATGAAACCTAGAATGGAGTAATTGAGTCAAGCTAATAGACATAATCCTATAAGCATGCTTGACTAAGATGAACAAAAGAAATGAAGGATATTCATTATGCACAAGTTCATTAAATTCTCAAATATATCTTCATAAATTCTGGAAATATTTCTCAAAATTATGTTTAAGCATTCATTGAAAGTATATTTCAAGATTATTTCAAGATTTATGCAAGTTTTCAACAAGAAAAATGATTTTGCACTTGTGAGTTGATTGTTGGAAGTGATACCATTGGTTGGAAATGATTCAAGTTGTTGGAGTTGAGGCATCATATCAATAAAAAATGAATTTTCATAGTTTAAAGATCATCAAAAAGAAGTTAAAACAATGAATTTTAAGTTGAGAAGAGAGAAAGTATCAAAACAATGAAAAGTTCTTCTCAATTTTGATTGAAAAAGTGCAAAAAAGCCCTTTCTGGCTTGGGAGGATCGATCCCTATAGGAGGGGGATCGATCCCTTAACTCCAGGATCACACATTTTGCATTCTGTTCAAGGGGGATCGATCCTGCTTGTTGAGGGATCGATCCCTCATCCTGTATCTGCAGTTTTTGACAGAAAATCCAATTTTGAGGTACCAAAACTTCGTTTTTGAGTAATTTAAGTCCAAGTAAAGGTTTAAACATTTGTAAAACATGATTATGGACTTGTATGAATGAAAAACATGAATGAAAAACCATTTTACAAAAAATTTTGCAATTTTGGAAGAATTTACACAATAAAATGCATTTTTGGCCTCAAAGGATGTCATTTTGAGAGTTAAGCACATTTTGACAAAACCAAAGCATTGGATACTACAAATATGTCAAAACAAACTTGTTCACATAGGTTTTAAGCACATATATCATTCAAGCATACATCTTGTGAACAACATGTCATGATTTCTAATATGCATATTCTTCATTAAGGCTCATGACAAGACATTTTGCATATAAGACATATTTGGCAATTTGATGCAAGTAAATATATTATCAACACATAGAAAACTTGCTCAAAATGCAGAAATCCAGTAATTATTTAAAAATCATGCTTTTCATTCAATGCATCAAGTACTATAATCAAACAATCAAAAATCTTTGTCATGCCTTTTTGTTCAATCATTCAACTCACAATGCATCAAAAATCATCAACCAAGTGCCTCATTAAATCAAACAAATAATTTAAATATATATGAGTTTTGAAAAGATAGAATAGAAGCTTACAAAACTCCTTTGCTTGAGTATGCTTTGCCTTGGATTGTTGAGTCCACCTTGAGCTATCCTTTGAAGAATTATTGTAATCTTGTCAAAGATGGATCCTCAAGCTTTTCCTTTTTCTCATTGGCACAAGCAAACTCCATGAGGATGTGTTGAGCATTTAAACTCCATTGTTCCATTGTATTCCCATGCTCTAACACTCCTACAACAAACACATTCAAGCATGCTTTGGTACCCAAATTTTCTTGGGTCCATGAGAGTTAGTGCAAACAATTTTTGATCCTTTTGGGATCCATTTCAAGCACAATTCATCATTAGTTATAGCATGCTTTGGCACCCACAATTTTCTAACCACTCTTCCTCTAAACGTAGTTTTTCTATAAGTGCATGCTTGTGAAGAGTGTCCTATTCTATTGCATAGTGAGCATGTAAGAGATGTATCATGCATAGTATTTTTACTCATAAGGAAATTCTTTAGATTAGTTTCTTTTTGTATTGCATTATAACCTAACCCATCTTTATCAAAGAAAGCTCTTTGGGTCTCTAACATATGATCTAGCTTTTGTTGACTCATATAGAACCTAGTAAATGAGTTATGCAAATTTAAGTTCTTTCTATTCAACTCATTTATCTCTAAGTTAGCCTCTTCTAATTTCTTTTCAAATTCTAGCTTAGCATTTGTCAAGGCTTCATTTTCTATTTTCAATTTAGCAATGATTTTCTTATATTTAGAATTCATGCATTGGAATTCATTTGCTAAATTATTAAAAGCATTTTGTAGTTCACTAAAGGTATAATCATTATCTTCACTAGAACTACAACTAGCCTCATCATCACTAATGGCCATAAAGCATGAGTAGGCTACCTCTTCATCTACATTTTCCTCATCGGAGCTATCACTATCGCTCCATGCAGCCACAAATACTTTCTTCTTAGGCTTTCTATCCTTTTCTCTCTATAAAGTAAGGGGCAATCTAACTTAGTATGACCCGGTTCATTATATTTATAACACACTAAGGGGTCTTTTTCTCTCCTACTAGATTCTCCTCTCATTACCCCTCTACTTTGGTGCCTCCTATCATTCTCTCTCTCTTTCATTCTCATAAATCTATTAAATCTTTGGGCAAACATTGTCATTTCTTTTTCTTCCTCATTTCCACTCTCATCACTATCATCTTTAATGACCTCATGAGTGGAAGACTTAAGTGCTAGCCCTATTTTCTTTGAAGGCGCTTCATTTCTTTTCAGTTTCATCTTATATGTAAGTAGGGAGCCCATAAGTTCATCTAGAGACAAGGTGTTAGGATCCTTAGATTCTTCTATAGCAGTCACCTTTGCCTCCCAAGATTTTGGCAAACTATTCAAGATTTTCTTGACCATTTCTACATTGGAATAGCTCTTGCCTAATGCCTTAAGTCCATTAATTATGTCATTGAAT
The DNA here is from genome assembly GCA_031772115.1 of Heritiera littoralis. Lineage (NCBI taxonomy): Eukaryota > Viridiplantae > Streptophyta > Magnoliopsida > Malvales > Malvaceae > Heritiera > Heritiera littoralis. Next base: position 2,340,095 of record JAPDPK010000056.1, read on the forward strand.
CTAGTGAACATTTCGCTAATGGACTTATTTTCTTTCATCCTAAATAGCTCATAATCATGTGTGAGCATTCCTACTTTGGTTTCTCTAACTTGATTGGTCCCTTCATGTGTGATGGCTAATTTGTCCCATATTTGCTTGGCATTCTCACATAATGATACTCTATTATACTCATTGGGACCTAAAGCATAAAAGAGGGTGTGCATAGCCTTGGCATTCATTTGTGCCAATCTCATGTCATTTGTGTCCCACTCATCCTCATCCTTAGGGACATCTTTTCCATCTACTTTCTTCATGGGAATTCTAGGACCATTCACTATAATTCTCCACACTTCATAATTATTTGATTGTACAAATAACATTATTCTAGTTTTCCAATATGAATAATTTTCACCATTGAAGAGTGGAGGTCTAACTAATGATTGTCCTTCTTCTCCTAGGGGTGTGCCTACATTCAAGTGAGCCATTTATGATCGTTTTGCTCGATAGAGGTTAGTCTAAATCAATCTCGAGCCCAAGCTCTGATACCAATTGTTGGCTCTATAAGCTATACCGAGAGGGGGGTGAATCGGTTTTTCACTAACCTTAGGTTCGTTTTTCGGTTTCTCTAAATTCTCTAGCCTATATTGATATTTTCTAAGTTCTCTAGGCTACTTAGTTATGCAATATAAATTCAAAGCAATAAACACAAATATAATTGCAAATAAGTAAAGAGAGTAAGGATAGAGAAATGTACGCAAGCGATTTATAGAAGTTCGGCAACCTTGCCTACGTCCTCTACCTTGAGACGCTCCTAAGGATTTTCCCCAAATTCACTAACTTGAATTTGTGTTACACTCCCTCTTTTCAAGGATCAAGAGAAACCTCTCTCTTTTTCTAGGCTCAAGAGTAACCTCCTTCTTTTTCTTAGGCTAAAGAGTAACCTCCCTCTTTTTCTTAGGCTAAAGAGTAACCTCCCCTTTACAAGGAATGATGGGATACAAATAATGTAATCAAAGAAAAGGCATCTAGGTAGGCAATTGATTACAGAAATTAAGCTCAATGAGAAGCCTATACAATATTTGTGCTAAGCACTACAAGGAATAAGAGAATGATAGATGATGGAAACTTTGTAGCTTTTGATTTGTTGTTTGAGGCTTGTAGATTTGAGGAATATGAGATTTTGAGTTGCTGAGTGGTTCCTATTTATTTCTTTAGCTTTTAAGCCTCTATTTATAGTCCCTTGGATGTATTCTAGCCGTTGGGTGGAGCCAAATCTCGAATATTACCGTTGTCTTATAAAAACTAGCCGTTATAAGCTATTTTCGAGCAAAGGGATCGATCCCTTTCCATAGGGGATCGATCCCTTTTGTCCAGAATCTTGATTCTGGGCTTCAGGGACCTTGGGAAGACTTTCTGCCAAAAAGGGATCGATCCTGCTACAGTGGGGATCGATCCTTTTCTTCCAGAGGGCATTTTTCCTGCACTTTTGGGTTAGAAATGATATGACCTTTGATCCTAATTCAACCCAAAACATTTATAAGCTTTAAGGGAGTTTTGCTTGACTTTTTCAGATAAAAACATGGTCTAAACATTCATCAAGTGATTTTCTAAAATATTCAAAACATTTATAAAGAATTAAGACCAATAGGGATGTATCATTAAATCATGGTTTTAATGTTTGATATGATCACTTGAAAATGGATTGAGAAAATCATGTGTGATAAGGCAAATTTACAATATGAATTAAAACATTAAATCTTACTTAAGTTTTTGTCATTTCAAAATATATATGGCAATTTAAAGCTAACACATATATGTACATTTATACATATATAAATATATATGATGCACTTATATATATATATATATATGGGTTTGTATATGATGCACTAACAGTGTATAGACTCTATGCACTATCAATGCACCAGATGTTAAAATCTCATTAATAAACAAACTAAAAAAAAGTAAGCCCTTAAAAATAAATACACTTAGGGGCCGTTTGGTTCGCGGAATTCAGGATTACCTTTGGGAATCATTTGACGGAAAATTATTTTACTTGACGAATTCCTGGGAATATTTGATTCTTGTGTTTGGTTGTATTGGTGAGAATATAAGATTTCTGTGTTTGGTTAAAGGAAAGTAAGATTACTTAATTACTTATTTTACTATAATACCCTCCGTATTATTAGTTGATGTGGAGTGAATAACACTTGATATAAATTATATTTAAATTATTTATTTATTTATTTATTTAAGATACTCATTTATTTATTTATTTAGTCCCCTTTTTTATAAGGTTTTTGTTATGTAAATTATTTTGATTTAACAAACTATTACTATATTAAATTGATTTTGATTAATAAAAAATTATAAGGTCCATCTTATTATTGGTCCATTTGATTTTAAATTCATTTTTCTCTTCATCAAAATAAGAAAAAAACAATGGTTGTAATATTAGATAGGTTTAGGGGTAAAATGGAAACAAAATATAATTATTGAAGGGTAAAATAGGCAAAAAAATAGATTCCCCCCGGAAAAAAAAACCTCAAGATGAGAGGGGAATCATTTTCCCCCTATTTTCCCCCTCTTTTGCACTATTGGTAAAAAAAATTCTCTGTGTGAAAAAATTTCGCAAACCAAACATGGTAATCATTTGACAGAAAAAAAAATTCCCCCCAATAATCTAAAATTCCCCCAACCAAACAGCACCTTGGATTTTTTTCAATTTGTTCATAAGGACTTATTAATGAGATGTCAACCTCTAGTGCATTGATAGTGTATAAAAACTATATACTGTTAGTACATAATATATAAATCCTATATATATGGTTTATATATGATGCACTAACAATATATAGTCTTTATACACTGTCAATGCATCAGAGGTTGACACCTCATCAATATGCAAACTTTAAAGATGTCAAGTCCTTAAAAATAAATACAAATAAATTTTTCTCAATTTGCTCATAAAGACTTATTAACGAGATGTCAAACACTATGCATTGACAGTGTATAGACATTATACATTATCAATGTGTTGTATATAAATCCATATATATATATATATATATATGATGCACTGACAATATATAATATATAAGAGGTTAATACCTCATCAATAAGCCCTTATAAGCAAATTGAAAAAAAAATTATTTGTATTTATTTTTAGGATTTATATATGATGTATTGACAATGTATAGTTTCTATATACAATCAATGCACTAGAGGTTGACACCTCATCAATAAGCACTTATAAATAAATTGAAAAAATATTATTTGTATTTACTTTTAAGGGCTTGGCATTTTTTTAGTTTGCTTATTGATAAGCTGTTAGCCTTTGGTGCATTAACAGTGTATATAGACTATACACTGTCAGTGTATCATATATTAACCCTTATTTTTAAGGGCTTGACATATTTTTATGGATTTATATATGATACACTGACAGTGTATAGTTTCTATACACTGTCAATGCACTAGAGGTTGACACCTCATCAATAAGCCCTTATGAGCAAATTAAAAAAATTATTTATATTTACTTTTAAGGGCTTGACATATTTATTAATTTGCCAATTAATGAAGTGTCAACCTCTGATGCATTGACAGTGTATAGAAACTATACACTGTCAGTGTATCATATACAAACCCTATTTTTAGTTTGTTTATTGATAATGTGTTAATATCTGATACATTGACAATGTATAGAGACTCTACACTATCAGTGCATCATATATAGTGCATGTAGGGCCTAACTTATGGAATAGTTTATCTACTCTAAAAGCAGAAGCCATGTGTTTGGCTTTTAAAATTTTAAAAACTTTAGCTTATATGAAAAACATATTTGAGTTTTTCGATTAAGCTATAAACCGAAAGTTTTTCATGAAGTGCTAATTTTAATAACATATATTTAGTGAGCCTTTTTTACATTTTCACTTTGTTTTTTAATAAATTACAAAATTATAAAGATGATTTATATTTTTTCACAATTATTTATTTATTTTGTGCCATTTTTATTTTTATGTAATTTTTTATTTTAATTAGCAAAATTTTATTTTGTTTTATTTATTTGTTTTAACTTAAAAACTTGTAATTTAATTTAATAAAGTTTATTGTTTTATTTTTTCATTTATTAAAAATATATAAAAATTTTATAAAATAAGTATTTTTATATTAAGTTTGACAAACATTAATTTAATTTTTCTTTTATAAAATAAGTACTTTTATATTAAGTTTGACAAACATTAATTTAATTTTTCTTACTTGTATTTTTATAAAAATTCTATTCAAATAATACTTTTTATGATAGATTCAACTGGATTAAACAAACCCATAAACCCAAAAACTATTCCGATCATAAGAAAGAAGGTTTATTGTGTATGTCGCTCGTATGTTATCCCAATCCTGAACGCACGCTCTAAATTCTCATATCCATTCGTTATCCACACAATAGCATCCTTTAAATGTGTCTTTCAAATTCCGTTCTTAGCTTGCTTTTATTTTCTTCGTAAAAAAAAAAATGGCAACCCTACCCTCAGGATTTCTGTAAATTAAAATTCTTTGTAACTAATAGTTATTCAATTCAAGATTTCTAATTTTTGTATTTACCTTTCTCGAAGTTGAATTGGTTTAAATTCTAGAGTTTTTAATAGAATAACCCATGGGTGATTGCAAAATGGAGGATATGCCGTTGCCAGCTCTCTTCGAACAAGCTCGTAAGATCCATCTAACGGCCATGGAGTCCGCTGCTGATCAGGTGTGCACCCTCTCACGCTTGATTCAATGTTCCTTCACTGCTTTCTGATCAGATAAATTTGAATTTCTTGGGTCCGCAGGACCTGGTAAAGAAAGGATGCGAGACGCTGGGGAAGTGCGAGGACATGATAAGCAAGTTAGGGCTTTTCTCATCCAATGAGACCAAAGATGACATCAGTACCACCAATCTCAAGTACCTTCTGGTAATCATCAGTATTTTTATTTTCTGTTTTATTTTTCGATAAATAATAGTTCTTAGTGTCTACATTAAGTTTTGCTTGAAATTTTCATTTCCAGTTCATTTATAATATTTCTCTAATTACGCTTTTTCGCCTTAAATAAGTTGGGGGTTATTCATTTTTCGAATATTTTGATAAAAGTAGTTATGGCTGTAATTTAATTAGTTTTTCGTAACTGGTAGATTCTAACCGTTGTTTTACATTACAGGTGCCATTTTATCTTGCAGAGCTGACCGAAAAGCTTGCCCAGGATGACAGGATACAGATTCTCAAGACTTCACAAGCAAAATTGAAGGTAACTCTAGTTCACATCCTGAGTGGACTGTGGTTGAAAGCTTATTGTGAAAATTTAGCATTAGAGACAATATTTAACAATGTTGTTTGATAACTATTTTCTTAGAATTGGTTTCAACTTGTTATTTATCATTCATCTCGTATGTCATTTGGAACTTATAGAAAATGTGGTGTCTTCTAGGAATTCGTTTCATTTTGTGAGGCAATGGAACTTGTACCACAGGAAGAGTTGGAAGCTTCTGCACAAGGAGCTTCTAGTTCTTTTGCAGATAGAAGAGCTCTAAAGGTAGTTAATATACTCTTGCTAACAACATGATTTTATCTTTATTGGATGTATCCTGGATTTGTGATTTGAATGGAAATGCTGCTGTGTTGTTTGTGCTTTTGTGCCTGTATCCAGATTGCTCGGTTCAGACGCCAAAGAGCTGCAGAAGCAAAGCTGACCGAAATAAAGGAGCGGAAGGAGCGGCGCAGGCGTTCAACAAAAGCAGCTGCATTATCCACTCCTGTTGAGGTTGGAGAGGAGGAGGTGCTGGATGACGACGGGGAGGAGGAACGGGAGGTTAGGCATCACTCCTCCGCATGAAATACCATTTAAAGTACTTCTTTAGATATGAAACTACTGTTAAGACTTTTCTGTTAGATGCCGAACTTAATACTGCTATCATATGATAATCTGCAAATTCATGGAACGTATGGAAGGTATTACATGAAATGGGGCAGAAGGAACTTCTAGCAACTGTTTTATCTATTATATGGAAAAACGAGATTGCATGGAAGCTTTTCTTAAGGTTATTTTATAAGAAGGTTACTTTTGAATTTGTTTGTTGTTAATTTACTTATTGTGCTTGTGCTCATGAAACCAGGGAACAGGGAAGGTTTAGTTAGGACTAGTACATAACAGGAAGGTTCTGCCTGAATTGTTTCTTTCTTTGTTTCCTGTGCTTTTATGTTTTGTCATACGAAATTTTGTGTGAGAATTGTGATAATTTTCTGGGTTACTCTGATATCTACAGTTTGAAATGTTGTGTGTGAGGTTAGTCTTCCCTAAGTTATAATTGGAGGTTCCATAACTAGAGTTTTACTCTATATTTTAACTTTTTGAGGTATGATATCTTATCTATTGAATGTTATTGGGACCCAGTTGGGAATTACAAATACACTAGACCTGTTGTCTTGGTATGCAGAAAGGAAATATTAGCTGTCATCAGTTATTTTCCCTTAGAATTTTGATGACAGTCCTTCTAATGTCATGAAGTCTGTAGATGATACTGAAAATTAATTTGGTTATTTTGTTTTCAGAATAAATGTATTACGCATTGAAACTGAAATGTTATTCCTATTGCTTATTGTTGAAGATATTAGTTTTTTTCTTTGTTTTTGTAAAACTTTCTGATTTCTCTGAAAGAAAAATATTCTCCTTGTGCAGGCTTGGCTTACTACTATCTCTTTGGCTATTTGTAAGGTTAGTCTCACATTTCAATAAAATCTGCCATGTAAAAGGTTTAAAGTCTTTTTCCATGATATTTGATAACTTCATTCCACTTTTTGCCATGTTACTACAATTGAAGGCTTTTGATCTGCTTGAAATGCTAAAGAAGGAAGAAGAAATGCTTTCTGCTATAAAGGAAAGAAAACTGAAGGTATTAATCTGCTTAAATGATCTAGCTTAACTGTTGCATTCAATATTTGTGCTCTTTCCTGAAATTTCTACTTCTCTTCCTTGTGAACTTTTCATTGGTGAGTTGTGCTGAAAATTCCCCCAGAAGAAGATTTAAAGCTTTGAGTAGAGCACTACTTGAAGATTGACACTATACATCCAACTTATGATATGTAAACATCACTTGAGTTAGATATTTTATGATGTTAAGCTTTGGAAGAGGACATACAAATTTAGAATATATTAGACACTTTTCACTCCTCTTAAGAGATTGGTTACTTAATTTTTCTGGTAAATACAAGAACCTTGTTACCATATTACAGTTCTTTTAAACCTTACCTTCATTTTCCAGGCTTTCTACCTAGCCAATCGGCCATTGACATTGGAGAATATTAGAAATTCTTTTGGAAATTTTGATTAAATCACCTGAAACATAGTATTTTAGGTTAAATGATAAACATTATCAATCTTTATAATCTCCTCATGGCCTTTCAGACCAACCATGACTTTACAAACTGTCAGTGTCATTGCTTAATGATGATGCTTAATTTCTTGTGAATGGCTTAGGCCAGTGCACTGATGGCCATCTTTTGTTGGTAACTTGTGTTGAAAAAGATTAATAGTTTTCTCTTTTCGGGGTTTCAGATGATAAAATAAAGGTTTGGTTTGAAGGGATCCTCGTATTCATTTATTATTTTTTTACTAAAAATTCGGGAGTCATTGCCTAGTGAACCAGTTTCTTTTGTGAATACGGGTTGATAGCATTTCTATTTTTCCTTTTATTTCAGGAAGGGGAAAAGGAATTTTCCCAGGCTATCCTTGATGAATGCACCAAGAAAGCAGAGGCATGGCATCGTGATGCTGCAGCTCGATCACGATATACTAAACCTGCACCACCTATCACATGTGCTACATTTGCTCAAGATGTTATAGAAGGAAGGGCAAAAGTTTCGCAGGCACATGAGCACAAACACCAGCCAATGATCTTTGGGCCACAAAGCATTATAAGTGGAAGCCTAACTAATGAGAGGGAAAGGATGGCAGCACAAGTTTTCCAACCTAGTTATAGGTAAATCTGTCCTAAAAACTTCTATGTACTTTCTATTTTATTGTTGGGAATGAAGGTCAGATCCCAGCATCAAATTCCCTTGTTAAACATCTTGACATGTTATGCCAACGTTTGCATTTTTTAATGGGCACATACTGGTTCTGATCATACGAAAAAGAAAACATTTGTGTTTCTTGAATATATTGTTTTCAATTGCTAATCAAATTATCTTGGGGTAGGATGCCAACAATGAGTATTGAGGAAGCTGGTTTGAGGGAGATGGAAATGATGAATAAATGGCAGGAGAGGAATGCAAAAATGATTGAAGAAGCCAACTCGGCGTGGTACAAGGACAGCCCAAAGTTGGGGCCAAGTGGAGATGATGAAGACGATGATGCTGCCCAAGAGAAGGCAAGAGCATGGGATGACTGGAAAGATGATAGCCCTCGAGGTGCTGGCAATAAAAAGCTGACCCCCTGTGGGTGAAAGCTGACAATCAATGGTGGTTTCTGCAACCTTTTCAGAAATTCTATTTCTCTTTTAGATGTTCTTACAAAATTGTCAGTTTGCTTTGAGCAATGTATAAAATTCATACGTCAATTAGAACAAACTAGATTCTGCGTAGGTTTTACCGAGTTTTGTCATCCGAGTTGGTTGTTTAGGCTTTAGAAGTCTCGGTGCCAAACTTTGAGACTGAGAACAATGAAATACAAGCTTGATTTACGCATGTTATTTTCTACGTTTACTACAATATTCTACAATCACCAAGACAGATCCAAGCGTCGATGCAGACAAATCTGGTACCAAGGAAGTGCTTTTAATTGGACAAATATTGGTCAGATCGGCCCCTTCACGGTTGGTGGGAGTGCTGGCAGACCAACTTTTTGTCCACCGTCTTTATTCCACCATCTGCAACCGTCTCTTTAATTTAATACTTGATAGACAATTTTAAGCGATTCTTTCAAAGATTCCACTATGCCTCCCACTGACAGATAATAATTAGTCACAAACTTTTCTTCTGTTAATACAAGGAACTGCACACAATTTCCAAGTAAAATTTAACCGAACAATTTCCAAGTAAAATTTAACTGCCCTTCGTTTCGTAGGACAAGTTCTTTTGAAGTATATCTGGTAATTCTTAAATATAATTCATGTTTATCTAATTATCTTATGTCAATATCATTTTCGTATTTTTTACATCAGTTTTGTATGTAAATAAAATTTCATATCTTCTTCGTGCGTTATCATACCATGTTAAAGTTGTCAAGTCTATCTTACGGTAGATAAGTGTTTAATTAATGTTTTATAAGATTTACCAATACCCTTGCCCTGCCCACTGCTTTAGGGCAAGGATTGGCAAGCGTGCTTTCTGCTGATTGCAGAATTTAGCACAGTGAATTCCAACTTTGACTGAGCTTTTTCTGTTTGATTGGACATGAAATAAAAATCCCACCGCCTTTATTTGGGAACATTTGAAAAGAAAAACGTGCGACATGTAAAGAAGGGATGGAATACCCGCAAAGTTCAGAAACGTTCTGGAAGACTGCTTGCTACATGACAATGGAATGCAGTCCATCAAGTCAGTGCCTACTCCGGTGGAGTAAGATTCTTGCCTAAGAACATGACAGGCAAATGAGTTACACAATCTTATCCAATTGCACGAGAACATTGATGATATTTGATGGCATGACGTTTAGATTTAAGACAAGAAATATCACTCTCCTAAATTCCACGTCACCTCATAGCCACAGCTTTCGATAGTTCAGTTCTCTTAACCATCTACGCAAATGATTGGCACCACAAATTTTACTCTTATTTCTACACTCCAGTCTTTGAACACTTTTTGGATAAAACATTTCATAAAAGGAAAATTCATGGGGCAAAGGCATAGTAAAAATTTTAGCTTTTAATGGTTAATGAGATAAGAGGGTGAACTTTGATATAACAGTAAAAATTACTTTTTTGTGATCTTAAGATTATAAAAACAGTCCCTCAAATAATATGCAGGAAAGATTGCGTATATAACATCTTTCTTAAACTTCACAATACGAGAGCTTTGTACACTGAATTTGTCCTTAAAGGGTTAATGAGGTATGACTCAAAAACTGATAACCAAGGCTTCATATTTACTGTTGCATTAAGCTCATGTCAGTTCCCGCAAATAAACCAGAAACATAGTTAATTTCGTAAAACATCAACCGTTTCCATTTTGATGCAGAAAAAGATAACACTGTTGTTAATCAAGTATCTTAAAGAGAATAGAGAGTCAAGTAAGTGCATAGAACCTAATGCTACTGAACAAATCAGTTCTCTCAGCGAAGACATACAAGACTATAGTTATTTTTTTCCCTGAAAGTGCAGTCCTGATGGTCGCCAAACGGAAACCAACTGTTGCAAATGACAGTAGGAGAAAGTTGGTAAAAGCACAAATTCAATTCCAGATAGCATTGAATCTATAGAATTCTGTTTCTTAAAACCAAATTTGAAGAAACATAGCGACAAACTTTTAGCCTTCAAAACAATTAATAATCTAAAAGGAAAAGTTTGCCATAAGTAATCCATTGACAAAAGCAACGTCACCCTCTCTTCCTTCACCATACCAAATTGATCAAAATCCTAGTATCTTTCTTTTTTACTTTGAAGAAAATTGTGTTTCTTATCTATATTGAAGATGACCCAAGGTAGACTAGAGTACTCCTAAAGACCGGAAAGCGTAGTCTTTCAGTTATTTTTCACACATACAGAATGAAATGGTTCGTTTCCAGAGGACTGTAAATCTCTTAAAAATGATATGATCGTTTCTCCGAGAATTATCAATGATAAACATAAAATTACAATAATGTTTTAATTGAAATGCAGAATGATCTAAAGATTAATCATTCTGAAGAGAAAGATGGGAACTGTTGCTTGAAAAAGGAATTACTTTTATTAATGAAACAAAGAGCAAAGGAAAAAGCAATAAGCTGATCCTTTTGTCAATTAAAGTGACAAGAATATCAGCAACAATGCCAGCAGAGGGTTTATCTATAGGCTGTGGGTATAAACAGTTTTTGGTGCAATTACATGTAATCTTGCAAACCAACAACTGAAAAAACAGGACTTGTTCTGACATCTTCAACAAAAAGAGTTCACAACTCAGATGAAAATTACCAGTTGAAGCCAGAACTGAAAAATTGAGAGAAAATCAAACACTTACTATTACAATTTTTACAATCCCCATAAACTGTTCCTTGTCCACCCGCAGGATGCCGCTCTTGTCAACATACTTTGTCATTCAACTGGTTCCTTTGACCAGCAAATTATACAATAGAAAGAAAACAACTCCCCAACGGCAAAAACACAAAACTTTCAATCATCAATGCACTGAAAGCCTCTGCAAACCCATAACCAAATCCCAAACAAAGTAGCACAAACAAGCAAATCCAAAATCAAAACCACCCAAACATGTTTCCTCCAAGTTTGCTTAGCCTTTTGCCTATCTCCAACACCCACATAAAAACCAGCAGCACCACTTTTTTGCACAGAAACGGGGAAATCTTTAAAATCCTCACTCACATCAACCGTATTCTCCACCCTAAACCCACCACTAGCATGTTTGGCCTCACCTCCGTTGACCTCCAAACCGCCCAATCTTTTCTTCTTTTTCAGCCCTTTAATTGGCTTCCCTAACAGAGGAGTCACCACCGTTCTCTTCCCTTTGTTAGATTCTAAACTTGGATTTGGACTCTCTTCTTTTGGGGATGAAACCAACTCCAATTCCAAAGCCATTATCTCTGAAAAGATTGGATTGAAATGGGATTGGAGACAATTTTGGGTCAAATTATCAGTGCCCACGATTATACCAGTCAGCAGAAAATCCTCAAAAGCAGATTTCAGGCGATGCAAAACCCAAAAAGACTCGGATTTCTCAAGATCCTCATGGAATATGAGGAAATAGACAAAAGGGTCATCGATTAAGAAGTTGTAGGTTCTGTTGGAAACGGTATGAGAGAACATTGAATGGAAAGGAGGGGACTTTTCGATGCATTTCTGAGCTAACGATTCGATTCCCGCTTCTTTGGAAGAGAATTCAGCAAGAATTGTGGGTCCCTTTGCAATGCAGGCATAGAATATGAGATTTGGATAGGAAATCATTTGATGGGTTCTTCTCAAAATTGGCAGCTTTGATTTTGATTTGATTAGTAGATGGGTTTCTCTGTTTACAGATTGTATAATGTTTTTGCTAGGGTTTGGAGGAGAAGGATGATGGAGTGGGATCCATAGTTGGACATCGGAATAAACAAACAAACATAAAACAAAATACAATTGAGAGCAACTGAATAACGACCCTCATTTCATCAAATTACCCTTCTCTAATGATCCTAATTACGGGAAATGACCGAAAGAATTTTGTAATGTCGGCTTCGGTAGGTCCTACTTCTCCCTCGAATAATGTTATAATTACCAGCATGCCCCCAATCTCAGTTGCCGACGTCGTTGACGCTCGACAACTCGACATCCAATCCCTGGCAGGCGGCGCCCCGTATTTTTTTCATTTTCAGCCCTTCTTTTTTTGATAAGACGTTTTCAGCCCTCCGTTCCAATCCAATCCATTCTCTTTCATTTTAATTTTTTTTTTAACCTTCCGATATTTTCACACCATTCTGATATAAAATTAATCCGAATTCGAATCGGATAAAACTTAAAAGATAACAAAACTCTCTCTCAAAAATTTTAACACAACTACATACTCAAGACTATCATTTATGCTTTTAAACTTCACATGTAAAATTAAAATGATGACAATTTAAATAATTGATTCAGTAATGTAAAATTTCTTTAAACTCTTGAATGAAAATGATCTATAATGAAAAAATTTATTTATTATTTTTTTAATATTTCCGGTGAAAGTTTTAATACCAATTACAAAATTTAAAAATTCCACTAATAATATATTGCATAATAATCCCTATATTATAACACATCTATGCTACTATAAATCCAATAGATAGAATTGAACAAATGTATTGATGGTTAGACTATTTTAGTTATCAACTTAAAACAGTTAAAACTATTCAACATTAAAACGGTTTTTCTTCATAGCAATAAAAATGGTGATGCACATTTTACCTTCAATATAAGTTCTTGCCATTTTCGTTTTCATAATCAACCGAACCAAAAAGGATGTCGAATCATTCCTTTTCAATGACTCCATTCCATTCTTTTCTTTGATAACACGTTAATGTTAGCTTTCCTCACCTCGCTACAAATGCAAGAAAAACATCTTCCGAGTTCCTGACCGAGCTTTGTTGGCTGCATGTACATGGAAGTTACTTTGCCTGGTATGGGTAATTTGACAAGCCAGTAGTGTCATTTATTGTTCTGTTTATAGATATTACAATGGTAATTTTGTAGTACTATATCAAAAAAGTGCATTTGCATACTAAATTGTACTCTTGTCCAAAAGTATAACCAATGCAACAGTAGTGGAAGCCATAGCCAGAGGGGAAGGTGAACCAGAAAAACCACTGTACTGGCATTTAATCTTCCCTGTCTGATCGATTAACCGTGAACAGGCCACCCTGTGAGAGCTTTGAGTATTAAAATGTCTTTAGGACTTCTGAGGGTTTTCCTTTTCTGTCCATTTCTGTGTTTTTGTCTTCTCTTTTCGGCTCAATGAATGTATGGTGGATCGATGAAGGCCCATTCGAAAACCTGCTCATATTGAATGGCAGCACTTTCCCAGGTTAAATCTCTCTGCATGCATCTCCTCATCAATCCCTCCCAAGTTGACTTGTGTTCTCTGTAGGCCATTATAGCAATTCTTAATGCCTGCAGCAAGACAAGCTTATCCTTAGAGAATTGCAGCATGTCCATTTAGAAAGGAGAATACAGAGGTACAGAAAAAGGAGAATCAACACGATAGGATCATTTTGCAGCACAGAAGAAAAGTTCCAGGTTTGGACCAATTAATTCGTAGCTGATAAATGACAGACCCACCATTGCAGGGTAAAATGAGTTTAAAGGCTTAAAGCAGTGTTTTCATCTAAACTGGAATCACAAGTACAGGCGGAAAATGAAAAACTTTTTATGGTTGGGAGGTGGCAAATGCATAGCATTAACTTACATTCAGCATACTGTCTTTTGTGAGGGGAGAAAAAGTCCACCTGTCAGCACATTTCACAACCACTGTAAGAGAAACTACAAGCAAACGAAACACATTGAAGTTGATGTACTGTCTTCTAGAAAAAAAAATCTATCATTTTTCTATGGCAAGCATGTACAAAATCTCTAATACTATATTATCTTCTAGGCAGATTCTTCATAAAAAACTTTCAATGGAAAAAAAGGCCACCGAAATTTGATGCACATGACAAGCTTCTCGTCATTTGTCATTGTATCATTTTAAACTCAGTTTTGTGTAATATTTACATCCTTTCTATACATATACTCAAGCTCTTGAGAAAATCAATCCAGTTACATTCTTTATCAAAACCTAGTAGATGAGATCACAGAATGTGTAATATTTATATCATACTGTACTAAGGTAGGGAATGTATACCCTGTGCCTTCACCAGTACCTCCTCCAGCATACGGATTGAAATTCCCTACCGTGTCCTGAAGAAGAGCAAGTTAGAGGCATGGAATGCACTTAAATCAGATAAAAGTGAATGACTCTAGATTATATTATTTTTTTAACTCACTCTAAGTCCTCCTGTGGCATGAACCACTGGTACAGTTGCATATCTCATTGCATACAGTTGATTTAATCCACAGGGCTCAAATCTTGAGGGCATCAACAGTATGTCACAGCTGCTCATTCCATAACAACAGTATGTTATTGGTATCTCTAGTAACAGGTTAACAACAAAAAGAAGTTTCCAATTACCCTGCAGTGATCCTATGAGAAATTGGAACATTAAATCCAACCCAACCCCGAAATTTATCTTCGTAAGTAGTCTCTGCTGATCTCATCCAGTCTTCATACAGTGGGTCCCCAGAGCCAAGCACTACCTAAAGAAATTTGGAAGCTTAGTACTCCTGTATACTACAAAAAGAATAACCAGAAAACAAGATAACAGGTACAGAGAGGCCATGAGACAGCTCCCCTGCCTTATGCTTGTTAAAGGACGTGTGCCTATCAGTAATGTACCCAATTACCAAGGCCCTGGCAACTACAATATTTGCACTCCATATTCACCCTTCCAATTGTACATGCTTGTGTTCAAGCATGTCATCTAATATTGGGCTACCAGGGCACCCCATTCTCCATTGATGCACTCCATATTCAGACATTTCTAAAATGCAATATTGTCCACTTTCATCTTCGAAGAAATCACCAGATTTGAAATCGACTCGAGGAAGAATGATATTATACAGTTAAATTAGTATTAAGGACCAACTTAAAATGCCCAAAAGAGTCATGGTCCTCACAAGGTTAAATCTACTTTTACCTTCCATAGGGGGAAAAGTTACTTTGATTCTACAAAGTAGAAAAGTCTTCTACCAAACAGATCACCATGCTACTAGTCAAAAGGAATAGTTCCTTCAAAACATGATACAGATTAAGAATAATTCTATCATAAATGTATCAAGGTTATTAAGTAAAAGGAAATCAAACTTACAAATTGTACATCATCTTCCATAAGTTGTGGAGTTGCCCAGCGGATCAGGTCAATGCCTTTCTGGTAGTCCAGTCTCCCAATAAATCCAATCTGTAAATTCCAGCTTAGTGAAAAATGAAAGAAAGCATAGTTTTTCACTACCAAGTCTACTCCAACAGGAAGTAAGATCTTACCAAGGGGCATTCAGGCTTTATTGGAAGACCTAGTTCCTGTTGAAGTACGGTCTTGCATTTAACCTGAAGTTTATAATTGATTGGAACAAGAATTCAGAACAGCAATTTTTTCCACCATGAGAGGCTGATATTAGAAACAAGAGATTAACCACCTTTCCAGAGAGATCATCACCAGAATAATGGAAAGCAATATGCTCATCTGAAGATGGGTCCCATTCAGCAACATCAATGCAATTTGCAATTCCTGATCATAATTGAATGCTTAAGAAGTTCCAGTTACAAAACATCAAATTTCTTCAGAGACGATAAACATGACTGAAGAACATCCAAACACCCCACGCATGATCAATGCATGCAATTTTCTTTATAATGGTCTGTTCTTGTCCTGCATGGAGCTTATGGACAAAGCTAAGAGCTAGATAATGGTCATATGTTGTTCCCATCAAAAGTAGGATGCCAAAGAGAAACTCGGGCATGAAACTTAACCTCCACTACATTTGCATGTGCATTGACCTAAAAGCTTTTAGAATTGTGCCAGATGACATAAAGGCCCCATCCTATTTACAAAGTAGATAGCACATACCATTCAGAACACTCCTTCGATTGCTTAATAGCTCATTTAAACCATATCCGCCTTCAACAGTTGTTATTTCCCATGCATAGCCCTACATTTAAAAAATATAGTAGACTAAAGACTTCTTCTAAAATTATTAAAACTGCAATCAGTAATTCGAAATTATTAAGTAGGGGACAGTTTTTACTTTTCAATTGCACCTCATTGCAATACAAGCAGTGCGAACATTCTGTGACCTTTCAGTTAAATTTACATAATAAATGATTTGAACCATCAAATAATATAACGTTTAGGAAATAAAAAAATTTACCAACATTACAAATGGTTAGACATAAATGTACCATAACATAGCACAATATGTAAAATAGATCACCTTGCTAACCGTAAGTATTCTATCAGCTGTCACAATTGCAGCCTTTAGAATATTGACAGCTTCCTCTGTGTCAAGAGCATGTGTCCTCGCCCATGTAGGAAACACCCATTCCAATGCCCCATACCGGTCCGAAGGCAATCCCAAACTCTTATAGCTTGCCGCAGGTTCCACTCCCTTGCATATAGAAAACAATATATTTCAAATTAATATTGCAGAAATGCACTACCACAGTTGAACTCATAACATAAGAGTTCAGTTTACAAGTCTTATGGCCTGAAGAAACCTAAAAGGCAAGTTTTTGAGATCAGTCATGGAGTACCAGAAAAATTTGAGAATCAAGAACAATGCAGAAGGAATTATAAAAAAAAGCCCATGAGAAAAGCATCTACCTGATGAGAAAGGTTATGAATTACAAGGATGCTCCGAGCATCCTTATAAACTCCATATGGACGGTATTTGGAAGCCAAAAGTCTGAAAATTGTAACATGTAAAATCAGCAGTCCAGGAAAAATTGCAAACTTTATAAATTGAGTGTGATATGAATGTGAACTAAGTTTCTATAATATAAATTTGCCTCCAGACCAACATCAACGTATTAAGGAAACAAAAAGAAGCTATCCAGGATATCACATAAGGGGAGGTGATCAGCATACACAATGTAAAGATAATACATCTCTTTGATAAAGCTACTGTTGCATTTTCTTCCCATACAAGAATTATGGAGATATTCTAGTGGCCAACAACCTGTGTCTACATTTGTATTTAATCAGAGGTTCCCATTCTTAAAGCAGCAACTTTCTTTCCTCTTAGTTCCAATTCAAGGAAAGGCAGAAGAAAGGAAATTGTAAGTTTCTAGCTGAAAGTAATAGTACCATATTGACAAGTGCACTAGGGAAAGTAGACAAAGAAAGTGATATAAGAATGAAATAGCAAACTAATTGGTTGGTAATTAGACAATGTTTCTAATACTTGCAAATAAATGAGATATAAAGTCAGACCAATAGAAAATAGGCAAACAAATGCAATGATAAGCAGGAAACAGCTTACACTGGCACTAGACCAGCATGCCAATCATTGACAAGGAAGAGACACTTCTCACCATAGGTATACCCTCCCAATGGAAGAACTAACGGAGCTTCACATGCTGCATGGCAAAGTAAAGTATGCCGAAACTGTAAAGCCAAATAAGAGAAAAGACTGTCATTTAATGCATAGAGAAGTAATAAGCAATTTTGTGTTCAACCAAATAACAACCTGGATATACAGAAGTATACCTGGTTATCACCAAAAGCACCATGGCTATCACCATATGGGTTTCCAGGTCTATGGTAACAAGGATGGTCCACAAATACCTTACAATGGAGGCAGCCACTTAACATGATTAAAATTTTCTCTTACTCCACCAACTTGACAAATAGATGAATGAAAGCTAATTCCCCCCATGATTCTTTAACTAATAATCTCCCTTTAAGAACATATTCATGAAAGAAGTTTTAGGTTAGAAGAAGAGATTTTTACCCAATCAACACCCTCCCTGTACTCATGGAAGAATGCAATTTCTTGCTCCCCTTCAAAGCGATGTAGCTTGATGCGCCGATCTACATCAAAAGCACCAGCAAAGTTATTGTCCGCGGACGTACCATTCAGGTATCTAGGGGAAACAACCATTACTCGGTGTCCACGTCCAGCTAGCGCTATGGGCAAAGAACCACAAACATCACCTAATCCACCCGTCTTTGAATAAGGTGCAGCTTCAGAAGTAACAAAAACAATATTGTAGGTTACTCGAGTTTCTAATTTTTCTTCTTCAATTTCCTCATCTTTGTCTTTGGTACCAGTAACCACATTTTCTTCATCATCAATGACTTCATGGTCACCTAGGATTCAAGTTGATAAACTGCAGTCAGCCCACAGAAGGCCATTTAATCTCAAGGAACAAAATATTGCTAAGATACCAGCTAAAGAAGATAAAACTTTAGTGGGGGTAAACTATATTGTTACAGGAATATGAAAAGGAAAAACAAAGAGAGAGGGAAAACAGACAAGAACTTTCACAGGAGGATTGTCAAGAAAACGAAATGAAAAAAAAAAAAAAATAAAAAAGTAAAACTTTGGCAATGACAACCGAAAAACGGAGTCTACTTGAATTGTTAAAAGAGTTTCCCAACAGTCAGAAGTTTTCATAAGACAGACCATACATGGGTAAGTAGAACTTAGGTCCCAATTTATTTTTTGTCCACCACTGTCCCAGGCAAGGTCTAGATAGGAGGCCAGAGATAATAATAATAATAATAAAAACTAGCGGTTTCTTGACCATATGGACAGCCTGCAGGTCTCAAATAATGGCCTATGTTTAATTTCGTAACCTTCATTGGTGAAAGTTCTTGACTTACATGCACAATAATACGGCTAATGGATAGAATAGAAAAAGACAATGAAGAATCCACCATGAATAGTTATTAACCATAAAAAGCAAATTCAACCAAAACCCATGTTTTTATAACATGAATCTAGACCAACAAGAAGTTCAAGCATCATCAAATTAAAAATCATCATGTCTCACTCAAATCTGCTCTGGGGCTTTAGCACATAGACTAATTATTTAAGGAAAATTTAATCTTTCAAAAGGAATAATATATAAGTATTAAAAAAGTGGTCAATTTCTGTTCCAAAGATGGCTGGGACGGGGGTACCATCCCTTGGAGTTGAACCAAAACATGCAAGCAAATCTATGAGTACACTTTGCCTGATGAAAGGGGAGTGCCCAGCTTAGCGGATCAACATTTAACACCCGTGTACTTGCTTTGGCCCCATGACCGGATCAGAGCATGTGAGTAATTTTGCAAGGTTTCATTTACATCTATCAAAAGAAGCATAAACTCTAATAATCAAAGACCAACTGTTAAGGAAACTAGGAGATGGAAAGCTCCTGTAAATCATTTATTCATCTTCCGATAGCTAATTCTCCTTCAAGATCTCATTTATCATTAAGAAATGAAAGGAACACCAGATTTTTCAGAGAAAAAAAAAGATGGAGACGTATCAACATAAAATAACCAAATTTATCTTTCTATTTCTTAAAAAAAAAAGAAGAAGAAGAAAAAGCCGAAGGTCGAAAGTGTTTAACTAATCATTAAAAAAGAGATTAAAAAAAATAAGAATCTCAAAGAAAAGAAGCATTCATAATCATCAATAGAGTGTTGTATTATAGTTAACTGACAACAGCTAAAAGTTATAAACTTGTAGATATCATTTTTTAATAAAAAAAAGGAATTCTTGAATGGTATTTGGTTGTTTCAATTCAAAGAATAGTGTATCCGGGTTTTATTATGAATCAAACAGAGAAGAAGAAAACATTCAAACAAACAAAAAAGAAATCCCAACAGTTGAGAGAAGTGAAAATACCAGGAGGAACCAAGTGCATGCCAATAACGGAGCCAGAGTCATCCCTCTCTATGCCCAGCATAAGACCACGCTTTTCCTTTTCTTCTTCTTTTCTTTCTTCTTTTTCATCTTCAACAGCATTGAAATTGGAGCCTTCTGTTAAACCGATGAACCCAACTCCAGTTTTCTCCGATCTTACAACCGTCAAGTTCCCATTTTGAGAACTCCTTCTCAACAAATGACCAAAACCCAGTTGCCTACTCGGCCTAAAACTGCAACCTTTATGAGATATATTGGTAGATGATTTGCAAGATAGTACACGAGTTAGTTGCAGAGACTCCATCGGAAAACAGGGAGTTTCGACAGAAACAGAGGGGAATAGTCGAGAAGAGTACGAAGGACATCGTGAAGTACAAAGGACCGAAAGAGCAAAGAGCAAGAGACACACCAGTGCGGCTCTGACTGGTAATAAAGACGAAAAAACACGATAAATAACACTTCTTCTCCTTGCTTCGTTTGTAGTTTGTACTTTGTACACGGAAAGAGAGAGAGTTCATTTATTTTAAGAGCTAGGAATCCAGGAAAAGCGCCAAAGACGAAAGTTTGGATGCCCTGTGGAGCTCCAGACGGCTGAGGCTTTTGCTTAAGTGATGGGATTTTGCCACGTCACTGATACAATGGACATAGTGACGTGGCAATTTTAGGAGATGACAATTAGAGAGGTCAATGATAAAAAGCAAAAAGTAGACTGAAGCTATGCTGGAGACAGCGTTCCATTTAAATTGTTTTTCCCGAGAAGATCCATTTTCTGTCACGTGAACTCTGCCACAGGCTACCAGTTTTAAGACCCGATTCGGTTTTCAAATAGAAACCAAACCAATAAACTGGTTCTAAAATATAAAAAATATTTTTGGTTACATTTAATAATTTAGACAAGGTGCAATAAAATAATAAATACGAAGTTAAAAATACAAAAATGACATACATAAAATTTTGTGAAGATAAGATGCAAAAATAATATAAATAAATTATAAGAAAATGATACTATTTAAAATTTGATAAAAATGGTAAATAAATATAATAAATGTTAAAAAAAATTTGTGTTTATCATGTACAAAATTTTTATGTTTTACAACAACATTATTTTTTTATGTAAGCATAAATACTTTCATTTATTTTACAATTTGATATTTATTTTGTTATTTTACGCAATTTAATTTATTACCAACACCATATACATAAATTTGTAGATTTATCTTTATTAAAAAAATAAAAAATTTAATTCCATCCTACCAGATTGATTCAAAATTAAACTATCAGATTTAACGGGGAAAAAAATCCAACCATTAAAAAGGAATAGAAATATTTAAAATAGAACTGAGCAAACAAATACAATCAATTATCATATTAACACATGATAAAGCCTCGAGAGTTGACAGTTTTATGACATCAGTCACTGACATGAGTGAAAGAACAATAAATAGCAACATATTAACATATAAGAAAAGTTCATATCTCACTTACAGTTGCAGTTTTCAAACACAATCAACCAAAATCATTCACCTGCCATGACTGCCAATAGGCAACCTCCAATCCTCTCCGCCACCACCACCACCGGCATCAGGGCTACAGCCGCCAAGACGTCTGGACGATAAACGGGCACCATTGTTCTTTGGGCCAGGGCTCCTAGGAGCCTGGTAGATTGTTGTCCTCCCACCAGAGCTTGAGGAATCACAACTTGAGACTTTCTTTGTTGATGAGTTCCATTGGGGTACACTTGGTCCACGTTGCTGCTTGACTGGGCCTTGACTTACTGTCTTGGCCTTGGCAGAATGGGTTGAGGCCATATAGCTGGGGACATTATTGGACCCTGATTGCGGATTCTGCTGAGTTGAGTATGGGACTGAATCTATTGGTGTCGTGTCCATTTCAACAGTCTTCTCGGACGTGTTATCAGTAGTGGTAGCAGTTGTTGTGGTGGTGGGTAGTGTCATGTAAGAACCCTCTTGAGGGACTAATTGACGCGCATGGCATTGTTCCGATGACATCCAACGTTCGAGCCAGTTCGAATCCCATTGCTCCTTCTCACGCTCTTTAAGGTAGAGTCCAACATCCTTGCCATTGTCATGTGGTTCCACTAGGAGTTGTTGATGCTGCTGCTGTGGCTGTTGCTGTTGCTGCTGCTGCTGTAGTCACCAAGAACGTGAAACAAACACAAAATCATGATTGTTTACTAGACAAAGTAATTTTCAAATGCTAATAATTAATCGTTAATAACCTGATAGCTGTAGGCATAAGCAAGGGCTCTTTCTCTTCTCATCACAGCATCATGTTTCTTTGAAGCACTTTTCTTGATTTTCTCCGAGTTTTGATGCCCACCATCCCAACCGTCATGTTTCCTCAATGGGCTCTTTGGCTTTCGTTCTGGTTCTTCAATTCTACTTCTTTCTTCCTCACCTTCATCCACTCTCTTCTGAAGCTTCTCTTGAGTTAGCTGCCTGTGAGCTCGAACTTTTGCCTGCACCCGCACTAATGCTTGCATGCACCGCATTGTCATTTGTGCTTGCTTGCGCACATTATAGCCTCTTACTAGAGCCTGTAACCTCACCAGTCCCTTCAAAGCACACAAAGCTCTCCGAGCCTACAAAATCAAACTCGAAATTGAGACAAAACCATTACCTTAAAACTAATTCTTTTTATACCCTAGAGAAAAAACACTTATTTCTTTCAACTAGGAAGCTAAAACACATAATGAACATATCGCATTCAATGAGCCACATGTGATCCTTCCAAATCTTTGTTCACAAGTTTGTAAAATGTATCTGATAGATATACATAGAGATGGCGACATATAGAGAGGTTTTTTACCAGGTAGCCTCTGTAATAAGACTGAATAAGGGTTGCAGCTTTGTCTTCCTTAGAGTGGCGTCCATAACCTGCCAATCGAACAACTTTAGCTGCAGCTTGAGCTGCTGCAACGGCAGCTTCTGCAGCAGCAGCAGTTGCCACGGCCACAGCAATGGCATGGTTCCTACCTTCATTCGGAGGACTAGAAGTTGCATTCTCATCATTTGTGATGTCTGGTGAACTCTCCGATGGGAAATGTTCAACTGACATTACGTCCGGGGCCTCATTCGGCCATTTCTCAACATTATTACCTTTCTGAAAATCACACCGAATTGCTCAGTTCAAGCATTTCATCAACATTTGCTTGTAAAATGTTGACCAATGGACACAAAATAAAATATCTTCACTTAATGAATTTTTGTTTCTTACCAGCTAGCAGAAAAAGAAAGATCTACAGAGCAGATTATTATTGCTATGGCGTGATGGAGATCTAACATTTCATGCACATGATGATCAAGTTGAATGATGTTAATAGCTTAGGTGTCATGATAATAATGTGTCAAGGTAGTCATGTTGATAGGGGTCCATTGCCCCTTGATTATGTCATGTCCTCAGACCAGTGAAAAGAACATATTTGTTCCAAGAAGTACAATAATATAGGACATGTTCTATTCTATTAAGCCTTCCCATGGCCATTATCAATAAGGACCATAAGAAGCATTATTTAATCCAGGAAAAAAAAGAAAAGCGATCCTCCTGGACCATTTTCCTCCTGGATAATTTCATTTCACCACTTTAATATAGTCAAATTGAAAAATTAAATATAGACAGCAAAAATGATTTTAAAATGAATATTATCTTAAAAGAGATTTAATTATTTGGGATTCTTAATCTGTCATTTTCTTTCGGTACATCAAAACTTAAATCATACTTTATTGTTGCTGAAATTATAATAAATTATAATTATAAAAATCTGTCCCATACTTAAACATCACCATACTTTCTTCAAATAAACTTGAAAATGAGTGATGCCTACGTTTTACAAATCTAAATCAGCTGCTTCCTATTATTGTAACCACAAATGTGTAAGGTCAAAAAGATTATGTCCTTGCAATCGTGGGCAATATAGCTAACAAAGTGCAGACAAGACAAGAAAAGAAAAGAACCCAAAGAATTACAAGCAGAACCCAGAATGTTTGGATGTAAATGTTTGGTTTTTTTTTTTTTTAAGGCTGCCTTAAAATGAAATTTTAAGTAGAAAACAAAAATCTTGAAAGGTGCCGACGACAGAAGACATAAATGCCATTGATTCATTGCTTGGAAATATGGCAATCGAATCAGTCAACAAACACGGAAAAAAATTCCAGAAACCAATAAAAATTAGTTACCTTTTTCTCGGGCAAGTCCTTAGAAGATAATTTGAACACTTTCTTCACCGTCGAGAACCATCCACTCCCTTTCTTTCCCATCTCCGGTAAGAACAGGAACTTCAACAATTGTAAAACAGAGACATTGAAATTCAGTATATCAGATTCGACAGACCAGCTTTTTAACTAAGGCACATTGCATTCATGAAAAAGTTTAAATATAAGAAGAATGAAAAGCATGGGAGCATAGAAAGGAACGAAAGTTCCCCTTTCCAGTTAAGCAAATTAAGACAAGGTTGAAAACCCGTGTCAGATAAAGAAAACAGAGAGAATGCGTTGCAGAGGAGCATGGTTTCGAGAATGAAAAGTGAAGAGTACCCAGACACCGGAAAACGAGAAAAATGAAGAAATAGTTAAGAAAGAAAAGATCAAACCTGAGACAAGAACAGCAAGCTGATATGTTATCAATTGGCTTGAATTCTTATCATGTTTTCTCTCTGTCATTTTCCATGTAATTCAATTACTTCACTCTCTTTCTTCTATTGGGTTCAGAAATCTGTGGAAAAGAGAGAAAAAAGAAACTCGAAATTGAGAAAATATGTGATATGGAGAAAGCAGAATGAAGAGAGTATTCTCTGCAGAGAAAGAAGTAACCGGAGAGACCAGCGCGATCGGCCGATCGGATTTATCAAAATTCACGGGGCGTCTACCTCGTGGAATATATTACAGTTGGATTGAGCCCAATGGAGCTCTGCCACGTCATCCTCCCACGTAATTACAAGCCTACCCAGCCATAATTTCATTTGTCATGTTTTTTTCCCTTTAATTGTAATGTGTACTTCCGTGAGAATATTAATATATATATATATTTATATATTTTCTGAAAGCAACTTTTGACAATATTTTTTCTTTTTTAATATTGCAAAAGTTGTGAGCATATAGCCAATATCACATGAAGTCCATGTTGGATTGGTCCCTTAATGAAAGGAAATTTTCGCTTTTCTTTTTTCTCGTCGTCGTAAAATTTGATATGTACAAAAAGCGAGGATGGCAACGGATTATTATTGGGGTGGGCACGTCATTCACCGTTCCGTATCTGATTAAGTTACCCGTTCCCATCTCCATATATCCGTTAAATAATACATTCAAGTACTCATCTACGTACTGTTGGTTCTCTATCTCCATATCCGTTGAGTATTAAACTTGCATACGTTATGTATCTGGGTAATATTATATTGTCAATAATCAAATTATAGTAACCTCTAAATAGATTTTTTTTTTATAGGAGTAACCTGATTACGGTTAAATATTGAAAGAAACCGTCAAAACTTTTGGATATAATAACGTATATCAAGAAATTGAGCTAGCAAAAAAATTGCATTACACACGAAAAGATTCATGTGTTTACGAGTGTCTATTAAGGCAGCATATTACGGTAATATATTTGATCTTAATTTTAGTGGGTAATCTAGAAACACGCCCAACTAAATTTCATAAGAGTGGGCTCATTCCAATACTCACATCTAGGTGAAATCTATCGAGTGTATTCCTATAACTAATATACTCCACTTATAACGAGTTATAGATTTTATTAAGATTTTTTAAAAAATCAACCTTCCAAACGTTACAGGATAGATATACTTGTATCATAGAGATGAACAAATGAGTTTAAAGCTTCTTAATGTGTATCATTTAGCAAATAATCTTTCAATTATTTTTTTTTTCGTTGAACCTAACTCTAAGAATCGCTTATCATTATATTAGGTTTTCTCTTAAAAGATTTTAGGTTCTTTGGGCAAAAGTCACATCCCCTCAATGTATTTTAGATCTTTTCTCTAGCAAAAGATTTTGTTGAGGAATCATAAAAATTATCAACTCGTTGAAATTGGTTTCTAGAGTCATTCATGAGATAATCAATATTGAATATTCAATTAGAGCTGCCAAGCTTACAACCTCAAGAACTCCGTGCAAATAATTGAGACAGCATCTATTAACACCCTAGCAATTGGTTTTTGGAGTCATTTGAGAGACCATCAATATTGCATAAGCAATAAGAGAGTTACAAAGCTTACAACCGATCAAGAACTGCCGACAAATAACTGAGCTTGGCATATGTGCTAATACCCTAACAATAGGTTGCTGGAGTAATTTCTGAGACCATCAATATTGCACATGCCATGTAGACTGTATGTGTGTGTATATATCTATGTAAATGTTTAAAAAATGGTTACAATATTCACATGTTTTCTGCAAATTTTTTTATATTTTTTTCAATTTAAAAAGCATAAACTTTTTTTTAACAATTCACATATTTTTTTAGTATAAAAATATCAAAATCTGAAAATAAAAAATATTATTTGAATTTTAAATTGATTAAATGTCACATTTAAAATTTTGGCCAGAGTCATATCTTAAAAATAATTGCATTAAATATTTGACCAATGGTTATTACCGACCGCTTTAATTAAAGAATTTAAGTAATGTCAGAACCCCGCAAATCCCCTTTGTGTGGAAGCCATGGGAAAAAGGAGCATTGGGGCGAACCTCATCTCCCTGAATGCTGCGTTAATATTTTATCCTCTGTACCTAAGTACATGTAAATCAGAGAGTTCAATTTTTAAGGCCTTCTAGTTGTACGTCTGTCTTATTCTAGATGTCAACGTTCTCCTTCACATTAAGTCATTAATGCATGCAAATGTAAACAAACAAAAATTAAAAATTCATCTTAATTAATATAGTATAGTTGGTTTGTACGTATTTGCTTTTCATTTTTTTTCATCAATTCCGTGTTTAAACAGTTTTTATTTTCTTCCTTTTCAGATTGTTACGCCGTTATGGTTAAGTTCATATAAAAAATGGTTATGGTTGGATTATCGATAATAAAATTTTTATTGCTTTTTTAATTTTATTGATGCCACGATCTCCAGAGGTTGTATGCGATCATTTAATAATATTATTATTATTTTTATAAAAGAAGTTGTAATTTTGGAATAAAGAAAATAAGATTGTATATGATATTTTTGAATTTTAAATTTATTAAAAATGATTTTTTTTAAAAGAGTGGCATGGATCATCTGAACTAAGTTTCGGATTTAATTTTCACAATGAATTTTTTTTAACAAAGAAAGTTGTACTATATATATGAAGATAAGATAAAAAAAATGCAAATATTGAGATTTAAATTTAAAACTTATCAAAAATTATTTCTTAAAGGAATTACATGTTCAAAGCAGACGTTTAAATATGTAAAACAATGGTAAATTTTGTGGAATTTTTATTTTTAATCTTTCTTTTAGGGAGTTGGAGTGTAGTTTTTTTTTTTTTTGGCCAAAGGGGTTGGAGTGCAGTTAGTAAATGCAAAACTACAAGTATTGGTAAATGTCAATGTCTAGCTTAAGGAACCTTAACAAAGGGCAAAGCGGATCCAACACATAAATAAAAGCGTTATTGCTTGATGAGCTGTGAACTTTTGTTATCACTGATCACCCTTCATCTGTGGGATCCTACCTCTAAATATGGTTGGGATTTAAAGTGGCAAAAATAAAAGTGCATAACTATGTTAGATGATCCAATTACTTGCATTAAAAGATGATGATGATGATGATGAGGATAATAATGATAATACATATTGAATTGTAATAATAATAATAATAATAATAAAATAAATAAATATTGAGTTGGGTGACAAGTTTCTTTCAAATTTATGTTAGTTCTCACATTATTAATTATTTTTACAATGGGGGCCTATCTTTAGTAGCGTTACGTGAACAATAAATTTATAGATGTAGCAAAAATATGGACCACTAGCTCTTGCATTCACATTAAGATTTCAACTGTTTCACAGAAAATGATTTTTGTATTTTTTAGTATTTGTTTGACAGAAAATAGATTTGTCAATAGAAAATAATTTTTTAATAATGAAAAACTATTTTTTAAAATTGTCTTACACTATTGAAAAGGAGAAGATATTTTTTGAAAAAAATCTGTCTATGTGTAGAGTTATTTTCTAAGCTTGTAAGTATAACTCTACTCGAATTAGATATTAGGTATGATTTTTTTAACTTGGATTTAATTTAAACCTTTATAAAATATTTTTATATTAATAAATATATTTTTTATTTAATTAAATTAAAAATTTTAAATATTAACATTAAAAATCTTTTAATATTTTAAATTTAAATATTTTTATTTTGTATATTATTAATATTAAACATTTTTAACATTTCAATAATAAATATTACAATATTATTGTTTTAATAACTAATATTTTAATCATTTCTTAATATTTTAATTTAAAATAAAATGCTTTTATATTTATTTACAAATTTTTTTATATTTATATTTAATAATAAATATAAATATACAATACTTTGTTACAATCTTAACAATAAATACTTTCACAATAAAATATAATTATTTTAATAGTATAAATATAATTAATATTTTAACAATATTAATATATTATTAATATTATATATATTTTAAAAATAGTAATATTACTTTAAATATTTTAAAATTATTAATATATGTAATAATAAATAGTTTTCTTTTAAATGTTTAATAAAATAATATTTTAATACTATATATTAATTTCAAAGTATAATTACTTTAATATTAATAAATTAAATAATAAATAATTTTTAATATTTTATTAGTTATGATAATATCATTTGAAAAAAAAAGATTTTTCAAAAAAAAAAAACAACAAAAAATACTTTTCATAAATTCATCCAAACAATAGAAAGTCTTTAATTTTTCAAAAAATGTAAAATATGTTCTGAATATTATTTTTCAGAATTATTTTTTTATGAAACAAACAAAACTTAAGTCTAAATTTATGTATTAATATGAATAAAATATGTTTATGAGTCGAATTATTTGCAAAAGAGGTAAGAAATGAATTGAATTTAAGTATAACTTTTTAAGTTCAAGCTTATTTATTTTTATTTTTATTTTATAATATATTTTAAAATATATGTAAATAAGATATTTTGACTGTTTTATGACAAAATGCTTTGTCATTTGCACCATAAACTCAAGTATTTAATCTTGATCTTGAATAAAAGGTTGATTGAGAAGTTCTATTAGCATTCAATCTACCAATATTGTTCGGGCCTTACCAAGAAATTTAGGGGATTGAGTTGAACAGTAATAAATGTTTTTGTTCAATTTTAGGTTGTGCTTTTAAGGATTAGGTCAAATTAATTATGTCATTGATTCCTATATTATAGCGAAATTTGAAATTTAATCTATTTACTATAATTCATAAAAATCAAGTCCCTATAGTATTATTGTCGTAACGGTTTCGCGCTCGACGATTTTGAAAATATTTAAAAACAAAGGGAGTCGCCACCAATCTTTTTTGACTAGGTGTGATTGGCCACCTAAAATATTTATCCTTTTAACAAAATCTCAAAATTAATTAAGTTTTATTAAAAAGATAATTTTTGGTCTGCGAAAACAAAATTGGGTCCGGGAGTATGGTTACGCGTGGGGAAGGATTAGCACCCTCACAACGCCCGTTAAAAACGGTACCATAATAATCATGTGTTATCCTTTGATTTTAATGAAATGGTCTTAATTTAATATTTAAAAACAATTCCTATTTTATTGCAATAAATTTTATTCTTTTTATTTTTTATTTGTAAATTTATTTTTAAAAAGTTAAATTTTATTTTTCAAAAGTGAATGTGAACTTTTTTGTATTGAAAAATTAAATCAAATATACCAATACTCTGGTAACATTTGGAATAATTTTTCTCACCTAGAGATCTCTTAAGAATCACTACTTGTGAGTTCTATAGAATCTCATCATCAGAAGATTCACACTCGCTTCGAAAATTATTATGAATGCATATGATGCAAACAGATAAAAAATGATGCATATGAAACTTAAAAGAAATTTCATTTATTTTGATTTCATTAATGAAACTCTTGATATTGAAAAATTTAGCTAAATATCCCAATACTCTAGTAACATTTAGTTAATTCCTCTCACCTAGGGATCAGTTAAGAAATCACTACTTGTGAGTTTCATAACATCCCATCATCGGAAGAATTTCATTTAATTATTAAAGTTCATTATTTATTTTTCTTTGTTTTTTTATAAAAAAATAAATTATTTATTTTCATATTTAATAAAAATTTAAATTATTGAAAAATCATACTAAATATCTCAATACTCTGGTAACATTTAGTACGACTCTTCTCACCTAGGGATCAATTAAGAAATCACTACTTGTGAGTTTCATAACATCCCATCATCGGAAGAATTTCATTTAATTATTAAATTAAGATTTACTATCTTGATTCTTTCAATTATTCCTTTTTATTAAAATTCTATTATTATTTATTTAATTAATTTAACTACCACTCTTTACCTTTGGAAACTTTACTATGATTAAGTTTTATTGGTTTAATTACTTTGTATATTTTTTATTATTATCATGTATATATATTTTTCAAAAATAAACATGAAACTGATATATTGAGAAGTAATACCGAATATTCCAATACTCTGGTAACATTCGGTATAATTCCCCTCACCTAAAGTTTTTCGAAGAATCGCTACTTGCGAGTTCAACGAAGACTTATCATCGGGATCTCATACTTATTTTATTTATTTATTTTACTATTATTCTTTATTTATTATTATTATTATTTCCTTAACTCACATTTCACTCTTCTTAGCAAATTGTCTAATAAAGTTTATTTTATTTTAAAGCTATATTTTTATGTATACTTTATGTATATACATATTTTATATATTTATTTATACATTCTAAATATATATATATATGTATATATATATATATATATATATATATGTTTTAAGGCTATATATTTTATATATTCACATATTTTAAAACTATATTATTTATTTACATACACATCTTAAAACTATACATTTATTATTAAGATTAATTCCATAATTAAGCTTAAAGTTATTAAATCTTAAAGAATTTTATATATAAATAAATATTCAATTTTTTATGCATAAAATAAATTTTCTAACAGAATAAATAAATAACTAAATAAATAAAATTATGAATATATACCCAAATGGATTGGGCTTGGAAGCTGTTGGGCCAAAGCAGGCCGGATCAATGGGTTGGAGCGGGTCGGCACGCGGGTCGTAGTGCCGGGTCGAGTCGCGATACGCGGGTCGCGAGGGGCGAAGTGGAGCCGGGTCGCGAGCGGGTGGCAGGGGCGGTTTGTGCGGATCTCGGGTCGGGTCGGGCAAGACACGCGGATCCTCCGGCCTCAAAACGCTGCGTTTCGTCCGTCTATGAAAAGCCCTATTTTTTTTCTTCTTTCATTTTACCTGGCCTTTTCCAAAAAAAAACCTAAAACCTCCCAAAATCCTCTCGCCTCTCTCCCTCTCCGGACGATTGCCGGCCGCCGTGCGCCGGTCGCCGGTGATCTTCCCGACAACCTTAAAATACTCCTCTAACCTTCCCCTTACCGGATCTGGCCTCCGTTACACCCAAAAATAACCCTAACCCTACGGATCTAGCCCTCTCCGAAAGCCTCCTTCTTCTGTTTGTTTTTTTTTTGTGTTTGTTTTTATCTGGTCGGATCTGGTTGTGGTTGTTTGTCTTTTTTTTTTGCTTTTCTTGCAGGTTTAAGATCTAGATTTTAGATCTAGGGTTTTCAGATTTGAAATCTTAGGGTCTCGGGTCCCTTTTTTTTGGGTTTTTGTGATGGTGTTTGGTCTCGATGACGATGGTGGTGATGTTTGGCGGGTTTGGTGAAGGTATACGGTGATGAATGGTGTTTGGGGTGGTCGGTTTTGGTGGTGGCGGCTTAGGGTTTCTGTGGGTAGGTTTAGTATTTCTCAGTTCTGAAAAGTTTCCAAGCCAAATAAAAAACTCCCTGAAATCCTTCTGTCCGGCTCCTTTTAACAGATTTAGGAAACCCCTCTTTTGTCTGAGGTCTCAGGGTCGATCCTTAGGTTTTTGTTATTGTCTTCCAATTATCAAGGTATTAGTCAGAGATGGGATGGTTTGCTTGGGAAGATGAATTTGGGTGGCAGCTGAGACCTAAGGGGAAGGACTGGAACCGCTGGCGGCTGGGGCAGTAGGTGACAGACAAAAACAACAAAACAATAATAATAATAATAATAATAATAATAATAATAATAATAATAATAATAATAATAATAATAATAATAATAATAATAATAATAATAATAATAATAATAATAATAATAATAATAATAATAATAATAATAATAATAATAAAATAAGGATAAAAATAAAAATAAAAATAAAAATAATGATAATAATAATAATATAATAAGAATAGAAATATAAAATATAAATAATAATAATAAGTAAAAATAAAGAAAATAAATAATATAAGTATATTAATAAAAGTAACAATCATAATAATAATAATAATAACAATAATAATAAATAAAAAAACAAAATCTAATAATGATAATAATAATAACAGTAATAATAATAATAATAATAATAATAATAATAATAATAATAATAATAATAATAATAATAATAATAATAATTTTAGAAAAGATGATAATAATAAAATTAATAATAATATGAATAATAACAAAATAAAAACTAAAAAAAATAAAAAAAAAATAATAATAAGAACAAAATTTGTCAAAATAATTTGTAAAATCCAGACAAAATTAGGTGTCTACAATTATGATTTAAAAATTCCAATCCAATCGATAACGACCGTTACACATTCTGTTAAAAATGCTAATGTGGCGTTGACTTTGCAAACGTGGCATTGACTTGCTGACGTGATAGTTGACTTTATTGACATTTGCTTGCGTGGCGTTGATTTTGCTAACGTGGCACTTTTGTCCCATGAAATTGATCCTTATACTATTATAAAATTTGAAATTTAGTTCTTCTATTATAATTCATGAAAAACAAGTCCCTTTACTATTCTAATTTATAAATCCTAATCCAATCAATATCATTTGATAAAGATCTCTATTAAAAATAATGATCTAGTGTTGATTTTTGTTGACGTAACATTGGCTTGCTAACGGGGTTTTTTATTTGGACTATTTGTACATCCCTTGCTTACGTGGCGTGACGTGGCTTATTTTCATCTACTTGGAGATGATGTGGTTTTTTTCATTTTCATTTTTCCTTTTTATCTTTATATCACAACGGGGAGATCAACAGAATTATTCGATTTTCAGGCTGCCGACTGTGTTTCGTTTTCAAAATTCACCCTCTTCTTCCTATCAATATCTTCTTTCTCACTATCCAATTGGGTTTTTCCGAAAATTTCTCAAAATATATAGATTTAGAAAACTAACCTACGGCTCCAACCTTAAAAGCCATAACCTCTTTCTTCTTCTATTTCCCTTCATTTTATTTGCTTTTTTCTCAATCTTATTGAATTGTGAAGGGGATATATTGATATTGAAAAGCCTCCTTTTATCACACTTAGAGCAAATATTGATGCTCTTGTCGAGGACGTAGTATGTTTTAGTATTGTTTATTTTAGGAAATGACATTACTTTCATCAACTATCATTTTTTTTGTTGGGTTTTATGAGCTTATAGTTAACATAAAAATACTAATGCTTTTTTTTAAATAACGATAAAAAATTGCCTTAAATTAATGTTTGAAAATTACCCGAACTATGTTTATACGAATTTGATGTGAGAAGAAATTATTTTGTTTTGATGTTACAGGAATTGGTGGAGTGAGAGTACAAAAGGTTCCTGGAAAAATGCGTACTTGTGGGGATAATGCTCAAGTTGCTATGCTTTTTTGTGCTGAAAATAGTTTTAAAGGACATCAAATTAATTTGTTAACTTTTCTCTATTGATTGAGACAATCCTATGCAAATATTAGCTTTTTGATAGGGATAAAAGGATAAAATTTGTAAGTGAACTATCGTCGACGAGTGATGACTGACCATCAAAAAGTGAATTTTTTGAAAGTTGGTGATTGTGATGTAGAGAGAAAGAAGAGAAAAAAATGACGAATAAAGAGAAAGAGGAAATAAAAAAAGAAAGAAAAAAAGACAGAAAAATGAGAGAAAAAAGTGAAAAAGCCACGTCATTGCCACGTGAAAAAATAAGCCATGTAAGCAAACAATGTCATGTCAACAAAACTCAACACCATGTCAACATTTTTTAATGGAGATCTTTAACAACGTTATTGATTGGACTAAGATATGCAAATCAAAATAGTAAAGGGACTTGATTTTTATGAATTATAGTAGAGGGATTAAATTTCAAATTTCATAAAAGTACAAGGATCAATTATATGGGACATAAATGCCATGTTAGCAAAATCAACGCCACATCAGCAAAGTTAACGCCACGTCAATTGCCACGTTAGCATTTTTAACAATGAATGTAATAGCCGTTATTGATTGGACTGAAATTTTTAAATTATAATACTACAGAAACTTGATTTTTATGAAGTATAGCGAATGGCCTAAATTTCAAATTTCATTATAGTACAGGGATCAATGGCATAATTTGACCTTAGGATTACAGTTGCTCTTTTTGGGGGATTGTTTTGGCCTTTGGTGAAAGGCCTATTAGTTAACTAGATGGTATAGAAAATATTATAAGATCTAAAATTGTTTCAACTATAACATCCAACTTCTTGTGAAAATGAAATTGATTCTTTGGTTTAATTTGAGTGGTTTATACAGTACGTTTAAAATATGATTTTTTTTAGTTAATAGATTTATACTTGAATCTCAACATTTACATCTCCATTTGACAATTCATGTTTTTTTTTGTGTAATCACAGGTATTTTTATTCGTTTTACGATCTCAGATAAATCCTGTTTGGGCTGAGAGTGATATCAGTAAAGCCCTTCCAACAATGATGACTTCAGGATTCGAACAATATCCAAATGTCTAGAAAAAAACCCACTTTAACTTCTTTCAACCATTTATTGATGACAATTCATGTATTTATATTGTCCCTGTTTCATGTTAAACAAGTGAAAAATATAAAAGTTATTATATTATAAATTTGTGTTAATACATTAAATACAAAATCTATTTTTCAAATTTTCTAATTCTATATATGTTTCTGTCAAACTTTAATTCTTATCGTTTTCTTGTCTTTCTTCTTTATAATTGTAGTGATGTATTGAAAATTACCAAATCTATTCGCATTGTCCTCTCATAACCCCAAATTGCGACCTTTTTATATTTAAAAATTAATCAGGAAATCCCACCTCGTGTTCGCACTGCATTAAAAAGAAAAAAAAAGAAGTGCCTGAGGTAAGGTAAGCACAATTTTTTACATTTCTCATTTTAAAAAGCCCTAATTTTTATTAAGAATAAATAATAATGTTTTTTCATTAAAGCAATAATTGTATAAGGATTTATATATGACATACTGATGGTGTATAATTTTTATATATTGTCAATACACAAAAGTTGATACCTTATCAATAAGCAAATTAAAAAAAAGTCAAATCTTTAAAAATAAATACAAATAATTTTTTTTAAATTGCTTATAAAAATTTATTGATGAGCTATTGATTTTTCGTTCATTAACAATGTATAAAAATTATATACGATCAGTAAATTATGCATGAGATCATTGAATAATTGGGCTTGAGTAGCTTGACCCTCTTACACACCTTTATATTAATTTAACGGAGGAATGACCATAACGTCCAAACAAATTTTTAATGGTATCTTGCGAGATGAAGCAGATACATCGGTTTGGGCAATCTTCTTTAGCAGCTGATGAAAGCAAACTTGGTTTGATCGTCATACAACCCACGGGTTTGGGTTAGAGACTTGACAATTTAAGTTTATATTTTATATTTGTGTTGCATTGATTTATATTCTAATAATAAAATATATTGTCATATAAAAATTTATATGAACACGATATTTTTAATTTTTCTTAAATTTTAATTTATATTATCTATAAATATAATTTTGCAATTTCGTATCATGTTATACTGTGATGCTTAAAATTATAATATACAATTTGAAAGAGAAGCCCGAGACGAATTAAAATGAAGAAATGTGGGAACCACTTCAGATGAGAAATCCCAACAACTAACCTCAATCATGACGTTAACAATTCCTTGCATTTCATTAACGTTTGGTGCAACAACTCTATTTTATTCATCGTTCGTTCCATCTTTTTTTTTTTTTTCACTCAGAATCGTTAGTCTTACATTTTCAATGTAAATATTTTTGAAAGACGAAATACTGTATCGATTTACTTTAAAAAGAATCTACTCAAACTAGTTGGACCAAACTCAGAGTGTTCATGAATTGGAGATATTTTTCAAACTAAATCCAAATAAAAAAATTAAAAAAATATTAAATATTGCTTTTTTATTTAATTCAAATGAAAATTATGTTTTTGTTTCAAACAAAATTAAGTAAAAAATAGTTTCGATCGACACCGGCCCAAAAACAATTTCCCATGCTTCAGCCTAAGCCGGTGTGAGCTTGTGGCTGCATAAGCCCATGAATCATGATCAACAATAGACCATTGCACTGAACCAAGGAGCTTCATGAAGCTAGTGATTTTTTCGAGTCTCACCAAAATGCTGATCCAATGACTCCGTTACGATTTGCAAAATAATACATATATACATACATATATATATATATATATAGGCTAAAGTTTTAAAAATATTTCTAATCTTTGTTACTTTATTTAAATAAGCCATTATATTATAATTGTATCCAAATAAGCTCTCATACTTTGATTTATATTCAAATAAGCTCTTACTTAAAATAAAAATATTACATATGTATAAAAATTGTTTCAAACTTATTTAACAAATCAAAATTCAATTAATTTGATTATATTAAGTCTCTTTCAGATTTAAATTAATTTTTATATGTCAATTTATTTAATTAAGTGGATGTTTAAAATCACGAATTAAATCGACTGAATTAATTTGACATTTTTTAAATATCCAACACTAATATATAATATACATAATTAAATATTATATAATATATTCTATCTAACCAGCTCTTTTTATGTGGGAAGTTAGGTTTTAAACCCAACCAAAAAAATCAATTATTCACTCATATAAAAGATTGATTTATATTAATAGCTCATTTACATATAAATTAAAGGTTAAGGGTTTATTTAGGTACAATTTAAAGTTTAAGGGCTTATTTGAATTCAAATAAAAGTTTAAAGATTTATCTAGATGCAATAAAATTATAATGACTTATTTAAATAAAGTAATAAAGTTAAAAGACTTTTTTAATATTTTAGCCATAAATATATATATATATATATATATATTTAATATTTAATAGACACACACTTTTAATTAAATAATTATATGATCATGGTTGGTTTATAAAATAACAAACAGAATTGAATAACATAATATTATAGATAAAATTAAATTAGATAATTTTTTTGGTTTTATAGTCTAAGACTAATCATAAGTAGTAAACGGTAAAGTCTTCCCAACAGTTATGACTCTAAAATTTGAATCATGTCCAAATACATAGAAAAGAAAACCATGTCCACTTTTTCCAACTACTTTTTGGTATATGATTTTTTATCATTTACCATATTTGTTATGTGCAAAATTAAAATTAAGATAAAATATTTTTTTATTAACAATAAACAATATTAAATTACAACTATGTATAATCAAATGCTAGAATTAAAACATATACACACAAACTTTAATGAGAGTTGGTCAAGAAATTTCTCAGACACTATTTACCACATTGAGGTCCTAAACATCTTCTTCTTCTTCATCATTGGGCATGCAGTGTTTGTTAGGTATAATCTTATTCAGTTCATACAAGTATATATATTATTTTATGTATTCATTCATCTAATTAAATATGCACCTTGATATTAATGTTTCCCTAAGGTCCGTGACTTAATCTTTTCTCTTAACTTTTCCTCTTTACCAAAAAAATATTGTACTAATTTAGACAAATAAATTTTTTTTGTGTCTTTTCGCCTCTTTACAAGTCTTACTTTTTCCTTGTGGATTTCCACTAACCAAATGTTATATTCATTAGGGAAAAAAAAGATAGGAAACAATTACATTCTTCTAAAGACTAAAGGTAGGAAAAAAAAAGAGAGGCTGAAATTGGATGATGTGGAAAGGATTGATGAAAGGCTTCTTCAACTAATTGCTTCTGTGTGCATACAAAATTGGAGAAGGCATAATCTGAAAGAAAAGAGAACAACAAATAATTAATTAAGAATAATTTATTAGCATAACTCAATAACCATTTTTTTTCTATTTTTAAAGGATAATTTAATTAATATATTATATAGGGGTAGCTACCAATTGGAGCATGCATGAATTGCTCATCTTCTTCTTCTAGTTTCTTGCAAACATGATTAAAATTGGGATTCTTCGAGAAAAGCCAGCGGGTTGTACTATAAGGGTATAAATTCTTCTTCCTAATAAGAAAATTTTGGCGTAACATATAATCTTTATGAAGCACTAAATTATTGTGTGCTTTACTTCCTTCAAAAGAGGGGGCATAAAGCAAAGGAACTTAAGGACCTACTTTTTAGAATTGACATGGTACAATTAACAAAGCCACTATAGAGTGTTAGCTCTTGGTATATATCTTGTTGGTTAAGCAATTAAATGCATGGTATTGATTTTTTTTTTCAAATAGCACTTAGCAAAAGTCGGTTAGAGCTGAGTAGATTTAGTGAAATTGATTGAATTCGATTAAATCAGTTCGGTGATTTTAATTTTAGTTATAATTTGTTAAAAGAAAGATTTATTAGTTAATTTGATCGGTTTTAAGTAATTAAATTAATAATCAAATCAGTCTAATTAACCAAATTTAATAGTGATTTATATACGATGCACTTACAATGTATAATATTTATACACTGTCAATGTACCAAAAGTTAACACATCATCAAAGTCTCAATGCTTCCTCAGTACTATTAAGTCAAGATTTTATTGAAAATTTTAATATTATTTTAAATATAATTTTAATTATATGTATAATATAAATTTTATTTGAGAAGTAGATTGCTCACCAAATGTGAGCTTGAATTAGTCTAGTTATTTACTAGTTTGTTTAGTCTGTTATAGTTATTTACTAGTTTACTTAGTTTGAGTAATATGATTTTCATAATTATCTGTTCATAGAATATAATATGCTGATTGTGATTGTAACTTCTAATAAAAATATATTATTCAAAAAAAAAAAAAGATAGTAGATTACCGCCTTTAGATGAATTTCGTAAAATATGTATCGAAATTCAAGTACAAAAAATCTTCATCAGGGTAATCACTTGCTTTTATAAGGCAATTGATTGCTCATGCTGTTCTGAAATTTTTCAATCAAATTGACTGAATCGATCAATTTATTTCAGTTCAATTATTGTCGATTGATAAAAAAGATTTATTGATTTTGATTTTTTTTAAAAAGAGAGTCGATTAATTCAGTTTTTCCATCCAACCAGTCAAATTAACCAATTGCTCACCCCTATTTGTGCCTACTTTTTTGCAATTAACTTTATTTACCCCTGTCCAATTAATGTACTAAATAAAAAAAATTAAATTAAAGGGACGAAGGTGAATCTTGTTATAGTACTTTAAATTTTATTAAATATTATAATTATTTTTTAATTTTATTAATTTTTGACACTAAAAGATAGAAAGTGATGATTGGAAGTACAATAATAAAATTAAATAAAATTAAAAGTACAACGACAAATTTAACAAAATTGAAATATGGCAACAAATATTCATTTGTTTTCTAAAATAATGTGGTAACATTCATCTTTCCCCCAAAATTAAATTTGTCTTAATTAATGATCTGCCAAAAAATTCAAAATAGGAGAAAATATCTAAAGAATATTTTTAAAACATAATTAGAAGGGAAAAAAATTCAAAATCAACCTCCGGCATGTATAGCTGGGACTGAATTTGGCAATAATCTATTTATTTTTACTTTCTTTCCTTTTCTATGAATAAATTTTTTTTCTTTGTTAATTGAAGTTATAATGAACTAAAACAAATTCAAACAAAATTACAAAATCTTTGTTAATTGGGCCAACCCAATACGGGATTACATATTATAATATAGCAGCCATTTTGCCATTTTAGCTTTTAACCCTAACCCTAATTTATGTCTGTAGCTTAGCAATGAGTTCTTATTGTAGCCCAGCCCCCCGGTAAATTATAACTTC
The DNA here is from genome assembly GCA_031772115.1 of Heritiera littoralis. Lineage (NCBI taxonomy): Eukaryota > Viridiplantae > Streptophyta > Magnoliopsida > Malvales > Malvaceae > Heritiera > Heritiera littoralis. The sequence continues at coordinate 2,380,540 of JAPDPK010000056.1, forward strand.
AGCTGATTGACTGAAAAAGGAGATAAATCCTTTTTTTTTAATAATCACCTCGTCTCTGCCTTTTGGATGCTAGTTTATGTTGTTAATTTAATCGTATTTGTTAATTAAACTAAATACTAAAACTATACCTCTTTGTAAATTTTTTATATGTATTTTTGTGTGGAATATTATAAGATTGACATCGGATCTTGGTCTTTAGAGAAAAAGCAATGCGCTTTAAGATATGCCTACAAAACCAATTAGTTAATTAACAATAAACAAGATTAAATTACAACTATGTATAATCAAATGCTAGAATTAAAACATATACACACAAACTTCAATGAGAGTTGGTCAAGAAATTTCTCAGACACTATTTACCACATTGAGGTCCTAAACATCTTCTTCTTCTTCTTCATTAGGCATCCACTGTTTGTTAGGTATAATCTTTTTCAGTTCATACAAGTATATATATTATTTTATGTATTCATTCATCTAATTAAATATGCACCTTGATATTAATGTTTCCCTAAGGTCCGTGACTAATCTTTTCTCCTTAACTTTTCCTCTTTACCAAAAACATATTGTACTAATTTAGACAAAGAATTTTTTTTGTCTTTTCGCCTCTTTACAAGTCCTACTTTTTCTTTGTGGATTTCCACTAACCAAATGTTATATTCATTAGGAAAAAAAAAAGATAGGAAACAAATTACATTCTTCTAAAGACTAAAGGTAGGAAAAAAAAAGGGAGGCTGAAATTGGATGATGTGGAAAGGATTGATGAAAAGCTTCTCAACCAATTGCTTATGCGTGCATACAAAATTGGTGAAGGCATAATCTGAAAGAAAAGAGAACAACAAATAATTAATTAAGAATAATTTATTAGCATAACTCAATAACCATTTTTTCTATTTTTAAAGGATAATTTAATTAATATATTATATAGGGGTAGCTACCCATTGGAGCATGCATGAATTGCTCATCTTCTTCTTCTAGTTTCTTGCAAACATGATTAAAATTGGGATTCTTCGAGAAAAGCCAGCGGGTTGTACTATAAGGGTATAAATTCTTCTTCCTAATAAGAAAATTTTGGCATAACATATAATCTTTATGAAGCACTAAATTATTGTGTGCTTTACTTCCTTCAAAAGAGGGGCATAAAGCAAAGGAACTTAAGGACCGACTTTTTAGAATTGACATGGTACAATTAACAAAGCCACTATAGAGAGTTAGCTCTTCGTATATATATCTTGTTGGCTAAGCAATTAAATGCATGGTATTTAATTTTTTTTGTAATAGCACTTAGCAAAAGTCGGTTAGAACCGAGTAGATTTATTGAAATTGATTGAATTCGATTAAATCAGTTTGGTGAGTTTAATTATAGTTATAATTGGTTAAAAGAAAGGTTTATTGGTTAATTTGATTGGTTTTAAGTAATTAAAATTAGAGTTTATATATAATGCACCACAATATATAAAAGCTATACACTTGTAGACACCAAATTTTGTCCAAATTGATAGTTCTGAACTCAATTGGACCTTTCAAATCCAAAATAAAACATTGGGCTTCAAGGCCCATTAAAATGAATAAATTTATTTTTATTAGTATTTTATTTTTATCTATTTGTTTTATTTTTATTATTTTTATTGTTATTTTTTGTTTTCATTTTTATTATTAGTATTTTTATATATATTTGTTTGTTTGTATTTGTTTTTATTTTTATCTTTATTTTTATTTGTTTTGTTGTTATGTATGTTATTATTGTTATTGTTTTTTTTTATCACATGTGTTGTATTTTTATTATTATTATTAATACTGTTTATTATTATTATCTTTTATTATTATTATTATTATTATTATTATTATCATTGTCTTATTTTCATCTGTCATCCCCAGCCGCCGGCGGTTCCAACCGTTCCCCTAGGTCTCGGCTGCCACAAATTCATCTTCCCCAGGTGTCAATCCCATCTCTGACCACTACCTTGGAGGATTGGGAAACAATAGAAAGAACCTAGATTGGTTCTTATCCTCGAGGCCAAAGGATAATCCTAAATTAGTTTAAGAGGACCAGGTTTTTTTCTTCCAGAGGAGACGAACAGACTAAAAAAAACAAAATACAAAAAAAATAACCACCATCATCACCGCCCAGTCACCACAGACCACTCATCACCCTCACCAAACCAACACCAACAGAAACCCTAAACCACCACCGTAGCCACTACTCACCACTACCATCACCAAGCTACCATCGCCAGATCCCAGCCACCACTCATCACCGTCACCACCATCACCACCACTAAAAACCCTAGATCCCGACGAACCCCAACCTAGATCTGGAAACCCTAGAATCCGAGGACCCCGGATCCCAGATCTGAGATCTAGACCTAATACCTGCAAAAAACAACAAAAGCAACCTCAATAGCCAACACCAGAACCAACAAAAAAAAACAAAACAAACAAACAAACACAGAGAAAACAAAACACAAAAAAAAGGGGAAAAAGGGTAGGGAAACTCTCGGCCTAAGTCAGATCTATAGGGTTAGAGGGATTTTTTGGGTAAACGGAGGTTAGATCGGTGTAGAGGGAAAGGAATAGGAGTTTTTTAGGCTTATGGGAAGGTTTCCGGCGACCGGAGCACGGCGGAGTGCGGCGGCCGGCACGGCGGCAGCCGTTCGGAAGGGTGGAGGAGTTGAGAAAATTTTTCAAAGGATTTTCGAAATCTTTTTTTGGAAACCGGTGAAAATGAGTGAAAAAGAAAAAAAGTAACCTTATATAAAAACCAAAACGGTGCGTTTTGAGCCCAGAGGATCCGCGTGCCGACCCGCCCCGACCCGAGATCCGCGCGATCTGCTTCTGCCGCCCGCGTGCTGACCCGGCTCCATTTCCTCTCGCGACCCGCGCGCCGACCCGCTTCGCGATCCGACCCGTCCGTGCCTGCCCCAACCCAGCAGCTACGACCCGCTCCGTTTTGGGGTATATTTCCTTTTTTTATGCTATTTATTTATTTGTTAATTATGGCAAAACAACAAAAAACAAAAAAAAAACAATAATAAAATAGAAAATGTAACAAAGTGAAAAATAAAAAAAATAAATAAATAAATAGTATGATACAATAAAATAAAAATGAACATATAGTTTTAAAAGGGAAAATAAAATTATATAAAATATGTAAAATACATAGTCTTAAAGTATATAAATTTGATGTATATAAAATACATATAATAATAAATATATAAAAGAAAATGTAAATATATAGTTTTAGAATGAATATAAATAAATATGTAAAATACATATATGTAAACATATAAAATATATAGCCTTAAAACATATAAATATATATTTTTTTCAGAATGTATAAATAAATATATAAAATGTATATATACATAAACTATACGTAAAAACACATTTTTAAAATAAAAATAAATTTTTATTAGATAAATGAAATGTGGGTTAAGGAAAAAATAATAATAATAAATAAAGAATAATAATCAAATAAATAAAATAAGTATGGAATCTCGATGATAAGTCTTCGTAGAACTCGCAAGTAGCGATTCTTCGAAAAACTTTAGATGAGGGGAATTATATCGAATGTTACCAGAGTATTGGGATATTCGGTATTATTCCTCAATATCCAATTTCATGCTTATTTATTTATTTATTTATTTTTTTAAAAAAATTAATTAATTTAATTAATTTAAAAAAAATAAAAATTAATAATAATAATAAAATGAATATATATATATAATAATGAGTCTTGACAAAGAAAGAGTGTTTAGAGAAATATTAATTAAATGAAAATTAATAAAAACAATTGAGAGAAATAAACAAAAGGGGATTTTTAGAAATACATAAATACAAAATAATTAAACCAATAAAATTTAATCATAGTAAAATTTCCAAAGGTAAAGAAAGGTAGTTAAATTAACTAAATAAGTAGTAATAGAATTTTAATAAAAGGGAATAAGAATCAAGATAATAAACGGAATTCTTCCGATGATGGGATGTCATGAAACTCACAAGTAGTGATTTCTTGACTGATCCCTAGGTGAGAAGAATTAGCTAAATGTTACCAGAGTATTGGGATATTTAGCTAAATTTTTCAATAATAAGAGTTTCATTAGTAAAAATTAAAATATAAAGTTCTTTTTATACTCCCATATGCATAAATATTAAAAACTAAAATAAATAAAATTCTCCCGATGATGGGATGTCATGAAACTCACAAGTAGTGATTTCTTGACTGATCCTTAGGTGAGAGGAATTAGCTAAATGTTACCAGAGTATTGGGATATTTAGTTAAATTTTTCAATATTAAGAATTTCATTAATAAAAATTAAACATAAAGTTCTTTTTATAGTTCCATATGCACCATATGCTATATGCTTGCATCATATGCATAAATCTTAATTTCAAAATAAATGGAATTCTTCCGATGATGGGATGTCATGAAACTCACAAGTAGTGATTTCTTGACTGATCCCTATGTGAGAGGAATTAGCTAAATGTTACCAGAGTATTGGGATGTTTAGCCAAATTTCTCAATATCAAGAGTTTCATTAATAAAATCAAAATAAGTAAAATTTCTTTTAAGTTTCATATGCATTATACATTCTCATCAATACTGCATGCGTATACGATCGAGCATAAAATAGCGTGATCGCCACCGAAGATGAGATTTCCTAGAACTCACAAGTAGTGATTCTTAAAAAATCTCTAGGTGAGAGGAATTATTTCAAATGTTACCAGAGTATTGGGATATTTGATCTAATCTTTCAATAAATGGTGTTCATGTTGACTTTTATAATAAACCTCTTTATAACAGTAATTTTTCAAGCAAACATGCTAATTTTTTTTATAACCAAAAGCCAAGACTATCCTATCAAAATCAAAAGATACCATGTAGTTAGGATGGTACCGTTTTTTAACGGGCGTTGTGGGGGTGCTAATCCTTCCCCACGCGTAACCGTACCCCCGAACCCAATTTTTGTTTCGTAGACCAAAAATTATCTGTTTAATAAAACTTAATTAATTTTGAGATTTTGTTGAAAAGATAAACGTTTTCAGGTGGCCAATCACACCTAGACAAAAAAGATTGGTGGCGACTCCCTTTTGTTTTTAAACGTCCTTTTTCAAAAATTCATCGAGCGCGAAGCCGTTACGACAGCTTGGCGACTCCACTGGGGACGCTAAGAGGGTCAAACCATTAAATAACCATATAGTATCTTAAATTTTAATTTGATAGTCTTGATTGGCATTTAAATTTAATTTTCTTTTTTTAAAAAAATGAAATAAAAATAGAAATATTAATAAAAATAAATTCCACATAGAACTTAAAAATAAACAAAAAAAATAAAAACTTCATTTCATCCATTATTTGATTCATTACATTTTTTTATGTGTAAGGTCGCTGTTGAATAAATAAAGTAGGACATATACTCATTTATTGTTGCATACATAAGTGCATTGGCATAGCATGAGCCCTACACCCGGGTTCCGTCCTCCTTTGGAGGGGGTAAAGTAGCTATGCTCTCGTGAGGTAATCACCTCCGCAATGGCAAGTGAAATACTCCCACTCAGATCTGTTCCTTACTAGTCTAGTGTGGACGACAGTATGGAATGATTTGGGAACCTTGTAGATATGTGAAACCTTAAACCAGCATATAGTATGTTGTAAGGAGACCAACCTAGGATAGAGCCATTCCCTCCCTTTTATGAGAGTAACCTTCGATAGGACATAAATAAGCATCACATCCTTTATCTGCTTTTATTTCAATGTTTATATTGTTTATACACATACTGATTCGTATTAGTTTTTTCTGTTCCTTTTGCATGAATCTTCTTGCATCACATAGTCACATAAAGGGGTATTTTAACCATGGCTCTTTGCAACGAAGAATTTTTCACTGAATCCATAGAAAGGCTAGCTTGTTCGTCATCTGTGAATGTTCCATGTGATTCCTACTGGGAGGTACGAATTTGGTTTGAAAAAGTTCAACAAGTGAAAGGAGATTGCTTGATTGGGAATTTCATGTCCTCGCTCCCGCAAGAAGTGAATCTGAACCTCCAGCAAAATAATCTAATAGATTTAGCCAACTTATGGGATCAAATCAGTGAGGAAGGGAAGAGGGACTTTCATGAAAAATATGGCCAAATAGAGTCTTTGATCGCGGTAAAAATTAAAGAACCACTTATCAGAGCTGCTATTCAGTTTTGGGATCCCTCCCATAGGTGCTTCTCTTTCAATGGAATGGACTTGACACCCACAGTAGAGGAGTACTCCGTCCTGTTAGGTATTGACCTGAAAAGTCCGGATAAGATCTATGTTCGAAAGCCAAAATCCGGGTACCGTAAAAAGCTAGCCAAACTTATAGGAGTCAGACCGGAAGACATAGACTCTCATAAAAAGGAGAAGAGATCCAATGTTTGTATGCCCTGGGATTTTCTTCATGCATTTATCAAGGGACATCTTAGTGACCAGCAAGGATTGGCGGCTTTTGCTTTAGCAATCTATGGTTTGATTATCTTCCCCAAGGTGTTAGGGCACATTGAAGTAGCAGTGATAGACTTTTTTGAGCAAATCGAGAATAATGGGAATCCAACACCTGCCATACTAGCAGAAACCTTCAGGTCATTGAATTATTGTCGGAGGAACGGAGAAGGGCGATTTGTGGGATGTGCGCAACTACTGCATGTTTGGGCTAAGAGTCATTTCAAGTGTGAGGAAAAGGCCTTCAAGAGAACTTTCCTACATCATCGTGCTCCAGTTAAAGAGTTCTGCAACAGTAAGTGGCCGAAGCTGAAGAGCAAGGAAGAATGGGTGGATTTTTTGCAAAGGCTCAGGGAGAAACAGATTGTATGGATGATGCCTTGGATGCCTCATGTACCGGTCTTGTATCGATGTGGAGAAGAATCATGGGTGCAACTTCTAGGACCATGGGGAGTGGTAAGCTATGCACCACTTATGGTGCTAAGACAGTTTGGAGCTAAACAGTTTATTCCACTAACACATGGACTTAGTGATTTAGAATTTTCTTACAGTGAGCCAAAGGCAATGAAAAGGGGAGAGCAAGTGGTTCGATCATGGAAACAAGCACGAAGAATCAACCTTGGACCCCTTACTGATAAAGCTACCCCGGAATACCTGATATGGAGGGCAAAGCAAGTAAGGGAGGTGGAGTTTCTCTCGAGAGAATACAGCATGCCTTTAGAACTGGAAGAAGAAGTATCTGAGGTTGAGATCGCCAGGCAACAATTCAAGATAGATGAGGAAAGGTGGAAACGAGAGAATTTGAGGCTTCGGAAAGAGATGGAACGGCTCAAGTACGATGCGGAAATGAGAGAAGCCAAGCTCAAGAAAGTCCAACAAGAACACAACGTCACCAACAAGGATCTCAGAAATCTGCACCTAGAGAACAAGAAGTTGAGATCTGAAATGAGGGTTGGAGGGATCATGCAAACTTCAAATGAAAGAAAAAGAGAATTAGAAGACTTGCACAAAAGGGTAGAACACTGGGCGCACAAAGCGAAGAAAAGCGAAGAAGAAGTTGCCTATTTGTCACAAGAACGACAAAATTGGGAATGCATGTACTCAGCTAATGCAAGGAAGTTAGCCCAATGTCAGAAAGAGAATGAGGAACTGAAGGAGAAGTTGAAAAAAGGAAAGCAAGTTGAAGTAGATGACGAAAAAGCTACATTGCAACAAAAGGTTCAAATGTTAGAGGAACAGCTACAAGCACATAAGAACCACATTAAAGTGATAATAGAAGATTGGGAGCGAAGTGAAAACAACTGGAGCTATGGATATGAGATGGCACAAGATGCAAGCATGACGTGGAGAGTGGGGAGTCTGGGGAGACAGCAATATATAGAGCACTTGGCCACTCAAGTTTGCAAAGCCGTGACAAAGGCAAGGGAGATGGTTGACGAAGTTGAAGCTCTGAGACGAGAAATCATCCCAACAGAAAAGTACGGGCAAAGGCTGCTGAACTTTTTAGATGAAGCAAAGGATCAATATCAGCAAGTTAGTCGTTTTTATGGATTTAATCGGAATATGATTGGAATGTAACAAATGACTTGTTGAATGAATGAAAGTTCCTTTTGTTGAAATTGTTATGGCTTAAATATCCCTCAAAGTATCATTCATTTTGCATCACATTCATTCATTTCTTCATATAGTTTAAATAAAACGTAAAATTTCAAAGATCGCATCATATAGTAATTAGTTCCTTATTGTGGTAATCAAGATTCAAGGATTGCTCCAACATTCAAGATTTCAGCCCAAATTCCTAAACACTCGTACAACACCCGGTCACGTTCAAGAGCAATGGAGGAAGAACATGGTAATAGGATGGATAGAATGGAGAAAGCACAAGAAGAAATCCGAGTGCAGTTGGCCGCTTTAATGGAGATGATGACAAGGATGAACCGAGAGAAAGAAGTGGCTAAAGAAGCACCTAACCCAGGGACTGATCAACCCCGGGAAGATGACAATCCCCAATACCCTCCAAGATATACCCCACTTTATGCCCAATCCTCGCAAGGCATACCCCCGCCTTATGCTCAATCCTCACAAGGCATCCCTCTACCTCCACCTCCTCCACAGCCTATGGGTGGCTATGCGTACATGTATCCAGGTGCACCAAGCGCCTCTGCACAACCTCATATCACAATACCTATACCCTCTACTCAAGGTACAAGACCAGCCGATCCGATTCAAGTCCCTGACTTAGACGATCCAAGGGAACAGGAAAAACTAAGAGAAAGTGTATCGGAGGTAAAAGGCGATTCAGACTCGAAAAAATTAAACATCATAGAAGAGAGGTTACGGGCCATTGAGGGCAGTGATTTCTATGGGTCTGTGGACGCAATGGGATTGTGCTTAGTTCCAGATGTGGTGATCCCTCCTAAATTTAAAATCCCTAAGTTCGAGAAGTACGATGGGACCAAGTGCCTGATTACCTACGTGACCATGTATTGTCAGAAGATGGCTGCCTATAATCATGATGATAAGTTGTTAATACATGTATTTCAAGACAGCCTCACTGGGTCAGCTGCTAGGTGGTATGTGCAGCTAGATCGTACTCGCATTCACAACTGGAATGATCTTGCTAGAGCGTTTATTACTCAGTACAAGCATGTAATGGATATGGCCCCAGACAGGTTGTCTCTGCAAAATATAGAAAAAAGGGCCAATGAAAGCTTCAAGGAATACGCTCAACGTTGGAGGGACATTGCATCCCAAGTCCAGCCGCCTCTAACCGAAAAGGAGATTACGGTGATGTTTGTAAACACTCTGAAGGCCCCCTATTATGAACGTATGATAGGGAATGCAACAAAGAATTTTGTAGATATGGTTATCACGGGAGAAATAATAGAAAGCGCGATCAAGAGCGGGAAGTTGGAAGGCAGTGATTCAAAGAAAGGTGGGTTATCCAAGAAGAAAGAGGCTGAAACCCAAGCAGTCACCCATACGACACCTCGATATAGGGGATATGCACCTTACACACCTCGTTTTCGACCACCGCCTCAACCTTACCCGTATTACCAACCCTATTTCCCAGCCTCAAACAATGTCTCTCCTGCTCCCTACCAAAGCCCATTACAACCATCAACTTTTCGGCCAAATTTTCGTCCTCCAGCACCGTACTATACACCAACACCTACTGCTCAGCCTTACCAACTGAATAGTAACCCAACTGCTAACCAAAGGCCTCCTCGAAGAGTTATTGAAAGGTCTCCTATTGATCCTATCCCCATGTCATACACGGACTTATTCCCACAATTGGTGAAAGGTCATATGATCGCACCTCTTTACATGGAGCCAATGAAACCACCTTTTCCAAGATGGTATGACCCCAACGCCTGATGCGACTATCACGGTGGAAACCCGGGTCATTCTACGGAGAATTGCACGGCTTTGAAATATAAGGTGCAAGATTTGGTCAAGTCAGGAAGGTTAACTTTTTCCAAGGAGGTGGAACCCAGAATCAATGCTAATCCACTGCCCAGTCACAGTGGAGGATCAGTTAATGCGGCTGAAGTTGGGAGGAAGTGTTGTATAAAGAGACACGTGGAAGAGGTTAAGACTCCAATGAGTCTAGTATTCGATGTCTTAACCAAGGCCAAGATGATTCACCCTGCGCCTGCACCGTTGGAATCGAAAGTTCATCAAGATGAATTCGACCCGGATCAAGCGTGTGAATATCATATGGGATCTGTAGGCCACTCTATTCAAAATTGTCTTCATTTTCGACAAGTAGTCCAATCGGTGATGGATTCATTCTTGATAGAATTTTATACGGAGGAAGAGGGAGATATAGTGAGCATTGCCTCGAATGAATCTTCGGGATATGATTACCCTTGGGGAAAACCGCTGACGATTTTTTACAAGGAAAAGTCGAGTCCCAAGAAGGAGGAATCTAGCCTTGTCACTCCTCCGACCATGACAATCAAAGTTCCGAGCTATTTCCTTTACAAGAGCAATAATGCTGTCCCTTGGAAATACGAGTTCAAAGCAGTGATTGAAGGGTCTAGCGACATGAGCACAGATAAGTCGGCCTTACCGGGTAGTGCAAACATAAGTGGAGTAAGCGGAATTACACGAAGTGGAAGGTGCTACACACCGGAGATGTTAGATAGGGCCCGAAAAGGGAAAGCAAAAGAGGGTGAAGAAGATGATCAAGCAGAAAAAGAAGAGGAACAAGCCTCATTTTCCAAGGACCAAGGAGGAAATTTGCAAAAGCCAATATCAGAGGACGATGCAAAGGAGTTTTTGAAGTCGATTAAGCACAGTGAATACAGTGTGGTCGAGCAATTGAATAAGATGCCTGCTCGAATTTCACTATTATCTCTGCTGCTAAATTCAGAATCGCATCGGAACGCCTTAATGAAGGTGTTGAATCAATCCTATGTGCCTCAGGATATTCTGGTCGACAGTATGGACCAGCTAGAGGGAAATATCACAGCGGCAAATTTCATATCTTTTAGTGATGACGAAATTCCGCCGGAAGGGCGAGAGAGTATTAAGGCCTTGAATATCACTACAAGCTGCAAGGGTCACACAATCGCCAAGGTTTTGATTGACAACGGCTCGTCGATCAACATCATGCCTATGGCCACGCTAAAAAAGATGCCCATTGACATTTCTTGCATACAACCAAGCCGCATGGTTGTAAGGGCATTTGATGGCTCTAGAAGGGACGTCATAGGTGATATTGAAATCCCTATTGACATCGGGCCTGTCACCTTCAATATCCAATTTCAGGTAATGGATATCTCGCTGTCATACAGTTTCTTACTGGGGAGACCATGGATCCACACGGTGGGTGCTGTTCCTTCGTCATTGCATCATAAAGTGAAGTTTATTGTCGGAGATAAACAAATTTCTGTCTCCGGAGAAGAAGACCTCGTGATCACCAAGCCTTTATCTGTGCCTTACATTGAGGCAGCCGAGGAAGCATTGGAGTGTTCTTTCAGAGCTTTCGAAATCGTAAACGCAACCTATGTAGGAGAAGGATCAAGATACCCACCCCTCGATTGTCAACCGCTGCCAAGATGGTTGTTAAACAGACACTGCAAAAGGGCTGGCGTGTCGAGAAAGGTTTAGGGAAAAATCTTCAAGGACCTAGGAAACCTATGAAGATTGTAGAGAACAAAGACAGATTTGGCCTAGGATACAAGGCCACTGGTTCAGAGAAAAAGAAGATTCTGGAAGAGAGAAGTAAGAAAAGAATAGCCCGCCTCCAAGGATACGAAGAAGAATTGGAGAGGACGGTGATCCCGTACCTCTATGATACATTTCGATTTGGTGGATGCTATCACTCCGATTCATTAGAGGCAGTGGAAGCGAGACCTGTGTTATTGATGAAAGGATTCACTCGCGGATTCCTAGTCTAAAGGGGTGCATGGAGGAATGGCCACTTTTGTTTTAAGAATGATTATGTTGTGGGAAACAGAGATGAAAGACTGAATTGTTGAAAGGATACCTTCTATCTTTTTGTTTTTTCTTTTGTAATGTAGTGAGGTAGATTATCAACATCTCGGTCTAGAGAACTCTAGAAGATTTTTTTTGTAAACTTGATCTTCATCATCATTTCAATAAATTAACAAGTTCAGTGCATTTTGAGTACTTTCTTTTCACCCCTCATTATTTCCATAAATGTTCTTTCTATTCAGTCACTATCATTGGTATAAACAACCATCCATATCTGTCAAATTTCTTTTTACTTTTTCAGGAAAATGAATAATGAATGTGAAGATAACCTTAACAGCTATCCGGGGTTTGATTTTGAAAATTCTATGCATGTTGGTGAACTCGATAACAATGAAGATTCAGACGATGATGCCTTGTCTCCAGATCTATTGAAAATGATTGAGCAAGAGAAAAGACCTATTGAACCCAATAAAGAAGCCACTGATATGGTCAACCTAGGGGATGATGAGAACGTCAAAAAAGTCAAAGTAGGCACAGCACCTCCCTTGGATGAGAGGCAAAAACTAGAGGAATTGCTGCGTGAATATGTAGATGTTTTTGCTTGGTCTTATCAGGACATGCCCGGGTTAAACACTGATGTTGTGGAGCACCGTCTACCTTTGAAAATAGAATGTAAGCCAGTACAACAGAAGCTTAGGCGCATGAAGCCGGAGATGTTGTTGAAGGTGAAGGAAGAAGTAAAAAAGAAGTTCGAGGCAGGGTTCTTAAAGGTAGCCAAGTATCCGGAATGGGTGGCTAACATAGTGCCTGTACCGAAAAAGGATGAGAAAGTGAGAATGTGTGTGGATTATTGAGACTTGAACCGAGCTAGCCCAAAGGATAATTTCCCTTTGCCTCATATCGATACCTTGGTGGATAATACAGCCCAGCACTACATGTTTTCGTTCATGGACGGTTTTTCAGGCTACAATCAGATTAAAATGGCCGAGGATGACATGGAGAAAACCACTTTTGTGACGGTTTGGGGCACATTTTGCTACAAAGTTATGCCTTTCGGTTTAAAGAATGCCGGGGCCACCTACCAAAGGGCGATGGTAACCCTCTTTCATGACATGATGCATAAGGAGATAGAGGTGTATGTGGATGACATGATCGCCAAGTCCCGAGGAGAAGAGGATCATGTAGCCAACCTTCAAAAGCTGTTCGAAAGGTTACGGAAGTTTCAGCTCAAGTTGAACCCTACCAAATGCACTTTTGGCATCAAATCGGGAAAGTTGTTGGGGTTTGTAGTCAGCGAAAAGGGAATTGAAGTGGACCCGGACAAGATCAGTGCGATACAAAATCTGTCACCTCCACGCACACAGAAGGAAGTAAGAGGCTTTTTGGGAAGATTGAACTATATTTCCCGTTTCATCTATCAACTTACGCTTAAATGCGACCCTATTTTTAAGTTGCTTCGGAACAAGATCCGGGAGAATGGAATGAGGCATGCCAAGAGGCTTTTGAAAAGGTGAAAAGGTACTTGTCAAATCCATCTGTTCTAGTACCGCCGACGGCTGGAAGACCCTTGTTGCTATACATGACTGTCAATGAACACTCTATGGGAAGCATATTGGGCCAACATGATGATACGGGCAAGAAAGAACGGGCTATCTACTACTTGAGCAAGAAGTTCACTGATTACGAGGCCAAGTACACTACAATAGAAAAAATGTGTTGCGCATTGGCTTGGGTTGCTCGTAGATTGAGGCAGTATATGTTGTATCATTCGACTTGGTTGATAGCTAGGTTGGATCCCCTCAAGTACATCTTTGAGAAACAATCATTGTCAGGCAGACTAGCTAGATGGCAAGTTATGCTTTCTGAATATGACATCGTGTACGTGTCTCAAAAAGCAGTCAAAGGTGGGGCAATAGCCGACTTCCTAGCAGATCGTGCTACTAACGAGTATGAGCCTATCAAGCTAGATTTTCCAGATGAAGATATAATGTCTGTCTTTCAAGCGGAGGAAGAAGAGCCTAATAGCAGACAGTGGAGAATGTTCTTTGACGGCGCGTCCAATGCCTTAGGGCATAGGATAGGGGCAGTTTTAATATCTCCAAATGGAAAGTATTACCCATCCACAGCCAGATTAAATTTCAACTGCACCAACAACATGGCTGAATACGAAGCTTGTGCAATGGGCTTAGAAGCTGCAATCGAGAGGGGAATCAGGAACTTGGAAGTTTATAGAGATTCAGCACTGGTTATTTATCAGTTACAAGGTGAATGGGAAACAAGGGATCAAAAGCTAGTTCAGTACCAGAAGTACATAGCTAACCTTGTACAACAATTTGACGATTTCATCTTCCAACATTTATCTCGAGAAGAAAACCAGGTTGCCGATGCCTTGGCAACACTAGCTGCGATGTTTAAAATAGAGACAGAAGCAAATGTTTCACCAATCAAACTGCGCATAAGAGATTCTCCAGTCCACTGTTCTAGTATTGAAGAGGAAGCGGATGGACAACCTTGGTATTATGACATCATGCAATACCTTAAGAGTCAACAATACCCAGAGCATGCATCGGAGAATGATAAAAAAATCCTTAGAAGATTGGCAATGGGATTCCTCGTTGATGGAGACATTTTGTATAAAAGAGGTCGGGATCAGATGTTGTTGAGATGTGTAAATACATTTGAAGCCAAAAGGATTCTTGAGGAGGTACATGATGGAATTTGCGGGGCACATGCAAATGGTCATTTCATGGCTAGACAGATTATGAGGGCAGGCTATTATTGGACTACACTAGAAAGATATTGCATAGATTATGCTAGAAAATGCCATAAGTGTCAAATCTATGCGGATAAGATCCAAGTCCCCCCGACTTCACTCAACGTCATGGCACCACCATGGCCTTTTTCTATGTGGGGAATGGATGTGATTGGACCCATCTCTCCCAAGGCATCAAATAGGCATAGATTCATTTTCGTAATGATAGATTACTTCACAAAATGGGTTGAAGCTGCCTCTTATGCGAATGTGACTAAGTCTACTGTTTGTAAGTTCCTAAAGAAGGAGATAATATGCCGGTACGGGCTACCAGAAAGGATCATATCAGACAACGCCCTCAACTTGAACAATGACATGATGAAAGAAGTATGTGCACAGTTCAAGATCAAGCATCACAACTCAGCCCCGTATCGCCCGAAGATGAATGGAGCCGTTGAGGCTGCCAACAAGAATATTAAGAAGATTGTGGGAAAGATGACCAGCATATACAGAGACTGGCACGAGAAGCTACCATTCGCTTTGCATGCTTATAGAACGTCAGTGCGCACCTCTACTTGGGCAACTACTTTTTCTTTGGTTTATGGCATGGAAGCGGTGCTGCCTGTTGAGGTATAGATCCCCTCCCTAAGAGTCTTAATGGAATTAAACTTGGACGAAGCTGAATGGGTTCAAAGTCGCTTTGAACAATTGAATCTTATAGAAGAGAAAAGGCTTACAGCATTATGTCATGGTCAGATGTACCAGAAGAGAATGATGCGAGCCCATGATAAAAAGGTTCAACTCAGGCATTTCCGTGAAGGGGAATTGGTGTTGAAAAAGATCCTCCCAAATCACCACGATAATCGGGGCAAATGGACACCAAATTGGGAAGGACCATATGTGGTGAAAAGAGCGTTCTTAGGTGGGCGTTGATCTTGACAGAGATAGATGGGAATGATCTGCCTAATCCGATAAATTCCGATGATGTGAAGAAATACTATGCTTGAAGAAGAAAAAAAAAGAAAAAGAAAAAAGAGATAAGAAAAAAGAAGAAAAGAAAAAAGAAAGAAAGAAAAAGAAAAAAAAAGAAAAAGAAAAAAACAACAACAACAAAACAAAACAAAAAAAGAAAGAAAATGAAAGGAGAATTCAAACTGAAAACCCAAAAAGGGCAGTTGGATTAAAGGGGATATCCTAGTTGAAAACCTGAAAAGGCGGCTTGGATGCAGAAAAGATCAACACCTGGATCGAAATCATACGGAGCATGGCATCTGTCGGATGAACTCAGTGTGACAGGGGGCATCGACGGATTAGTTTTTTCCCAAAGAAAGCACCGTTCTAGTTCGCGAAGGGTTATCTAGACATTCATTATTTATTTTGAAATTCACCACTTGACCCTTATGGTATTCACTACCCAACTGTACTTTTACTGTCATTGTCTCCTGTTAGCCCAATAATAAATGCTTCCCTTCTAAATTTTGTTGTCCTTTTTGGTCACTCCATAACCAACCGATAAAGTGCAAGAATGCATTGCGTTTGTTAACAAAATTGAAAGGAAGATAAGGATTAAAATGATAATCTACCTGCTAACATTATTAAGAAAAAGAGAATAAGTAGAAGAAGAAAAAAGGAGAGAAAGGAGGAAAAGAGAAAAATAAGGGAATGAAACAAAGAAAATTGAAAATTGTGACGAACATATGTTGCGAACCAACTTTGATTCGAAATTGGTGACAACTATTTTGTGAAATACGAGTGAAAAGATCAAAGGACACAAAAAGGGCAGTCCTGAGAATTTGATTACCACAATAGGAATTGCATGACTTTGTCAATACATGCATTTGCATTTCATTCATATTATGAGAATTCAAACAAAAAAAAAGGAGAGCACAAGAAAGAAAACAAACAGGCAAAAGGACAAACAAACGAAAAAAAAGAGAAGGAAAAGAGAAAAGAAAAAAAGAAAAGAAGAGAAAGAAAAAAGGAAAAAAGAAAAAGAATTGAAAGTTCCATCGCCTCTGCTGCAAGAGGAGCACGTTTTCAAAAGAAAAATTTTAAAGTTTCATTGCCTCTGCTGCAAGAGGAGCACGTTTCAAAAAGAAATTTAAAGTTTCATTGCCTCTGCTGCAAGAGGAGCACATTTTCAGAAAGGAATTTTAAAGTTTCATTGCCTCTGCTGCAAGAGGAGCACATTTTCAGAAAGGAATTTAAAGTTTCATTGACTCTGCTGCAAGAGGAGCACATTTCAAAAGAAAGAAAAAATTTAAAGTTTCATCGCCTCTGCTGCAAGAGGAGCATATTTTCATGAAGATTTTTAAAGTTTCATTACCTCTGCTGCAAGAGTAGCTTTCTCGAAAAAAAAAACAAAACAAAAAAAAAGGAATTTAAAGTTTCATTGCCTCTGCTGCAAGAGGAGCACATTTCAAAAGAAAGAAAAATTTTAAAGTTTCATCGCCTCTGCTGCAAGAGGAGCATATTTTCATGAAGATTTTTAAAGTTTCGTTGCCTCTGCTGCAAGAGGAGCTTTCTCGAAAAAAAACAAAAAAAACAAAAAAAAGGAATTTAAAGTTTCATTGCCTCTGCTGCAAGAGGAGCACATTTTCATAAAGGAATTTAAAGTTTCATTGCCTCTGCTGCAAGAGGAGCACATTTCAAAATAAAGAAAAATTTTAAAGTTTCATCGCCTCTGCTGCAAGAGGAGCATATTTTCATGAAGATTTTTAAAGTTTCATTGCCTCTGCTGCAAGAGGAGCTTTCTCGAAAAAAAAACAAAAAAAACAAAAAAAAGGAATTTAAAGTTTCATTGCCTCTGCTGCAAGAGGAGCACATTTCAAAAGAAAGAAAAATTTTAAAGTTTCATCGCCTCTGCTGCAAGAGGAGCATATTTTCATGAAGATTTTTAAAGTTTCATTGCCTCTGCTGCAAGAGGAGCTTTCTCGAAAAAAAACAAAACAAAACAAAAAAAAAGGAATTTAAAGTTTCATCGCCTCTGCTGCAAGAGGAGCATATTTCAAAAAGGAATTTTAAGTTTCATTGCCTCTGCTGCAAGAGGAGCTTTCTCGAAAAAAGAAAAAAACAAAAAAAAAGGAATTTAAAGTTTCATCGCCTCTGCTGCAAGAGGAGCACATTTTCAGAAAGGAATTTAAAGTTTCATTGCCTCTGCTGCAAGAGGAGCACATTTCAAAAGAAAGAAAAATTTTAAAGTTTCATCGCCTCTGCTGCAAGAGGAGCATATTTTCGTGAAGATTTTTAAAGTTTCATTGCCTCTGCTGCAAGAGGAGCTTTCTCGAAAAAAAACAAAACAAAACAAAAAAAAAGGAATTTAAAGTTTCATCGCCTCTGCTGCAAGAGGAGCATATTTCAAAAAGGAATTTTAAGTTTCATTGCCTCTGCTGCAAGAGGAGCTTTCTCGAAAAAAGAAAAAAACAAAAAAAAAGGAATTTAAAGTTTCATCGCCTCTGCTGCAAGAGGAGCATATTTCAAAAAGGAATTTTAAGTTTCATTGCCTCTGCTGCAAGAGGAGCTTTCTCGAAAAAAGAAAAAAACAAAACGAAAAAGAATTTAAAGTTCCATCGCCTCTGCTGCAAGAGGAGCACATTTCAAGAAAAAATTTAAAGTTTCATCGCCTCTGCTGCAAGAGGAGCAAAATTTCAGAAAAAGAATTTAAAATTTCATCGCCTCTGCTGCAAGAGGAGCACATTTCCAGGAAGAATTTAAGGCTTCATTAAAAAAAAAAGGGAGAAAGAAAAAGAAAGGAAAAAAGAAAAAAGAAGAAAAAAAGGGGAGAGAGAAAGAAAAGGATTAGGTATTGAGTTGGACAAAATTGTTGTCTATTGTCTTTGCTCTATTTCTGATACTCAGCAATGAGCAAAGAGGGGCAGCTGTAGACACCAAATTTTGTCCAAATTGATAGTTCTAAACTCAATTGGACCTTCCAAATCCAAAATAAAACATTAGGCTTCAAGGCCCATTAAAATGAATAAATTTATTTTTATTAGTATTTTATTTTTATCTATTTGTTTTATTTTTATTATTTTTATTGTTATTTTTTGTTTTCATTTTTATTATTAGTATTTTTATATATATTTGTTTGTTAGTATTTGTTTTTATTTTTATCTTTATTTTTATTTGTTTTGTTGTTATGTATGTTATTATTGTTATTGTCTTTTTTTATCACATGTGTTGTATTTTTATTATTATTATTAATACTGTTTATTATTATTATCTTTTTTTATTTTTATTATTATTATTATTATTATTATTATTATTATTATTATTATTATTATTATTATTATTATTATTATTATTATTATTATTATTATTATCATTGTCTTATTTTCATCTGTCATCCCCAGCCGCCGGCGGTTCCAACCGTTCCCCTAGGTCTCGGCTGCCACAAATTCATCTTCCCCAGGTGTCAATCCCATCTCTGACCACTACCTTGGAGGACTGGGAAACAATAGAAAGAACCTAGATTGGTTCTTATCCTCGGGGCCAAAGGATAATCCTAAATTAGTTTAAGAGGACCAGGTTTTTTTCTTCCAGAGGAGACGAACAGACTAAAAAAAAACAAAATACAAAAAAAATAACCACCATCATCATCGCCCAGTCACCACAGACCACTCATCACCCTCACCAAACCAACACCAACAGAAACCCTAAACCACCACCGTAGCCACTACTCACCACTACCATCACCAAGCTACCATCGCCAGATCCCAGCCGCCACTCATCACCGTCACCACCATCACCACCACTAAAAACCCTAGATCCCGACGAACCCCAACCCAGATCTGAAAAC